>CANTUV010000033.1:16647142-17944285 GCA_947685225.1 Garcia nutans | reverse complement strand
TCATCCAAGCAAATATGCTTCAATTATCTCAATTCACATTTCATAAAGCTCATATTATGCCAAACATAATATTATTAATATGCAATGATGTGGATTAGGGTTTGTACTTACCTCAAGAGCCACTCCCATCAAGCTATACATAATCATTTACCTCATCATATCCTTCACATTTTACATATAGCATCATTGATGTAACATTATGAAGTATATTATTCATATAACACATTACCATTCACAAGATTCACAATGTATATAACATAACATTGTTCATATAGTATCATATGCATCATCAAATGTATGTTCTTTCTCAACAATGCAAGAGGAGCAAAGAACAATCACAGTAACCAACACACTCAAGGGACACGGCCAAGCTTGTGGCCGTGTCTCTCAACACCAAATCAACCGAGGCAGACACGGGCAAGGGTCACGGCCGTGTCTCTCAACAAAAATCAGGCAGTGGCAAACATGGGCAAGGGACACGGCCAAGCCAGTGGCCGTGTCTCTCCAAAAATCATCCAACACGGCCAAATTTCCTTAAACTTGGCCGTGTCTCCCAAAAATCTTTAGTTTTGGCCGTGTCTCATCCTTAGTTTGGCCGTGTCTCCCATGAACAAAAACCCTAAACATGGCCAAATCTCTTTTGATTGAATTAAAATACATTATACACAACATAACCTTATTCAAATGAATATAATCAATGTCTTTAACACTTATTTTACATGTTCATCACAATAATCACATTAACAATACATTTAAACACATACCACTTCAAAACCCTAAAACCAACATCATTCTTATTCTTTCAATATCAACATCCACTTAACTTACCACCTTCAAACCAAAACCAACACCAATTTAACTTTGTAACTTAAAATCAATTTCAACACTTATAAACACATCTCAAACACACTTCATCATGATACCAACAAATCATAACTCACCTCAAACAAAACTTCACAAATAACAAAGGAAAACAAGAGAGTACTTACCTCAATTGAAGAAATTTCACAAATCTCCAACTTAATCCTTTGATTCTCCCTTCAATTTGATGTTTAGAACTTAGAACACCTCTCTTTCTCTCCCTTTCCTTTGATAGCCGGCCACACCAAAAGAGAAGAGAAGAAAAGAAATAATGACAAGTCAAACTTCTCTTCTTCTTTAAATCTCCACCATGCAATTCTAACATAAAAATTACTTAAATGCCCTCATCCATTTAAACATAACTCTTGTCACTCATATGCCCATTTAAGTAATTTCACATATCACAAATAAATATCCTCTTCCATTGACCATCCCTTTTGACTTCTGTATATGTTATTTATACTACCATATATGCAACATATACACTTCCTTTAAAAATTCTTTCTCTTTCAAATTAACATATACATTCAATCCAATTAAAACAACAATAATATTCAAAACTTCTAGGGCATACATTGGGATATTACAAGTTTAGACTTTACCATCATTTGTTTGCTCTACCACAATTGCTCATTGGAATTTTGATTAAGTAATACTAAGACAGTGTATCACCGCCTTTGTAAAGTTGTTCAAACTGTTTAATGATTTGTTGCTCATTTCTACTGCTTTGTTGCTTGCCGTTTCACAAATTCAAGTCTCAGCCGCAAGTCCCAAAAAAAAAAAAGTCCAAAGTCCTTTGTTTGTTATTTAATCTTGTTATTTATAGGCAATTAAAAAAACCTACTTGATTAAGGAAAGAATTAAAATTTTTGAATTAAATAAGGTTTCGGCGAAACTAGTCAACGCACTGGCACACAGGCCTGCAGGCTGAAAGGACGCTGTCACACAAGCTTTGGGCGAGGGTGAGCTATTACTTTGGGCTTGCAATTCACCACAGTCGTGGCCTACGGTGAATTGGCGTGTGAGCAGCAATTCGCCACAGGCCAAATTGGCTTGCCAAGCAGCTGTTGCCTCGTGTTGTTCGCCGATTCGTCCGATATTTTTATTTTTTATTATTTTTTATTTTATTTATTATTATTATTAAAAATAAATATTATATTATAAATAAATATTTATAATTTCTTTTATTTTATATATTATGTTAAATAATAAATATAATATTTTAGTAAAATAAATAATAAATATTATAAAAATTATTTTATACTATTTTAAATTTTTAGATTTGAATTAATTGCCTTATAATTAGTTTGGGACTGTACTTGGTCAAAAGATAAGAGTCTACACCCTTTCTTTTTTCCAGCTCATCTAGGTGGCGACTCCATTTTCTCCGGATTTAGGCCTGCATTCTCTAAGGCCCTGAGCCTAACAGTGCCAAAGTCACAAGAACCATTCCACATAGGAGTGGGGACAAAAATCATCGCTCACAGTGGCGACTCCACTAAGGATAAGAGAAGTTTATTCCATTAGTCTTTATATTATTTTTATTCTTTCTTATTATGATATTATCCATTTCATCACTTAGATTACATTATGTGCGTGAGTGAGGATGCTCATGTTACCCGTGTTGTGTTATGTAAGAGATACTGTGAGCGGGGATTTTTGCACCCACTCCTGATGAAATGGTTCTTGCGACTTCAGCACTGTTTAGGCTCGGAGCCTTAAAGAACACGGACCTAAGCCCAGAGAAAAATGGAGTCGCCACCCGGACAGGCCGAAAAAAAGAAAGGGGTGAATGACTTGATTCTTAAGGAACCCCCAACCCCCAAATGGGTTTGGAAAGTTGGGTACGTGTGGCGAATGTGAGAAATAGCCCAGCAGCCCCACAACGCCCAGTTCATTGGAACCGGCCCCCTTTGCAGGTCTTAATATTATAAAATTTTTAAATATAACAATATTATCCATACTACATGCAATAATTAAAATAAAGCATCATTATATTAAAATCAAAGCAATGTCCAAACAAAGAAAATAAATGGACACCCATCCGAGGATGGAAACATGTCCTTACATCATCCATGTCTAAACTAAATAGGACATCCACCAAAAGATGGAAATATGTCCTTTACATTGATCCAAAATATAAAAGCAATTTAAATTACATAAAATTTAACTAATGAGGTATCCAATAATGGAAGCATACCTCTTACAATTTGAATACTAAAACAAACAAATAATAATCATAATAATAAAGAAAATATTCACCCATGATAAATTAAATAAATCAAGCATTGAAATTAAATAAATCAACCATCAAAACATATAATAAACTACATAATCAAATCTAAAATTAAATAAAGCAAGTAAAGATATAAATTTAGGTTTATGTCTCAATTTAGGGTTCTTTAATTAACATTTAGGGTTTTGGAGATTTTGGAATTATTATTATTATTATTATTTAAGCTGCTGTGAAGATTTTGGAAAAATAGAATGGATTAGGGTTTTATAAATTTAAGAAAGTAGTGAGGGTTTTGGTTAATCAAATTAGGGTTTAGGGCTAATATCATAAAATTAGGGTTTTGGAATCTTAAGACATTAGATTTATAATTCATGTTTACTGGATTGTAATTTTAGGTTTACTGAATTATGGCTTTAGGGCTTAGATTTATTTTTCATAAAATTTTGAGGTTTTAAGAATTAGGGTTTAGGTTGTTGATGAACTTGTCATAAAGTTTTGATGCTTTAAGAATTTAGGGTTTAGGAAAACTAGGGTTTACTGTATTGGGTTTTGAGAAAATTAGGGTTTTTAATATTTTGGAAAACATATTTGATTTTAGGGTTTAAGAAAACAGTTTAGAGTTTTATAAAAATAATTATGATTTTTAGAAACTGTAAAGAAGATTAGGGTTTGGAGATTTAAGAAGACATTTGGAAACTTTGGAGAAAAAGTTAGGGTTTAGATGAAAATAGTTCGAGAAAAATAATTTAGGGTTTTAAAGCTTTTGGAAACAGAAGAAACAATTTAGGGTTTTTAAGGTTTTTGGAAGCAGAAGAGTAATTTAGGGTTTTGAAGTTTTGGAAACTGGAGAGAAACAATTTAGGGTTTTAAAGGTTTCTGGAAAGAGAATAATAGTTTTAGGGTTTTGAAAATTTGATCGCTGATTAAGGCTACTGGATGAATGTACGATTTAATGTAAAACATATTACTGACTTAATATCAAAAACAAATGATAGAAACATTGTAAATAACATCAAATCAAAGATTTATAATCAAACCTCCATTCGTTGGTTCCTCCACAATTTGCTTCTGGATGAACAAAGACAAAGGAAGTGTCACTGCCTTTGATGGATTGATTGCTTCTTGTTTCTTGCTTGCTAGGGCTTTTCTTTTGGCAGATCGAATGGTTGAGTCTCCAATCCAATCAAACAATTTTTTCCTCTCGATCCAAGTCCCTTAATTCTGTGTTTTAATGTGGTATTTATAGGAAAAATCATAAACCTACTTCTAATTGTCTAAGGAAACTAAAACTAATTAGGAAAAGAAACCAAAACCAAATAGAATTTAGTTTCGAAAAAACTGCGTTGAAAAATTGTGCTGGCGAAAAAAAACTGCTGCGGGCCAAGAATTGCAAGTGTTGGAAAATTGCAGATGAAAAACTAGGCAGCCAGCCAATTCGCCGCAGGAAATTCCTGTGAGGAATTGGCCTAGGCCGATTCTCCATCGGCGATGAATTTTTTCATTGCCGATTTTTATTTATTTATTTTTATTTATTTAACTTTAGCATTTTTATTTTTATTAAAAATTATAAATAATAGATACTAAAATAAATATTATTTAATTAAAATACCATAAAAATTATTTTAGACTATATAAAAAATATCATACCAGACTGGGTCAAAAATTAAGGGTCTACAGATACCATACTTTCATTTAAGGTATGAAGATCGAGCATAGCAAAACCACCCATAACCCGGTACCTTTTGGTATATACTTGTTATGGGAACCTAAACTTTTCAACTCAATGACTAAAGCTCATGTAATTAACCTAGTTACTTTTCTTAGGTTGTTGCCAAAATGTTTATTGTTTGACTATGATTGATATATCTTGGTTTGAACCATGGCCTATTTGATTTGTTCTTTTTCTAATATGACCTAATTATATTGTAATCTCAAAATGGTTTTATTCTTTTAAGCCAAAAGACCAAATTTATTTTCAAAAAATTTTCAAGAGTCTTTGAACATAAAACCTTTCTACAATGGGTCAAAAATTCTTTTTCTACTTCATTGACCAAGAACAAAGCCCAGGATTCATTTTTAAACAATCTTTTTTATAGTGAGCTTTGAAACAAAACTATTTTTCACTTCAAACTACAACTTTTTTTAACCTTCTTCTTCAATAGTCTTACAGCTATTTAGGTCAATTTTGGAAGACTAAAAATCAATTGTGGGCCTAAATTGTACTAAGACTTGTTAATCATAGGCTTGTTTATGGTACTGTGAGCAGGGATTTTCGCCCCCACTCCCAGTAGAATAGTTCTTGCGACTTCGGCACTGTTTAGGCTCAAGGCCTTAGAGAACACGGATCTAAGTCTGGAGAAAATGGAGTCGCCACCCGGACAGGCCGGGAAAATGAAAGGGGTGGATGACTCGATTCCTAAGGAATCCCTAACCCCCTAATGGGTTTGGAAAGTTGGGTATGTGTGGGGAAGGTGAGAAATGGTCCAGCACCCCCACAAAGCCCGGTTCATTGGAACTAGCCTCCTTTACAGGTCATAATATTATAAAATTCTTAAATATAACAACATTATCCATATTACACACAATAATCAAAATAAAGCATCGATATATTGAAAATCAAAACAATGTCCAAGCAAAACAAATAAATGGACACCCATCCGAAGATGGAAACATGCCCTTACATAATCCATGCCTAAATAGGAAACCCACCAAAAGGTAAAAATATGTCCTTTACATTGGTTCTAAAATAGAAAAGCAATTTAAATTACATGATATTTAACTAATGAGGTACCCACCAAGTGGAAACATACCCCTTACAACATTTGAAAATCTAAATAAATCGATAAAAGTAAATAACCATTCATCATAAATAAATCATTCATCAAAGATACCAAACATCAATAGAATGTAAACATCCATCCATGATAAACTAAATAAATCAAGCATTGAACTTAAATAAATCAACAAAGCATTGAAAATAAATTAAAGCATATAATAGACTACATAATCAAATATAAAATTAAATAAAGCAAGTAAAGATTCAAATTAGGGCTACGGTTTCTATTTAAGATTCTTTATTCAATGTGTTTAGGGTTTTGGAATTTATGGGTCTAAGCTACTGTAAATTTTAAAAGAATTGAAATGGAGCAAAGTTTTATAATTTAAGAGGCTGATAAAGTTCTTTGATTAACCAAATTAGTATTTGAGAAGAATGTATTTGATTTTAGAATTTGGAAAAATAATTTACAGTTTTATGAAGCTTTATGAAAATAAACAAAATGATTTAAGGTTTATAGAAACAAAAAAGATATTTTTTAGGGTTTTTGGAAAGAAAAAAGATTCAATTTAGGGTTTTGAAAAATTGGAAAGCAGATTAGGGTTTTGGTAAATTAATGAAAGGATTTAAGGTTTTGAAAAGTTAGAAAGTAGATTAGGATTTTAAGATTTTAAAGAAACAAAAATTTTTAATCTTGAGTGATGAAGCTACTATAAAGAAAAATAAATAAAGAAATACATACCTTCGTTTGTTGGTTCCACTAAAAATTACTTCTTGGATGAACAAGAACAAAGGCAAAGTGGTTGCCTTTGATAGATTGATTGTTTGGTTGCTTATTCTTCTCTCAAAAAGTCCGATTGATTTCACTGCCAGAAGGAATTTTTAAAATCCGATTTCCTTTCATTGTTTTCCTCTTAAATTTTGATCCCCCTTTTTTTTTGTCTTATTTATAGAAGATTTATATGATTAATATTAGTTGCTCACGAAATATAGCATTAATTAAGAAAAGGAAACCGAAACCGAATTGAATTTGGTTTCGGAAAAATTTGCATTGGAAAAATTTCGCTGGCAAAAAAAAACTGCTGCGGAAAAATTACGCTGGCGAAAAAGTTGCCGCAGCTGGGGAGGGCCAAATTGCCTGCGGGCCATTTCGCCCGCAGGCAATTTCGGCCGCCCCAGCTGTGGCAACTTTTTCGCCGCCCTCCTTTTTAGCGACGAAATTTTTCATTGCCGATTTTTCGTCGCCGATTTTATTTTTATTTTTATTTATTTGTTTATTATTATTATTTTTTATTTTTTATTAATAAAAATTAAATACTAAAGTAAATATTATTTAATTAAGATAACACAAAATTTATTTTGGACTAATTAAAATATATTGGACAACACAAAAATTATTTTGGACTTATTAAAATACATTAGACTGGACTGGGTTAAAAATTAAGGGTCTACAGTTTGCCCCCTGCTTGAATAATCTAAGACTTTAGAGAGTGAAAAGCAATAAGACTTAATTTTTTATGAGATGATTACTTGAATTTGTTTTGGGTACTTGGACCCGAGATTGAATTTGATTTGACTGACCTTTTATCAATTGAGAATTCTGGCATAACTGGTTGTTCCATTTTTATGAATTGTAGGTCTTTACCCACCAAAAATAGATCTTTATCTGTTGGAAATTAGGTCTTTAACCTAGCAACATGGATATTTATCCATTGGAGATTGGGTCTTTACCCGTGAAACATGGATCTTTATCCATTGGAAATCGGGTCATTACCCTTGAAATATGGATCTTTATCCATTTGAAATCGGGTCTTTACCCTTGAAACAAGGATCTTTATTCTTCGGACTTTGGGTCTTTACCCTTTGAAATATGGATCTTTATCCATTGGAAATCAGGTCTTTACCCTTGAAATATGGATCTTTATCAATTGAAAATCGAGTCTTTACCCTTGAAACATGGATCTTTATCCATTGGAAATCGGGCCTACCCTTGAAATATGGATCTTTATCCATTGGAAGTCAGGTCTTTACCCTTGAAATATGGATCTTTATCCATTGAAAATTGGGTTTTTATCCTTGAAACATGAATCTTTATCCATTGGAAATCAGGCCTTTACCCTTAAAAAATGGATCTTTATCCATTGGAAATCGGGTTTTACCCTTGAAATATGGATCTTTATCCATTGGAAATCGTATCTTTACCCTTAAAACATGGACTTTATCCATTGGAAATCGGGTCTTTACCCTTGAAACATGGATCTTTATCCATCAGAGATCGGGTCTTTACCCTTGAAACATGGATCTTTATCCATTGGAAATCGGGTCTTTACCCTAGCTTCAGCTCTTTTAGCTGGACTGACCTTTTGTCTTTTGCATTTTCATTCTAATTTTTTCTTTTGATTGATGTTGATTTTTTATTCTTTTGAGAATTCTTTTTCTTGTTCATTAATTAAACATGAACAAAAAAATCAGCATTTTTAGCTAGCCTTTATATCTTCTCCTTGCCCCCTACATGGCAAGATATTCAAAATATTTTGTTTATGCATAAACTCAAAAATTGAAAAGGAGAAGTGTTGCCCCCTGTGTAGGGTCAAACCTATAGTTTTTCTATGCTGGCTCTTATTGATGTTTTTGTCGTCTAGTTCTTCGCACAAGCACGTATTTCTTCTTTTGCAAAATGACTGGAGCTTCCACAAGCAAATAGGCTTTCCATGCCCCCCTTGATTCAATATCTTCTTTTGATTCTTTAGTTCGCAAGGTATTTGTTGTTCACTTTGAAAAGGAATAGACAATACAAGACAAGAAAGTGCGATGTGATATGCTCATGCATGCATGAAATGCATGAATAATACTTACAGTCATTCCATTGACTCACAGTCCGAGGTGATCAGCAGAAGTGTTCTCATTGGTTCCTTTCAGATGCTCGTTCAGGTCTTGCATTGGAATTATCAAAAGCTTTGCATTTGAGGCTTTTACCTTCAAGATGTTGAAAACACGAGTGGTGGAGATCCCAAGTTGCAGAGTTAGGGATACATCCTTTCTAAACTATATTTCAGCATGCCAGTTGATAGCTTCTTCATGACTTTGCCAATAATCATTTCCTTTGCCCAATGTGTCCTTTGGAGGTTCAACATACTTCCCTTAACTTGAAGGCTTTGTATGACAAAACTCTTCTTTTTTTTTTTGAATTTTGATTTTGAAATCAAATGTTGGCTTTGCCAAATTAATGTCAATGCACCTCAGGACTTGATTTTCCAAATTAACATATCTATAACATGACAACCCTAGTTACCGTACTAAACTCGGGAATCATTTCTATTTAAGCAAGAACTGTTGCACTTCAAATAGGCACATACACATTACTTGGACAAAGGTCTCATTGAGTTTAAATACTGTCTATCTCATATGCATGCTTATCCAAACTATCTCCACTAATAGACTCTACCTACCAAGAGAGATCAATATGTCTTTGATAGGCTTGAAATGGGGTCTATGAGGGACATGGGTTAAATGAAGGCCATTTTGAGATAGTAGCTGATGTGACACAATGGGCAAACCCTCACACTATAAATTTCTTATTTGAATTTTAGGCAGCTTGGAAGCAATCTTGCTAGACTAAAAATTCCTTCTATCTTCTTGGCATTAATCTGGATCTTGATTAGGACAGTTTTTTCCCTTGCAAAAAGTTTGGTTCCCAAATTCGTTTCTTTTCTTCTTCTCCCTTTTCTTTATTTTTCTTACTCTTCCCTTTTTCTTTCTCTTTATTTTCCTTACTCTTCCCTTTCTTTGAGCATTTTATCATTTTGTCCTTCTTCCTTGTAGGACTGTCAAGTACAGAACTTTTAAGCACTGGATGGTCTTTCTCCTTTTCCTCTGATTTTGATCGAATCTTTAATTGGGTTGGACCAATTCAAGTCAAAATGTCCTTATAACCCAAATGGAAGCCTTTTGCTGCTTTAGGTAAAAGAGAACTCAGTTGGCTTTCTGAACCGCCTTTTTAGGCATTATTCTCTTTTTTTTTTCTTCTTTTCCCTTTTTCTTTTGTCCTTTTTTTCGTCTTTTTTTTTCTTTTACTTACTTTTATTTCTTTTTTTCTTTCTTTTTTTTTGGTGCTAGCTCTAAAAGAGTTGTCTTGTTTGTACCAACTTGGGTTTCTAATAATAGATGAGTGGAGTGACATAAATCTTCTTTAACATGGACAAATCATTTGTTATTCTGATGTTGTCTTGATATATTGGAGATATTAGGTGAACTTCAACTACCCTTATGGTCTTGATAACACCAACTATTTTTACAGTCTTGGCTATGCATTCCATTCCTTGATCCTCTTGCCTCTTCACCTTAGTGATCATAAGACTTGTCAAAAGTATCACAACAGCTCAGGGTAGGTTATTGGGGTTTGTAAGCCAATGAAAAGAAATTAAAATTTTATGAAGGCTCAAAGGGACGACTAGGGATTGATATTTAATAGGGTGGATACTAGTTGTTGGTTAACCAAACAATGCCTAGATCATTTCTCTCTTAAATAAGTAGAGTTCAATTTTGCCTCAAAAGTTTGTCAAAGCATGTTCTAAGACTAACTAAGACCTAGACAAAGTTAATTATGCAGGAGCTCTCTCTAAGTAAGCATACACAACTCAATGCTATAGAGCAATTCCCTCATCTAGTAAAGTCATTCAAGTCATGATGCCTAGACACATTAATTTATAAACATCAAGCTAAATTCCTCATTGGTTGAGAACCAAAATGAACAAAGACCAACAAAAATTTTGATGAAAGTAATTTATTCAAACAAACATAATTTGAAAAATAAGATTGTTCCAATTAAATATTAAAGAAAGTAAAATTGAAAAGAAACATTCAAGCTAAGGAAAGTTTGTTGAGTTTAAGCTTCTTTTCCTTTCACATCTTCAATATTTCCATCTTGAAAGGATGATAAAACAAAATCTTCTTCCAATCCTTTTCCCACCATGAAGGTTGCCGGTGGAGGTACTCTTCCAAACTTAGGCAAAGAATTATCTTTTGTGCTGGTCTTATCAGGCTTAGGCATCTTACCACTGTTAATTAAATTTTGGATCTCATGTTTTAATCAAAAGCATTTGTCTGTCTCATGTCCTTGTGTTTGATGAAACTAACAAAAGGCTTTAGTATTAAATTTTGGGGGTAAAGGATTCGGCAAAGGTACAGGGGCCAATGGCTGTAATAGTCCCTTCTTTTGTAGCTTGTTAAAGACCCAAGACAAAGGCTTCCCCAGATTTGAAAACTGCCTTCTATTTGCTTGACCAGTTGTATTGACATCAACTTCTTTTTGCGTGCTTTGATTTCCATAATGGTAATTCCCTTTCTCATTCCTTCTTATTAAAAAGCAATTTTTCTCCCTTTCCTACTCTTCAATTTGTAGACTAGCTTGGAAAATATCTTTGAAATCCCTTATAAGAGTGTGAGACATCCTTTCACGGAGACTAGGCTGGACGCCTCTCACGATCATCCTTATTTGATCAGATTCATCGGGCCTTTTCTTGAGCAAAGCAGCCTTATTTCTCCATCTTTTCACATAGTCCACAAAATTCTCATTTGGCCTTTGCCTAATGGACTCAACTTCCATTAAGGTAACTTCCAACTCGACATTGTACCCATATTACTGAATGAAGGCCTTGTATAGCAAATCCCAACTCTTTTGTGTTCCATCATCTAAGGTATTGAACCAATTTTGGATAACAGGATCTAATGAGAGCATAAAATATCTTAGAGTTTGAGCCTTAGTAGCTCGAGCAGACTGTATAGCAGTGATATACTGCTTCACATGGAGATGAGGATTTCCGGTTCCATCAAACTTCGCAAAAGATGGCATCTTGAACTTGTACGGAACTTCTTCATCTAGCTCAAATAATTTGTCAACTTCGGACATTTCTTTGGTTTTCAGTTTCTTCTCAAATTTCTTTTCTAAATCAGCAATCATCTTTTCAACATCAGAAGTCTCTGTCTTTTCAATAGTTGCCTTCTCAACAACCTTCGGCTCCTTTTTGTCTTGAGGATCTTGGTAGTATTGAGCCCAATCATCATCATCATCAATTATCACCTTTTCATCATCAAAAACCACTTCAACAACTTTAGTCTTCCCTTTGTCCTTTGGCTTCTTAGTGCTAGCAGATGCCTCGGCATGATTTTCTAAGATTGCAGTCAATTGGTTCTTCATGGTCTCAGCTAGGGCCTCTTTTATTTCTTCCATCTTGGCATCCAGGGCATTATCCACCATTCTTTGAATTTGTTCAGGCTCCATTGTTTTTGGTGATCAAGTGATTGAGTCGTTGCTAGATTCTTCATCTTCGGCATAGGTCAGATTGTCGTAAGCTTTTGAACTATCATAATCCAGGGCTGTGAGCCAGAAAGGATCAATGAGATGCTAATGTATGCATGTATGCACAAACAATTAACAAAGAAAGATAAGTAGGACGCTCCTTCCAACCTTATAACATCCACACACGAATGGCGATTCTCTTTTTCTAGGTATATGGTTAACAAAATACCAACATGGGGCATCTTGTTTTCGAATAATTCCCTTGGACGTTTCAACTAATAGTTATATTTTCAAAAATAAAAATCAATCCATTATAATTCCCATTAATTAGGTTTTAATCCGTTCAACCAACTAAAGTAGCTTTTATGCTATATTGGATTAAAACTAAATTAAGAGGTTTATTATAGATAGATTTCTCACTTTAAAAAAGGTAACCAATGGTTAATTCCAAAAAACAAGCCCGTGGTTAATTTATTATTAGTATAAACTGGGCTCACAATTGATTTTTGGTATTTCGTAATTGACCTAAATAATTTGCAAGCTCTTTGTAAGAAAAGGTTGGATGAAAATAATTTTGTTTTCTAAGCCCATTGTAAAAAGATTTTAGGAAAAATGGATTTTGGGCTTAGTATTTGTGTAACACCCCTACATCCTGTACACGCACACTACAAAACACCACAATGTAATATACGTACACTGAATATAGGGATGCTACGGTTTTCTTTAACATTTAAACTATTTTAAATGATAAGATATTCTTTCTCATTATACATTATAGAAAATAAAGTAATTAACTTGTAATATAAAACAAAGTAGATATATACATTTACTTAATACGCAGCGGAATTTATAAAATATTCACATATATGAATGCATTCAAATCCATATTTACAATTATATATATATTTACATTAGAATCAATACTTTATAAAATATAAAGAAGTTATACATGATTGGCAGCTCTTCTCTGATCTTTAAGTCTCAAAAATAAATTCTTCAATGCCTAGTCTCACTTAGTCTCGAGGAACTCTCGGGTTTAACCCTGTCACCTGCGCGATCAACCACTATCGTGCTAAGCCAACGGATTAGTAGTACAAAGTATACTAACATTATGCTTTAATGCAATGCAATGTCACACATTTTAATAATAAAGACAACATCATAGGTGGAAAGTTAATATCACACCTTTATATTTCATAAACCATAAACATATCACATTTCAAAGTCCTTCCATAGATCTCATTATTCAATTATTTTACCATTAATGAATCACATTTAAACAAAGACAAACATGGGCCCAAAAGACACTAATATGCCATTCAATTTTCAGAGTTAATGTTTTGGTTCAATTATCACATTCATCATTATCATAATCCCAACTAGGCTTCAAGGATTAGGTTCAACCAAGCTTCAAGGGGAACAAAGCATGCTAAGTATCAACCCAACTTGGCTTCAAGAACCAACCCAACCTAGCTTCATGGGTTGTAACATCTCAATTAGGCTTCAAGGACTAGACCCAACCAAGCTTCAAGGGGAGTAAAACATGTTAAACTTCAACCCAACTTGGCTTCAAGGATCAATTCCAACCTAACTTCAAGAGATTGTTACTAATAGGCATGCCACCAATCAACAAAACCCTGAAAATGGAATAACACATTAGACACACAATTCATTCATTATTTCATTATCAATTCCATTCTCAATTCTCATTATCAATTAGGCAAACATGCCTCATTAAAGTCATTATAGCCAATCACAATGGCTTTATATTCCATCACATCTCAATCCACATTATAGCAATTCATCTTTCAAATACATAATCATTTACATCATCATATCCCTCACATTATACATATAGCATCATTAATATAAACATAACAAAGTACATCATTCATATAAGTCAACAATGTAATAATGCAATATTTGTACTTACCTCAATAACAATTCACACAACTCTAAACACTTCCTTTTCCAAGATTCTTTTACTTCTTAGATCAATGACAAATCACTTTCTTCAAGACCTAATCCAAAAATAATAACATACACTTGCTTAGGGATACACATGAGATAATCAAGTTAAGAGTTAACTAGGGCAAACTCTAAACATGACATGCTCAACCACAAGGGCGTGTCCCTGACTGTGCCTTAACTCCACAACATAGAAGCTTTTACACGCTCGGAACCACGGGCGTGTCACTGGGCGTGTAATACATTCTGCCTCTCAGAAACATCGACACGTCTAACAACGTGAGCGTGCTCATGGCCGTGTCAATTCTCCAATCTCACAGTAGCTATGACACGCTCAATAACACGGGCGTGTTACTGGTCGTGTCAATCCTACTGCCACCAACACAATTGACACGCCTAAGAATCTGGACGTGCTCATGGGCGTGTCAGGCCAAAAACCTAGATTCCGGCCAAAACAACAACACCCAACAAAACACTTCTTTTCACCATCATCCTCTTCAAACAAACTTAACAAAACATACCTCAAAAACCATCTTAAACTTACAAAAACACCAAAACAACTCCACACCTACATCAAACACAAATCACAAATATCATCACAAACCCTAAACACAAATACAACACCATCTCTTCCAACCAACTTACTCTTTTCTTCAATCCATCCTTAAAATCCATAATCAATTTAATCAAACACTCTTAAACATATCACAATCAAACAACACACCCTTAAATAATCTATCAACTCAAACACAACTTCAAATAAGCAAAGAAATCAAAAGAGGACTTACCAAAGTAATGAATCTTCCTGAATCACCAACTTGATCACTTAGATCTTCCTTTAATTTGAGCTTAGAACATTAAAATCCTCTCTTGCTCTCTTGCTTTCTCTTGTCTTTGGATGAGCCGGCCAACACAATAGAAAAAGAAGAAAAGAACATAAAGAAACAAAGTCAAACTTTTCATCTCTTTAAATCTCCACCAAGTATTTCAACATAAGCAATTACCTAAACACCCTCTTACAATTTGTGTTAACTTCCTTTAAAGCACTTGCCCTTTTTAGTAATTTCACAAATCACAAATTAAAATATCTTCTTCCCTTGACCACCCATTTGACTTGCATATATGTTATATATATTGCCATATATACAACATATACATTCCCTCTAAACAATCTTTTCCTTTCTAAAACACATATACATTTGATTCAAATCAAACAACAATTATATTAAAACTTCTAGGGCACACTTTGGGATATTACAATTCTCCCCCTCTAAAAAGAAATTTCGTCCTCGAAATTACCTGTCATCAAGTCTGAAACAATTGAGGATACTGATCTCGCATTGTTTGTTCACTTTCCCAAGTTGCCTCTTCCTTTGCATGATTCTTCCACAAAATCTTCACAAGTGGCACTTTCTTATTTCTAAATTCTTTCACTTCACGTGCCAAAATAGCAATTGGTTCTTCTTCAAATGTCAGATCTGGACTCACTTCGATAGATTCAATTGGCAAAACATGAAATGGATCCGACCTGTACCTCCACAACATAGAAACATGGTATACATTATGGATCCTATCCAACTCAGGTGGCAAAGCAAGCCGATACGCAACTGGTCCAATTCTTTCCAAAACTTCATATGGTCCAATAAAACGAGGACTCAGCTTTCCTTTCCGACCAAATCTCAATATCTTTTTCCAAGGAGACACTTTCAAAAATACTTTATCTCCCACATTATACTCAATGTCTCTCCTCTTCAAATCTGAATAAGACTTCTGTCGGTCTGAAGCTGCTTTTAATCTATTCCGAATCATCTTCACTTTCTCTTCAGTTTCTTTAACCAAATCAGGACCAATTAACTTCCCTTCTCCAGTTTCATTCCAACATAAAGGCGTCCTACATCTTCTACCATACAATGCCTCAAATGGTGCCATCCCAATGCTGAATTGATGACTGTTATTGTAAGCAAATTCCACAAGTGGTAAAAATCTGTCCCAACTTCCAGAGAAATCAATGACACAGCTTCTCAATATATCCTCGATAATCTGTATTACTCTTTCTGACTGCCCATCTGTCTGCGGATGAAAAGCAGTGCTAAAATGCAATCGAGAACCCAAAGCACTATGTAAACTCTTCCAAAACCTTAAAGTAAATCGGGGATCTCGATCAGACACTAAAGAAATTGGGACACCATGCAACTTCACAATCTCATAGATATATAGCTCAGCTAACCTCTCCAGAGAATAATCCATCCGAACCGGAAGAAAATGAGCTGTCTTAGTCAACCTATCAACAATCACCCAAATAGCATCATGCTTCCTTTGTGTCAATGGTAAACCGGACACAAAATCCATTGTCACTCTTTCCCATTTCCATTCAAGCACTGATAAAGGTTGAAGTAATCCTGTTGGAACTTGATGCTCAGCTTTTACCCTTTGACATGTGAGACATTTGGATACAAACTCCGCTATGTCTCTCTTCATACCGGACCACCAATAATACTGCTTCAAATCATGATACATCTTTGTATTGCCCGGATGCATAGCAAATATTGACTGATGTGCTTCTTCTAAAATAATCCTTCTTAAATTAGCATCATCAGGTACACACAATCTGTTCTTAAACCAAAGACTCCCATCATTTCTCACAATAAAATCTTGACTCTTTCCATTCTGGCAATCTGAAACAATCTTTTGAATCTTCTCATCAACCAATTGAGCCTCTTTAATCTGATCCAACAATACTGGTTTCAATTGCAACTGTGCCAACAATGCACCATCATCACAAGATACAAGACTAACATGCAACGCTCTCAACTCAACAAGCAACGAGAGTGAATAAACAGCCAAACCTGCCAAAGACTTCCGACTCAAGGCGTCAGCAACAACATTTGCCTTACCAGGATGATAATCAATCAAACAGTCGTAGTCTTTAATCAACTCCAACCATCTCCTCTGTCGAAGATTGAGCTCTCTTTGGACACCCAAATATTTTAAACTTTTATGGTCTGTATAGATAAAACACTTCTTCCCATACAAATAGTGTTGCCAAATCTTCAATGCAAACACAATGGCTGCTAACTCTAAATCATGGGTCGGATAATTGAGCTCATGCAGTTTTAACTGTCGAGAAACATAAGCTATAACTTTACCTTCCTGCATCAGAACACAACCCAAACCACTATGTGAAGCATTACTGTAAATCACATATGGTTTATCTTCCACAGGTAAAGTAAGAACAGGCGCTTGAGTCAACATTTCTCTCAACTGTTCAAAGCTAGCCTGACACTGATTTGTCCACACAAATCTAACTCCCTTTCGAAGTAATCTGGTAAGTGGAGTAGCTATCAAAGAAAATCCTTTCACAAACCGTCGGTAATAGCCTGCCAAACCCAGAAAACTTCTAACTTCAGTCACAGACTTTGGTGTACTCCAATTCAAAATAGCTTCAACTTTACTCAAATCAACTCTAATACCCTCTGTTGAAACTATATGACCGAGAAAAGTTACTTGGTCAAGCCAAAACTCACACTTCGACAGTTTAGCAAACAATTGCTTCTCTCTCAAAATTTGCAGCACAATCCGCAGATGCTTGTCATGCTCCTCCTCATTACGTGAATACACCAAAATATCATCGATAAAAACTACCACAAACTGATCCAGATAGGGCCTAAACACCCTATTCATCAAGTCCATAAAAGCTGCAGGTGCATTCGTCACACCAAAAGGCATAACTAGAAACTCATAATGCCCATACCTTGTGCGAAAGGCTGTCTTAGGAACATCTTCAGCTCTAACCCTCAACTGATGGTACCCTGATCTCAAATCAATCTTGGAAAACATTGCTGCACCCTTCAATTGATCAAAGAGATCATCAATTCTAGGTAAAGGATATTTATTTTTAACAGTCACCTTGTTCAATTGCCTATAATCGATACACAATCTCATAGTACCATCCTTCTTCTTCACAAACAAAACAGGAGCTCCCCACGGTGAAACACTAGGGCGAACAAACCCTTTATCCAACAACTCTTGCAACTGCACCTTCAATTCTCTCAGTTCAGCAGGTGCCATTCTATAAGGAGTAATAGAGATAGGAGTGGTACCAGGCAATAATTCAATACCAAACTCCACCTCTCTCTCAAGAGGCAACCCCAGCAACTCCTCTGGAAACACATCTGGAAACTCTGCAACTGTGGGTATACTATCAAGTTGAGAACTCACTATTCTAGTATCCAAAATATGAGCAAGATAAGCATC
The DNA here is from genome assembly GCA_947685225.1 of Garcia nutans. NCBI lineage: Eukaryota > Viridiplantae > Streptophyta > Magnoliopsida > Malpighiales > Euphorbiaceae > Garcia > Garcia nutans. The sequence continues at coordinate 17,925,892 of CANTUV010000033.1, read as the reverse complement.
ACACCCTTTTTTAATCAACCTCCTAGCTGCAACAGCTGAAACAAACAAGGATGCTAACTGTCCCTGTTCACTAGATACTATCACCATTCCACCATCACCGGTTCTCAAAGTAACATATTTCTTTTGACAGTCTACCACAGCTCCATGTCTATATAACCAGTCCATGCCTAGTATCAAATCATATTCCTTAAAAGGCATTTCAATCAAATCTCCACGAAACTCCTCACCTTGCACCACTACTGCACTATCTCGGTGCACCTTACTAACAATCACACTATGCCCTAAAGGATTTGTCACTAAAACATCAAATCCTAGGGATTCAGCATGCAATTCAGACACAGGCAAAACAGATGCACTAATATATGAATGAGTAGATCCTGGATCAATCAAAGCAAGTACTGAAATACCAAATAAAGAGAAAGTACCCGCTATGACTGCTGAAGCATCTGGCTGCCTCTGCATCACATATACCCTCTGAGAAGATCCGACCTCCTCTGGTCTACTATCCCTGAATGTAGAGCCTCCCCTCTGACTGAACCCAAATCTACCTCCTCTGCTGAAACTTCTGCCCCCTCGACCACCTCTCACACTAGGTCGAGAAACTATAGAATCTACCGACATCTGCTCCTACCTCTCAGGACACTCTCTAACAAAATGATCAGGCGATCCACATCTGAAACATACCCCTGCTACACCTGTCTTCCAACAAGTACCACCATGTGGCCTACCACAATGAATACATATTGGTAGAGTGGATCTCTGAATCACTGGTGTCGGAGCACTCGCCACTGAAACTGTAGGTCTCAATCTCTGCCTCTGAAACTGTACTGACCTACCAGCTGGCCTCTGACTCCTACTGATCCTAGGAACAAAACTTCCTTTACCTCTCTTCACAGATGAAGACCCTACCTCAAACTGGGGTCTCCTAACCCTGGTCTCCTCCTCAGTAGCAGCTGCTGCAATGCCCTGAGCTCTCTCCACACTCCTAGCTGCTGCAACAAGCTGGGAAAATTCATGATATCGAGAACCAGCCACAAGACACATAATAGAGGGCCTTAATCCCTCCTCAAATCTCCTGCACCTAACAATCTCATCAGATATAATACCCCCAGCATAATGGCTCAACCGGATGAACTCAATCTCATATTCTGTTACTGTCTGGTTGTCTTGCTTCAAACTCAAAAACTCCATCTTCTTCACATCTTTATACTCCCTCGGAGTATACTTCAATTCAAACTCTCTTAGAAAATCAGTATAGGACAATGTAGGTGGATCATCCATAGCATGGGGCACTATCTTCCACCAATCATATGCATCCTTCTGCAACAATGATCTTGCATAATCAAATTTTTCTTCTGGAGTGGCTTGCAACTGAATGAATATTCTCTGTACTTTATCTAACCACTGCTCAGCTACAGCTGGATCAATAGTACCAAAAAAATTTTCAGCTCCATACTTCCTTAATTTATCGTAATGTCTCACTGATACCAAAGGCTGTGGGGGTGGTGGTGGTTGCACTGGTGCTTGCCTCAATATCTCTACCACATGCCTAAGCCAAACTGGTGGAACCTCCTCACCAGCTGGTCCCCCCAACACAGAAGCAGGTACCTCTCCAGCACTATCCACTCTAACTCCATCCCTAACCTCATCCGGAGCTACACTCTCAACACTACCCTCTACTGACTGACGTAAGTGAGAATCCATCACAACCTATATCTACAAACACAGCAGAATACATCTCATTAAAGATCAGAGACTGCCAATACCAAACATGTATGTTATTCAAAAACTAACTTTTAAAGTCAAAATATTCTTTTTCTTACATTTTACCTAGGTTGAGAATCTCAAACCTAGGCTCTGATACCAAAACAATTGTAACACCCCTACATCCTGTACACGCACACTACAAAACACCACAATGTAATATACGTACACTGAATATAGGGATGCTACGGTTTTCTTTAACATTTAAACTATTTTAAATGATAAGATATTCTTTCTCATTATACATTATAGAAAATAAAGTAATTAACTTGTAATATAAAACAAAGTAGATATATACATTTACTTAATACGCAGCGGAATTTATAAAATATATACATATATGAATACATTCAAATCCATATTTACAATTATACATATATTTACATTAGAATCAATACTTTATAAAATATAAAGAAGTTATACATGATTGGCAGCTCTTCTCTGATCTTTAAGTCTCAAAAATAAATTCTTCAATGCCTAGTCTCACTCGGTCTCGAGGAACTCTCGGGTTCAACCCTGTCACCGGCGCGATCAACCACTATCGCGCTAAGCCAACGGCTTAGTAGTACAAAGTATACTAACATTATGCTTTAATGCAATGCAATGTCACACATTTTAATAATAAAGACAACATCATAGGTGGAAAGCTAATATCACACCTTTATATTTCATAAACCATAAACATATCACATTTCAAAGTCCTTCCATAGATCTCATTATTCAATTATTTTACCATTAATGAATCACATTTAAACAAAGACAAACATGGGCCCAAAAGACACTAATATGCCATTCAATTTTCAGAGTTAATGTTTTGGTTCAATTATCACATTCATCATTATCATAATCCCAATTAGGCTTCAAGGATTAGGTTCAACCAAGCTTCAAGGGGAACAAAGCATGCTAAGTATCAACCCAACTTGGCTTCAAGAACCAACCCAACCTAGCTTCAAGGGTTGTAACATCTCAATTAGGCTTCAAGGACTAGACCCAACCAAGCTTCAAGGGGAGTAAAACATGTTAAACTTCAACCCAACTTGGCTTCAAGGATCAATTCCAACCTAACTTCAAGAGATTGTTACTAATAGGCATGCCACCAATCAACAAAACTCTGAAAATGGAATAACACATTAGACACACAATTCATTCATTATTTCATTATCAATTCCATTCTCAATTCTCATTATCAATTAGGCAAACATGCCTCATTAAAGTCATTATAGCCAATCACAATGGCTTTATATTCCATCACATCTCAATCCACATTATAGCAATTCATCTTTCAAATACATAATCATTTACATCATCATATCCCTCACATTATACATATAGCATCATTAATATAAACATAACAAAGTACATCATTCATATAAGTCAACAATGTAATAATGCAATATTTGTACTTACCTCAATAACAATTCACACAACTCTAAACACTTCCTTTTCCAAGATTCTTTTACTTCTTAGATCAATGACAAATCACTTTCTTCAAGACCTAATCCAAAAATAATAACATACACTTGCTTAGGGATACACATGAGATAATTAAGTTAAGAGTTAACTAGGGCAAACTCTAAACATGACACGCTCAACCACACGGGCGTGTCCCTGATCGTGCCTTAACTCCACAACACAGAAGCTTTTACACGCTCGGAACCACGGGCGTGTCACTGGGCGTGTAATACATTCTGCCTCTCAGAAACATTGACACGTCCAACAACGTGAGCGTGCTCATGGCCGTATCAATTCTCCAATCTCACAGTAGCTATGACATGCTCAATAACACGGGCGTATTACTGGTCGTGTCAATCCTACTGCCACCAACACAATTGACACGCCTAAGAATCTGGACGTGCTCATGGGCGTGTCAGGCCAAAAACCCAAATTCCGGCCAAAACAACAACACCCAACAAAACACTTCTTTTCACCATCATCCTCTTCAAACAAACTTAACAAAACATACCCCAAAAACCATCTTAAACTTACAAAAACACCAAAACAACTCCACACCTACATCAAACACAAATCACAAATATCATCACAAACCCTAAACACAAATACAACACCATCTCTTCCAACCAACTTACTCTTTTCTTCAATCCATCCTTAAAATCCATAATCAATTTAATCAAACACTCTTAAACATATCACAATCAAACAACACACCCTTAAATAATCTATCAACTCAAACACAACTTCAAATAAGCAAAGAAATCAAAAGAGGACTTACCAAAGTAATGAAACTTCCTGAATCACCAACTTGATCACTTAGATCTTCCTTCAATTTGAGCTTAGAACATTAAAATCCTCTCTTGCTCTCTTGCTTTCTCTTTTCTTTGGATGAGCCGGCCAACACAATAGAAAAAGAAGAAAAGAACATAAATAAACAAAGTCAAACTTTTCATCTCTTTAAATCTCCACCAAGTATTTCAACATAAGCAATTACCTAAACACCCTCTTACAATTTGTGTTAACTTCCTTTAAAGCACTTGCCCTTTTTAGTAATTTCACAAATCACAAATTAAAATATCTTCTTCCCTTGACCACCCATTTGACTTGCATATATGTTATATATATTGCCATATATACAACATATACATTCCCTCTAAACAATCTTTTCCTTTCCAAAACACATATACATTTGATTCAAATCAAACAACAATTATATTAAAACTTCTAGGGCATACTTTGGGATATTACAATTTGGGCCATGAGCAAAAGAATTTTTGATTTGTTTTTAGAAAAATCTTATGTCCCAAGACCATCTTGAAAAGTTTTGAAAATAGCTTTGGTCTTTTGGATTTTAAAGAAAAATTTATTTGAGCTTACAATACACTTAGGTCATATTAGAAAAAGAGTAAACCAAATAAGCCATGATTTAAGCCAAGATAAATTAACCATAGTCCAACAACATGCATTTGGGGTAAAACCTAAGGAAAGTAACTAGGCCAATTACATGAGCTTTAGTCTTTGGGTTAAAAGGCTTAGGTTCCCATAGCAAGTATATACCAAATGGTACGAGGCTATGAGTGGTTATGCCATGCTCGATCTCCATACCTTGAGTGAAAGAATGGTATCCCTTACATAACACAACACGAGTAACACGGGCATCCTAACTCACGCACACGATGCAATCTAAGATGATGCAATGGATAATATCATTATAAGAAAGAATAGAATAATAAAAAGACCAACGAAATCAACTTCTCTTATCCCTAGTGGAGTCGTCACTATGAGCAGGGATTTTCGTCTCCACTCCCAGTGGAATGGTTCTTGCGACTTCGGCAGTATTTAGGCTCGGGGCCTTAGAAAACACGGACCTAAGTTCTGAGAAAATGGAGTCGCCACCCGGACGGGCTGGGAAAATGAAAGGGGTGGATGACTCGATTCCTAAGGAATCCCCAACCCCCTAATAGGTTCGGAAAGTTGGGTATGTGTGGGGAAGGTGAGAAATGGCCCAGCACCCCCACAACACCCGGTTCATTGGAACCGGCCTCCTTTACAAGTCTTACTATTATAAAATTCTTAAATATAACAACATTATCCATATTATACACAATAATTAAAGTAAAGCATCGATATATTGAAAATCAAAACAATGTCCAAGCAAAACAAATAAAAGGACACACATCCGAAGATGGAAATATGCCCTTACATAATCCATGCCTAAATAGGACACCCACCGAAAGGTAGAAACATGTCCTTTACATTGGTTCTAAAATAGAAAAACAATTTAAATTACATGATATTTAACCAATGAGGTACCCACCAAGTGGAAACATACCTCTTACAACATTTGAAAATCTAAATAAATCGATAAAAGTAAATAACCATTCATCGTAAATAAATCATTCATCAAAGATACCAAAAATCAATAGAATGTAAACATCCATCCATGATAAACTAAATAAATGAAGCTTTGAACTTAAATAAATCAACAAAGCATTGAAAATAAATTAAATCATATAATAGAATACAAAATTAAATATAAAATTAAATAAAGCAAGTAAAGATTCAAATTAGGGCTACGATTTCTATTTAAGATTCTTTATTCAATGTGTTTAGGGTTTTGGAATTTATGGGTTTAAGCTACTGTAATTTTAAAAGAATTGAAATGGAGCAAAGTTTTATAATTTAAGAGGCTGATAAAGTTCTTTGATTAACCAAATTAGTGTTTGAGAATAATGTATTTGATTTTAGAATTTGGAAAAACAATTTATAGTTTTATGAAGCTTTATGAAAATAAACAAAACGATTTAAGGTTTATAGAAACAGAAAAGATATTTTTTAGGGTTTTTGGAAAGAAAAAAGATTCAATTTAGGGTTTTGAAAAATTGGAAAGCAAATTAGGGTTTTGGTAAATTAATGAAAGGATTTAAGGTTTTGAAAAGCTAGAAAGTAGATTAGGGTTTTTAGATTTTGAAGAAACAAAAATTTTCAATCTTGAGTGATGAAGCTACTGTAAAGAAAAATAAATAAAGAAATTCATACCTTCGTTTGTTGGTTCCACCAAAAATTACTTCTTGGATAAACAAGAACAAAGGCAAAGTGGTTGCCTTTGATGGATTGATTGTTTGGTTGCTTATTCTTCTCTCAAAAAGTCCGATTAATTTCACTGTCAGAAGGAATTTTTAAAATCCTATTTCCTTTCAATGTTTTCCTCCTAAATTTCGATCCCCCTTTTTTGTGTTGTTTTTGGTCTTATTTATAGAAGATTTATATGATTAATCTTAGTTGCTTACAGAATCTAGCATTAATTAAGAAAAGGAAACCGAAACCGAATTGAATTTGGTTTCGAAAAAATTTGCGTCGGAAAAATTTTGGGACCAAAAAAAACTACTGCGAAAAAATTTCGCTGGCAAAAAAAACTACTTGCGGAAAAATTACGCTGGTGAAAAAGTTGTCGTAGCTGGGGCCGGCGAAATTGCCTGCGGGTCATTTCGCCGCCCCCCTTTTCGGAGACGAAATTTTTCGTCGCCTATTTTTTGTCGTCGATTTTTATTTTTATTTATTTGTTTATTATTACTATTTTTTATTTTTATTAATAAAAATTAAATACTAAAGCAAATATTATTTAATTAAGATAACCCAAAAATTGTTTTGGACTAATTAAAATATATTGGACAACACAAAAATTATTTTGGACTTATTAAAATATATTAGACCGGACTGGGTCAAAAATTAAGGGTCTACAGGTATGAATCATTAGTTGCCTTTCCAAATGAGAAATCTATTTATGATAAACTCTTTAATTAGTTTTAATCCAAAATGTAGCATAAAAGCTATTTCCAGTTGATTCAATGGATTAAGGTTTAATTAATGGGAATTATCATGAACCGATTTCCAAGTTTGAAAATACAACTATTGGTTAAACCGTCTGAGTGAATTTTTTAAAAATAAGGTATCCCATGTTGATATTTTGTTAACCATATACCTAGGAAAACTGTGGAGAAATCAATTGTGGAAAAAACTAAAACTTCATATGCGGAGAAGATGATTGATGATTTAGAGAAGAAGTTTGAAAAGAAGTTGAAAGTTGATGAGATGTCAGAGGTAGATACGCTATTTGATCAAGATGAAGAAGTCCCTTACAAGTTCAAAATACCTTCTTTCACTAAGTACAATGGTACAGAAAATCCACACTTGCATGTTAAGAAGTATATCACTACCATACAGTCTGCTTGACCTATTAAAGCCCAAACTCTGAGGTATTTTATACTTTCTTTGGACCCTGTTGTGCAGAATTAGTTTAATACTTAAAGTACCCAAAAAGATTAGGATATGCTGTACAAAGTCTTCATTTAGAAATATGGATACAATGTCGAACTAGAAGTGACCTTGATGGATGTGGAAACTATCAGACAAAAGCAAAATGTGAATTTTGTTGACCATATGAAGAGGTGGAGAAACAAGGTTGTACTACTTAAGAAGAGACCAGATGACTCCGACCAGATTCAAATGATAGTAAGGGATGTCCTACCTAGTCTACGTGAATGGATGTCTCACACTCTCATAAGGGATTTTAAAGATCTTCTCCAAGTCGACTTACAGATAGAAGAATGGGAATGAAAGAAGAGCCATTTTTCTAGAAAAAAGAATGAGAGGGGGAATTATCAGTTTGGTAGTCAGGGTACACAGAAATAAGTGGATGTCAATGCAATAACTAGTCAAGCAAATAGAAAATAGTTTTCAGAGTTGGGAAAACATTTTTTTTTGTGTTTTCAACAAGTTGCAGAAAAATGGGCTATTACAACCATTGGCTCCCCAACCTTTGTTGAATCCTCTGCCAGCAAGCTTTGATGCCAAGGCCTTTTGTCAATTCTATCAAGTGCAAGGCAAGAGACAAATAGATGTGTTCGCTTAAGGCATGGGATTCAATATTTTATTGACAGTGCAAAGATACCTGAGCCTAATAAGTCAAATACCAAGAATAATCCTCTGTCTAAATTTAAAATGATGCCACTACCTCCAACCTTCATGATAGAGGGAGGATTGGAGGATAGTTTTGTCTTTTTATCTTGTCATGATATGGATGGAGAAGCTGTTAAAGAGAAGGTACTACTAAGCAAGCTTTAACCAACTACTGATGATGAAGTGATGACTACCATTAATGATCTTTGCCCTTCATATGTCAAAGTAGAGAAAGCTCTTTCAACATCAAATCAATAAAACTTCTATTGGCTTGTTTGGTTTTTGTTTCATTATTTTTTTGGTGTTTTTAGGAACTATTATGGTTTTCAAATTAAGATTGTTTAAATAAATTATTTTCATTAAATTTTTGTTGGTCTTTGTTTATTTTGGTGCTCAACCGATGACAAGTCTATGTTGATATTCATAAATTATTGTATCTATGCATTATAATTCCAATGATTTTACTAAGTGAGGGAGTTATTCTATAGCATTGAGCTGTGTATGCTTAGAGATGGCTCTTGCATAATTATGAGTTTCTAGGTCCTAGTCAATCTTAGAACATGTTTCGATTAACTTTTAAGGAAAAATTGAACTCTACTTCTTTAAGGAAGAAATGATCCAGGCATTGTTTAGTAAGCCAACAACTAAAATCCACCTTGTTAACATCAATCTCTAGTTTGTCCCTTTGAGCTTTCACAAGATTTTAGTGTGTTTTTTATTTACTTGTGAACTCTAATAACCTACCCTAAGTTGTTGTGATATTTATGACAATTTTAATGATCACTTAGATACTAAGGGGCAAGAAGATCAAGGAAAAGGATGCATAGTCAAGATCATAAAGATAGTTGAAATTTACCTAAACTAGATTTAATATCTCTGATCTTTTTCATCATTGAGATAACGTTGAGACAATGAAGGATTCATTCTCACTGAAGCAGACACACTCTACTCCACTCATCCATAGTCAGAAGCATAGAATGGAGCAAACAAGACAATTCTCTTAGAGCTAAGACCTAAAAACAAAAAAAAAGAAGAAAGAAAAGAAAAGAAAAATAGAAAAAGAGAAAAAAAGAAGAAAAAAATAAAGCCCAAAAAGGCGATTCAGAAAGCCAACCGAGTTATTTTTGCCTAAAGCAAGCAGAAGACTTCTACTTAGTTTATGAGGACAAATTGACTTGAATTAGTCTAGTTCAGCCAAAGATTCTAATAAAATTAGAGGATTAGGGGAAATACATTCTTTTATTTTATCCAACATAGCTCTATGTTCGCAATCTTGAAAGTCTTAGATTTGATATTCGAAAAAGGGAAAAGGGTGAAATAATGGTCCTGAGTTTTTATAAAAGAAAAAAGATCAAGATCATCCTAATTGGATCTAGATTTCTGCTAACAAGATGAAAGAACATTCAAGCTTCATCTTTTTATAAAGCCAAATAAATGGTGCCTAAAGGTTAAGAATACCCCTAACAGCAATACGAAGTAGTGTGAAGGTTTGTCAACAGTGTCACATCAGCTCTAATCTTAAAATGACCTTCATTTAACCCATGTCCCTTATAGACCCCATTTCAAGCCTATTAAAGACTTGTTGATCTCTTTTAGTAGGTGGAGTCTATCAGTGGAGATTATTTGAATAAGCATGCATATGAGATAGACAATATTTTAACTCAATGGGACCTTTGGCTAAGTAATGTGTATGTGCCTATTTGAAGTGCAACAGTTCTTGCTTAAATGGAAATGATTCCCAAGTTTAGTATGGTAACTAGGGTTATCATATTATAGATATATTGATTTGAGAAAGTCGAGTCCTGAGGTAAATTGACACTGACTTGACAAAGTCAAAATATGATTTTGAGATTTAAAAAAAAATTATCATATAAAGCCTTCAAGTTAAATGATGTATGTTGCATTGTTAAACCTCAATGGACATAATGGGCAAAAGAGGGCTAATGAAAGAATCACTTGCAAGGTCATATCATGAAGAAGTTGCCAACCAAATGGATGTCTCTCTTGTCTCTACCTTGTTCAGGCCCCCGTTACTCATACTTTGAACATCTGAAAGATAAAAGCCATAGATGAAAAGTCTTTTGATGTTCTAATGCAAGATCTGGATGAACATCTGGAATGAATCAATAGGAGCACTTCAACTTATCACCTTAGTTTGTGAGTCAATGGAACCACTGTGAGTATTATTCATGCATATCATGCATACATGAGCATATCACACTTCATTTTGTTGTCTTGTGTTACCTATTATTTGTGAAAGTAAACAGCAAACACATTAAAGTAAACAATTAGAAGCAAACATGGAATCATAGGGCATGAAAGGGCCATTGCAAAAAAAAGAGGAGATGCCTACTTGTGCAAAGAGCTAAATAAAATACAAACATCAGTTTGAGCCTACATTAGCTTGAGCCTACACCGGGGGCAAAACTTCTTCTTGTCAATTTTTGAGTTTATACGTATGAAAAATATTTTTGGACTCACTTTCAATATTTTGCCATGCAGAAGGCAAAGAGAGGATATGAAGGCTAAAAATAGCTTAATAGCAAAATTTTTTGTAAAAGTGCAAAGTGAAGATTTAAAGAATGGAACAATGGCTAGAAGAGAGCCAGAACTCTTAGATGATAGAAAGCCATCACAATTCATTAAAGAGTAGAACAATGGCTAGAAGAAAGCCAGAACTTTCAGATGATAGAAGGACAACACAATCCATTGAAGAATGAAACAATGGCTAGAAGAAAGCCAGAACTCTCAGATGATAGAAAGTCAGCATAATCCATTGAAGAATGGAGCAAGTGGCTAGAAGAAAGCCAAAATCATGAGAAGATCAATCAAGCTAGAAGAGTTTAAGTTGATATGGTTTTTCTTGAATCGTTGAAACATCCAGTCTCGAGTCCAAAATCCAAACCAATCTCGGGTCCAGAACCCAAACCAATCTCCAGTCTAGAACCCAATCTAATCTTGGGTCTAGAACCCTGTAATATCCCAATGTGTGCCCTAGAAGTTTGGATATAATTGTTGTTTGTTTGAATTATGTGTATATGTTATGTTGATAAGAAAAGAAATTGATAAGAGAATGTTTAGGTATTGTTTAAAAAGGAGAGTAATGTGTAGAGAGAAAGTGTATATGTTGGGTATATGGTAATATATATAACATATATGTTGGTCAAAATGAGGAGTCAAGGGAAGAAGATATTTATTTGTGATATGTGAAATTACCTATATGGGCAAGTAAGTGAAAAGAGAGTTAAAACAAATGGAAAGGGGTATCTAGGTAAATTCTTGTTTTGGAATACATGGTGGAGATTTAAAGAGATAATAACTTGACTTTTCTTCATTTCTTCTTCTTCTCTTTCCCATATGTTGGCCGGCCATTTCATAGCAAGAGAGCAAAGTGAGATTTGTTTATTCCAAGTTTCAAATTGAAGGAAGAATCAAAGGATTAAGTTGGAGATTTGTGGAATTGCCTTAATTTTTGGTAAGTACTCTCTTGTTTTCCTTTGTTATTTTGAAGTTGTGTTTGAGGTGAGTTATGATTTGTTGATATTATGATTTGGTGTGTTTGAGATGTGTTTATAAGTGTTGAAATTGAGTGTAAGTTAAAAGATTGAATTGGTGTTGGTTTTGGTTTGAAGATGGTAAGTTAAGTGGATGTTGATATTGAAAGAATAAGAGTGATGTTGGTTTAAGGGTTATGAAGTGGTAAGTGATTAAATGTGTTGTTAATGTGAATATTGTGATGAACATGTAAAATAAGTGTTGATGACATTGATTATATCCATTTGAATGAGGTTATGTTGTGCACAATGTGTTTTAATTCAATCAAAAGAGATTTGGCCATGTTTAGGGTTTTATTCTTGAGAGACACGGCCAAACTAAAGAATTTTTGGGAGACACGGCCAAGTCTAAGGAAATTTGGCCGTGTTGGATGATTTTTGGAGAGACACGGCTGTGTCCCTTACCCGTGTCTGCCTCGGCTTGATTTTGTGTTGAGAGACACGGGCACAAGCTTGGCCGTGTCCCTTGAGTGTGTTAGCTACTGTGATTGTTCTTTGCTCTTCTTGCATTATTTTGATTTTTCAAAGGTCTTCTTGCACCTAAACATAAAAATAAACAGTCTAAACACATTTAATACAAAGAATGATCTAAACAAATATATGTGGAAGATTCTAAATCTATGAATAATGTTATATTGTGTATAATGTGGGACACAATGTGAGTATTGATGATGTATATGAATGCTTTTATGATGAATTGCTTTGATAAGAATGGAAATATTATAATATGAATTGAGACATGATATGATATGAGGCCATTGTGATTGGCTATGATAACTCAAATGTGATGTGAAGCCATTGTGATTGGCTATGATGATTCAATTGAAAGAAATAAGGCATGTTTGCCTAGATGATGATGAGAATTGAGAATGGAAATGATAATTAAATAATGAATGAATTGTGTGGCTAATGTGTTATTCCATTTTCAGAGTTTGTTGTTGGTGGCATGCCTAATATTAGTAACAATCTCTTGAAGTTAGGTTGGATTTAATCCTTGAAGCCTAATTGAGATGTTACAACCCTTGAAGCTAGGTTGGGTTGGTTCTTGAAGCCAAGTTGGGTTGATACTTAGCATGCTTTGTTCCCCTTGAAGCTTGGTTGAACCTAAATCCTTGAAGCCTAGTTGGGATAATGATAAATGTGATAATTTAACCAAAACACTAACTCTGAAAGTTGAATGACATATTAGTGTTCTTGGGCCCATGCTTGTCTTTGTATTTGATGTGATTCTTAAATGGTGAAATTAATGGAATTAGGAAGATATAATATGAATGTTGTTATGACATTAATCAAAGTATGATGTGGAATTGTGATATTCTTTTAAATGATGTATGAGATTAATTGTGATATTATATCATGTTAAAGCATAATGTTTGCATACTTTGTACTAATAAGCCGTTGGCTTAGCGCGATAGTGTTGATCGCGCAGGTGACAGAGTTGAACCCAAGAGTTCCTCGAGACCAAGTGAGAGTAGACATTAAAGAATCTATTTTGGGACTTAAAGATTAGAGAAGAGCTGCCAATCATGTATAACTTCTTTATATTTTGTAAAGTATTGTTTATAATGTGAATATATGTATATTTGTAAATATGGATTTAAATGTTTTCATATATGTAACTATTTTATAAATTCCGCTGCGTAAGTAAATGTATTTATATCTATTTTGTTTTATATTACAAGTTAATTACTTATTTTCTATAATGTATAATGATAAAGATTATGATATCTTTTAAAATGATTTGATGGTTAAAGAAAACCGTAGCATCCCTATGTTTAGTGCACGTATATTACTTGTGGTGTTTGTAATGTGCTTGTACCGGATGTGGGGGTGTTACAAACCCAATCTAGTCTCGGGTCCAAAACCAAAATCCAATATTAGGTCTAGAACACAACTAATCCAATCTCAGCTCCAAAACCCAAATCCAACCTCGAGTTTAGAATCCAAATCCAGTCTCGAGTCCAGAGACCAAATCCAATTTTGGGTCCACAACCCAAATTTGATCTTGGGTCCAGAACCCAAACCGATCTCGAGTACAAAACCCAAATCTAATTTCGGGTCTAGAATCCAATCCAATCTTGAGTCGAGAATTAAATCCAGTCTCGAGTTCAGAACCCAAACCAATCTCAGGTCCAGAACCCAATTAATTCTTGAGTCCAGAATCCAAATCCAGTCTCAGGTCCAGAACCCAAAATCCAATTCTCGGGTCCATAACCCATCCTTGCCCAAAATCAGCTCAAAAGTCATGTTGCTTTTCACTCTTTAGTTAAATTCAAGATCATTCAAGCAAGGGGCAAACTGTAGACTCTTAATTTTGGCCCTAAGCTAGTCCAATCCTAATTAAAGAAGGCCAACATAAATTTTCTCTTATTTTAAAAGCTTAAACCCAGTCTATAGCTTTGAATTAGGTCAATCCATTTTTAAAAGGCCTAAAGTAAGTATAATTTTTAGAGCCTAAACCTAGTTCGATTTAATTTTTAAAGGACCAAATCAACTTCAACTCAATTTTAAAAGCTTGAACTAAATTTGGTCTAGCTTTAAAAGCCTAAACAAGTCTGACTAAGCCCATTTCACCATGACCATTGGCTCATGGCGAATTAGGATGCCCAATTTGCCATGAGCCCACTTATGGCAAATTAGAAGCATTCTAATTCGCTATGAACCTTTGGTCCATGGTGAACTAGCATGTTTCTAATTCGCCATGGTCTTTTAATTTTTGCTTTAATTGGTTTCGGGATAGATTAAAATTATTAATTAAGATCAGACTTTGTTTGACCTTCAGATTAACGAATTAGAGTTTTGTTTTAAGCTTTCTTTGCCGATAAATAGCAACAATTAATATAGAAATAGGGAGGAGATTTTTGTGGGGCCACAATCATCAAGGGGTAAGACCTAATAACGAGAAGTTATTATTAAACCCTAGTGACAATTATCAAAGAAAAGCAGAGACAAGTAGTAAGCAACACAGCAACAATTAAGGACAATCAACCAAAGAAACACAAATAGATACATAGCAATCCAAGTGGCAAAAATGAAAAATTATTCTCAATTGCATTGAATCTCTAGCCAAAACTCCATATTGATTAAGGCAATAGCTTGGATCAGCATTCTTTCAATTTGGTGGAGCCAACAAAAGAAGGTATATTCCCTACTTTTAATTCACTTAAATCTTACAGTAGCAATTGTTTATTTCATCTAGTAGCGATTTTTAATTCCTTAAAATAATATTATCGTGCATTAGGTAAAGGTTTGGTTAAGTATTGTAAATATTTTTAAACACTCTTTGTATACATATAAAAACATGTGATTTTGAGATGTTGGACGATTTTAGAGAAATGTTGGAAATTTGGTTAAATATATATATTGGGAGTGAAATTTTTACATGTTGTATGATTGTTTATTTTTGGAAAAAGTTCAATTTATAGACAAAACTCTGGCGAATTTTTTCTAGAGATATTTTTTATAACATTTAATTACTAATATATATATTTACCTATTAAATTATCTTTTAAAGAATAATCTATTTTATTAAAATTGTTTGGAGAATTTTCTAAGGATATGGCTGGTGAATTCTTGTATTCTAAGTATACATGCTTGTCTTTGTTTAAATGTGAATCATGAATGGTGAAACAAATGAATAGTAAGATTTAATGTAAGGTTTTGAAATATAATATTCTTATGTATTGTTTATAATATTGGAATGTGTGACATTGGCATTACATTAAAGCATATTGTTATTGTGGTTTGTACCACTAAGCCGTTGGCTTAGCGTGATTGTGGTTCATCGCGTAGGTAGATCTGGCTGAACCGGAGAGTTCAGCTAGACAGAGTCGAGTCTAGGCTTGTGAAATGTTGATCGTGGACTTCAAGATCAGAGACGAACTGCCAAACATGTATAAACTTTATGTTTTGTAAACATTGATTTTGATGTATTTATATATGTAAATACCGCTACATTTTCCGCTGCATAATGAATAAATGTTTTACCTATTATGTCCCATAATATATATATATATATATATGAAATGTTTTAAGTTTTCTCATATTAATGCAGAAGAGAAAAATTAGGTTGTCTAATATAAATCGTGGCACTCCAGTATCTGATATACGTATATTACAGATGTGGTTGTATGTAGTGTGCATTTATGGGGTACGGGGGTATTACAACTGTTTTGGTATCAGAGCCTAGGTTTGAGATTCTTAACCTAGGTGAATTGTAAGAAAAAAAGAAAATCTTGATTTTAAAATATGGTTTTTGGATAAGATACATGCTTTGGCATTGGCAGTCTCTGATCTTTGATGAGGTATATTCTGCTATTTTTGCAGATATAGGTAGTGATGGCGTCTCAATCACGTCAGTCCATAGAAGGTAGTGCTGAGAGTGTAGCTCCTGAAGAGGGTAGAGATGGAGCTAGGGTTGAGAGAGCTGGAGAGGTACCTGCTCCTGTGCGAGAGAGACCAGCTACTGATGAGGTTCCACCGATTTGGTTACAGCATGTGGTAGAATTATTGAGGCAAGCTCCAGTGCAGCCGCCACCGCCACCACAGCCGCAAGTGCCAGTGAGACATTATGATAAATTGAGAAAGTATGGGGCTGAGGATTTCTTTGGCACTACAGACCCTGCAGTAGCTGAGCAGTGGTTGGATAGAGTTCAGAGAGTATTCATCCAGTTGCGAGCCACTCCTGAAGAGAAGTTTGATTATGCTAGATCACTTCTGCAGAAAGATGCTTATGATTGGTGGAAGACGGTTCCACATGCAATGGATGATCCACTGACTTTGTCTTATGGTGATTTTCTGCGGGAGCTTGAGCAGAAATATACTCCGAGGGAGTATAAGAATGCTAAGAAGATGGAATTCCTAAATCCGAGACAAGAGAACCAGACAGTGACAGAGTATGAGATTGAGTATATCCGGTTGAGCCACTATGCCGGTGGGATTATTTTAGATGAGATTTATCGGTATAGGAGATTTGAGGAGGGATTGAGACCCTCTATTATGTGTATTGTTGCTGGTTCTCAGTACCAAGATTTTTCTCAATTGGTTGCCGCAGCTAGAAGTGTTGAGAGAGCACAAGGTATTGCAGCAGTTGCTACTGAAGAGGAGACCAGAGTTAGGAGACCTCAGTTTGAGGCAGGGTCTTCATCTATGAAGAGAGGCCGAGAAAGTTTTGTTCCAAGAGTCAGTAGGAGCCAGAGGTAGTCGGGTAGGTCAGTTCAGTATCAGAGGCAGAGATCGAGACCTACAGTCTCTGTAGTGAGTGCTCCGACTCCAGTGGTGCAGAGATCGATTCTACCTACATGTGTCCATTGTGGTAGGGCACATGGGGGTGCTTGCTGGAAGACGGGTGGATCAGGAGTATGTTTTAGATGTGGGTCACCAGCTCACTTTATCAAAAATTGCCCAGAGCTACTGGAAGATAGACAGACTGATACTGCAACTTCTCGACCTAGTGTCAGCAGAGGAGGTTGAGGGGGCTGAGGTTTCAATAGAGGTGGTCGACCCGGGATTAGTCAGAGAGGATGCTCTACATTCGGAGGCAGTAGGCCAGATGAGGCTGGGCCATCTCAGCGAGTGTATGTGATGCAGAGGCAGCCAGATGCTTCAGCAGTGATTGCGGGTACATTTTCTTTATTTGGCATTTCAGTTCTTGCTTTGATTGATCCAGGATCTACTCATTCATACATAAGTGCATCTATATTGCCTGTGTCTGAATTGCATTCAGAGTCCTTAGGATTTGATGTCTTGGTGACAAATCCTTTGGGACATAGTGTTGTGGTGAGTAAGGTGCATCGTGATAGTTCAGTTGTGGTGCAAGGTGAGGAGTTTTTGGGTGATTTGATTGAAATGCCTTTTAAGGAGTATGATTTGATCTTAGGCATGGATTGGTTGTCTAAGCATGGAGCTGTGGTAGACTGTCAAAAGAAGTGTGTTACCCTGAGAACCGGTGATGGTAGAAGTGTGATGGTATCTAGTGAGCAGAGACAACTTGCATCCTTGTTTGTTTCAGCTGTTGCAGCTAGGAAGTTGATTAGAAAAGGGTGTGATGCTTATCTTGCTCATGTTGTGGATACCAGAATAGTGGGTTCTCAACTTGATAGTATACCCACAGTTGCTGAATTCCCAGATATGTTTCCTGTGGAGTTGCCAGGGTTACCCCCTGAGAGAGAGGTTGAGTTTGGTATCAATTTGTTGCCTGGTACCACTCCCATCTCTATTACTCCATATCAAATGACACCTGCTGAGTTGAGAGAGTTGAAGGTGCAGTTGCAGGAGTTGTTGGATAAAGGGTTTGTTCGCCCTAGTGTTTCTCCGTAGGGAGCTCCTGTTTTGTTTGTAAAGAAGAATGATGGTACTTTGAGCTTGTGCATTTATTATAGGCAATTGAATAAGGTGACTATCAAAAATAAGTATCATTTGCCTAGGATTGATGATCTCTTCGATCAATTGAAGGAAACAGCAGTTTTCTCCAAGATTAATCTGAGATCAGGGTACCATCAGTTGAGGGTTAGAGCTGAAGATGTTCCTAAGACAGCTTTTCGCACAAGGTATGGGCATTATGAATTTTTGGTGATGCCTTTTGGGTTGACGAATGCACCTGCAGATTTTATGGATTTGATGAATAGGGTGTTTAGACCCTATCTGGATCAGTTTGTGGTGGTTTTTATTGATGATATTTTGGTGTATTCGTATAATAAATAGGAGCATGAAAAGCATTTGCGGATTGTGTTGCAGACCTTGAGAGAGAAGTAATTATATGCTAAGCTGTCGAAATGTGAGTTTTGGCTTGACCAAGTGACTTTTCTCGGTCATATAGTTTTAGCAGATGGTATAAGAGTTGATCTGAGTAAAGTTGAAGCTATTTTGAATTGGAGTCCACCGAAGTCTGTGACTGAAGTTAGAAGTTTTCTGGGTTTGGCAGGCTATTATCGACGGTTTGTGAAGGGTTTTTCTTTGATAGCTACTCCACTCACCAGATTACTTCGAAAGGGAGTTAGATTTGTGTTGACATATCAGTGTCAAGCTAGTTTTGAGGAGTTGAAGGAGATGTTGACTCAAGCTTCTATTCTTATTTTGCCTGTGGAAGATAAACCATATGTGATTTACAGTGATGCTTCACATAATGGTTTAGGTTGTGTTTTGATGCAGGAGGGTAGAGTCATAGCTTATGCTTCTCGGCAATTGATGCCGCATGAGTTGAATTACCCGACGCGTGATTTGGAATTGGCAGCAATAGTTTTTGCTTTGAAGATTTGGCGACACTACTTATATGGGGAGAAGTGTTCCATTTATACAGATCATAAGAGTTTGAAATATTTGGGGGTTCAGAGAGAGCTAAATCTTCGGCAGAGACGGTGGTTGGAATTGATTAAAGACTATGACTGTTTGATTGATTATCATCCTGGTAAGGCAAATGTTGTTGCAGATGCCTTGATTCGGAAGTCTTTAGCAGGTTTGACTGTTTATTCGCTCTCGTTGCTTGTTGAGTTGAGAGCGTTGCATGCTAGTTTTGAATTATGTGATGATGGTGCGTTGTTGGCTCAGTTGCAGTTGGGACTGGTGTTGTTGGATCAGATTAAAGAGGCTCAGTTGGCTGATGAGAAAATTCAGAAAGTTGTGTCAGATTGCCAAAATGGGGAGAGCCGAGATTTCCATGTGAGAGGTGATGGTAGCCTTTGGTACAAAGATAGATTGTGTGTTCCTGATAATGCAAGATTGAGAAAGATTATTTTGGAAGAGGCACATCAATCAATTTTTGCTATGCACCCTGGGAGTACTAAGATGTATCATGATTTGAAACAAAATTACTGGTGGTCAAGTATGAAGAGGGATATAGCGGAATTTGTATCCAAGCGTCTCACTTGTCAGAGAGTGAAGGCTGAGCACCAAGTTCCAACAGGGTTGCTTCAACCTTTATCAGTGCCTGAATGGAAATGGGAACGAGTGACAATGGATTTTGTGACTAGTTTACCATTGACTCAGAAGAAGCATGATGCAATTTGGGTGATTGTTGATCAGTTGACAAAGACAGCTCATTTTCTTCTAGTTATAATGGATTATTCTCTGGAGAAGTTGGCTGAGCTGTATATCAGTGAGATAGTGAAGTTGCATGGAGTCCCAATTTCTTTGGTGTCTGATCGAGATCCCCAGTTCATTTCAAGGTTTTGGAAGAGTTTACATGGTGCTTTGGGTTCTCGATTGCACTTTAGCACTGCTTTTCATCCGCAGACAGATGGGCAATTAGAGAGAGTGATACAGATTTTAGAGGACATGTTGAGGAGCTGTGTCATTGATTTCTCTGGAAGTTGGGACATATTTTTGCCACTGATGGAATTTGCTTATAACAACAGTCATCAATCTAGTATTAAAATGGCACCTTATGAGGCATTGTATGGAAGAAGATGCAGAACACCTCTATGTTGGAATGAAGTTGGAGAAGGCAAGTTGATTGGTCCCGATTTGATTAAGAAAACGGAAGAGAAAGTGAAGATAATTCGGGATCGGTTGAAAGCAGCTTCAGATAGGCAGAAATCTTATTCAGATTTGAAGAGGAGAGACATAGAGTTCAATGTTGGAGATAAAGTATTTTTTGAAAGTCTCCTTGGAAAAAGATTTTGAGATTTGGCAGAAAAGGGAAGCTAAGTCCTTTTTTTATTGGACCTTATGAAGTGTTAAAAAGAGTTGGACCAGTTGCTTATCAACTTGTTTTGCCGCCTGAATTAGATAGAATTCACAATGTCTTCCATGTCTCTATGCTGCGGAGGTACAGATCAGACCCATCTCATGTCTTGTCAGTTGAATCTATTGAGGAGAGTCCGGATTTGACTTTTGAAGAAGAACCAGTGGCTATTTTGGCACATGAAGTGAAAGAGTTGAGGAATAAGAAAGTGCCACTTGTGAAGGTTCTTTGGAAGAATCATGCAAAGGAAGAGGCAACTTGGGAGAGTGAGCAAGCGATGTGAGATCAGTATCCTCAACTGTTTCATACTTGAGATCAGGTAATTCCGAGGACGAAATTTCTTTTTAGAGGGGGAGAATTGTAATATCCCAAAGTATACCCTAAAAGTTTTGGAATATTTATTGTTATATTTGAATTAAATGTTATAAGTGTATATGTTTGAGTGGAAAGAGAAAAGAGGTAAGGAGAAGAGTGTATATGTTGTATATATAGAGATATATACAACATATACAAGTCAAAGAAATGGAAGGTCAAAGGAAGATTTATTTATTTTTAAATTAATTGAAATGGAAATTAAAGCAAGTGGATGAGGATATTTATGAATAATTTATTATTTAATTTGCTTGGTTGAGATTTAAAGAGATAATTGAGTGGTTAAGAGAGAGTTGACTTGTGCTCTATTCATCATCTTCTTCTTTTCTTTTCTCCTTGGCCGGCTAACTCTATAGCAAGAGAGAAAGTGAGATTTTGCTCATCCAAACTCAAGATTGAAGGATGTTTCAAGGGATCAAGTTGGAATTCTAAGGATTTTCATCACTTTTGGTAAGTTTTCCACTTGATTCCCTTGTTTTCTTTTAAGTTTGTGTTTTGAGTTTGGTGTTTGATTATTGATGGTATGTGTATATTTGGTTGTGGTGTATTTAAGAGTGTTTGGTTTAATTGATTTTGATTTTGATTTTGATTTTGATTTTGGGGTTTGGATTGAAGAGAAAGAGTTAGGTTTGGTGAAAGAGCAAGTGTTATGTTTGAGTTGTGAATTGGTGTTTGATGTATGTATTGAGTTGTTTTGGTGTTTTTGCAAGCTATTATAGTTTATGGGTGTGTTTAGTTAAGTTTGTTTGGAGTGAAAAATGGTGGAAGTAAGAGGTTTGTTGGATGTGATGTTTTTGTTGCCGGAATCAGGATTTTTGGCCTGACACGCCCATGAACACGGCCAAGTCTTTAGGCGTGTCAATGGTTTTGTTTTCTGGATGGGTGACACGACCAGTGACATGCCCACGTCACTGAGCGTATCACAGCTTCTGTGTTGTAGTAGCATTGACACGGCCAATGACACGCCCATGTCACTGAGCGTGTTATAGCTACTGTGATGTTGGTGCAGTGACACGCCCATGTCACTGAGCGTGTCAAAGCTTCTGTGTTGTGGATTTAGGCCACGGTCATGGACACACCCGTGTTGTTGAGTGTGTCATGTGTAAAGTTCGCTCTATTTGGTTCTTATCCATATTATCTCCTGTGTACCTCTAAGTAAGCGTGTATCATCCCTTTTGGATTAGGTTTTGAAGAGATTGAGTTGCCCTAATCCAAGTGTTGAGGATTTTTGGAAGAGGAGTTTGGTGTTGTGTGAGTTGCTCTTGAGGTAAGTACTAACCTTACATAGTTGCATAAATTTATATGACTTTGGGACTTAACACATTTGGTGGTAAATGTGTTAAATAATCTGTTACATTGTTAATATATTTGATTAATGCTATGATTTGCATGATGTGAAAGATATGATGATCATTCAAAATGTATGTTTAATGCAATTGATTATGTATACTCTAATGATGAGATGTGAAGCCATTGCTGTTGGCTATAATGATGCAAATGAAATAATTGGGGCATGTTTGCCTAGATGATTATGAGGAAATGAGAATAGAATTGATAATTAATTAATGAAAGAATTGTGTGCCTAATGTGTTTTTCAATTTTCAGAGTTTTATTGTTGGTGGCATGCCTAATAGTAATAATCTCTTGAAGTTGGGTTGGGCTTGATCCTTGAAGCCAAGTTGGGTTGAAGTTTAGCATGCTTAACTCCCCTTGAAGCTTGGTTAGGTCTAGTCCTTGAAGCCTAGTTGAGATGTTACAAACCCTTGAAGCTGGGTTGGGTTTGGTCCTTGAAGCCAAGTTGGGTTGATGTTTAGCATGCTTGGCTCCCCTTGAAGCTTGGTTGGGCCTAATCCTTGAAGCCTAGTTGGGTTAATGATAAATGTGATAATTGAACCAAAAAATTAACTCTGAAAGTTGAATGACATATTAGTTTCTTTCGGACCAGGTATGGGCATTATGAATTTCTAGTTATGCCTTTTGGTCTAACGAATGCACCTGCAGCTTTTATGGATTTGATGAATAGGGTGTTTAGGCCCTATTTGGATCAGTTTGTAGTGGTCTTCATTGATGATATACTGGTGTATTCGCGGAATGAAGAGGAACATGATATGCATCTGCGGATTGTGTTGCAGATTTTGAGAGAGAATCAGTTATTTGCCAAATTGTCGAAGTGTGAGTTCTGGTTGGATCAAGTTGCTTTTCTCGGACATATTGTTTCAGCGGAAGGCATTAGAGTTGATCCAAGTAAAGTTGAAGCTATTCTGAATTGGAGTCCACCCAAGTCTGTGACAGAGATTAGAAGTTTTCTGGGTTTGGCAGGCTATTACCGACGGTTTGTGAAAGGGTTTTCTTTGATAGCTACTCCACTCACCAGATTACTTCGAAAGGGAGTGAGATTTGTGTGGACAGATCAGTGTCATGCTAGTTTTGAGCAGTTGAGAGAGTTGTTGACTCAAGCGCCTGTTCTTACTTTACCTGTTGAAGGCAAACCATATGTGATCTACAGTGATGCTTCACATAGAGGTTTGGGGTGTGTATTGATGCAGGAAGGGAAAGTTATAGCTTATGCATCTAGGCAGTAGAAACCGCATGAGCTTAACTATCCGACCCATGATTTGGAATTGGCTGCCATTGTGTTTGCATTAAAGATTTGGCGCCACTATCTGTTTGGGGAGAAATGTTTTATCTACACTAATCACAAGAGTTTGAAGTATTTGGGTGTCCAGAAAGAACTAAATCTTCGTCAGAGGAGATGGTTAGAATTGATTAAAGACTACGACTGCTTGATTGACTATCATCCAGGTAAAGCAAATGTTGTTGCTGATGCCTTGAGTCGGAAGTCTTTAGCTGGTTTAACTGTTTACTCGCTCTCATTGCTTGTTGAGTTGAGAGCTTTGCATGCCAGTTTTGTACCTTGTGACGATGGTGCATTGTTGGCACAGTTGCTTTTGAAACCAATTTTATTGGATCAGATCAAAGAGGCTCAGTTGGCTGATAAGAAGATTCAGAAGATTATTTCAGATTGTCAGAATGGGAAGACAAGAGATTTTGTTGTGAAAGATGATGGGAGTCTCTGGTTTAAGAACCGATTATGTGTACCTGATGATGCTGATTTGAAAAGAGTCATTTTAGAAGAAGCTCATCAGTCAATGTTTGCTATGCATCCGGGTAATACGAAGATGTATCATGATTTGAGACAGCATTATTGGTGGATTGGTTTGAAGAGAGACATTGCAGATTTTGTGTCGAAATGTCTCACTTGTCAGAAGGTTAAAGCAGAGCATCAAGTTCCAACCGGGTTGCTTCAACCATTGTCAGTGCCAGAATGGAAGTGGGAAAGAGTGACAATGGATTTTGTGTCTGGTTTGCCATTGACACAAAAGAAGCATGATGCCATATGGGTGATTGTGGATAGATTGACTAAGACAGCTCATTTCCTTCCGGTTCGGATGGATTACTCTTTGGAAAGGTTGGCTGAGCTGTATATCCATGAGATTGTGAAACTGCATGGTGTTCCAACTTCTTTAGTGTCTGATCGAGATCCCAGATTTACTTCCAGATTTTGGAAGAGTTTGCATAGTGCTTTGGGTTCTCGACTGCACTTCAGTACTGCTTTTCATCCACAGACGGATGGACAGTCAGAGAGGGTAATACAGATTCTTGAAGACATGTTGAGAAGCTGTGTCATTGATTTCACTGGAAGTTGGGATAGATTTTTACCTCTTGTGGAGTTTGCATACAACAACAGTCACCAATCCAGCATTGGTATGGCACCGTTTGAAGCATTGTATGGTAGACGGTGCAGGACACCTCTTTGTTGGAATGAGCTCAGAGATAATAAGTTGATTGGTCCTGATTTGATTCAAGAAACTGAAGAAAAAGTAAAGTTGATTCGAGGCAGGTTAAAAGCAGCTTCAGACCAACAGAAATCTTATGCAGATCTGAAAAGAAGAGATATAGAGTTTAATGTTGGAGATAAGGTATTTCTGAAAGTGTCTCCTTGGAAGAAGATTTTGAGGTTCGGTCGGAAAGGAAAATTGAGTCTTCGTTTCATTGGGCCGTATGAAGTGTTAGAAAGAGTTGGGCCAGTGGCGTATCGACTTGCTTTGCCACCTGAGTTGGATCGTATTCATAGTGTATTCCATGTTTCTATGTTGAGGAGATATAGGTCGGATCCATCTCATGTGTTGCCATTTGAGTCTATCGAAGTGAGCCCAGATTTGACATTTGAAGAGGAACCAGTTGCTATCTTGGCACATGATGTGAAAGAATTGAGAAACAAGCAAGTGCCATTGGTGAAGATTCTTTGGAAGAATCATGCAAAAGAAGAAGCGACTTGGGAGAGTGAACAATCTATGCGAGAGCAATATCCGCAGTTGTTTCAGCTTTGATATCAGGTAATTTCGAGGACGAAATTTTCTTTTTAGAGGGGGAGAATTGTAATATCCCTATGCATGCCCTAGAAGTTTTGTTGTTGTTGTTGTTGGTTTGAATTGAGAAATGGGAAGAGAATGTTTTTGTATGGTGGTTGGGAAAGAAAAGAGGGTTTAGAGATAATTGTATATGTTGCTTATATGGTGATATATATAACATATAAAGTGGTCAAAATGGAAAGTCAAGGAAAGAGGATATTTTTGTGTTGGTTGCTTAAATGGATGAGGGTATTATAGTAATTTTCTTTTGGATGGGTATTTAATGCCTATTGACTTTGTGTTTCTTCATCATTTCTTCTTCTTCTTCTTGTTGTGTGGCCGGCTCATCAAAGAGAGAAGAGAGCAAGAGAACAAGTGATGGTTTTGATGATTTCAAGTTCAAAGTGAAGGAAGTTTTCAAAGTTACAAGTTGGAGTTTCAAGGAATTTCATTATTTGGTAAGTTTGCTCTTGTTTACTCTTGTTATTTTTGAAGTTATGCTTGAGTTGAGTTGTGATTGGATGATGGTATGATTAAGTTGCTTATGGTGTGATCTTAAGTATTGATTTTGCTTGATAGATGAGAAGTTGGGTTGGTGTTGGTGATGGAAGAGTAAGAGTTGTGTTTAGTGATATTGTTTCTGTTTTACAATTAGTAAAGGCTGTGATTTGTATGATTTTTAATTAATTATAGAAAAATGTTCTTGAAGTGAATTTTTGATATGTTGTGCCTCTATGAGTCTAGAATGACTGAAAAATATGTTGATTCGATTTTGGATAGGTTATGAGTTTAGAAAGATTATTTTTATTAGACCTGTTCCAGCAGGTACCTTAACTGAGACAGCTCTATTTCGGGATTTTTAATAAAATGTAGAAAAATCATATCCAATTGAATTTTGGATATGTTGTTGCTTAGTGAGTCTAGTATTTGAGAAAAATAATTTGGAACCGCGTTGATTGAATTTGATTTATGGAATTCACAAAGTTCAGAACTGCTGCCAGGATGCAGGGCAATTGGGGCAGTCTGGTTAGGTGAACTATTTGACCAAGATTTTGTGTTCAGTTTGATCTGAAATTTTAAAGGAATGATTTTAAGATACAAAACTAAATTCTATAAAAATTTTAGAATTTTTAGTCAAGTAGATTATTTTATACAATTTTTCAAAATAAGGATAAAATGGAGTCTAAAACCAGAATGTACTATTCATATGGTCATTTTGCTAATATTCCTTTTGGATTAGGTTGTGAAGAGGTTGAATTGCCCTAATTGCATTGTTGAGATTGAATAATGTTATGTTATGCATTGTGAATGGTAATGTGTTTCATGAGTAATGCACATTGAAATGTTATACCAAAGATGTTATAGTGATTCAAATGAAATATGATTGAAGCATGCATTGATGATAGGATTGAATAATAATGTGAGTGTTTAGATAATGTAATGAATATTGTATATAATGATTGCTTAACTTGCTTGTGAAAAAGAAATGAATTGAAAAGGTATTGATAAGTTTAATGAACGGACCTATCCGTCTCCTGCGGAACCATGCGGACCCAGTGGGTTGGGCAACCGATCTTGGACTACCGATCTGGTAGGAGGAAGGTTCGATATAGTCAGTATTATACGTACCTATTTGCCTCCTGCGGAACCATGCGGACCCATTGGAATGGGCAACCGAACTTGGACAACCGACCTGGATGGGGAAATGTATGTTACTGATAATGTTATACGTGCCTTTTTGCCTCCTGCGGACCCTTGGGATTGGAGGGCAACCGACCTGGTTGGGAAAGGGTACGTATATAAAGTCATAGTTGTTGGCTATAATGATAAATTTAAATGAGTATAATGAATGGTGCTATTATATGAATATTGATGTGACATTGAACAAAGCAACATATTGAATAAATAATATGCTTTTGATTGATATATGTAATTAATTTGTGACATTGCATTTTAGCATGAATTATCTTACTAAGCCCTTGGCTTAGCGCGATAGTGTTTAATCGCGCAGGTAATAGAGCTGATAGAGTCGAACCCGAGAGTTCATCAAGACCAAGTGAGAGTAGACCTTGAAGAGTTGATTTTGGGAACTTAAAGATCAGAAGAGAATTGCCAATCATGTATACTTCTTTATATTTTGTAAAGTAATGTTTATAATGTAAAAATATGGATATTTTTAAATATGTACTCAAGTGTTTGTAAATATGTACATATTTTATAACTTCCGTTGTGTAATATTTAAATGTATATATATATAACTAATATGTTTTGTTTTATAAGTAAATGATCTACTTTTCTATAATGTATAATGATAAGGGTATTGTATCAAGTTTAAAGTGTTTTGAACTAGAAGTGTAAATCTTTTTTTTTTTTCAGGTTGTAGTTGAAGTTATAAGGGGGATTTATTGGAAGTGTACTGAGAATGATTTTGTTTGCATTGGTTTGTGTAAAATGTTTTTTTAAAAAAAAAAAAACTAGTTTTGTCGACACTTGGGACTCAATTTTTAGGCGAAACTATGGCAAAATTTCTATTAAAATTGGAATTAAAATTTGACTAAGTAAAATTGGTAGCAACATTAGGTTAGTGTGGCGCCTCTACTCAGCTTACACATGTAGGTCGGGAAGGGGTGTTACATAATATTTATTATACCATACTATATAATATAAATAATATATCATATATTATTAAATCATACTACTTATTAATAATATATTTTAAAAATGAAAGTTTGAATTTACCGTTTTACGTAATTTTTAACTTATTTGAGACTTTAAAATGTGAATTATCAAATTAACAATAATGTGAATTATCAAATTAACAATTTAAAATGATTAAATTTTAAATATTTTAATTTAAATGTTATATATTGTAAAGTATATACTATATTGTAAAGATATATACTACCTAAATTAAACCAAATGGCTTTTACTATATTTATTTACACATAGTAAAGAAATTGTTATGAGCATCAAACAAGAAAAAAAACTGTCAAAAGTAGGGGACCACATTTTATTTTAATTTCTTATATAATTATAAATTATTAAAATGAAAACATTTTATGCATTTTAATTATTGTTATATGTATGTGTGTATATATATATATAATAAATTTTGATTATTTTTATTTTATAATTACAAAGAAAGAATTACATTAAAACAACAAATAAATTACTTTTTAGAAGTAAATAAAATTATATATATGCATAAAAATTAATAATATCAAAAATAATATTTTTAGAATCAAAGCAAAATCAGGACCGACTTATATTTCGTTGCTGCACTGATAAAAAAAAAAATTTCGTTATTGCTAAACAAGCCAATGAGAGAAAAAGATTAGGTTTTTTTTTCACATTTATTCTAATAAATAAATTTGAAGGCAGGCAGTTGCCAAAAGAAAAACTTAAAACTCTATGATGAAAAACCCTACTTAAAAAAAAACACGTTTCCGGCTTCACTTTAGCGTTTCGAGGAGAACTAGTTTTTTTTTTAATTTGCATTAGTACTCTCGTTTCTTGAACACTCGTTCTCACTCTCACCTGAAAGTTGCAAGTGGTACGAGTAGATAACTCACACACGCATGTAACTTTCTCACTTACTTCCCCAATTTTCTTTTCATATTTTCTTACTTCCCAAGCAAAAATTCCAACAACCCTTTTCCTCTTTCCCCTGTATCCAAAACAAACAATCAATAATGCATTCGAGAGAACCGCAACCACCGCCACAACCGCCACAGCAATTACAATCACATCCACAACATCAACATCAACCCAATATGTTACTCGGCCCCACCTCTTCGTACACTGCCACCGCTGCCGCTCATCACGCTATGAGTATGATTAATCCTAATATCCCTCCCACAGCTGCCGCTGGTTTTCCTTTCAATTCGGTGGGCCCGCATCAGCAACAATTGAAACCGCCATCTTCGGATGGTGCTTTTGATGGATCGCCGCCGCCTTCTTCTACCGGGATGAGATTTAGTATGGAACCCGCAAAGAAGAAGCGGGGGAGACCTCGAAAGTACACCCCCGATGGCAACATTGCCTTGGGATTGTCACCCACCCGGATTTCTTCATCAGCGAACTCGTTAGGGCATGCGGATTCCGGTGGTGGCACGCCTGCCGTGGCCTCTGAGCTCCCTACTAAGCGGAATAGAGGAAGGCCACCAGGGTCGGGCAAGAGGCAGCTTGATGCATTAGGTAATTATGGTTTATTCGATGTGAAAATGTGAACAATAACTGTGATTTTAATGATTTTATTCATATATGTCTGTTGTTTCTATCCCACAGGAGGGGTTGGAGGCGTGGGGTTTACCCCTCATGTGATTACAGTGAAAGCAGGAGAGGTATGTTCTTGCGTGTGTTATTGATAATGTTCCGTAAATTGTAGTTATGAAGATTTTTTAAGGAAATTTGAAGAAAAAATAAAAAAAATTAAAAAAAAAAAGAATGAAAAGGGAATTTTTTATTTGTTTTCATGTTTGTGTTTTTCACATTGTTGAATTGTTGAAAATTGTTTAAGAAATTTGAAAAAAATAAAAAATTTTAAATTTTTTGTGGAAAGGAAGGAATCTGAAAAAGAAAAACAGAGTAGAAAAAATTGACTTTGGATTGCTACAATACTTTATATATTTTTTGTGCATTCCATGGAAATGACGTTCTTTTATAATTTTGCAAATTGTCATGCATTGACATTGGAACGACCCAAACGTTTTGAACTATAAGAATATGTAAAAATTGGCCATGCTTAGGAAATTCATTTGATGATATAGAATGAAATTTTGGGCATTTGGAACATTATTTCCCGATTCAATCATGTGAATATTAGTTTATGTGAACTGACATTGAAACAGTGCAAAATGCTAAAATAGACTATATTTACCCTACTTATATTGTAATATTTTGTGTGGACTTTAAAAAAGGCAGAAGAAAAGCAAAAAAGAAAATGGGAGAGAGGGGTGGTGCTGCATGCTGGGGTAGAGAAGAGGGCAGTGCTTTTAGTTCAAAGTTTATTTCTTTTAGTAATTTTTTTACTTATATTGTCAATCTTGCTTTATTAATTTTTTGTCCACTATTTGTTATAACTTAGCATGTGGAGCAATTCACATAAAAATATGATCTTTTAAAACTTTTTATAATAAATTATTTATTTTCGGTGAAAAGAGTAGGCGATAAGATTATTTCAATTAAACTTGTGCTTCAGAATGAGACCATCAACATAGTTAGTGCATATGCCCCTCAAGTTGGATTGGATGGAGAGAGCAAACAAAAATTTTGGAATGATATGGATGAACTTATGCAAGGTATTTCAAATGATGAAAATATTTTTATAGGAGGAGATTTAAATGAAAATGTAGGAAAAAACAGAGTAGGTTTTAAGGAGGTACATAGAGGGTATGTTTTTGGAATTAGAAATGAAGAAGATAAGAGTATCATTGATTTTGCTTTAGCCCATGGTTTGATTCTGTCAAACACATATTCTATAAAAAGAGAATCTCGTATAGTGACCTTTAAAAGTGGGCAAAATAGAAGTCAGATTGACTTCATACTCATAAGAAAAGTCGATCGAACTCGATGTAAGGATTGTAAGGTTATTCTAAATGAGGCTTTGACTACTAAGCATAGGTTAGTGGTTTTGAATGTCAAGTTTAAGAGGTTGACTAGTAGGCCAAGGAAGAATAGAATTCCTAAGATTAGGTGTTGGACTTTAAAAGGTGAAAATAATTATTGTTCAAGAATGAGTTGGTCAAAGCTGGAGGGTGGGAGGCAGATTTATGTCATCAATTGATACGTGGATATGCATGTCTATAACAATTAAAGGAGTAGCTAGAAAGATTTTTGGAGAATCTAAAGGGTGTGAGCATCACTTGAAGGAGTGTTGGTAGTGGAATGAGCAAGTGCAAAAAGCAATAAGAAGTAAAAAGAAATGGTATAAGAGTTTGCCCAAGTGTAATAATAATTATGCTTTTGAACAGTACAAACAAGCGAAAAAAGATGCTAAAAAGGCAGTTAGTCAAGCAAGAGCATAATTTTTAAAGAGTTTGTATGAGAAACTTGAAACTAAGGAAGGGGAACAAGCTATCTATAAATTAGCTAAACTAAGAAAAAAGAAATGCCATGATTTAAATCAAGTTAAGTGTATTAAAGATAAAGAGAATATGGTTTTGGTTTAAGAAGAGGATATTAAGGAACGATGGAGAAGATATTCCTGAGGAACTTTTTAATGGTAATAATAGTGGTAACATTGAGAGTTTAATGTTAGGCCTGAGAAAAATGTGAAGTATACTAGATGGATTAGGTTTTCGGAAGTTAAGGAAGCTTTGAAGAGGTTGAAAGTTGATAAAGCCTGTGGACCAGATGTGATACCTATTGAGGTTTGGAAATATTTGGGAGATATAAGAGTTGCATGACTGATATCTTTGTTCAATAAGATTCTAAGTACAAAGAAAATGCTTGATGAATGGAGACAAAGTAATTTGATGTCTATTTTTAAGAACAAAAGAGATATTTAAAATTGCTCAAATTATAGAGGTATAAAGCTTATGAGTCACACTATGAAACTGTGGGATAGAGTTTTGGAACACCGTTTGCGTTTAGATACTTATATCTCCCCAAATCAGTTTGGTTTTATGCATAGTCGATCAACCATGAAAGCTATTTTTTTTATAAGAGATTTGATGAAAAAGTATAAAGAGATGAAGAAGGAATTACATATAATTTTTATTGACTTGAAAAAGGCTTATGATAGTCTCTAGAGAAGTTTTATGGTAGGTCATAGAGCGTAGGGGATTATCTATACGATATATCCAAGTCTTGAAGGATATGTATGAGGGGGCTATCACCAGTGTTCGTACTGTGAGAGGGGATACTAAAAATTTTTTCGTTTATATTGGGTTACACCAAGGTTCAGTTTTGAGCTCTTATCTTTTCGCCTTGCTCATGGATGAGCGAACAAGACATATATAGGATAATATCCCTTGGTGTATGATGTTTGCGGATGATATTGTGTTAATAGATGAGACTTAAGCATGAATAAGTCAAAAATTGGAGTTATGGAGAAGCACTTTGGAATCTAAGGGTTTTAAGCTAAGTAGGACTAAGACTAAATATATGCATTGTAGATTTAATAAAGAAAATAGAGAAAGAGGCGAAATTGTTTTAGATGGAATAACAGTACCTCATAGTGCTCATTTTAAGTACCCTGGATCTATTATTCAAGAAGATTGGGGTTGTGTAGAAGATGCAAGTCATATGATTAAAGCTGGTTGGATGAAGTGGAGTGGTGCTACAAGAGTTCTATGTGATCGAAATATGCTAATTAAATTGAAAAGAAAGTTATACTACACTGCAATATGGCCTGCGATGATGTATGGTAGTGAGTGTTGCACAGTAAAAGGACAATACATGAGTAAGATGGATGTTGCGGAAATGAGAATGATAAGATGAATGTGTTGTCACACTAGGATGGATAGAATCCGTAATGAGTGCATTCGAAAAAAAGTGGGGACAATACCTATTGAGGATAAGATAAGAGAGCATAGATTGAGATAGTTTGGCCATGTGAAACGAAAACCTAACCATGTGCCAGTAAGAAAAACCGAACAAGTTAGAGTAGATATAACTAAGAGAGGCAGGGATGGGTCTAAATTGACTTGGTCAAAGGTGATTTAAAATGATCTTATGATGTTACATCTATTAGAAGAGATAACCCTAAATCGTATTGAGTGGAAAAGAATAATTCATATAGCCGACTCCAATTGACTTGGGATTAAGGCTGAGTTGAGTTGAGTTGAGTAAATTATTTATTTTCGCAATATGTTGTTAGATCCATGGAATTTTTATGATGTTTAATCTCCGTTAAAAGTTGATTTGAGTTATGCTGATTTTGTAAAAAATTCCTGATGGGGATTTGATATAGTACAATAACAAATTCTTGATGGGGAATTGATATAGTACAATAACAAATTCTTTTAGTTAAGTGCTGCTTCTTACATATCCAAAAGCTTCTATTTGGAACTTTTCCTACACAACTAACTAGGATAAATTATCCCTGAATGTCTTTAATGCTAAACTTAACCTTTTTAACATATTCTTCTTTTAATTGTATGTGCACATGAACTCACAACGCATACAATAAATCCAAAAGCTCCTATTTGGAGGTTTTTCTATACACACACACCAGATTATAGCGTCACCTTATTATGGCTTAATCCTACTGAATAAATTAATTTTCCTAAATTCCATTTGATTTAGGCTATGTTTTCATGATGATCTAGTCTCGGTTTTGACCCATCATCCTAGGTCCGTATCACATAACTTTTTTCCCCTCTTCAATATGGTTGACCTTTTTATTCTAGTGCATTTACTGGTATATAATGCATATATCAAACCCTATCAAAATTTTTTGGCTTTATACATCCGTGGCCTATTGTACTTGGCACGATTTATCATTTTGCTCCTTGTATTCTTCAAGTAGTCACTTAGCCCTTTATATTCAACTATTTGCATAACAAACAAACCCTCATAAACATATTATAAAGTATCAGACGCTCTAACACAAAGAACAATTGGCGACATGTAAGAAAAAAAAGGCACGTCAGATAGAAAACAAAAATTCCTAACTTCATCTAGAAATCGATTTTCAGTCAAAATTTTCTCTCCTAAAATCCCTCAACCATCACAGCAATTTGAAGAGCGAGATGGGTTTCAAATTGTATCATCTATTAGCAAGGGAGACGAGTTTCAAAATTGATGGACTTTCACCCATCTTCCTTGCTGACGACTCTTGGAATCTTAGAAAGCTGCAAATGTGGCCAAGGTTTGAGCTCTGGTTAGATCGAAGAACCGATATGATGATGAGGACGAATTGATGATGATGATAACGACGAATCAAATCATAAATAATATTAGGAGGGCTTTAAATCAGATTAGTAAAGCTTCTTATAAGCCTCAAGCTCCTCATAATACACATCCCAAACACACCTAATGCATCCACTTCCACAACAATCATTAGGCTCCGGCTTCTCCAGCAGTGGCAGAAGAGGCGGCGGCATCAATTTCTCCTCTTCTTCTTCTTTCTTATTCTTATTCTTCGGCGTTGATTCTTGCACTTGATTGCCCTTCGTTGCCATTTGATTTTTCGAATTAACAGTAATAGAAAAAAATGATCTTGGAATCTTGAATATGGAATTCAGCGATAATCGTTTCAAGGTTAGATCTCTCACTTTCATGGCCACCGACAACAAGCCAAGATAGATTTGGTTTGGGGCATTTTGGTTTGATTTTTATGTTAATAAATTGAGATGACTTTCAGTGCTTGT
Source organism: Garcia nutans (assembly GCA_947685225.1). Lineage (NCBI taxonomy): Eukaryota > Viridiplantae > Streptophyta > Magnoliopsida > Malpighiales > Euphorbiaceae > Garcia > Garcia nutans. The sequence continues at coordinate 17,891,382 of CANTUV010000033.1, read as the reverse complement.
ATCATTCAAATGGGTCTTCTTTAAAATGGGTTGATGAAGTTTTTATCTTATGAGTTTGTTCAAGGATCTGAGTTTGGTATTGTTGCATTAGGGGGGCTGTTTGGCCGATGAAAAAGTGAAGGAACAACAACAACAACTAAGCCTTAATCCCAAACAAATTGGGGTCGGCTGTATGGATTCTCAACAAAATAAGCTCAAAAGACACCAAAAAAAAAAAACTCCAGCCTTAGGCCCCTTCCAAGACACGGATTTTACGTCTCCATTCAAGTCTGTCATTAATCAAATCCGCATCAAGATCTAAGGCACGTAAGTCTCTTGCTATCACCTCCTTCCACACAGTTCTAGGTCTGCCACGACCTCTAGCCCCCTCAATCAACAAATTCTCACACTTACGAACCGTAGCATTAGGAGGTCTTCTTAAAACATGCCCATACCATCTAAGTCTTCCTTCCCTCACCTTATCTCCGACGTCCGCTACTTGGACTTTTTGTCGAATATGAACATTCTTAATTTTGTCCAGTCTGGTATGTCCACACATCCATCTTAGCATCCTCATTTCTGCCACACTCATCTTATGCAAATGTTGTCCCGTTGGTGCCCAACACTCACTACCATAGAGCATCGCAGGTCTAACATAAAAGAATATAATATTAAAGAAAATGCTAAATCAAGGGTATTGTAGTCATTTTATTGTAAATACAGCAGATTTTAATCTATTCAAGCATTCTAAGAGAATGTACCACACGCGCAATGCCACTTCAACATAGAAAGGTTTATTTGTTATGTAAATAGTTGAGTATAAGGGGCTAAATGGTTGCTCGAATAGTTCAAGGGACAAAATGACAAATCGTGTCAAGTTCAAGAGGCTATAGATGTATTAAGCCAAATTTTCTTCTCACAACTTTTCTTCACCTGGTGTTACTTCTACATTCCCAAGAATGTATTAATTCGGTTATTTGTTCTTTTGTATTTTTTTCTAGTACATCCATTTTACTATCATCATTTTTACTATGTTGATCTTGCTAATTCTTGTTTGTTTCACTAGTTAGCATTAAAGATTTTTTGCAGGAAGGTTGGCTAGAGATTTCTTGTAAAAACACTAGCCCCGCTCAGTTCATAGTGAGAATATCTCACTCCCCTTTTTTTTATGTATTGTTTTCATTTCAATGTTACTGATTGCAATGTATCAATCCGATCGTAATGTATCAAACCTCATAACAATGAATATCTTTATTCTAACAGTTAAATATTTCTTTGTTATAGCTTTTCTATTCCTTTTAATCTCAACTTTAGGAATCATTTTTTTCGCTACCTTTTTATCGAGAACCGCCTAAATTTCCAACTAAAAAGGTAAAATAATTTTTTCGTTATTTTAATTGAAGTAAAGAACCTCCTAATTTTCATTTTGAGAGGCTCTTTACTTCAACTAGCCCTTGTGTTCTTCGAATGGGGAGTACGTTGGCAAGAATGAAATTCAAAGGAATTAACGGGGGCTTGCACAATCGGTGGAGCATGTCGTTTAATTTGATGCAAAGCGAAGAACCTTATCAGGGCTTGACATGCCACGAATCCTCTTGAAAGAGAGGGATGCTTTCGGGAACAACTTACATTTGTCACATTGCTGTTTGGTTCAACTTTGCCTTAAATTTAATTGTTATTTTTTAATCATACAGGGCTCTTTTCACAACTCTCTTTTTAATCCTATTGATTGACTTCTATCACATCTCAATTTTGATCCAATGGTTGATATCATTCTCCTATCCCACATTCATTTAGAGTCTAGATGTCTAAAATGTGTGCTTTGTTGGATCTCTACCCCATCCACGCTGACCCTACATCATTTACTTCATCTTCTATTTCTAGAACTGCAGTACATAGCTTTGTTTTACTCTACTTGAAATCCTTAGATTCTACTGTGCACCTCTGTGGCTTCAACTTCTTATGAACACCAAATAGGAGTTTTATCATGAAACTATGTTAATTTGCAAACTGCATACAACTAGGGATATTCTTCTCATTGTTTTGTCAATTCATTCATTACGAATGCAAAAAGATTAAGGCTCAAGATTAACTTTACTAAATTTTAAATTTTTTATGATAACCTTTTCCCTTAACTACTATTTTTATTTTCTTTGCATACTTGGGTATGCTTGCATGTTAGCCTATGTATTTGCTTCATTTATTATTATTAGAAAAAGGCAGTGGAATGTGTTATATTACTATTTTGTGTTTTTGATAATAGATTTCACATTTCTATACACAAATTTTCGGAACTCATATGGTTGTTTATGTGTATTTTTTTAAAGAATACACAATGAACAAAGATAATGTGTGTCCATATTGTTTAATTTAATCTATTTTCAACAATGCCTAATTATATTCTTCCATAAACTTAACATCCATCTTGTATCAATCACTAGTTATTGATCTTAATCTACGAGTACTAGCTATAAATTAACGATCGTCATTAACGGTTGAACCAAATAGGTCTTTGTTTTCGAGATTCTTCAGCTAATTTTAGGGATTTGTATTTTTTGACAACTCATCCATTGGATTCCAAAGCCTTAAGAGTTTAACCCCTATTTTGAAGCCTCCCGTCAATAGCTAGTCGAAGGTGGCATGATCAAGAATAAAAAATGTTTCCTGTATGTTGTCCAATTTGATAACTATTCGACGCTGCATTATTGCAAATGAAGCAAGTCCATGTATGTGTAATGAATTAGAGTATTGCTCAGCATCTTGAACTGGCATTTGCATTTAATGTACTCAGTAGGTTCTGTTGAACTCATACCAGTTGCATGTTTATGAAGTTGGGTAAACTTCTTTGTGTAATGAAATGATAGATGATTTTGTGAACTTTGACATCTGAAATAAAATGATGCTATATTTATTGTGTGAAGCTCTATGGGAGTTGAGTGAAATTGAACATTGAAAAATTCATATGCTAAGTTTTCAGGTAGTGAAAATTTAAACTAAAGTGCAGATAACTGAAAGTAGCATTAGCTTCCAGATTCATGAACAAATCCTAGGAAATTTCTAAAAGTTGTATTTTCTATGACTTGTGCTCTGTCGTTTCCCTTCCTGCATTCTTCATCTCTTAGTTATAAGGAATTCTTTTTAGTTTATACCTGAAACAATATTGAAGGAACATAATGGAATGTTTTTCTAGACTTAAAAATTTGAGAAATGATAGTCTTACTATCTCCATTATATTAATGTTGAACTACATTTTAGTATAATCTTGTTGTGCTGATGTGTTACGAAAGCTATCTTTTTGATGGTCATTGGTTCAAGTTTTGCCATCTCACTAGCATCTGACTTGAAGAAATTTGATCTTCTCTGAATTCTGTTAACCTTGTATTCACTCTATAAATTTGTCCAGTTTACCTCATCCGTTATAGGCTCCAATGGGTTAAGGTTATGCTCTTTTCTTCCCATTAGGGTTCATTAACTTTGAATTTTATTCTTTACATGCATTTAGCAGGCCTTCTAAATGTTTTTCATAAGGGGTCATTAAAGAAATATCATTAACGGTATTAATAATGCTTCCTTTTGATGTTAGACTTACTTAGAGAGTTGAAGTTTTTAGCATGTAGTTTAGCAATTGATAGTTTAAGATCATAATTGATCCTGGAAGATTTTTTCTTTGTCCTTCAGAACTGGGAATTTTGAAGAAATAATTGGCACTTTGAGCAGAATTTTTAAATGAAAAATAATTGCCTCGAACTGTATCAATTTGCCTATATTTATTAACATTGGAAACTTAATTTCTGCTGTAATTTTTTAACATTGTTACATTTCTGAATCTGAACAACTGGTCTTCTCTAGTGGTAACAACTACTACAGAATAGAGGACTACTCATCTACTGGTTGAAAAGGTATAGTTGAAGTTGTGATGCTATTTAAGATCCTTAGTGTCAATTGGGTGGATAACAACCAAGGGACAAGTCTTTGAAGATTTGAGAGGATATATTGAATCAAGAGTTTGGATGCCAGGATGAGGCTTGTATGGGAATGCTTTTACTAAAAGGTTCAAAATCAAAAAGGGTTAGTTAAGGTATTTTTCTGTTTTAGATGGGTACAATTGCAGCAGATCATTTTTCTTTTAAATATTTGTCAACCTATCTTATAGGGATAGCTCTCTAATCTATGATTAGATGGTGATCAAGAAATCAAGTAGTTGGAGTGCTTGGAGTGTCTCTTTTGCTGCTTCACATGTATGATTCAGCTATTTAATACATATTTTTAGATGAGTGCTTATCCACTAAAAGATGGAAACAAAAAAAAGAGAGTAATATCCTAAGCATCATATGCAATCCTTCAGCTATTGCCAATGTTAATTTATGGTTCTTGTTTCTTTATTGGGGTTTCACTGTGTCAATAGTAGGTGAACTTTATATTTTACGTTCAGAACTTGAGCCATGGGACAGTTTTGCACATGTTGGGGAGGACATTTCAATTAGCTAGAGGCAATATAAAACTTTGGGCATGGAGTCCTTTGGCATGTTTAATTTTTCTGTATTTAATTGACATTATGCTTCTAAATGAATTCATGGAAAGAATTATTCTTGTACAAAGATAGATGGTTTTTGACTTGTAAATAGGACTGGTTAGTAAGATGAAGTCCAAATTGGCATTTATTCTTTTTTGTTTCTCATCATCCAGGACTACTGCCCATGTCTTCTTTTTATTACTTATTTTGTTTTTTTTCCTAAAAATTTGTTTATACTAAGTTCTGCTTATTCTCTTTTGGTTCCAATGGATATATATTTATTTGAGCGTGTGTGATTTTCTACACTCGTGAGGAGATCTATTGGTGGTTCTCTCTACATGGTAACCTATTTGCTTAAAGTTATATAGTGCCATCTAATTGTATGTCCTTTTGTTTTGCAGGACATAGCATCAATGATTATGGCTTTCTCACAGCAAGGGCCACGAACTGTGTGTATTCTCTCTGCAAATGGTGCCATTTGCAATGTTACTCTTCGTCAACCAGCAATGTCTGGTGGCACCGTGACGTATGAGGTAATTCCATTGCCTATTCAGGATTGGATAAGATTCATTGATAAACAAAATCTATGTTCACGTGAAAGTGTTGTTTGTGGTTTAGCTTGCATCAACACAAAGGCTTTTAGAACACTAGGATGATTTGTGCAGGGAAGGCATTAGCAACAATATGGGTGAAGAGAAAAATCGTTATTGGAGTAACATTTTATTCCTTGTAAAGGGGAGGAGGGAAACATGTTGAGCAGATTCACATTTAACGTCCTTTAAATTGAAAATGGGGTTATATGTTCACTTGAGAGACTAGGTTAACAGGGTGAAAGGAAAAAAGGAAATAAAAAAACAGTATTATTGCTCATCATTAGCCGACCCTAATTGTTTTGGGGATTAAGGCTTTGTTGAGTTGAGTTGAGTATTATCTGTATAATTACAACTGCCACCAATGTGGCTTTACTCTATTACCATTACTGGGACGTGTTAATTTAAATAGTTTAACCTGCCTTCCAGTTCAAAAAAAAAGGTTCATTTGACCTTATATATGAACCTAGATAAACATAAGATGGTGACCATTATCTGTCCACCCTGAATTTAATATAATTGGCCATTTTACACTCATTTAATATAATTGGCCATTTTGTCCTCATTCCTTCAACTTCACAACAATAACAACAACAACAACAACAACTAAGCCTTAATCCCAAACAAATTGGGGTCGGCTGTATGGATTCTCAACAAAATAAGCTCAAAAGACACCAAAAAAAAAACTCCAGCCTTAGGCCCCTTCCAAGACACGGATTTTACGTCTCCATTCAAGTCTGTCATTAATCAAATCCGCATCAAGATCTAAGGCACGTAAGTCTCTTGCTATCACCTCCTTCCACACAGTTCTAGGTCTGCCACGACCTCTAGCCCCCTCAATCAACAAATTCTCACACTTACGAACCGCAGCATTAGGAGGTCTTCTTAAAACATGCCCATACCATCTAAGTCTTCCTTCCCTCACCTTATCTCCGACGTCCGCTACTTGGACTTTTTGTCGAATATGAACATTCTTAATTTTGTCCAGTCTGGTATGTCCACACATCCATCTTAGCATCCTCATTTCTGCCACACTCATCTTATGCAAATGTTGTCCCGTTGGTGCCCAACACTCACTACCATAGAGCATCGCAGGTCTAACAACCGTCCTATAGAATTTACCTTTCACTTTCAGAGGTATTTTCTTATCACATAAAACCCCAGTCGCACCCTTCCACTTCAACCACCCTACCTTTATTCTGTGAGCCACATCTTCATCTATACGGCCATCATTCTGGAACACCGAACCCAAATATTTGAAGTGGTTGGTTTTAGGAACCAAAACTCCATCCAACTTAACTTCATAACAATGGTGATATAAATTCACTGAGAGAGAGAGTATGAAATTCTGTGGCAAATGGTGGACAAAAGCTTTCCTTCAGTTATAGCGCAGTTTTTAAATATGTGACAAATGCAATATCTAATATTTAGATTCTATGATACGTTCATTCCTTAGTTACAATTAGATGATATATTTTGTACCCTACTTTTAAATCTATTGACAATTTTAAACACAAGTTTTGGAACTTATTTGACAATGTTGCTGTCACTTTGTGATATTTTTTGACATTTTGTCTACATATTAGGCTTTCTAATTAGCTATTGTTCTAAGGAATGGATCCTTGAATATGTAACCAAGATGCAGACTGATTGATTTTTGGTTGAAGTTTTACATGGGTCTCTTAACTGAAAATTTGTTTATAAAGGTAGAGAAGTTTTGAGAGTATTTGGTATGTTGGTGCTATGATTTCCAATCTGTTAGGTACGGAAACTACACTGTCTTCTTATATGTATGAGTATGTACACCGTAGTTGTTAAAGGCGCTTCCAAGGCATGCTGGGCTTCTAATTAACTTGGGCCTGAGGTCAAGCACCTCTAGTAGTCTGGCCAAGCTCCATCACTAATATGTGTGCCTAGGCTACTTTTCTTTATTTTGTTAGTCTGAGGTCAAGCAACTTTAGTTATCAGGCAAAGCTCTATCATAATATGTGTGCCTAGGCTACTTTTCATTATCTTGTTATTTTGTATTGTTTGTAAGTTGTTTTTCCTTGCATTGTGGATGTTTTACTTTATGCCTTACTGATCAGAAATAGCAATGTCATCTAAAAAATAACACTAAATCACCAAAAATGAGGGAGTCATATGGGTTTAGGCCATTTTACCTTGCATTGAGTTTGTCTTCACTGAAAAAAAAAATCTCTATACCATGATTTTGAGCTGTGTAAATATGTAAAAATTTGTTTACTTTTATAGATGTGCTGCTTATCACTCAATGTTATTCTTTTTTTTCCTCAAATAAGTGTTCAAAATATAAAATATGTGCATATCATTTCATGATGATATAAAATATTGAGATTTTAGCATTCATGTAATAATATTAAAAAAAAAGGCACTTGTCCTTGATCCGTTTCTCACTGTCCCTGTTTCAATTTCCTTATATGGTGGAGATAGTAGCAAAACTCGCTCTCAATCGCTATTCCCATTTGCAAATTTACTTTTAATCATTGGATGGTACTATCTTTGTTTGTAAAATAAGTACAAATCAATTTTTACTAGGTGAAGTCGCCGTATTACTAGGTTATGTATTTTAATTGCAAAGTGAAGTTGCCATTTTCCATTCCAGTGAACTCAACTATAGAGCAGTGACAAAACACAACTGTGCTTACAGGGATAGAGCTAATCTGTTATGAATTATAAATGGAGGGACTAATTGAAAACGAATGAATGAAGAGGAAACTACATCAATTTGCATGTTCTGAATTTTGTTTACTGTTGATGATTGCTATTTCCTTTTCCACATATACATGGTCTAACTAATCTAGCTTCAAGTCCTTCATTTATTTTTTTACATGTGACCTATTATGAACCAGTTTTAGCAGTTGTCTTCTTTGTAGCATTCATATGTCATTATGAATCATTTTGTTTAATTTTTTCCTTTTATACCAACTTATTAGTGAATGGGAGCCTTGGCGCAACGGTAAGCGTTGTTGCCATATGACCTAGAGGTCACGAATTCGAGTCGTGGAAACGACTTTTTGCAATTGTAAGGAAAAACTGTATACAAAGATTTAATGGGTATGATCCTTTCCTGGACCCGCGCATAGTGGGAGCGTTAGTGCACCGGGCTGTCCTTTTTTTATACCAACTTATTGGTAATGACAAACTGAAGTGTTACCCAAGAATTTCATACACATTTTAATAAATGTGCATCAAATGTCTCTCAAGCATATCTTCAGCTTGCACTTAGGCCCAAGGTAACTTGTGCACCTTAATGCCCCTTTATGCTTTTTACAACTAAATTCTATATATCTGGTTCTAATTTTGAGTCAAGAGTACTCCACAAAGAGATGTTAAAAGATATATTTTTTAGCATTGGAGAGTGGAGATTTGAACCTGTCTCTGTTGCTTATATTGCATATATACTTATTGCGAGGCTATGCCTAGGTGCGCACAAAAAGATGCTAAAGTTAAAATTGTTTTGACGGTTTGTTCTACTTGTATGATATTCTTTGTCAATAGCAGGAATGGATTGGATCCTCCAATGTCGAACTTGCACTTATTTTCCAAAACTGTTAAATTTATTTTATTGGTCTATCACATCTTGGAAGGCTAATGAATTCTGTGATTTTCAAGAAATGAGGTATAGAATCTTAAGATTGTCTATTTGAAGTCTTGAACTGCAAGCTTTTCTTGAAATTCTATGGTTTTTCTTGGATGCGTTTTGTTGCTAGTTAAAAATATTATAATAAATAATTCTTTGGAAGTGGTTTCAGAAGAACATAAATAAGTGCTTTTCACTGTTAAACTGAAATCATTTACTTGGAAATTTATTATTCTTGCCCTCTTGGGATTTCTGGAGGCTACGGCTTTCAATTATGCTACTTGTGCTCTTTTACAAGTGTTTTCTTTGGCAGGCATTTGGGCGTCAAGACTTGCTTATTTTGCAAAATTTTGTGAACTTTTTCACTCATATGAAGTGTCAAAATTGTTATGTCTGATTATCCTTATCTGACGTTGGTACTTATCTGATGTGGCTTTCAATTTAATTAGGCAACTTGTAAGTTGTGAATGAGACGAAAATTTAGTTTTGGGAATATGAAACTGATTAAAGCTTGGGTTATTGAACTTAATTTCACAGCAGATATATTTGCAAGGATAAGAGTAAGAATCTGTAGTTCCAATTTTTATAGGCTGTGGTTACAAATCAGGTTGGAAGCATGAAAAAAATAGTTGGGCAGTGACATGCGCTAGACAATTGTGGTCATGTGAATGTTAGGCAGGTGTGAAGTGGCTGCTTTTTTTTAATTGATACAAAATGTTTAAGGTGTAAATTTGGCATCTAGCATGGACGTTAAGGAAATTAAAGGTTATCACCAAATGGAGGGTGCCTTTTTTCCTGTTCTCTGTGAAGTGGATGTCATCTTCTTCTTCAATTTCTGTTTAAAGACAACAGTATCATTTGTTGATTTTTAATTGTGTTGTCTGAGTCAATTGGACATTCTTGCTTTGCAAATGATAGAGTTGGGTGAATTGATTATTTTATAAGTAAATAATTTGCAGTTCTTATTTAAAAAGTCTAATCATTTATTTAAAAAGAAAAAAAAATTAATAGGAGTAATGGGTGCTTATGTTATGTTTTCATTCAGTGCCAAATGATGAAGCTTTACTAGGATCCTCTATATCTTGTTGGACTATGTGAAGGCTATAATCGAGCCGAGCCAAGTTTTGAAAAGCTTTAGCTCGGCTCATCATAAAATAGTCGAGTTCAAACTCGAATTTGAATTGAGTCCGAGCTTATATCGAGTCAGCTCATATATCATGTATCTCGAATTTAAACTCAAGTTTGATTTAAATAAGTTTAACGGGTTTAAACTTATTTCATTTTTTATTTTTCATTCATCTTTTCCATATTTTCATAAAAGATATACTAAAATTAATGTTTTTATGAAATATGAATAATATGATTCTATATTAACAAAAATGAAATATTATATTACTATAATTTTATATTTTACTATAAATTACTATGTTGTTTTATATTATTTAATTTATTTATCACATATACCATAGATTAATAAATTATGTAAATTAAATTAGTTAAAAAATTAATATATTCATATACATAATTTAATATATTTAGATTAAATTATATATATTTTTTATTTAACATAATAAACGAGCTAGCTTACGAGTTTAACTTACGAGCTTTTTAAACGAGCCAGCTCGCTAGCTAATGAGTCAAGTATTCCTTAGCTTAAGCTTGACTCATTTAATAAACGAGCAATTTGAGCTCGAGCCTGAACGAACTTTTACTGAGCCGAGACCCAAGCCGAGCTCGAATAGCTTGGTTCAACAATCCTCTGTGAAGAAAGGTCAGAATGGTTAATGGAGGATCTCAGATTGACCCACTACAACAATTCAGTCGGTGTTGGGCAACACTCTGCAGTACTAGAGATTTCATACCTTTTCTTGATCGGTAGCAGGTCTATTTCTAGGCATTCAAACCATATTTTTAGGTGGATAACTATTTTTGGGGTATTTTCTTGGATCCATTATTTTCTGCTGTGTAGTGCATGCTGGTAGACACATCTAAGTGGTCCCTTGGCTTAAAAATATGGGTTCAGCTCACCAGCCCCCAATCATGTATGATTCGGCTTTAAACTGTACACAATCGCAATCCTTTACTTAGCAATATTTTTTAAGTTAGTGTTTTGTATGATAATATCCGCTTATCAATTAAAATAAATTATGCATAAGCATAGATACATAAAAATAAAGATGAAAAAGTAATTATAAATTTATGCATGAGCTGGTTGACTCATGATTCTTAATGGGTTGAGTATTATCTAGTATAAGTTTGGCTTCTGCATTAAACAAGTTTTAAAGTTAAGTACGAACTTGGGTCGACAAATTAACTCGAGCAAGGTTTGATTGAACCCAGCCCAAGTGGCTAACAAGCAGCTTCAACTTGCTCTCCCACCCCCATTTTCCTAATGTTGGGGATGAGAATAGCAAAACCCCATTTCCGATCTTATTCTTTTGGTATGGTCTGAGATTGCTTGGTAGAATATATTGAATTTCATTTATGATCCATGTGGATAGATAGTTATTTAAAATAATTGCGGATTTAGATTCAGATTTCAAGTGTAGATCATAAAAAATAAAATTCCAAATACTATTTTTTTGTGCCAATTAGTTTTGTTGAAGTGCAGGTTTTTTGTAAAAGCCCTCAAATGCAAGTCAGTGAGATCTTAGTTGGCATGCATTTCCAGCCCGAATTTAATAATATTTCATTATGAATATATGGTTATCGCGGTTGGATGTTGTGTTTTATTCTTAATAAGCTTCGTGATGGTGACACCCTTGTAAGAAAAATCAAGTGATGACAGTTTCTGGATATCAAGTACTCAAAATCCCAACTTGAATTATAATCCTTAGGGTTTATACAGGTGAATATGAGAAACCTGCAGAAGTCTTATTGCTCAACAGGAATCTTCCAATAGGCTTAGATGGAGCCTGGGACTATGTTTTTATTTGGAATAATGGATATAATGTTTTGCTACTGCCAGTCTTTATGAGCCACGTGGTGGCTCTCCCACTCAAATAAGATAATGTAGGTAGTGGGGAACATTCCTATGTGGGTACTGTAGCATATAATCATGTTACATTTTTTTTTTCTTATTTATTTATTTATTTATTTATTTTTTGCGTTTATACCATAGTGGTTTTTTAGTTGCAAGGCAATTTTCTGTAACATTTGTTTCCTTTTATTGTACCACTTGTCCACCATATGTGAATTCTCCATGCATAAGTGCATCTCACTGTTTAGTATTTTGAACGCCTATGGGATGCTCATATTGTGTGTCTGCTTGCATATTTATATTAGATGTAGAGGTTTTCACATTAATTGATTAGTCTGTCACATCAAGTATTTGATAATGCCTCTGAATCTTTTTTGAGAGTTCAGTTGTTTTTGCTTGTAAATTATGCTAAATTTAATTTCCATCTTGACATTTTTCTTTGTAGGGTCGCTTTGAAATTATTTCTCTATCTGGATCCTTCTTGCTTTCTGAAAATAATGGTAATCGTAGCAGAACTGGTGGTTTGAGTGTGTCACTAGCAGGTTCAGATGGCAGAGTTTTGGGTGGAGGAGTTGCTGGAATGCTACTGGCAGCATCACCAGTACAGGTATCTTTTTTCGCCATCTTTTGTTTTTGTGGTCTGTGTCAATAACATCCATAATGAATAGAATTTATTATTATGTATTTGTTACCTATAATGAATCTATAATATGCATGGAAGTATGGATATGATGTACCATTTGGTGAAAAATTTGGGGATGATAACGTGTTATCATAAGTTCCTTTGAAAACTTTTTGTTGGTTTTTAATATTCCAGTACTATTTCTTATCCTTTATATTACTTATGATGAACTTTGATTAGGTACATTATTTAGTGGAATCCTAGATAAAGTTATTTAAATATGTGATGTAGAATTCTTTCTATTTATGGTTATAAAATTAAGGTCAAAGGACAAAAAAAAAAATCCAGACTTCTGTGTGCGTCTTCCCAATTTTAGCTAATTTTTCTAATTTTCTTAATTTGCACCTGAAAATTAAACTAAATAGTTAATCGACTAAAATAATCCAAACCCAAACCTTTTACATCATCTCAATTTTAGCAATTAAAGGCAAATTAACAAACAAAGATTTTTATGCTATTACCATGGTTTTTAGGCTTGGCTAGGTCTTTAAACAGTAAAGACAATGGCTCATGATTCAAAGGTTCAATCTTGATTGAACCGAAGTTGAATCACAATTAAATTAAATCTATAATGAATATTATGAAAATATATTATAATTGATATAATATATTAAAAGTCATGATTAAATAATATGTTAAAAAAAATAGATAGATCACTATTATGAGTAAACAACAATTAATGAGTTTGTTAAAATTTATAAGTACATGACAAGTATAGCTTAAGTAAAATTTTGATATTATATAAGTTTTTTAATAACTAGGAATTTTAGAAAGCAATTCATACAATAAAATAATGTTTAAAATATAATTTCAAATGATAATATGAATATATTAAGTATTCATGTTAACAACAATTATTTTCTTCGTTACTCTCTCTTTCTCTCTATTTTTCTTTCTATATATATATATAGATGGAAAAAAATCAGGATATTACTTATGGTAACTTTGATAGATTTTAGGCATATTAAATTTAATGGATATAATTTACAAAAAAAGAACTTAATGGATATGATATCTCAATTTAGGAGGTGATGGGATAAATAATTAAATTATTTTAGATGGTTTTAAATATTAAAATTGTAGGAAAGAAGGATTTTCCACTTATTGTAGTGGTAAGCTCATCCACAGAGGTTGTGTTCAAGCCTTCAAGCTGCAGAAGTTGGAAGTTACATTTTTTATTGGTGATGTGTTAGCTTGACAAGTTGCCATGTCAACATGTAAAACTAATTAACCCACTTGAACTATTGCTGGGTTGATCATTCATGGATTACATGGATTCAGAGGGTCTAATATGGATTTTCATCAAATCGGGTTTAGTATATTAGCTAGACCGGCCTGTTTGTCTAGTTGATGGGTTTCCTGGTCCAACATGCTAGGCCAGTCTAAGTGTGAAAAGTATGATTATCATTAACCAAATGAAATGTTTATTATTTTAGTTAGTTTATCTATGTGCGTGTATTTTTATCTCCTTTCTCTCCCCTCCTACCATACTTCTGCTGATGCACATCTTTTTGTTGGCTATTGTTGAGTTGCTTTCATTCACATTCTTCTTTTTCTTTCCTTCTCTTGAATTTTATGGATTCTTCCATTCGCTGAAAACGTGAAAGTTTACCTAAGATACCATTGTTTGAAACTCTAATAATAAATAGTAGCATATTTGACAAATTGCAATAACCATGCATTTTTGTGTTTAAACACTAGAAAACGTCAAAATGGCATTAGGTCACTTAACTACTTAAAAATATAATTTGTGTGATGAAGTCCTTGTTCCATTTAATACCTCCATTAATATTAAAATTATTATAATCAGAATTTGTTATGGTGAGAATGCTGTAATGTAATAATAAGTAGGGTTCCTTTTTTGTTCAAATATTTTATAATATTTTTATCTATTTAAAGAAGTTATGTGCAAAGATACACATTTTTTTTCCCATTTTTTCTAATGTTTACAGCCTTCCCCCTTAGTTTTTGGAAATAGGCTGGTTGCATGACCTGGATCCACGACCTCTCAGTCATGGAGCAATTCCATTGCTGTGCTAATATATACATGTGTGTGTGTGTGTCTATTCAATTTATTGGAATTCCATTGTTGTACTGTTGAAACAATTGAAATTTCAATAAGCGGTTCCAAGCTTAACTTATGTTGGTTTTATCATTGTATTTACTACCATGTTCATTGTATTTGTCAGGTCATTGTTGGCAGCTTTATTGCAGATGGGAAAAAATCAATTTCAAATTCTTCAAAATCTGGGCCTTCATCCGCTGGTCTGCCCCAAATGTTGAATTTCGGTGCACCATTGACAACATTCAGCCCCCCTTCTCAAGGGGCTTCTAGTGAGTCTTCCGATGAGAATGGTAGTAGTCCTCTCAATCGAGATCCTACAATCTATAGTAATGCTAGTCAATCCATTCATAATATGCCGGTTTACCAACTATGGGCTGGTCAAAGTCCACACTAAATATGATTCTCAATTAACAGTATGGAGTTTTGAGGCATTGACACGGCAATCGTACTTGCATTGCAGATTGAGGTCAAATCCTAGTGCTAATGCTAACATGCATTATTTAATACAGGCTGTAGGTGAGCTTTTCTTTTTTAGTTTTTTTTCTAGGTCGGATTCCTCCTCGAATAGTTTACTTTCTTTTTTCCTCTATCTGATTTGGACACGGCCATTAGAGGTAGTTGTATGTCACCCCTTTAATGTATTAATTCAGTTTGCTATTTAGGTATACTGGTTTTACTTTTATGTTTCCTGTTGCTAGTTTCTGCATGCAGTGTACGCTTTGTTTAAAAGGTTATGAATATAAGTTTCAATAGATTTGAGTGCGATTTTATTGCAAATGCTATCTTCGATTGGCTGTGAAACTGCAATCACACAAGGCAGCGAACTTCCATGCAAAAATCTATGGATGGACCTATGATTGCTTTAGTTTACTTATTTCTGGTAGGACCGTTCTTGTTTACATGGTGTTCTGTCACTCTCTTGTTCAATTTTATTTGGGATATGGATGTTCCATTGAATAGGCATTAGTAGTTTCTCTACAATGACAACGAAAGCCAATGAAGCGCTGATATTTCAAATTTTCAAATAAAATAAAATGTGTCAAATATATATCTGACATGCATTGTACATGTCGAACCTGCCTGCGTATGTTTATTTATTTATTTTGGAATATGAATAGGATATGTACGGGGCACGTGTGGACATGCCAAAATATTTTAGGACGTTTTATTGCACATTTACATGAAAAGTGGTTAATTACTAGTCAGATGATTGTGGCCAATCTTAATTATGAAATTTCTCTTATTATTATTTCACTTTTATAATCGTATTTATATATAAATCAATTAATATGTATATTCATAAATGAATTAATATTTTTGTTTTATTTTTCATTATATTTCCATGGTATAAAACATATATATTTGTGACATACATACACGTATATTATTTATGTTGTCATTTTTTTAAAATTATTATGTTGATGCGTTTGGATCGTATTATGTGTTTTGTCTTTGTGTTCGTACTTCATTGGTGATATTTGATGATGATAGTTAGAAGGTTAAGATATTTGTTTCTAACGGAGATAAGCAAATGCCGACCAATCCGACCGCCAACTTAATTAATTTTATCGCGGTGTTAGTTTAAACTGATTGGATTAGTCGATTTTAACTTGTATTTTACTAGTTAAAATTGGTTGAATTTGACAAAATTCACTGAATTTGATAGAATTTAATCAACAGTGGTCAATGACAAAATCTTCTTCACAGATTTGATCTTCAGACAGTGTGTTAATATTTGCTTTTAATGTATTTACAAAGTTAATATTTGTTTTTAATGTATTTACAAAGTTAAGATATTTGTTTTTTTTGCCTTCAGTGTGTTAATATTTGTTTCTATTCACAGAGTTAAGATATTTATTTCTTCGCTTCCAATATTGATTACAAACAAGGCATAGGAAACGATATTTATATCTGTGGGATCAATGAAGTTGTATGGAAATATCTAAATAACATGGAAGGTGAATTAACGACTAAGGTAGACAGTAAGAAGAAGATAGTAAGGTGTTCATATCTAAATACCTTGAAACCGAAGCAAGTAAAATGGTAACTGTGCCCAATAGATAGAGGATAGTTGTCCCTGCATTTGCTCCGACCGTCACCTACACGTTATAGCCATCAATGACAAAGGTAGATAGTAAGAGGAAGAGGAATTTACATGGAATACCTCCATGTTTTATTTCTCTTTCAAATATACATTCTGTTTTTTTTTTCTTTTTCATAATTTTTTTTTTCAATTCTATGTTTTTTACCTTTTTTTTTCAAATAAATCTCTCCACCTACATTTTTTTTTTTTGCTTTTGTCCTGCATGCTCCCTATCTCTATACTGCCCTTATTTTCTTCTATAATATAAGCTTCCGAAACAGGGAGTTCAAAACTTGTCGAGTTTACTGGTATATATTTATGATATAAATGATACAAATGACATCCAAGATAGTCAAGAGAGCAAAACAGATGATTTGAAGTTGATTGCAAATAAGAAAACTTTTTCCAACATGGACAGTCTCGTTGGCCAGATCATAAGGTCGCGCGCAAAAATTCTAAAAGATCAACATAAAATTTATGTACAAAAACATTTTGAATATTGGATGTCCAAACATAAATAGTCCATATATGAAAACAATGGAGAGCCAAAATATGTCAACAAAATTGGGCTAGAAGACTTGAATAAAAATTAAGTGCATTTGAGCTCATTTTTTTGGGTTCTTTTGAGGTGTGGGCCAAGTTGGCCGAATTTTATTTCTTTTTAAGGTTTAAATCTGTTTGTTTTTGAATATCTTTCTTCAAATACCTTTTAAATTCCTTTGAGCATAACTACCAACCATTATAATCAGCCATTAAAATAATATTTCACTACCATTTACCCATATTCTGTCTATATACATCCATTTAAAGAGTCACTACCATTTACCCATATTTTATCTAGATATATCCATTTAAAGAGAGAAATTTCAGTTTTGAATTTGAAGACTTGACCATTTACCATGAGAGTTACAAATGCATTTATGAAGGAGAATTAATCTAGCATTAGGTTGTATTTTATTTCTCATGTAAACCCCTATAAAAGGGGCTGTTTACTTTGTGTTTGAGGCATCCAAGGTAATTACGAATTATCATTTATGAATGAAAAGAGAGTTTGTTTTCTTTGAGTTTTTATGCATAAGGTGTTGATTGAATTGCAATTGAATTATTCATTTATATTTTAGTTTTAATTCATATTTCTTGTGCTCTTGAGTGCTTATTTTATTGGGGTTCACGGAAAACTTCCGTGTATCTTGAGTTCTAATAAGAAAATGCTCTTGAGTGTAAGAACAAATCACAATCTGATTGCTTGGGTGTAATTGAAAATCTAATTTGATTGACAAAGAGTTCTAAGAATCAAATTCAGGTCTTGGGGTTTCGTATCATTCGGTATCAGAGCATGGTTTACTCAGTAATTATCTATCCTTTATCTATTATTTTTATTTATTGTTCTTGGGCTATTTAATGCGAATTTGAATCCAAAACTTCAAATTCATTCTAATTAGCTCTTTTTGCCCAAATCTGTCTGTTTCTTTATTTTGAGTTATATAATTAGAGGGAACTTTTTCCTAAGTTGTATAATCACATTTGAATTCATATAATAACAAAAAAAATTTTTGTTAAAAATTTGCAAATTACATCATTCTATTCTTTTTTGCTTCTTTTGTGTTAATTAAGTTCCCTTTTGTTGTTCTAACGTGATTATCATCTTCAAGTTTAGTTATTTTTGGTTGAAATATACTAAAATATAAGGGAAAATCAGTTCTGAACTAGTTCTTTTCAATTAGTGTTATTATGAGAATTTAGGGCTGTTTGGAATCAACTCATGTCAATTAAGTTTGGTTTCTTGCAAAACCATTTATTTCACATTATTTGAGTGTTTGGTGTGATAATTTGTGTTTCCACTAGGGAATTACAAGTTTCATTTATTAAATTTCCAATTCGTCATATTATTTACATCTTTAGTTGCCATTTGTTAATTTTGCCCATTTGACTCTTATATCTTCAACAGGTAACAATATTGAATCATTGCTGCCTAAATAACATAAAAAAATTATTATACACTTAATTCTGAATCAAGTGTGTTCCTTTCATTTGTTTGGTTGTGTTATTTGCCTCTAGTTTTATTTTCACCTCTTCTTGCTCAATTAGGATTTCTTTGTTAATTCTCATTAAAATTGTTGACATTGAGTCATTTAATTGTGATTTGAACTGACCCTTATGTATAAAATCATAAAGATTGCTTGAGTGAAAAAAGGCAAGAGTGAGTGAGCTTATTAGAGGATAAAAGCCAATTGTGAGTGAAACATGAGTGGAGTGTCATTACCACAAGAGCAAATATGCAAGGGAGAGTTCTTGTGTTTTCTTTATTTTGTTCTAAAAATTTCAGGTTAATATGGAATCATCAAGTGGAGACAACAAACAAGACACAACCTTCCTTCTCAAAGCCATGTAATAACAATTTGAGAGGATGCAACTAGTATTTGAAAACATAAATGAGAAGCTTGAGAGGCAACAAGGAGAGATCAATGCTATTCGTGGAGGGGCTGTTCAAAATGCTCCTGGACCAAGAAGGGCAACCAACACCTCCAACTTATGAAGAAGAAGAAGACTTTTATGATCAAGCCACCTTGATAAATGAAGGCCAAAACATTAGGGGCATAAGGAGGGGTAGAAATGATGTTGACAAGAACATAGGGAGCATAAAAATGAAGATCCCTTATTTTTAAGGAAGGAATGATCCTGATGCATATATGGAGTGGGAGCGAAAGGTGGATCTTATTTTCGAGTGCCACAACTAGTCGGAAGAGAAAAAGGTGAAGCTTGCAGCCGTGGATTTTAATGACTATGCAATTGTATGGTGGGATCAACTCCTTATAAATAGAAGGAGAAATAAAGAAAGATCTATCCAAACATGGGAGGAGATGAAGGCTATGATGAGATGACGCTTTGTTCCTAGTCACTACTATATGGACTCGCATAAAAAATTGCAAGGCCTTGTACAAGGGATAAAGAATGTGTAGGACTACTACAAGGAAATGGAAATAGCAATGATATGAGCAAATGTTGAAGAAGATAGGTAAGCTACTATGGCAAGGTTCTTGAATGGCCTAAATAAAGACATAGCCAACATAGTGGAGCTACAACACTATATGGAGATAGAAGACATGGTCCATATGGCAATTAAAGTGGAGAAATAATTGAAGCACAAAGGTAATGTGAGGCAAGCCAACACATATTTGAATCAAAATACCACATGGAGGTCTAATTGGAAGAATGATAATAAGGCTGCCCAACCTGAGAAAGACAAGAAAATGAAGCCTAAGGAGAGATTTGACCCCAAAAATAAAGGTAACACTTATGCCCAAACTTCTAGGAATTGGGATATTAAGTATTTTAAGTGTTTGGGGGTATGGATACATAGCATCATAATGTTCAAATAAAAGGGTAATGATTATACGAGAGGTTGAGGTTGAAACAGATTATGAGAGTGATGTTGAGGATGAGATGCCTTCATTGGAGAATTGTAGTGATTGTGAGATGCCTATGGAAGGTAGAATAATGGTAACTAGGAGGGCTCTTAATGCACAAGTAAAAGAAGAGGAAGAGGGGATCAAGTTGCAAAGAGAAAACATTTTCCATACTAGGTGTTTAGTAAATGAGAAGGTGTGTAGTTTGATCATTGATGGGGGCAGTTGTAACATCCAAAATTTTTTGAAAATTTATAATTTTTGGAAAATTGGATAAAATAAATTATAATTTAAAAGAATAAATTAAATTAATGGTTTTAAATGAAAAATGAAGGAATTTTAAATAAAAAAGTGGAATATATATGTGATATATATATGCAAAATATACATAACATATATAAAAGTCAACACTTTTTTTAAAAGAAAAGGGTATTTTGGTAATTAAATTTTATAAATTCAAAATTAATAAAATAATTTAAAAACAAATTAATTTTGAATGGAAGAGGGAAATTAGTATTTTTAATTTATTAAAAAATAATTAAATATTAAATTATTTTAATATATATATATATGTATGGTTAAAAAAAAAGATGAAAATGAATGAATATTAAAAATCTTCTTCTTCTTCTTTTTCTTCTTCTTCTTCTTCTCAAGAACGTGGCCTCCATGGAAGTTTGAAGACTAAGGATTTTGCTTCTTCCATACTCCATAAATTGAAGGAATTAACAAGTTTCAAGTGGATTTTTGGTGATTTCCACCAAAATTAGTAAGTTTCCATCTCTTTTCTTTGAATTCCTTGGAAATTTAGATTATGTGAGAATTTGAATTTTTATGTAGGATGTTATAATTGTTGGAATTGGTGTGTATGATGTTATTTTGGGTAGTTAACAATGATTCTAATGTTAGATTGAAGTGATGATGGAGTTTGGTTAAAGAATGGTGAAGAGAGAGAATTTAGGGTTATGGATTTTTGGGGTTTTAAAAACATGAACTTTAATTGTGCAAATTGATTTCGAATGAGTTATTTTGATTCATAAACAAGTATTTTAAAGTCAATATTGGATTTGGTGGTGTTGGTTTGGAGTTTGAGAATGGAAGTGGAGATTTAGGGTTTTGGAAAAGTGATTTTCCAAAGTGGTTGAATTGTGTGATTTTATTTGTTTAAGCATGTTTGGTGTTAAAAGTGATGAATATAAGCTTGGAATGAGTAATGGATTGTGTTGGAATGGAAAACCTTCAATGGGAGAAGGTTAGGCCATTTTTGAGATTTTGTGTATAAGGGTGTATTTTTATAATGTAAATAATTTAAATGTATTAAAATATGTTTTTAATAATATAAATAAACTTAAAACACTAATTTAATTGTAGTAGAATGGAATTCCAATGTTAAAGTAAGGAAATGCTAAATTTTTGAAAATTTGTAGGAGTGATGTGTAATTATGATTTAATGTTGGAAATGCCATTAAATGTGATACTAAATGATTATTTGCTATCACATTTGGTTTAGGCATTGAGGGAGATTGATTTGCTTCATCCAAGTGGTGAAGGGCAAGTTAGAAAGATTGGATTGAAAGTTATTTATAACTTGCTTTGGGTTGCTAGTGGAGGTATGTACAAACTTTGAATATAATGTCTATATTTGCATAACATTTGGACTTAACACATTTTGGTTGAAAAATGTGTTAAGCTACTTGGTTCATTGATTGTGTATGAATAATATGCTATGACATTTGTAAGAAAGTGGATTGATGTGACATCTATATGCATTATGCATTTGGTATTGCATTGAGTTATATTGTTATTATCAAAGTTTGTACCACTAGGCTTCGGGTTAGCGTGAATGTTTCCATCACGCAGGTGACAGGGTAGACCCAGTTGAGCCAGAGAGTTCTTCTAGACCAGGTCGGGTCTAGACTTGTAGTTGAGCTTGTAGAGTTGCTATCGAGATCAGAAACACTGCCAGCAACATGTATATATTTTTATGTTATTGTACATTTTGAGTTTTATGCATAATATATTATGTTTTGAATTTTACGCATTGTCTATTATAAAGAATGTTTGGGTCATTGTATTTGAAATGGGAGAGTAAGTGTGTTTTAAATTATATATATCTATATGTATAAATGTTTGAGAAACTTGGTGAAATTGAAAAGTATGGTTGAGATGGTGGTTGAAAATTATTTGGGAGTGTTTTCTTTTTACATGTTGAGTAATTGCTAAATTTTGGGATATCCAAAATTCAGATAAAACTTTGGCGAATTTTTTCAGAGATTTATATATATATTATTTATTTTGGGTTCTTATAACAAGTAAATAATATTTATATTCTATTTAATTTTTATATATTTAGAATTTTAAATTTTAAATTGGAAATGTAAAAAAAAATTAGTAAATCGGTCTGTGACATTTTTGTACCGTATATGCATATTTTACATATGCTAGAAATATGTATTGTACGTATATAGGGTATAAGGGTGTTACAGCAGTTGTGTGAATGTGGCTAGTACTTTATTTGTGGACAGGTTGGGATTAGAGACCACTAAGCATCCTAAGCCATACAAATTGCAATGGCTTAATAATAGTGGGGAAGTGAGAGTCCAAAAACAAGTGAGGGTATCATTTACAATTGGAAAATATCATGATGAGGTGACATTTGATGTGTTGCCTATGCAAGCTAGTCATTTGATATTAGGTAGACCATGGCAATGGGATAGGAGAGTGACTCATGATGGGTATTCTAATAGGTACTCTTTGGAGAAAGAAGGTAGAAGATTCACTATAGCTCCTTTAACCCCTAAACAAAATTTTGAAGATCAAATGCAACTTGACAATGCAAATGAAGAATTCATACAAAGAGAGGCTGAAAGAAAAAGGAGAGAAAAAGAAAAGAGTGTGAAAAAGGAGAGTGAGAAAAAATTAGAGAGTAAAAATAAAAATATAGAGAGAAAATTAGTCTGAGTGAATCAACCCAAGAGAGAAAAGAGGGGAAAAAAGTGAGCTTCTATGCAAAAATGAGGGATGTTAAGAGAGCTTTGGTTACAAATAAGCCAATGATTGTACTTATGTATAAAGAGGCCTATTTTTCTTCTAACGATCTTAACCCTACTTTGCCTAGTGTTGTGGTTGATGTTTTGCAGGAATATAGTGATATTTTCCCTGATGATCTACCACGAGGTTTGCCACCTTTAAGAGGGATTAAACATCAAATTGATTTTGTTCCCAGGGCTGCCATACCTAATAGGCCTACATATAGAAGCAATCCAGAAGACACCAAAGAGCTTTAAAGGCAAGTGGAAGAGCTTTTGGAGGAAGGACACATAAGAGAAAACTTAAGCCCATGTGCGGTAGCCGTCTTGTTGGTGCCAAAAAAAGATGGAAGTTGGCGCATGTGTGTTGATTGTCGAGCCGTCAATAAAATTATGATAAAATATCGACACCCTATACCTCGACTTGATGACATGTTAGATGAATTACATGGTTCTTATATCTTCTCTAAAATTGATCTTAAAAGTGGTTATCACTAAATAAGAATGAAACTAGGCGATGAATGAAAAATCACTTTTAAAACAAAACATGGATTGTATGAGTGGATGGTTATGCCATTTGGTTTAACTAATACACCTAGCACTTTCATGAGACTTATGAACCATGTTTTGCGTAAGTTTATCATAAAGTTTGTGGTTTTCTATTTTGATGACATTCTTTTGTATAGAAAATATGTTGATGATCACGTTATGCATTTAAAATTTGTATTTGATGCATTAAGCAAATATCAATTGTATGCTAATATGAAGAAAAGTACATTTTGCATTGATCACATCATTTTCTTGGGATATGTGGTGAGTGCAAAAGGAATTGAAGTAGATGAAGAAAAGGTTAAGGCAATTAGGGAGTGGCCAAAACCTCAAAATGTGAGTGAAGTAAGGAGCTTTCATGGCTTGGCAAGTTTCTATAGGAGATTTGTCAAGGACTTTAGTACAATTGCTGCCCCATTAACTGAAATTATGAAAAAAGATAAGGGATTTGTATGGGGTAAAGAGCAAGAACATGCATTTTCATCGTTGAAAGATAAGTTGAGTAATGCATCATTATTGAAGCTGTCTAATTTTGATTCTACTTTTGAAATCGAATGTTTTCTCCGGGATTGGTATAGGTGTTGTGTTATTGCAGGAAAAGAGACTTGTTGCTTATTTTAGCGAAAATCTAAATAGAGCTCAACTTAACTACTCTACATATGATTATGCATTGGTGAGAGCTTTAGAGACTTGGCAGCATTATTTATTACCAAAGGAATTTGTGATACACACGGACCATGAGTCATTGAACCATTTGAAAAGCCAAGGCAAATTGAATAAGAGATATGCCAAATGGGTAGAGTTTATTGAGTCTTTTCCTTATGCCATCCAATATAAGAAAGGAAAAGAAAACATTGTGGCTGATGCGCTTTCAAGAAGGTATAATTTGATTTCAACTCTTTCTTCTAAATTGTTAGGATTTTAACATTTGAAAGAATTGTATGTGAATGATAGTGATTTTTCAAATGTGTATGATGCTTGTGAACATGTGGAATTCAATGATTTTTATAGGCATGAGTGATTTTTATTTAAAAAATGAAAGTTGTGTGTGCCTAATAGCTCAATTAAAGAATTGCTTGTTCGAGAAGCACATGGTGGGGGACTTATGGGACATTTTGGTATAGATAAAACATTGAGCATTTTACATGAGCATTTCTTTTGGCCTAATATGCACAAAGATGTTGAGAAAATTTGTTCACGATGTATATCTTATAGGCAAGCTAAATCTAGAACTCAACCACATGGATTACACATGCCATTGCCTATTCCTACTCATCATTGGGTTAATATTTCTATGGATTTTTTATTGGGGCTTCCTAGGACTAAAAAGGGTTGAGACTCAATTTTTGTAATTGTAGACCAATTTTCTAAAATGGCACACTTTATACCATGTCACAAAACTGATGATGCCACACACATAGCAGATTTGTTCTTTCGTGAGATTGTACATTTGCATGGCATTCCTATGACAATTGTGTCTATAGGGATGTTAAGTTTGTAAGCCATTTTTGGCAAGCTTTATGGTCTAAACTTGGGACAAAATTGTTGTTTTCCACTACTTCACACCCACAAACTAATAGGCAAACTGAAGTAGTAAATAGAACTCTTAGATCATTGTTGCGTGCTTTGATTGAAAGGAATATAAAAACTTGGCAAGATAGTTTACCATTTGTTGAATTTGCATATAACAGGAGTGTGCAATCTTCCACTGGTTTTTCTCATTTTAAAATTGTATACTGTTTTAACCCACTAACCCCTTTGGATCTTTTGCCTATTCCATTGAGTGAAAATTTCAACATAAATGGGCATAAGAAGGCAGAAATGGTGAAAGCCATTCATGACAAAGCAAGGCAGAAAATAGAGAAGCAAAATGAGCAAATTGCTTCTCGAGTTAATAAAGGAAGGCACATGATGTCTTTTGAACCTGGAGATTGGGTATAGGTTCACTTGCACAAAGAGAGATTCCTTTTGAAAAGAAAATTCAAACTGGATGCACGTGGGGATGGACCCTTTCAAATTATAGCAAAGATTAATGATAATGCATATAAAGTTGATCTTCCAGGTGAGTATGGTGTTTCGGCTACATTCAATGTTTCTGACTTAACTCCCTTTGATCTTGATGTAGGTGAAGATTCAAGGATGAATCCTTTTGAGGGGAGGGAAAATGATACAAATGATACAAATGCCACCCAAGATGGTCAAGAGAGCAAAACAAATGATTTGAAGATGATTGTAAATAAGGAAACTTTTTCCTACATGGACAGTCTCATTGTCCCGATCACAAGGTCGCGTGCAAAAATCCTAAAAGATCAACTTCAAATTTATGTACAAAAGCATTTTGAATATGAGTTGTCCAAACATAAAAAGTCTATATATGAAAACAATGGAGATACCAAATATGTCAACAAAATTGGGCTAGAAGACTTGAATCGAACTTAAGTGCATTTGGGCTCATTTTTTTGGGTTCTTTTGAGGTGTGGTCCAAGTTGGCCAAAATTTGCTTATTTTTAAGGTTTAAATCTGTTTGTTTTTGAACCTCTTTCTTCAAAGACCTTTTAAATTTCTTTGAGCATAACCACCAACCATTATAATTAGCCACTAAAATAATGTTTCACTACCATTTACCCATATTCTGTCTAGATACATCCATTTAAAGAGAAGAATTTCAGTTTTGAATTTGAAGACTTGACCATTCACCATGGGAGTTACAAATGCATTTATGGAGGAGAATTAATCTAGCATTAGGTTGTGTTTTATTTTTGATGTAAACCCCTATAAAAGGAGTTGTTTACTTTGTGTTTGAGGCATCTAAGGTAATTACGAATTATCATTTTATGAATGAAAAGAGAGTTTGCTTTCTTTGAGTTTTTATGCATAAGGTGTTGATTGGTGTAATTGAATTATTCATTTGTATTTCAGTATTAATTCCTATTTCTTGTGTTCTTGAGTGTTTATTTCATTGAGATTCAAGAAAAACTTGTGTATCTTGAGTTCTAATAAGAAAGTGCTCTTGGGTGTAAGAACAAATCATAATTTGATTACTTGAGTGTAATTGAAAATCTGATTCGATTGACATAAAGTTCTAAGAATCGAATTCAAGTCTTAGGTTTCCGCATCAATTTATCAAGTATTAGTTTATGTTATATTTTATTCTCTCAATTCTATTATTCTCTTTTTTATTTCTTGAAAATTTTATGATGTTGTTTAGCTATCAAGTATTAGTTTATGTTATATTTTATTCTCTCAATTCTATTATTATCTTTTTTATTTCTTGAAAATTTTAAGATGTCGTTGGGCACAAGTTGCAATCAAGCCATTGAATTTAGTTTACTGACTTTTAGAGATGCCTTCGAATTAAGAAATTTTGTTGTAATCTAATGGTAATGCATTCTATATATTTGATAAATTGCTTTAAAAAAAAATTCTTTTGTTTTGAGAACTTTTTCATTTAATCATTTTGAATTTTTGTTTTTGGAATATTGTTATACATTTTTTTCTTATTTTGTATTTATTATATTTTAATGTTTATTTGAGTTAATTTTATATTTTAATATGTATTTAATTTTTTTTAAGATATAAACAATACATAAAAATATTTCAGGTATACACTCAGTATATATAATCATATACACATCTACACAAATTCATATATCTACACAACATAGATAGATAAATAGTATGTATTTTTTTATTATTTTGTAGATGTCTAGATGTTTTGTAGATATGTATTTTATTTTTTTATATGTATTCTCTATTTTAATAACTGAGTTATATAATTTTTTAATTTAAAATAATAAAATTACAAATTTAAATTATAAAAAAATGATTTAGATAGCAAAATATGTATATATTCGTTCTCTTAATCATCTATAAAATATCTATGCAACATATATAAAATATTGAAGAAAGATATTTTTAAAATTTTTATATAATTTTTCTAAAAGTGTAAATATTATTTTATCATACCTTTGAAAAAAAAATATTTTCACCCCTAGTTTGGTAAAAGTTTCTAAAAAGAAGGGAAATTTACAAAATTAACCTGAAACAATTTCTCTTTTCAAAAATACTACATTTAAAAAAAATCATTTTTTCATAAACCAAACTTTACCATTGCAAAAATATAGTACATGCTAAAAAAAGACCCACTCGTTAAATCAATTATACAACAGCCATCAATACTTCATTCATCCACTAAAAAGCATATACTATACATGAGTAAGCTATTTTAGTAGGCATAGGCACTTTTTTATATCCACTAAAATCTATATAATAATTGTTTTTAAAAGTTTTTAGCATTTTTTAATAAATTATTTTTTAGCATTTAGTTATAATATTATAAAACAATTGATTAATATTAAGAAAAAATTTCTAATTACTAAAAATATAAAATATTTAAACTAAAATAAGTTCATAATTTTTCATAAAAAATTTTTTCTATGTGATTAGCAAAAGTACTTGATTAATAATTAATTTAGTATACAGTAGAGACAAACAATATTTAATTTAAAAAATTAGTATTTTTGAATTTTTTATTATGCAGCAATTTTATTAATTAATTTCTATTATATTTTATATTAATTAATTTTAAGAAAAAAGTACACCATATACTATATTTTAAGTATCATATATCAGCATATAACTAAAAATATAATATTTTTAAAAAAAATTTAAAACTAAATATATAATATGTTGTTGCATATAACAATAATTTTAGTTGATTTACAAAAAAAATATATAACAATTGATATTTGTTATTATATATAAACTAATATATATTATTATATATTCATATATGTTATATATAACAACATATATCAGTTGATATGTAAAAAAATATCAATATACACACTAATATATGTTATTGTATATTCATATATATTACATATAATAACATATTTTAGTTTATTTGTAAAAGAAATATCAATATATAATTGATATTTATTGTTATATGTTTATATATATTACATATAATAATATATATCACTTGATTTGCAATAAAAATATTAATATACAAACTAATAATAACAACATATATTTATTGATTAACAACAAAAAATCAATATACAAATAAATATCTATTGTTAAATTTTGATATATATATTATATAACAATATATATCTGATTATTTACAAAAATAAAAATATCATTATACAACTATTGCATAGTCTTATATGTTGACATATCTCACAAATAATAATATATATCAAATGATTTGCAAGAAAAAAAAATTAGTATATAACTATTATATATTGTTATATGTTAATATATGTTACATATAATAACATATATTAATTGAGTTACAGAAATAAATATCAATTATAACTATTATATGTTGTTATATGTTGATACATATTACATATAATAACATATATTAGTTGAGTTCTAAAAATGCATATCAATTTATAAGTATTATATATTATTATATGTTAATATATGTTACATATAATAATACATATTAGATGATTTGCAAATAAAAAAAAAGAAAAAAATTTGCTATACAACTATTATATGTTATTATATGATTATATATGTAATATATAACAACATATATCAGTTGACTTTCAAAAGAAATATTAGTATACAACTATTACCTGTTGTTATATATTGATATATGTCACATATTGTAATATCCTCATGTATACCTTAAAAGTTTTGATTATGTTATTGTTATATATTGGATTGAATATATGTGTTAAATTACAAGAGAAAAGAAGTTGGGAAAAGAATGTATAGGTATTTGTGTTTTGAGAAGAAAAGAGGGTGTAGAGAGAAGTGTATATGTTGTTTATATGGTTGTATAACTAACATATACATTGGTCAAAAGGGTTGGTCAATACAAGATGATATTTATTTGTGGCATGTGAAATTATATATATGGGTATATATGAGACAAAAGATTAATTAAATGGGTGAAGGGCATGGAGGTAATTTTCTTTGGTTAAGTTGCTTGGTGGAGATTTAAAGAGGTGATATTTTGTCTTTTCTTCATTTCCTTCTTCTTCTTCTTCTCTTCTCCACGTTGGTTGGCTCCTCCTTAGACAAGAGAGAGCAAAGTGAGATTTGTTTAATTCTAACATCAAATTGAAGGGAGAATCAAAGGATTTAATTGAAGATTTGTGGAATTCAACAACTTAGGTAAGTTCTTTCTCTTGATTTTCCTTTGTTCTTTTGAAATTGTGTTTGGGATTGGTGAGTTGATATGGATGGTTGATGGAGTGTGTAAAAGTGTTGAAATGGAATTAAAGATAAGAAACTAGGTTGGTGTTGGTGATGGAAGAGTAAGAGTTGTGTTTAGAGAATTTTTTTCTGTTTTACAATTAGTAAAGGCTGTGACTTGTATGATTTTTAATTAATTATAGAAAACTGTTCTTGAAGTGAATTTTTGATATGTTGTGCCTCTATGAGTCTAGAATGACTGAAAAATATGTTGATTCGATTTTGGAATGGTTATGAGTTTAGAAAGATTATTTTTATTAGACCTGTTCCAGCAGGTACCTTAACTGAGATAGCTATATTTCGGGATTTTTAATAAAATGTAGAAATATCATATCCAATTGAATTTTGGATATGTTGTTGCTTAGTGAGTTTAGTATTTGAGAAAAATAATTTGGAACCACGTTGATTGAATTTGATTTATGGAATTCACAAAGTTCAGAACTGCTGCCAGGATGCAGGGCAATTGGGGCAGTCTGGTTAGGTGAACTATTTGACCAAGATTTTGTGTTAAATTTGATCTGAAATTTTAAAGGAATGATTTTAATATACAAAACTAAATTCTGTAAAAATTTTAGAATTTTTAGTCAAGTAGATTATTTTATACAATTTTTCAAAATAAGGATAAAATGGAGTCTTAAACCAGAATGTACTATTCATATGGTCATTTTGCTAATATTCCTTTTGGATTAGATTGTGAAGAGGTTGAATTGCCCTAACCGTGTCCCTCAAGTGGTGCTGCCCGTGTCCCTCAAAGGTTTTGAAGAGATTGGGTTGCATTAACCTAAATGTGGAGAATTCTTGGAAAGAAAAGAAATGTATAGATTGATGGGACTAGTTCTTGAGGTAAGTACCAATACATATGATTGTATTTAATTACATAATTTGAGGCTTAACACATTTGTTTGCAAATGTGTTAAGTGATCTATTATATTGTTAACATAATTGGACTAAGGTGATGATTGAATGATGTGAAGGATGTGAAGATCATTAACCAGGTAAGCATAAACCCTATTTGATTGTATATCCTTATATGTCTTTGAACATTAACACATTGGGATGAAAGTGTTAAATAAGCTATTATATTGTGAATGTAAATGAAGAATATATATAAAGGATGAAATATGAAATGGGAAAGGTAGGAAGAAATGAGGATCATTCTTAAGGTATGTGCAATTTGTTATGATAAATGCTCTAGTAATGAATGATGTTAATGTGTTTTGAGAAGTGAGAAAATGTTATGTTATATGCATTGTGAATCTTGTGTATGGCAATGTATTATATGAATAATATACTTTGAAATGTGATATCAATGATGCTATATGTATCATATGGATTGAGATATGATATGATATGAAGCCAATGTGATTGGCTATGATAATTCAATTGAAAGAGATAAGGCATGTTGGCCTAATTGATGATGAGATTGATAATGAAATAATAAATGAATTGTTTGTTTAATATGTTATTCAGTTTCAGAGTTCTGGATTTGGGTGGCATGCCTAAGAAATGATGAAAGGTAACAGTCTTGTCGGGTTGAGGATCTCCTCATATGTGTTGAGTTGATGGTCCAAGAGACTGGGTCTGTTACACAATGAGAATTGTGAATATGAGATATATGATTTGTAACAGTCTTGCCGGGTTGAGGATCTCCTCATATGTGTTGAGTTGATGGTCCAAGAGACTGGGTCTGTTACACTATCCATGGATAGAGATACATGTATATACATTGCCTACGGGCGTGATGATTGTGACTATGAACCAAAGCAGTAACTCTGAACTTTGAATAACATATTAGTGTTTTGGGCCCGAGTCTGTCTTTATTGTCAATGTGAATTGCAAGTATTGATTGTGAGTATTAATAATGAATTATGCTTGGTGAATTGTGAATAATATAATGTTATTAAGTGTAATATGTAAATGAATTGTGGTTGATGATAAAGGTTGTCTTTATTGGAAATATGATTTATGATTTATATGATATGTAAATTGTGTATTGCAATAATGGGTGATATGATGTGTAATGTGTGTATTGCAATAATGAGTGTATGATATGTAATGTGTGTATTGCAATAATAATTGGTATGATATGTAAAGTGTGTATTGCAATAATGGTTGGTGTGGTATATATATAATGTAGGGGTATTAATATATTGGTTTTGAGTATTGGTGATGCATTGGGGTTGGTGATAATATTATGTATATATATACATCATATATGAAATTAGCTAGGATATATTAAAGATAAAATTAAAAAGAAAAGAAGATATGATAAGAACTAATTATATATTGAATCGATGTATCATTATATATCAATACTTCTATACTATATGTTTATATTTTATATTTGGACTACTAAGCTCTCGGGCTTAGCGCGGGTGTTTATTCGCGCAGGTATATAGATGGAAGATATGAAGTCTTTGTTATGCCACAAGAAGAGTAAAGTTTGTCGAGACCAACTAGAGGGTAATGCATACATGTATAAATTTTAATTATGATGTATTTCTGACGAGAGAGTATTTATATGTATAAATGAGGTTTTAATAAAGATAATGATTTTGTAAATGTTATTTAAATTAATGTATTATGGTTTGAACTCTGTTACAGGTTTTTAAAAGGTAACGAAAAGTGACATCCTTATACTTTATATATTTACTGTATGTATACTAGGTATACGCATAGTACTTATATAGGGTATCGGGGTGTTACAATTATTTTGGTATCAGAGCTTAGGTTCGAGATTCTCGGCCTAAGTGAGAAATTTTTTTTTTTGAAAAGTTTAAATAAAAGTAAAAAGAAAAAGTTTTGAAATGAAATTTGTAATACATGCATATGCATTGACACCTAGGTTGGTCTCGGATGTGGCATTATATGAATTATAGAATATTTGTGTTATATGAGATGTTCAATATAGTTGATGATATATGTGTATACTATTTTGATGTGATGAGAAATTATGATTGTTGACAATGATGTTGGAAATGAATTATAATTGAGGCATAGTGCCTAATTGATTATGAGAAACTAATTGTGAAATGTAATAT
The DNA here is from genome assembly GCA_947685225.1 of Garcia nutans. Taxonomy (NCBI): domain Eukaryota; kingdom Viridiplantae; phylum Streptophyta; class Magnoliopsida; order Malpighiales; family Euphorbiaceae; genus Garcia; species Garcia nutans. The sequence continues at coordinate 17,858,650 of CANTUV010000033.1, read as the reverse complement.
GATATATGTATATTGATGATGCATATGAAAATGTCATGTTGTGTGCAACATGGAATGTAATGTTGATGTTTATGAGCAATATTATGTAGGACATAATATGAATTGAAACATAAAGAAATGAAAAGGAGAATAAATTTGAAAATGAGTTGAAAATCAAATCAAGATAAGAGTATGTACTTTTTCTTCTATACTTTGAACCTCTTTATAATAAAGTTTATGTTGGTTTTGCTAATGTTGAATTTACTAGACAGCGGAAATGATATCGAATTGTTAAAATTGAAAGTTATGTTATTTAAATGAGGAGAGTATGGTGGAATGTTGAATGAGTTGTTTAGTAGAGACAAAGTGTGATTATGTAAAGTTGGGATGTGTATACAGTTAAGGTTGTGTTTAAAGGAAAAAGAGATGATAGTGGTTAAGTAAGAATATAACTTAGTATTGTTACTATAATGCGAGCATAGTAAATTCAATGTTAGAAATGTGAGATGCTTGGATATTGTGAAAGCTCATGGTAATGGTGATAATATGTGATATTTGAGATTTTTGAAGTGAGCTTTATGATTGTGGAAATTATATGTTTTAATATTGCTTTGTGATATATATTTGTAAGATGTTTTTAAAGTGATGATAGAAAAGATGAGTTTGGCAAATTGAAGCTTAAACGAAGTAGTAAATTGAGAAGTTAAAGTTTTAGTGGAATTTGATAAAGATTATTGGGATATTGATAGTTAACTGTATATGCAATGCATGAGCTAAGTGAAATGACTAGTATTGCATATGGAAGTATTATGAATTGAGTAATGTGATTGATAGTATGAGAATTTGTTTTGAAATAATCAAGGAAGTGGATAAGTAAATAGAAATGAGTTATTTTTTTTAGTCATTTTACTGAACAGGGTAAGAATGAATATGGGAGTGTATTAAATATTTTTAAAGACGAAAGTGAAAGAGATGTCACATTGGGAATGTGACTGAGATGAATATGAAGTGTTACTATAGTCGGAATATATATATGTTTGTAGTGTGAATAAATACTTTATATCATATTGGAAGAATGAGAAGGATAGTGTTTAAAAGAAAATGATAAACACTAAATTTGTATTGAATGTATGAAAAAGGAAAATACTATAAGAGCATATAATTAAGTGTATACATGTATATGATATGTGAATTGAGTTTTCCAATATGAATGAAATTATGATATATAAACACATTTGTGAATCACATTATGAGGATGGCTTATGAAGATATATGTGGTATAATTATAGAATTAGTGATATGGAAAAACAATGTTATATGTATTAGTGGACCTAAGAGAGATTAGGTCTTGAACTGTGTAAAGCTAGATGGATTATGTGATGGAAGTGAGAATGGAAAGAACTTGAGTAATATTGGACAGTGGAAATTGTTATAATGAGTATTGAACTTGATGATTATATTATATTTAGAGTTTCAAAGTATTCACATATGAAAAGTTCTATGTAATTATATTATAAGAGATTGTAGATGGATTAGAAATGAAGTGATGAATAGAAATTGTATAAGAACTGTATATGATTGAATATGTATATAGTAATATTGTTAAGGCATGAGTTAAGTTGATAAGGATCATATAAGCAAATACAAATTGGTTGAAACGAAGTTGGAATGTGTTAACTTCTGTTATACTAAAAATGTTAAGATTGAGAATAGAATTATAAAAGAACAGTATTGAATTGAAAGTTCTAGGTTTGAATATTAATCTCTTAAAGTCATGTGTTTTGTTCAGTATTTTGGATCGGTTAATTTGTTATCCATGGATTTGGATCTTAGATATAATGATTGTAATACGGATTTGGTGAGATTGACAATTTTGTTTGAGAAGTATAGTTAAAAATTATGATGGTTAAAGTTGTACCTTATTATTTTTTTTTATGTTAAGAATTTGGTTATAACTGTGAAAAAAAAAAATTGAAATGTGTTGAGTTATGGATAATATGACAAAAAGGTAATCAAAATAAATATACCAATGATAGGAAATGTGAAGAGTTAGTAAAAGGGAGAAATTATATTATATGAATGAAAGTTATACTGAATATGTTTATGGTATGTAACTTGAGGTTTAAGGGAATGAACTCAAAGTTTGAGTGAATGAATTATAGATATTAAGTATGATATAACATTTTATGAGAATTGGTGGAAATTATACTAAGATAATAAAGAATAAACTATGTGTATATTAAAAGATATTAGAAGTGATTTGTTATCATGATGATTTGACTGAAAATAGATTGAAAGAGAGCAGAAATTGAATATAAGTTTGCTCTTATGGAATTAAGTTATATTTATACTTATATGAAAATTGTGAAATTTCATGATAAGTTAGATTACTTAATCGTTGGTTGGAATTGAACAAGATTGGAACGTGGGTATATTGTGACAAATAGATTAATTGATCTGGATTTGGCTAAGATTATGGATCATTAATAAAATTTAATGTGTATAGTTGTATTAAGAAAATAGGTATTTACATGATAATGTATATGATGTAAATTTTAAAGTATGATTGGACATGAATGAGTGGAGTATAGTAATTGTTAATCATGATAAGAAGAGAAAAAGATTGGTTATCTATAAAATAAGTTGAAAGATAATGTATTAATATGTAAGTTAAGTGAAAAGCATGCTAAAGAAATAACTCCATTTATGAAAAATTAGGATTTTGTTATCTATTGAGGGTGGTAAATGTCTATTTAGACAGTGATTGTAATGAAGGGATAATTAATGTTCAGATATAAGTCAATGATTTTTAATGTTAAAGTTAAGAGAGTAATTATACAGAAGTGAAATAACAAAATATATTAAATATAAAGATTAGATGGAGTATAAGTGTACTATAGAATGATCTGATTCTTATATAAAGACATTAACAAGAAATGTAATGAGTTCTTTTGAATGTTTGATTAAGGAAATAACAAGATGTATAAACATATAGAATGATGAGTTATGGAATTTAAAGAAGGTGGTTGATTCTAAAGAGGAGAGTTGAAGTTATATAATTTGATGATATAATGACTTAAGCGTATAATTAACTTCATATGGAAGTTAAGATGGTATAGTATTATGAATGGATTACAATTATGCTAGATAATTTCGAGGACGAAATTATTTAAGGGGGAGAGAATTGTAATATCCTCATGTATACCTTAAAAGTTTTGATTATGTTATTGTTATATATTGTATTGAATATATGTGTTAAATTACAAGAGAAAAGAAGTTGGGAAAAGAATGTATAGGTATTTGTGTTTTGAGAAGAAAAGAGGGTGTAAAGAGAAGTGTATATGTTGTTTATATGGTTGTATAGCTAACATATACATTGGTCAAAAGGGTTGGTCAATACAAGATGATATTTATTTGTGGCATGTGAAATTATATATATGGGTATATATGAGACAAAAGATTAATTAAATGGGTGAAGGGCATGGAGGTAATTTTCTTTGGTTAAGTTGCTTGGTGGAGATTTAAAGAGGTGATATTTTGTCTTTTCTTCATTTCCTTCTTCTTCTTCTTCTCTTCTCCACGTTGGTTGGCTCCTCCTTAGACAAGAGAGAGCAAAGTGAGATTTGTTTAATTCTAACATCAAATTGAAGGGAGAATCAAAGGATTTAATTGAAGATTTGTGGAATTCAACAACTTAGGTAAGTTCTTTCTCTTGATTTTCCTTTGTTCTTTTGAAATTGTGTTTGGGATTGGTGAGTTGATATGGATGGTTGATGGAGTGTGTAAAAGTGTTGAAATGGAATTAAAGATAAGAAGCTAGGTTGGTGTTGGTGATGGAAGAGTAAGAGTTGTGTTTAGAGAATTTTTTTCTGTTTTACAATTAGTAAAGGCTGTGACTTGTATGATTTTTAATTAATTATAGAAAAATGTTCTTGAAGTGAATTTTTGATATGTTGTGCCTCTATGAGTCTAGAATGGCTGAAAAATATGTTGATTCGATTTTGGAATGGTTATGAGTTTAGAAAGATTATTTATATTAGACCTGTTCCAGCAGGTACCTTAACTGAGACAACTATATTTCGGGATTTTTAATAAAATGTAGAAAAATCATATCCAATTGAATTTTGGATATGTTGTTTCTTAGTGAGTCTAGTATTTGAGAAAAATAATTTGGAACCACGTTGATTGAATTTGATTTATGGAATTCACAAAGTTCAGAACTGCTGCCAGGATGCAGGGCAATTGGGGCAGTCTGGTTAGGTGAACTATTTGACCAAGATTTTGTGTTAAATTTGATCTGAAATTTTAAAGGAATGATTTTAAGATACAAAACTAAATTCTGTAAAAATTTTAGAATTTTTAGTCAAGTAGATTATTTTATACAATTTTTCAAAATAAGGATAAAATGAAGTCTTAAACCAGAATGTACTATTCATATGGTCATTTTGCTAATATTCCTTTTGGATTAGATTGTGAAGAGGTTGAATTGCCCTAACCGTGTCCCTCAAGTGGTGCTGCCCGTGTCCCTCAAAGGTTTTGAAGAGATTGGGTTGCATTAACCTAAATGTGGAGAATTCTTGGAAAGAAAAGAAATGTATAGATTGATGGGACTAGTTCTTGAGGTAAGTACCAATACATATGATTGTATTTAATTACATAATTTGAGGCTTAACACATTTGTTTGCAAATGTGTTAAGTGATCTATTATATTGTTAACATAATTGGACTAAGGTGATGATTGAATGATGTGAAGGATGTGAAGATCATTAACCAGGTAAGCATAAACCCTATTTGATTGTATATCCTTATATGTCTTTGAACATTAACACATTGGGATGAAAGTGTTAAATAAGCTATTATATTGTGAATGTAAATGAAGAATATATATAAAGGATGAAATATGAAATGGGAAAGGTAGGAAGAAATGAGGATCATTCTTAAGGTATGTGCAATTTGTTATGATAAATGCTCTAGTAATGAATGATGTTAATGTGTTTTGAGAAGTGAGAAAATGTTATGTTATATGCATTGTGAATCTTGTGTATGGCAATGTATTATATGAATAATATACTTTGAAATGTGATATCAATGATGCTATATGTATCATATGGATTGAGATATGATATGATATGAAGCCAATGTGATTGGCTATGATAATTCAATTGAAAGAGATAAGGCATGTTGGCCTAATTGATGATGAGATTGATAATGAAATAATAAATGAATTGTTTGTTTAATATGTTATTCAGTTTCAGAGTTCTGGATTTGGGTGGCATGCCTAAGAAATGATGAAAGGTAACAGTCTTGTCGGGTTGAGGATCTCCTCATATGTGTTGAGTTGATGGTCCAAGAGACTGGGTCTGTTACACAATGAGAATTGTGAATATGAGATATATGATTTGTAACAGTCTTGCCGGGTTGAGGATCTCCTCATATGTGTTGAGTTGATGGTCCAAGAGACTGGGTCTGTTACACTATCCATGGATAGAGATACATGTATATACATTGCCTACGGGCGTGATGATTGTGACTATGAACCAAAGCAGTAACTCTGAACATTGAATAACATATTAGTGTTTTGGGCCCGAGTCTGTCTTTATTGTCAATGTGAATTGCAAGTATTGATTGTGAGTATTAATAATGAATTATGCTTGGTGAATTGTGAATAATATAATGTTATTAAGTGTAATATGTAAATGAATTGTGGTTGATGATAAAGGTTGTCTTTATTGGAAATATGATTTATGATTTATATGATATGTAAATTGTGTATTGCAATAATGGGTGATATGATGTGTAATGTGTGTATTGCAATAATGAGTGTATGATATGTAATGTGTGTATTGCAATAATAATTGGTATGATATGTAAAGTGTGTATTGCAATAATGGTTGGTGTGGTATATATATATAATGTAGGGGTATTAATATATTGGTTTTGAGTATTGGTGATGCATTGGGGTTGGTGATAATATTATGTATATATATACATCATATATGAAATTAGCTAGGATATATTAAAGATAAAATTAAAAAGAAAAGAAGATATGATAAGAACTAATTATATATTGAATCGATGTATCATTATATATCAATACTTCTATACTATATGTTTATATTTTATATTTGGACTACTAAGCTCTCGGGCTTAGCGCGGGTGTTTATTCGCGCAGGTATATAGATGGAAGATATGAAGTCTTTGTTATGCCACAAGAAGAGTAAAGTTTGTCGAGACCAACTAGAGGGTAATGCATACATGTATAAATTTTAATTATGATGTATTTCTGACGAGAGAGTATTTATATGTATAAATGAGGTTTTAATAAAGATAATGATTTTGTAAATGTTATTTAAATTAATGTATTATGGTTTGAACTCTGTTACAGGTTTTTAAAAGGTAACGAAAAGTGACATCCTTATACTTTATATATTTACTGTATGTATACTAGGTATACGCATAGTACTTATATAGGGTATCGGGGTGTTACACATATAGCAACATACACTATTATATATTATTATACATAATATATAATGATGTATAACTAAATATATAATAATTTTATACTTATTCTTTAAAAATGTAACATATATATGCTATTATATGTAATATTTTGGTAAGTTTTTCAAAAGCCCTATAATTATATGTTTAATTATAATATATTTAAAATGTGTATAATTATAATCTTTGACATAAATTATAATTTACTTGACAAATAAAAATAAATAAAAATATAACTAAATGTAAATATAAATCTATTGTAAATATAAAATAGATAGATAGAGAAAGAGAAATATGAAATTTCTGTATTGTGAATTGTCTCTCATTTACCACACATAGTAAGTATATATAGTAGTGTAAATAGACTTTAGATGATAACAAAAAATTACAACTAACATGAAGTTAATCATAATCTGAATAAGATAAAGTTAATTATAATCTTGATAAGAAAAGATTAATCTAAGTAGTCATCCACATATTTTCTGTAACATCTTTATACCTTGTATACGTATATAAAGTATAAGAATGTCACAAATCAGTTTAATAAAAAAAATTTTATTCTCAATTTAAAATTTTAAACAATTAAAATTTATTATTATTATTTATATGTAAATAAAATATCCATAATTAATTTTAGGTACCGAAAATAAGTATCTTATATAGAAATATCTAGAAAAAATTCGCCAGAGTTTTATCTATAAGTTAGACATCCCCAAAATCAACATTTACTCAACCTGCATAAAAACACACTTCCAATAAAAATAAATTAATATTTCTCCTCAACTTCTCCATTTCTCCACATTTTCCTCAAAACATTTAAGTATGTACATATATATATATATATTAATAAAACACATATACAATCCATTATCATAAAGGTAGTCCAAAAACTCTTTATATTTTACAATACTCCCAAAACATAAACATAATATACGTAATTATATTGTGTTTTATAAAATGAAGTGTATATATGACAGCAGCTGGCTTTGATCCTGTGGCAGCAAAACTCACTTCAAACACTATCAACATCAGGCCTAGACCTATCCAAGTCTAGATGAACTCTCCGGATCTGCCTAATCAACTCTGCTACCTGCGCAATGAATTATAATCGCGTAAAGCTAAAAACCTAGCAATACATATTTTGATAATAATAAAACTTTAATACAATGTCAATACATAATGCTTTTGCATGTTATTTCACAATGTGGCATACAATTCTACTTTAAAACATAATCTTTAATCTTTTATAATTTAGGTAAACACATACACAAGCATAGGCCCAAAGGTAAACACATACACAAGCATAGGCCTAAACAAACTAATATATTATTTAAATCTCAGAGTTATTATTTTGGTCTATATTGATACTAATTGTCTAGCCCTGAAGGTAAATCATATATCAGTGATGCCTAGAGTCTAGCCCCGAAGGCAAATAATGTATCAGTGACACCTAACTTCTAGCTCCGAAGGTAAATAATGAGGATAACCTCATCGGCATGCCACCAAACACAGAACTCTAAAAATTGAATAATATACTAGGCACACAATTAATATATATTTTTCATAATCAATGTTCTTATCACATTGCCTCTTTTACTCATTTTTCTCATTGCCTCTTTTTTTTATTTATCACATTGTCTCTTTTCTTATACTTTCCAATCACATTATACAATTATGGGTCACATTCACAAGTAACCCATTTTCACATATCATCTTCATGCTCACATTTCATTTGTCAATTTCTCATTAATTCATAACAATGCTAAATCACTTTATCACAATGTATGTTAGTTAGCATTTCAATTATATTACCCAAACATTTTTGGGTCATTTATATATAATGCACCTAAATAACATTTTACTCATTTTAGCCAATAAAAATGACTTTTCACAATACATATAATGCATACTCATCACTTCACATGTCATATCACAATATGTATGATTGTTCAAATAGTCAAGTAGCTTAACACATTTTCTATCCAAATATATTTAGTCGAATCAAATGCAATACATTTAAATTATCAAGAATATGTACGTACCTCAACTTAACACTCAAATTCAAGGCAAAATATTACTTTAACTTCCACAATGCCCTTCAACACTTATGTTGGGCAACTTGCCTCTACCTAATGCTTGTTGAGAAATCACCAACTTTACTATTAACTCTTGAAAATCCACTTAAAAATTTGTATTTGGAAGAGCAAAATTTTCCCTTGCATCCATGCAAAAAATCGGGTTTGGGGGTGGGAGGAAGAAGAAATAACTTTTTAATTTTTCCACATTTCTTTAATTTTTCCTAACCATATAAATATATTATTTATGATCTTATCATTTTCCACAACCCTTTTCCAATCAAACATACATATGCTCAATTATATACATAATGTTATCTTAAAGGAACATCAACATTCCTTCAAGTATGCCATAATGAATTATTCCAAACATGCACATTCAATTAAAATTTTAAGTATAGTATGTACTAACCTTCACTCCAAAGTAATTTCTAAGACAATTTCTCATCCTTTTGTACACTCAACTAAAATACTCTTCACCACTTGGATTGATCAAACTCAATCTACTCAACTCCTAATCACATTATGAATTTAAATAATTCATTAGAATCATAATTCTATCTACTTTAGCTAATAAAACTTAATTTAGCACATTCCTTTGAAATTTCTAATTTTTTTTCCCTAATAGACTTTTAATTTTGGAAGATTACCAATTTTAAACCAAAATTTTAAGTTTAAAAATGGTATTAAATACCCATTCTAACATCTTTTAGTCCATTAGATTCCAACTACATCAATCTTATTCAAAAATTCTATGAAAACCCTAATTCATCTACTTCTTCTCCTAAAGTCTAACCAAACCCAATCTTTTCTACAAACTAACCTTAAAATCATATCTTCCATATCAAATTAACATCATTTAATATCATTTAAACAATTATAAAAGCCTCCTTCAAAAAATCAAATTACACATAATCCAAATTTCAAGAAATCTTCTTAGAAAACTTACCTTTTCCTTAAGCTTACCCCAAAATCCTTTTAATTCCTTTAAAAATCTTGACGAATTTAATGTAGGAAAGAAATAAAAAAATTTCCTTTGTTCATGGAGAAATTCGGATAGCATATAAAAGAGGAAGAAAAAGATGAACTTTTTATTCGACTTTTTAATTCTTTTTTATTTCTAGCCACAGATATTTATATATATTATTAATTAATTAATATTTAAATTTTCTCTCCCATCTTCCACAATCCAAAAAAAATATTTTTATTTTTATTTTTATTTTTAATTTTTTTTACTTATTGTTAATTTTTTTTACTTTTTACTATTTTACCCTTGACTAATAACATTTATATGTTATGTATATTTAATATATATTTCACATATACATTAGTATAATTCCTCTTCTAACAACTCACTTAACCCTCTAAATTATCTATTTAATTCATTTAATTTAATTCTTTCTTTTTTTAAATTGACATATGTTACAATTCTCTCCCCCTTAAATAATTTCGTCCTTGAAATTATTCAGTATGGTAATAAACCATCCAAATCAAAATATAATCTTAAAATCTCATATGAAATTAATCATCTCATCAAATAATCATTTCATCAAATTACATAATTTATACCTCCCCCTTAGGTTCATTCTCAATTACCTTTTCGCAAATTCATAACTCATCATTATACTTTTATTTAATCAAACAATCACAATAGATTATCATATTATCACCCGAATTGCCATTAGACAAGATTAGTTCATCTTCTTAGTATTTATGAAATACACTATAAATTTAAAAGTTAATGACTTATACCTTAACACTGACTATCCAGTCATCATAATCATTTCCAGAATTGTGTCTCTGTTTAATCATCCCTTACTTATATTTACAAATAGATATTTGTAAAAACCACAACTGATAACAATTTCCAATTTTTAATTAATAAGTCTTAACACAATAATTTTACACATCTTCACTTTGATCTCACTCTTTATACAATTACCACATATTAATTTAATATCACCAGTATACAACAATAAAATCTTATTTCCTTATTAAGATCCATTCCCACAGGTTATTCATCAACCTAACATATATATACATTCCAATCATAATATAATTAACATCTTTCTTTGATAATCATTTACAACTAATATATCTTAACTCCTTTCATATCCATATATATATATCAAAACATTACCTCATATACATTATTACATATCTCTCATACTTTTAATACAACTATATATTTTGAATCTCACTAATTACTTGTAAACTTACCATATTCTAGATCAATTGATCTAACTATCACAATATGAACATCACAACCTTATTCTATTATAGTCAACCTTTAGCCTGCTTAAATTAATCATTATGTTTCAATTCATGACCTAACTCTATTAGGTCAAACTTATTTTCAAATCCTAATTCTCTTTGGAATCATCATCACAAATAACATTCATTGCAACTTATTGGAGCTAATGCTTGAATACAGTCAATATACATCTTTCCAAATTAATTATTTTTTTTAATTATCTCTATACAATTTAATTCTCATGATCATCTCCTACCTTATTCATTTCAACTTTAGTTTCATCAATTTACTCATATTATACCATTTCCAAACACATTCAATATAACGTTTAATCACATTTCATAATTCCTCTCATTTATCATCTTCTCACATTTCATATAGTTACCATATTTACATAATCACTTTCCTTACACATCATTTATAGCTCATCATATTTTCACAATTCTCTTATGTTTCCACATTATCTATATTCATAAATAAATTTCTAATATAACATTATGAGTTTCAACTATACCAACCACAAATCTTGCTTGTATCTCATGAAGCAAAACTATCAATCTCACCAAATATATTTCACAGTCGTGTCATCTTAAGCCCACATTCGTGGGTTACAAATAAACACTGTCTTCACTATAACTTTTTTTTTTTTTACCAATTTCTCCTACTTAAATCAAATAAGTAATGTTTAACACTCAAACAATTAAAATAATTCCAAGTTTAAACTTTTATAAACAAACCAACAAGCTTATATCAATATACTTACATTAAGTTTCATTCAATAACACTTATCTTTAATTAGATTATACACTAACCTTTATATTAAACATTGATTATTCAATCATAATTTCTATTTACTTACTCTAGTATCTCTCTCTTCTTTGCAAACTCTTGAATATGCATACTTTAACAACGCATATTAACAATCAATGTCATATTTGACTCCACTATAATTAAACAATAATCTTCACTTTATGCACAATTAACTACCAAATTATTATCACCATTTATCATCATTATCTACCATATAATCCTTTACTCTCCTCTCTTACAAATACTCTTAATCATTTTTATAATGTCTTTCATAAAGATCATTAATAAATATAAATTCTCCAATTGTTTATATCCAATGTACATTTTAACTCAGAATTCTAACCATAAACTCAACTATCCAATATAACAATACATCCATACATTTCAGATAACTTCATCATTAACTTCCAAATTCTTTAATTCCAATTATGCATTTTTTTACCTATAAATGTCAAATTCTCTTTTATATAAATCTCACTTTCAAACTCCTCTGATGAATTGATCTCATTGTTATCATTGATAATGTTGTCCCAAGATGGCAACCAAGAGGGGGGGTGAATTGGTTTTCTCAAGAATTAATGACAATTTAAAAAACTCAACAATCAAGAAATGCGGAATAGAGAGTTGGTTGAGTAATGGAAGAAAGAAAGAACACACAAGATTTATAGTGGTTCGGATTTACTTCAATCCTACATCCACTTCCTTAACAACTTGTTAAGGTTCCACTAATCTTTGAAGTTTTTACAAGCTTACTTCCAACTTTGGTGTTTTCACAAGTTCACACCTAACTTCACAAGTGTTTTTCTTAGGCTCACACTCACAACCCAAACAAGAGTTTTACAAGGCTTACTCTCACAACCTAACAAGAGTTTTACAAGGCTTACTCTCTCAACCCAAGTGTTTCCCAAGCTTACACTCAAACTTATACAATGGTGTTTTCAATGCTAACACCTAACATACATTACAATTTAATTGTAAGTTTAAGTAAATGAAAATTTGTTGCTTGGCTATTACAATCTGATTTCTTGCTTATTCCTCTTTTTTGTTTTCTCAGAGAGACATTGTATTGATAGCCATTGTGGTCTTACTAGCCGTTATAGACATTAAGAATAATGTATTGGTAGATTAGACCTTCTTTACTTAAACTGCCCGAAGCACTTCGCGGTCGCCCTTCATGCAAGGATGGTCGCGCTCATGCTTCTCGCGGTCGTCCTTTAACAGGGGACGGTCGCTACTTTTGAAAAGACTTCAACGGTCGAATTTTAGTGCTCTGCAGCTGGAATCTTGCCCATGCTGTGTTTGTCGGACCGGCTTCTTGCCCAGCTGTGTTTGTCGGGACGGTCGCGCCTAGCAATGGTGCGGTCGCCCTTTTTGAATAATCAAGTGGGTTTATAACGGTCATATTACGTGTCATTCTCTGACAGGGCAAAATTGAATGTCCGCCATAATTTGAATGTCGCGGTCGCCCTATGTAGATTATCTCGGTCGAATTGAGAAACTCGCGTCGAACTTCTGGACGCTCCTGAGGACGCGAAACCTACTGTCTCTTCAAACAATTTCTTCTTGAATGGTAGAGCGGTCGCGATTCTGAATGGGGCGGTCGCTAAAGTGATAAGCGAGGTCGAGTCATTCACCGTTCTTGTCACCGCGAACCTTACTGTGATTGTAATGATTTAAGTTCCTTGAGTAGCGGTCGTGCAAATATTCGGACGGTCGCTATTCTGTAGGAGCGGTCGCGACATAGGTCGAACTTCTGACTGCGAAACCTACTGTGATAAGATTTCTTCTTTTAATTACATGGAGCGGTCGTATTCAGGTGAGGTGCGACCGCTATAAGTGTTCTGTTCACCTTATTTGAAGTAACCTAATCCTGCAACAAGATTTCTCAAACACAAGTTAAATAGATCATCCATTTGAGTTGTCAAGGATCAAAATTAAGGTCATTTGTCTAACAATCTCCCCCATTTTGACTTTGACAATTTCAAATGGAATGATAAGAAAAATAATAAGTCTAAAATGCTCCCTCTTAACATATGCAACAATCATGGTTAAGAGCATTGTGATTATTAGATTATCTTGGTGCACATGTTATTGTTTGATGCAAACATTTTTTCTTATTTGCAAATGTTCAATAAATTTCAACAAGAAATTAACTCCCCCATAAACATTTTTCCCTAATTTGCAAATGTTCAAACAGATTGTTTTCTTATTTCTCCCCCATAATTTTCTTATTTCTCCCCTATAATTTTATTGACATTCCATTTATAATTTTCTCTCCCCCATTGGCATAGGCAAAATGAAATAAATGTTAAGCAAAATACAAATGGAAATATAAACATGGAAATATATAGATTGAAGTGGAGGAAAATACAAAACAGAAAGCAAATTAGCAAACATATGAAAATGCAAGCAAAAAACAGACTAAAGCTAAGCTATTCTGAGTCATCATCTAACTCTAACTCTTCTTCAACTAAAGGAGCTTTCCCCTTATCTTGAGGTGCAACAGAGGCAGAGCTAGTGCTAATGGACTCTTCTTCTTCAGCAACGCTTTGGGTGTGATCACTTATATCCCAATCTTCAAGATTGCATTGAGGCAAGTCCAATTTGCCTTGCATATCATAAAGATCATGATGCATGTGGGATATAAGGTCTATCCTCTTGTTTAAGTGCTGGAATCTCTTGGAAACACTTTTCTTGAACTTAGTGAGTTTCCTTGAGAGAGTCTTGATAGCTTGGAGAATGAGTTGTGTGGAGGATGAAGCAGTTTCTTTAGCAGCTTTTGATGAAGTTGCTTTTGGATGTAATTCTACTGCAACTTCTACAGAATCTCCCTCTTCCTCAATTGTATACCTTGGCCTTTTCTTTTGTTTATCCATAACTCCTTTCTTGCCATAGCAGTATACATATGACCCTTCTATCTTCCTTACACAACCAGCATGCTCTAAGTAATCCATTGTGATAGCATTGGAGGCTAGAGTGAAAGGGTTCCTCAAAGTAGCTAAGTTCAAATCATTCAGAAGGTTTAGGTGCCTAGCTATTTGAGTAACTTGAGAGGATAGGAAGAAGGTACCAGTTCTTGTTACATCATGATGATAAAGAGTATCAATCAAGAACTTGGTGGTGTTTATTTTGATGTTGTGGGTGAAAGCATACAGAAATATAAGGTCTCTCTTGGTTACTTTCTCATTCCCATCTGCTCTTTGGTGAATGGTATAGGTGATAATCCTATGGAGCATCCAGTGGGTGAGAGATTTGATATGTCTGGCTTTAGATTCCTTTTCAAAAGAGGTTTCAATGGAAATTTCTCTCTAGAAATCAGAAAGTGTTGGGTTTGAGAAGATTTGGTCATTGTAGGAGGTTATACCTTCAGAGGGGAAGTCCCAAATGCTGCCAAAATCTTCTAGAGATAGGGCTTGGTATTGATCAAAGAGCTTAAATCTGACCCCATACCACCCTAGTGCAGAATTTGCACTCTTCTCTATTTGAAGAGACATTAAAAACTCCTTACTCAGACTAGAGTAGCCTACCTCTTCTGGAAAGACAAATTTTCTCCATCCAAGGACATCCAGCAATCTCTCAATTTCGTCCTTGATGTTCAAGGCAGAAAGCATCCCACCAAAAGGAGATTTGGTGCCTTCAACCTTCTTTCTCTTTAGCATGGCATACCTAACATCTTCTTCAGTGGTTTGATGGTGAGGTTTGTGAATTTTCTCACCTCTTTTAGATTGAGGAGGAGATGGAGGATCAACAATGGGTTCTCTAATGGTGACTCCTGGAACTCTCTTGGCTTGACCTTTTATTTTGGAAGTGGTTTTTCTTTTGGGGGCCATTAGAACAGAAGAGAGTAGGAAAACAGAGAGTGATTGAGAAACAGATGATATTGAGAGGTTTTTAGGGTTTCAGAGGAAGGTTTGTGTGCTTTAATAGGCAAAATATCAGATAAACTGATGCAAAACATTCTTAAATAGATGGATTTAAGAAAATAGCCGTTTTTGACTGTTGAAAGTTAAGAGTTGCGACCTGTCACACAACCAACGGTTATAAATTTTCGAGCAGAGTGTACAGGGTGCGGTCGCAGATTTAACAAGGTGCGATCGCGACTTATGATCTAGCGACCATTGTCAAGATAAGTATGCTCGCGAGTGAGGAATGTAACTGTAACGGTCGAAACTATTCAAATTGGTGCGGCCGCGCACAAATTTTCTCGACCGCGCACAGAGTCATTAGTTTGAATGAAACTGACAGACAGGATAGCGACCGCTAAAGAATACTGGAGCGACCGCGACATACTTTAAAATGAAATATTCAAGGAAAGATGGAGAATATTTCTATTGTGTTAAGAAGCATTAAATTCATGCACATAGAAACCTTATTGATAGGCAATTAATTCAGAGTGTTTCCATCAATCATTCCTAAATTAAGTTTAATAAAATTAAGTCTATCTTCATTCAAGGGTTTTGTAAAGACATCCGCAAGTTGATTTTGTGTTTCAATAAATTCTAGAATTATGTTCTGATTTTGCACATTTTCCCTTAAAAAATGATGTCTAATATCTATATGCTTGGATCTAGAATGTTGTATAGGATTTTTAGACAAATTGATAGCACTAGTGTTGTCACATTTAATGGAAATATTGTTAAAAACCTTACCATAGTCAAGCAATTGTTGTTTCATCCATAATACTTGTGTGCAACAAAAACAAGCTGCAACATACTCAGCTTTCGTTGTGGATAAAGCAACCGATGCTTGTTTCTTACTATGCCAAGAAACTAGACAATTACCAAGAAAGTGACATGCTCCTGTTGTGCTTTTCCTATCTAATATACTACCAGCGTAATCTGCATCTGAAAATCCTATAATATGAAATGATGTGTTTTTAGGATACCAAAGTCCTAAATGTATTGTACCACTCAAATATTTCAAGATTCTCTTAGTGGCATTCAAGTGTGATTCTTTAGGACTAGTTTGAAATCTAGCACAAAGACATACACTAAACATTATATCAGGCCTAGAAGCAGTTAAGTAAAGTAGTGATCCGATGATACCTCGATATTTCTTCTCATCTACTGCTTTACCATTTTCATCTTTACCTAATTTCAATGATGTGCTCATGGGAGTTTTGCTAGTTTTGCAGCCATCCATTCCAAATTTCTTGATGAGTTCTTTTGTATATTTGGATTGGTTGATGAAGATCCCATCTTTACATTGCTTGACTTGCAGTCCAAGGAAAAACTTGAGTTCACCCATCATGCTCATTTCAAATTCCCTAGTCATACAAGAAGCAAATTCTTTGCACAAGGTTTCATTAGTAGCTCCAAATATTATGTCATCCACATAAATTTGTACAATCAAGATGTTATGCTTATCCTTTTTAACAAAAAGAGTTGTGTCTACTTTTCCTTTTGCAAAACCATTTTCAAGTAAATATGCACTAAGTTTGTCATACCAAGCTCTAGGTGCTTGCTTTAATCCATATAAAGCTTTGGTAAGTTTGAAAACATGATCAGGAAATTTGTAGTTTTCAAAACCAGGAGGTTGTTCAACATAAACTTCTTCATTTATGAGTCCGTTTAGAAATGCACTTTTAACATCCATTTGATAAAGCTTAAAATTCATATGACATGCAAAGGCAAGTAATATTCTAATAGCTTCTAATCTGGCTACTGGGGCAAAGGTTTCATCATAGTCAATACCTTCTTCTTGATTATAACCTTTGGCTACCAATCTTGCTTTATTTCTAATGATGTGACCATTTTCATCAAGCTTATTCCTATAAATCCATTTGCATCCTATTATAGAATGATCTATAGGTCTAGGAGTAAGTTGCCAAACATTATTTCTTTCAAATTGATTAAGTTCATCTTGCATTGCAGTTATCCAATTTTCATCATTTAAAGCTTCCTCAACAGTTTTTGGTTCAATTTGAGAAACAAAAGCAAAATTAACATCAACATGATTAATTTTAGATCTAGTAGTTACTCCCTTTGATGTTTCTCCAATGATGAGTTCCTTTGGATGATCTTTCTTGTATTGCCAATCCTTAGGTAGATCTTGAGTCTTTTCTTCAAGTTGATTGATCTTTGGAGCATCAATAGATTCAAGAGGTTCAAGAGTACCTGCAGGGTCATTGAAAGTAATACCTTTCTTTTGATCAAGTTTAGATGACTCATCAAATACAACATGCATTGATTCTTCTATAACTAGAGTTTTCATGTTAAATACCCTATATGCTTTGCTAAATGATGAATATCCTAAGAATATGCCTTCATCTGATTTGGATGAGAATTTTCCAAGATTATCCTTGGTATTCAATATGAAGCATTTGCATCCAAATACTCTAAAATATCCAATTCTGGGTATTCTTCCATTCCATAGCTCATAAGAAGTTTTATTAGTTAAATGCCTTTTATAAACACGATTTGCAATGTAACAAGCTGTATTAACGGCTTCCGCCCAAAAATAAGATGGTAAATCATATTCATTGAGCATTGTCCTAGCCATTTCGATTAAAGTTCTATTTTTCCTTTCAACTACACCATTTTGCTGTGGAGTTCTAGGAGCAGAAAAATTATGTGAAATGCCAAGTTCATTGCAAAAGTCTTCAAAATTTTCATTTTCAAATTCTTTGCCATGATCACTTCTAATAGATGTGATCACATATCCTTTTTCATTTTGAACTCTTTTTGCAAACGTTTTGAAGAAATTAAAGGCTTCATTCTTTTGAGCTAAGAAATTAACCCATGTGAATCTAGAGTAGTCATCAACAAGAACAAATGCATATGATTTGCCTCCTAAGCTTGTAACTCTATTTGGTCCAAACAAATCTAAATGAATGAGCTCTAAAGGTCTAGAGGTGCTTATAACACTCTTTGTTTTAAATGAGCTTTTGTGTTGCTTACCATGTTGACAAGGTTCATAAATTCTGTCTTTATCATATTTTATCTTAGGTAAGCCATCAACTAAATTCTCATTGCAAATATGTTTCAATTGATCCATACCAGCATGTCCTAGTCTTCTATGCCATAACCATGCATCATTATTAGTGGACATTAAACATGTATGATTTGAATGTATGCTAACATTGTAAGTGTTGTTTGTTCTAGTACCCTTAAATATGATAACATCATTTGAATTTGTGATTTTGCATTCCTTGGAATCAAACTTAACGAAGTATGCTTTATCACAAAGTTGACTAACACTTAGCAAGTTATGTTTCAAACCATCAACAAGCCATACATCTTCAATTAAATCCTTACCAATAGAACCAATGGAGCCAACACCAAGAATTTTACCTTTAGCATTGTTTCCAAAAGTTACATTACCTCCATGTTTATAGGTAATATTTGTAAAGAGCTTTGCATTTCCAGTCATATGCCTTGAGCATCCACTATCCACAAGCCATGTGCTTTCATTGATAGTAGATTTTAGGCATACCTGCAAGACAATTGTGATCATCTTCTTTTAGGTACCCACATGAAGTTGGGTCCTTGATGGTTAGTAGAAAGAGTGCCTTCTAAATTGAGATGAGCTTTTCTTATATAACAATAGAAGTTTTTGTGACCAAATTTCATGCAATATGTGCATTGCCATGGTGTTCTATGCTTCTGCATTTTTCTTTTTGCATTGTACATACAACTACAAGTATGTGATTTCTTTTGTGCAAGTTTAGTGAACAACAATGCATAGTTATTTTTGGCTTTATCTCCTAGTGAACCATAAGAAGTTCTTTTAGACTTGGTGCAAGCATTTTTGATATGAACATCAGAAATTTCAGTTGTAGATGCTTTCACAAATGTTGGTTTGCTAGGTGCAATGTTGGTTGAGCCATTGAATCCTAATCCATATTTCAAGGAAGGTGACCTTTGATTATTAATTAATGTGTTCAATGCTTCCTTTCCTTTATGAAATCTGGAAATTGATTCTTTTAGTTCTTTTAGTTCATGCTTCAATGCCTCATTCTCTTTAATCACTTTTTCTAAGTCATGTGAGCTTTTATTTAATTCTCCTATTGTATTCATCAAATGTTCATTTGAGGTTTTCAATTCTAAGGTAGAGTTCTTTAAGCATATAAAATCCTTTTCTAACTTAGAGTTTTTCTCTTTATAGAGCATCATTTTGGAGAAATATTTTTCTATTTTAGAATTCATGTGCTCAATCAAATCACTATCATCTATATCACTTATATCATCATGTGCTACAAGATCAAAGGATTGAGTACTTACCTCATTGGAGTCATCTTCAATAGCCATGAGACAAAGATTTGCAATTCCTTCCTCTTCTTCTTCTTCACTTGAGGAAGAGTCATCCCATGTGGCTTTGAGAGACTTTTTCTTTTCTTTATCCCATTTCCTTTTGTTCTTTAATTTGTAGCAATCCGACTTGATGTGACCGGTTTTTCCACATTCATAGCATTTTACCTCATTTTTCTTTTCTTTATCTTTGAAGGAGAATTTAGGAGGTGTACCTTTGTTTGCTTGTAATCTTTTCTTCCTTTTCCATTCATTGATTCTTTTAGAGAACATTGCCATTTCATCTTCATCATCAGTACCTTCATTGCTTGAGCTCTCAGCTTCTTTGATTGCTTTGAGTGCAATTGGTTTTCTCTTTTCTTTCTCACCTTGATCTTCTTCTTTCTCACTGTGAGCTCAAATGTGAGTAATTTTCCAACTAGCTCATCGGTTCTTAATGTGCTGAGATCATGAGCTTCTTCTATGGATGATACTTTGGATTCAAAGTTCTTTCTAGCTCTTAGGGCTCTCAAGATTTTGCTGTTTACATCACCTTGATCATATACCTTGCCATACTTCTTTAGTTCATTGACAATTGCAAGTAAGCGATTGGTCATGTCGGTGACATTTTCATTTGGTTTCATCTTGAATAGCTCATATTCATGAACATGCATTTGTTTTTTGGTAAATCTCACTTGAGTCGTACCTTCATGGTAGTTTTCAAGTGTTTTCCAAATGCAATGTGCACAAGTTAAATGTTGAACTCTTCCGCCTTCTTCCCTTGAAATGGAATTCATCAAGATGGAAGCAGCTCTATTGTTCTTGAATCGATCTCTGACATTGCTAGTTGACCATTGAGCTTTGGGAAGTGGAACTTGAATACCGTCAACTTCGTGGGTAGGAGATTTCCATTCATTTTCCACGAAATCCCATAGTTCAATCCCTTCACTATCTAGAAACAAATACATTTTGTGTTTCCAGTATGAATAATCAGTTCCATCAAAGTAGGGTCTAAGAATAGAATTAAGATTTCCATGAGAGCTTGATGAAGAAGAAGTTGCCATAGTGGATCAGATTTCACAATTAAGTTTAAGAAATCTAAGGGCTCTGATACCAATTGTTGTCCCAAGATGGCAACCAAGAAGGGGGGGTGAATTGGTTTTCTCAAGAATTAATGACAATTTAAAAAACTCAACAATCAAGAAATGCGGAATAGAGAGTTGGTTGAGTAATGGAAGAAAGAAAGAACACACAAGATTTATAGTGGTTCGGATTTACTTCAATCCTACATCCACTTCCTTAACAACTTGTTAAGGTTCCACTAATCTTTGAAGTTTTTACAAGCTTACTTCCAACTTTGGTGTTTTCACAAGTTCACACCTAACTTCACAAGTGTTTTTCTTAGGCTCACACTCACAACCCAAACAAGAGTTGTGAAATTTAGCACTTAGTGCTAAATGGTGCAATTTTAGGTACTTTGTACCAAAAGAGTGCAATTTAGGCCTTTGGCCAAGTGTTGTCGGGCTTCATGCCAAAGATGTGAGATTTAGCACTTAGTGCTAAATTCTCCAATTTTAGGTACTTTGTACCAAAAGAGTGCAAATTTTGGGCCTTTGGCCAAGTGTGGTTGGGCTCCATGCCAAAAATGTGAATTTCAGCACTTAGTGCTAAATTGTGAAATTTTAGGTACTTCGTACCAAAATGGTGTAATTTAGGCTCCGTGCCAACAGATTGATTTTAATTGTGAAATGTAGGTACTTTGTACCAAAAAGAAGTAATTTAAGTCTTTGTGCCAAAGAGGCTGATTGATTAGTCCATTAGGCCTTAGACCTAAAAGGATTAGGTCTTTGACCGAAAAGAAATTGAGAAGAAGATAGAATGCTTATGATATGCTTAAATTGACAAATGATGGATTAGAATATTACCTTGCTTAGGATTTTCCCGCTTCGAAGTTCCAGATCTCGTTTTCCTGAACCGGGGATTATGATTCTTGATTACAGATTGTTTCCTGCAGCACACGGTTAGATTTATGCAAATAAAAGTTCTTAATCGTTTTTAAGTGTGAAAAGAATTCGACAGCATGAGACCCACCCGGAAAAGTCCAACCCCCTTTTTCTGAAAATCTGAAGCCTATTTATAGGCAAAATCGGACTGTACGGCGGCCGGGCCGCCGGTCACGGCGGCTGAGCCGCTGGGTCACGGCGGCCGGGCCGCCGGTTTTGGCCGATTTTCGCTCAAACTGATTTTTCGGGAGCTAGAGACCTCCAAAAATTATTCCGGGACCATATCCGTGATCCTCACGTCGTCCCAGACATTTCAAGTTCCATATCGATATACTTCCGGCGAATTTTACCGGGGACGTCCGGTCCGGCCCGGTTTTCAGTAGTCTGAGAAAATTGGCTTTCCGAGCCTCAAAATTCGAGTGTTCACAAATACATATTTTATTATGAATGATTGAATTATATTAATATTCTTTGTTGGTTATATTTTTAAGGATGTAAAAGGTATATTTCTATTTGTGGGTGCCTTATTTGTTTAATTTATTTATGTAGTTTAGTTTATTTAAAGGCTTTGGGATAATTGTAAGGGATATGTTTTCACCTTTTGGTGGGTGTCCTATTTTATTTATTTTTTTGTGGACATTTGAACATTTATAAGGGTATGTTTTCATCTTGTATGGGTGTTCATCTTTGATTGATTTGTTTTAATTAATAATATGATGTTTTATTTTATTAATTGCATGTAGTATGGATGATATCATAATGTTTAAGAATTTAATATATTTAGACTTGAAAAGGAGGCCAGTTCCAATGAACCGGGCGTTATGGGGATGTTTGGTCACTTCTCACTTTCCCTATGTGTTCTCAACTTTTTGAACCCATTAAGGGGTTGATGATTCCTTACGAATTGAGTCATTCACCCCTTTCTTCTTTTTCGGCCCATCCGGGTGGCGACTCTATTTTCTTCAGGTTTAGGCCCCTGTTCTTTAAGGCCCTGAGCTTAACAGTGCTGAAATTTGCAAGAACCATTCCACCAAGAGTGGAGGTGAAAATCTCCGCTCACAGGAGTGTTAAAATTTATACAGGTTGAGTTGTGATTTTTGGAAAATGTCCAAAATACAGATAAAACTCTAGCAAATTTTTTCAGAGATTTTCTTTTAAAATTGTATTTTTAATAATTGTATACTATTATAAATGTGTAATTTTATTTACTAAATTATATCCAAAAAGTTAAACTATTCTTATAAAATAAAGAAAATTTTCTAATGGGCAATATTGTGACATACTTGTATTCTGTATATGTATTTTACATATATGGAATGCATGTATTGTACATATATAGGATATAAAGGTGTTACAGTTATGGGAGATTTTAGAATTATGGAACAAAATGAATCATTAAAGATCAATTGGTATATTTATTTAGAATTAATTGAAATAGAATTTATTTGCTCCTATTATTAAAGTTTGAATACATATTAGTTGGTGAGAAAAAGAAATAAACAATCAAAAAAAGTTTTAGTAGCTAAATTTTGTAAACAATGTTTATATATACAAATCGTATGCCTTTTGTATACCTGATAACTACACCAGTAGGTGATTTAAGATAATTTATAAATTGTATGTGGATGTGTTTGATAAGCTAAATTATTACTATTTGTCAAGTAACTAGAGAGAAAGAAGTACTATAATTATGAGTTTAAGAAGATGATAGGTTTAAAGAAGAATATACATAAGGTATACACAGTAAATACACAAAACATATCCCTTTAGAATGATGATGATAGTTTATGAAACTTATGTATTTGGAAAGAGTTAATTAAGGGAAACTAGAGCATCTGTTTAGAATTTAATTTTTCCCAACTTGAATGTGAAATATGAACTTGAAAAGATAAAATTGTTATGTGAACAAAGTTGGTTAATTTGTATTAATTATTACATGTTTGTTACATGTAAGTAATATATTGATAGTATATAGTGTTATTTTTTATATATGTGTGTTTTGATCAATTTTTAGTGTAATTTTATTGGCTTTTGATTGATTTTTTCTTTTAATTTGTGTTTAAAGTTTGTTTGAAGTAATTGATCCAGGTTGAAGAATAAAAACAATAGAGCTTTATTCAATTTAATGGATTATTAAGGTGGAAATATATGAGACATGACCAAGACACTTCATGGCCTGGTTGTGTCCCTCATCCAAGGAAAGAGGCAGGAAAATTTGGCAGAGACAGATGCATTGAAGAGACACGGCCAAGCCACTGGCCATGTCACAAGACATGGCCAAGGCCTTGGCCGTGTCTTACCAATTGAACAAAACAAGAAGAAGCAAGGAGGAAATGCATAAATGAACACCCAAGAGACATGGCCAAGGCCTTGGCCGTGTCACACCTAAAGATCAAAGCAAAGATAGAGACAGTGGAGAACACACTCAAGAGACACGGCTAAGCCACTGGCCGTTTCCCACTTGAAAAAGAAAGAAGATATTAGGGCAGCCATGGACACGGCCACATGGCTTGGCCGTGTCCATAAGAAACTGAGTGACACAGCCAAGTCACTCATGACTTGGCCGTGTCTTGTGAGAATTCTTTCAATCATTTTACATGAAATGAGGGACAAAATGGGGGACAACAAGTGCTATCTTTTAAAAAGAAATAATAAAAGAAGAAAAAGGTTGCCTAATTCATGGAATGGAGATTTAAATAATGAAGAAAGTGGGAGACAAAGTGGAGTGTGTGAGTTGGCAAGACATGCTTTGTGTCTTAAGAAATTAAAAAGGATGGAAGGAGAGATATACATACACGTTGGGGCTTGGTATTAAGCATCTAGTTCCTTAGTTCATCTTCTTGTTCTTGGCCTTGAGAGAGACCATTAACATCACCTTCATCTTCATCTTTTATTTCTTCCATA
Organism: Garcia nutans; assembly: GCA_947685225.1. Classification (NCBI taxonomy): domain Eukaryota; kingdom Viridiplantae; phylum Streptophyta; class Magnoliopsida; order Malpighiales; family Euphorbiaceae; genus Garcia; species Garcia nutans. The sequence goes on along the minus strand of CANTUV010000033.1, from coordinate 17,833,896 downwards.
GACAAGATTCTTAACATATTTAGGATAAAATTGGGTGAGCAAGCTCTTGTGAAGGTTAGGATTTGAAGAAAGCCTGATTGAGAAGTTGGAGGCTTGAGAGAGTTACCATTCCATCTTTCAAGAGGAGAGCCAATGATTAAAGAAGGCTTGTTAGTTTTTCATAATATTCAAAGTGGAGCTAGGAGGAAGACTAGAAGTTCAACTCTTAGCATCTTCAAAAGGGTTTTTATATTTTCTCTTTTAATTCATTTCTAGATTGTTGTTGTTTGTTAAGAAAATTAATATTTCAATGGACAATTGTGATTTGATTTATATTAAGATAAATATTTGTTTTAAATTGATGATGATGAGCTAAATTACTCATGCCTAAGGTTTATAGTAGATTTGATTGAATGACTTGATTTGATATTTTCATTAATATACCTTGTTATTAGTTGATTGTATTGGATTGAATGTTAGGTTGATAGATTAGATACCTATTGATCTCTAGATATTGAATGAAGGACCGAGAGGTAAAATTTGATATTGAAATTATGCATTCAACTACCCTAAGAATGAATTAGAAATATAAGTTCTAGGATTTTATTAATTTGCAATTTCAAAACAATTAGTTATTGTTAATTCATGAATGTGAAAGCTAATGAATTGGTAATTACTAATTAAACTCAAGGAACAAATTAAAATACAAGGTTATATTAATGGATAATTTAAGAATTAAGCTTTGATTAAATTAATCTACAATCCTAGGGACCATTCCTAGAATTAAAATAATCTTGTACAATCATTACACAAATTACTTTTAAATTTAAATTATTTTTCACCATTCCAACAAATCACACTCTTGCTTTTTAATTTACTTTTCAATCAAAAAATAATTCCTTCCTTGTGAGACGTCCTTAGGGCGATCAGTGTTGCTATAATTACCTCCTATAATTGTGAGTGTCGCTTGTAGTAGTAATTAATCTAGTGCAATAGTGTACTATTGAATGGATGTATTCTTTACATAAGGAAAAGTGTGCAATAAGATAAATAAAATTATCCTTATGCTTGAGATACATGTAATTGAGGTATATATGTGATGATGCTTTTATATGATAAATATAATTAATATTTTTAGATGATGTGAAAATGGTGATATATATATATAATGATGTAATATGAAAAATATCACAGTCCGGTTTAATAAAAAATTCACTTTTCAAATTTAAAATCTTAAATACTTTAAAATGTATATTTAAATAACAAATAAAATATTATTATAAATCATAGGTTCTAAAATAAGCATTTTTCATAAAAATCTCTGAAAAAAATTATTCAGAGTTTTATATGTAATTTAAACATTCCCAAATTAAACAAAATCACAACCTACACACAAAAACACTCCCAATAATCAATTCATACATTTCTCCAATACTCCTCAATTTCTCCAAATTTCACAACAATTTATAAAGTTTTTCAACACATTCTTTATAATTTACAATATATATACATCAAAAACATAATATAATATATGAAATATCAAAATGCAATAAAAACATATACATGTTGGCAGTGTTTCTGAACTTGACACCCAAAAATCAACTCTATACTGAAAACCTCAAATCTAGGTCTGACTCTGTCTTAGAGAACTCTCCAGCTCTACCAGATCTGCCCTATCACCTTGCTATGAATTACAATCGCGTTAAGCCAAAAGCCTAGTAGTATAAACTTGTCACGACCCAATTTGTACATATGTACAGTACATCCATGTACAGTACATCCACGTACAGTAACAGGAGCTGTCCCGAGTAATCACCAAAGAACACGAAGTGAAAGGAAGCTCTATAGGACAAAAAGGACCTAACTGAAAAGATTGTAAAAGTTTTGGGGAGGTGACTGTAATTTCAAAAAGTTTTGGGGAGGTAACTATAATTTCCAAAAGTTGTACTGGAGGTTCTTAATAGTGCATATAACAGACTCCATAAATGGAAAGTAGAGAAAAATTGGGTCTAAATGGAACACCACGGTTTTTCCCGAAAACGCATAGTTTGAGAGATACAGTGGATTCTTGACCAAGGGTATTTTTGTCATTCTTGTGATAATAATGTATACACTGGAAAACAAGACACGTAAAGGTATCCGAAGTAAACGGAAGGACTCCGCAGTGATCGATGTTGAAGAACGAACCTAAGTGGAGACCCGAATCACGTAAGGACCTAAAGGGAATTTTTACAAAAGTCAAGGGCATGAGTGTAATTTTTATAAATTAGTTAAAAATCAAGAATGAATGTCGGAAATGGAAACGAGAGGTTGAAAGGAGGAGAACGGTATATTTTACGCATCGTAAAACCACCCGGGTACGAAGAAAAGGCAAAACCTTCCATTGAAGGGTATTTTGGTCTTTTCACTTCCACCCATTTTCTAGAAAAGGGACACATGGCATAGTAATTTTCTAGAAGAGGACACATGGCAAAATCTTGTTTAAAGACACTTTTGGGTTGGATTAATCTTAACCCTCCATGTGGCACCATCCTAGTTAAAGATACTTTTGTGGTGGTTACATCTTAACCCTCCAAAATGAAATTAATTAAATAAATGGAAAATGGAAAAATATAAAAAGGGAGAGAAGGATGATTAAAGAACAAAGGACACATTTTTCTCTCCATTTTTGAGAGGTATGGCCGAAATTCTCTCCACCAAAAAGGGAAGGAATTTTTCAAGGGTTCAAGTGGATTTTTGGAAGGAAAAGCTTAATTTTAAGGTAAGGATTCCAATTCTAGCTTTAGTTTATTCATTTGATTGATAGTTTTCAAGTTATCAATGAAAGAAAAGTTATGAAAATTATAGGAAATCAAAGGGATAAAGAAGAATAAGGGAAGAAAGAATAGGACAAGCAAGGAACATAGCAAATAAACAAGGTTTGGTACTTAAATCATTGCCTTTTCAATTAATTCACATATTTTGCATTATGGGATTTTTGAAATGGTTTTGAAATGATGTTATTATGTGTGGTAAATATGTGGGAAAGTGCTCTTGAACCATTTGTAATCAATTGATTGTGAAAAGAATGAAAACAAAACAAACTAGCTAAATTTATGCAATTATTCATAAACTTTGATGAGTTTTTAATCACTCCTTTGGTTTGATTTTTGGAAGAGGGACCCTTAGTCCTTCAATGGTATCACAAAAGGATTCTAAAAATCAATTTTGCAAGAAAAAAATGAATTTTCCTCAAGTTTGGAAAATTGGGCCGAATGGTCCCTTTTGGGCACCATTCTGCAGCTTTCATTTTGGGCAGTCCGTTGAAGGGGCAAACGAAAGAATTTTTTGATGAAATTTTACATGCATTTAGTTAACTTATGAAAGTGTTTTCCTGCAAAAATTCAGCCAAAAATAAGTTTGTTTACTTGGTCAAAACCGTTTCCAAAGTTGACTGATTTTCAGCAGTAAAAACAGATTTTACCATTTAGTTGTCGCGCGCCATTGCGTTGCCGATTTTACGCGCCGCGCTACTATTCATTTGGTTTTTTTCTAAATGTGTTAAAACTTGAATATTATGATATGGATTGATGTTAAGTCATATAAAATGACATGAAGGAGAATTGGAAATGATCAGAAAGGCATCATGACAAGCTATTCCGACAATACATGCATTATGGACAAATCATGGCTTATTGAATATCATGATCAAAGTAATTTAATAAATTATTTATGCTCTACTTGGTTATGACAGAACCCTTGAGATAAGGGTATGATGCATCATACTATTACTGCAGTACTGCTTATGACATGATATGATATTCCGGCTGAAGGCCGATGATTGCAATGACATGATCAATGATGCAATGATAATGGCCATTGGCACATGTGCAAGAATTATGATGAAAGATAATGAAATATGATCATGACGAGATATGTTTATCATGACTCTTCCTTATCCGCTGACGTTCTGTTAAACCAGTAGAGCAACCAAAATGATAAAAGCAAGAGAAATGATTTAAATTCAAATTATTCAGTCAAGCCTTTTTACCATCTGTGTTTGTATTTATTCCTTCCAAGTATTTAAAGTATATAAATGTATGTTCAAATCATTCTTTCATTTTATTTATTTATTGCAATGATTTAAGTACCCACTAAGCAATTGCTTAGCGAGTTTAGTTTCCCTCTAAACTCATAGGTTAAACGAGGAGACGAGATTGCAGCATGTCCTGCGCAGCTGGCCTTGACTACTACTTTGGGTAGGAGTTTGGATATGATTGATTGTAGTAATATGGCATGTACATAAGCTTGTATGATCTAGCAAATAAATGTATAATAATGAAAAGGTAGAACACGTACACTGCTAGTAATTTAATAAATCTTATTTGGGTTTAGCACTTATGTATGCAAGTATAGAAGTGTGAATTCTTCTTGCAGGATTGTAGTTGAGGTTATAAGGGTGAATTATTGGGAGTGTGCTTGAGTTGAATTGTGAAACAAAATTGTTTTCAAAAATCAAGAAAAATCAGTTTTGGCGACACTTGGGACCTCCATTTTTAGGGGAGGTTATGGCAAAATTTTTTTAAAATCTGCATTTAAAATTGGCTAAGTAAAATGTTAAGACACAACCACCATGAAATAACAGTCCATCTTGTCTATAAACGTAGGCTAAGATGGGGTGTTACAAATCTTTGATAGCAATAAAACTGTAAAATAGTGCCAATGTACAATGCTTATGTATATCATGACACCATTTGTCATATCATTTTATTTTAAACATCTTTTTCAATCATTTTACATTTCACATAAAACAAACATAAACATGGGCCCAAATAATCTAATCTATTATTCAAATCTCAGAGTTACTATTTTGGTCCATATTGACACCAGTGTCTAGCCCAAAGGCAAGTGACGCCCAACGTCTAGCCCGAAGGCAATTCATAGTGATGCCCAGCATCTTGCCCGAATGCAAGTGACGTCCAACATCTAGCCCAAAGGCAAATCAAATAATTACTCAAAAGCTAGTCTCGACGGAAAAATAATGAGGATAACTTCATAGGCATGCTGCCAAACACAGAACTCTGAAAATTAAACAACATACTAGGCACATAATTATTTCATATTTCTCATTATCAATCTCTTTCTCATTTTCTCATAATTCATTAGGCGCATTGCCTTATTTTCTCATTTACCTTAATGGCATCTCACTTCATATCATCATATATCAACATATACTCATAATGTACCACATTTTACATTTACAACACATTACCCAATTATTTTGGATATTTTTAAATAATTCACATATGAATCACATTGTAATATCCCAAAGTATACCCTAAAAGTTTTGGTATTATTGTTATAATTGGATTAAGTGTTATAAGTTTATATGTTTATATGAGAAGAGATAAAAGATAAGAAGAGTATATATGTTGTATATACATAGATATATACAAATTATACAAGTCAAAAGGTGGAAGTCAAAAGAAGATTAACTAATGATTTTAATTAATTAATTAATTAAGTGGAATTTGAGTGAGTGGAAGTGGATGGAGATATTTTGAGTATTTTAATATTAATTGCTTGGAGGAGAGGGTTTTAAGGAGAAAGTTATTAAGAGTTTGACTTTGCTTTCTTTCTTTTCTTCTTGTTTCTTTCTTCTTCATGCACCTTCATTTCTTTTCTTTCTTTCTCTTTTCTTTTCTTTTCTTTTGGTCGGCTATCAAAGAAGCAAGAGAGCAATAGAGAGTTTTGTTTTCCAAGATCAAATTGAAGAAGATTTCAAGTGATCAAGTTGGAAATTTGAGAAGTTTCATTAACTTTGGTAAGTTTCTTCTTGATTCTCCTGTTTTATTTTAAGTTGTGTTTGAGTTTGGTGTTGGATTATTAAGAGCATGAATATGTTTGATTGTGGTGTGTTTGAGAGTGTTGGTTTTAATTGCTTGTGGTTTTGGAATTTAATTGAAGAAAAGGAATTAGGTTGGTGTTGAAAGAGTAAGAGTTGTGACTTGGTAATTGATGTCAATATTGAGTTTGATCAATTATTTTTGGTAGATTTTCAATGTGTTTGTGTTTAATGGAGTGGGAAGCATAGAATACATGAGTTTGGTCTGAAACAGAAACATTTTGGATGCCACGCCCGTGGCCCTTGGATGCCACGACCGTGGGGGGTGTTAAGCAATTGGACAGATTCATTTTCTAACCCACGCCCGTGGGGGTTGTGAGACCACGACCGTGGGGTTGTGAGGCCACGACCGTGGGGTTGTGAGGCCACGACCGTGGGCCCTAGTTAGTGGTTTTGGTTTGTAATTTGTGATCCATGGGTCTATTATGAGGCTAATAGGTGAATAATTGTATTGGAATTCATGTGTATGTTTATATAAGTGTGTATTATTCCTTTTGAATTAGGTTGTGAAGAGGTTGTATTGCCCTAACCTAAGTGTTGAGAATTCTTGGAAGAAGAAGTGTATAGATTGGTGTGAGTTGCTCTTGAGGTAAGTACAAACTTACATGGTTGCATTCATTTGCATGATTTTGAGACTTAACACATTTGGTTACAAATGTGTTAAGTAATTTACTATATTGTTAATACAATTTGATTTGTATAATGTGAAAGATATGATGATCATTCAAAAGGTATGTGCAATGCAATTGGTTATGATGAATACTTTAATGATGAATTTCTTAAGTGTGAATTGTGATATGATGAGATGTGATGCCATTGTGGTTGGCTATAATGATTCAAATGAAATAAATGGGCATGTTTGCCTAGATGATGATGAATTCAAAATATATGTCCAATGTAATTGGTTATGTATACTCTATTGATGAGATGTGAAGCCATTATTGTTGGCTATAATGATGCAAATGAGATGGTTGAGGCGTGGATGCCTAAATGATGATGAGAAAATGAGAATGAAATTGATAATGAAATAATGAATGAATTGTGTGTCTAATATGTTATTCCATTTTCAGAGTTTTGTTGTTGGTGGCATGCCTAATGGTAACAATCTCTTGAAGCTAGGTTGGATCTAGTCCTTGAAGCCTAGTTGAGATGTTACATCCCTTGAAGCTAGGTTGGGTTTGGTTCTTGAAGCCAAGTTGGGTTGATACTTAGCATGCTTTGTTCCCCTTGAAGCTTGGTTGAACCTAATCCTTGAAGCCTGGTTGGGATAATGATAATGATAAATGTGATAATTGAACCAAAACATTAACTCTGAAAGTGGAATGGCATATTAGTGTCTTTTGGTCCCATGCTTGTCTTTGTTTCAATGTAAATCATGAGTGATGAAATAATTGAATAAAATAATGAAATGTAGTGTGATGAACAATTTAAAGATATCATTGTGAACATTGTCTTATTTGTTGAAATGTGTGACATTGGCATTGCATTGAAGCATATTATTATTGTAGTTTGTACCACTAAGCCGTTGGCTTAGCGCGATTGTGGTTCATCACGCAGGTGACAGGGTCGAGCCAGAGAGTTCATCTAGTCGAGTCTAGATTTTGAAGTGTTGATTGTGAGCTTAAAGATCAAAGACTGACTGCCAAACATGTATAAACTTTATGTTTTGTAAAAATTTGATTTTGATGTTTGTGTATTTGTAAATATCTCTACATTTTCTGCTGCGTATTGAATGAACGTTTTATTTATTGTGTTTTATGATATAACTTAAATGTTTTGAGTTTGCTCATATTATTGTATAAAGGAATGATTTGTTTGTTTAGTAAACCATAGCATTCCTATATTCGGTATACATATATTACAGGTATAGCAGTATGTAGTGTGCGTATACGGGGTATAGGGGTGTTACAAATGTTTTGGTATCAGAGCCTAGGTTTGAGATTCTCAACCTAGGTAAATTGTAAGAAAAAGAAAATTTTTTATTTTTAAAATATGGTTTTTAAATAAGATACATGTTTTGGTATTGGCAGTCTCTGATCTTTAATGAGGTATATTCTGCTGTGTTTGCAGATAGGTAGTGATGGTGCCTCAGTCACGTCAGTCCGTAGAAGGTAGTGCTGAGAGTGTAGCTCCTGAAGAGGGTAGAGATGGAGCTAGGGTTGAGAGAGTTAGTGAGGCACCTGCTCTTATGCCAGAGATATCAGCTGCTGATGAGGTTCTGCCGGTTTGGTTACGACATGTGGTAGAATTGTTGAGGCAAGCTTCAGTGCAGCCACCACCGCCACCACAGCCACAAGTGCCGGTGAGACATTATGATAAATTGAGAAAATTTGGGGCTGAGGATTTTCTTGGTACTACAGATCCTGCAGAAGCTGAGCAGTGGTTGGATAGAGTGCAGGTGGTATTTATCCAGTTGCAAGCCACTCCTGAAGAGAAATTTGATTATGCTAGATCCTTATTACAGAAAGATGCTTATGATTGGTGGAAGACGGTTCCTCATGCCATGGATGATCCACCAACGTTATCTTATAGTGATTTTCTGAGTGAGTTTGAGTAGAAATATACTCCGAGGGAGTATAAGGATGTCAAGAAGATGGAATTTTTGAATTTGAGACAAGATAATCGGACTGTGATAGCGTATGAGGTAGAATTCATCCGGCTGAGTCATTATGCCGGGGGGATTATTGCAGATGAGATTGACCAGTGTAGGAGATTTGAGGAGGGGTTGAGGCCCTCTATTATGTGTATTGTTGCTGGTTCCTGGTACCAAGATTTTTCTCAATTGGTTGTAGCAGCCAGGAGTGTTGAGAGAGCACAAGCTTTTGCAGCAGCTGCTACTGAGGAGGAGACCGGAGTTAGGAGATCCCAGTTTGAGGCAGGGTCTTTGTCTATGAAGAGAGGTCAAGGAAGTTTTGTTCCAAGAATTAGTAGGAGCCAGCGGCAGTCTGGTAGGTCAGTTCAATATCAGAGGCAGAGACCGAGACCGAGACCTACAGTTTCTGTAGCGAGTGCTCCGACTCCAGTGGTTCAGAGATTTATTCCACCTGTATGTGTTCATTGTGGTAGGACCCATGGGGGTACTTGTTGGAAGACAGGTGGATCGGGAGTATGCTTTAGATGTGGGTCACCAGCTCATTTTATTAAAGATTGCCCTGAGATGCAGGAGGATAGACAGACTGATACTGCAGCTTCTCGACCTAGTTTCAGCAGAGGTGGTCGAGGGGGTAGAGGTGTTAGTAGAGGTGGTCGACTTGGGATCAGTCAGAGAGGAGGCTCTATACCCGGAGGCAGTAGGCTAGATGAGGCTGGATCTTCTCAGAGAGTGTATGTGATGCAGAGGTAGCCTGATGCTTCAGCAGTCATTGCGGGTACATTTTCTTTATTTGGCATTTCAGTTCTTGCTTTGATTGATCCAGGATCTACTCATTTCATACATTAGTGCATCTATTTTGCCTGTGTCTGAATTACATACTGAGTCCCTAGGATTTGATGTCTTGGTGACAAATCCTTTAGGGCATAGTGTGGTTGTTAGCAAGGTACATCGTGATAGTGCAGTTGTGGTATGGGCATTATGAGTTTTTAGTGATGCCTTTTGGATTGACGAATGCACCTGCAACATTTATGGATTTGATGAATAGGGTGTTTAGGCCCTACCTAGATCAGTTTGTGGTGGTTTTTATTGATGATATTTTGGTGTATTCGTGTAATGAAGAAGATCATGACAAACATTTACGGATTGTATTGCAGACTTTGAGAGAGAAGCAATTGTATGCTAAGCTGTCGACGTGTGAGTTTTGGCTTGATCAAGTGACTTTTCTGGGTCATATAGTTTCAGCAGATGGTATTAGAGTTGATCTGAGTAAAGTTGAGGCTATTTTGAATTGGAGTCCACCGAAGTCTGTGACTGAAGTTAGAAGTTTTCTGGGTTTGGCAGGCTATTATCGACGCTTTGTGAAAGGTTTTTCTTTGATAGCTACTCCACTCACCAGATTACTTAGAAAGGGAGTTAGATTTGTGTGGACAGATCAGTGTCAAGCTAGTTTTAAGCAATTGAAGGAGATGTTGACTCAAGCGCCTGTTCTTACTTTGCCTGTGGAAGATATGTAACACCCCTATACCCCGTATACGTACACAGAATGCTATTACGATCGTAATATACGTATACTGAATATAGAAATGCCACGGTTTAATAATCAAATGACTCAATTCTTTTACGATAATATGAACCAATTTAAAACATTTAAATTGTACTATAAAACACAAAAGATAAAATGTTTATTCAAAACGCAGCGGAAAATATTACAAATATTTCCAAATACATAAATATCAAAACTCAAATTTTACAAAACATAAAATATATACATGTCTGGCAGTATGTCTTTGATCTTTAAGCTCCACTATCAACTCCTCAAGATCTAGACTCTACTCGGCCTAGAGGAACTCTTCGGTTCTTCCCTGTCACCTGCGCGATAAATCATAATCGTGCTAAGCCAACGGCTTAGTGGTACAACTACAATAATATTATGTTTTGATGTAATGTCAATGTCTCACAATCAAGTCCATACACCATCCAAAAGAATGTTATACCTTAACATTTTACTTTGCTTAATGTCATATCAAACATTCATTCTCAATAACATATTTATTCATTATAATCAATCTCATTATTCATTGGTTTCACCATTCAAGAATCACATTAAAAACAAAGACAAGCATGGGCCCAAAGACACTAATATGCCATTCAACTTTCAGAGTTTATGTTTTGGTTTAATTATCACATTTATCATTATCATTATCCCAACTAGGCTTCAAGGATTTAGGTTCAACCAAGCTTCAAGGGGAACAAAGCATGCTAAGTATCAACCCAACTTGGCTTCAAGAACAAACCCAACCTAGCTTCAAGGGTTGTAACATCTCAATTAGGCTTTAAGGACTAGACCCAACCAAGCTTCAAGGGGAGTAAAACATGTTAAACTTCAACCCAACTTGGCTTCAAGGATCAAGCCCAACCTAACTTCAAGAGATTGTTACCATAGGCATGCCACCACCAACAAAACTTTGAAAATGGAATAACACATTAGCCACACAATTCATTATTTTTTTGATATGATATTTATTTTAATATTTTTATTATTTAATGATGTATTTTTTTTATTAATTTTACTATTTTTTATTATTTAAATCATTTTATATTTTTAATATTTTAACCATAAGAAGAAAACAAATTGACCTTAATATCTCCATGTGGCAGCTGTGAAATCACAAAAAAGTTTATTGACTTCAAACACTTTTTACTTCAAGAGAAATAATTTCAACAACAAACGGTGTGTTTTGATTTCACATGAACAAGTCTTTACCAAGCCTAGCATGTGGGATCAGAAAAATTTTCGGGATTGATTAAATGCAAAAAGTTATGGCATTAAATAATAAGAGATATATTAAAATAACTAATATGAATGATTAATTAGGTATGTTGAAAAGAGAGGGATATAAAATATAAATATAATATATAATATTTATATATATATTATATATATATATACATATATAAAAGATACACATAACATATATATATAAAGTAAATATGATATATTTATATATTTTATATATAGTTGGAATAAAATAAATAGGTAAATAAATAAAAAAGAAAGTCAAATGAAGAAATAAATAAGTGGATGGAAATTAAATAGAGAAAACAATAAATAAATAAATAAATAAATAAATAAATTAATATGGAAGAAAATGAAGAGAGAAATTAAAATTTTTTTTATCTTCTTCTTCTTTTACCCATGGAGGCTGAAATTTTGGAGGGAGTAAGGGTGAGGGATTTCATCATTTTAAACACCAAAATTCATAAGAATTTTTGAGGATTTAAGGTGATTTTGAAGATTAATCAAGGAATCAAGTAAGTATTTCCTTTTTAAGCTTTATTTTCTTCAATTTTAAGGTTATATAACTATTTGGATAGAGAAAGATTTAATTTTAATTGCAAAAGTGAATGATTATGAAGTTATTAGGATGTGTATATGTTGATTTAGTGGTTATTTATTGAAAGTGGGCTTATTCGGTGAAATTAGAGTTATGGTTAAATTATGTGAAATTAGGATTTTTGAGGGAAGTTTCAATAATTGTTAAAATGGATTGTTTTGATATTGTATTGATGAATATGTTATGATTTTATGGTTGGTTGGTGGAGAAGGCATTGGTTGGGTGAAGATTGAGAAAGTTAGTAAAAGGAAATTAGGGTTTTTTTTATTGGGAATTGGCTATAAATTGTATAATTGGTGGTGGTATTGAATAAAATGAATAGAAATATGATTCTAGTGACCTATTTCTACTTATTATTTGGTGTAGGAGTTAAAGAATCAAAGTTCCTAAGTGGAGGCATTTAGGGTTTTTGAAAGTAAGGGTTGGAAGGTGACTAGGAGTTGATTTTGGAACTCTGAAAGGTTAGTATATACTTTGTTAATATATATTTTGAATGTTTAAATTTGGCATACTGTATATGTTGTTACTTTGAGATGAGATGATTCACATAATCTATGCAATGTTGTATAGTTATGTGATGTGAGTGTTGCATTGAGTATTAAATCATTATAGTATGGCATTTGGATATGACTTGCATGTTATATGTTAATGGTTCTGTAATGTGACATGTAGGGAATGTGGAAAATGAGAATTAAGAATGAGAAAATGTGGAAGTAATCATGAAAAGGGTTAATCACTTGAGAAATGTGAAAAAATAATGGAAAGGGATGAAAACATGAGAATGTGAAAGGGTCTTGCGTGTTTGTTTGCTCTGGACAATAACTCATTCTAGAAAGTTAATGTTGATATTGTATATATTGATAGACCTCAGCAAAGCTAGGTCTTAACCTGAGCAGAGCTAGATCGTGAGTTTGAGATTGAAAGCGGATCCGAGCAAAGCTAGGTCATGGAATCAATGTTATGTTAGACCAAATTAATATTTCTAAAACTTGGATATTGTGTAGGGACTTGTTGGGCTCAATGTGTGTGATTATGCTCATGAAATATTGGTAAATGTTGTAAGATAAAGAATGTTTGAATGAGCGTTTCCTTGTAATGGTGGCATGATTTGCTTTGTGACATGAAAAAAAAATGTATTGGTTTTTAAATAACTTATGTTAACAAAGTATATACAACTAAGCTCTTGAGTTTAGCGTGGTTGTATGTATCGTGCAGGTGATAGAATTGCATATCAGAGGGGTCCGGACTATGGTTGATATTTGGAGATTGACTATGCCAAATACTTTGTTAATAGATATTTTGAATGTTTATGTTTGGCATACTGTATATGTAGTTACTTTGAGATGTGATGATTCACATAATCTATGTAATGTTGTATAGTTATGTAATGTAAGTGTTGGATTGAGTATTAAATCATTGTAGTATGGCATTTGGATATGACTTGCATGAGATATGTTAACGGTTATGTAATGTGATGTGTTAGGAATGTGGAAAATGAGAATTGAGAATGAGGAAATGTGGAAATGATCATGAAAAGGGTTGATCACTTGATAAATGTGGAAAAATAATGAAAAGGATGGAAACATGAGAATATGAAAGGGTCTTGCCTATTTGTTTGCTCTGCACAATAACTCATTCCAGAAAGTTGATGTTGGTATTGTATATGTTGATAGACCTGAGCAAAGCTAAATTATGAGTTTGAGATTGAAAATGGACCTGAGCAGAGCTGGGTCGTGGAATCAATATTATGTTAGACCAAATTAATATTTTTGGAACTTAAATATTGTATAGGGACTTGTTGGGTCCAATGTGTGTGATTGTGCTTGTGAAATGTTGGTAAATGTTATTAGATAAAGAATGTTTAAATGAGGGTTGCCTTGTAATCGTGGTATGATTTGTTGTGTGATATGAAAAGAAATGTATTGGTTTTTAAATGACTTATGTTATCAAACTATGTAACACTAAGATCTTGAGACTAGCGCGATTATATGTATCATGCAGTTAATAAGATTGCAGGTCAGAGGGGGTCCAGACTATGGTTGATATTTGGAGATTGACTATGCCACGAGACTAATTTGGAAGAAGTTGCATATATGTATAATTTGTGTTAATAAGTACTTTGGTTTTTGTTTATTTATGTTACATTGTATGTATATTAAATAAATTTTGAAAAATGTTATGTATATACATGCAATTAAGTTCAATATTGTTTAATATATGAAACTTTTGGATGTAAATCTTGAAAATGATGTTTTGGTGGAATGGTGAATTTTGTAAAGCTATGTAGTTTGGAAGTGTTGCTTATTGCAGGTTGTGTGATGTTATTTTGGGATTTGACAAATTACAGATAAAATTCTGGCGAATTTTCCTAAAAATTTTACATTCAACTAAAGCTAAATTTTTAATAGTTATATTTTTATTATTAAAAGGCAAAATTTTCATATATTTGTCGTTTTATCTTTATTTCCTAAATATGTATTTTATGTATACGGAATATATATTATATGTATTTAGGATATAATAGTGTTATAAAAGGTCGTGATTATCCTAAGAAAAGTCGTATTCTTGGGGATTAAACAATAGGTTATTCTAAAAAAAATATTATCATGTGGAATACCATGTATATAAATGTGCCTCAAAAACCTACCACAAAAATGAAAAAAAAGAAGAATAAATAAATAAAACACAGTAAACACAAACATGAGATTTCAAGGGATGCATGGCTTTAAATATTTTAAATTAAAATAACATAAAAAATAGAATCAAACACAAAGAAATACATATAATATAAATTTAGCAAAAAAAAAAGAATAAAATTTTCATGGGTGTTTGATTTCTTAAAAAAAAAAGAGAAGAATTGAACATAACATAGATAGATTTAATATAAATTTTTTTAAAAAAAAATCAAATGGGCATTCAAAATTTATCTCCATTCTCATTAAAAGATAAGCAATATTTAAAATATTAATAAAACAAAAAAAAAGGAAAATTATAAACAAAATTGAAACTTTACCTCATTATATGCTAGTAAAAACTGAAAATCAAATGCATGAAGCAATAGTGAGGAAATCAATTTGGGTCAAATAGTATATAGAGATTTTTTATTTATAAAAAAGAGAAGAGCAGATAAAAAAATAGACGGAAAAAGCTAAAGAGAGATTGACGGCAGTGTGGGATAAAAAACGCTAAAAGTGATATACATGTATATATGAAAGGAGTTTTAGTGTTTGGCTAAATATGAATTTCGTCACACCCTCACTTCCTATATACCTACCGTACATATATCCCAAATGCATACATCATGTATATAGTCTATAAAAATATCACGTTATAATTCAATTTAAATTAGTCATTCAACTATCACATAGTTAATAAAAGATAATATCTATATATTAAAATAAGATTTTTTTAAAAAGAAATATAGCATTATCAATGTTATTATACTTTATATAGATTTTGAATTACATATTTACATATTCTCAAAATATTGATCATCAAATCAAGCACACGACCATGAAACCCTAGAGGAACACGCCCGAGTGTTCTCAATCAATCACAAATTTCATAATAAACATATATTTTTCATATACATTCAAAATCATATTTATCAAATAAGCCCAATACACAAAGTAGGTACAAACTCATATTATGTACATATATCCAATCACACACACATACACATACATTATCTCTTTGTCCATAACATTTCTCACATTATCACTTTTTTTTTGACAACTCTTCATATTTTTACATATTACACATTTTCCATAATTCTTAATTACATTTTTAATTTCTTTCTCACAATTTCCTTTTTTTAGCTAATTTTCATATTCTCCTTCACACTACTTACCACATTATTCATTTCCCATCTTTTCTAATCTTTTTTAGCTTTTTCATATTTTCTACATATTTAACCACATCCCACATAATTTTTGGTCATATTTGCAATATGAAATCTCTCACACATTTTTATGCATTTACCAAATTTTTTATATCCATTTCCATTATTTTCAATCAAATTATCTTGTGTAGCTTATTTTCACATTTTTAATCATTTCTCATTATTTTATAACCAATTTCCACATTATCAACCACATTACACATTACATAGTCATCTTTCAAAATTTTATTCACATTTTATCCTTTTTCATAATATTTCTATAATGCGCACAACAATATCATTTCTCACATTAATTTCAACCACATACTCAATTATACATGAAGTCACTTTAAAGAATTTTGTCATTCTTTAAAGAATGCCAACAAATATAACGTCATGCATAAACAATTAAATTAAATATCATTAAAGTGTGTACGAACCTTAATTGTATCATGTTCCAAGCCTTAATCACCCTCCAACTTCAACTTTACCAATTGTTCTTCTTCACTTCAATTAATCAAGTCTACTCTTCTCCCTTCTAAACCATATTATAAACACAAAAATAACGTTAGTATCTCATTCTAAGTTATTTTAAATCAATTAACAATATTTACAACCATTCTTTCTAAAAAAATCCACCACCTTACTATCTCTTTCAAACTACCACCCAACCTATCTATTTCCATCATCCAACTATAAATTCATTACATACACATTAATATAACATCAAAACAATTCACTTTAACAATTATAAACATCATCATCAAAAACTCTAATTTCACATAATCTTTCCATAAACCCTAACCTCACCAAAACCAATTCCTTTTCACTAACCAATCTTAAAATCATATCATTCAACTCAAAATAACTTCCAAATAATCTATTTAAACAATTATCTAAGTCTCCATAAAATTTCCATTTTTAACATAATTAGAATTTTCAAAGAAACTTCTTAAAATTTCAAGAAAACTTACTTATATTGTGTAAAACCTCCGAAATCATCTTTGGTCACTTGAAATCTTTAGGAAATTTGATATTTGAGAAGATGAAAACCTTCCTCTTATTCATCTATGGAGGAATGCCCATGAAAGGAGAAGAGGAAGAAGATGAGAATTGTTTTTTTTTTTTTTACTTTTGTTTCTTCCCTATTTCTTAGCCACACACACACACACACATATATATATATATTTAATTAATTAATATTAATTAATAAATATCAACATTTCCCTTTAGTTTCCACTATCATTAAAAATTATTTTAATTTTTAATTTTTTTATAAATCTTTTTAATTTTTACTATTTTATTATTTACCTTTGACTTTTACTACCTATTTTTTGACTTTTATATGTTATATATATTTTACATATATATATATTATTTTCCTTCTTCCAACACTTTAATTTACCCTCCAAATTAATTATTCAATAGTACTTAAAATCTTCGGGTGTTATAATTAAAATAAATTTAGTATTCTTATACTTTATATACACACAATACACATATCTCATATACGTACTATACACATATAAAATATGAGAATGCCACTTTAATAAATATAAACACCTCAACCTTTTAAAATACCTTTTACATTAATTCACATTCAAAACTTTTCTTATAAAAATAATAACCATTTTTAATTACATATACAAACATAATGTCATCAAAATACATTTTTAATGTTTATACAAATGATACATGTTTAAGTTATACAAAACCAAAGTTCATGATTTAAAACATAATATACATGTATGATGTACCTTATATGCTAAGTTGGTCTTGTGGCACCTGCAATCTTCTAATTGTCAACTACAATCTATATCTTTTTTATTAGCAACTCCTTTGACTGCACGATTCATATAACTGCGCTAAGCCTTACAACTTAGTGGTACATATTTAAAATAACAAACAATACTCACTCATTCAATAAGCTTTACAATACTCATATAAAACCTTTATTACTTTTTAATATAAATAAAGTATATGTACATATCACCAAGCTCACAATATATGTACAATCAAACTTATAAACTTTCCTTATTTCATAACTTATTTATCTTATTACCCATGTATTAATCATCTTTTCCCAGAATCTTAACATACATATGTCAACACATCACACATACACACATTGGGCCCAACAACCCTTATACAATTACAAGTCCAGCTTTCACATCATCACTGTTATGACCCATCTCTGCTCAGGTCGAATCTCAATCTCCTGACCCAGCTCTACCCAGGTCAAACTCATGCTATAACACCCCCGTACCCCATATACGCACACCGCATATGCCCACACAACACGCGATATACGTATACCGGATATAGGGGGTGCCAAGATTCATTTTAAACAAATCAAACCAACTTTAATCTTTAATATATAATCATCATAAGTCAGTCCGAGTAAACTTAAAACATTTAACCTCTATTATAAATAGTAATAGATAAAACATTCTTTCGTTAAAATACACATATATATATATATACAACATTAGTACCCAAAAGTTTATCCAAAACAGTCTGTTCAAAACATTTGTTAAATAAGCAGTGAAAAATACTTATGTATATATATATATATATCAAAATCAATGTTTACAAAATTATAGAATTTATATATGCTGGCAGTTCGTCTCTGATCGGGATGTCCACAACTCAACACTGCTCTAACAATCTCAAGCCTAGACTCGACTCGGTTTAGACGAGCTCTCCGGCACAACCGGATCTACCCTATCACCTGCGCGATGAACCACAATCGCGCTAAGCAGAAAACTTAGTGGTACAAACTTTGATTCAATATAGATCAATGCGATGCTCATACGCAATACATATGAATATGTCAACTCATTACATTATATATTTCAACATATTAATCATTTGCATCACATTTCATAATTCACATTAAAACAAAGACAAACATGGGCCCAAATGAAACTAATATGCTATTCAAAGTTCAGAGTTACTGCTTTGGTCCATAATCACATTTATCAAGCCCGTAGGCAATATATATATCCATGGATAATGTAATAGACCCAGTCTCTGGGACATAATAGAGGGCCTCAACCGCTCCTCAAATCTCCTGCACTGATCAATCTCATCTGAAATAATTCCACCTGCATAATGACTCAATCAGATGAACTCTATCTCATACTCTATCACCGTCCGATTATCCTGCCTCAGATTCGGAAACTCCATCTTCTTAGCATCCTTATACTCCCTCGGAGTATACTTCTGTTCAAACTCCCGCAAAAAATCACCATAAGACAAAGTCGGTGGATCATCCATGGCATGGGGAACCGTCTTCCACCAATCATACGTATCTCTCTGCAGAAGAGATCTAACATAATCAAACTTCTTTTCAGGAGTGGCTTGCAACTGGATAAATATCCTCTGAACTCTTTCCAACCACTGCTCAGCTACTGCAGGATCTGTAGTACCAAAGAAGTCCTCAGCTTCGAATTTTCTTAATTTATCATACTGCCTCACCGGTACTTGAGCTTTGGTGGTGGCGGCGGCTGCTGCACTGGAACCTGCCTCAATAAATCTATCATATGCCGTAACCAAATCGGTGGAATCTCTTCAGTAGCGGGTCTCTCTGAGCAGGTACCTCACCAGTTAACTCAACCCTAGCTCCATCTCTACCCTCAACAGGAGCTACACTCTCAGCACTACCTTCTACAGACTGACATGACTGAGACGCCATCACTACCTATATCTGCAAACATAGCAGAAAATACCTCATCACAGATCAGAAACTGCCAGTCCAATGCATGTATCTTATTTAAAAATAATATTTTAAAATCAAAAATTTCTTTTTCCTACAATTCACCTAGGTTGAGAACCTCAAACCTAGGCTCTGATACCAAAACAACTGTAACACCCCTGTACCCCATATACGCATACTGCATATGCCTGCACAACACGCGATATACGTATACCAGATATAGGGGTGCCACGATTCATTTTAAACAAATCAAACCAACTTTAAGCTTTAATATATAATCATCATAAGTCAGTCCGAGTAAACTTAAAACAATTAACCTATATTATAAATAGTAATAGATAAAATATTCTTTCGTTAAAATACATATATATATATATACAACATTAGTACCCAAAAGTTTATCCAAAATAGTCTGTTCAAAACATTTGTTAAATAAGCAGCGGAAAATACATATGTATATATATCAAAATCAATGTTTACAAAATTATAGAATTTATACATGCTGGCAGTTCGTCTCTGATCATGATGTTCACAACTCAACACTGCTCTAACAATCTCAAGCCTAGACTTGACTCGGTCTAGACGAGCTCTCCGGTACAACCGGATATATCATGTCACCTGCGCGATGAACTAGAATCGCCCTAAGCAGGAAACTTAGTGGTACAAACTTTGATTCAATATAGATCAATGCGATGCTCATACACAATACATATGAATATGTCAACTCATTACATTATATATTTCAACATATTAATCATTTGCATCACATTTCATAATTCACATTAAAACAAAGACAAACATGGGCCCAAAATGAAACTAACATGCTATTCAAAGTTCAGAGTTACTGCTTTGGTCCATAATCACATTTATCAAGCCCGTAGGTGATATATATATCCATGGATAATGTAACAGACCCAGTCTCTTGGACCTCAACCCGGCTAGACCGTAGGGTCCTAGTATTTTGGTCCTCAACCCGGCTAGACTGTTAAAGTTTTTGAGGCTTACGACCCTGTCTTTTCACCTCAAAAACATCATATTTCACATTTTTCAGCTGGACTCGGCTTACGACCCAGTCTTTTCACCTGTCCAGCAATTCATAGGCATGCCGCCAAACCCAAAACTCTGAAAATTGAATAACATACTAGGCACACAATTGATTCATTTATCTCATTATCGAATACTTTCATAATTCATTTCTCATTTCATTTTTCATAATCAAATTAGGCACATTGCCTTATTATATCATCATTTTCTCATCTTTTCTCATTCTTCTCTTTTATATCAATATCCATTTGTTACATTATGATTTCACATATCATATCACATTATTTCACATTTCTTTTCATATCCAACACATTACTCAATTGCATTGATATATCAACATAATTCACATTATGCATATCATAACATATAACTCATTCATCAACAATATATCAAATAACTTGACACATTTCTCAACTAAATGTGTTAAGTCCCAATATCATGTAAATGTATGCAATCATTCAAAGTTTGTACTTACCTCTTAAAGCAACAACACCACTCTATCAACTCCTCTTCCAAGATCTCACTCAAACCTTGGCTTGGGTAAATCAATTCTCTTCAAAATCTAATCCAAAGGTGATCAAACAACACTCTCTTAGTGTTACGCACAAGAAAACAAGGAAGAGAACTATCTAGGGAAAACTCTACACTTGACACGCTAAAAAACATGGGCGTGTCCTTCACCATGCCCTAAACCCATAACACAGAAGCTTTGACACGCTCAGTGACATGGGCATGTCACTGCACGTGTCAATTCTCCTCCAACACAGAAGCTATGACACGCTCAGTGACATGGGCGTGTCACTGCATGTGTCAATCAACCAGCAACACAGTAGCTATGACATGCTCAGTGACATGGGCGTATCACTGGACGTGTCAATGCTACAACAACACAGAAGCTGTGACATGCTCAGTGACATGGAAGTGTCACTGCTCGTGTCACCAACCCAGAAAATAGAACCAACAACACGCCCAAAGACATGGCCGTGTTCCTGGGCATGTCAGGCCAAAAATCCTGAAATCGACACCAACAAAGCCACAGCCAACAATCATCTTCCAATAGCCAAATCAACAACACACAAACTCAATCAAAACCTTCAACAACCCAATAATACTTGAGTAAACCTTAAAACAACTCAATCACAAACATTAAACACAAACCACCACCATATATCACAACTCAAACTCACAACACCCACAACTCTTGTCTCTTCAATCCAAACCCAAAAATCAAAGTTACCAAGACAAAACACTTCAAACACACCAAAATAACCATAAACACATATGCAACAACCATCCAACAAACCCAAGAGCAGAAACTCAAAAGAAAACCAAGAAACAAGTTGGAAACTTACCAAAAGTGAAGAAAATCCTTAAAACTCCAACTTGATCTCTTGAAAATCTTCAATCTTTTGAGCTTGGAAGCAAGAAAATCTCTTCTCCTTTGGTTGATAAGGGTGACCGGCCAAAGAGAAGAAAAGAAGAAGATGAAGATGGACGAAGAAGAAGAAAGAAAGAAATAAAGAAAGAGAGAAAGAAAGTCAACTCACTCTTCTCTTTTAACCAAACCACTTTTCCCCGAATCACTCTCCACCATACATTTAAACAATATAATATTCAACCACTAACATCATCTTCCACTAACTTAAATAAATCCATTTAATTAATCAAAATATCTCTTTTGACTTATAAAACCCATTGACTTGTATATATTGTTTTTATCTCCATATACATAACATATACACTTCTTCTTCCTCTTATCTTTTCACTTAATCAAATATACACTTTAAATTATTTAATCCAATTTTCACAAATAAACATTCCAATATTTTAGGGTATAGTTTGGGATATTAAACATGCTCACTCTTATGACCCAGCTTTGCTCAAGTCATTTTAGTCTCTAGACTCAGCTCTGTTCAGGTCTATCAGTATATGCACTTCATTCTCAACTCTTTGGACAAGTAATTGTATAGGACTGATAACCACACATTGTCTTTCATATTCACATTCTCTTTTCATTTATCATTTCCTTTCTCATGTTTCTTATATCATTTTCTCATATTCACATATTATTCACATAATTTCATCATTTAAGTTACGCTCATAATATAATATTCTTTTTTATCATTCTCATATCATACTACATATTCACATATTCATTTCCATATTACATCAACATATATGTACTTTGTACAACACATTAATAACTTTCATCACAGTTCACATCACACGACCATGTATCCATAAAGGAACATGCCCATGTGTTCTCAATCAATCACAAATTCCACAATAAACATATTATTTTCATATACATTCAAAATCATATTTAACAAATAAACCCAATAAAAAAATAGGGGCAAACTCATATTATGTACATATATACAATCTCACACACACACATATACCAAACTTTTTACATCCATTTCCATTATTTTCAATCAAATTATCTTGTGTAGCTTATTTTCACATTTTTAATCATTTCTCATTATTTCATAACCAATTTCCACATTATCTACCACATTATACATTACATAGTCCTCTTTCATAATTTTAATCACATTTTATCATTTTCCATAATATTTCCATAATGGGCACAACAATATCATTTCTCAAATCAATTTCAACCACATTCTCAATTATACATGAAGTCACTTTAAAGAATTTCGTCATTCTTTAAAGAATGCCAACATATATAACGTCATGCATAAACAATTAAATTAAATATCATTAAAGTGTGTACTAACCTTAATTATATCATGTTCCAAGCCTTAATCACCCTCCAACTTTACCAATTGTTCTTCTTCACTTCAATTAATCAAGTCTACTCTTCTCCCTTCTAAACCATATTGTTGTCCCAAGATGGCAACCAAGAAGGGGGGGGGGGTGAATTGGTTTCCTCAAGAAATAATGACAATTAAAAAACTCAACAAAATAGAAATGCGGAATAGAGAGATGGTTGAGTAATGGAAGAAAGAAAGAACACACAAGATTTATAGTGGTTCGGATTTACTTCAATCCTACATCCACTTCCTTAACAACTTGTTAAGGTTTCACTAATCTTTGAAGTTTTTACAAGCTCACTTCCAACTTTGGTGTTTTCACAAGTTCACACCTAACTTCACAAGTGTTTTTCTAAGGCTTACACTCAAGAACCTTTAAAGGAGTTTTTAAGTCTCACTCTCACAACCTAAATAAGAGTTTTACAAGGTTTACTCTCACAACCCAAGTGTTTTCCAAGCTCACACTCAAACTTATACAATGGTGTTTTCAATGCTAACACCTAACATTCATTACAATTCAAATGTAAGTTTAAGTAAAAGAAAAGTTGTTGCTTGGCTATCAAATTCTTTTTTCTTGCTTCACTTCTTATTGCTTTTCTTGTAGAAGCACTATATTTATAGCCAATGTGCTCTTACTAGCCGTTATTGATAGTGAGAATAAAGTCTTGGCAGTCTAGACCTTCTTTATTAAACTGTCCGAAGCATTTCGCGGTGGTCTTTCATACAAGGATGGTCGCGCTCATATCTCACGCGGTCGTCCTTGGATTAGGTACGGTCGCTGAATTTAAAAAAGCTTTAACGGTAAAATTTGAGTGCTCTGCAGCAGGAATCTTGCCCATGCTGTGGTTGTCGGGATGGTCGCGCATCACAAAGGTGCGGCCGCCCTTTTTGAATGTTGAAGTGGGATTATAATGGTCATGTCACGTGTCATTCTCTGATAGGGCAGAAGAGATGTCCGCCAAAATTTGAATGTCGCAGTCGCCCTAGGTATCATCTCACGGTCGAGTTGAGAAACTCCCGTCGAACTTCTGGACGCACCTGAGGACGCAAACACTACTGTCTCTTTAAGCAATTTTCTCCTGCATTGGCAGAGCGGTCGCGAATATGAAGGCGCGGTCGCTAAAGTGGTAAGCGAGGCCGTATCATTCACCGTTCTTGTCACCGCGAACCTTACTGTGATTATAATGATTTGAGGTCCTTGAGTAGCGGTCATCCATAACTTGGGACGGTCGCTAGTCTTTAAGTGTGGTCGCGACTGAGGTCGGGTTTCTGACCGCGAAACCTACTGTGATAAGGTTTCTTCCTTTAATTGAATGGTGCGGTCATATTCAGGTTTTGTGCAACCGCTAGAAGTGTTATGTTCAGCTTTATTTGAAGCAACCTAAGCCTGCAACAAGATTCTCCAAACACATGTTAAATGGATCATTCAATTTGAGTTGTCAAGGATCAAAATTGAGATCATTTGTCTAACAATCTCCCCCATTTTGACTTTGACAATTCAAATGGAATGATAAGAAAAATAATAAGTCTAAAATGCTCCCCCTTAACATATGCATGAATCATGGTTAAGCAATCATTGGTGTATTGATATTATTTGATTATTGAATCATGGTTAAGCAATCATTCCAAGTTCCAAGTTGTTTACTATTTCTCCCCCATTGTCATAGGCAAAATGCATAACAAGCTACTAAACAACTGGTTTATTAAAAAGATGGAGAAAGGTACAAATATATATTAAGCAACAAACAGATCAAGACATAATCATAAAATGAAAATGCAAGCTAAAACATCTTGAAAATTTAAACTATTAAACTATTCAGAATCATCATCCTCATCTATCTCTTCTTCTACTAAAGGAGTTTTTCCTTTATCTTAAGGAGCAGAAGAGGTAGAGCTAGTGCTAATGGACTCTTCTTCTTCAGGAAGACTTTGGGTATGATCACTTATATCCCAATCTTCAAGATTGCATTGAGGCAAGTCCAGTTTGCCTTGCATATCATAGAGATCATGATGCATGCGAGATATAAGGTCAATTCTTTTGTTCAAGTGATGGAATCTTTTGGAGACACTTTTCTTGAATTTAGAGAGTTTCCTGGAGAGAGATTTGATAGCATTGAGGATGAGTTGTCCACAGAGTCTCCTTCTTCCTCAATTGTGTACCTTGGCCTTTTCTTTTGTCTATCCACAACTCCTTTTTTGCCAAAATAATACACATATGTACCTTCAATCTTCCTTACACATCTAGCATGTTCTAGATAGTCAATTGTGATGGCACTAGAGGCAAGATTGAAAGGGTTTCTCAATGTAGCTAGGTTCAGATCATTTAGAAGGTTCAGGTGCCTAGCTATTTGAGTTATTTGGGAGGATAAGAAGAAAGTTCCAGTTCTTGTAATTGTATGATGATAGAGGGTGTCAATCAAGAACTTGGTTGTGTTCATTTGGATGTTGTGGGTGAAAGCATACAAAAATATGAGGTCTCTTTTTGTTACCTTTTCATTCCCATCAGCTCTTTGATGGATGGTGTAGGTGATAATCCTATGGAGCATCCAATGGGTGAGGGATTTGATATGTCTGGCTTTTGATTCTTTTTCAAAAGATGTTTCCACAGAAATTTCTTGCCAGAATGCAGAGAGAGTTTGGTTTGAAAAGATTTGATCATTGTAGGAGGTTATACCATCAGCAGGAAAGTTTCAAATATTGCCAAAGTCTTCTAAGGTTAAGGCTTGGTATTGATCAAACAGTTTAAACCTAACCCCATACCATCCCAGTGCAGAGTTAGCACTCTTCTCTATTTGGAAAGACATAAGGAATTCCTTGCTTAAACTAGAATAGCCTACCTCTTCAGGAAATACAAACTTTCTCCATCCAAGGACATCTAGTAATCTTTCAATTTCATCCTTGATATTCAGGGCAGAAAGCATCCCACCAAAAGGAGATTTGGTTCCCTCAACTTTCTTTCTCTTCAGCATAGCATATCTAACATCTTCCTCAGAAGTTTGATGGTGAGGTTTGTGAATTTTCTCACCTCTTTTAGATTGTGGAGGAGATGGGGGATCAACTATTGGTTCTCTTATTGTGATTCCTGGAGCTCTCTTTGCTTTTCCTTTTATTTTGGAGGTTGTCTTCTTTTTGGGAGCCATTAGGATAGAAAGAAAAAGAAGAAAACTATAAAACAGAGGGTGTTTTGAGAAGCAGATGATTTTGAGATGATTTTCGAGATTTAGAGGGAAGTTTATATGTTTTAATAAGCAAAATATCCAAGAAACTGATGTATCTTACTCTTAAATAGAAGAAATTAAGAAAATAGCCGTTTATGACTGTTGAAAGTTAAGAGTTGCGACCTGTCATACAGCCAACGGTTACAAAATTTCGAGCAGAGTGTACAGGGTGCGGTCGCAGATTTAAAAGGGTGCGATCGCAAAATGCGGTCTAGTGACCATTAGAAAGATCAGTACGCTCGCGGGTGAAGAAACTGTCTGTAACGGTCGAAAATATTCAAATTAGTGCGTCCGCGCACAAATTTTCTCGACTGCGCATAGAGATTTTTATTTGAATGAATCTGACAGACGAGATAGCGATCGCTATGGACACTGGAGCGAACGTGACTGACTTAGAAATGAAAGAGTCAAGGAAAGATGGAGGAATTTTCTAATGTTTAAGAAAAAAAAGGTTTATGCACATTGAAACTTCATTGATAGCCAATTAATTCAAAGTGATTCCATCAATCATTCCTAAATTAAGTTTAATGAAGTTAAGTCTATCTTCATTCAAGGGTTTTGTAAAGATATCAGCAAGTTGATTTTGTGTATCTATAAATTCTAGGATTATATTCTGATTTTGTACATTTTCTCTCAAGAAATGATGTCTAATATCTATATGTTTGGATCTAGAGTGTTGGATAGGGTTTTTAGACAAATTGATAGCACTAGTGTTGTCACATTTAATGGAGATATTGTTAAATACTTTACCATAGTCAAGCAATTGTTGTTTCATCCATAATACTTGTGTGCAACAAAAACATGCTGCAACATATTCGGCTTCCGTTGTGGATAAAGCAACTGATGCTTGTTTCTTACTATGCCAAGAGACTAGACAATTACCAAGAAAGTGACATGCTCCTGTAGTGCTTTTCCTATCTAAGATACTACCAGCATAATCTGCATCTGAAAAGCCTATGATATGAAATGATGTGCTTTTAGGATACCAAAGTCCCAAATACATTGTACCACTCAAATATTTCAAAATTCTCTTAGTGGCATTCAAGTGTGATTCTTTAGGACTAGTTTGAAATCTAGCACAAAGACATACACTATACATTATATCAGGTCTAGAAGCGGTTAAGTAAAGTAGTGATCCGATGATACCTCGATATTTCTTCTCATCTACTGCTTTACCATTTTCATCTTTACCTAATTTTAAGGATGTGCTCATAGGAGTTTTGCTTGTTTTGCAGCCATCCATTCCAAATTTCTTGATGAGTTCTTTTGTATATTTGGATTGGTTGATGAAGATCCCATCTTCACATTGCTCGACTTGCAGTCCAAGGAAGAACTTGAGTTCACCCATCATGCTCATTTCAAATTCCCTAGTCATACAAGAAGCAAATTCTTTGCACAAGGCTTCATTAATAGCTCCAAATATTATGTCATCCATATAAACTTGTACAATCAAAATGTTATGCTTATCCTTTTTAACAAAGAGAGTTGTGTCTACTTTTCCTTTTGAAAAACCATTTTCAAGTAGATATGCACTAAGTTTATCATACCAAGCTCTTGGTGCTTGTTTCAATCCATATAAAGCTTTGGTAAGTTTGAAAACATGATCAGGAAATTTGTAATTTTCAAAACCAGGAGGTTGTTCAACATAAACTTCTTCACTTATAAGTCCGTTTAAAAATGCACTTTTAACATCCATTTGAAAAAGTTTAAAGTTCATATGACATGCAAAAGCAAGTACTATTCTAATAGCTTCTAATCTGGCTACGGGGGCAAAGGTTTCATCATAGTCAATGCCTTCTTCTTGATTATAGCCTTTGGCTACCAATCTTGCTTTATTTCTAACAAAGTGACCATTTTCATCAAGCTTATTCCTATAGACCCATTTGCATTCTATTATAGAGTGATCTGTAGGTCTAGGAGTAAGTTGCCAAACATTATTTCTTTCAAATTGATTAAGTTTATCTTGCATTGCAGTTATCCAATTTTCATCATTTAAAGCCTCCTCAATAGTCTTTGGCTCAATTTGAGAAACAAAAGCAAAATTAACATCTATATGATTAATTTTAGATCTAGTAATTACTCCCTTAGATGTTTCTCCAATGATGAGTTCCTTAGGATGGTCTTTCTTGTATTGCCAATCCTTAGGTAGATCTTGAGTCTTTTCTTCAAGTTCATATTGATTGATCTAGGTTCAAGAGTACCTGCAGGGTCACTGAAAGTAATACCTTTCTTTTGATCAAGTTTAGATGATTCATCAAATACAACATGCATTGTTTCTTCTATAACTAGAGTTTTCATGTTAAATACCCTATATGCTTTGCTATATGATGAATATCCTAGAAATATGCCTTCATCTGATTTGGATGAAAATTTTCCAAGATTATCCTTGGTATTCAATATGAAGCATTTGCATCCGAATACTCTAAAATATCCAATTCTGGGTATTCTTCCATTCCATAGCTCATAAGAAGTTTTATTAGTTAAATGCCTTTTGTAAACACGATTTGCAATGTAACAAGCTGTATTAACGGCTTCTGCCCAAAAATAAGATGGTAAATCATATTCATTGAGCATTGTCCTAGCCATTTCAATTAAAGTTCTATTTTTCCTTTCAACTACACCATTTTGCTGTGGAGTTCTAGGAGCATAAAAATTATGTGAAATGCCAAGTTCATTACAAAAACCTTCAAAATTTTCATTCTCAAATTCTTTGCCATGATCACTTCTAATAGATGTGATCACATATCCTTTTTCATTTTGAACTCTTTTTGCAAATGTTTTGAAGTAATTAAAGGCTTCATTCTTTTGAGCTAAGAAATTAACCCATGTGAATCTAGAGTAATCATCAACAAGAACAAATGCATATGATTTGCCTCCTAGGCTTGTAACTCTATTTGGTCCAAACAAATCCAAATGAATGAGCTCTAAAGGTCTAGAGGTGCGTATAACACTCTTTGATTTAAATGAGCTTTTATGTTGCTTACCATGTTGACAAGGTTCACAAATCCTATCTTTATCATATTTTATCTTAGGTAAGCCATCAACTAAGTTTTCATTACAAATATATTTTAATTGATCCATACCAGCATGTCCTAGTCTTCTATGCCATAACCATGCATCATTATTAGTGGACATTAAACATTTAAATGTATGATTTGAATGTATGTTGATATTATAAGTGTTGTTTGTTCTAGTACCCTTAAATATGATAATATCATTTGAATTCGTGATCTTGCATTCTTTGGAATCAAAATTGACAAAGTATGCTTTATCACAAAGTTGACTAACACTTAGCAAGTTATGTTTCAAACCATCAACAAGCCATACATCTTCTATTAAATCCTTACCAATAGATCCAATGGAGCCAATGCCAAGAATTTTTCCTTTAGCATTGTTTCCAAAAGTTACATTACCTCTATGTTTGTAGGTAATACTTGTAAGGAGCTTTGCATTCCCAGTCATATGCCTTGAGCATCCACTATCCACAAGCCATGTGCTTTCATTGATAGTAGATTTTAGGCATACCTGCAAGGCAATAGTGATCATCTTCTTTTAGGCACCCACATGAAGTTGGGTCCTTGATGGTTAGTAGTAAAAGTGCCTTCTAACTTGAGATGAGCCTTTCTTATATAACAAGAAAAATTTTTGTGTCCGAATTTCATGCAATATGTGCATTGCCATGGTATTCTATACTTCTGCATTTTTCTTTTTGTATTTAAAGTATCATGCATACAACTACAAGTATGTGATTTCTTTTGTGCAAGTTTAGTGTACAAAAATGCATAATTATTTTTGGCTTTATTTCCTAGTAAACCATAAGAAGTAGACTTAGTGCAAGCATCTTTGATATGAACATCATGGATTTCAATTGTAGATGCTTTTACAAATGTTGGTTTGCTTGGTGCAAAGTTGGTTGAGCCATTGAATTGTTGCTTTCGGATTAACTCTACCACAAAGCGTCACTCGCAAGTATACGAGGTAGCTGTAGCAAAGGTGATCGCCCCAAGGTCGTTCTCTCAAGGAAGCTAAAGTAGTTAATTGCTTATCAGATTATGTTTAACAAGTAATAAAGAGATTTATAAATTGCTAAATAATGAAGAAGATTGATTAAAGTTTAAAACAATAAAAGTAAATTGAGCTGTGTTTCGATTCACTTAATAGAATGGTCTAGGGTTTGCACTTCTCTACTACTTATATGTATGAACGGTTATTCCTCTTAACTAATTCAATTTCAAAGATTAAATCTCAAACAACTCAACTAATCGAGTCAAGGAAATAAGCTCTCGCATTCAAACCTCTTTCAACTAATCTTGTTATAAGTGAAATAATCTTTTTAATAGGTTATATTTCTAATTCACCTAAGTCCTTTATTGAATTGTTCAAGTATTAAACTTCATCTCTCAATCTATCATCTAATACCTTAAAACACATAATTGGTGATCAATTAATTATATATTAACAATATTCCATTCAATCAAGGCTAAAGAAATTGTTAGCTAAGAGAATAACCAATTCATACAATCATAGCAGATCCATACAAACCCTAGACTAGATCAAATTAGTTCATAATGATTTCAAGCATACTCATCTCATTAATATTCAAAGAAATCAACTTAGACATGCTAATGTTCATAAATACAATTTCAATGAAAATAAGAGATAAAGTTCAAGAACAAAACCAAATTACAAACTCCTTGAAGCTTCTGAAGAATCTCTTGTTCAAATCTTGCAAGAAGGATGTCTCAATGGCTAGAAAAATCTAATCTAAGCTAGTTTTAATCCAAAGTGAAATCAAAATCAAGAAAACAAATGTTAAAACCCTCTCTTTGCTCTCTGACGGCTCCAAAATCTGTTCTAAATCCCTTCTAAATCGTCCCTCAAACCCTAGCTTTTATTTTCCTTTTATATGAATCGTACGCGTTAAAAATCCGATGCGGGCTTGGAACATGAGGGACACGGCCAAGTCAGAAGTGACTTGGCCGTGTGAGTGATCTTTGGAGGGACACGGCCAGGTCACTTGGCCGTGTCCCTTGCCTGTGTCCACTTCTGTTGCTCGATCTCTCTTTCTTCTTTGTTGAGTGACACGGCCAAGTCAGAGGTGACTTGGCCGTGTTGCATGTCTTTTGAGGGACACGGCCACAAGACTTGGCCGTGTCCCTTGCATGTGTCCTTCACTGTAAGTCTTTAGTCTTCTTTCCTTTGGAACTTGGTGAGACACGGCCATGTTTGAAGTGACTTGGCCGTGTTGCTTCATTTTGGAGAGACATGGCCAAGTGACATGGCCATGTCGCTTGCATGTGTCGCCTACTGTGATGACTTGGCCGTGTTTGAGCATATTTGGAGGGACATGGCCATGTTTGAGGTGACTTGGTCGTGTTGCTTCATTTTGGAGAGACATGGCCAGGTGACTTGGCCATGTCGCTTGCATGTGTCGCCTGACTTGGCCATGTCGCTTGCATGTATCGCCTGACTTGGCCATGTCGCTTGCATGTGTCGCCTGACTTGGCCATGTCGCTTGCATGTGTCGCCTGACTTGGCCATGTCGCTTGCATGTGTCGCCTACTGTGATGATTTCTTCTTCTTTAGTCTTGGTTTCTTGGCTTTTTTAACCTAAAACAAAACATCAAACAAACTTTAAACAAAAAGTAAATAAACAATAACCAACAAAACATAAACACTATACTAAAAACTAGATCAAAAACAACACAAACACTAAAATAAACTAAAACTATCAAAATTAATGAAAACACTAAACAAACCGATAAAAACTAACAAAATACCTAAATAAAACAATAATTATCATAATAAACAAACTACAAATCTATAACAAAAACTAATAAAACAACTACCCCACACTTACAACTTTGCTTGTCCTCAAGCAAATTCACATAGCATAAATTAAAAACTCACACAACCTTAACTATAATTCCAACATAAGATGATATACTTAAAGAATCAGACATAAATAATTTGCATCTTACTTCAATCAAGATTTTCTTAACTCATTCATTAATCCAGACATACAAATCTTATCTCTCATCTAAGTGTTTCACTCAATTTCATAGGTTAAATCACTCAAACCACTCATGACTGCATGCTACCATAAACTTGCTTAATTATCCAATCTCCCTCACTGATTTTCCCAAGAAATAATCCGAAGGTCTTTCATTTGGGTGTAATGGGGCTAAGGTAAAGGTGTGAGAAAAGACATTTAAGCTGGAGCATCAAGAAATGGAGTATCTATATTAGACACTACTCTTGCTATGAAACTCATATCTCCCTTAAATGACATACTCATAATCCATTGATAATCTTTCATACTTGCATAAAAATACATGAGTCAACATTCCTCTTTTGATAACCAATGCTAGAACATATATGAATTTTGTATATATATATATATAACCCTTCTTTTTTTTTTTCTATCATTTTTTTAATATATATATACAAAATATAAACTTGCATGGAACATCTAGCTTAACATGTAGAGGAAAAGAATAATCAACTCTCAATCAAATACAATATGCAAAGTATGCATTTCAACCCCCAAATAGCAATATCATTTTTCTCTTTTTTTTTTTACTTGCTTACCCCACACTTTGAAATAAACCACCCTATAGTCATATCATAAAACTCCATTCCTTAATGCAGGTATGATGATAATAAGAGAAAGTTGAGCTGTGAATTGTGTTGAACAAACAATAAAAAGGTCAAAGGCTCAACTTGGCTCACTAAGGAATTAAATATTAAGGGAGGTCTTTTTAAGCTAAAGGGCTAGCCTAATTTGCCTTCATCATTTTAAAACCTGAGATTAAATCATAATGTGAGTTCAATCAGTATGCAAAAGCAAACTCTAGAGATGCAAAATCATGAAGGTGCACACTTAAGAAAAGAAAATCAATCATTTAATCTATAAGGCTCAAAACTCACAAAGGTGGGTTCTCAAAGATTTATATGTCATGAACCGCAGAATGTGAAAATTGATCCTGAATGAATTCAAATGCTCATTTCTATGCTGATACTAAAGTCTCAACTATAATGCTAGAATCACAGAAAAGATCAATAAATTTTCAACAATTATACCATGCACAACACAATAAAACATACCAAGGCAACCAAAACAAAAATTAAAGAAAAGCTCAAAGCTTACCCCACACTTTAGAATTTACATTGTCCTCAATGGAAAACAAGAATAATAAAGAGAAAGAATTAAGAACAACCTGTCTTCCATCATATCCCGGTGAGGCAAAACCTAACTATCCATCACTAACACAGATGTTCAAAAACAAGATGCAAGAGAGCTTTAGGGTTTCTATTTATTTAAACTAAACATAAAATCAAAATTGCAAAATATAAAATTATAACTAAGAAAAAGAAATGCAAACCGATGGGTTGCCTCCCATTAAGCGCTTCTTTAATGTCATTAAGCTGGACATCATGCAAGGTCTAGGGATCATGGATCAAAGTGCTGTCAATGATCCTCAATTCCTGAAATCCTTCTTTATATGGCTTAACTCTATTTCTATTTGCCTTAAAAATCTTATTGGTTCTAGAGTTAAATAATTCAATGGCACCAGAAGGACATACCTTAGTTACCTCGAAAGGACCACTCCATCTAGATTTGGGTTTACCTGGAAACAGACTGAGTCGATAATTAAAAAGTAAAACTTTCATACCTGGACTCAATGTCTGTCGCACAGTAAATCTGTCATGAAATATTTTAGTGCGATCCTTAAAGTTCCTCGAGCTCTCGAATGCTTCTGGGTTAGGGCACCCTTGGGTCTTCCCCACCGGTTTAGCTCCCTCTTCTAAAGTCAGTTTCAGCTCCAATTTATCTGGGGAGTCTGTCTGCAACACAACATCTGAAACAACTGCTTCAACACAATCAATGAAAGAACAATCCTCATATAAAGCAGTTGTAGGAATAGGAGAAGTGTTAAAAATAGAAAATTCCACAGTTTGTCCCAAAACAGTCATTGATAATTTTCCATTTTTAACATCTATCAAAGTGTTGGTAGTCGCCATAAAAGGCCTACCCAGCAGAATGGTGTGTGCAGATGGTGAAGAATTACCTACTTCCATGTCAAGAACAATGAAATCCACAGGTACTATCAAACCACCAACTTTAACTAACACATCTTCTATAACCCCTTTCGGGAATCTAGAAGACCTATCAGCTAATTGCAAAACCATTTTTGACGGTTTAAGCTCCCCTAGTTCTAATTCTTTAAACACAGAATAAGGTATCAAATTCACACTAGCTCCTAGATCACACATACCCTCAGTTCCTTTGCCATTCCCCATAGAAATTTGAATTATAAAGCTTCCAGGATCCTTTAGTTTGGGAGGTAGTTTATGCTGCAGAATAGCACTAGCTACCTCTGAAACTATCACCTTTTCATTCATCTCATACCTCTTTTTCTTAATGATCAACTCTTTGAAGAACTTGGTATAAGCCGGTATATTCTTTATTGCCTCAAGTAAGGGTAAGTTAATACTTACCTTAGACAGCATGTTGAAGATGTTAGAAAATTGCTTATCTGTTTTATCATCCTTCAACCTGCTAGGGAATGGTACAGGTGGCCGGTATGGGTTGCTTGCCTTATGTAGATCTGCTGTAGGGGACTTCTCCACTGATCTTTCTCCAACACCTTTGTTCTTTGGTTCTCCTTCCTCCTTGTTCTCTTTATTACCTGCATTCACAGAATCATTTTCAACATTGTTATAAATTTCCTTACCACTTCTAAGAACAGTCACTGATTGTGCCTGCTCAGTTTGACTTGGGAATTTCCCCTTTTGTTGAATCTTCATCTGTTGTGCAAGTTGTCCAACTTGTGTCTCCACCTTCTTAAAAGATGCTTCTAGTGAATCCAGTCTCTTGTTGGTCACCTCTTGATTTTTAGCACTGACTTGAATAAAAGCTTGTAAACTTTCCTCCAAGCTCTCTATCCTAGACTTCCCTTGATTTGAGGATTGGCCCAACTCTTGATTCTGTCCTTGAAGCAAATGGAAAGGCTGCTGAGAATTATTCTTTGCCCAAGAAAAATTTGGGTGATTCCTCCAACCAGGGTTGTAAGTGTTGGTGTAAGGATCA
The DNA here is from genome assembly GCA_947685225.1 of Garcia nutans. Taxonomy (NCBI): domain Eukaryota; kingdom Viridiplantae; phylum Streptophyta; class Magnoliopsida; order Malpighiales; family Euphorbiaceae; genus Garcia; species Garcia nutans. The sequence continues at coordinate 17,798,314 of CANTUV010000033.1, read as the reverse complement.
TTTCTGGCCCTGGGTTGGAATCCTCCCATAACATTGACCTGCTCAGCTTCATTCCCATAGGACTCATATGCAGAGGGGCAAATATTTGCTCCATGCCCCAGAGTTCCACAAATTTCACATGCTTCATGAGTAGAAGAAGAAATATTATTCTTCATATTCAGCATCTGCACTTGCTTTGTCAACTCAGCTATCTGATTGACCATTTCACTATTGGCTTCTAGTTGATTCACTCCTTTACTTCTTCCCCTTACATTTTTCTGTTGAGAATTAGATCCCAACATCTCAAAGATCTCATAAGTTTCAGCTGCTGTCTTTTCTCCCATGGCTCCCCCAGCTGCATTATCAACAGTGTTCTGAAATTGCTGGGTTAGACCATCATAGAAAAACTGGTTTAGAAGTTGAAGTGGATAGTGATGATGTGGACACTGGATCAATAACATTTTAAATCTGTCCCAAGCCTTATGAAATGGCTCTCCTTCAAATTGAGAGAATGTAGCAATCTTCCCTCTCAACTCAGCTGTCTTCTGATGTGAATAGAACTTGCCCATGAATTTATTATAAACTTGCTCCCAAGTTGTCAGTAAGTTTTCGGGCAACATCATAAGCCAGCTCTTTGCTCTATCTTTCAAAGTATATGGAAAACACTGCATCCTCAACTGATCCTCTGTTAATCCTCCCAATGGAAAAGTGTTGAGGGTGGAGTAGAAATCCCGAATAAAGTTCAAAGGATCTTCATTTGGAACTCCATAGAATGAGGGAAGCATATTGTAATGGATGTTCTTCAATTCATAATTTCTTGCTGCATCTGTCAGTCTTATGCAAGAAGTGGAAGTTCCAATGACAGGTCTAGCAAAGTCTCTCATCGTCCTTTGTCTTTCTTCAGCCATTTTAACAGATTGAGCAGATTCCGACTCACAATCAGAAGTGTCCTCCTCTGAAGTATCAAATCCTGTGTAAAGCTCAAACTCTTCCCTGCTCCTTTTCACCCTCTGAATTTCTAGAATGAATGGATGTAGCTCTCCTTCGAGTGATCTCCTGCCTTGCATAAACAGAATTATCTAGAAAAAGAAACAATTAAAAGCAAAAGACAAAATAAAATAAAATGAAAACAATGAAAAATAATCTAAAATAAATTTTTTTTAATAAACAATTACGCCAATTAGCCTCCCCGGCAACGGCGCCAAAAACTTGTTGCTTTCGGATTAACTCTACCACAAAGCGTCACTCGCAAGTATACGAGGTAGCTGTAGCAAAGGTGATCGCCCCAAGGCCGTTCTCTCAAGGAAGCTAAAGTAGTTAATTGCTTATCAGATTATGTTTAACAAGTAATAAAGAGATTTATAAATTGCTAAATAATGAAGAAGATTGATTAAAGTTTAAAACAATAAAAGTAAATTGAGCTGTGTTTTGATTCACTTAATAGAATGGTCTAGGGTTTGCACTTCTCTACTACTTATATGTATGAACGGTTATTCCTCTTAACTAATTCAATTTCAAAGATTAAATCTCAAACAACTCAACTAATCGAGTCAAGGAAATAAGCTCTCGCATTCAAACCTCTTTCAACTAATCTTGTTATAAGTGAAATAATCTTTTTAATAGGTTATATTTCTAATTCACCTAAGTCCTTTATTGAATTGTTCAAGTATTAAACTTCATCTCTCGATCTATCATCTAATACCTTAAAACACATAATTGGTGATCAATCAATTATATATTAACAATATTCCATTCAATCAAGGCTAAAGAAATTGTTAGCTAAGAGAATAACCAATTCATACAATCATAGCAGATCCATACAAACCCTAGACTAGATCAAATTAGTTCATAATGATTTCAAGCATACTCATCTCATTAATATTCAAAGAAATCAACTTAGACATGCTAATGTTCATAAATACAATTTCAATGAAAATAAGAGATAAAGTTCAAGAACAAAACCAAATTACAAACTCCTTGAAGCTTCTGAAGAATCTCTTGTTCAAATCTTGCAAGAAGGATGTCTCAATGGCTAGAAAAATCTAATCTAAGCTAGTTTTAATCCAAAGTGAAATCAAAATCAAGAAAACAAATGTTAAAACCCTCTCTTTGCTCTCTGACGGCTCCAAAATCTGTTCTAAATCCCTTCTAAATCGTCCCTCAAACCCTAGCTTTTATTTTCCTTTTATATGAATCGTACGCGTTAAAAATCCGATGCGGGCTTGGAACATGAGGGACACGGCCAAGTCAGAAGTGACTTGGCCGTGTGAGTGATCTTTGGAGGGACACGGCCAGGTCACTTGGCCGTGTCCCTTGCCTGTGTCCACTTCTGTTGCTCGATCTCTCTTTCTTCTTTGTTGAGTGACACGGCCAAGTCAGAGGTGACTTGGCCGTGTTGCACGTCTTTTGAGGGACACGGCCACAAGACTTGGCCGTGTCCCTTGCATGTGTCCCTCACTGTAAGTCTTTAGTCTTCTTTCCTTTGGAACTTGGTGAGACACGGCCATGTTTGAGGTGACTTGGCCGTGTTGCTTCATTTTGGAGAGACATGGCCAAGTGACATGGCCATGTCGCTTGCATGTGTCGCCTACTGTGATGACTTGGCCGTGTTTGAGCATATTTGGAGGGACATGGCCATGTTTGAGGTGACTTGGCCGTGTTGCTTCATTTTGGAGAGACATGGCCAGGTGACTTGGCCATGTCGCTTGCATGTGTCGCCTGACTTGGCCATGTCGCTTGCATGTGTCGCCTGACTTGGCCATGTCTCTTGCATGTGTCGCCTGACTTGGCCATGTCGCTTGCATGTGTCGCCTGACTTGGCCATGTCGCTTGCATGTGTCGCCTACTGTGATGATTTCTTCTTCTTCAGTCTTGGTTCCTTGGCTTTTTTAACCTAAAACAAAACATCAAACAAACTTTAAACAAAAAGTAAATAAACAATAACCAACAAAACATAAACACTATACTAAAAACTAGATCAAAAACAACACAAACACTAAAATAAACTAAAACTATCAAAATTAATGAAAACACTAAACAAACCGATAAAAACTAACAAAATACCTAAATAAAACAATAATTATCATAATAAACAAACTACAAATCTATGACAAAAACTAACAAAACATGAATCCTAATCCATATTTTAAGGAAGGTGATCTTTGGTTATTAATTAATGTGTTTAATGCTTCCTTTCCTTTATGAAATATGGAAATTGATTCTTTTAGTTCTTTTAGTTCATGCTTCAATGTTTCATTTTCTTTAATAACTTTTTCTAAGTCATGTGAGTTTTTATTTAACTCTTCTATCATATTCATCAAGTGTTCATTTGAGGTTTTCAATTCTAAGGTAGAGTTCTTTAAGCATATAAAATCCTTTTCTAACTTAGAGTTTTTTTCTTTATAGAGCATCATTTTAGAAAAATATTTTTCTATTTTAAAGTTCATGTGCTCAATCAAATCACTATCATCTATATCATTTGTATCATTATATGCTACTAGATCAAAGGATTGAGTGCTTACCTCATTGGAGTCATCTTCAATAGCCATGAGACACAGATTTGCAATTCCTTCTTCTTCTTCTTCTTCACTTGAAGAAGAGTCATCCCATGTGGCTTTGAGAGACTTTTTCTTTTCTTTATCCCATTTCTTTTTGTTTTTCAATTTGAAGCAATATGATTTAATGTGACCAGTTTTTCCACATTCATAGCACTTTACCTCATTTTTCTTTTCTTTATCTTTGAAGGAGAATTTTGGAGGTGTACCTTTGTTTGCTTGTAATCTTTTCTTCCTTTTCCATTCATTGATTCTTTTTGAGAACATTGCCATTTCATCTTCATCATCAGTACCTTCATTGCTTGAGCTCTCAACTTCTTTGATTGCTTTGAGTGCAATTGGTTTTCTTTTTTCTTTTTCACCTTGATCTTCTTCTTTCTCACTGTGTAGCTCAAATGTGAGTAGTTTACCAACTAGCTCGTTGATTCTTAATGTGCTGAGATCATGAGCTTCTTCTATGGATGATACTTTTGATTCAAAGTTTTTTCCTAGCTCTTAGGGTTCTCAAGATTTTACTGTTTACATTACCTTGATCATATACCTTGCCATACTTCTTTAGTTCATTGACAATAGCAAGCAAGCGATTGGTCATGTCGGTGACATTTTCATTTGATTTCATCTTGAATAGCTCATACTCACGGACATGCATTTGTTTCTTGGTAAATCTCACTTGAGTCGTACCTTCATGGTAGTTTTCGAGTGTTTTCCAAATGCAATGTGCACAAGTTAAATGTTGAACTCTTCCACCTTCTTCTCTTGAAATGGAATTCATCAAGATGGAAGCGGCTCTATTATTCTTGAATCGATCTTTGACATTGCTAGTTGACCATTGTGCTTTGGGAAGTGGAACTTGAATACCGTCAGCTTCATAAGTGGGAGGTTTCCACTCACTTTCCACGAAATCCCATAGTTCAATCCCTTCACTGTCTAGGAACAAATACATTTTATGTTTCCAGTATGAATAATCAGTTCCATCAAAGTAGGGTATAAGAATAGTGTTAAGATTTCCATGAGAGTTTGATGAAGAAGAAGTTGCCATAGTGGATCAAATTTCACAATTAAGTTTAAGAAATCTCAGGCTCTGATACCAATTGTTGTCCCAAGATGGCAACCAAGAGGGGGGGGGGTGAATTGGTTTCCTCAAGAAATAATGACAATTAAAAAACTCAACAAAATAGAAATGCGGAATAGAGAGATGGTTGAGTAATGGAAGAAAGAAAGAACACACAAGATTTATAGTGGTTCGGATTTACTTCAATCCTACATCCACTTCCTTAACAACTTGTTAAGGTTTCACTAATTTTTGAAGTTTTTACAAGCTCACTTCCAACTTTGGTGTTTTCACAAGTTCACACCTAACTTCACAAGTGTTTTTCTAAGGCTTACATTCAAGAACCTTTAAAGGAGTTTTTAAGGCTCACTCTCACAACCTAAACAAGAGTTTTACAAGGCTTACTCTTACAACCCAAGTGTTTTCCAAGCTCACACTCAAACTTATACAATGGTGTTTTCAATGCTAACACCTAACATTCATTACAATTCAAATGTAAGTTTAAGTAAAAGAAAAGTTGTTGCTTGGCTATCATATTCTTTTTTCTTGCTTCACTTCTTATTGCTTTTCTTGTAGAAGCACTGTATTTATAGCCAATGTGGTCTTACTAGCCGTTATTGATAGTGAGAATAAAGTCTTGGCAGTCTAGACCTTCTTTATTAAACTGTCCGAAGCATTTCACGGTCGTCCTTGGATTAGGTACGGTCGCTGAATTTAAAAAAGCTTCAACGGTCGAATTTGAGTGCTCTGCAGCAGGAATCTTGCCCATGTTGTGGTTGTCGGGACGGTCGCGCATCACAAAGGTGCGGTTGCCCTTTTTGAATGTTGAAGTGGGATTATAACGGTCATGTCACGTGTCATTCTCTGATAGGGCAGAAGAGATGTCCGCCAAAATTTTAATGTCGCGGTCGCCCTAAGTATCATCTCACGGTCTAGTTGAGAAACTCGTGTCTAACTTCTGGATGCACCTGAGGACACGAACACTACTGTCTCTTTAAGCAATTTTCTCCTGCATTGGCAGAGCGATCGCGAATATGAAGGCGCGGTCGCTAAAGTGGTAAGCGAGGCCGTATCATTCACCGTTCTTGTCACCGCGAACCTTACTGTGATTATAATGATTTAAGGTCCTTGAGTAGCAGTCGTCCATAACTTGGGACGGTCGCTAGTCTTTAAGTGCGGTCGCGACTGAGGTCGGGTTTCTGACCGCGAAACCTACTGTGATAAGGTTTCTTCCTTTAATTGAATGGTGCGGTCGTATTAAGGTTTTGTGCGACCGCTAGAAGTGTTATGTTCAGCTTTATTTGAAGCAACCTAAGCCTGCAACAAGATTCTCCAAACACATGTTAAATGGATCATTCAATTTGAGTTGTCAAGGATCAAAATTGAGATCATTTGTCTAACACATATTATAAACACAAAAATAACATTAGTATCTCATTCTAAGTTATTTTAAATCAATTAACAATATTTACAACAATTCTTTCTAAAAAATCCACCACCTTACTATCTCTTTCAAACTACCACCCAACCTATCTATTTCCATCATCCAACCATAAATTCATTACATACACATTAATATAACATCAAAACAATTCACTTTAACAGTTATAAACATCATCATCAAAAACTCTAATTTCACATAATCTTTCCATAAACCCTAACCTCACCAAAACCAATTCCTTTTCACCAACCAATCTTAAAATCATATCATTCAAATCAAAATAACTTCCAAATAATCTATATAAAGAATTATCTTAGTCTCCATAAAATTTTCATTTTTCACATAATTAGAATTTCCAAGGAAACTTCTTAAAATTTCAAGAAAACTTACTTACCTCATGCAAAACCTCCAAAACCATCTTTGGATGCTTGAAATCTTAGGAAATTTGATCTTTGAGAAGATGAAAACCTTCCTCTTATTCATCTGTGGAGGAACGTCCATGAAAGGAGAAGAGGAAGAATATGAGAATTGTTTTTTTTTTTTTACTTTTCTTTCTTCCCTCTTTCTTAGCCACAAGCACACATATATATATATTTAATTAATTAATTAATATTAATTAATAAATATCAACATTTCCCATCATTTTCCACTACCATTAAAAAATTATTTTAATTTTCAATTTTTTTTAAAATCTTTTTAACTTTTACCATTTTACTATTTACCATTGACTTTTACTACCTACTTTTTGACTTTTATATGTTATGTATATTTTACTTATATATATATATATTATTTTCCATAATCCAACACTTTAATTTACCTTTCAAATAATTTATTTAATTGTACTTAAAATCTTTGGGTGTTACAACATGCACCACACTTATTTCCATTGCTAAATTAATCACATCAATCTCTTCTTAAATTCTCTGAACTTGCTTTCCAATCTATTTTAAATCAATAATAGTTCATCATTTATTTAATCTCATTTCTCATATTATATGTTTGTCATAATTTCACATTCTTTATTTGTTTCTTATTTTCATTCTTCTTACTTTAATTCCCAAACTATCTTACTTCTTTATACATAATACAAAATCCATTAATTTCATACAATTATCTTTTATCCATTCTTTAACTATACACTTGTTTTGATTAACAAAGAGCATATATTAATTTCCTCATATAAATTTCACTTATAAAACAAAATTAATAATATTAAACCCTCTCCAAGTACATAACTAAATTCACGCTTTAGTTATAATTAATAGCACTTTCATTCTCTCTTACCTTTTATCATCTTATTTTGCATAATTTAATAATAAAATTCTATAAACACTTTTGTAGATAACTTAGAACATTTCTTACTTAACTCAAAGTTATTCTCTAATATAATAACCATTTAACTTCACATACACTATATATTAGAAACAAATGATTCAATACTCCACTTTTTAAGTAATTAATTTTACACAACTGTTGACTCTAAAAGTATAAGTCACTTTTAAACCAATTAATTAACATTTCAATAATTATATATATCATAACCATAATCTTACTTCCAAGACGTTAAATTCTTTAACTCTAAAGACTTTTAAAACTCTATACTTTCCATACTCACTTCATATTAGAAACATAATTGCTTAACTCATTATTATTAATCACTTTTCTACCAGTCTCCACACTCTTCCTCATATTTTCATCTTATTATCACACTTTACAAAATTAATTTTCTTTCACATTATTCCTCTTATTTTTTTTCTTTTCCACAAACATTCGCAATTCTTCTCTTTTATCCATAACTCATCACATTTTCACAGTTCTTTGCCTTTCCACACTTTCTAAAATTGTAAACAAATTCTCAACTTAGGCGTATGAGATATGTCCATGCAAATCACATATCTTGTCCATATCTCATAAAATAAAACTATTAATCTCATAAAAAATGATCCCACGGTCATAGCACCTTAGATCCACACTTGTGGGTTACAAAACTAGTCTACCAATGTACGAAACAACTCCCATGGCCGTGGCACATCAATGGCCACGCCCGTGGCTTACAAATTAACACTGCTCTCACGATAACTCATTCTCAAACAGTTCCATTTTCAATGCCACGCTCGTGTCCCACTAGTCACACGCCCGTGGCATCCCAAAATCACACATTTACTCTTATTCACTTGTTTTTCATTAGCTTAAACACATGATCTAAATACATTATTATCAACAACTCACATATATATGTATATTCATTCACATGCTAATTTTACACAATTTTTCATTTGTTACCTCATTTCCAATCCATACTTTACAAAATACTCATTTATTCCTTTCTCATTACAATTTTACCAAATATCACTTAATACTCTTACATAAAATTTCATTAAATCAAATTTCATTATTCTCTAATTAAACTAACTTTTTTTTACTTCCACAATCTTTTCATTACACTTCTCTTATTTTTTTTTCCTTACAATCTCTTGCTTATATACATCTATATTATAATATGCTATACCCATAATAACTCATTTAATTCAAAATCATTTCATTTATATTTTCTATCCATATGCAAGGATTTCACTTTCTTTTTTAACCTCATAACTCAATTCTAACAACATTCACAAACTAAATTTCTTATCCATTATTCCACTTCTTTAAACAATCAAACAAACTTATAAATTTCCAATTTCATTTCTTTCTCTAACTTTACTATCATGTGGAACCTCATTTTTGACACTATCATCTAACTCATATAATTAAAACACATCACTTCATAAGCCACATTACATCCAAATTTTTTTTTCAAAAATTTCTAATTTTTGGAAAATTTGATAAAATAAATTATAATTTAAAAGGATAAATTAAATTAATAGTTTTAAATGAAAAATGAAGGAATTTTAAATGAAAAAGTGGAATATATATATGATATATATGCAAAATATACATAACAAATATAAAAGTCAACATTTTTAAAAGAAAAGGGTATTTTGGTAATTAAATCTTATAAATTCAAAATTAATAAAATAATTCAAAAACAAATTAATTTTGAATGGAAGAGGAAAATTAGGACTTTTAATTTATTAAAAAAATAATTAAATAATTAAATATTAAATTATTTTAATATATATATATGTGGTTAAAAAAAAAGATGAAAAGGAAAGAATATTTAAAAGTCTTCTTCTTCTTCTTCTTCTTCTTCTCAAGAACGTGGCTTCCATGGATGATTAAAGACCAAGGATTTTGCTTCTTCCATACTCCATAAATCGAAGGAATTAACAAGTTTCAAGTGGATTTTTGGTGATTTCCACCAAAATTAGTAAGTTTCCATCTCTTTTCTTTGAATTCCTTGGAAATTTAGATTATGTGAGAGTTTGGATTTTTATGTAGTATGTTATAATTGTTGAAATTGGTGTGTATGATGTTATTTTGGGTAGTTAATAGTGATTCTAAGGTTAGATTGAAGAGATGATGGAGTTTGGTTAAAGAATGGTGAAGAGAGAGAATTTAGGGTTATGGATTTTTGGGGTTTTGAAAACATGAATTTTAATTGTGCAAATTGATTCCAAATGAGTTTTTTTTGATTCATAAACAAGTATTTTAAAGTCAAATATTGGATTTGGTGGTGTTGGTTTGGAGTTTGAGAATGGAAGTGGAGTTTTAGGGTTTTGGAAAAGTGATTTTCCAAAGTGGTTGAATTGTGTGATTTTATTTGTTTAAGCATGTTGTTTAGTGTTAAAAGTGATGAATATAAGCTTGGAATGAGTAATGGATTGTGTTGGAATGGAAAATCTTCAATAGGGGAAGGTTAGGCCATTTTTGAGATTTTGTGTATAAGAGTGTATTTTTATAATGTAAATGATTTAAATGTATTAAAATATGTTTTTAATAATATAAATAAACTTAAAACACTAATTTAATTGTAGTAGAATGGAATTCTAATGTTGAAGTAAGGAAAGGCTAAATTTTTGAAAATTTATAGGAGTGATGTGTAATTATGATTTAATGTTGGAAATGCCATTAAATGTGATACTAAATGATTTTTTTGCTATCACAATTGGTTTAGGCATTGAGGGAGATTGATTTGCTTCATCCAAGTGGTGAAGGGCAAGTTAGAAAGATTGGATTGAAGGTTGTTTTTAGCTTGCTTTGGGTTGCTAGTGGAGGTATGTACAAACTTTGAATATAATGTCTATATTTGCATAACATTTGGGCTTAACACATTTTGGTTGAAAAATGTGTTAAGTTACTTGGTTCGTTGATTGTGTATGAATAATATGCTATGACATTTGTAATGTCATATATGTGTTAAATGCATTGTGAAAAGCCATTGATAATGGCTAATTTGTGTAACATGTGAAATATGCATATTATGTGAAAATACCCAAAGTAATTGGGTAATGTGTTGTGAATGCAAAAATGAGATATGTGTAATAATGAAATGAATTGATATTGATAAAAATGAGAAAAGTGAGAAAAATGACAAAGATGTGAAAAATGAGAAAAAAATGTGAAAATAAGGCAATGTGCCTAGATTGAATATGTGACAAAAAGAAAGAGATTAATAATGAGAAAAATGAATAAATTGTGTGCCTAGTATGTTATTCAATTTTTAGAGTTCTGGGTTTGGCGGCATGCCTATGATTGCCTACGGGCTATACGCTGGAATGGTGAAAAGACTGGGTCGTAAGCCAGGCCAGCTGATAAATATGATATTTTTGGGGTGAAAAGACTGGGTCATAAGCCTCAAAAACTGTAGCAGTCTAGCCGGATTGAGGACCAAGATACTAGGGCCTAAGGGTCTAGCCAGGTTGAGGTCCAAGAGACTGGGGCTGTTACATTATCCATGTATATATATATTGCCTACGGGGCTAGACACATGGTGTCATTATGGACCAAAGCAGTAACTCTGAAATTTGAATAGCATATTAGATCCTTTTTGGGCCCATGCTTGTCTTTGTTTTACTGTGAATTATGAATTATGATACAATTGAGTAATATAATGTTATGAGTTGTGCTTATGAATTATTTGAAAAATATAAAAAAGTGGATTGATGTGACATTTATATGCATTGTGCATTTGGTATTGCATTGAGTTATATTATTATTATCAAAGTTTGTACCACTAGGCTTCGGCTTAGCGCGATTGTTTCCATCGAGCAGGTGACAGGGTAGACCAAGTTGAGCCAGAGAGTTCTTCTAGACCAGGTCGAGTCTAGACTTGTAGTTGAGCTTGTAGAGTTGCTATCGAGATCAGAAACACTGCCAGCAACATGTATATATTTTTATGTTATTGTACATTTTGAGTTTTATGTATAATATATTATGTTTTGAATTTTACGTATTGTATATTATAAAGAATGTTTGGGTCAATGTATTTGAAATAGGAGAGTAAGTGTGTTTTAAATTATATATATCTATATGTATAAATGTTTGAGAAAATTGGTGAAATTGAGAAGTATGGTTGAGAGGGTGATTGGAAATTATTGGGAGTGTTTTCTTTTTGCAGGTTGAGTAATTGCTAAATTTTGGGATATCGAAAATACAGACAAAACTCTGACGAATTTTTCCCAGAGATTTATATATATATTATTTATTTTGGGTTCTTATAACAAGTAAATAATATTTATATTCTATTTAATTTTTATATATTTAGAATTTGAAATTTTAAGTTGGAAATAAAAAAAAATTTGTAAATCCGTCTGTGACATTTTTTACCGTATATGCGTATTTTACATATGCTAGAAATATGTTTTGTACGTATATAGGGTATAAGGTGTTTTATTAGTTTTTGATATAGAATTGTGTGTTATTTATTATGATGATTATTGTTTTCTTTAGATATTTTGATAGTTTTAATATGTTTATTTAGTGTTTTCATCAATTTTGGTAGTTTTAATTTATTTCAGTGTTTGTCATTTTTGTTCTAGTTTTTAGTGTGGTGTTTATGTGTTGTTGGTTAATGTTTATTTGATTCTTGTTTAAAGATTGTTTAAGTGTTTGTTTTAGGTTAATATGCAAACTGTTTCCTTGGAAGAAAGAGTAGCATGAAGCAAAGGGCAAAACCAAGGAACCAAGAGAGAAGGAATTTTTTTTGGCAGTGACTGGCACACTCAGAGGACATGGCCAAGCTACTGGTCGTGTCACATGAAACGGCCAGAAGACTTGGCTGTGTCCCATACCAAGCTAAGGAAGAAGGCCAAAAGATCAGAAGGTGACAAACTTAAGGGACACGGCCAAGTCACTGGCCGTGTCCCTCCAAACTTGTCAAACACGGCCAAGCTCACCCAAGCTTGGCCGTGTCACTCACCATTCCAAAGAAGAAGAGATGAAAATCACACAGAAGCGGACACATTCAACTGACACAGCCAAGCCACTGGCCGTGTCACATGACACGGCCAGGAGCTTGGCCGTGTCACTCCATGGACTAAAAGAGCGGATTTTTTAAGCGGGGTTTCGTATAAATTATACGATTAGGGTTTTGATTAAGGGTTGTTGATCAGCCCTCAGAGAATTAACTTAGGGTTTCTATTTGTTTTCTTTGAGATTATTGATTACACTTTGATTCAAACTAATTAGATTAAATTTGTTTTTTCCATTGTAACATTCTTCTAGCAAAGATCTAAACAAGAGATTCTTCAGGAAGCTAAGGGAGTTGTAATTTGGTTTTGTTCTCAAACTTTATCTCTTAAGTTCATTGGAATTGTATTCATGAATTCTATTATGTTTAAATTGATTTCCTTGATTTTTAATGAGATGAATATGTTTGATAGCTTTATTATGAACTAATTTGATCTATTCTAGGGTTTGTATGGACCTACTATGATTGTATGAATTGGTTATTGCTCTTAACTAAATTTATTTCTTTAGCGTTAATTGAATGGATTAATGTTAATATATGATTGATTGGCCACCAATTATGTGTTTAAGGTATTAGATGAAGGATTGAGAGATGAAGTCTAATGCTAGAACAATTCAATTAGGGACTTAGGTGAATTAGAGATATAACTTAAGAAAAGGATTATTTCAATTGTAACAAGATTATTTGAGAGAGGTTTGAATGTAAGAGCTTATTTTCTTGATTTGATTAATTAAGTTGCATGAGATCTAATCTTTGAAATTAAATTGGTTGAGAGTAATAACCGTTCATACATATAAGTTAGTAGAGAACTGCAAACCCTAGACCTTTCTATTAAGTGAATCAATATATCAGCTCAGTTTACCTTTATTGTTTTAAACTCTAATCGATCTGTTTTCATTAGTTGTTAGCAATTTAAATTTATTATAATTTGTTATTTGCAACCTGATAATCAATTAGTTTATCTAGCTTCCTTGAGAGACGACCTTGGGGTGATCACCTTTGCTACAACTACCTCTTATACTTGCGAGAGACGCTTTTAGTAGAACTTAATTCGAGCGCAACAAGTTTTTGGCGCCGTTACCAGAGAAGCTAATTGGCGTAATTGTTTATTAGGCATAAATAGTTTAGGTTATTTTTCATTGTTTACTTTTTATTTTATTTGTCTTTTACTTTTAATAATTCCTTTTTCTAGAAATTTTGTTTATGCAAGTCAGGAGATCACTCGGAGGAGAGCTATATCCAGTTATTCCAGAAATTCAGAGAGTGAAAAGGAGTAGAGAAGAGTTTGAATTGCATACCGGATTTGATACGGAGGAGGACTCTTCTGATTTTGAGTCGGATACTGCACAATCTACCAATATGGGAGAAGAAAGGCAAAGAACTATGAGGGACTTTGCTAGACCTGTCATTAGAACTTCCACATCTTGTATAAGATTGACGGATGCAACAAGAAATTATGAGTTGAAGCACATCCATTACAACATGCTGCCATCATTCTATGGAGTTCCAAATGAAGATCCTTTGAACTTTATTCGGGATTTCTATTCCACCCTCAACACTTTTCCATTTGGAGGACTAACAGAGGAATAGTTGAGGATGAGATGCTTTCCGTATACATTGAAGGATAGGGCAAAGAGCTGGCTTATGATGTTGCCTGAAAAATTCTTTGACAACTTGGGAGCAAGTTTATAACAAGTTTATGGGCAAATTTTACTCACATCAGAAGACAGCTGAATTGAGAGGGAAAATAGCTACATTCTCTCAATTTGAAGGAGAGCCATTTCATGAGGCTTGGGACAGGTTTAAGATGTTATTGATCCAGTGTCCACACCATCTGTAATATCCTCATGTATGCCTTAGAAGTTTTGATTATATTATTGTTATAAGTTGGATTGAATGTATATGAGATTTGAAAGAGGAAAGAAATTAAAAGAGAATGTGTATGTGTTGTTTTAAAAAAAGAAAGTAAGGTGTAGAGAGAAATGTATATGTTGGGTATATGGTGGTATAACTAACATATACATTAGTCAAAAGAGAGAGTCAATGAAAGGGGATATTTATTTGGATATGTGAAATTACTATTATGGGCATACAAATGACAAAAGTTAAGTTAAATGGAAAAGGGTATATAGGTAATTGCTTGGTTAAAATCTTTGGTGGAGATTTAAAGAAGAAGAGGAAGTTGACTTTTGTTTATTTTTCTTTTCTTCTCTTTGGTGTGCCGGCCATTCAAGAAAGGAGAGAGCAAGAGAGGTGTTCTTGATGCAAGAATCAAATTGATGAAGCAAGCAAAGGGTTTGATTAAAGATTAGTAAAATTTCTTCATTTAAGGTAAGACCTCTCTTGTTTTCCTTTGTTAATTTTGAAGTTGGGTCTAAAAGAAATTGTGATTGGTTGATGTGATGATTTGGTGTGTTTGATATGTGTTTATAAGTGTTTAAATTGATTGTGAGATTAAAAGATTGAATTGGTATTAATTTGGTTGTGAATATGGTAAGATATGTGAAGGTTGATTGTGGAAGATCAAGTGGGAAGTTGGTTTTAGGGTTTGGTATTGGTGAAAGTTTTAATGTAATGTTTATGTGTTGTTTAAGTGGTTAATGTGATGAATATGTAAGATATGTGTTGATAACATTGATTAGAACCAATTGAATGAAGTTATTGTTGTGCTAAGGAAGAGAAAATGCATTTGGAAGAGTGTTGGTTTTAATTAGGGTTGTGTTCCTGAGTGACACGGCCAGAATTAATGAGAGACACGGCCAAGACTTGAGAAATTTGGGTGACACGGCCAAGTTGGAGGGATTTTGGCCGTGTTGGATAGGTTTTGGGGTGACACGGCCACTGGCTTGGCCGTGTCCCTTGACCGTGTTTGCTACTGCCTGATTTATATTGTGAGACACGGCCGTGTCCTTGCCCGTGTCTTCCTCGGGAAGTTTTGATTTTGAGAGACACGGCCACAAGCTTGGCTGTGTCCCTTGGGTGTGTCTGCTACTGTGATGGTTTTTGGTTCTTCATGCATTGTTTGATTCTTCAAAAGTTATTTTCTCCTAAACATTTTATATACACTCTAAATACTTTGTAATCAAAGAATGACCTAAACAAATGTATGTGGATGATTCTAAACCTATGAATAATGATCTTTGGATTAGGTTTAAAGAGATTGTGTTGCATTAACCTAATGTGGAGAATTCTTGGAAGAGGAAATGTATAGATGGATGGGAATAGTTCTTGAGGTAAGTACCAATACATATGATTGTATTTATTTACATGATTTGAGGCTTAACACATTTGTTTGCAAATGTGTTAAGTGATTTATTATATTGTTAATATAATTGGATTAAGGTGATGATTGAATGATGTGAAGGATGTGAAGATCATTAAAAAGGTAAGCATAAACCCTATTTGATTGTATATCCTTATATGTCTTTGAACCTTAACACATTTGGATGAAATATGAAATGGGAAAGGTAGGAAGGAATGAGGATCATTCTTAAGGTATGTGCAATTTGTTATGATAAATGCTCTAGTAATGAATGGTGTTAATGTGTTTGGAGAAATGAGGAAATGTTATGTTATATGCCTTGTGAATCTTGTGTATGGCAATGTATTATATGAATGATATACTTTGAAATTGTTATATCAATGATGCTATATGTATCATATGGATTAAGATATGATATGTTGTGAAGCCATTGTGATTGGCTATGACAATTCAATTGAGATATGTGAGGCATGTTTGCCTAAATGATGCCATTGTGGTTGGCTATGATGATGTAAATGATGATTGAGGCATGTTTGCCTAAATGATGATGTGAATGAGAATGAAATTGATAATGAAATAATGAATGAATTGTGTGTCTAATATGTTATTCATTTTCAGAGTTTTGTTGTTGGTGGCATGCCTAATGGTAACAATCTCTTGAAGTTAGGTTGGGCTTGATCCTTGAAGCCAAGTTGGGTTGAAGTTTAACATGTTTTACTCCCCTTGAAGCTTGGTTGGGTCTAGTCCTTGAAGGCTAATTGAGATGTTACAACCCTTGAAGCTAGGTTGGATTTGTTCTTGAAGCCAAGTTGGGTTGATACTTAGCATGCTTTGTTCCCCTTGAAGCTTGGTTGAACCTAATCCTTGAAGCCTAGTTGGGATAATGATAAATGTGATAATTAAACCAAAGCATTAACTCTGAAAGTCGAATGGCATATTAGTGTTTTGGGCCCGAGTCTGTCTTTGTTGCCAATGTGAAATACAAGTGTTGAAATAAATGAGATTTATGGTGGATTCACAATTGATATGATATGTAATGTGTGTATTGCAATATTATTGTGAGCATTGGAAATGTGATTCATAATTGATATGATATGTAATATGGGTGTTGCAATACTATTGTGAGCATTGGGAATGTGATTCATAATTGATATGATATGTAATGTGTGTATTGCAATATTATTGTGAGCATTTGAAATGTGATTCATGATTGGAATGATACATATAATGTGGGTATATTAATATATTGATTTTGAGTATTGGTGAAGGATTGGAGTTAGTGATGATATTATGTATATATATATACATCATATATGGAATTAGCTAGGATATATAAAAGATGCAATTAAAAAGAAAAGAAAATATGATAAGAATTAATTATACATTGAATTGATATATCATTATATGCTAATACTTCTATATTACATGTTGTATTTTATATTTGGTCTACTAAGCTCTCGGGCTTAGCGCGGGTGTGTATTCGCGCAGGTAAATAGGAGGAAGATATGAAGTCTTTCGTTATGCCACAAGAAGAGTATAAGTTTGTCGAGACCAACTAGAGGGTAATGCATACATGTATAACTTTTATATTGATCTATTTATGTCGAGAAAGTAATTATATGTATAAATGAAGTTTTTGATAAAAATAATGATTTGGTAAATGTTATTTAAATTAATGTATTAGGTTTTGGAATTTCTTTTACAGGTTTTTAAAAAAATAATGAAGTGACATCCTTATACTTTATATACTTACCGTATGTATACCAAGTATATATGTATAGTACTTATATAAGGTATCGGGGTGTTACAATTGTTTTGGTATCAGAGCTTAGGTTCGAGATTCTCGGCCTAAGTGAGATTAAAAAAAAAATTTGAAAAGTTTAACTAGAAGTAAAAAGGAAAAGTTTTGAAATGAAATTTGTAATACGTGCATATGCATTGACATCTAGGTTGGTCTCGGATGTGGCATAATATGAATTGTAGAATATTTGTGTTATATGAGATGTTCAATATAGTTGATGATATATGTGTATACTATGTTGATATGATGAGAAACCATGATTGTTGGCAATGATGTTGGAAATGAATTATAATTGAGGCATAGTGCCTAAATGATTATGAGAAACGCATTGTGAAATGTAATGTGATATATGTATATTGATGATGCATATGAAAAATGTCATGATGTGTGCAACATGAAATGTAATGTTGATATTTATGAGCAATATTATGTAGGGCATAATGTGAATTGAAACATAAAGAAATAAAAAGGAGAATAAAGTTGAAAATGAGTAGAAATCAAAATCAAGATTAAAGTATGTATTCTTTCCTTTATACTTTGAACCTCTTTATAATAATGTTTATGTTGAGGTTGTTAGACAGAGAAAATATTGCTGGATTGTTATTATTGAAAGATATGTTACTAAAATGAGGAAAGAATGGTGGAATATTGAATGAGTTGGTTAGTATAGACAAAGTGTGATTATTTAAAGTTGGGATATATGTATATAAAATTAAGGTTTTGTTTAAAGGAAAAAGAGATGATATTGGTTAAGTAAGAAAATAAGTTGATATTGTTATTTTAATGCGAACATGGTAAATTCAATGTTAGAAATGTGAGATGCTTGGATATTGTGAAAGCTCATGGTAATGGTGATAATATGTGATATTTGAGATTTTTGAAGTGAGCTTTATGATTGTGGAAATTATATGTTTTAATATTGCTTTGTGATATATATTTGTAAGATGTTTTTAAAGTGATGATAGAAAAGATGAGTTTGGCAAATTGAAGCTTAAACGAAGTAGTAAATTGAGAAGTTAAAGTTTTAGTGGAATTTGATAAAGATTATTGGGATATTGATGGTTTAATGTATATTCAATACATGAGCTAGGTGAAATGACTAATATTTCATATTAAAGCATTATGAATTGAGTAATGTGATTGATAGCATGAAAATTTGTTTTGAAGTATAGATAAGCAAATGAAAATGAGTTATTTTAAGTCATATTATTGCAAAGGGCATAAATGGATATGGAAGCATATTAAATGCTTTTAAAGATAAAAGTGAAAGAGATGTCACCTTGGGAATGTGACTGAGATGGATATGAAGTGTTAATATAGTTGGAATATATATATATATGTATATAGTTGTTGTATGAAAAAAAATATATATTTTACATCATATGGGGAGAACGAGGATGATAGTGTTTAAGAGAAAGTGATAAACAATAAATGTGTATTGAATGTATGGAAAAGGAAAATAAAATAAGAGCATATAATTAAGTGTATACATGTATATAATATGAAGGTGATTTACAAATATGTATGTGGTATAATTATAGAATTTGTGATATGGGAAATAATGTTGTATGTGTTAGTGGACCTAAGAGAGATTAGGTCTTGAATTGTGTAAAGCTAGATGGATTATGTGGTGAAAGTGAGTATGGAAAGGACTTGAGTAATATTGGACAGTGGAAATTGTTATGATGAGCATTGAATGTGATGATCATGTGATATTTAGAATTTTAAGGTATTCACATATGGAAAGTTCTATATATATATATTATAAGAGATTGTAGATGGATTAGAAATGAGGTGATGAATAGAAATTGTAAGGGAACTGCATATGACTGAATATGTATATAGTAATATTGTTGAAATATGAAGTAAGTTGATAAAGATCATTTATTCGAGTGCAAATTGGCTTGAAATAGAATTGGAATGTGTTAACTTCGGATATGGCAAAAATGCAAAGAAGGAATATGTGATCCTTGAGATACACCTTAGCCTTGTATTGGTAAAGATTGAGAATAGAATTATAAAAGAACAGTATTGATTTGAAAGTTCCAGGCTTGAATATTAATTTCTTAAAGCCATGTGTTTTGTTCAGTATATTGGATTGGTTAATTTGTTATCCATGGATTTGGGGTTTTAGATAAAATGATTGTAATACAGATTTGGTGAAATTGAAAATTTTGTTTGAGAAGTATAGTTAAAAGTGATGATGGATAAAGTTGTACTTTATCATTTTATGTTAAAATTTTGGTTATAATTGTGAAGACTAAGAGAGGAAAAAGAAACTATGGAAAGGTTTTGAGTTATGGATGATGTGACAATAAGGTAATCAAAATAAATATACCAATGATAGAAGATGTAAAGAGATATTAAAGGGAGAAATTATAATATATGAATGAAAGTTATACTGAATATGTTTATGGTATGTAATTTGAGGTTTAAGTGAATGAACTCAAGGTTTGAGTGAATGTATTATAGATATTAAATATGATATAACATTTTTGAAAATTGGTGAAAATTATACTAAGATAATAAAGAATAAACTATGTGTATATTAAAAGGTAATTGGAAAAGATTTGTTATCATGATGATTTGACTGAAAATGGATCGGAAGAGATCAGGAATTGAATATAAGTTTGCTCTAATGGAATTAAGTTATATATATATATATATGAAAATTGTGAGATTTCTTGATAAGTTAATTAAATTAATTGTTGGTTGGAGTTGAATAAAATTTGAATGTGGATATATTGCGACAGATAGATCAATGGATCTAGAATTGGCTAAGATTATGAATCATTATTGTAATTTAATGTGTATAATAGTACCAAGAGTGTAATTATTTACATGGTAATGTACATGATGTAAAATTTTTAAAGGATGATTGGATGAATGAATGAAGTTATAGTAATTGTAAATCATGATAAAAAGAGAAAAGATTGGTTATTTATAAAATAAGTTGAAAGGTAATGTATTAATATGTAAGTTAAGTGAAAAGCATGCTAAAGAAATAACTCCATTTATGAAAAATCAGAATTTTGTTATCTGTTGAGGGTGATAAATGTCTATTTAGACAGTGATTGTAATGAAGGGATAATTAATGCTCAGATATAAGTCAATGGTTTTTAAGGTTAAAGTTAAGAGAGTAATTAAAAAGAAGTGAAAGAACAAAATATATTAAATATAAAGATTAGATGGATTATAAGTGTACTATAAAATGATCTGATTCTTATATAAAGACATTAACAAGAAATGTAAAGAGTTCTTCTGAATGTTTGATTAAGGAAGTAACAAGATGTATAAACGTATAGAATGATGAGTTATGGAATTTAAAGAAGGTGGTTGATTCTAGAGGAGAGTTGAAGCTATATGATTTGATGATATAATGACTTAAACGTATAATTAACTTCATATGGAAGTTAAGATGGTATGGTATTATGAATGGATTACAATTATACTAGATAATTTCGAGGACGAAATTATTTAAGGGGGAGAGAATTGTAATATCCTCATGTATGCCTTAGAAGTTTTGATTATATTATTGTTATAAGTTGAATTGCATGTATATGAGATTTGAAAGAGGAAAGAAATTAAAAGAGAATGTGTATGTGTTGTTTTAAAAAAAGAAAGTAAGGTGTAGAGAGAAATGTATATGTTGGGTATATGGTGGTATAACTAACATATACATTAGTCAAAAGAGAGAGTCAATGAAAGGGGATATTTATTTGGATATGTGAAATTACTATTATGGGCATACAAATGACAAAAGTTAAGTTAAATGGAAAAGGGTATATAGGTAATTGCTTGGTTAAAATCTTTGGTGGAGATTTAAAGAAGAAGAGGAAGTTGACTTTTGTTTATTTTTCTTTTCTTCTCTTTGGTGTGCCGGACATTCAAGAAAGGAGAGAGCAAGAGAGGTGTTCTTGATGCAAGAATCAAATTGATGAAGCAAGCAAAGGGTTTGGTTAAAGATTAGTAAAATTTCTTCATTT
Source organism: Garcia nutans (assembly GCA_947685225.1). NCBI lineage: Eukaryota > Viridiplantae > Streptophyta > Magnoliopsida > Malpighiales > Euphorbiaceae > Garcia > Garcia nutans. Next base: position 17,776,885 of record CANTUV010000033.1, on the reverse strand, counting down.
AAGGTAAGACCTCTCTTGTTTTCCTTTGTTAATTTTGAAGTTGGGTCTAAAAGAAATTGTGATTGGTTGATGTGATGATTTGGTGTGTTTGATATGTGTTTGATATGTGTTTAAATTGATTGTGAGATTAAAAGATTGAATTGGTATTAATTTGGTTGTGAATATGGTAAGATATGTGAAGGTTGATTGTGGAAGATCAAGTGGGAAGTTGGTTTTAGGGTTTGGTATTGGTGAAAGTTTTAATGTAATGTTTATGTGTTGTTTAAGTGGTTAATGTGATGAATATGTAAGATATGTGTTGATAACATTGATTAGAACCAATTGAATGAAGTTATTGTTGTGCTAAGGAAGAGAAAATGCATTTGGAAGAGTGTTGGTTTTGATTAGGGTTGTGTTCTTGAGTGACACGGCCAGAATTAATGAGAGACACGGCCAAGACTTGAGAAATTTGGGTGACACGGCCAAGTTGGAGGGATTTTGGCCGTGTTGGATAGGTTTTGGGGTGACACGGCCACTGGCTTGGCCGTGTCCCTTGACCGTGTTTGCTACTGCCTGATTTATATTGTGAGACACGGCCGTGTCCTTGCCCGTGTCTTCCTCGGGAAGTTTTGATTTTGAGAGACACAGCCACAAGCTTGGCCGTGTCCCTTGGGTGTGTCTGCTACTGTGATGGTTTTTGGTTCTTCATGCATTGTTTGATTCTTCAAAAGTCATTTTCTCCTAAACATTTTATATACACTCTAAATACTTTGTAATCAAAGAATGACCTAAACAAATGTATGTGGATGATACTAAACCTATGAATAATGATCTTTGGATTAGGTTTAAAGAGATTGTGTTGCATTAACCTAATGTGGAGAATTCTTGGAAGAGGAAATGTATAGATGGATGGGAATAGTTCTTGAGGTAAGTACCAATACATATGATTGTATTTATTTACATGATTTGAGGCTTAACACAATTGTTTGCAAATGTGTTAAGTGATTTATTACATTGTTAATATAATTGGATTAAGGTGATGATTGAATGATGTGAAGGATGTGAAGATCATTAAAAAGGTAAGCATAAACCCTATTTGATTGTATATCCTTATATGTCTTTGAACCTTAACACATTTGGATGAAATATGAAATGGGAAAGGTAGGAAGGAATGAGGATCATTCTTAAGGTATGTGCAATTTGTTATGATAAATGCTCTAGTAATGAATGGTGTTAATGTGTTTGGTGAAATGAGGAAATGTTATGTTATATGAATGATATACTTTGAAATTGTTATATCAATGATGCTATATGTATCATATGGATTAAGATATGATATGTTGTGAAGCCATTGTGATTGGCTATGACAATTCAATTGAGATATGTGAGGCATGTTTGCCTAAATGATGCCATTGTGGTTGGCTATGATGATGTAAATGATGATTGAGGCATGTTTGCCTAAATGATGATGTGAATGAGAATGAAATTGATAATGAAATAATGAATGAATTGTGTGTCTAATATGTTATTCATTTTCAGAGTTTTGTTGTTGGTGGCATGCCTAATGGTAACAATCTCTTAAAGTTAGGTTGGGCTTGATCCTTGAAGCCAAGTTGGGTTGAAGTTTAACATGTTTTACTCCCCTTGAAGCTTGGTTGGGTCTAGTCCTTGAAGCCTAATTGAGATGTTACAACCCTTGAAGCTAGGTTGGATTGGTTCTTGAAGCCAAGTTGGGTTGATACTTAGCATGCTTTGTTCCCCTTGAAGCTTGGTTGAACCTAATCCTTGAAGCCTAGTTGGGATAATGATAAATGTGATAATTAAACCAAAGCATTAACTCTGAAAGTCGAATGGCATATTAGTGTTTTGGGCCCGAGTCTGTCTTCGTTGCCAATGTGAAATACAAGTGTTGAAATAAATGAGATTTATGGTGGATTCACAATTGATATGATATGTAATGTGTGTATTGCAATATTATTGTGAGCATTGGAAATGTGATTCATAATTGATATGATATGTAATATGGGTGTTGCAATACTATTGTGAGCATTGGGAATGTGATTCATAATTGATATGATATGTAATGTGTGTATTGCAATATTATTGTGAGCATTTGAAATGTGATTCATGATTGGAATGATACATATAATGTGGGTATATTAATATATTGATTTTGAGTATTGGTGAAGGATTGGAGTTAGTGATGATATTATGTATATATATATACATCATATATGGAATTAGCTAGGATATATAAAAGATGCAATTAAAAAGAAAAGAAAATATGATAAGAATTAATTATACATTGAATTGATATATCATTATATGCTAATACTTCTATATTACATGTTGTATTTTATATTTGGTCTACTAAGCTCTCGGGCTTAGCGCGGGTGTGTATTCGCGCAGGTAAATAGGAGGAAGATATGAAGTCTTTCGTTATGCCACAAGAAGAGTATAAGTTTGTCGAGACCAACTAGAGGGTAATACATACATGTATAACTTTTATATTGATCTATTTATGTCGAGAAAGTAATTATATGTATAAATGAAGTTTTTGATAAAAATAATGATTTGGTAAATGTTATTTAAATTAATGTATTAGGTTTTGGAATTTCTTTTACAGGTTTTTAAAAAAATAATGAAGTGACATCCTTATACTTTATATACTTACCGTATGTATACCAAGTATATATGTATAGTACTTATATAAGGTATCGGGGTGTTACAATTGTTTTGGTATCAGAGCTTAGGTTCGAGATTCTCGGCCTAAGTGAGATTAAAAAAAAAATTTGAAAAGTTTAACTAGAAGTAAAAAGGAAAAGTTTTGAAATGAAATTTGTAATACGTGCATATGCATTGACATCTAGGTTGGTCTCGGATGTGGCATAATATGAATTGTAGAATATTTGTGTTATATGAGATGTTCAATATAGTTGATGATATATGTGTATACTATGTTGATATGATGAGAAACCATGATTGTTGGCAATGATGTTGGAAATGAATTATAATTGAGGCATAGTGCCTAATTGATTATGAGAAACGCATTGTGAAATGTAATGTGATATATGTATATTGATGATGCATATGAAAAATGTCATGATGTGTGCAACATGAAATGTAATGTTGATATTTATGAGCAATATTATGTAGGGCATAATGTGAATTGAAACATAAAGAAATAAAAAGGAGAATAAAGTTGAAAATGAGTAGAAATCAAAATCAAGATTAAAGTATGTATTCTTTCCTTTATACTTTGAACCTCTTTATAATAATGTTTATGTAGAGGTTGTTAGACAGAGAAAATATTGCTGGATTGTTATTATTGAAAGATATGTTACTAAAATGAGGAAAAAATGGTTGAATATTGAATGAGTTGGTTAGTATAGACAAAGTGTGATTATTTAAAGTTGGGATATATGTATATAAAATTAAGGTTTTGTTTAAAGGAAAAAGAGATGATATTGGTTAAGTAAGAAAATAAGTTGATATTGTTATTTTAATGCGAACATGGTAAATTCAATGTTAGAAATGTGAGATGCTTGGATATTGTGAAAGCTCATGGTAATGGTGATAATATGTGATATTTGAGATTTTTGAAGTGAGCTTTATGATTGTGGAAATTATATGTTTTAATATTGCTTTGTGATATATATTTGTAAGATGTTTTTAAAGTGATGATAGAAAAGATGAGTTTGGCAAATTGAAGCTTAAACGAAGTAGTAAATTGAGAAGTTAAAGTTTTAGTGGAATTTGATAAAGATTATTGGGATATTGATGGTTTAATGTATATTCAATACATGAGCTAGGTGAAATGACTAATATTTCATATTAAAGCATTATGAATTGAGTAATGTGATTGATAGCATGAAATTTTGTTTTGAAGTATAGATAAGCAAATGAAAATGAGTTATTTTAAGTCATATTATTGCAAAGGGCATAAATGGATATGGAAGCATATTAAATGCTTTTAAAGATAAAAGTGAAAGAGATGTCACCTTGGGAATGTGACTGAGATGGATATGAAGTGTTAATATAGTTGGAATATATATATATATGTATATAGTTGTTGTATGAAAAAAAATATATATTTTACATCATATGGGGAGAACGAGGATGATCGTGTTTAAGAGAAAGTGATAAACAATAAATGTGTATTGAATGTATGGAAAAGGAAAATAAAATAAGAGCATATAATTAAGTGTATACATGTATATAATATGAAGGTGATTTACAAATATGTATGTGGTATAATTATAGAATTTGTGATATGGGAAATAATGTTGTATGTGTTAGTGGACCTAAGAGAGATTAGGTCTTGAATTGTGTAAAGCTAGATGGATTATGTGGTGAAAGTGAGTATGGAAAGGACTTGAGTAATATTGGACAGTGGAAATTGTTATGATGAGCATTGAATGTGATGATCATGTGATATTTAGAATTTTAAGGTATTCACATATGGAAAGTTCTATATATATATATTATAAGAGATTGTAGATGGATTAGAAATGAGGTGATGAATAGAAATTGTAAGGGAACTGCATATGACTGAATATGTATATAGTAATATTGTTGAAATATGAAGTAAGTTGATAAAGATCATTTATTCGAGTGCAAATTGGCTTGAAATAGAATTGGAATGTGTTAACTTCGGATATGGCAAAAATGCAAAGAAGGAATATGTGATCCTTGAGATACACCTTAGCCTTGTATTGGTAAAGATTGAGAATAGAATTATAAAAGAACAGTATTGATTTGAAAGTTCCAGGCTTGAATATTAATTTCTTAAAGCCATGTGTTTTGTTCAGTATATTGGATTGGTTAATTTGTTATCCATGGATTTGGGGTTTTAGTTAAAATGATTGTAATACAGATTTGGTGAAATTGAAAATTTTGTTTGAGAAGTATAGTTAAAAGTGATGATGGATAAAGTTGTACTTTATCATTTTATGTTAAAATTTTGGTTATAATTGTGAAGACTAAGAGAGGAAAAAGAAACTATGGAAAGGTTTTGAGTTATGGATGATGTGACAATAAGGTAATCAAAATAAATATACCAATGATAGAAGATGTAAAGAGATATTAAAGGGAGAAATTATAATATATGAATGAAAGTTATACTGAATATGTTTATGGTATGTAATTTGAGGTTTAAGTGAATGAACTCAAGGTTTGAGTGAATGTATTATGGATATTAAATATGATATAACATTTTTGAAAATTGGTGAAAATTATACTAAGATAATAAAGAATAAACTATGTGTATATTAAAAGGTAATTGGAAGTGATTTGTTATCATGATGATTTGACTGAAAATGGATCGGAAGAGATCAGGAATTGAATATAAGTTTGCTCTAATGGAATTAAGTTATATATATATATATGAAAATTGTGAGATTTCTTGATAAGTTAAATAAATTAATTGTTGGTTGGAGTTGAATAAAATTTGAATGTGGATATATTGCGACAGATAGATCAATGGATCTAGAATTGGCTAAGACTATGAATCATTATTGTAATTTAATGTGTATAATAGTACCAAGAGTGTAATTATTTACATGGTAATGTACATGATGTAAAATTTTTAAAGGATGATTGGATGAATGAATGAAGTTATAGTAATTGTAAATTATGATAAAAAGAGAAAAGATTGGTTATTTATAAAATAAGTTAAAGGTCATGTATTAATATGTAAGTTAAGTGAAAAGCATGCTAAAGAAATAACTCCATTTATGAAAAATCAGAATTTTGTTATCTGTTGAGGGTGATAAATGTCTATTTAGACAGTGATTGTAATGAAGGGATAATTAATGCTCAGATATAAGTCAATGGTTTTTAAGGTTAAAGTTAAGAGAGTAATTACAAAGAAGTGAAAGAACAAAATATATTAAATATAATGATTAGATGGAGTATAAGTGTACTATAAAATGATCTGATTCTTATATAAAGACATTAACAAGAAATGTAAAGAGTTCTTCTGAATGTTTGATTAAGGAAGTAACAAGATGTATAAACATATAGAATGATGATTTATGGAATTTAAAGAAGGTGGTTGATTCTAGAGGAGAGTTGAAGCTATATGATTTGATGATATAATGACTTAAACGTATAATTAACTTCATATGGAAGTTAAGATGGTATGGTATTATGAATGGATTACAATTATACTAGATAATTTCGAGGACGAAATTATTTAAGGGGGAGAGAATTGTAATATCCTCATGTATGCCTTAGAAGTTTTGATTATATTATTGTTATAAGTTGGATTGAATGTATATGAGATTTGAAAGAGGAAAGAAATTAAAAGAGAATGTGTATGTGTTGTTTTAAAAAAAGAAAGTAAGGTGTAGAGAGAAATGTATATGTTGGGTATATGGTGGTATAACTAACATATACATTAGTCAAAAGAGAGAGTCAATGAAAGGGGATATTTATTTGGATATGTGAAATTACTATTATGGGCATACAAATGACAAAAGTTATGTTAAATGGAAAAGGGTATATAGGTAATTGCTTGGTTAAAATCTTTGGTGGAGATTTAAAGAAGAAGAGGAAGTTGACTTTTGTTTATTTTTCTTTTCTTCTCTTTGGTGTGCCGGCCATTCAAGAAAGGAGAGAGCAAGAGAGGTGTTCTTGATGCAAGAATCAAATTGATGAAGCAAGCAAAGGGTTTGGTTAAAGATTAGTAAAATTTCTTCATTTAAGGTAAGACCTCTCTTGTTTTCCTTTGTTAATTTTGAAGTTGGGTCTAAAAGAAATTGTGATTGGTTGATGTGATGATTTGGTGTGTTTGATATGTGTTTATAAGTGTTTAAATTGATTGTGAGATTAAAAGATTGAATTGGTATTAATTTGGTTGTGAATATGGTAAGATATGTGAAGGTTGATTGTGGAAGATCAAGTGGGAAGTTGGTTTTAGGGTTTGGTATTGGTGAATGTTTTAATGTAATGTTTATGTGTTGTTTAAGTGGATAATGTGATGAATATGTAAGATATGTGTTGATAACATTGATTAGAACCAATTGAATGAAGTTATTGTTGTGCTAAGGAAGAGAAAATGCATTTGGAAGAGTGTTTGTTTTGATTAGGGTTGTGTTCTTGAGTGACACGGCCAGAATTAATAAGATACACGGCCAAGACTTGAGAAATTTGGGTGACACGGCCAAGTTGGAGGGATTTTGGCCGTGTTGGATAGGTTTTGGGGTGACACGGCCACTGGCTTGGCCGTGTCCCTTGACCGTGTTTGCTACTGCCTGATTTATATTGTGAGACACGGCCGTGTCCTTGCCCGTGTCTTCCTCGGGAAGTTTTGATTTTGAGAGACACGACCACAAGCTTGGCCGTGTCCCTTGGGTGTGTCTGCTACTGTGATTGTTTTTGGTTCTTCATGCATTGTTTGATTCTTCAAAAGTCATTTGCTCCTAAACATTTTATATACACTCTAAATACTTTGTAATCAAAGAATGACCTAAACAAATGTATGTGGATGATTCTAAACCTATGAATAATGATCTTTGGATTAGGTTTAAAGAGATTGTGTTGCATTAACCTAATGTGGAGAATTCTTGGAAGAGGAAATGTATAGATGGATGGGAATAGTTCTTGAGGTAAGTACCAATACATATGATTGTATTTATTTACATGATTTGAGGCTTAACACATTTGTTTGCAAATGTGTTAAGTGATTTATTATATTGTTAATATAATTGGATTAAGGTGATGATTGAATGATGTGAAGGATGTGAAGATCATTAAAAAGGTAAGCATAAACCCTATTTGATTGTATATCCTTATATGTCTTTGAACCTTAACACATTTGGATGAAATATGAAATGGGAAAGGTAGGAAGGAATGAGGATCATTCTTAAGGTATGTGCAATTTGTTATGATAAATGCTCTAGTAATGAATGGTGTTAATGTGTTTGGAGAAATGAGGAAATGTTATGTTATATGCCTTGTGAATCTTGTGTATGGCAATGTATTATATGAATGATATACTTTGAAATTGTTATATCAATGATGCTATATGTATCATATGGATTAAGATATGATATGTTGTGAAGCCATTGTGATTAGCTATGACAATTCAATTGAGATATGTGAGGCATGTTTGCCTAAATGATGCCATTGTGGTTGGCTATGATGATGTAAATGATGATTGAGGCATGTTTGCCTAAATGATGATGTGAATGAGAATGAAATTGATAATGAAATAATGAATGAATTGTGTGTCTAATATGTTATTCATTTTCAGAGTTTTGTTGTTGGTGGCATGCCTAATGGTAACAATCTCTTGAAGTTAGGTTGGGCTTGATCCTTGAAGCCAAGTTGGGTTGAAGTTTAACATGTTTTACTCCCCTTGAAGCTTGGTTGGGTCTAGTCCTTGAAGCCTAATTGAGATGTTACAACCCTTGAAGCTAGGTTGGATTGGTTCTTGAAGCCAAGTTGGGTTGATACTTAGCATGCTTTGTTCCCCTTGAAGCTTGGTTGAACCTAATCCTTGAAGCCTAGTTGGGATAATGATAAATGTGATAATTAAACCAAAGCATTAACTCTGAAAGTCGAATGGCATATTAGTGTTTTGGGCCCGAGTCTGTCTTTGTTGCCAATGTGAAATACAAGTGTTGAAATAAATTAGATTTATGGTGGATTCACAATTGATATGATATGTAATGTGTGTATTGCAATATTATTGTGAGCATTGGAAATGTGATTCATAATTGATATGATATGTAATATGGGTGTTGCAATACTATTGTGAGCATTGGGAATGTGATTCATAATTGATATGATATGTAATGTGTGTATTGCAATATTATTGTGAGCATTTGTGTAATATCCCTAATTATGCCCTAGTAGTCTTGGTGTTAGTGTTGTTGCACTTGAATTATGTATATATGATAAGTTGATAAGAAATTGGAAGAGAATGTTTTTGTATGTGTTTTGGAGAAGAAATTTAGGGTTTAGAGACAAATGTATATGTTGTGTATATGATGATATATATAACATATAAATGGGTCAAAGGAAGAGTCAATGCAAGAAGATATTTTTGTGGAATGTGCAATTACATATAAGGGCTTATATGAGACAAAAAGTTAGTTATATGATTAAGGGCATTTTGGTAATTGCTTGGATAAGATCACTTGGTGGAGATTAAAAGCAAATTTGACTTTGTGTCTTCATCATTTCCTTCTTTCTTTCAAGAGGTGCCGGCTCTCCAAAAACCAAGAGAGAAAGAGAGGTGATCTTGAGGTTTGAAGCAATTTGAAGAAGGAAGCAAGGGTTTTGGTTAAAGATTTGTGGATTTCTTCATCTAAGGTAAGATCTTTTCTTTAAATTCTTCAATTCTTTTGAAGTGGTGTGAGAAAGGAATTAGGGTTTGTTGGTTTGATGATGAGATGAGTTGTGTTTAGTGAAATTCTTTTTCTGTTTTACAATTAGTAAAGGCTGTGACTTGTATGATTTTTAATTAATTATAGAAAAATGTTCTTGAAGTGAATTTTTGATATGTTGTGCCTCTATGAGTCTAGAATGACTGAAAAATATGTTGATTCGATTTTGGAATGGTTATGAGTTTAGAAAGATTATTTTTAGTAGAACTGTTCCAGCAGGTACCTTAACTGAGACAGCTATATTTCGGGATTTTTAATAAAATGTAGAAATATCATATCCAATTGAATTTTGGATATGTTGTTGCTTAGTGAGTCTAGTATTTGAGAAAAATAATTTGGAACCACGTTGATTGAATTTGATTTATGGAATTCACAAAGTTCAGAACTGCTGCCAGGATGCAGGGCAATTGGGGCAGTCTGGTTAGGTGAACTATTTGACCAAGATTTTGTGTTCAGTTTGATCTGAAATTTTAAAGGAATTATTTTAAGATACAAAACTAAATTCTGTAAAAATTTTAGAATTTTTAATCAAGTAGATTATTTTATACAATTTTTCAAAATAAGGATAAAATGGAGTCTAAAACCAGAATGTATTATTCATATGAATCATATCAATTGTTCTTTGCCCTAATTGCATTGTTGAGATTGAACAATGTTATGTTATGCATTGTGAATGGTTATGTGTTTCATGAATAATATACATTGAAATTGAAATGATAATTCAAATAAGACATGATATGAGACAATGCCATTGTGATTGGCTATGATGATGATATTGAAAGAAAGAAGGCATGTTTGCCTAAATGTGATGAGAATTTGAGAATGGAAATGGTAACTATATAATAAATGAATTGTTTGTTTAATATGTTATTCAGTTTCAGAGTTCTGGATTTGGGTGGCATGCCTAAGAAATGATGAAAGGTAACAGTCTTGCCGGGTTGAGGATCTCCTCATATGTGTTGAGTTGATGGTCCAAGAGACTGGGTCTGTTACACTATGAGAATTGTGAATATAAGATATATGATTTGTAACAGTCTTGCCGGGTTGAGGATCTCCTCATATGTGTTGAGTGATGGTCCAAGAGACTGGGTCTGTTACACTATCCATGGATAGAGATACATGTATATACATTGCCTACGGGCGTGATTATTGTGACTATGAACCAAATCAGTAACTCTGAACTCTGAATATCATATTAAATACTTGTTGGGCCCATAGGTGTCAAGGTTATATGAATGTCCTAAATAATGTTATGAGTTAATGAAATAAGATGTTGGTTATTGAGTATGATTGAGTAATGTTGAATGTGGAAAGATGTTGAAATGTGGTATACTCATATGACTATGATTTGTGAAATGCATAATTATGTGTTAACTTTATATTTATGATGTTGATCTTATCAATAACATATGTGGCATTGCATTACATTTAAGCATACCATTAACATGTTTTATCTTACTAAGTCGTTGGCTTAGCGCGATAGTGTTTAATCGCGCAGGTAATAGAGTGGATAGAGTTGAACCCGAGAGTTCATCAAGACCAAGTGAGAGTAGACCTTGTTGAATCCATTTTTGGAGCTTAAAGATCAGAGCAGACTTGCCAATCATGTATATTTCTTTATATTTTGTAAAGAAATGTTTAGTATGTAAATATGTAAATATTTTATAACTTCCGCTGTGTAATATTTAAATATAGGGGTTGTCACAAAACCTTTATTTTATGTTGCACTAGAAGTGTAAATTCTTTTTGCAGGTTGTAGTTGAGGTTACAAGGGGGATTTATTGGGAGTGTACTGAGAATGATTTTGTTTGCATTGGTTTGTGTAAAATGTTTTTAAAAATAAGAAAAAAACCGGTTTTGTCGACACTTGGGACTCAATTTTTAGGCGAAACTATGGCAAAATTTTTGTAAAAAAAATCGGAACTAAAATTTGACTAAGTAAAATTGGTAGCAACATTAGGTTAGTGTGGCGCCTCTACTCAGCTTACACATGTAGGTCGGGAAGGGGTGTTACAATTGTTTTGGTATCAGAGCCTAGGTTTGAGATTCTCAACCTAGGTAAAATGTAATAAAAAGACTATTTTTACTTAAAAAGTGGTTTTGAATAACATATACGTTTGAGATTGGCAGTCTCTGATCTTTAATAAGATATAATCTGCTGTGTTTGCAGTGTTAAGTAATGATGGATTCTCACTCACGACAGTCGGTTGAGGGTAGTGCCGAGAGTATTGCCCCCTGATGATGGAGCTAGGGTTGTTAGTGTTGAGGAGGCACCTGCTTCGGTGTCAGGGAGATCAGCTGGGGAGGAGGTTCCGCCAGCTTGGGTTTGGCATGTGATAGAGGCTTTGAGGCCAGCACCAGTGCAACCACAGCCACCACCACCACCCCCACAGCCTTTGGTAGCAGTGAGGCAATATGATAAACTAAGGAAGTTTGGAGCAGAGGATTTTATAGGTACTACTGATCCAGTTGTGGCTGAGCAATGGTTAGACAAAGTTCAGAGAATATTTGTGCATTTGCAAGCCACTCCAGAGGAAAAGTTTGATTATGCAAGATCATTGTTGCAGAAGGATGCTTATAGTTGGTGGAAGACAGTGCCCCATTCTATGGAAGATCCCCCAACATTGTCCTATGCAGATTTTCTGAGGGAGTTCGAATTGAAGTATACTCCGAGGGAGTATAAAGATGGGAAGAAGAGAGAGTTTTTAGATTTGAAGCAAAACAACCGGACTGTGACGGAGTATGAGGTTGAATTTATCCTGTTGAGTGAGTATGCCGGGGGCATTATATCGGATGAGATAGATCGATGCCGGAGATTTGAGGAGGGGTTGAGGCCCTCTCTTATGTGCCATGTGGCTGGTTCTCGGTATCAGGATTTTTCTCAGCTTGTGGCAGCAGCTCGGAGTGTGGAGAAAGCTCAGAATATTGCACCCCAATTTGAGGCAGAGTCTTCTTCTGCTAAAAGAGGTAAGGGAAGCTTTGCTCCTCGGGTCAGTAGAAGTCAAAGATCAGCTGGTAGGTCAGTGCAGTTCCAGAGGCAGAGATTTAGACCTGCAGCTTCAGTAGCGAGTGCTCCTACTCCTGGAGTTCAGAGATCCACCTTACCTGTGTGTAACCAGTGTGGTGGAAGACATGGGGGCGTTTGTTGGAGGCATAGTAGATCAGGGGTATGCTTCAGGTGTGGATCACCTGACCACTTTGTGAGAGACTGTCCTGAGAGGCAGGAGCAGATGCCAGTTGATTCTGCTGCTTCTCGAGCTAGTGTGAGGGGAGGCAGAGGAGGTAGAGGTGCCAGCCGAGGAGGTAGACCAGGGTTCAGTTTTAGAGGAGGTGCTACATTCAGGGAGAGTAGACCAGAGGAGGTTGGATCTTCCCAGAGGATGTATGTTATGCAAAGGCAGCCGGATGCATCGGCAGTTATAGCTGGTACTTTTTCTTTATTTGATACTGCAGTACTTGCTTTGATTGATCCCGGATCCACCCATTCTTATATTAGTGCATCTGTTTTGCCTGTGTTTGATATGCATGCTGAGTCCCTAGGATTTGATGTTTTGGTGACAAATCCTCTAGGGCATAGTGTGATAGTTAGTAAAGTGCATAAAGATAGTGCAGTGAGGGTGCAAGGTGAGGAGTTCCTTGGAGATTTGATTGAGATGCCATTTAAGGAATATGATGTGATTCTAGGCATGGACTGGCTATCTCGACATGGAGCTGTGGTAGATTGTAAGAAGAAGATTGTTTCTTTGAGAACTGGTGATGGTAGAGATGTGATAGTATCTAATGAGCAGGAACAGCTAGCCTCCTTATTTGTTTCAGCTGTTGCAGCTAGGAGGTTGATTAGAAAGGGATGTGAAGCCTATCTTGCTCATGTGGTAGATACTAGAGTAAAGGGTTCTCCCATTGATAGCATTGCCACAGTTGCTGAGTTCCCAGATGTTTTTCCCGAGGAGTTGCCAGGATTGCCTCCTGAGAGAGAAGTGGAGTTTGGTATCGAATTGTTGCCCGGTACCACTCCTATTTCGATTACTCCTTACAGAATGGCACCAGCAGAATTGAGGGAGTTAAAAGTGCAATTACAGGAGTTGTTGGACAAAGGATTCATTCGCCCCAGTGTTTCTCCTTGGGGAGCTCCTGTGCTATTTGTGAAGAAGAAAGATGGTACTATGAGATTATGTATCGATTATAGGCAATTGAACAAAGTGATCATTAAGAATAAATATCCTTTGCCTAGAATCGATGATCTATTTGATCAGTTGAAGGGTGCAGCTGTGTTTTCCAAAATTGATCTGAGATCAGGGTACCATCAGCTGAGAGTCAGAGCTGAAGATGTTCCGAAGACAGCTTTCCGGACCAGATATGGGCATTATGAATTTTTAGTTATGCCTTTTGGTCTGACGAATGCACCTGCAGCTTTTATGGATTTGATGAATAGGGTATTTAGGCCCTATCTGGATCAGTTTGTAGTGGTCTTCATCGATGACATTCTGGTGTATTCGCGGAATGAGGAGGAACATGATATGCATCTGCGGATTGTGTTGCAGATTTTGAGAGAGAAGCAGTTGTTTGCTAAATTGTCAAAGTGTGAGTTCTGGTTGGATCAAGTAGCTTTTCTCGGACATATTGTTTCAGCAGAAGGCATTAGAGTTGATCCAAGTAAAGTTGAAGCTATTCTGAATTGGAGTCCACCTAAGTCTGTGACAGAGATTAGAAGTTTTCTAGGTTTGGCAGGCTATTACCGGCGGTTTGTGAAAGGATTTTCTTTGATAGCTACTCCACTCACCAGATTGCTTCGTAAGGGAGTGAGGTTTTTGTGGACAGATTAGTGTCAGGCGAGCTTTGAGCAGTTGAGAGATATGTTGACTCAAGCGCCTGTTCTTACTTTACCTGTAGAAGGCAAACCATATGTGATTTACAGTGATGCTTCACATAGTGGTTTGGGATGTGTGTTGATGCAGGAAGGTAAAGTTATAGCTTATGCATCTCGACAGTTGAAACCGCATGAGCTTAACTATCCAACCCATGATTTGGAATTGGCTGCCATTGTGTTTGCATTGAAAATTTGGCGCCACTATCTGTTTGGGGAGAAATGTTTCATCTACACTGATCACAAGAGTTTGAAGTATTTGGGTGTCCAGAAAGAACTCAATCTTCGTCAGAGGAGATGGTTAGAATTGATTAAAGACTACGACTGCTTGATTGACTATCATCCAGGTAAAGCAAATGTTGTTGCTGATGCTTTGAGTCGGAAGTCTTTAGCTGGTTTAACAGTTTACTCGCTCTCGTTGCTTGTTGAGTTGAGAGCATTGCATGCCAGTTTTGTACCTTGTGATGATGGTGCATTGTTGGCACAGTTGCTTTTGAAACCAGTTTTGTTAGATCAGATCAAAGAGGCTCAGTTGATTGATATGAAGATTCAGAAGATTATTTCAGATTGCAAGAATGGGAAGACTAGAGATTTTGTTGTGAAAAGTGATGGGAGCCTATGGTTTAAAAACCGATTGTGTGTACCCGATGATGCTGATTTGAAAAGGGTCATTTTGGAAGAAGCTCATCAGTCAATGTTTGCTATGCATCCGGGTAATACAAAGATGTATCATGATTTGAGACAGCATTATTGGTGGATGGGGTTGAAGAGAGACATTGCTGAGTTTGTATTGAAATGTCTCACCTGTCAGAAGGTTAAAGCAGAGCATCAAGTTCCAACCGGGTTGCTTCAACCATTGTCAGTGCCAGAATGGAAGTGGGAAAGAGTAACAATAGATTTTGTGTCTGGTTTGCCATTGACACAAAAGCAGCATGATGCCATATGGGTGATTGTGGATAGATTGACTAAGACAGCTCATTTTCTTCCGGTTTGAATGGATTACTCTTTGGAGAGATTGGCTGAGCTGTATATCCATGGGATTGTGAAACTGCATGGTGTTCCAACTTCTTTAGTGTCTGATCGAGATCCCAGGTTTACTTCCAGATTTTGGAAGAGTTTGCATAGTGCTTTAGGTTCTCGACTGCACTTCAGCACTGCTTTTCATCCACAGACGGATGGATAGTCAGAAAGGGTGATACAGATTATTGAGGACATGTTGAGAAGCTGTGTCATCGATTTCTCTGGAAGTTGGGATAGGTTTTTACCTCTTGTGGAGTTTGCTTACAACAACAGTCACCAATCCAGCATTGGTATGGCACCGTTTGAAGCATTATATGGCAGACGGTGTAGGACACCTCTTTGTTGGAATGAGCTTGGAGATAATAAGTTGGTTGGTCCTGATTTGATTCAAGAAACTGAAAAAAAAGTAAAGTTGATTCGAGGCAGGTTAAAAGCAGCTTCAGACCGACAGAAGTCTTATGCAGATCTGAAAAGGAGAGATATAGAGTTTGATGTTGGAGATAAGGTATTTCTGAAAGTGTCTCCTTGGAAGAAGATTTTGAGGTTCGGTCGGAAAGGAAAATTGAGTCCTCGTTTCATTGGGCCGTATGAAGTGTTAGAAAGAGTTGGGCCAGTGGCGTATCGACTTGCTTTGCCACCTGAGCTGGATCGTATTCATAATGTATTCCATGTTTCTATGTTGAGGAGATATAGGTCGGATCCATCTCATGTGTTGCCATTTGAATCTATTGAAGTGAGCCCAGACTTGACATTTGAAGAGGAACCAGTTGCTATCTTGGCACGTGATGTAAAAGAGTTAAGAAATAAGAATGTGCCTTTGGTAAAAGTTCTGTGGAAGAATCATGCAAGAGAGGAAGCAACTTGGGAAAGTGAGCATACCATGCGAGACCAGTATCCTCAGTTATTTCAGAGTTAATTTCAGGTAATTTCGAGGACGAAATTTCTTTCTAGAGGGGGAGAATTGTAATATCCCTAATTATGCCCTAGTAGTCTTGGTGTTAGTGTTGTTGCACTTGAATTATGTATATATGATAAGTTGATAAGAAATTGGAAGAGAATGTTTTTGTATGTGTTTTGGAGAAGAAATTTAGGGTTTAGAGACAAATGTATATGTTGTGTATATGATGATATATATAACATATAAATGGGTCAAAGGAAGAGTCAATGCAAGAAGATATTTTTGTGGAATGTGCAATTACATATAAGGGCTTATATGAGACAAAAAGTTAGTTATATGATTGAGGGCATTTTGGTAATTGCTTGGATAAGATCACTTGGTGGAGATTAAAAGCAAATTTGACTTTGTGTCTTCATCATTTCCTTCTTTCTTTCAAGAGGTGCCGGCTCTCCAAAAACCAAGAGAGAAAGAGAGGTGATCTTGAGGTTTGAAGCAATTTGAAGAAGGAAGCAAGGGTTTTGGTTAAAGATTTGTGGATTTCTTCATCTAAGGTAAGATCTTTTCTTTAAATTCTTCAATTCTTTTGAAGTGGTGTGAGAAAGGAATTAGGGTTTGTTGGTTTGATGACGAGATGAGTTGTGTTTAGTGAAATTCTTTTTCTGTTTTACAATTAGTAAAGGCTGTGACTTGTATGATTTTTAATTAATTATAGAAAAATGTTCTTGAAGTGAATTTTTGATATGTTGTGCCTCTATGAGTCTAGAATGACTGAAAAATATGTTGATTCGATTTTGGAATGGTTATGAGTTTAGAAAGATTATTTTTAGTAGAACTGTTCCAGCAGGTACCTTAACTGAGACAGCTATATTTCGGGATTTTTAATAAAATGTAGAAAAATCATATCCAATTGAATTTTGGATATGTTGTTGCTTAGTGAGTCTAGTATTTGAGAAAAATAATTTGGAACCACGTTGATTGAATTTGATTTATGGAATTCACAAAGTTCAGAACTGCTGCCAGGATGCAGGGCAATTGGGGCAGTCTGGTTAGGTGAACTATTTGACCAAGATTTTGTGTTCAGTTTGATCTGAAATTTTAAAGGAATTATTTTAAGATACAAAACTAAATTCTTTAAAAATTTTAGAATTTTTAATCAAGTAGATTATTTTATACAATTTTTCAAAATAAGGATAAAATGGAGTCTAAAACCAGAATGTATTATTCATATGAATCATATCAATTGTTCTTTGCCCTAATTGCATTGTTGAGATTGAACAATGTTATGTTATGCATTGTGAATGGTTATGTGTTTCATGAATAATATACATTGAAATTGAAATGATAATTCAAATAAGACATGATATGAGACAATGCCATTGTGATTGGCTATGATGATGATATTGAAAGAAAGAAGGCATGTTTGCCTAAATGTGATGAGAATTTGAGAATGGAAATGGTAACTATATAATAAATGAATTGTTTGTTTAATATGTTATTCAGTTTCAGAGTTCTGGATTTGGGTGGCATGCCTAAGAAATGATGAAAGGTAACAGTCTTGCCGGGTTGAGGATCTCCTCATATGTGTTGAGTTGATGGTCCAAGAGACTGGGTCTGTTACACTATGAGAATTGTGAATATAAGATATATGATTTGTAACAGTCTTGCCGGGTTGAGGATCTCCTCATATGTGTTGAGTGATGGTCCAAGAGACTGGGTCTGTTACACTATCCATGGATAGAGATACATGTATATACATTGCCTACGGGCGTGATTATTGTGACTATGAACCAAATCAGTAACTCTGAACTCTGAATATCATATTAAATACTTGTTGGGCCCATAGGTGTCAAGGTTATATGAATGTCCTAAATAATGTTATGAGTTAATGAAATAAGATGTTGGTTATTGAGTATGATTGAGTAATGTTGAATGTGGAAAGATGTTGAAATGTGGTATACTCATATGACTATGATTTGTGAAATGCATAATTATGTGTTAACTTTATATTTATGATGTTGATCTTATCAATAACATATGTGGCATTGCATTACATTTAAGCATACCATTAACATGTTTTATCTTACTAAGTCGTTGGCTTAGCGCGATAGTGTTTAATCGCGCAGGTAATAGAGTGGATAGAGTTGAACCCGAGAGTTCATCAAGACCAAGTGAGAGTAGACCTTGTTGAATCCATTTTTGGAGCTTAAAGATCAGAGCAGACTTGCCAATCATGTATATTTCTTTATATTTTGTAAAGAAATGTTTAGTATGTAAATATGTAAATATTTTATAACTTCCGCTGTGTAATATTTAAATATAGGGGTTGTCACAAAACCTTTATTTTATGTTGCACTAGAAGTGTAAATTCTTTTTGCAGGTTGTAGTTGAGGTTACAAGGGGGATTTATTGGGAGTGTACTGAGAATGATTTTGTTTGCATTGGTTTGTGTAAAATGTTTTTAAAAATAAGAAAAAAACCGGTTTTGTCGACACTTGGGACTCAATTTTTAGGCGAAACTATGGCAAAATTTTTGTAAAAAAAATCGGAACTAAAATTTGACTAAGTAAAATTGGTAGCAACATTAGGTTAGTGTGGCGCCTCTACTCAGCTTACACATGTAGGTCGGGAAGGGGTGTTACAATTTGAAATGTGATTCATGATTGGAATGATACATATAATGTGGGTATATTAATATATTGATTTTGAGTATTGGTGAAGGATTGGAGTTAGTGATGATATTATGTATATATATATACATCATATATGGAATTAGCTAGGATATATAAAAGATGCAATTAAAAAGAAAAGAAAATATGATAAGAATTAATTATACATTGAATTGATATATCATTATATGCTAATACTTCTATATTACATGTTGTATTTTATATTTGGTCTACTAAGCTCTCGGGCTTAGCGCGGGTGTGTATTCGCGCAGGTAAATAGGAGGAAGATATGAAGTCTTTCGTTATGCCACAAGAAGAGTATAAGTTTGTCGAGACCAACTAGAGGGTAATGCATACATGTATAACTTTTATATTGATGTATTTATGTCGAGAAAGTAATTATATGTATAAATGAAGTTTTTGATAAAAATAATGATTTGGTAAATGTTATTTAAATTAATGTATTAGGTTTTGGAATTTCTTTTACAGGTTTTTAAAAAAATAATGAAGTGACATCCTTATACTTTATATACTTACCGTATGTATACCAAGTATATATGTATAGTACTTATATAAGGTATCGGGGTGTTACACCATCACTACCCACTTCAACTTCTGAATCAGTTTTTCTACGATGGTCTAACCCAACAATTTCAAAACACTGTTGATAACGCAGCTGGGGGAGCTATGGGAGAAAAGACAGCTGATGAAACTTATGAAATTTTTGAAATGTTGGGAGCTAATTCTCAACAGAAGAGTGTAAGAGGAAGAAGTAAAGGGGTGAATCAATTGGAAGCCAACAGTGAGATGGTAAATCAAATAGCTGAATTGACAAGGCAAGTGCAGATGTTGAATATAAAGAATAATACTTCTTCATCCGCTCAAGAAGTGTGTGGAATTTGTGGGACCTTTGGGCATGGAGCAAATATATGCCCCTCTGCATATGAGTCTTATGGAAATGAAGCTGAGCAAGTCAATGCTATGGGGGGATATCAGCCAAGGGCCTGAAATGATCCTTATTCAAATACTTACAATCCCAGTTGGCGGAATCATCCAAATTTTTCCTGGGCAACAAATAACTCTCAACAACCTTTCCATTTGCTCCAGAGACAAAACCAACTGTAGGGTCAATCTTCAAATCAAGTGCAGCCTAAGAGAGAGAGTTTGGAGGATAGTTTACAGGCCTTCATCCAAGTCAGTGCTAAGAATCAAGAGATGACTAACAAAAGGCTGGATTCATTAGAAGCATCTTTTAAGAAAGTGGAGACTCAAGTGGGACAACTTGCACAACAGATGCAAATTCAACAAAAAGGGAAATTTCCAAGTCAACCTGAGCAGGCACAAGCAGTGACTGTTCTTAGAAGTGGCAAGGTAATTAACAATAATGTTGAAAATAATTCTGTGAATGTAGGTGATCAAGAGAACAAAAAGGAAGGAGAACCAGAGAGCAAAGGTGCTGGAGAAAAATCAATGGAGAAATCCCCTTCAGCAGATTTACACAAGGCAAGTAATCCATACTGGCCACCTATACCATTCTCCAGCAGGTTGAAGAATGATAAACAAGATAAGCAATTTTTAGACATCTTCAACATGCTTCCCATGGTAAGTATTAACTTACCCTTACTTGAAGCAATAAAGAACATGCCGGCTTATGCCAAATTCTTCAAGGAACTAAACACCAAGAAAAAAAGGTATGAGCCAAATGAAAAGGTGATAGTGTCAGAGGTAGCTAGTGCTGTTTTGCAGCATAAACTACCTCCGAAGCTAAAGGATCCTGGTAGTTTCATAATTCAAATCACTATGGGTAATGGAAAGGGAACTGATGGCATGTGTGATTTAGGAGCTAGTGTAAATTTGATGCCTTATTCTGTGTATCTTGAATTAGAACTAGGGGAACTTAAACCTACAAAAATGGTATTGCAATTAGCTGACAGATCTCTTAGATTCCCTAAAGGGGTTATAGAAGATGTGTTAGTTAAGGTTGGTGGGTTGATAGTACCTGTGAATTTTATAGTTCTTGATATGGAAGAAAGTAACTCTACACCATCCGCACACACAATTTTACTGGGTAGGCCTTTAATGGCTACTACCAACACCTTGATAGATGTTAAAAATGGTAAATTATCAATGATTGTCTTAGGAAAAACAGTTGAATTTTCTATTTTTTAACACTTCTCCCATTCCTACAACTACATTATATGAGGATTGCTCTTTAATTGATTGTATTGATGCAGTTGTTTCAGATGTTTTCTTATAGACAGGTTCCTCAGATAAATTGGAGCTGGCACTAACCTTAGATGGTGGTTTAGATATTTTTGATTCAGAAATTGCCAGTTGCCTTGAGACATTAGAGAGTGCTAAAATAGAGGAACTTAAGGAGGACCCAGTTTGTGAACTTCCCTCCATCCAAAAAGAAGAGAAGAATCCTTCACTTGAGCTAGAGCTGAAAGAGTTACCTAAAAAATCTGAAATATGTGTTTTTAGGAGATCACAACACCTTACTTGTGATTATATCTAGCGTGTAATATCCCTAAGTGTGCTTAGAAGTTATGATAATGTTGTTATTATTGAATTGAGTGTGTGATTGATAAGTGGTAATTATGTTGTTTGAAGAAAAGCATTGTGTAGAGTGAAGTGTATATGTTGTGTATATGGTCATATATATATAATATAAGTTGGTCAAAGGGCTTGGTCAAGGGAAGAGGATATTTTATTTGTGATTGTGAAATTACCAACATGGGCTTGTAAAAGACAAAGGTTTAGTTATATGGTTGAGGGTAGTTTAGTAATTTTCTTTTGGAAGGGTATTTAATGCCTATTGACTTTGTGTTTTCTTCATCATTTCTTCTTCTTCTTCTTGTTGATGGCCGGCTCACTCAAAGACAAAGGAAAGCAAGAGAGCAAGTGATGATTTTGGAATTTTAAGCTCAAAAGTGAAGGAAGATCTCAAGTATACAAGTTGGAATTTCAAGAATTTCATGATTTTAGTAAGTTTTCTCTTGTTTGCCTTTGTTATTTTTGAAGATGTGTGTGAGTTGAGTTAGGGTTATTGATAGTATGATTAAGTGTGTTGATGATTTGTTGATTAGAGTTGAAATTGATTTTAAAATAAGAAGTTAAATTGGTGTTGGTGATGGAAGAGTAAGAGTTGTGTTTAGTGAATATTTTTCTGTTTTACAATTAGTAAAGGCTGTGGCTTGTATGATTTTTAATTAATTATAGAAAAATGTTATTGAAGTGAATTTTTGATATGTTGTGCCTCTATGAGTCTAGAATGACTGAAAAATATGTTGATTCGATTTTGGAATGGTTATGAGTTTAGAAAGATTATTTTTATTAGACCTGTTCCAGCAGGTACCTTAACTGAGACAGCAATATTTCGGGATTTTTAATAAAAATGTAGAAAAATCATATCCAATTGAATTTTGGATATGTTGTTGCTTAGTGAGTCTAGTATTTGAGAAAAATAATTTGGAACCACGTTGATTGAATTTGATTTATGGAATTCACAAAGTTCAGAACTGCTGCCAGGATGCAGGGCAATTGGGGCAGTCTGGTTAGGTGAAATATTTGACCAAGATTTTGTGTTCAGTTTGATCTGAAATTTTAAAGGAATGATTTTAGGATACAAAACTAAATTCTGTAAAAATTTTAGAATTTTTAGTCAAGTAGATTATTTTATACTATTTTTCAAAATAAGGATAAAATGGAGTCTAAAACCAGAATGTACTATTCATATGGTCATTTTGCTAATATTCCTTTTGGATTAGGTTGTGAAGAGGTTGAATTGCCCTAATTTGTGAAGTGAAGAACTAGTGAGTGGAGAAGAGTTTAGAGTGGTGTGAAATGTTATTAAGGTAAGTACCAATGTTGCATGATTGCATTGTTAATGCATATCACTAATGTATTTTGATGTGTTTATATCATTAATGATATGTATATATATAATTGTGTTATGGGAAAATGAAAGATGTGAATGATTTGATGAATATTAATGTATGAGAATACAATTGATTGAGTATAATTAAATAATGTTAGGTAAATTATTACATTGTTAATCTAATGTGACTTGTATAGTGTGAAAGAGAAGAGGATCATTCAACAAGGTATGAGCTACGCAAATTTATTATGATAAACACTTTTATGAAGAATTACTTTAATGTACTTTGTAATGTTATAGCAATGATGCTATATGTATAATGTGAATCATGTGATTGAATAATGATATGTTCATTTGGTTAATGTAATTGATGTTGAGTATTATAATGATGATGCACATGATACTATATGAACAATACTATGTTTTGTGTATTATGAATCTTGTGAATTGTATTGTGCTATATGAATAAGGTACTTTGTAATGTTATAGCAATGATGTTATATGTATCATATGGATTGAGATATGATATGTTGTGAAGCCATTGTAATTGGCCATGATGATTCAAATGTGAGATGAAGCCATTGTGATTGGCTATGATGATCTAATTGAAAGAAATAAGGCATGTTTGCCTAGATGATAATGAACATTGAGATTGAAATTGATAATGAAACAATAAGTGAAATATGTGTTTAATGTGTTATTCAGTCTTCAGAGTTCTGGGTTTGGAGGCATGCCTATAAAATGAAAAAGGTAACAGTCTTGCCGGGTTGAGGATCTCTTCAAATTGAGTTGAATTGAGGTCCAAGAGACTAGGTCTGTTACACTATGAGAATTGTGAATATGAAATATATGATTGGTAACAGTCTTGCCGGGTTGAGGATCTCCTCATGATGAGTTGATGGTCCAAGAGACTGGGTCTGTTACACTATCCATGGATAGAAATATTGATATATGATGCCTATGGGCTTGATGATTATGATTATAGACCAAAGCAGTAACTCTGAACTCTGAATAACATAGTGGTGTCTGTTGGGCCCGAGTCTGTCTTTGTTGTCAATGTGATATACAAATGTTGAAAGAAGTGGATAATGAAATCTTTGGTATACTTCATTGGACATGTGATTGATGATATGTAATATGTGCATTGAAATATTGATTATGAGCACTAGTGATGAATCATCAATGTTGAATTGTGAATAAAGAAATGTTATGATTGGTATGATGTATAATGTGTGTATTAGCATTGATTGTGAATTCAATTGATGAATTGTGGTTGATGACAATGATTGTCTTAATTGGAAATGTGACTTATGATTAGTATGATGTATAATGTGTGTATTGAGATGTTGATTGTGAATATTAGTGATGGGTTGGACTTGGTAGAAATGTTATGTTTATATGTGTATAAGATATGAGATTAGTTGAAAGATATGAAAGGTGCAAATGAAAGGGATAAACTTAATAAGAACTAAAAGTATATGGAATTGAGATATCTTTATATGTTAGTGTTTCCATGATATATGTTTGTATTTTATATTTGTACTACTAAGCTTTCGAGCTTAGCGCGGATGTATTATCGCGTAGGTAGCTTGGTGGAAGATATGAAGTCTTTTGGTATGCCACGAGAAGAGTAAGATTTTGTCGAGACCAACTAGAGGGTAATGCATACATGTATCCACTTTAAGTATGTTATATTATATGTATAAATGAAGTTTTGATAAAGACAATAATTTGTAAGTGTTCTTTAAATTGACCTATTATGGTTTGAATTTTGTTACAGGTATTGAAAGGTAAAAAGAAAAGTGGCATCCTTATACTTTATATACTTACTGTATGTATACTAGGTATATGTATAGTATTTATATGGAGTATTGGGGTGTTACATAGTGAACTTAGTGAAGGGGAGGAGATGAGGCTGGTGAGTGAGCTTAAAAGATTGAAAAGAGCAATAGGATGGGGATTGAGTGACATCAAGGGTATTAGCCCTTCAATGTGCATGCATAGAATCACTTTAGAAGAGGGAGCTAAACCTGTGAGGGAGACCCAAAGGCGCCTTAACCCGAATATGAGTGAAGTGGTTAAGAAGGAAGTGCTCAAATTGCTAGATGAAGGAGTAATATATCCAATTGCTAATAGTGAGTGGGTGAGCCCAGTAAATGTAGTGCCTAAGAAATCTGGAATCACTGTGGTGAAAAATGAAAATAATGAATTGGTTCCTACTAGGACTACTACTGGGTGGAGAATGTGTATCAATTATAGGAAGTTGAACAATGCAACAAAGAAAGACCATTTCCCTCTTCCTTTTATTGATCAGATGTTGGATAAACTTTCTGGACACTCACATTATTGTTTTTTGGATGGACTTTCAGGTTATTATCAGGTGCCAATATCACCAGAGGATCAATCAAAGACTACTTTTACTTGCCCTTTTGGGACTTATGCATTTCGGCGTATGCCATTTGGCTTGCGCAATGCTCCTGCGACTTTTCAGAGATGCATGATGTCTGTCTTCACAGACATGATAGATGATTTTATTGAGTTATTTATGGATGACTTTTCTATTTTTGGTAGTTCTTTTGATAATTGCATCAATAAACTTGTTCTTGTGCTTGAGAGATGCATTGAATGTAACCTTACTTTGAGTTGGGAAAAGAGTCATTTCATGGTTACTCAGGGCATTGTATTAGGTCATGTTGTGTCAAGTAAAGGGATTGAGGTGGATAAGGCCAAGGTAGAATTGATTGCTAAATTACCCCCACCTACCTCTGTTAAGGGAATAAGAAGTTTCTAGGGCATGCAGGTTTTTACATGAGGTTTATTAAGGATTTTTCTAAACTAAGCCAACCATTGTGCCATTTGCTGGGAAAAGATGTTCCATTTGAGTTTACTGCACAATGCATGCAAGCCTTTAATTCCCTTAAGGAAAAACTGACTAGTGCACCAGTAATAGTAGCTCCTGTTTGGTCTTTACCTTTTGAAATCATGTGTGATGCCTCTAATCATGTAGTAGGAGTTGTTCTTGGGCAAAGGGTTGATAAATTTTTGAGAGTCATATATTATGCTAGCTTGACCCTGAATAGTGCGCAAATGAATTACACAACAACTGAGAAGGAAATGTTAGTTGTTGTTTTTGCTTTAGATAAGTTTAGAACATATTTAATTGGGTCGAAAATTATTGTGCATTCTGATCATGCAGCTCTAAAATATCTTTTAACAAAACAACATGCTAAACCGTGCTTAATTAGATGGGTGTTATTATTGCAAGAATTTGATTTTCAAATCAAGGATACTAAGGGTAGTGAGAATGTTGTAGCTTATCATTTATCTAGATTACCCTTCTTTAGTGAAAATCTTGCATCTGATAGCATTCATAAAAATTTAGAAGCATTTCCTGATGAACAGCTATTTGTGGTAATTGATGCACCTTGGTTTGCAGATATTGCTAACTATCTTGCTTGTGGTATTTTGCATTCTAACATGTCATTTCAGGAAAAGAAAAGGTTTTTGCATGTGAGTAAATTTTATTTTTGGGATGAACCTTACCTATTCCGGATTTGCAAAGATGAGATAGTTCGCAGGTGTGTATCTAAGGAAGAACAACTGAGTGTTCTTAAATTTTGTCATGACCTTCACTGTGGTGGTCATTTTGGAGGGAGGAAGACTGCAGAAAAGGTGCTTCAAAGTGGTTTTACTGGCCTACTCTATTTAAAGATGCTCAAGAGTATTGTAAGCACTGTGACTGCTGTCAAAGAGTAGGTAACATTGGGAGAAGGAATGAAATGCCCCTTCAGTCATATATTGTTGTTGAACTATTTGATGTGTGGGGAATAGACTTTATGGGTCCTTTTCCCAAGTCTTTTGGTTATGAATATATTTTAGTTGCTGTTGATTATGTTTCAAAATGGGTGGAGGCAATCCCCACCCGTACTAATGATGCTAACGTGGTTGTTAAATTTGTGAAGGAAAATATTCTTAGCAGATTTGGCACACCAAGAGTGATAGTCAGTGATGGGGGAAATCATTTTTGTAACAAACTTTATGAAAAGTTAATGCACAAATATGGTGTGAAACATAGGGTGGCGACCCCATACCATCCACAGACTTCTGGACAGGTTGAAACATCCAACAAGCAAATAAAAGGAATTCTGGAGAAAACAGTCAACATATCAAGGAAGGATTGGGCAAGTAGATTGCATGATGCATTATGGGCATATCGGACTGCTTTCAAGACTCCTTTGGGTATAAGTCCATACCGATTGGTTTATGGTAAGGCTTGTCATTTACCAGTGGAACTGGAGCACAAAGCCTATTGGGCAATCAAGACTCTGAATTTAGACCTGGACAAAGCAAAGAGAGAACGTTTTCTGCAAATTTCAGAGTTAGATGAGCTGAGGAATGAGGCATATGAGAGCTCGAGGATTTATAAGGATCGCACTAAAGCACTTCATGACAGAATTATAGTGTGAAAGACATTGAGTCCAGGTATGAAAGTTTTACTTTTTAATTCTCATCTCCGTTTGTTTCCAGGGAAACTCAAGTCTCGATGGAGTGGTCCTTTCGAGATAACTCAAGTATATCCTTCCGGTGCCATAGAATTGTTTAACTCTCGAACAAATGAGACTTTTAAAGTAAATGGACAGAGAGTTAAACCATACAATGAAGGATTCCAAGAAGCAAGGATCATCGATAGCACTTTGATCTATGATCCTTAAGTCTTGCAGTAATGTCCAGCTATATGACATTAAAGAAGCGCTAAATGGGAGGCAACCCATCGGTTTGCATTTCTTTTCATAGTTGTAATTTTATATTCAGAAATTTTGATTTTATGTTTGGTTTAAATAAATGGAATGGGTGCTTTGATCAGTTTTTGCGTTTCTAATGTGTTTCAGGGTTGATCGAAGAAGAGTTTTGCAATTTCTTTAAGATTTGGTGATATAAAATAAAAAAAAAGAAGTCAAAATGGCAGTAGGTGACACGGCCACTTGACACGGCCAAGCCACTGGCCGTGTCAAGCCCACTCTAAAGTCACCAAAAACACACAGTAGGTGACACGGCCAACAAGCTTGGCCGTGTCACACTTGACACGGCCAAGCTTCGCCAAAAAGTCCTCTTTTTCCTTTTTGCAAACTTTTCTTCACAGTAGGTGACACGCCCATGGGACACGGCTAAGTCACTGGTCGTGTCCCTCTAAGCACATCAGACACGACCAAGCTCACCCAAGCTTGGCCTTGTCCCTCGAATTTTACACTTTAAAAACACATTTTTTTTTGCACCTTTCGTTCATTCCAATCCCTAAATTTCTTTTTGCTTCCTCTTGTTCTCTCGATTTCTCTCTCACAAAACTTCCATTGTTTGTGTTTCAAAGCTTCTAAACTTCCATTAATTCTCAAATTCCTTCTCCAAAACTAAAATTAATCCGTTCAATATTCTTCTCCTCACACAAAAGATCAATTTAATCGGTTTAAGTTTCAAATTTTTTTCAGATCTTTCAATATGCCGAGAACCAAGTTGGTGTCCCACCATAAGAGGAAGCAACCTCCAACTGCAGCTGCATCTTCATCTTCCTCGTCTTCATCTTTGAAGAGAGCAACTCTTTTGGCTCAGGGTTTCTTCCCGACGAGGTATGTCAGTGATGAATCCCTTAATGCTCTTCATATTAGGGATAATTTTTATCATTATGTTAAAAATCTTGGGTGGGAGAACCTAGTCTCCTTGCGACCTTTGCAATTTCAAGAGCTTAGTTTGGAATTTTTGACATCTCTTAAGGTTGAAAGAGATGAACAAAAAATTTGCTCTAGGTTGAGTTTTAAATTGCTTGGGAAATCAGTTGTGGTTAGTATTGAACAATTGAATGTTATATTTGGTTTCCATCAACACGGTGAAAGGTCGGTACCTAAGGAATTTAAACAACAATTTGCTTGGGGAGCATTGGGCTCGGGAACTTATGTGGCCAAATCGGCCAAGGCGACTAAATTGAGCAATCCCGCTCTTAGGTATTTGCATCGTTTTATGTCATGTGGATTCCTTGCTAGGCAGGAAAGCCCGAGTGTAGTGGAACTTAGTGAGCTCTTTTTCTTAGATTGTGCGTGTAATGCAGTACCAATTAGTTCCGGCTATTGGTTAACCGATGTTTTTGATAGTGTGCCAAACAAGAAGAAGGGGGCTATCTGTATTGGAGGATTGGTTACCACATTGGCAACAACCCTCCTTGATGATTTTGACCCGAGTACCTGTCGTATGACTAAAATTACGGGTAATGATTCATTAGATTTGACTACACTAGAGAAGATGCATATGGTGGTGCACAGAAGAGGGGCTTATATGATGGCTTCAGTTGAGCCAGAAGTACCGGGGGACAGACAAAAGAGAACACGAGTTCAGGAGGGGTCTGACTCGGATTCTCTTGATTTGGAAGAAGATGCTCCAGTTCCGGATAATCAAGAGATACTCAATAGGATTGAGGAACTAGCGAGCAAGGTAGATCGTAACCATGCTGCGGTCTTGCAACAGTTAGACCAAATCAATAGCAACCTTGCTAAGATACTGAGTCTTCATCCTTCAGCTGCTTCATCATCACATCCTCCTTCACCGTAGATCTTTCGAGAGAATTCCTTACTTTCTTGTGTTTAGCATATTTTTGTTATTATTTTTCATTTTTGTTTTTAATGTTAACATTTTATATTTTGGATATTTTATTTTATATATTGTATTTTGTTTTTGAACATTTGCTGTTTGTGATGGAAAGATAGGGTTTTCCTCACCAGGGTACGATGGAAAACAGGTTGTACTTTAACTCTTTTTCTTTATTATCCTTGTTTCCATTGAGGACAATGTCATTTATAAGTGTGGGGTAATCTTTAAGCTTTTCTTTAATTCTTGTTTTGTTTGTCGTTTTGTGTTATATTGTGCGTTGTGCATGGCATAATTGTTGAAAACTTATTGACTTTTCTGTGATTCTAGCATTATATTTGAGAATTTAGTATCAGCATAGAGATTAGCATTTGAATTCATTCAGGATCAATTTTCATATTCTGCAATTCATGACATATAAATCTTTGAAAACCCACACCTTGTGAGTTTTGAGCCTCATAGATTGAATATTGTTGTCAATTGATTTTCTTTTCTTAAGTGTGCACCTTCATGATTTTGCATCTCTAGAGCTTGCTTTTGCATACTAATTGAACTCACATTGTGATTTAATCTCAAGTTTTAAAATGATGAAGGCAAATTAGGTTATCCCTTTAGCTTAAAAAGACCTCCCTTAATTATGAATTCCTTAGTGAGCCAAGTTGAGCCTTTAACCTTTTCATGATTGATCAACATAATTCTCAACTTAACATTTTCTTATTATCATCATACCTGCATTAAGGAATGGAGTTCTTATGATATGACAATAGGGTGGTTTAATTCATAAGTGTGGGGTAAGCAATAAAGTAAAAAAAAACAAAAAATAGTATTGCTATTTGGAGTTGAAATGCATACTTTGCACATTGTATTTGATAAGAGTCGGTTATTCTTTTCCTCTACATTTTAAGCTAGATGTTCCATGCAATTTTATTTTTTGTATATATATATATATATTAAAGAAAAAAAATAAAAAAATAAAAAAAGGAAAATAAAAGAGAAGATATATATATATATACAGAATTCATATGTTTTCTAGCATTAGAGGAATATCGACTCATGTATTTTTCTTTAAGTATGCAAGTATGTGAGATTATCGAGGGTTGGTGAATATGCCATTTGAGGGAGTTATGAGTTTCTTAGCAAGAGTATTGTCTAATTTAGATACTCTATTTCTTGATGCTCCAGCTTAAATTTCTTTTCTCACACCTTCACCTTACCCCCATTACATCCAAATAAAAGACCTTCGAATTATTTCTTGAGAAAATCAGTGAGAGAGATTGGATAATTAAGCAAGTTTATGGTAGTATGCAGTCAGGAGTGGTTTGAGTGAATTAACCTATGAAATCGAGTGAAACACTTAGATGAGAGATGAGATTTGTATGTCTGGATTAATGAATGAGTTAAGAAGATCTTGATTGAAGTAAAGTGCAATTATTTATGGCTGAGTCTTAAAGGATTTCATCTTATATACTGGAATTATAGTTAAGGTTGTTTGAGTTTTTAATTTATGCCATGTGAATTTGCTTGAGGACAAGCAAAGTTTTAAGTGTGGGGTAGTTGTTTTATTAGTTTTTGTCATAGAATTGTGTCTTATTTATTATGATGATTATTGTTTTGTTTAGGTATTTTGGTAGTTTTAATCTGTTTATTTAGTGTTTTCATCAATTTTGGTAGTTTTAATTTATTTCAGAGTTTATGTCATTTTTGTTCTAGTTTTTAGTGTGGTGTTTATGTGTTGTTGGTTAATGTTTATTTGATTCTTGTTTAAAGTTTGTTTAAGTGTTTGTTTTAGGTTAATATGCAAACTGTTTCCTTGGAAGAAAGAGTAGCATGAAGCAAAGGGCAAAACCAAGGAACCAAGAGAGAAGGAATTTTTTTTGGCAGTGACTGGCACACTCAAAGGACACGGCCAAGCCATTGGCCGTGTCACATGACACGGCCATGAGACTTGGCCGTGTCCCATACCAAGCTAAGGAAGAAGGCCAAAAGATCATAAGGTGACACACTCAAGGGACACGGCCAAGTCACTGGCCGTGTCCCTCCAAACTTGTCAAACACAGCCAAGCTCACCCAAGCTTGGCCGTGTCACTCACCATTCCAAAGAAGAAGAGATGAAAATCACACAGAAGCGGACACATTCAACTGACACGGCCAAGCCACTGGCCGTGTCACATGACATGGCCAGGAGCTTGGCCGT
The DNA here is from genome assembly GCA_947685225.1 of Garcia nutans. NCBI lineage: Eukaryota > Viridiplantae > Streptophyta > Magnoliopsida > Malpighiales > Euphorbiaceae > Garcia > Garcia nutans. The sequence continues at coordinate 17,745,359 of CANTUV010000033.1, read as the reverse complement.
GTCACTCCATGGACTAAAGGAGTGGATTTTTTAAGCGGTGTTTCGTATAAATAATACGATTAGGGTTTTGATTAAGGGTTGTTGATCAGCCGTCAGAGAATTAACTTAGGGTTTCCATTTGTTTTCTTTGAGATTATTGATTGCACTTTGATTCAAACTGATTAGATTAAATTTGTTTTTGCCATTGCAACATTCTTCTAGTAAAGATCTGAACAAGAGATTCTTCAGGAAGCTAAGGGAGTTGTAATTTGGTTTTGTTCTCAAACTTTATCTCTTAAGTTCATTGGAATTGTATTCATGAATTATATTATGTTTAAATTGATTTCCTTGATTTTTAATGAGATGAATATGTTTGATAGCTTTATTATGAACTAATTTGATCTAGTCTAGGGTTTGTATGGACCTACTATGATTGTATGAATTGGTTATTGCTCTTAACTGAATTTATTTCTTTAGCCTTAATTGAATGGATTAATGTTAATATATGATTGATTGGCCACAAATTATGTATTTAAGGCATTAGATGAAGGATTGAGAGATGAAGTCTAATGCTAGAACAATTCAATTAGGGACTTAGGTGAATTAGAGATATAACCTAAGAAAAGGTTTATTTCAATTGTAACAAGATTAATTGAGAGAGGTTTGAATGCGAGAGCTTATTTCCTTGATTTGATTAATTAAGTTGCTTGAGATCTAATCTTTGAAATTAAATTGGTTGAGAGGAATAACCGTTCATACATATAAGTTAGTAGAGAAGTGCAAACCCTAGACCTTTCTAATAAGTGAATCAATATATCAGCTCAGTTTACTTTTATTGTTTTAAACTCCAATCGATTTGTTTTCATTAGTTGTTACCAATTTAAATTTATTATAATTTGTTATTTGCAACCTGATAATCAATTAGCTTTTCTAGCTTCCTTGAGAGACGACCTTGGGGTGATCACCTTTGCTACAGCTACCTCGTATACTTGCGAGAGACGCTTTTAGTAGAACTTAATTCGAGCGCAACATAAGGTTATTACATTTGTTTTGGTATTAGAGCCTAGGTTTGAGGTTTTGACCTAGGTGGGGATGATAGAGAGAGAAAATGGGGGATTTGAAAAATAGTTTTTAATTGTAATACATGCATTGGCACTGGCAGTTTCTGATCTCTGATATAGTATTTTTTGCTTTGTTTGCAGATATAGGTAGTTATGGCGTCTCAGCCGCATCAGGCTGCTGAGGATAGTGCTGAGAGTGTGGCTCCAGATGAGGGTAGAGATGTAGCTAGAGTTGTATCTACTAGTGAGGCATCTATTTCTATACCTAGAAGACCAGCAGTTGATGAGGTTCCGCCTAGCTGGGTATGGCATATGGTAGAGTTGTTGAGGTAGGCTCCAGTTCCACAGCCGCCACAGCAACAGCCACAGCCGCAGTTACCAGTGAGGCAGTATGACAAACTGAGAAAGTATGGGGCTGAGGACTTTGTTGGTACTACAGACCCTGCTATAGCAGAGCAGTGGCTAGACCGGGTTCAGAGGATATTTATTCAGTTACAGGCCAGTCTAGAAGAGAAGTTTGATTATGCCAGATCTCTTCTGCAGAGAGATGCATATGATTGGTGGAAGACGGTTCCACATGCTCTGGATGATCCACCAGTTCTGACCTATGATGATTTGTTGCCAGAATTTGAGAAGAAGTATACTCCAAGAGAATATAAAGATGCAAAGAAGATGGAGTTCCTGAGTCTGAGATAGGATACTAGGACAGTGACCGAGTATGAGATCGAGTTTATCCGGTTGAGTCACTATACTGGTGGGATCATTTCTGACGAGTTTGACAGGTGTAGGAGGTTTGAGGAGGGACTGAGACCCTCTATCATATGCATCATTGCAGGCTCTCGGTATCAGGATTTCTCCCAGTTAGTTGCAGCTGCCAGGAGTGTTCAGAGGGTGTAGAATCCTGCAGCAGCTGCCAGGGTTGAGGAGACCAGAGTTAGGAGACCCCAGGGTGAGGCAGGGTCTTCATCAGTGAAGAGAGGCCGAGGGGGATATTTTCAGAGGTTTAGTAGGAGTTAGGGGCAGTTTGGCAGGTCAGTACAGCAGCAGAGATAGAGATAGAGACCTGCAATTTTAGTGGCTAGTGCTTCGACCCCAGTGGCTCAAAGACCTACTCCACCTACTTGCGTTCATTATGGTTGAGTACACGGAGGTGTCTGCTGGTGGAGAGGTGCTTCGGGAGTGTGTTTTAGATGTGGGTTATCAGACCATTTTATTAGAGATTGTCCCGAGCCACCAGAGGTTAGGCAGGTAGATACTGCATCTTCTCGACCCAGTGTCAGAGGGGGTCGTGGTGGCAGAGGTTTTAGTAGAGGTGGTCACCCTGGGTTTAGTCAGAGAGGAGGCTCTACATTCGGAGGCAGTAGCCTAGATGAGGCAGGGCCATCTCAGTGAGTTTATGTGATGCAGAGGCAGTTGGATGCTTCAGCCGTCAATGCGGGTACATTTTCTTTATTTGGTATTTCAGTCCTTGCTCTATTAGATCATGGATCTACGCATTCATACATAAGTGCATCCATTTTGCCTGTGTCTAAATTGCATTCTGAGTCCCTAGGATTTGATGTCTTGGTGACAAATCCTTTAGGGCATAGTGTTGTGGTGAGCAGGGTGCATCGAGATAGTCCAATTGTTGTTCAGGATGAGGAGTTTCTCGGTGACCTAATTGAGATGCCTTTTAGGGAATATGATCTGATTTTGGGCATGGATTGGTTATCCAAGCATGGGGCTGTGGTAGACTGTCAAAAGAAATGTGTTACTTTGAGAACACGGGAAGGTAGGGATGTTATAGTATCTAGTGATAAGAGGTATCTTTCATCTATGTTTGTTTCAGCTGTTTCAGCTGAGAGAATGATTCGGAAGGGATGTGAGGCTTATCTTGCTCATGTTGTAGATACTAGAGTAGTGGGATCCCTGCTTGAAAGTACACCCATAGTTGCCGAGTTTCCAGATGTTTTCCCTGATGAGTTGCCAGGAGTACCTCCTGAGAGAGAAGTGGAATTTGGTATCGATTTGTTGCCTGGTACCACTCCTATCTCTATTACCCCTTATTGGATGGCACCTGCTGAGTTGAGAGAGTTGAAGGTGCAGTTGCAGGAGTTATTGGATAAAGGGTTTATTCGCCCTTGTGTGTCCTCGTGGGGAGCGCCTGTGTTGTTTGTGAAGAAGAAGGATGGCACCATGAGATTGTGTATTGATTATAGGCAGTTGAATAATGTGACCATCAAGAACAAGTATCCTTTGCCTCGGATAGATGATCTCTTTGATCAGTTGAAGGGAGAAGCAGTATTCTCTAAAATTGATCTAAGATCAAGGTACCATCAGTTGAGAGTCAGAGATGTGGATGTACCCAAGACAACTTTTCGTATGAGGTATGGGCATTATGAGTTTCTGGTGATGCCCTTTGGATTGACGAATGCACCAGCAGCTTTTATGGATTTGATGAACAGGGTATTAAGACCATATTTGGATTAGTTTGTGGTAGTCTTCATTGATGACATCCTGGTGTATTCGCGTAATGAGGAGGATCATGATAGGCATTTGCGGATCGTATTGTAGACTCTAAGAAAAGCATTTGTATGCGAAACTGTCTAGGTGTGAGTTCTGGCTTGATCAGGTAGCTTTTCTTGGTCATGTGGTTTCAGCAGAGGGTATTAGAATTGATCCGAGTAAAATTGAGGCTATCTTGAATTGGAGTCCACCAAAGACTGTAACAGAGGTTAGAAGTTTTCTTGGATTGGCAGGCTATTATCGTTGGTTTGTGAAGGGTTTTTCTATAATAGCTACACCACTCACCAGATTACTTCGGAAAGGAGTTAAATTTGTGTGGACAGATCGGTGTCAGGCGAGTTTTGAGCAGCTAAGAGAGATGTTAACTCAAGCTCCTGTCCTTACCCTGCCTGTGGAAGGTAAACCATATGTGATATACAGTGATGCTTCACACAATGGTTTAGGTTGTGTTTTGATGCAGGAGGGTAGAGTCATTGCTTATGCCTCTCGACAGTTGAAACTGCATGAGCTGAATTATCCAACGCATGATTTGGAATTAGCAGCAATAGTCTTTGCCTTGAAGATTTGGCGGCATTATTTGTATGGGGAAAAGTGTTTCATTTATATAGATCACAAGAGTTTGAAATACTTGGGTGTTCAGAGAGAGCTGAATCTTCAGCAGAGACGGTGGTTAGAGTTGATTAAAGACTACGACTGTTTGATTGATTATCATCCTGGTAAGGCAAATGTTTTTGCTGATGCCTTGAGTCGGAAATCTTTGGCAGGTTTGACTGCTTAATCGCTCTCGTTGCTTGTTGAGTTGAGAGCATTGCATGCTAGATTTGAGTCTTCTGATGATGGTGCTTTGATGGCTCAGTTGCAGTTGAGGCCAGTCTTGTTGGATCATATTAGGGAGGCTCAATTAGCAGATGAGAGAGAATTCAAAAAATTGTGTTGGTTTGTTAGAAAGGGGAAAGTAGAGACTTTTATGTGAGGGATGATGGCAGTCTATGGTACAGAGATAGAGAATTGAAAAGAATGATATTAGAAGAAGCACATCAGTCACTTTTTGCTATGCACCCTGGGAGTACCAAGATGTATCAGGACTTGAAGTGACATTATTAGTGGTCAGGTATGAAGAGGGACATAGCAGAGTTTGTATCCAGATGTCTCACTTGCCAGAAAGTGAAGGCTGAGCACCAAGTTCTTTCAGGATTGCTCCAACCTTTATCAGTGCCAGAGTGGAAATGGGAGCGAGTGACAATGGATTTTGTGACTGGACTACCATTGACTCAGAAGAAGCATGATGCAATCTGGGTGATAGTTGATCGAATGATGAAGACAACTCATTTTCTTCCAGTTCAGATGGATTATTCTCTTGAGAGGTTGGCTGAGTTGTATATCAATGAGATAGTCAGGTTGCATGGAGTCCCAATTTCTTTGTTGTCGGATTGAGATCCCCGGTTTACTTTGAGGTTTTAGAAGAGTTTGCATAATGCTCTGGGTTCTCGATTGCATTTTAGTACTGCTTTCCATCCTCAGACAGATGGACAGTCAGAGAGAGTGATACATATTTTGGAGGATATGTTGAGGAGCTGTATCATTGATTTTACTAGGAATTGGGACAGATTTTTGCCATTAATTGAATTTGTTTATAACAATAGTCATCAGTCGAGTATTGGGATGACTCCTTATGAAGCTTTATATGGTAGGAGATGCAAGACACCTTTGTGTTGGGATGAAGTTGGAGAAGGTAAACTGGTTGGTCCCGATTTGATTAAGGAAACAGAGGAGAAAGTGAAGGTGATTCGGGGTCGTTTGAAAGCAGCTTCAGACCGACAGAAATCTTATTTAGATTTAAAGAGAAGAGACATAGAGTTTAGTGTGGGAGATAAAGTATTTCTGAAGGTGTCTCCATGGAAGAAAATTTTGAGATTTGGCCGCAAAGGGAAGTTGAGTCATCGTTTCATAGCACCATATGAGGTGTTAGAGAGAGTTGGTCCAGTGGCTTATAGACTAGCTTTGCCGCCTGAGTTGGATCGAATACATAATGTTTTCCATGTCTCGATGCTTCGGAGATATAGGTCTGACCCATCTCATATCTTGTCAGTGGAGTCCATTGAGGTGAGTCCAGATCTAACTTGCGAGGAAGAACCAGAGGCGATTTTGGCACGAGAGGTTAAAGAATTGAGGAATAAGAGGGTGCCACTTGTGAAAGTCCTTTGGAGGAATCATGCCACTAAGGAGGCAACATGGAAAAGTGAGCAGGCGATGCAAAGTCAGTTTCCCCAATTGTTCCAGACTTGAGGACAAGTAATTTCGGGGACGAAATTTGGTTTAGGGGGAGAGAATTGTAACATCCAAAATTTTTTATCAAAAATTTCTAATTTTTGGAAAATTTGATAAAATAAATTATAATTTAAAAGGATAAATTAAATTAATAGTTTTAAATGAAAAATTAAAGGATTTTAAATGAAAAAGTGGAATATATATATGATATATATGCAAAATATACATAACATATATAAAAGTCAACACTTTTTAAAAGAAAAGGGTATTTTAGTAATTAAATCTTATAAATTCAAAATTAATAAAATAATTCAAAAACAAATTAATTTTGAATGGAAGAGGGAAATTAGGACTTTTAATTTATTAAAAAAATAATTAAATTATTAAATATTAAATTATTTTAATATATATATGTGGTTAAAAAAAGATGAAAAGGAAAAAATATTTAAAAGTCTTCTTCTTCTTCTCAAGAATGTGGTGTAACACCCCTATACACCGTATACGTACACAGCATGCTATTACGATCGTAATATACATATACTGAATATAGAAATGCACGGTTTAATAACCAAACGACTCAATTCTTTTACGATAATATGAACCAATTTAAAACATTTAAATTGTATTATAAAACATTAAAGATAAAATGTTTATTCAAAACGCAGCGGAAAATATTACAAATATTTCCAAATACATAAACATCAAAACTCAAATTTTACAAAACATAAAATATATACATGTCTGGCAGTATGTCTTTGATCTTTAAGCTCCACTATCAACTCCTCAAGATCTAGACTCTACTCGACCTAGAGGAACTCTCCGGTTCTTCCCTCTCACCTGCGCGATAAATCATAATTGCGCTAAGCCAACGACTTAGTAGTACAACTACAATAATATTATGTTTTGATGTAATGCCAATGTCTCACAATCAAGTCCATACACCATCCAAAAGAATGTTATACCTTAACATTTTACTTTGCTTAATGTCATATCAAACATTCATTCTCAATAACATATTTATTCATTATAAACAATCTCATTATTCATTGGTTTCACCATTCAAGAATCACATTAAAAACAAAGACAAGCATGGGCCCAAAGACACTAATATGCCATTCAACTTTCAGAGTTTATGTTTTGGTTTAATTATCACATTTATCATTATCATTATCCCAACTAGGCTTCAAGGATTTAGGTTCAACCAAGCTTCAAGGGGAACAAAGCATGCCAAGTATCAACCCAACTTGGCTTCAAGAACCAAACCCAACCTAGCTTCAAGGGTTGTAACATCTCAATTAGGCTTCAAGGACTAGACCCAACCAAGCTTCAAGGGGAGTAAAACATGTTAAACTTCAACCCAACTTGGCTTCAAGGATCAAGTCCAACCTAACTTCAAGAGATTGTTACCATAGGCATGCCACCAACAACAAAACTCTGAAAATGGAATAACACATTAGCCACACAATTCATTAATTATTTCATTATCAATTTCATTCTCATTTACTCATCATCACTTAGGCAACCATGCCTCAATCATCTCATTAGCCTTATCATTTTAGCCAACAACCATGGCTCCATATCTCATCAAGAGAGTATATATATATATATCATCAATTGCATTGCATATCATCTAGGCAAACCTGCCTCAATCATCTCATTATCTCTCAATTTACATTAATCAATTCACATTATACCAATCATAACATTTATCACATGAAGTAACAATGTAATCAATTACTTAACATATGTACAATCAAACATGTTAAGTATCAAAATCATATAAATGCATGCAACAATGTAGCTTGTACTTACTTCCAAAAGCAACTCATACAAAACACTAAACTCTTCTTCCAAGAATCCTTCAATACTTGGATTAGGGTAACTCAAACTCTTCACAACCTAATCAAAAAAGGAATAATACAAATGAGATAAGAAGACTCAGGTCTAACTAGGGCAAACTCTACACATGACACGCTCAACAACAAGGGCGTATCCCTGACCGTGCCCTAAACTCACAACACAGAAGCTTTGACACGCTCAGAACCAAGGGCGTGTCACTGAACGTGTAATACATTCTGTTTCCCAGAAACATTGGCACGTCCAACAGCATGGGCGTGTTCAAGGCCGTGTCAATCCTTCACCAACACAGTAGCTATGACACGCTCAGTGACATGGACGTGTAAATGCTACTGCAACACAGAACCATCGACACGCCCAAAGACTTGGCCGTGCTCATGGGCATGTCAGGCCAAAAATACAGATTCCGGCAACAACAACCTCACATCCAACAATCCTTTTACTTTCACCATTTTTCACTTCAAACAAACTTCACTAAACACACCCAAAAACCATAACAAACTTGTAAAAACATAAAAACAACTATAAACATACCTCAAACACAAATCATAATCATCATCACAAACCCAAAACACAACCACAACACTATCTCTTTTAACAACTTACTCTTTCCTTCAATCCATCCCCAAAATCAAAAATCAATTGAACCAAACACTCTTAAACACACCACAATCAAACAAACACATATCATCCCCAACCTCACTCACAACTTCAAAGAAAATCAAAGAATCATGTAGAGAACTTACCATGGATGAAGAAACTCTTAAATGTCCAACTTGATCACTTGAAAAGTTCCTTCAATCTTGAGTATGAAAGATCAAATCTCTCTCTTGCTCTCTTGCTAGGGAGTGTCGGCCCCAAACAAAGAAAAGAAAAGGAAGGAAATGAAGGCACACGCAAAAGGAAGAAAGAAAGAAAGAAGAAAGGAAAGAAAATAAAGTCAAACACTCAACCTTCTCTTTCCTCAAAACCCTCTCCTCCAAGCATTTAATATTAAAATACTCTAAATATCTCCATCCACTTCCACTCACTCAAATCCCACTTAATTAACTTAATTAATTTAAAAAAAATCATTAATTAATCATCTTTTGACTTCACATTTGACTTGTATATGTTGTATATATCACTATATATACAACATATACACTCTCTCTTCACTTCTTTTCTCTTTCCAATTAAACACACATTCATTAAATCCAATTAAAACAACAATTATATCAAAACTTCTAGGGCACATTTCGGGATATTACAAATCTCCCCCTCTAAAAAGAAATTTCATCCTCGAAATTACCTGATATTAAGTCTGAAACAATTGAGGATATTGATCTCGTATTGCTTACTCACTCTCCCAAGTTGCCTCTTCTCTACCATGATTCTTCCAAAGAACCTTCACTAGTGGTACTTTCTTATATCTCAACTCTTTCACTTCATGTGCCAAAATAGCAACTGGTTCTTCTTCAAATGTCAAATCCAAACTCATCTCAATAGATTTAACTGGCAAGATATGAGATGGATTTGATATGTACCTCCACAACATAGAAACATGGAATACATTATGAATTCTATCCAACTCAGGTGGCAAAGCAAGACGATAAGCAATTGGCCCAATTCTTTCTAACACTTCATACGGACCAATAAAATGAGGACTCAGTTTCCCTTTTCGACCAAATCTTAAAATCTTCTTCCAAGGAGACACTTTCAAAAATACTTTATCTCCAATACCAAACTCTATGTCTCTTCTTTTCAAGTCTGAATAAGATTTCTGCCGGTCTGAAGCTGCTTTTTAATCGATCCCGAATTATCTTCACTTTTTCTTCAGTCTCTTTAACCAAATCAGGACCAATTAGTTTGCCTTCTCCAAGTTCATTCCAACATAGAGGCGTTCTACATCTTCTACCATATAATGCCTCAAATGGTGCCATACCGATACTAGATTGATGACTGTTGTTGTAAGCAAATTCCACAAGTGGTAAAAATCTGTCCCAACTTCCAGAGAAATCAATGACACAACTCCTCAACATATCCTCAATAATTTGTATCACTCTCTCTGACTGCCCATCTGTCTGCAGATGAAAACCAGTACTAAAGTGCAATCGAGAACCCAAAACCCCATGTAAACTCTTCCAAAACCTCGAAGTAAACCGGGGATCTCGATCAGACACTAAAGAAATTGGGACTCCATGCAACTTTACTATCTCATTAATATACAACTCATCCAGTCTCTCAAGAGAATAGTCCATTCTAACTGGAAGAAAATGAGCTGTTTTTGTCAATCGATCAACAATCACCCAGATAGCATCATGCTTCTTCTTAGTCAATGGCAAACCAGATACGAAATCCATTGTTACTCTCTCCCATTTCCATTCAGGCATTATTAAAGGTTGAAGCAACCCTGTTGGAACTTGATGCTCAGCTTTCACCCTTTGACAAGTGAGACACTTAGATACAAATTCAACTATGTCTCTCTTCATACCAGACCACCAGTAATGCTGTTTCAAATCATGATACATCTTTGTACTACCCGGATGCATAGCAAAAACCGATTGGTGTGCTTCTTCTAAAATAATCTTTCTCAAACTATCATCATCAGGAACACACAACCTATCCTTGAACCAAAGACTACCATCATTTTTTACATAGAAATCTCAGCTCACCCCATATCGGCAATCTGATACAATCTTCTGAATTTTCTCATCCGCCAATTGAGCCTCCTTTATCTGATCCAACAATACTGGTCTCAATTGCAGCTGAGCCAATAATGCTCCATCATCACATACTTCAAAACTAGCATGCAACTCTCTCAACTCAACAAGCAACGAGAGAGAATAAACAGTCAAACCCGCCAAAGATTTTCGACTCAAGGCATCAGCAACTACATTCGCCTTGCCAGGATGATAATCAATCAAACAGTCGTAGTATTTAATCAGTTCTAACCATCGCCTTTGCCGAAGATTCAGCTCCTTCTGAACACCCAAATATTTCAAAATTTTATGATCCGTAAAGATAAAACATTTCTCCCCATACAAGTAATGTCGCCAAATCTTCAAAGCAAACACTATAGCTACCAACTCCAAATCATGAGTCGGATAATTAAGCTCGTACAGCTTCAACTGCCGAGAAGCATAAGTTATGACTTTACCCTCTTGCATCAAAACACACCCTAAACCATTATGTGAAGCATCACTGTAAATCACATATGGTTTATCTTCCACGGCTAAAGTAAGAACAGGTGCTTGAGTCAACATTTCTTTCAACTGCTCAAAGCTAGCTTGACAGTGATCCGTCCACACAAATATAACTCCCTTCCAAAGTAATCCGGTGAGTGGAGTAGCTATCAAAGAGAAGCCTTTCACAAACCATCGGTAATAGCCTGCCAAACCCAGAAAACTTCTAACTTCAGTTACAGACTTTGGTGGACTCCAATTCAAAATAGCTTCAACTTTACTTGAATCGACTCTTATACCATCTGCTGAAACTATATGACCTAGAAAAGTAACTTGGTCAAGCCAAAATTCACACTTCGACAGCTTAGCATACAACTGCTTCTCTCTCAAGATCTGTAATACAATCCGTAGATGCTTGTCATGCTCCTCCTTAATACGTGAATACACCAAAATATCATCGATGAAAACTACCACAAACTGATCCAGATAGGGCCTAAACACCCTATTCATCAAATCCATGAAAGCTGCAGGTGCATTTGTCAATCCAAAAGGCATCACCAAGAACTCATAATGCCCATATCTTGTGCGGAAGGCTGTCTTATGAACATCTTCAGCTCTAACCCTCAACTGATGGTACCCTGATCTCAAATCAATCTTGGAAAACACTAATGCTTCCTTTAATTGATCAAAGAGATCATCAATTCTAGGTAAAGGATACTTATTCTTGATAGTCACTTTGTTCAATTGCCTATAATCGATGCACAATCTCATAGTACCATCCTTCTTCTTCATAAACAAAACAGGGGCTCCCCATGGAGAAACACTAGGGCGAATAAACCCTTTATCCAATAACTCCTGTAACTGCACCTTCAATTCTCTCAATTCAGCTGGTGCCATTTGATAAGGAGTGATAGAGATGGGAGTGGTACCAGGCAACAAATCGATACCAAACTCAACCTCTCTCTCAGGGGGTAACCCTGGCAACTCTTCAGGAAACACATCTGGAAAATCTGCAACTATGGGTATACTATCAAGTTGAGAACCCACTATTCTGGTATCCACCACATGAGCAAGATAAGCATCACACCCCTTTCTAATCAACCTTCTAGCTGTTACAGCTGATACAAACAAGGACGCAAGTTGTCTCTGCTCACTAGATACCATCACACTCCTACCCTCACTGGTTCTCAAGGTGACACACTTCTTTTGACAATCTACCACAGCTCCATGCTTAGACAACCAATCCATGCCTAAGATTAAATCATATTCTTTAAAAGGTATTTCAATTAAATCACCAAGAAACCCCTCACCTTGCACCACAATAGCACTATCACGATGCACCTTACTCACCACAACACTATGTCCTAAAGGATTTGTCACTAAGACATCAAATCCTAAGGACTCTGAATGCAATTCAGACACAGGCAAGATAGATGCACTAATGTATGAATGAGTAGATCCTGGATCAATCAAAGCAAGTACTGAAATGCCAAATAAAGAAAATGTACCCGCAATAACTGTTGAAGCATCTGGCTGCCTCTGCATCATATATACCCTCTGAGAACATCCGGCCTCATCTGGCCTACTGCCTTTGGATGAAGATCCTCCTCTCTGACTAAACCTGGGTCTACCACCCCTACTGAAACCTCTGCCCCCTCGACCACCTCTGCTGACACTGGGTCGAGAAACTGCAGTATCTGTTTGCCTATCATCTTGCATCTCCGGGCAATCTCTAATAAAATGATCTGGTGACCCACATTTAAAGCATACTCCGGATACACCAGTCTTCCAACAAGCACCCCCATGGAGCCTACCACAGTGAACATATACAGGTGGAGTAGACCTCTGAACTACTGGGGTCGGGGCACTAGCTACAGAGACTGTCAGTCTCGGCCTCTGCCTCTGATACTGCACTGATCTGCCTGACTGCCTCTGACTCCTACTGATCCTTGGAACAAAACTTCCTCTACCCCTCTTCACAGATGAAGACCCTGCCTCAAACTGGGGTCTCCTTACTCTAGTCTCCTCCTCAGAAGCAGCTGCTGCAATGCTCTGTGCTCTCTCAACACTTCTAGCTGCTGCAACGAGTTGAGAGAAATCCTGGTATCGAGAACCAGCCACAATGCACATGATAGAGGGCCTCAATCCCTCCTCAAATCTTCTGCACCGATCTATTTCATCAGAGATAATTCCCCCAGCATAGCGACTCAACCGGATGTACTCAATCTCATATTCTGTCACCGTCCGGTTGTCTTGCCTCAAATTCAAGAATTCCATCTTCTTAATATCTTTATACTCCCTCGGAGTATATTTTTGCTCGAACTCCCTCAGAAAATCACTATAAGATAGTGTAGGTGGATCATCCATGGCATGAGGAACCGTCTTCCACCAGTCATAGGCATCTTTCTGTAGGAGGGATCTGGCATAGTCAAATTTCTCATCTGAAGTAGCTTGCAACTGGATGAATATCCTCTGCACTTTATCCAACCACTGCTCAGCCACTGCAGGATCAGTAGTGCCCAAGAAATCCTCAGCCCCATATTTTCTCAACTTATCATAATGTCTTACTGGCACCTGAGGCTGTGGTGGTGGTGGCTGCACTGGAGCTGGCCTCAATAGTTCTATCACATGCCTTAACCAACCCGGCGGAGCCTCCTCTGCAGCTGATCTCTCTGGCACAGAAATAGGTGCTCCACTAATTCTATCAACTCTAGCTCCATCTCTACTCTCTCCTGGAGCTACACTCTCGACACTTCCTTCTACAGTCTGACATGAATGGGACTCCATTACTACCTATATCTGCAAACACAGTAGAATATTCCTCATTAAAGATTAAAGACTGCCATACCAAAACATGTATTTTACTCAAAAACCCACTTTAAAAATCAAAATATTCTTTTTCTTACAATTGACCTAGGTTGAGAATCTCAAACCTAGGCTCTGATACCAAAAAAATTGTAACACCCCTATACCCCGTATACGTACATAGCATGCTATTACGATCGTAATATACGTATACTGAATATAGAAATGCACGGTTTAATAATCAAACGACTCAATTCTTTTATGATAATATGAACCAATTTAAAACATTTAAATTGTATTATAAAACATTAAAGATAAAATGTTTATTCAAAACGCAACGGAAAATATTACAAATATTTCTAAATACATAAACATCAAAACTCAAATTTTACAAAACATAAAATATATACATGTCTGGCAGTATGTCTTTGATCTTTAAGCTCCACTATCAACTCCTCAAGATCTAGACTCTACTCGGCCTAGAGGAACTCTCCGGTTCTTCCCTGTCACCTGCGCGATAAATCATAATCGCGCTAAGCCAACGGCTTAGTGGTACAACTACAATAATATTATGTTTTGATGTAATACCAATGTCTCACAATCAAGTCCATACACCATCCAAAAGAATGTTATACCTTAACATTTTACTTTGCTTAATGTCATATCAAACATTGATTCTCAAAAACATATTTATGCATTATAATCAATCTCATTATTCATTGGTTTCACCATTCGAGAATCACATTAAAAACAAAGACAAGCATGGGCCCAAAGACACTAATATGCCATTCAACTTTCAGAGTTTATGTTTTGGTTTAATTATCACATTTATCATTATCATTATCCCAACTAGGCTTCAAGGATTTAGGGTCAACCAAGCTTCAAGGGGAAAAAAGCATGCTAAGTATCAACCCAACTTGGCTTCAAGAACAAAACCCAACCTAGCTTCAAGGGTTGTAACATCTCAATTAGGCTTCAAGGACTAGACCCAACCAAGCTTCAAGGGGAGTAAAACATGTTAAACTTCAACCCAACTTGGCTTCAAGGATCAAGCCCAACCTAACTTCAAGAGATTGTTACCATAGGCATGCCACCAATAACAAAACTCTGAAAATGGAATAACACATTAGCCACACAATTCATTAATTATTTCATTATCAATTTCATTCTCATTTACTCATCATCACTTAGGCAACCATGCCTCAATCATCTCATTAGTATCCTTATCATTTTAGCCAACAACCATGGCTCCATATCTCATCAAGAGAGTATATATATATATCATCAATTGCATTGCATATCATCTAGGCAAACCTGCCTCAATCATCTCATTATCTCTCAATTTACATTAATCAATTCACATTATACCAATCATAACATTTATCACATGAAGTAACAATGCAATCAATTACTTAACATATGTACAATCAAACATGTTAAGTATCAAAATCATATAAATGCATGCAACAATGTAGCTTGTACTTACCTCCAAAAGCAACTCATACAAAACACTAAACTCTTCTTCCAAGAATCCTTCAATACTTGGATTAGGGTAACTCAAACTCTTCACAACCTAATCCAAAAAGGAATAATACAAATGAGATAAGAAGACTAAGGTCTAACTAGGGCAAACTCTACACATGACACGCTCAACAACACGGGCGCAGTGGAGGAGCCAGGACCGCCGGCAAGGGGGGGCTGAAACGCTGAAGGAGCTGAGCTACTGAGGGGCTAAAGGGGGGGCTGAGGGAGGCTAAGGCTGAAGGGGGGGGCTGAGGGAGACTAAGGCTGAAGGACCAAGGGGCTGAGGGAGTTGAAGGGGGTGAAGATTTACACCTCCGGTGGCCGGCAGGGGGGGTCGTCCGCCCCCACACGACCCCACCTGCCTCCGCCCCTGCACGGGCGTGTCCCTGACCGTGCCCTAAACTCACAACACAGAAGCTTTGACATGCTCAGAACCACGGGCGTGTCACTGAACGTGTAATACATTCTATTTCCCAGAAACATTGACACGTCCAACAACATGGGCGTGTTCAAGGCCGTGTCAATCCTTCACCAACACAGTAGCTATGACACGCTCAGTGACATGGACGTGTCAGTGGACGTGTAAATGCTACTGCAACACAGAACCATCAACACGCCCAAAGACTTGGCCGTGCTCATGGGCATGTCAGGCCAAAAATACAGATTCCGGCAACAACAACCTCACATCCAACAATCCTTTTACTTTCACCATTTTCCACTTCAAACAAACTTCACTAAACACACCCAAAAACCATAACAAACTTTCAAAAACATAAAAACAACTCTAAACATAACTCAAACACAAATCATAATCATCATCACAAACCCAAAACACAACCACAACACTATCTCTTTTAACAACTTACTCTTTCCTTCAATCCATCCCCAAAATCCAAAATCAATTGAACCAAACACTCTTAAACACACCACAATCAAACAAACACATATCATCCCCAACCTCACTCACAACTTCAAAGAAAATCAAAGAATCAAGTAGAGAACTTACCACGGATGAAGAAACTCTTAAATGTCCAACTTGACCACTTGAAAACTTCCTTCAATCTTGAGTATGAAAGATCAAATCTCTCTCTTGCTCTCTTGCTAGGGAGTGTCGGCCCAAACAAAGAAAAGAAAAGGAAGAAAATGAAGGCACACGCAGAAGGAAGAAAGAAAGAAAGAAGAAAGGAAAGAAAATAAAGTCAAACACTCAACCTTCTCTTTCCTCAAAACCCTCTCCTCCAAGCATTTAATATTAAAATACTCTAAATATCTCCAACCACTTCCACTCACTCAAATCCCACTTAATTAACTTAATTAATTTAAAAAAATCATTAATTAATCATCTTTTGACTTCGTATTTGACTTGTATATGTTGTATATATCACTATGTATACAACATATACACTCTCTCTTCACTTTTTTTCTCTTTCCAATTAAACACACATTCATTAAATCCAATTAAAACAACAATTATATCAAAACTTCTAGGGCACATTTCGGGATATTACATGTGGCTTCCATGGATGATTGAAGACCAAGGATTTGGTTCTTCCATACTCCATAAATTGAAGGAATTAACAAGTTTCAAGTGGATTTTTGGTGATTTCCACCAAAATTAGTAAGTTTCCATCTCTTTTCTTTGAATTCCTTGGAAATTTAGATTATGTGAGAGTTTGGATTTTCATGTAGTATGTTATAATTGTTGAAATTGGTGTGTATGGTGTTATTTTGGGTAGTTAACAATGATTCTAAGGTTACATTGAAGAGATGATGGAGTTTGGTTAAAGAATGGTGAAGAGAGAGAATTTAAGGTTATGGATTTTTGGGGTTTTGAAAACATGAATTTTAATTGTGCAAATTGATTCAAAATGAGTTGTTTTGATTCATAAACAAGTATTTTAAAGTCAAATATTGGATTTGGTGGTGTTGGGTTGGAGTTTGAGAATGGAAGTGGAGTTTTAGGGTTTTGGAAAAGTGATTTTCCAAAGTGGTTGAATTGTGTGGTTTTATTTGTTTATGCATGTTGTTTAGTGTTAAAAGTGATGAATATAAGCTTGGAATGAGTAATGGATTGTGTTGGAATGGAAAACCTTCAATGGGGGAAGGTTAGGCCATTTTTGAGATTTTGTGTATAATAGTGTATTTTTATAATGTAAATGATTTAAATGTATTAAAATATGTTTTTAATAATATAAATAAACTTAAAACACTAATTTAATTGTAGTAGAATGGAATTCTAATGTTGAAGTAAGGAAAGGCTAAATTTTTGGAAATTTATAGGAGTGATGTGTAATTATGATTTAATGTTGGAAATGCCATTAAATGTGATACTAAATGATTTTTTGCTATCACATTTGGTTTAGGCATTGAGGGAGATTGATTTGCTTCATCCAAGTGGTGAAGCGCAAGTTAGAAAGATTGGATTGAAGGTTGTTTTTAGCTTGCTTTGGGTTGCTAGTGGAGGTATGTACAAACTTTGAATATAATGTCTATATTTGCATAACATTTGGGCTTAACACATTTTAGTTGAAAAATGTGTTAAGTTACTTGGTTCATTGATTGTGTATGAATAATATGCTATGACATTTGTAATGTCATATATGTGTTAAATGCATTGTGAAAAGCCATTGATAATGGCTAATTTGTGTAACATGTGAAATATGCATATTATGTGAAAATACCCAAAGTAATTGGGTAATGTGTTGTGAATGCAAAAATGAGATATGTGTAATAATGAAATGAATTGATATTGATAAAAATGAGAAAGGTGAGAAAAATGAGAAAGATGTGAAAAATGAGAAAAATGAGAAAAAAAAAGTGAAAATAAGGCAATGTGCCTAGATTGAATATGTCACAAAAGGAAAGAGATTAATAATGAGAAAAATGAATAAATTGTGTGCCTAGTATGTTATTCAATTTTCAGAGTTTTGGGTTTGGCGGCATGCATATGATTGCCTACGGGCTATACGCTGGAATGGTGAAAAGACTGGGTCGTAAGCCAGGCCAGCTGATAAATATGATGTTTTTGGGGTGAAAAGACTGGGTCGTAAGCTTCAAAAACTGTAGCAGTCTAGCCGGGTTGAGGACCAAGATACTGGGGCCTAAGGGTCTAGCTGGGTTGAGGTCCAAGAGACTGGGGCTGTTACATTATCCATGGATATATATATTGCCTACGGGGCTAGACACATGGTGTCATTATGAACCAAAGTAGTAACTCTGAAATTTGAATAGCATATTAGATCCTTTTTGGGCCCATGCTTGTCTTTGTTTTACTGTGAATTATGAATTATGATACAATTGAGTAATATAATGTTATGAGTTGTGCTTATGAATTATTTGAAAAATATAAGAAAGTGGATTGATGTGACATTTATATGCATTGTGCATTTGGTATTGCATTAAGTTATATTATTATTATCAAAGTTTGTACCACTAGGCTTTGGCTTAGCGCGATTGTTTCCATCGCGCAAGTGACAGGGTAGACCCAGTTGAGCCAGAGAGTTCTTCTAGACCAGGTTGAGTCTAGACTTGTAGTTGAGCTTGTAGAGTTGCTATCGAGATCAGAAACACTGCCAGCAACATGTATATATTTTTATGTTATTGTACATTTTGAGTTTTATGCATAATATATTATGTTTTGAATTTTACGTATTGTATATTATAAAGAATGTTTGGGTCAATGTATTTGAAATGGGAGAGTAAGTATTTTTTAAATTATATATATCTATATGTATAAATGTTTGAGAAAATTAGTGAAATTGAGAAGTATGGTTGAGAGGGTGATTGGAAATTATTGGAAATGTAAAAAAAAAAATTTGTAAATCCGTCTGTGACATTTTGTACCGTATATGCGTATTTTACATATGCTAGAAATATGTTTTGTACGTATATAGGGTATAAGGGTGTTACACACATAATGCTACATTCGAGACTAACCTAGGTGTTAATGCATATGCATGTATCACAACTCGTTTCACATTTCAAAATTTTCACTTTCTTTTTAAAAAACTCACTTAGGCTGAGAATCTCAAACTTAAGCTCTGATACCAAAATTGTAATACCCTCACATCCTATATACCTACCATATATATATCCCAAATGTGTACAACACGTATATAGTCTATAAAAAATGTCACATTACAATTCAATTCAAATTAGTCATTCAACTATCATATAGTTAAATAGTTAATAAAAGATAATATCTATACATTAAAATAATATTTTTTAAAAAAAATACAACATTATCAATGTTGTTATACTTTATACATATTTTGAATTACATATTTACATATTCTTAAAATATTTATTATCAAATTAATATATGAATGTAAAACCTTTTAAGTTGGTCTCATAACACCTCAATTCTCCTTGTGGCAACAATCCAATCCTTTCCTGAGTAGTAATCTGCTAACCTGCGGGATTCATACAATTGCGCTAAGCTCAAAAGCTTAGTGGTACACATAACTAATAAATAAAACAATGCATGTAATATCCCAAAGTATACCCTAAAAGTTTTGAAATATTTATTGTGTATTTGGATTAAATGTTATATGGTATAATGTTTAAGTGGAAAGAGAAAAGAGGTAAGGAGAAGAGTGTATATGTTGTATATATGAGGTATATACAACATATACAAGTCAAAGAAATGGAAGGTAAAAAGAAGATTTATTTATTTTTATTAAATTAATTGAAATGGAAATTGAGTTAAGTGGAAGGGGATATTTACATATTATATTATTAAATTGCTTGGTTGAGATTTAAAGAGAAGATTGAGTGGTTAAGAGAGAGTTGACTTGTGTTCTATTCATCTTCTTCTTCTTCTTCTTCTTCTTCTTCTTTCTTTATTGGCCGACTATCACCATAGCAAGAGAGGAAAGAGAGATTTTGCTCATCCAAACTCAAGATTGAAGGGTGTTTCAAATGATCAAGTTGGAATTCTAAAGATTTTCATCACTTTTGGTAAGTCTTCCACTTGATTCTTTGATTTTCTTTTGAGTTGTGAATTGAGGTTGTTGATTGGTTTTTGATGATATGTGTATGGTTATTTTGATGTGTTTGAGATTATGTTGTCCATTTGGCTTTGATTTTGGGATTGGTTTGAAGGAAAGATTAAGTTTGGTGAAAGAAAGCAAGTGTTGTGTTTTGGGTATGTGATGGTTGTGATTGGTGTTTGAGGTATGTTTAAATTGTTTTGATGTTTTTGCAAGTTATTATAGTTTATTGGTGTGTTTAGTTAAGTTTGTTTGGAGTGGAAGATGGTGAAGGTAAGAGGTTTGTTGGATGTGATGTTGTTGTTGCCGAAGGATTTTGGCCTGACACGTCCATGAGCACAGCCAAGTCTTTGGGCGTGTCAATGGCTCTGTTTTCTGGTTGGGTGACACGATCAGTGACAAGCCCATGTCACTGAGCGTGTCACAGCTTTTGTGTTGTAGTAGCATTGACACGGTCAGTGACACGCCCATGTCACTGAGCGTGTCATAGCTACTGTGTTGAGGAAGAATTGACACAGCCATGAACACTCCCGTGTTGTTGGACGTGTCAATGTTTCTGTGAGACAGAATGAATGAAACATCCAGTGACACACCCATGTTATTGAGTGTGTCAAAACTTCTGTGTTGTGGATTTAGGGCACGGTCAGGTACACGCCCGTGTTATTGAGCATGTCATGTGTAGAATTTGCCCTAGTTGGTTCTTAGCCTTACTATCTCATGTGTATCTTTAAGTGAGTGTGTATTATCCCTTTTGGATTAAGTTTTGAAGAGATTGAGTTGCCCTAATCCAAGTGTTGAAGGATTCTTGGAAGAGGAGTTTGGTGTTGTGTAAATTGCTCTTGAGGTAAGTACAAACCCTATATTATTGCATACATTCATATGACTTTGGAACTTAACACATTTAATTGTAAATGTGTTAAGTAATCTATTACATTGTTGATATATTTGATTAATGATATAATTTGCATAATGTGAAAGATATGATGATCATTCAAATTATATGTACAATGCAACTGGTTGTGTATACCCTAATGATGAGATGTGAAGCCATTGTTGTTGGCTATAATGATGCAAATGAATTAATTGGGGTATGTTTGCCTAGATGATTATGAGAACATGAGAATGGAATTGATAATGAAAGAATAAAAGAATTGTGTGCCTAATATGTTAATCAATTTTCAGAGTTTTGTTGTTGGTGGCATGCCTAAAAGTAACAAACCCTTGAAGCTGGGTTGGGCTTGATCCTTGAAGCCAAGTTGGGTTGAAGTTTAGCTTGCTTAACTCCCCTTGAAGCTTGGTTGGGTCTTGTCCTTGAAGCCTAGTTGGGATGTTACAACCCCTTGAAGCTAGGTTGGGTTTGGTCCTTGAAGCCAAGTTGGGTTGATGCTTAGCATGCTTCGCTCCACTTGAAGCTTGGTTGGGCCTAATCCTTGAAGCCTAGTTGGGATGATAAATGTGATAATTGAACCAAAATATTAACTCTGAAAGTTGAATGGCATATTAGTTTCTTTTGGGCCCATGCTTGTCTTTGTTTAAATGTGAATCATGAATGGTGAAACAAATGAATAATAAAATTTAATGTAAGGTTTTGAAATATGATATCCTTATGTATTGTTTATAATATTTGAATGTATGACATTGTCATTACATTAAAGCATATTGTTATTGTGGTTTGTACCACTAAGCCTATGGCTTAGCGCGATTGTGGTTCATCGCGCAGGTGACAGGGTAGAACTGGAGAGTTCAGCTAGACCGAGTTGAGTCTAGACTTTGAAGTGTTGATTGTGGGCTTAAAGATCAGAGACAAACTGCCAAACATGTATAAACTTTATGTTTTGTAAACATTGATTTTGATGTATTTATATATGTAAATACCGCTACATTTTCCGCTGCCTAATAAATAAATGTTTTATCTAGTATATTTTATAATATAATTTGAATGTTTTATGTTTTCTTATATTGTTGTTAAATTGAAAGATTGGGTTGTTTAATATAAACCGTGACACTCTTGTATCTGATATACGTATATTACAGATGTAGTTAGATGTAGTGTGCGTATATGGGGTACGGTGGTGTTACAATGCATGATTCACATAGAAAGCATTATACCATCATATCATCATTCATTCACTTACTCTCATTTTTTACACTGTTTATTCGATTCTTGTATACTTTCACAATACACATCACACATTTTCACAATTTATACATAACTTTGTCACTTTCCATAATTCTATGGCTCATTCATTTAGCACAACATTTCATAACAAAATGTTAATAAAAAATAGCATTTCTCATGGATGCAATATTTCAATGTTTTCTTAGCATGTTTAATCAATTCAATTGATAAAACATACCAATCAAGTATGTACTTACATGTACTTATCTCTAGTAGCCAATTTAAGTCCAAACTCCTCAAAATTTCTCTTCCTCAAACTCTTCATAACTTGATTTCCTAATCAAGATATGGATATATTGGAATCATCATTCCACAAATCTCAATTATTCAACTTAAATCATCTCTTTCTTCTCAACTCACAACACTTAACTCAATAATTTTTGAGTTCCTTCTCTAATCAAGCATAAATTAAGCTTTAAGTTAACAATACTATTAAATCATCTCATCTTTATCACTTATTATAGATTCAAGCTTAAATCAAATAATAACAAGATATCTCTTTAAACAGACTAACCTCTTTCTTCTTCCTTCTTTGCTTTGATCTAGATATCTCCTTGTTAATCACTTTTACAGAGGTTTACGCTATCAAATCTTGTGTTTCACTCACTTAATCAAAGGTTTCTTATGGTGATAATGAGAGAAAATTGAGAGAAAAGGTGAAAATGGGTGATTGAATGACATGAAAAAATTCTAGAACCATATTTAAAGAAAATAAGGCCATAATCGTGGCATCCAAAAGCCACGCCCGTGGGGGACAGCTCAGCATCCTGCACCACCTCAGTCAAACTAATGCCACGACTGTGGCCCTCCAATTGCCAAGCCCGTTGGATCCAAACTGCCACTGCTAGATAAGGAAAATTCTTCAAACAGACTCAACACCAATGCCGCGGCCTTGGCTCACTAATGCCATACCCATGGGTTTCAAAATGACATTGTCACTCACTCATATATCTAAAAATAAAAAATGGAGATGTTACAAATTTAGCCAATTATAATTGTTTATTACCCTTAAAAAAACACAACAAAGTGAGTTGCAACTGTAACCAATGGTTAGAGCAGCAATCATTTTAATTTTTTTTTATTTTTTATTCTCTTCTTCTTACCATTTTAAATTTTTATATTGTTTCTTTCACCCTTTTTTAGCTAAAAAAAAGACAATTACTTATGGTTTTTTTATTATAGTTTTCTATCTCCATTTTTTTTATATTTTTAAAATTTTTGGATAAATAATGAATAAATAATAAAAGAAAACCACATAAGACCAATACTTATTAAAATTTTATTTTTTAGTATCATTATAATATATATATTTTTTATTCCAGTCAAAAAATCCAACCTTTCCAACATTTTAATTTTATTACTAATCTTCTTTACCATTCATAATAAAAGTATTCTATTTTGTACATTTTATTTAATTAACAATAAGATCAAGATAAAGCAATAATTATTGTGTCCAGGTAGTGGATATAATAATTACTAAATAAATTTAATATTGGTAGCTGCTAGCAAAACCATTGGCTTAATAAACTCTATTTTGATCTTAGGTAATCTAATTAAATAGTACTAATGCTTGTACCAAGTTTAACTTTGAAGGAACTTAAGATGTTGAAGATCTTACACTAGGCCTAACCGAACCAGTGACTAGTTCGACTGGATCAAAATGTTAACTTGCAAAGCAAATTATCCAGAAGAGATCATGGTCATCAGCACTCTCAAAATGTCACCATACCATGGCTAGTTTACCTGGACAACATGAAGTTTGATCGAACTGAGGATGGAACTTTACTCTAAATCATTCAGTAACATTCCCGGCTAGATGGTACTCCCAGATTCTCAGAGTACTTAGAATCTGTAGGCCCTTAATTTTAGCCCACCTTAAACTTAATTCTAATTAAAAGAAATTGGACTGAGTTTGGTTTAAAAATAAAAGTTAATCTAAATCCATTAGGCCCAATACAATTAAAGTTTGTCCAATATAGCCGAGTTTAGTCAATTTTTAGAATATGCAGTCAAACTAGTTTTTTTGGACATTATATTTGATATGAGGAAGACTTATATCAAATTTGGTGGTCCAAATTCTATATGAGCATGCCTCATATCGCATTTGAACTACCAAATTCAATATGAGGTCCTCATATCAAATTTGGAGGCCTAAATTCAAAATGGGGCAAGCCTAATATCAAATTTAGATGTCCAAATTTTATATGAAGCCCTCATGTCGAATTTGGTGTCCCAAATTTGACATGAACCTTAATTTAGTCATTAATCAGAGCCTTGTTCCAATTTGAATTATGTTTAAACTCTAATTGCATTAGGATAAGCAAAAGAACATTCAAGTGGACTACGATTATTAAGCCATGATTAAACCTAATGTTGCCTATAAATATAGAATTAAGAAACAAAGAAGAGAGAGCCATAATTATCAAAGCAAAAGCAAGTTAAAACAAAAAGATCTTGGCTAGGATTTGAAGAAATAGAAATAGAAGCAAGAAAAGCAGAATCAGTGACCACAACCAAGGTATTAGCTAGGTAATTGCCAAATTGCTAGAGCTCAACTGAAGAACTAAATTGATCCATGCCCTCAACTGCTCAAATAGCCAAGCTTGGTTCAAGAAATTTGATTTGGTGGAGCCGACTAATGCAGGTTTGATTTCATTTGAACAACTCAATTCTATTGTTTACTCTTACCAATTAATTTATTGCATTTGTTATATTAATAAATGGTGTTGCAAATCATTCACAGTAGGTGACAAGTTTGGATTCAAAATAGACAGTAGCATCAATATATGTTTTGTCATTATTTTCATAAATTCGAAACCCTAAATTTGCATGTTTTTATTTTAGTTTATATAAAAACCCTAAATTTGCATGTTTTAATTATAGCTTACATAAAAACCCTATTTTTGGATACTTTAGTATGAAACCCTAATTTCCAAACCAAATCCCTAATTCTCAAATTAAAATCCTAAAACCTTAATTTTCAAGCCAAAACCCCAATTAATTCTATTGTTTACTCTTACCAATTAATTTATTGCATTATTATATTAATAAATGGTTAGCGGGACCGCCGTATACTCGGTGCCTTATTTTTCGTTAAGGGGTTAATGTTAAGATTTGCTCATGGATCACACTTTTTTATGATTTTATTTTATTTAAGTCCTAATTTATTATTGTTTAATGATTATGTGAATTATTGTTATTTATTTTGTAACACCCTTATACCCTATATTCGTATAATACATACACTCAGTATATGTAAAGTAAGCATATGTAGTATAAGAATGTCACAACTCGGTTTAATAAAAAATTTTATATTCCCGATTAAAAATTCCAAACACCTTAAAATATATTTCTAAATAGTAAAGCAAATGTTCTTTATTAATTATCTATTCCCAAAATAAGAATTATATATAAAAAACTCTCTGAAAAAATTTGCCATAGTTTTATCTGTAATTTGGACATCCCAAAAATTCAACAATTACTCAACCTGTAAAAACACACTCCCAATAAAAAATAAATAACACATTTCACCCTAAATTCTCAATCTTCCCCCATTTCCTCAAAACATTTACATATATACATATATATATATATATATATATCAAACACATATATATACATTCCCACGTTATAAAAAGTATCCAGAAAGTCTTTATAATTTACAATGTACACAAAACATAACCATAATATACAGAGTGATAAAATATACTATAACATAAAATGTATACATGATGACAACCGGCTTGATCTTGATGCAGGAAAATCATCTCTAATCAACCTCAAGTCTAGACCTGACTAGGTCTAGAAGAACTCTCCAGATCTACTGGATCAACCCTGTCACCAGTGCGATGAATTACAATCATGCTAAGCTAAAAGCCTAGTAGTTCAAACTTTGATAATAATAATAAAATTGTAAACCAATGACAATGAGCAATGCTTTTGCATGTTATTACACAATGTGGCACACAATTCCACTTTAAAACATAGTCTTTTATCTTTTTATAATTCATATTAACACATACACAACCATGGACCCAAATAATCTAATATATTATTCCAATCCTAGAGTTACTATTTTGGTCCATATTGACATCCAATGTCTAGCCTGAAGGCAAGTGACGCCCAATGTCTAGCCCGAAGACAAATCATAGTAATGCCTAGCATCTAGCCCAAAGGCAAATCATATATCAGTGACATCCAGCATCTAGCCCAAAGGCAAATCATATATCAGTGACATCCAGCATCTAGCCCTGAAGGCAAATAATGAGGATAAACTCATAGGTATGCCGCCAAACACGGAACTCTAAAAATTGAATAACATACTAGGCACACAAATAATACATTTTTTCCATAATCAAATTTTCTCATCTCATTGCCTCAATTTCTCATTTTTCTCATTCATAGTAATGTCAATTCACTTTAATTCATCATTTTTCATCACTTTATGACAATGTACTTCATTTAGCATTTCAAACATATTACCCAAATATTTTTGGGTCAATCTCACATAATTCATATAAATCATATTTCATTCATTTTAGCCATTAATAATGGCTTTACATAATGCACATAATGCATACTCAACAATCAACATGTTATAATACAATATTCATGAATGTTTGTAATATCCCAAAATACATCTTAAAAGTTTTGGAATCATTATGGTTGTATTTAGATTTAATGTGTATGTATGATGGAAAGAGAAAAGAAGTAAAAAGAAAGTGTATATGTTGAATATATATGGATGTACATATAACATATACATAGTATATAAATGGGTGTAGGAAAATAAGTGTATATAATTAATAATAATAATACTAATAATAATAATAAAGATAAAGAAGAAAAGAAAAGTCAAAGGATGAAGTGGTGATGGAGGATATTTTAGTAAATATGTAATTATATTATTATTAATATATATATATATAAGATAAGTATGAAAAGAAAGAAAGGAGGATTTTCTTTCTTCCTATCTTCTTCTTCTTCTTCTTCTTGAAAGAGAGAGAGAGAGAGAGAGAGAGAGAGATGTGATTTTGGTTGATTTTTACACCAAATTCTTAAGGGTTTTAAGAGAGTTGAAGTTGGAGATTGAAGATTTGGCATAATATCCAAGTAAGTGTTCATTTCTTTGAGTTGATTCTATTGATTGTGTATCCAAGTAAGTATTCATTTTCTTGTATTGATTTCTTTTGATTGAGGTTATAGTTGATATGGTTGGTGTGTGAGATGATAATAATGAAAGATTGAAGTATATAGATGTGTTGAATTGGTATCTAAATGATGATAAGTTGGGTTATTTGTGAGGATGATGATGAATTGTTCAAATTGTTGAGTAAGGGTTTAGTATAAATGAATTGGGGATTTGAGTAGTTGATTTATAGTGATGTATATAATGATTATTATTATGATATATTGAAGTTATATAAGTGTTAAATTGATAGGTAATTGATGAATATAACCAATATGTTGATTAAGGGTGTGTAATATGGATTTTGGAGTGTTTGTGTTGTCAAGGATGAGAATTCAGAATACATGATTTTTGCCTGACACGGCCAATGACACGACCGTGTTGTTGGGCGTGTCATCAGTACTGAGTCTGACGTTTGTGACACGACCATTAACACGGCCATGTTACTGAGCGTGTCATAGCTACTGTGAGAAAAAGTAATTGACGCGGCCATGAACACGCCCGTGTTGTTGGGCGTGTCAATGTTTCTGTAAGGCAGAATGAATGACACGTCCAGTGACACGCCCGTGTTACTGAGCGTGTCAAAGCTTCTATGTTGTTGGTTTAGGGCACAATTAGGGACACGCCCGTGTTGGTGAGCGTGTCATGTGTTGAGTTTGCCCTAGTTGGTTATCATTCTTATTTTCTTATATGAATAATTACCTTTGGATTAGGTTTTAAAGAGATTGTGTTACCATAACCCAAGTGTTGGAGGATTCTTGGAAAGAGGAATTTAGATTTGGTGTGAGTTCTCTAGAGGTAAGTACAAACTTACATAAATGCATTCTTTATATGATTTTGAGACTTAACACATTTAGTATAAATGTGTTAAGTAAATTATTATATTGTTAATATAATGTGACTAATGTTATTATTTGTATAGTGTGAAAGATATGATGATCATTCAAAAAGGTATGTGCAATGCAATTTGTTATGATAAATGTTTTAATAATGAATGGTGTTAATGTGTCTTGAGAAATGGTGAAATGTGATGTCATTATGGTTGATAATAATGATTGAAATGAAATAAATGGACATGTTGTCTATATGATGATGAA
The DNA here is from genome assembly GCA_947685225.1 of Garcia nutans. Classification (NCBI taxonomy): domain Eukaryota; kingdom Viridiplantae; phylum Streptophyta; class Magnoliopsida; order Malpighiales; family Euphorbiaceae; genus Garcia; species Garcia nutans. The sequence goes on along the minus strand of CANTUV010000033.1, from coordinate 17,716,741 downwards.
TTTAAGATACATGTGCAATGAACTTGATTATGTATACTTGAATGATGAAGTATTATAATGTGAATTGAGATATGATAATATGTGAAGCCATTGTGATTGGCTATGATGATTCAAATGAGATGTGAAGCCATTGTGATTGGCTATGATGATTCAATTGAGATAAGTGGGGCATGTTTGCCTAGATAATGATGAGAATTGTGAATAAAATTGATAATGAAATAATAAATGAATTGTGTGGCTAATGTGTTATTCCATTTTCAGAGTTCTGGGTTTGGCGGCATGCCTATAAAATGAAAAAGGTAACAGTCTTGCCGGGTTGAGGATCTCTTCAATTTGAGTTGAATTGAGGTCCAAGAGACTGGGTCTATTACACTATGAGAATTATGAATATGAAATATGTGAAAGGTAACAGTCTTGACGGGTTGAGGATCTCCTCGATTTAGTCGGGTTGATGGTCCAAGAGACTGGGTCTGTTATAGGTAACAGTCTAGCAGGGTTGAGGATCTCCTCGAGTTTAGCGAGTTGAGGTCCAAGAGACTGGGTCTGTTACCCTATCCATGGATAGAGATATATATATTGCCTACAGGCTTGATTATTGTGAATTATAGACCAAAGCAGTAACTCTGAACTTTGGAATAACATAGTAGTGTCTTGTGGGCCCATGTTTGTCTTTGTTTTCAATGTGATTTAGAATGTGAAATAGATGGATAATGAGACCTATGTTTGTCTTTATTGAACATGTGATTTATGACTGGTGAATTGCAAATAATGAATTAATTGAATAAAATAAGGACATGTAATGTTATGAAGTATGATATGTAATATGTGTATGGATATATTCATTGTGAGTATCAGTGATAGAATTGTGGCTGGTGTTAATGATATGTATATATATATATAAAATTAGAGATATATGAAAGGTGTAATTAAAAAGGGAAAAAGTGATAAGAAACTAATGGTAAATGAAGTTAATATATATATATATATGTTTATATTATTTAATTGTGCTACTAAGCTCTCTGGCTTAGCGTGGTTGTGTAATCGCGCAGGTGAGTAGGTGATAGATCTAAAGTCAATCGGTATGCCACGAGAAAGGTAAGAGTGTTCTGAAACCAACTAGAAGGTGATGCATGCATGTAAGTTTTAATTACGTTGTATTTTGATAAGTAAAAATGTATTATTGTTTGGAACTCAGTTAAAGGTTTTACATTATAATCAAAAAGGTGACATTCTTATACTTTATATATGTACTGTATGTATGCTCGGTATATATATAGTACTTGTATAGAGTATGGGGGTGTTACAATGTTCAAATTGCTAAGTAGCTTAACACATTTTCTATCCAAAATGTGTTAGGGCAAATTTAATGCAATTATATCGAAATTATCAAAAGTTTGTACATGCCTCAATTAGTACTCAAATTCAATCTAAAATCACCCTCCAACCTTCACTTCCAACTTGCCCTTCAACTCTAAGGTTGGACAATTTACTTCCTCCTAATGCCTATTCAAAATATGAGCAAATACAATCATTTAAAATCACATTTTAAGGCATTTAAAACATAAAATCCTAATTAAACCCTACTCTAACCAATATCCCAAAATTATGCCTTTTCATACTTTAACATTAGAATTCCATTTTAATCCATTTTAATTGGTGTTTTAAGTTTATTTCTATCATTAAAAACATATTATAATATGTTTTAACCAATAACATTAAATAAACACATACTCTTATACAAAACCCTAAATTGCCATAACCTTTATCATTTAAGGTTCTTCATTCCATCCCATTCCAATTGTTAATCCAAGCTTATTTTCATCATTTATATCATTAAATAACATGATTTATACATTAAAACCAAACAAACAACTATACTTTTAAAAATTCCTTTCCAAAACCTTAAATTCAACACTACCTTATCCAATCTCTAACCAAACTTAATTAAATCTACCATTTGACTTTAAAATCCTTGTTTATGCATCAAAACAACACCTTAGGAATCCATTTGCAAAATTAAAACACATGATTTAAAAGTCCAATTTACACATAACCCTAAAAGATGTTCTTCCTCCAAACTCAATCCAAACTTACTCTTTTCTTCCATCTAACTTGAAAATCATTAAATAATAGTCAAAATAGCTTCATACATACCCATTCAAGCAATTAAATCATGCTACAACAAAACCCCAAAATCCACCTATTCATACTTTCCCAAAGAACTTGCAAAATTGTTAAAGAAACTTACTAAATGATGAAGAAACTTCCAAAACTCCACTTAAATCCTTGAAATCTCTTCAATTTTTGATGTATGGAAGAAGAAAAAATCTCTCATGCTCTCACATGACTGTTTGGCCTCTATGAAGAAGAAGAAGAATATGATGAAGTTTTGATTTTTTTTCTTTCCTTCCACTTAAATTAAGACCATATATATATTATTTTAATGTATTTTTAATTAATTAATTATATATTTAAAAAAATCATAATTTATCTCTTTTATCCCAAATTAATTTGTTTTTAAATTATTTAATTAATTTTAATTTTACAAGGTATAATTATAATTTTGCCATTTGACTTTTGACTTAATTCTTTAAAAGTTAACTTTCGTATATGTTATAGATTTCATATATATTTCACATATACACTTTACTTTTTCACTTCTAATCCTTTAATTTTCCATTTAAATTATTTATTTAATTTATTTAATAATTTACGGATGTTACACATTTGCTTTTGGATTGTAATTTCTTATTATTAAGGATTTTGAAATTGTAAAAGGTATGTTTCCAATTTGTGGGTGCCTTGTTTATTTAATTTGTTTATTTTATTTAATTTATTTTTGGGATAATTGTAAGGGACACATTTCCACCTATTGTGGATGTCCCATTTTATTTATTTTGCTTCTTTTTGGACATTTGACATTGTAAGGGCATGTTTCCATTCTTTGATGGGTGTCCATTTTGTTTGATTTATTTTAATAATATGATGAATATTTATTTCCTTTATAATTGCATGTAATATGGATAATGTTATATTAGTTTAAGAATTTGATAATATTTAGACCTAAAAGGAGGCCGGTTTCAATGAACCGGGCGCTATGGAGTGCTGGGTCATTCTAAACTTCTCCATGTATACCCAACTTTTCGAACCCAATAAAGAGTTGAAAATTCCTTAGCAATCGAGTCATCCACTCCTTTCTTTTCTTTCCCGACCCATCCGGGTAGCGACTCCATTTTCTCCTGATTTAGGTTCGTGTTCTCTAATGCCTCGAGCCTAACAGTGTTGAAGTCGCAAGAATCATTCCATCGGGAGTAGGGGTGTAGACCCTTAATTTTGTCCCTAAGCTAGTCTAATCCCAATTAATGAAGGCCAAGGTAAATTTGATCTGGTTTCAAAAGGCTTAAACCTAGTTTCTGGCTTTTAAATAAGTCGGTCCAGTTTTCCAAGGCCTAAATTAAGTTGGTTTAATTTTAGAAGCCCTAAACCTAGTTCAATTTATTATTTAAAAATTAAAGCAGGATTTGATTCAATTTTAAAACACAAAATTAAGTCAAGTCGGACCCAAAATGTAAAATCGTGATGAATTGGCTTAGCCAATTTGCCATGATCCATTAATTCAGCCCTAACTCAGTTTATTAGGTTTCTTAATTAAGATTTGACTCTGTTTTAACTGCCAGATTAGTGTATTAGGGTTTTAAACCTCCTTTGGCTATAAATAACATGGATTAATATTGAAACAGAGCAACAAGAATTAACATGGAACAATTAACAAAGAGAGGCAACAAAATAACAGAGAAATAATTAAGCAGAAAATCAACATCCAGCAATTATCCTGACCATTGTTTCTCTCAGCCAATACTACAATTAATCAAGATAGGTAGTAACAGAAGCAAGCTTAATTCAATTTATCAACTTTCATGGAGCCTTCGACACAAGTTTAATTTTCAAAATCCCTTTTAAATTAAATCATGCAATAACTGTGAATAAATCCAGTAGTGAATAATTTGAAGGTTATAAAATTATCTTAATCTAGTAAGTTAATTTAATTCCCATAGTAGTTTTTATTCTTTAGTTCCTATCATCATACATCTTGCTTAATTCCATCCAATAGAAATCCATATATTCAGGAAAAATATTTATCTTAATTAATATGTAATAGCAGTAAGTTCATGTAATTCCAGTAGCATCAAACCCTAATTTCTAAACCCCAATCCTATTTTTTCCAAAATATTAAACCTTGTTTCAAAAACCTAATTCCCAAGCCTAGGTTCCAAAAACCCTAGTTCCATAAACTCTAAATAACAAAACCCTAATTCATCCCAAACCCTAATCTCCAAAACCTTTGAACCTAAACCCTAATTTCCAAACCCTAACTTCCAAACATCAAAACCCTAGTTTTCAAACCCTAACTTCCAAAACCCTAGTTTCCAAACCTTAACTTCCAAAACCCTAAAACCTTAACCCTAGTTTCCAAACCCTAACTTCCAAGACCCTAGGACTTAAACCCTAAACACCTAAACCCTAATTCTTAAAGTCAAGATCTAAACCCATCAAACCAGAATCCTAAAACCCAAATCTTGTTTTTCAAAAACCAAAACCCTAATCTTTTTTTCAAATAGCCATAATCCAAAATCCAAATTCCTAAAGCCATAATCCAAACACCTTAACCTCACAAATTCCAAAAACCAAAATCCAAAACCCTAATTCCCTATTCCCAAACGAAAACACTAGTTTTCCATTTAAAACCCTTAATTTTTGGATTTAAAATCATATAAGTCCTAATTTAAGATGTAAACCCTAATTTTTGTGCATTTAATAATTTATTTAAAGATCAAACTCTAGATTCAATTATTTGATTTGTTATTACATGATATTGTGATGGATGGTTTATTTTATTTGGTTTATGATGGAAGATTTACTTTTAATTATTATGTTTGAATGGTTTAATTTATTTGATTAATTGTTTTTATTTTTTTTAGATTTTAGAGTTGTAAAAAGCATGTTTCCACTTTGTGGGTGCCTTATTTATTTAATTTGTTTCTTTTATTCTATTTTTGGGATCAACGTAAGAGGCATGTTTGCACCTACGGTGGGTGTCCCATTTTATTTATTTATTTATTTATTTTATTTTGTTTTCCTTTGAGACATTGGACATTGTAAAGGGCATGTATCCATACTTGGATGGGTGCCTATTTTGTTTATTTTATTTTACTAAGATGATGGATTTTTTTTCTTTTAAATTGAATGTAATATGGATAATGTCATAATAACCAAGGATTCAATAATATTTAAATCAGAAAAGGAGGCCGGTTCCAATAACCGGGTGTTTTGGAGGGGTGCTGGGTCATTCTCACCTTCCCCATACATACCCAAATTTTTAAGCCCATTAAGGGGTTAGAGATTCTTTAGGAATTGAGTCATCCACCCCTTTTTTCTTCTTAGTCTGTCAGGGTGGCGACTCCATTTTCTCCTGGTTTAGGTCCGTATTCTCTAAGGCCCTGATCCTAATAGTGTCAAAGTAACAAGAACCATTTTACATGGGAGTGGGGGCAAAAATTCTCGCTCACAAGGGGAAAAATCCCTACTCATAGAATCTCTACTGGACCAAACAAGATGAAAATTCTAAGAAGTTCTAGTGAGGTTCAAGCCCAATGGTAGTCCCAAATTCTCAACATACTGCTTATGGTCTGACTGGACCATATCTAGATTAACTGGACTATTACAATAAGATTGAAAAATTATAGTCATTATTTTTCAACTCAATGCCATGTTAATTAGTTGTTAGAGGAGTGCCTAAAAAAAAGAAAATCAAAAAGGCTAACTGGACCAATAAAATTTTGATCATACCAATATGAGTCCGATTGGACTAAGGGTAGTTCGACCATGATTTTGCTCTAAAAAAAATAGAAGTGGGAGACAAGTCCTAATCATGTGTTCACCTACCAATTCACTTTTTAAATAGCTAGTAGAAGGTTTGAAGACTATAAATAACTCAAGGAACTTCATTTTTAAAAGAAATTTAGTATTGCATAGTCAAGTTAAGCACTTACATTTACTTTGTATCAAAATTTTCATCTATTATATTTGAGTATTTGGTGTGAGCATTAAACACCATTGTTCAAGTTTAGTGTGAGCTTTGAACACTAGGTTTTAGAGTGAGCCTAGGTAAAATTCTCGTTGGGTTGTGAGGAATACTAAAATCCATTATAAAAGATCAGTGTGTCCTTATGAAAATACCAAATTAGAGTTGAGCTTGTAAAAACTCGTTGCTAGTAGAAACTTATGAGTGGAGATTTTTGTCTCTAATCCCGGTGGAATGGTTCTTGCAACTTTGGCATTGTTAGGCTCGGGCCTTAGAAAACACGAGCCTAAATCTAGAGAAATGGAGTCGTCACTTGAATGGGTCAGGAAGAAAAAAAAAAGGGGTGGATAACTTGATTCGTAAAAAATTCCCAACCCCCTATTAGGTTTGGAAAGTTGGGTATGCATGGGGAAGGTGAGCATGACCCAGCATCCTCATAATGCCCGGTTCATTGGAACCAACCTCCTTTTCAGGTCTAAATATTATTTAATTCTTAGTTATTACAATACCATCCATATTACATGCAATTAAAAATAAACATTCATCATATTATTAGTTTAAACAAACCAATTAAAATGGACACCCATCCATGGATGGAAACATGCCCTTACAATGTCCAATGTCCAAAACACAAGTAAATAAAAATAGGACACCCACCAATTGGTGAAAACATGACCCTTACATTAATCCCCAAATACAAATAAGATAAAAAGAAACAAATTAAATAAACAAGATACCCATAAAGTGGAAATATGCCTTTTACAAGTCTCTTAAAATATAATAAATAAATACTTAATAATCATCCACGGTAAAGCAAGTAATCAAAGAAATAACCAACCATTGCACAACTAATTATAAATTAGGGCTAAACTAATGAAGTTAAAGTTAATCATAAAAATTATAGTTTGCAAATAGTCTTAATATTAACTTATTAATGAAATATAGGGCTCGATGATGTGAGTTATGCCTATGGCAGTCCCGCTAGTCGGTTAGCGGGTGGAGGTCAAGGGGCAACGCCCCTGAAAGGTAAGTAGCTTATAGGATTGGGTTTTATTGGGGAATTAGGGTTTTGAAAATAAGATTAGGGTTTTAATATGTAGATTAGGGTTTCTGTGAAATCAATTTAACACTAATCATGCAAGCTAGGGTTTTGAATTATGAATTAGGTTTGATGAACTAACAGTGAATATGATTAATTAAACTAAATAAAGTTAGTTAAGGAAAAATCATACCTGCATTGTTGACTCCACCAAAATAAATTCGGCTGAACCAAAGTTGTTGAAGCTTCCATCTTTGTTGTAGATTTTTCCAAATGAAAGCTACTGGATCAAGTTGCTGGATAAAACCACACAATTCTATTGCCTTAGATGGTTTTGATGAGTCTGGGCTAGTTAGATTTGGCTACTGTGTCTCATGTTTTTGCTCTTCCTCTCTATGCAATTATTTCTTTTTATTAATCCTCGCTCTTTGATTGCTTTTTAATTGTGGCTGCTAAAGAACCTCTCTCTTTATTTTTTTTTATTATTGTTTGTTGATCAATCTTTTCCCCTTTCTATTTGTTTGATTGGCTATTTATAATCTAAATTAGGGTAACCCCGTGCTGAACAATCCTAAGCCCTTCAGAAAAAGCTCAAGTCAATCCCAGTCCTATTAGAATTGAAACGGTTTGAAATAGGGCCAAAGGCATTACCAATTTGACATGGAGCATTGTCTGTGTCAAATTAGCTTGCCAATTTGACCTGAACAACGCTTATGTTGATTTGGAAAGTGCCTTGGCTTGCCAATTCGACATAAGCCAAGCCAATTCGACATGAGCTTTGACTCATGTCGAATTAGCACACCAATTCGACATGAGCTTTGACTCATGTCGAATTAGCACACCAATTCGGCATGGTCTTTGGTTTTTTGTCCCAAAACAAGTTGGTTTAGGCCAAACCGACTTGTTTTGGGTTTTTTAAAGTTGGTCCATATATAGTTTGAGCTTTTAAAGTTAAACCAACTTATAGACCCTTAATTTTGGCCCGGATTAAATTTAGATCTAATTAAAAGGCCAAAATATATTTAAAAAGATTAAACCAAATTTGATCCAATTTTAAAAGCCTAATTCCAGGTTGGTTTAATTTTAAAATCCTAAAATGGGTTTGATACAGTCTTAAAATTCCAAAGCAATCTGGTCTGAAAAATTAGCTTAGTCAATTCACTACCGGGCTGACCATGGTGAATTGGCCTTGCCAATTCACAACAGGCCATGCCTGGGGCAATTTAGCATGACAATTTCCTCCTAGGCCATACCTGGAATGAATTGGCAAGGCCCGGGGTGAATTGGCATGGTCAATTCATCCCAAGCCCTTTCTTGGGGAAAATTGGCCTTGCCAATTCACCATGAGGGGCATGGGATAAGGCCCAACTTTGTCATGAGTCTTTAATTAGGTAGTTTTGCATTTAGAATCGTTGTAAGGCATGGATAAGAAGAAGAAATCTTTAAACATTCACCCTAATTGTGCTTATAAATGCAAAAACTTAAACCAAAGAAAGGGGAATTAGCAATTAAGGATTGAGCAGCCATAATTATCAAAAGGGAGAAACCTAAAAGTAACAACGATTAACACACACATCATATTATTAATCAATAAAATGAAAAACCATACAAAGGCAGTGACATATTGTCTTTATTTTGCTCTGCCAGAATTCTAAATTATTGCAAGCAGAAGTTTAATCAACATTTAATTTTGGTGGAGCCAACAAACGAAGGTATGTTCTCTAAGTTTAATTCATTTAAATTCAATATGGGATGATTTAGTGATGGTTTTAAATACTGAGTATATTTATTCCTTCCAGTAGTTTTATATTCATTAGTTTTAATTCATATTTGTATTATTAAAACATGTCCAGTGGTTGTTGGTTTTAAGATTCAGAATAACTATTTGTTTGTCAACATTGTTTTTAAATCATAGTAGTAATTGATAAAAACATATCCCATACAATCATACAGTGGTCTTGTTTATACAATTATAGTAACCAAGTTTTCCAAATATCCAAAACCCTAGTTTTATCATCCAAAACCCTAAATCCTATATAAAATCCTAATTTAGGAGAAACCGTAGTTTAGATAGAAACCCTAATTCCCTAAGAAAATCATATAATGTAAATCATCTACCTATAATTTAGAAACTGCCATAAGCACGTCACTCGTCGTCGCGTCCTATATTTCATCAATGGGTTAATGTCAAAATCTATTTGTAAATTGTAATTTTTATAATTAACTTTATCTTCATTAGTTTAGCCTTAATTTACAATTGTTTATGCAATGATTGATTATTTATTTGATTACTTGCTTTACCATGGATGATTATTAATATTTATTGATTGTATTTTTAATAGACTTGTAAAAGACATATTTCCACTCACTGGTGCCTTATTTATTTAATTTATTTATTTTATGTAATTTAATTTATTTAAAGACTTTGAGACAATTGTAAGGAGCACATTTCCACCTTCTGGTGGGTGTCCTATTTTATTTATTTTCTTTGTGGGCATTTGGACATTTGTAAGGGCATGTTTTCATCGATCGATGGGTGTTTATTTGTTTATTTATTTAATTTCAATACAATGAATATTTATTTATTTTAATTCGCATGTAGCATGGATAATATTATAATACTTAAGAATTCAATAATATTTAAACCTGAAAAAGAGGCCGGTTCTAATGAACCAGTCGTATTAGAACCGGTCGTTATAGGGGTGCTAGGCCACTTCTCACCTTCCCCATATATACCCAACTTTTTGAACCCAATAGGAGGTTGGAGATTCCTTAGTAATCGAGTCATCCACCCCTTTCTATTTTTTCAGCCCGTTCGAATGGCGACTGTGAGTGGGGATTTTTGCCCCCACTCCCGGTAGAATGGTTATTGTGACTTTAGTACTGTTATGTTCAGGGCCTTAGAGAACACGGGCATAAACCTAGAGAAAATAAAGTTCCACCTAGACAGACCAAAAAAAAAGAAAAGGGTGGATGACTCGATTCCTAAGGAATCCCCAATCCCCTAATGGGTTCGAAAAGTTGGGTGCGCATGGGGAAGGTAAGAATGACCCAGCACCCCCATAATGCTCGGTTCATTAAAACTGGCCTCCTTTACAGGTCTAAATATTATTAAATTCTTAAATATTATGATATTATCCATACTACATGCAATTATTAATAAAATGATCCATTCATAAAATAAGATAAAATAGTACATCACAAAACAATGTGGGTACCCATCCTTAGATGGAAACATACCCTTACAATCCTTAAATATTCATACAAATAAATTAAATAGGACACCCACCAATTAGTGGAAATATGTTCCTTACAATAGTTTCAAAGTCCATTAAATAATAAACTAAATAAATGAGACACCCACATAGTATGGAAACATGCCCTTTATAATCCTTAAAATCCAAATAAAAAAAATGCAATTCCATTCAACCATTCATAGCAAAATGAATATTCCAAACATATAGTTTAATCATCACAAAAATAATAAATTATATTTTAATAAAAGGAATTAAAGTAAATCACAAAGAATTATAATCCTCAAATAAATATGGACTCCATTGATGAGGGATCGTGTACGATATAAGAAATTAGGGTTTTTTCTAAACTAGGGTTTATAGGATACAATTTTATAGGGGAATTAGGGTTTCTTTGTAAGCTAGGGTTTTTATATTTATATAAATTAGGGTTTTTCCTAAAATAGTGTTTTAAGATAAAATTAGGGTTTATGGAAAATATGATTAGGACTTTAGGGTTTTAGAAAACATGATTAGGGTTTTTAGAGTCTTGGCATAAAAAACTATGGTTTCTAGATTAGGGTATTGGTTTTAGAGAATTGGGATTAGGGTTAAGGCTTGGTAGATTTAGGATCAGGGTCTGGATTTATGCATTCGGGAATTGAGCTGCTGGAATTAGGTTTTGAGGTTTTGGTGGTTTGGAATTAGAAAATTGGTTTTAGGATCTTGGGATTTGGTATTTTAAAATTAGGGTAGTGTTTTGAAAGCCTTGAGCTACTGGATGAAATAACATGAATTGAGTTTTATAAAATATACAATTAGGGTTGAGCAATTTAAACTACTGGATGAAAATGATAATCAAAACAAACAAATCAAAATGTTTAAAAGAAAAGATAACCAAGTTACCGTATGCTTTAAATAGGTTAAATTTAGAAAACAAAACCTGCCTTAAAGGCTCCACCAAATTTATTTTTGATTTCAAGCTACTCCCTGCACCAATGGTTATTTCTGGCTGAGCAAAGATCAAAGACACTGTTACTATCTTTATTGATTGTTGGTGAATATTGCTTCCCATTGCTTGTTGTTACTTAATCTACTTTTTCTTTTCATTAGCATTATACTCTTTTATTTATAGGAAAATAATCATTAAAAACCCTAAACCTAATATGCCAAATCCATCTTTTAAATAAATTCTAGTTTAATTAGGAAACCAAATGGTAGACTAAAACTCAAAATAAATTAGGGTCATGTTGATCTGGTGTGCCAGATGGACATGGGCAAAGGCCATGTTGATCTGGGCAACCAGATTGACATGAGCCTTTAGATGATGTCGACCTAGGCAACCAGGTCGATATGAGCCCTAGGCCACCAGATCAACATGAGCAATGGCTCAAGTTGCCTGGGGCCACCCAAACTCAAGTCAATATTGCATTTTTAGTTATTAGACCAAACAGTTTCAATTTGGGCCTAACAAATTTAATTTTAGGGCTTTATAAAATTAATTAATTGAATTTATGCCTTTTAAAACTGAACTAACTTATTTAAAAGCTATAAACTAGGTTTAAATTTTTAAAAGTTGGATCAAATTTATTTTGACAATCTTTAATAAGGATCATACAGCTTAGGGCCAAAATTAAAGGTTTATAACGACACTATTTTCTCCAGGTTTGGGCCCATGTTCTCTAAGGCCCTAAGCCTAACAGTGTCAAAGTCACAAAACCTATTCCACATCAGTGTGGGGGCAAAAATTCTCGCTCACAAAACTTTATTTTAGGCTTTTAAAATTTAACAGGACTCGGTTTAAGCTTCTAAAGTTATACCGGACTAGGTTTAAGCTTCTTAGACTTGACCTCACCCTTTTTAATTGCAACTGAACTTCTTGGGGCTAAAATTAAGGGTCTAAAAAACTCAACAAGTTGTTGAGAAAGTAGACGTAGAATTGAGGAATCTGAACCAGTATAAACTCTTCATGTTCAATCTACTCTACTCTACTCTTTTCTTGCTTAGTTCAAAATTTTAATTTCTCATCACTACATCAAACAACAAATTCACCCCCCATCTTAGTTGCCATCAAAGATTTTAATTTGTTTCAGAGCCTCAAAGGTTTTGTAAACCTTAATATGAAATTCAAGATCTTCAATGATAGCCATTCCTCCTCCAACCACTTCTACTTCCACCTCCACTAACAATGCTTCTTCCTATAGAGACTTGAATTCCCATCTAAGACCCTATTTTAATGGAACTGATTACTCTTGCTTTAAATACAAGAAGTATTTATTCCTATATAGTGAAGGAATTGAGCTATGGAAGTATGTGGTTAATAAATGAAAGCCTGCTACACAGGAAGTAGAAGGAGTCCAAGTGCCTATCCCTAGAGCATAATGGACCAAATCTCAAGAAAGAGCTCTATACGAAAACAATTGAGCTTGCTCCATTTTGGTGAATTCTATGTCTAGAGCAGAAGTTGGAAGAGTCCAACATCTTACTAGTACATATAACATTTGGAAAACACTTGAGAACTATCATGAGGGCATGACCCAAGTGAAGTTCACCAAAATTCAAATGCTTGTGCATAGTATGAACTCTTCAAGATGAAGCCTAATAAAAATATCACCGAGATGACAAATTAGTTACTTACAATTGTCAATGACTTAAAGAAGTATGGCAAAGTGTATGCTCAAGAAGATGATAATAGAAAAATCTTGAGAGCACTTAGAGCACACCTAAAGAAGAACTTTGAGTTAAAGGTTTCTTCAATTGAAGAAGCTCATGACCTTAGCAATGAAGATGAGCTAGTTGGAAAGCTTCTCACCTTTGAAATGTATATTGAAACAAAAGATGACAAAGCTGAAAAGGAAAGAAGAAAAGCAATAGCTCTCAAAGCTATGAAGGACGAGAGATTAAGTGAAGATGATAGCAATGAAGATGAGGAAATGGCTATGATGTCAAAAAGAGTAAGTGAATGGAAACGAAAGGGGAGGATGCAAGCTAACAAGGGAACATTCTCTAAATCCCCTTTCAAACAAAAAGAAAAGAAGAATGAGGTTAAATGTTATGAATGTAGCAAATTGGGCAACATCAAAACTGAATGTCCCAAACTCAATAACAAAAGAAATAGGATATGGAAAAGACGAAAGCTCTCAAGGCTACATGGGATGATGAATCCTTAAGTAAAGAAGAGGAGAAAAACTAGGAATTAACAATCTTTGTCTCATGGCTATAGAAGATAACAATGACTCCGATGAGGTAGATACTTTATCCTTAAACTTTGATATAACTTGTGATGATGTTATTGATGATAACTTGGATGATAATGACATAGTTGAGCAAATGAACCAAAAAGTTCAAAAATATATATTTTTTCCAAAATGAAATATTGTAAATAAAAGTGTTCTAAGCTAGAAAATGGTTTTTTTACAATAAAAAGTTCTGCTGTAGAACCAAAAACCTCCAATGAACAAATTAAAGCTCATTGGATGAACTTTTAAAGAATTACTCTAGCTTAGATAAAAATTCAAGTAAATTAAAAAATTCTATTTCAAAATTTCATAAATGAAAGGAGGCCTTAGATACTTTAATAAGTACTCAAAGGCCACCTTCATCCAAACTTGGTCTAGGGTTCAATGGTTTTACTACTTCTAGATCCAATGCATCTACATTCATTAAGGCTTCTACACCTCAAACATCTAGTGTTGAGAATAAGAAGAACACAAGTGCACACACCAAGCCTTAAAGTCTCAAAATTTAATGTTTAAAATTTTTAAGCAGTGATTTTCTGAATTATATAGATATTAGACTATGCATAATGTTCAGAGTGACCCGAGTATTTGAAATAAATAGAAAAATGAGGTTGGTTAAGCCTTAAAAAGTTAAAAGTTAAATCCCAATATGAAAAAAAAATCAATATTTTTAAAAAAGAATCATCAAGCAGCAAAAGTTTACAGAAATGCCCTTATGACCCTATAATTGAATTTATGTTGAAATTGGAATGAGAAATATAGAAAATAGAGCCTTAAATTAATTAAAGAAATTATTTTTATTAAAAGTCAGATTTAGAAATAATTTAAGAAAATAGGTGTACCTAACCTTTGGTGCTAGCAACTTATAGGATCAAAACCCTAAGATATATATATATATGTATATATAAAGAATTTTTATTCTTCTTCTTCCCATCTTGAAATCGACTTACCCTTTCCACCATAGCCATAATTTCTTTTCTTCCTCCTTTCATCAACATAGGTAAAAATCAAAGAAACATTGCATACAAATCAAAATTTTAAGAGAATTCATTAGATTATGTGAGAGATACTAAAATCATCACCAAATAATCAAAGAAAATTTAAGGAAGAGAGAGAGAGAGAGAGAGAGAGAGAGAGAGAGAGAGAGAGAGAGATACTTTGTAAAGAGATTTGTGCTTATATATTGACAATGTAACATCCTCAAAAATTTACCAAGATTAAATTAAAATAAATTAAATTATTAAGTTGGAGGGTTAAATGAAGGTTGGAAATGAGAAATATGAAGAGTACATGTGAAATATAAAGAAATTATATATATCATATAAAAACATATATGTGAGCGGAGATTTTTGCCCCCACTTAAGGTGGAATGGTTCTTGCGACTTCGGCATTTTTTTTGCTCGGGGCCTTAGAGAACACGGGCCTAAGCTTAGAAAAAAATGGAGTATCCACCCGGACGGGCTAGGAAAAAGAAAGGGGCGGATGACTTAATTCTTAAGGAATCTCCAACCATCTAATGGGTTCGAAAAGTTGGGTACATGTGGGGAAGGTGAGAAATGGCCCAACACCCCCCCCCCCACAACGCGGGTTCATTGGAATCAGCCTCCTTTGCAGGTCTTAATATTATAAAATTCTTAAATACAACAATATTATCCATACTACATGCAACAATTAAAATAAAGCATCATTATATTAAAATCAAAGCAATGTCCAAACAAAATAAATAAATGGACACCCATCCGAGGATGGAAACATGTCCTTACATCATCCATGTCTAAAACTAAATAGGATACCTGTCGAAAGGTGGAAACGTTTCCTTTACATTGGTCCAAAATATAAAAGCAATTTAAATTACATGATGCTTAATATATGAGGTGCCCAACATATGGAAACATACCTCTTACAAAGTTTTGAAATCAAAACAAATCAATAAAAGTAAACATCCATTCATCATAAATAAATCATTCATCAAAGTCATCAAACATTAATCAAAATATATAATAAACATTCATTCAAGACATCAAACATCAATCAAAATATATAATAAAAATTCATCCAATTTAAATAAAATAGTAAGTATATAAGTTTAGGGTGTTCATGTCTCAATTCGGGTTTCTTGGGTTTTATGTTTAACAATTAGGGTTTTGCATATACTAGTTTAATTAGTTGAGAAAATTTTAAAGAAATAATATGGCTACTGGATGTTTGAATTTAAAGATTAGATTTGAAATAAATTAGGGTTTGAATCTAAAGAATGGATGTTTTGGATTTAAGGTTTCGAAAGTTGTATGAAAATAATATTAAATTTTAGGGTTTAAATAAATTAGATTGAAAATCATGAAAATTGGTTTTTAGATTAAGTATTTGAAAAAATAAGCTACTGTGAATTTAGAAAAATAGATTTGGTTAGGGTTTTAAGAAAACAGATTATTGTATTTTTAAAAGAATGTAATTTAAGATTGTAGATTTTAAAAATATGTGTTACGGGTATTAAGGCATTAGGGTTTTGAAGAAATATTTTTAGGGTTTCAAATAAAGTTTGGATGGTTAGTAGAATAATTGATCAAATTGTATGATGAAGCTGCTATAAACATAAACAAAGAAATAGAGATTCGAACCTTCATTGTTGGTTACACCATAATCTTTGAATTCTGATTGAACAATAATAAAGACAGTGTAGGCTGCCTTTGATGGATTGTTGTTGCTTGCTCACTGCCTCTTTCTCCTTCAAGGTTCTATTTTTTTGGCCGAAAATATCCAAAAGTCCAAAGTCTGATAAAAAATTTCAGCTCCTTCATTCTGTGTTTTAATGTGGTATTTATAGAAAAAAAATAAAAACCTAATACTAATTGGCTAAGGAAATAAAATTAAAAACCAAGTAGAATAGGGTTTTGGCAAAACCGCGTGTGGACCGGGCGTGCGAAAGTACGTTGGCAAAAAAATTACTGCAAGCGCTGGGCGTGTGCCAGCTAATTTGCCTCAGGATTTTCCTATGATGAATTGGCCTATGGTCATTTCGCCACAGAAAAATCTACGGCGAATTGGCCCAAGCCATATTTTTCGATGCCTATTCTTACGTCGCTGATTTTTCTTTATTTATTTTTTTATCTTTTTTTAATATTAATTTTTTATTTTTATTAAAAATAAATATTGTAAATAATTATTAAAATAATTATTATTTAATTAAAATATCACAAAAATTATTTTGGACTATTTAAAAATATCGGATTGGACTGGGTCAAAAATTAAGGGTCTACAGTTTGCCCCTTGCTTGAGCGATCTGAGACTACAACAAAAGAGAGTGAAAAGCAATGTGATTTTTTACTGAATTTAGAGCCATACTGGACTCCGTACCCAAGGTTCATTTGAGCTTTGGACTAAAAAATAATTTAGGTTCTGGACCCAAGGTGAATTTAGTATTTGGGTTCTAGACCGAGGTAAGTTTTGGACTTAAAAATAATTTAGATTCTGGACCCGAGGTAAATTCTAGACTTAAAAATAATTTGGGTTCTGGACCCGAGGTAAGTTCTAGACTTAATTTGGGTTCTGGACCAGAGGTAAGTTCTGGACTTAATGTAACACCCCTTCCCGACCTACATGTGTAAGCTGAGTAGAGGCGCCACACTAACCTAATGTTGCTACCAATTTTACTTAGTCAAATTTTAGTTCCGATTTTTTTTCAAAAATTTTGCCATAGTTTCGCCTAAAAATTGAGTCCCAAGTGTCGACAAAACCGGTTTTTTTCTTATTTTTAAAAACATTTTACACAAACCAATGCAAACAAAATCATTCTCAGTACACTCCCAATAAATCCCCCTTGTAACCTCAACTACAACCTGCAAAAAGAATTTACACTTCTAGTGCAACATAACATAAAGGTTTTGTGACAATCCCTATATTTAAATATTACACAGCGGAAGTTATAAAATATTTACATATTTACATACTAAACATTTCTTTACAAAATATAAAGAAATATACATGATTGGCAAGTCTACTCTGATCTTTAAGCTCCCAAAATGGATTCTTCAAGGTCTACTCTCACTTGGTCTTGATGAACTCTCGGGTTCAACTCTATCAACTCTATTACCTGCGCGATTAAACACTATCGCGCTAAGCCAAGGGCTTAGTAAGATAAAACATGCTAATGGTATGCTTTAATGTAATGCAATGCCACATATGTTATTGATAAGATCAACATCATAAATATAAAGTTAATCACATAATTATGCATTTCACAAATCATAGTCATATGAGTATACCCCATTTCAACATCTTTCCACATTCAACATTACTCAATCATACTCAATAACCAACATCTCATTTCATTAACTCATAACATTATTTAGGACATTCATATAACCTTGACACCTATGGGCCCAACAAGTATTTAATACGATATTCAGAGTTCAGAGTTACTGATTTGGTTCATAGTCACAATAATCACGCCCGTAGGCAATGTATAAAAAAACATGTATCTCTATCCATGGATAGTGTAACAGACCCAGTCTCTTGGACCATCACTCAACACATATGAGGAGATCCTCAACCCGGCAAGACTGTTACAAATCATATATCTTATATTCACAATTCTCATAGTGTAACAGACCCAGTCTCTTGGACCATCAACTCAACACATATGAGGAGATCCTCAACCCGGCAAGACTGTTACCTTTCATCATTTCTTAGGCATGCCACCCAAATCCAGAACTCTGAAACTGAATAACATATTAAACAAACAATTCATTTATTATATAGTTACCATTTCCATTCTCAAATTCTCATCACATTTAGGCAAACATGCCTTCTTTCTTTCAATATCATCATCATAGCCAATCACAATGGCATTGTCTCATATCATGTCTTATTTGAATTATTATTTCAATTTCAATGTATATTATTCATGAAACACATAACCATTCACAATGCATAACATAACATTGTTCAATCTCAACAATGCAATTAGGGCAAAGAACAATTGATATGATTCATATGAATAATACATTCTGGTTTTAGACTCCATTTTATCCTTATTTTGAAAAATTGTATAAAATAATCTACTTGATTAAAAATTCTACAATTTTTACAGAATTTATTTTTGTATCTTAAAATCATTCCTTTAAAATTTCAGATCAAACTGAACACAAAATCTTGGTCAAATAGTTCACCTAACCAGACTGCCCCAATTGCCATGCATCCTGGCAGCAGTTCTGAACTTTGTGAATTCCATAAATCAAATTCAATCAACGTGGTTCTAAATTATTTTTCTCAAATACTAGACTCACTAAGCAACAACATATCCAAAATTCAATTGGATATGATATTTCTACATTTTACTAAAAATCCCGAAATATAGCTGTCTCAGTTAAGGTACCTGCTGGAACAGTTCTACTAAAAATAATCTTTCTAAACTCATAACCATTCCAAAATCGAATCAACATATTTTTCAGTCATTCTAGACTCATAGAGGCACAACATATCAAAAATTCACTTCAAGAACATTTTTCTATAATTAATTAAAAATCATACAAGTTACAGCCTTTACTAATTGTAAAACAGAAAAAGAATTCACTAAACACACTCTTACTCTTCCATCACCAACACCAACCTAGCTTCTTATCTTTAATTCCATTTCAACACTTGAGAATAAATCATAAACACATCTCATCATCAAATCATCAAACCCTAATTAACTTCCCATACCACTTCAAAAGTAGGAAAGAAATCAAAGGAAAGATCTTACCTTAGTTAAAACTTCTTGAATCAACTGTAACACCCCCATATCCAATGCACACACACTACACCCACAATGATGTAGCATAAGTGCACCAAACATAGGGATGCTACGGTTTTCTTAACAATCAAAACACTTTAAAACTTGATACAATACTCTTATCATTATACATTATAGACAAATAGATCATTTACTTATAAACAAAACATATTAGTTATATATATATATATATAAATATTACACAGCGGAAGTTATAAAATATTTACATATTTACATCTTAAACATTTCTTTACAGAATATAAAGAAGTATACATGATTGGCAAGTCTGCTTTGATCTTTAAGCTCCCAAAATGGATTCTTCAAGGTCTACTCTCACTTGGTCTTGATGAACTATCGGGTTCAACTCTATCAATTCTATTACCTGCGCGATTAAACACTATCGCGCTAAGCCAAGGGCTTAGTAAGATAAAACATGCTATTGAGATGCTTTAATACAATACAATGTCAATTCTAATTCATATCATATATGCATATCACATTTCAACATCATTGCATATACTTCATTATTTAATCATTTAATCATCCATGAACAACAATAAACAAATCATGACTCACATTAAACACAGACAAGCATTGGGCCCAAGACACACTAATATGCCATTCAATTTTCAGAGTTAATGCTTTGGTTTGTTATCACAACTTTCAATATCATATACCCAACTAGGCTTCAAGGATTAAGTTCAACCAAGCTTCAAGGGGAGCAAAGCATGCTAAGCTTCAACCCAACTTGGCTTCAAGAACTAACCCAACCTAGCTTCAAGGGTGGTAACATCTCAATTAGGCTTCAAGGATTCAATCCAACCTAACTTCAAGAGATTGTTACACTTATTAGGCATGCCACCAACAACAAACTCTGAAAAAGGAATAACACATTAGCCACACAATTCATTTAGATTTCATTCTCAATTCTCATTTTCATTTAGGCAAACATGCCTCATTTATCTCCATTGAATCACCTTAGCCAATAACAATGACTTCACATTTCATTTCACAATATAACACTTCATTATTCAAGTGTATATTTATCTCATCCATGATCA
This sequence comes from Garcia nutans, assembly GCA_947685225.1. Taxonomy (NCBI): domain Eukaryota; kingdom Viridiplantae; phylum Streptophyta; class Magnoliopsida; order Malpighiales; family Euphorbiaceae; genus Garcia; species Garcia nutans. The sequence continues at coordinate 17,696,314 of CANTUV010000033.1, read as the reverse complement.
CATTATATCTCACATAACATCATTCATAAATATTAACATTTCATTCCACATTACTCACGAAACACATTACCATTCACAATGCATAACATAACATTGCTAAATCTCAATAATGCAATTAGGACAAAACACAATTAATATGATTCATAGCTTTAAGATCTTCCACATTCATTTGATTATATCATTCTTGTGTTTGAAACATGTTTATAATGTTCATGTTTAGGTTTAGGAACAATAGAACCTTTGAAGAATCAAAACAATGTAAAAAGGAGCAAAGAATAAAACAATAGGTAACTCATTTGTAGGACACGCCCAGCCCACTTGAGGGACACGCCCGTGTCTTTAAAAATAAAAGAGACAGTAGCCAACTCAAATAAATGACACGGGCGTGTCTCTTCAATGCTTATGGCCGTGTCACCCATTACTAAAACCAACACTTTCTCAATTGCACTCAAACACAATATTCATCATATAACATGTTTCAAATGAACATAATCAATGTTCTAAACACATAATCACCACAAGAATTACTTCACAACACATTAATATAACAATTAAACACATATCATCTCAAAACCCTAAAATCAACATCCTTCTCCATCCTTCCAAATCAACATCCACCATTTCCAACAACAACCTCTAATTAAACTCATAACTTAAAATCAATTTAACACTTGTAAACACAACACAACACATCTCAAATCCACCAAATCACAAAATCACCAAACCCTACTTCACCTCCAACACCACTTCCAAATAAGTAAAGAAAACAAGAGAATACTTACTTTAAAAGAAGAAATTCCACAAATCCCTTGTCAAATCCTTTGATTGTTTCTTCAATATGCTTCTAGCATCAAGAACACTTCTCTTCCTTTTTGGTTTATGGAGAGCCGGCCACTTCTTGAAAGAAAGAAAGAAAATGATGAAGACACAAAGTCAAATTTTGCTTTTAATCTCCACCAAGTAATCTTATCCAAGCAATTACCAAAATGCCCTCAACCATATAACTAACCTTTTGTCTCATATAAGCCCTTATATGTAATTACACACTTAACACAAAAATATCTCTCTTCTTTTGACTCTTCCTTTGACCCATTTATATGTTATATATATCATCATATACACAACATATACCATTCTCTCTAAACCCTAAATTTCCCCAAAACACATATACACAAGCATTCTCCTCCCAATTTCTTTTCTTATCCCATTATATTCATTCAATCCAATTTATAACAATAACAACAACAACAATATGCAAAACTTCTAGGGCATAAATGAGGATATTACATCAACACTTAAACACTTAATCTTCCTTCAATTTGAGCTCAACACATCAAGATCCTCTCTTCACCACTTGCTTTCCTTTCTCTATGGAGGAGCCGGCCACACACATGAAGAAGAAGAAGAAATTATGAATAAACCAAAGTCAACTCTTCTTTAAATCTCCACCAAGAGTTCCAATTCAAGCAATTACTTAATTACCCTTAATCATTTAATTTAACTTTTGTCTCATGTATGCCCATGATAGTAATTACACATATCACATAAAAATATCTCTCTTCCTTTGACTCTTCCTTTGACCCATTTATATGTTATATATATCCTCATATACACAATATATACCATTCTCTCTAAACCCTAATTCTTTCCCAATACACATATACACAAGCATTCTCCTCCCAATTTCTTTTCTTATCCCATCATATACATTCAATCCAATTTATAACAATAACAACAACAACAATATGCAAAACTTCTAGGGCATAAATGAGGATATTACAATTCTCCCCCTCTAAAAAGAAAATTTCGTCCTCGAAATTACCTGATATTAAAGCTGAAACAATTGCGGATATTGCTCTTGCATGGATTATTCACTTTCCCAAGTTGCTTCTTCTTTTCCATGATTCTTCCACAAAATCTTCACAAGTGGCACTTTCTTGTTTCTCAACTCTTTCACATCACGTGCCAAAATAGCAACTGGTTCCTCTTCAAATGTCAAATCAGGATTTACTTCAATTGACTCAATCGGCAACACATGAGATGGATCCGACCTATACCTCCTCAACATAGAAACATGAAATACGTTATGAATACGATCCAACTCAAGTGGCAGAGCAAGTCGATACGCCACTGGCCCAACTCTTTCTAACACTTCATACGGGCCAATGAAACGAGGACTCAATTTTCCTTTCCGACCAAACCTCAAAATCTTCTTCCAAGGAGACACTTTCAGAAATACCTTATCTCCAACATCAAACTCTATATCTCTCCTTTTCAGATCTGCATAAGATTTATGTCGGTCTGAAGCTGCTTTTAACCTGTCTCGAATCAACTTTACTTTTTCTTCAGTTTCTTGAATCAAATCAGGACCAATCAACTTATTATCTCCAAGCTCATTCCAACAAAGAGGTGTCCTACACCGTCTGCCATACAATGCTTCAAACGGTGCCATACCAATGCTGGATTGGTGACTGTTGTTGTATGCAAACTCCACCAGAGGTAAAAATCTATCCCAACTTCCAGTGAAATCAATGACACAGCTTCTCAACATGTCCTCAATAATCTGTATCACCCTCTCTGACTGTCCATCCGTCTGTGGATGAAAAGCAGTGCTGAAATGCAGTCGAGAACCCAAAGCACTATGCAAACTCTTCCAAAATCTTGAAGTAAACCTGGGATCTCGATCAGATACTAAAGAAGTTGGAACACCATGCAACTTCACAATCTCATGGATATACAGCTCAGCCAACTTCTCCAAAGAGTAATCCATCCGCACCGGAAGGAAATGAGCTGTCTTAGTCAATCTATCCACAATCACCCATATGGCATCATGTTTCCTTTGTGTCAATGGCAACCCAGACACAAAGTCCATTGTCACTCTTTCCCACTTCCATTCTGGCACTGACAACGATTGAAGCAACCCGGTGGGAACTTGATGCTCTGCTTTAACCTTCTGACAAGTGAGACATTTTGATACAAACTCAGCAATGTCTCTCTTTAACCCAATCCACCAATAATGCTGTCTCAAATCATGATACATCTTGGTATTGCCTGGATGCATAGCAAACATCGACTGATGAGCTTCTTCCAAAATAATCTTCTTCAAATCAGCATCATCGGGTACACATAATCTATTTTTAAACCATAGGCTCCCATCACTCTTCACAACAAAATCTCTACTCTTTCCACTCTGACAATCTGAAATAATCTTCTGAATCTTCATATCAGTCATCTGAGCCTCTTTAATCTGATCTAACAAAACTGGCTTCAATTGCAACTGTGCCAACAATGCACCATCATCACAAGGTACAAAACTGGCATGCAATGCTCTCAACTCAACAAGCAACGAGAGCGAGTAAACTGTTAAACCAGCTAAAGACTTCCGACTCAAGGCATCAGCAAAAACATTTGCTTTACCTGGATGATAGTCAATCAAGCAGTCGTAGTCTTTAATCAATTCTAACCATCTCCTCTGATGAAGATTGAGTTCTTTCTGGACACCCAAATACTTCAAACTCTTGTGATCAGTGTAGATGAAACATTTCTCCCCAAACAGATAGTGGCGCCAAATCTTTAATGCAAACACAATGGCAGCCAATTCCAAATCATGGGTCGGATAGTTAAGCTCATGCGGTTTCAACTGCCTAGATGCATAAGCTATAACTTTACCTTCCTGCATCAATACACACCCCAAACCTCTATGTGAAGCATCACTGTAGATCACATATGGTTTGCCTTCCACAGGTAAAGTAAGAACAGGCGCTTGAGTCAACATATCTCTCAACTGCTCAAAGCTAGCCTGACACTGATCCGTCCACAAAAACCTCACTCCCTTACGAAGCAATCTGGTGAGTGGAGTAGCTATTAAAGAAAACCCTTTCACAAACCGCCGGTAATAGCCTGCCAAACCTAGAAAACTTCTAATCTCTGTCACAGACTTAGGTGGACTCCAATTCAGAATAGCTTCAACTTTACTTGGATCAACTCTAATGCCTTCTGCTGAAACAATATGTCCGAGAAAAGCTACTTGATCCAACCAGAACTCACACTTCGACAATTTAGCAAACAACTGCTTCTCTCTCAAAATCTGCAACACAATCCGCAGATGCATATCATGTTCCTCTTCATTCCGCGAATACACCAGAATGTCATCAATGAAGACCACTACAAACTGATCCAAATAGGGCCTAAACACCCTATTTATCAAATCCATAAAAGCTGCAGGTGCATTCGTTAGACCAAAAGGCATAACTAGAAATTCATAATGCCCATACCTGGTCCGAAAGGCGGTCTTCGGAACATCCTCAGCTCTGACTCTCAGCTGATGGTACCCAGATCTCAAATCAATTTTAGAAAATACAGCTGCACCCTTCAATTGATAAAAAAGGTCATCAATTCTAGGCAAAGGATATTTATTTTTAATAGTCACCTTGTTCAATTGCCTATAATCGATACACAACCTCATAGTACCATCTTTCTTTTTCACAAATAGCACAGGAGCTCCCCAAGGAGAAACACTGGGGCGAATAAATCCTTTGTCCAATAACTCCTGTAATTGCACTTTCAACTCCCTTAATTCTGCTGGTGCCATTCTGTAAGGAGTAATCGAGATAGGAGTGGTACCAGGCAACAATTCGATACCGAACTCCACCTCTCTCTCAGGAGGCAATCCTGGCAACTACTCTGGAAAAACATCAGGAAACTCTGCAACTGTGGCAATACTATCAATAGGAGAACCCTTCACTCTAGAACTCTACTATCAATAGGAGAACCTTTATGTTATGTTGCACTAGAAGTGTAAATTCTTTTTGCAGGTTGTAGTTGAGGTTACAAGGGGGATTTATTGGGAGTGTACTGAGAATGATTTTGTTTGCATTGGTTTGTGTAAAATGTTTTTAAAAATAAGAAAAAAACCGGTTTTGTCGACACTTGGGACTCAATTTTTAGGCGAAACTATGGCAAAATTTTTGAAAAAAAATCGGAACTAAAATTTGACTAAGTAAAATTGGTAGCAACATTAGGTTAGTGTGGCGCCTCTACTCAGCTTACACATGTAGGTCGGGAAGGGGTGTTACAATTGTTTTGGTATCAGAGCCAGGTTTCGATCCTGGGACCTGTGGGTTATGGGCCCACCACGCTTCCGCTGCGCCACTCTGATCTTTAAGCTCCCAAAATGGATTCTTCAAGGTCTACTCTCACTTGGTCTTGATGAACTCTCAGGTTCAACTCTATCAACTCTATTACCTGCGTGATTAAACACTATCGCGCTAAGCCAAGGGCTTAGTAAGATAAAACATGCTAATGGTATGCTTTAATGTAATGCAATGCCACATATGTTATTGATAAGATCAACATCATAAATATAAAGTTAATCACATAATTATGCATTTCACAAATCATAGTCATATGAGTATACCCCATTTCAACATCTTTCCACATTCAACATTACTCAATCATACTCAATAACCAACATCTCATTTCATTAACTCATAACATTATTTAGGACATTCATATAACCTTGACACCTATGGGCCCAACAAGTATTTAATACGATATTCAGAGTTCAGAGTTACTGATTTGGTTCATAGTCACAATAATCACGCCCGTAGGCAATGTATATACATGTATCTCTATCCATGGATAGTGTAACAGACCCAGTCTCTTGGACCATCACTCAACACATATGAGGAGATCCTCAACCCGGCAAGACTGTTACAAATCATATATCTTATATTCACAATTCTCATAGTGTAACAGACCCAGTCTCTTGGACCATCAACTCAACACATATGAGGAGATCCTCAACCCGGCAAGACTGTTACCTTTCATCATTTCTTAGGCATGCCACCCAAATCCAGAACTCTGAAACTGAATAACATATTAAACAAACAATTCATTTATTATATAGTTACCATTTCCATTCTCAAATTCTCATCACATTTAGGCAAACATGCCTTCTTTCTTTCAATATCATCATCATAGCCAATCACAATGGCATTGTCTCATATCATGTCTTATTTGAATTATTATTTCAATTTCAATGTATATTATTCATGAAACACATAACCATTCACAATGCATAACATAACATTGTTCAATCTCAACAATGCAATTAGGGCAAAGAACAATTGATATGATTCATATGAATAATACATTCTGGTTTTAGACTCCATTTTATCCTTATTTTGAAAAATTGTATAAAATAATCTACTTGATTAAAAATTCTACAATTTTTACAGAATTTAGTTTTTTATCTTAAAATCATTCCTTTAAAATTTCAGATCAAACTGAACACAAAATCTTGGTCAAATAGTTAACCTAACCAGACTGCCCCAATTGCCCTGCATCCTGGCAGCAGTTCTGAACTTTGTGAATTCCATAAATCAAATTCAATCAACGTGGTTCTAAATTATTTTTCTCAAATACTAGACTCACTAAGAAACAACATATCCAAAATTCAATTGGATATGATTTTTCTACATTTTATTAAAAATCCCGAAATATAGCTGTCTCAGTTAAGGTACCTGCTGGAACAGTTCTACTAAAAATAATCTTTCTAAACTCATAACCATTCCAAAATCGAATCAACATATTTTTCAGTCATTCTAGACTCATAGAGGCATAACATATCAAAAATTCACTTCAAGAACATTTTTCTATAATTAATTAAAAATCATACAAGTTACAGCCTTTACTAATTGTAAAACAGAAAAAGAATTCACTAAACACACTCTTACTCTTCCATCACCAACACCAACCTAGCTTCTTATCTTTAATTCCATTTCAACACTTGAGAATAAATCATAAACACATCTCATCATCAAATCATCAAACCCTAATTAACTTCCCATACCACTTCAAAAGTAGGAAAGAAATCAAAGGAAAGATCTTACCTTAGTTAAAACTTCTTGAATCAACACTTAAACACTTAATCTTCCTTCAATTTGAGCTCAACACATCAAGATCCTCTCTTCACCACTTGCTTTCCTTTCTCTATGGAGGAGCCGGCCACACACATGAAGAAGAAGAAGAAATTATGAATAAACCAAAGTCAACTCTTCTTTAAATCTCCACCAAGAGTTCCAATTCAAGCAATTACTTAATTACCCTTAATCATTTAATTTAACTTTTGTCTCATGTATGCCCATGATAGTAATTACACATATCACATAAAAATATCTCTCTTCCTTTGACTCTTCCTTTGACCCATTTATATGTTATATATATCCTCATATACACAATATATACCATTCTCTCTAAACCCTAATTCTTTCCCAATACACATATACACAAGCATTCTCCTCCCAATTTCTTTTCTTATCCCATCATATACATTCAATCCAATTTATAACAATAACAACAACAACAATATGCAAAACTTCTAGGGCATAAATGAGGATATTACACTTAATTTGGATTCTGGACCAGAGATAAGTTCTTGACTTAATTTGGGTTCTAGACCCGAGGTAAGTTCTGGACTTAAAATAATTTGGATTCTGGAACTGAGGTAAGTTCTGGACTTAAAAATAATTTGGGTCTAGACCCGAGGTAAGTTCTGGACTTTAAAAGTAATTTGGTTATCTGTAAAAAATAATTGTAGTCAGTAAGATACTAAAGAAATTTATAAAAAAAATTAGTTATTTTTTACCTTGCCTATATCTTCTTGCCACATGCGTATAAAAATATTTTAAAAGTGAAAAAATATTTGTATACATGCAAATATCTGAATAATTGAATTGAATAATTGAGTTTACTATTTATTTGCTGTATAGTCACTATTTACACACTATTCACTAACTACTCATTACTATTTATCAACAATAATATTTACTTTTTTTCTTTTTCACGACAATACTATTTTTCACTTATTTATTTTTGTCTTTTTCCTTTGTAATTTTCTATGTAAACATTTCATTCCTTCTTTTCATTCTCACATCATTTCCGAAACTTTCATCTTCTTTTCCTTTTTCTTTTCCTTTGCAATTTGTCTTTATAAACCATGAAGGTTTTGTTTCTTCAATACTCATCCACACTTACATATTCTCATAATTAAAGCAAAAAGTTTAGCATAAAATTAAGGAGAAAATGCATGCTTCGAGATCAGGACCCCGATCTATTACTAAGTTATTGGAATTTATTCGACGGCATGAAAATGGAACTATAAGTTTACTAGCTAGGATGCAACTTCATAGCAATTCAAGTCAAAAAACTAAGTTAAGAATACAATTTAATATTTTAATAGCACAAATATGTATTTGTTATTTTATTATATATTTTTTGTTTTTTTTCTTGTGTTTTTTTTCTTGTGTTTTTCTTAGAAAAACTAAATTAATTAGAGGACTTTATTTAAGAATTTAATAAATAAGTAAATAGATAGACTAAAATAGAACATAATGAATAAACTGAGTCTATAAATCAGTGGTTTTGGTATGATAATATACTTACCTTGTGTTAACTTACCTAACTCCATGTTAGCACGATCGTTGCATTATCCGGGAAGGAGGCTGTGGCTATAAAGCCTGACAATGGTATGATGTAGCACCCTCTCGGATAAAACGGATTGTCTAAGATTGCGGTTTTAAAAGCTTTATCTTGCAATTACCATTTGAGGAGTGCCCGATAGACATGAGTGTAGTTCAGGCATTGTCAGAGCGGTGGATGGACACAACCCATGCTTTTCACTTACCTATAGGAGAGATTATCATTGGCCCAGTCAATTATACAACCATAATTGATATCCGGTACTGTGGCCTTTTGGTCCCTCTTACCAATGATATTCTGACATTCGAAGAAGTCCAACAGTTAATCGGTATAGAACCATCAATAAAAGGGCCTTTCAAGATAAAAATTGAGCCAATTCAAAGTTATTAGATGAACTATGAAGGATGGGTTCGTAGGGAAACAACCAAACAATATGCTCGAAGATTTTTATTGGATTTTCTCTGGTCGACCATTTTATGCAGTACTAAATCTACCATCCATTTGTTGGTGTTGAGGGCCCTTATTGATATGAGTATGGTACCGCTTTACAGCTGGGGTGAAGCTGGCCCTGCCTGTCTATATCATGGACTAGACAAGATTTTCAGAAATAAGAAGTCTTTCGTTGGTTTCATGGTGGTTGTCGAGGTACTATTCTTCCACCATTGTCAATTCCATTCTTATTCTTGCATGAATTTAATTTTCATTGTTGTTGTAGGTATGGGCATATGAACATAATCTTGTAAAGCTGCCTAGCATTTCTCGAGAGAGAGTTAGGTATCCAAGATTAAATTTTTGATTGTCGGATCGTGTAGCAGTTCCCGGTTCTCACCATGTGCACACCCAACGCTATCTCTTGAGTTGCTTAACCTGGGGCCATGTAAAATAGTATTAGTATACTTTAAAACTTATATAAAAGTTTACTTACCTTATGTAACACCCCTATATTCGATACATGCACACTACAAACACCACAATGTAGTATACATGCACTAAACATAGGGATGCTACAGATTTTCTTAACATTCAAAACATTTTAGACAATACCATAATCTTTCAATTGTATACATTATAGAAAATAAGTCATCAATTTGTAATATAAAACAAAATAGATATATATAAATACATTTAGTTAATACGCAGCGGAATATAGAAAACATTTACATATATGAAAGCATTTGAATACGTATTTATAATTATACATATATTTACATTATAAATCATATTTACAAAATATAAAAGAGTTATACATGATTGGCAATTCTTCTCTGATCTTTAAGTTCCCAAAATCAACTCTTCAACGTCTACTCTCACTCGGTCTCGAAGAGCTCTCGGGTTCAACTCTATCACCTGCGCGATTAAACACTATCGCGCTAAGCCAAGGGCTTAGTAAGACAATTCATGCTAATGTTATGCTTTAGTGCAATGCAATGTTTCACATTTGTATTAATAAATCAACATCAATGATACACACACAATTAATAAAAATCATACTCAACAAACAATATTCCGTGAATAGTCCGTTTCATCATATAAGTAATATTAACATTTCATTACATTAGAACAACATTTATGTTATACATAAAACCTAGACACCTATGGGCCCATCAAGTATTTAATACGATATTCAGAGTTCAGAGTTACTGCTTTGGTTCATAAACACCATTATCAAGCCCGTAGGCAACATATACATATATATCTCTATCCATGGATAGCGTAACAGACCCGGTCTCTTGGATCATCAACTCATCTAATTCGAGAAGATCCTCAACCCGGCAAGACTGTTACAAATCAAATATCTCGTAATATCAATTATCATTGTGTAACAGACCCAATCTCTTGGACCTCAATTCAATTCAATTTGAAGAGATCCTCAACCCGGCAAGACTGTTACCTTTCATTAAATAGGCATGCCTCCAAAAACCAGAACTCTGAAACTGAATATCATATTAAGCATACACTTATTTCATTATTCTCTTTATCAAACTCTTTCTCAATCTTCCTCATCAATTAGGCAAACATGCCATACATCATTCAATTATATCATCATAGCCAATCACAATGGCTTTACATCACATTTCACATCTCAATTCATATTTTGCATATAGCATCTCAACATACATTGTCCATAACACACATTATCATTTACAAGATTCACATTACATATAACATACCATTGTTCAATCTCAACAATGCAATTAGGGCAAAGAACAATCTACATCATTCATATTTTTAAGATCTTCCACATCCATTTGATTAGGGCATTCTTTGTTTGAAGTATGTTTAAAGTGTTTATGTTTAGGTTTAGGTACCAAAATACCTTTGTAGAATCATAACAATGCAATTAGAACAAAGAATAAAAACCCTAACCAACACATTTGAGGGACACGGGCAGCACCCTTGAGGGACACGGCCAAGCTTGTGGCCGTGTCACTCAAACCAATTGGACAGTAAGCAACACGGGCAAGGGACACGGCCAAGCTTGTGGCCGTGTCTCCCAACACCAACATCCAGTAGTGAACACAGGCAATAGACACGGCCGTGTCTCCCAAAAATCCTTCCAACACACCCAAGTTTTCTTGGCTTGGCCGTGTCTCTCCTTGCTTTTGGCCGTGTCATTTGAAAACCAAACCCTAAATGTGTCCAACAATCTTCTAAATGTATTTTAACACATCATGCACAACACAAATTCATTCAAATGGGTATACTCAACAACATAAACACATATCTTATACAATCATCACAATAATCACTTAAATAACACATTAACATCACAATTAAACACAACCACTTCAACATCCTAAAACCAACATCCTTCTCCATCTTCCAAAATCAACATCCTTCACTTCCAACACAACACCTATTAACTTAAAACCAATTTAACACTTGTAAACACAACACAAACACATCTCATCATCAAATCCTACCAACCCTAATTCACTTCAAACACCCCTTCAAAAGAAAAGAAGAAATCAAAGAAAAGATCTTACCTCAAATGAAGAAATTTCATAAATCTTTAACCAAGTCCTTTGATTGCTTCTTCAATTTGCTTCAAGCATCAAGAACACCTCTCTTTCCTTTTGGTTTTTGGAGAGCCGGCCACTTCTTGAAAGAAAGAAGGAAATGATGAAGACACAAAGTCAAATTTTGCTTTTAATCTCCACCAAGTGATCTTATCCAAGTAATTACCAAAATGCCCTCAACCATTTAACTAACTTTTTGTCTCATATAAGCCCTTATATGTAATTACACACTCAACACAAATAAATATCTCTTCCATTGACTCTTCATTTGACCAATTTATATGTTATATATATCATCATATACACAACATATACCATTCTCTCTAAACCCTAATTCTTTTCCCCAAAACACATATACACAAGCATTCACTTTCCAATATCTTTTCTCTTGCAATTTAACACATATATTCAATCCAATATATCACTACAACATCAACAACTTAATCAAAACTTTTAGGCCATATATGAGGATATTACAATTCTCCCCCTCTAAAAAGAAAATTTCGTCCTCGAAATTACCTGATATTAACTCTGAAATAATTGAGGATATTGCTCTCGCATGGATTGTTCACTTTCCCAAGTTGCTTCTTCTTTTGCATGATTCTTCCATAGAACCTTCACCAATGGCACTCTCTTGTTTCTTAGCTCTTTCACATCATGTGCCAAGATAGCAACTGGTTCCTCTTCAAAAGTCAAATCTGGGCTCACTTCGATAGATTCAATTGGCAACACATGAGATGAATCCAATCTGTATCTCCTCAACATAGAAACATGGAATACATTATGGATACGATCCAACTCAGGTGGCAGAGCAAGCCGATAAGCAACTGGCCCAACTTTCTCTAAAATTTCATACGGTCCAATGAAACGAGGACTCAATTTCCCTTTCCGACCGAACCTCAAAATTTTCTTCCAAGGAGATACTTTCAGAAATACCTTATCTCCAACATCAAACTCTATGTCTCTCCTTTTCAGATCTGCATAAGACTTCTGTCGGTCTGAAGCTGCTTTTAACCTGCCTTTAATCAACTTTACTTTTTCTTCAGTTTCTTGAATCAAATCAGGACCAACCAACTTATTATCTCCAAGCTCATTCCAACAAAGAGGTGTCCTACACCGTCTGCCATACAATGCTTCAAACGGTGCCATACCAATGCTGGATTGGTGACTGTTGTTGTAAGCAAACTCCACAAGAGGTAAAAAGCTATCCCAACTTCCAGAGAAATCAATGACACAGCTTCTCAACATGTCCTCAATAATCTGTATCACTCTCTCTGACTGTCCATCCATCTGTGGATGAAAAGCAGTACTGAAGTGTAATCGAGAACCCACAGCTCCATGCAAACTCTTCCAAAATCTTGAAGTAAACCTGGGATCTCGATCAGACACCAAAGAAGTTGGAACACCATGCAACTTTACAATCTCATGAATATACAGCTTAGCTAACCTTTCCAAAGAATAATCCATCCGAACCGGAAGGAAATGAGTTGTCTTAGTCAATCTATCCACAATCACCCATATGGCATTATGTTTCCTTTGTGTCAATGGCAAACCAGACACAAAATCCATTGTCACTCTTTCCCACTTCCATTCAGGCACTAACAACGGTTGAAGCAACCCGGTTGGAACTTGATGCTCTGCTTTTACCTTCTGACAAGTGAGACATTTCGATACAAACTCAGCAATGTCTCTCTTCAACCCAATCCACCAGTAATGCTGTCTCAAATCATGATACATCTTTGTATTACCCGGATGCATAGCAAACACTGACTGATGTGCTTCTTCTAAAATGACTCTTTTCAAATCAGCATCATCGGGTACACACAATCGGTTCTTAAACCAGAGACTCCCATCATCTTTCACAACAAAATCTCTAGTCTTCCCATTCTTGCAATCTGAAATAATCTTTTGAATTTTCTCATCCACCAACTGAGCCTCTTTAATCTGATCCAACAAAACTGGTTTCAAATGCAATTGTGTCAACAATGCACCATCATCACAAGGTACAAAACTAGCATGCAATGCTCTCAACTCAACAAGCAACGAGAGCGAATAAATAGTTAAACCAGCTAAAGACTTCTGACTCAAGGCATCAGCAACAACATTTGCTTTACCTGGATGATAATCAATCAAACAGTCGTAGTCTTTAATCAATTCCAACCATCTCCTCTGTCGAAGATTAAGCTCTTTCTGGACACCCAAATATTTCAAACTTTTGTGATCAGTGTAGATAAAACATTTCTCCCCAAACAGATAGTGTCGCCATATCTTCAATGCAAACACAATGGCTGCTAGCTCCAAATCATGGGTTGGATAGTTAAGCTCATGCGGTTTCAACTGTCGAGAAGCATAAGCTATCACTCTACCTTCTTGCATCAGTACACAACCCAAACCATTATGTGAAGCATCACTGTAGATTACATATGGTTTGCCTTCCACAGGTAAAGTAAGAATAGGCGCTTGAGTCAACATTTCTTTTAACTGATCAAAACTAGCCTGACACTGATCCGTCCACACAAATCTCACTCCCTTACAAAGCAATCTGGTGAGTGGAGTAGCTACCAAAGAAAACCCTTTCACAAACCGCCGATAATAGCCTGCCAAACCCAGAAAACTTCTAACCTCTGTCACCGACTTGGGTGGATTCCAATTCAATATAGCTTCAACTTTGCTCGGATCAACTCTAATGCCTTCTGCTGAAACAATATGTCCGAGAAAAGCGACTTGATCCAACCAGAACTCACACTTCGACAATTTGGCAAACAACTGCTTCTCTCTCAAAATCTGCAACACAATCCGCAGATGCATATCATGTTCCTCTTCATTCCGCGAATACACCAGAATGTCATCGATGAAGACCACTACAAACTGATCCAGATAGGGCCTGAACACCCTATTCATCAAATCCATAAAAGCTGCAGGTGCATTCGTTAGACCAAAAGGCATAACTAGAAATTCATAATGCCCATACCTGGTCCGAAAGGCTATCTTAGGAACATCTTCAGCTCTGACCCTCAACTGATGGTACCCTGATCTCAAATCAATTTTAGAAAACACAGCTGCACCCTTCAATTGATCAAAGAGATCATCGATTCTAGGCAAAGGATATTTATTTTTAATAGTCACCTTGTTCAATTGCCTATAATCGATACACAACCTCATAGTACCATCTTTCTTCTTCACAAATAGCACAGGAGCTCCCCAAGGAGAAACACTGGGGCGAATAAATCATTTGTCCAACAACTCCTGCAATTGCACTTTCAACTCCCTCAATTCTACTGGTGCCATTCTATAAGGAGTAATAGAGATAGGAGTGGTACCAGGCAACAATTCAATACCAAACTCCACCTCTCTCTCATGAGGTAATCCTGGCAACTCCTCTGGAAACCCATCTGAGAACTCTGCAACTGTGGCAATACTATCAATAGGGGAACCCTTCACTCTAGTATCTACCACATGAGCAAGATAAGCTTCACACCCCTTTCTAATCAACCTCCTGGCTGCAACAGCTGAAATAAATAAGGAGGCTAGCTGTTCCTGCTCATTAGATACTATCACCTCTCTATCATCAACAGTTCTCAAAGAAACAATTTTCCTTTTACAGTCTACCACAGCTCCATGTCTAGATAGCCAGTCCATACCTAGAATCACATCATATTCCTTAAATGGCATCTCAATCAAATCTCCAAGGAACTCCTCACCTTGCACCCTCACTGCACTATCTCGGTGCACCTTACTCACAATCACACTATGCCCTAACGGATTTGTCACCAACACATCAAATCCTAGGGACTCAACATGCATATCTGACACAGGCAAAACAGATGCACTAATATAAGAATGTGTGGAACCCGGATCAATCAAAGCAAGCACTGAAGTATCAAATAAAGAAAAAGTACCAGCTATGACTTCCGATGCATCTGGCTGCCTCTGCATAACATACATCCTCTGGGAAGATCCAACCTCCTCTGGTCTACTCTCCCTGGATGTAGCACCTCCTCTAGCACTGAACCCAGATCTGCCTCCCCGGCTGCTACCTCTGCCTGCTCGACCTCCCCTCACACTAGGTCGAGAAGCTGCAGTATCAACTGACATCCGCTCCTGTCTCTCTGGACAATCTCTAATAAAATGCTCAGGAGATCCACATCTAAAGCACACAGCTGACCCACTATACCTCCAACAAGCACCCCTATGTGATCCACCACACTGAGCACACACAGGAAGAGCGGATCTCTGAGTCACTGGGGTCGGAGCACTCGCCACTGAAGCTGTAGGTCTAAATCTCTGTCTCTGAAACTGCACTGACCTACCAGCTGACCTCTGACTCCTACTAACTCTAGGAACAAAGCTTCCTTTACCTCTCTTAACAGAAGAAGACCCTGCCTCAAACTGGGGCCTCTTAACCCTAACCTCTTCCTCTGAAGCAACTGCAATAACTTGAGCTCGCTCTACACTTCGAGCTGCTGCTACTAACTGGGAGAAATCGTGATATCTAGATCCAGCAACTAAGCACATGATAGAGGGCCTCAATCCCTCCTCAAATCTCCTGCATCTATCTATCTCATCAGCTATAATGCCCCCAGCATACTGGCTCAATAGAATAAACTCAACCTCATACTCAGTTACAGTCTTGCTATCTTGCTTCAAGCTTAAGAACTCCATCTTCTTCATGTCTTTGTACTCCCTAGGAGTATACTTCAACTCAAACTCTCTCAGAAAATCCGCATATGACAAGGTTGGTGGATCATCCATAGAATGGGGCACTGTTCTCCACCAGTCATAGGCGTCCTTCTGTAACAAAGATCTTGCATAGTCAAACTTTTCCTCCGATGTGGCTTGCAACTGAATAAAGATCCTCTGTACTTTGTCAAGCCACTGTTCTGCTACAGCTGGATCAGTAGTACCAAGGAAATCCTCCGCTCCATACTTCCTTAGTTTGTCATAGTGCCTCACTGGTACCACATGCTGAGGGGGTGGTGGCACTGGTTGCACTGGTGCTTGCCTCAAAGCTTCTACCACATGCCTAACCCAAGCTGGTGGAACCTCCTCACCAACTGGTCTACCCAACACCGAAGCAGGTGCCTCCTCAGCACTAACAACCCTAACTCCATCATCAGGGACAATACTCTCTGCACTACCCTCAACTGACTAGCGTGAGTGAGAGTCCATCACAACCTATGTCTGCAAACACAGCAGATTATACCTTATTAAAGATCAGAGATTGCCAATTCCAAACATGTATTTTATTTCAAAATCAACTTTTTAAGTAAAAATATTCTTTTTATTACATTTTACCTAGGCTGAGAATCTCAAACCTAGGCTCTGATACCAAAACAATTGTAACACCCCTATATTCAATACATGCACACTACAAACACCACAATGTAGTACACATGCACTAAACATAGGGATGCTACGGATTTTCTTAACATTCAAAACATTTTAGACAATACCATAATCTTTCAATTGTATACATTATAGAAAATAAGTCATCAATTTGTAATATAAAACAAAATAGATATATATAAATACATTTAGTTAATACGCAGCGGAATATAGAAAACATTTACATATATGAAAGCATTTGAATACGTATTTACAATTATACATATATTTACATTATAAATCATATTTACAAAATATAAAAGAGTTATACATGATTGGCAATTCTTCTCTGATCTTTAAGTTCCCAAAATCAACTCTTCAACGTCTACTCTCACTCGGTCTCGAAGAGCTCTCGGGTTCAACTCTATCACCTGCGTGATTAAACACTATCGCGCTAAGCGAAGGGCTTAGTAAGACAATTCATGCTAATGTTATGCTTTAGTGCAATGCAATGTTTCACATTTGTATTAATAAATCAACATCAATGATACACACACAATTAATAAAAATCATACTCAACAAACAATATTCCGTGAATAGTCCGTTTCATCATATAAGTAATATTAACATTTCATTACATTAGAGCAACATTTATGTTATACATAAAACCTAGACACCTATGGGCCCATCAAGTATTTAATACGATATTCAGAGTTCAGAGTTACTACTTTGGTTCATAAACACCATTATCAAGCCCGTAGGCAACATATACATATATATCTCTATCCATGGATAGCGTAACAGACCCGGTCTCTTGGATCATCAACTCATCTAATTCGAGAAGATCCTCAACCCGGCAAGACTGTTACAAATCAAATATCTCGTAATATCAATTATCATTGTGTAACAGACCCAATCTCTTGGACCTCAATTCAATTCAATTTGAAGAGATCCTCAACCTGGCAAGACTGTTACCTTTCATTAAATAGGCATGCCTCCAAAAACCAGAACTCTGAAACTGAATATCATATTAAGCATACACTTATTTCATTATTCTCTTTATCAAACTCTTTCTCAATCTTCCTCATCAATTAGGCAAACATGCCATACATCATTCAATTATATCATCATAGCCAATCACAATGGCTTTACATCACATTTCACATCTCAATTCATATTTTGCATATAGCATCTCAACATACATTGTCCATAACACACATTATCATTTACAAGATTCACATTACATATAACATACCATTGTTCAATCTCAACAATGCAATTAGGGCAAAGAACAATCTACATCATTCATATTTTTAAGATCTTCCACATCCATTTGATTAGGGCATTCTTTGTTTGAAGTATGTTTAAAGTGTTTATGTTTAGGTTTAGGTACCAAAATACCTTTGTAGAATCATAACAATGCAATTAGAACAAAGAATAAAAACCCTAACCAACACATTTGAGGGACACGGGCAGCACCCTTGAGGGACACGGCCAAGCTTGTGGCCGTGTCACTCAAACCAATTGGACAGTAAGCAACACGGGCAAGGGACACGGCCAAGCTTGTGGCCGTGTCTCCCAACACCAACATCCAGTAGTGAACATAGGCAATAGACACGACCGTGTCTCCCAAAAGTCCTTCCAACACGCCCAAGTTTTCTTGGCTTGGCCGTGTCTCTCCTTGCTTTTGGCCGTGTCATTTGAAAACCAAACCCTAAATGTGTCCAACAATCTTCTAAATGTATTTTAACACATCATGCACAACACAAATTCATTCAAATGGGTATACTCAACAACATAAACACATATCTTATACAATCATCACAATAATCACTTAAATAACACATTAACATCACAATTAAACACAACCACTTCAACATCCTAAAACCAACATCCTTCTCCATCTTCCAAAATCAACATCCTTCACTTCCAACACAACACCTATTAACTTAAAACCAATTTAACACTTGAAAACACAACACAAACACATCTCATCATCAAATCCTACCAACCCTAATTCACTTCAAACACCCCTTCAAAAGAAAAGAAGAAATCAAAGAAAATATCTTACCTCAAATGAAGAAATTTCATAAATCTTTAACCAAGTCCTTTGATTGCTTCTTCAATTTGCTTCAAGCATCAAGAACACCTCTCTTTCCTTTTGGTTTTTGGAGAGCCGGCCACTTCTTGAAAGAAAGAAGGAAATGATGAAGACACAAAGTCAAATTTTGCTTTTAATCTCCACCAAGTGATCTTATCCAAGTAATTACCAAAATGCCCTCAACCATTTAACTAACTTTTTGTCTCATATAAGCCCTTATATGTAATTACACACTCAACACAAATAAATATCTCTTCCATTGACTCTTCATTTGACCAATTTATATATTATATATATCATCATATACACAACATATACCATTCTCTCTAAACCCTAATTCTTTTCCCCAAAACACATATACACAAGCATTCACTTTCCAATATCTTTTCTCTTGCAATTTAACACGTATATTCAATCCAATATATCACTACAACAACAATAACAACAACATCAACAACTTAATCAAAACTTTTAGGCCATATATGAGGATATTACACCTTATGCCATTTTGTAGGTTAATTTGGCTTGGTTGAACACAAAAGAGCGGACGAACTAGACTTCTTCCATGAATGCCGCTTTGCCTTTTCAACATACTCATCGAGTCATTGCCAGCCCTATGTCTAGTGGCTGGTTTCTCGAGGAGAGAGTATATGAGTGGTTCCTTGGGCTCGAGCGATGTAGGATCCCGATGAGTTGCCCAGAGTATACTTTAAATATCACATCAATGCCGGAGAATGCGTGGTGGTTGGCTCGGTATGGTTATGATGTTAAAATCTTTCTCCATCCATCGGGTGCATCATATACACAGTTTATTTGAGTAGGACTCTTGAACTTTGTTGTGTCTCCTGTTGGCAATCGGGAGTTCTCGAGGAAAAGGAGGATAGCGATGATGTCACATCCGTGATTTTGGAGATATAAAATTTTATATATACTTAATATATATATAATCTAGAGTATATATAACATATACATATGGTATATTAATTGTATATGTTGGATTAATACATTATATACTTAATATATTTAATACACATATAAGGTACATTTGATGTGTATATAAAATACACATTACTTATGCATATGTGTAATATCCCAAATTTTTTAAAAAGTTATAATTTTTGGAAATTTAAAAAAATAAATTATAATTTAAATGGATTAATTAAATTAATGGTTTTAAATAAAAAGTGAAGGGATTTTAAATGAAAAAATGAAATATATATGTGATATATATGTAAAATTTATACAACATATAAAAGTCAACACTTTTTAAAAGAAAAGTCAAAGTAAAAGGGTATTTTGGTAATTAAATCTTAAAAATTTTAAATTAATAAAATAATTCAAAAATAAATAATTTTTGATGGAAGATAATATTTTGGAATTTTACTTAATTAATTAATTAATTAATTAATTAAAAATATATTAAAATAATAATATATATAAGGTTAAAAATGAGAGTGGCAGGAAAGAGAAAATCACTTTTTTTTTTCATCTTCTTCTTCTTCTTTCCTTCAAGGCCGACTTTCATGGCTTTAAGAGAGGGATTTGCTTCTTCCAAACTCATTTAATTGAAATATTTACAAAGTTTCAAGTGTATTTTAAGGTTTTCCTCTTTAATTAGTAAGTTTACTCACTTTCTCTTTGGATTTCCATGAAAGTTTGAATATGTGTGTTTTGGGTTTTTGAAGTTCTAAGATTTAATTATCTATTTGGATTTGGATGAAGTTATTTTAAGGTTAGATTTAAGAAATGGTTGAATTTAAGTTGAGTTTGGTGAAGAGAGAGAATTTAGGGTTATGGAACATTTGAGTTTTTGAAATCATGAGTTTTAATTGAGTAAATTGGTTTCAAATGTGTTGTTTTGATGCATAAACAAGAATTTTAAAATCAAATGATGGATTTAGTTAAGTTTGGATAGAGTTGAAGATGGTAGTATTGATTTAGGGTTTTGGAAAAGTGAATTTTCAAAGAATGATTAATTGTTTGATTTTAATGCTTAAATCATGTTATTTAATGATATAAGTGGTGGAAATAAGATTGAAATGATAATTGGATTGAGTTGGAATGGAGATCCTTCAACGGTGAAGGTTATGCCATTTTAGGGTTTTGAGCATAAGCATATGCTTAATTAATGTAATTGGTTTAAACATGCTAAAACATGTTTCTAATGATATTAATAAACTTAAAACACTAATTTAAATGGCTTGATATGGTTTTTCAAAGTTAAAGTGAGGTGAAGCTTAATTTTGGGATTTGGTTTAGAGTGATATTTAATTATGGTTTGATATTGAGAATACCTTAGAATGTGATATTAAATGATTATGTATGATCACATTTGGTATAGACATTGAGGGAGGTTGATTTGCTTCATCCAAGTGATGAAGGGCAAGTTGGAAGGACAGGATTGGAGGTTGTGTTAAGCTTGCTTTGGGTTGCTAGTGGAGGTATGTACAAACTTTGAATATATTGTTTATATTTGCATAACATTTGGGCTTAACACATTTTGGTTGGAAAATTTGTTAAGTTACTTAGTTCATTGATTGAGTATGAATAATGTGCTATGACATTTGTAATGTCAAATATGTGTAAAATGCATTGTGAAAAGCCATTGATAATGGCTAAATTGTGTAGAATGTGAAATATGTATATTATGTGAAAATACCCAAAGTAATTGGGTAATGTGTTGTGAATGCAAAAATGAGATATGTGCAATAATGAAATGAATTGATATTGATAAAAATGAGAAAAGTGAGAAAAATGAGAAAGATGTGAAAAATGAGAAAAATGATAAAAAAAAAGTGAAAATAAGGGAATGTGCCTGGATTGAATATGTGGCGATGAGAAAGAGATTAATAATGAGAAAAATGAATAAATGAAAAAAATGAGAAAAAGATGATATAATAAGGCAATGTGCCTAGTTTGATCATGAGAAAATGAGAAAAGTTTTGATAAAGGAATTATGAAAGAATTTGATAATGAGAAATATAAATAAATTGTGTGCCTAATATGTTATTCAATTTTCAGAGTTTTGGGTTTGGCGGCATGTCTATGATTGCCTATGGGCTAAACACTGGAATGGTGAAATGACTGGGTCGTGAGTCAGGCCAGCCGATAAATATGATATTTTTGGGGTGAAAAGACTGGGTCGTAAGCGTAAAAAATTATAGCAGTCTAGCCGGGTTGAGGACTAAGATACTGGGGCCTAAGGGTCTAGCCGGGTTGAGGTCCAAGAGACTGGGGCTATTACATTATCCATGGATATATTGCCTACGGGGCTAGAAACATGGTGTCATTATGGGCCAAAGCAGTAACTCTAAAATTTCAATAGCATATTAGATCCTTTTTGGGCCCATGCTTGTCTTTGTTTTAATGTGAATTATGAATTGTGATACAATTGAGCAATATAATGCTATGAGTTGTGATTATGAAATATTTGAAAAATATAAGAAAGTAGAATGATGTGACATTTATATGCATTGTGCATTGGCATTGCATTGAGTTTTATTGTTATTATCAAAGTTTGTACCATTAGGCTTCAGCTTAGCGTGATTGTAATTTGTCGCGCAGGTGTCATGGATGATTTGGTAGAGCCTGAGAGTTCTACTAGACCTGGTCGAGTCTAGGTTTGTATTTATTGAGCTTGAAGAGTTGTTTTTGGGCACATCAAGATCAGAGCCAGTTGCCAGCATGTAGATATTTGATATTACAATGTATTTTGATATTATATATATGTTATGATATGTTTTTGGAAGTATATAATGTAAATTATAAAGAATGTTTTGAATAATTTATTCAGATGAAATTTTATATGTGTTGTTTTTATTAAATTGGTCTGTGACATATTTATACCGTATACGTGTATTTTACATATGCTGAAAATATGTATTGTACGTATATAGGGTATAAGGGTGTTATATTTATTTTGGTATTAGACCCTAGGTTTGAGATTCTCGACCTAGGTGGGTTGTTAGAGAGAGAAAATTAGAATTTTAAAAAAATGATTTTCAATTGTGATGCTTGCATTGGCACTGGCAATTTATCTGATCCATGATGTGGCAATGTCATTTGATATAATGGATATGAGTTGAGATGGCATTTGGGTTTCATAGATCAGAGTGGCACAGTGGAAGCGTCATTCTAGAGATTATGGATTAAGAATTTTTGGAACTTTTATTTTGAAATTTAAAATTCATAGTTGATTCAATTGATGAATAAGTAAAATTAGAAAAACAATCTAGGAAATGATTTAAGATATAAAAATAAAAAGTTTGAGAAATGAGCACGATAGTTATAGAAAATTTTATAGGTGTACTGCAAAGTGATATTGTCGAATTTTTGAATAAATATATGAATGTTGGATGAGTTTAAAAATTTAATGAAAAGTTTTTCTATATGTTATAATCTAATGTATAAATTTCATAATTTTTAAAGTTGAATTCCTAATTAAGAAAGGTAGAAGAACACAGATTATTGGAGGAGTTCCAGAAACTCAGAATCTGTAGAAATTGAGAAACATATTTAAAAACTATGGCAAACCAACCCAGAAAAATATGAAAATTTACACCCATTATCATGTATTCCTATAACATATGGTTAAAATTTCATGAATTTTTATTAAGGTATGATACCTGAAAAAAAATGGACAACCGGGTGCTGCTAGAGAAATTATTAAAGCGACAGATTCTCTGATTTTGGAAGATTTAATTTTTAAATATATTAGATCAACTTTAAAATAATCTAAAACTTTAAATATAAGTCCATATATGTGTCAAGTGAACATGGATAAAAGTTTACAAGCTTTTATAAAGAATTGGTAAGGAATATAAAAAAATTGAAAGTAAGAGTGATATGAAACTAAGGAAGCCAAACAATTTTGTGTACATGAGTAATAAATTAATTTCATGAGACAAATGAATAAGAACAATTATGAAAATTTATATGAATATGGGTAGAAGTATGAAGAAGAAATATGGAGTTTTAATAATTTAGAACAAAGAGTTCAAAAAAAAAAATGAATGATACATGATTTAGGATTTGAGTATGTAAAAGTAGGATATCTAATTGATGATGTTAATTAGTGCAAGGAAATGAATTAGTGTTGTTTAAAAGTAAACGTTATGATCTTAAGATTGAAAATGTGATATGGATGAGATTTGGTGAGGTTCATGTTGTTGGTTGCATTATATGAAATTTAAATTTTTGAAATGGGCTTCTATAATTGTGAAAGTGATGTGTTTTGATGTTATATTAATATAAAAATAATGTTTATAAAGTTAGCTCTTGAAAGTGAGATTAATGGAATGAAGTTTAAGTAATGTAGTAAGTTGGAAATTTAGAGTTGTAAGAGAATTTTGATGAAGATTATTTATATATTGATAGTTTAATGTTTAATAAGCATGGGAGTAATTTTGAATGTTAATATTATTTATGAAAGTACTAACTAAGGTGTAATGCGGTTGATAATATAGAAATTTGTTATGAAATAAAGGGAAATGATTAAGCAAGTGAAAATGAGTTACTTTAGTTAATTGAATTGGAAATGATGAAAATTGATATGAAAGGTGTGATCAATGCATAAAAAATGTGAGAGAGATGTCATATTGGAAACGTGACTAAGATTTATGTGAAGTGTTTGAAAAAAAATATATAATAAGAAACTTATTTAAAAGATGGGCGATTAAATAATAAAGATGTGAATTATGCTGTAGTCAGAGTGTATATATATGTTGAATTGATGAATATCCTAAGTAATGTCAAAAGAAAGAGAAATGATAATGTTCTCTGAAAGAGGATAAATGTTAACTTTGTATAGGTTGTATGTAAAAGAGGAATTGCATATAATTGTATGATATGTGTGATGAGATTTTTCAATATAAACACAATTGTGATATATAAGAAAATGTGGAAACTAAGTCACATTGTGAATATGACTTACGAATGTGTATGTGGATGATTAAAAAAAATATTATCGAGTGTTTGTTACCTTATACAATTTACTTGTCTAGTGATATTGAGAATGATATTGCATGTATTAATAGACCTAAGAGAGATTAGGTCTTGACCTACGTAGAGTTAGGTCATGTGATGAATTGAGATTGAGAATGGACCCGAACAGAGCTGGATGGTGAAATTGTTATTTTAACAACTGAACTTGATGATTGTATAGTGTTTTGGGCCTAAAGTATATGCGTATAAATAAGAGATTGTAAGGAAAAGGATAGTATAATGAAGAATGATAGAGGAGAAGTATTTATTTATAAGCCACAGGCATGACCATTATTATGGCATGACCGTTGGATAGTTTTGGTGAGATTGATAGTTATGCTTCAAGAAGCATGGTCAAGACTTATGGTTTGCATAGTTGTATCTTATAATTTTATGCTAGAAATTTGTTTATAATCATAGAAAGTGTGGAAACAGAACAGAATTATGAAAATATGATGAGCTTTAAATGATGTATAAGAAAAGTGATTTGTGTAAATATGGTAACTATACAAAATGTGAGAAAATGGTAAATGAAAGAAATTATGAAATGTGAGTAAGAGTTATAATGAATGTGTTTGAAAGTCGTATAAAATGAATAAGTTGATGAAAATGATGTGTAAAGTAAACAAGACTAGGGAAAGTGAATATTATCTATAATGATGAATTAGAAGAGAATTAAAATTTGAGAATAAATTTGACCTATAAGAATTAGGTCATGAATTGAAAATAGATTGATGAATTTAAAATAGACTAAAGATTGGTCAGAATAGAATAAGGTTGTAATGGTCATATTGTGATAGTTAGATCAATTGATCTGAAATGTAATAAGTTTACAAGTATTTATTGAAATTCAATATATGTAGTTGTATTAAGAATATGCAAGCTATGTGATCATGTGCATAATACAACTTTTTGATATGTATATGCATATGAAAGGAGCTAAGTTATATTAGTTTCAAATAATTATAAGAGAAAAGTGTTAGTTATAGTATAATTGGAATGAATCTTCATAAGGAAATAATATTTTGTTGTATAATGGTGATATTAAATTAATATGTGGTAATTGTATAAAGAGTAGGATCAAAGTGAAGATGTGTAAAGTTATTGTGTTAAGATAAAAGTTATTAACATTAGAATTTAAGGTGATGAGAGTATATTTTTAAGATAATGAAGTGATCAGATATCTTGAGTGCAATAGGTGTGTGGTGTATATACATTAAGAAGATGAACTAATTTTGTCTAATGACAATTCGATTGAAGATATAATAATCTGTTGTGACTGTTTGAGTATATAGATAGTATAATGATGAGTTATGGAATGGTAGAAAGGTAATTGAGAATGTACCTAAGGGGAAGAATAGAAATTATATAATTTGGTGAAATAATAATTTGGATGATTTATTACCGTACTAGATAATTTCGAGGACGAAATTATTTAAGGGGGAGAAAATTATCACATCCGTGATTTTGGATATATAAAATTTTATATATACTCAGTATATATATCTAGAGTATATATAACATATACATATGGTATATTAATTGTATATGTTGGATTAATACATTACATACTTAATATATATAATACACATATAAGGTATATTTGATGTGTATATAAGATACACATTACTTATGCATGTGTAATATCCCAAATTTTTTGAAAATTTATAATTTTTGAAAATTTAATAAAATAAATTATAATTAAAATGGATAAATTAAATTAATGGTTTTAAATAAAAAGTGAAGGGATTTTAAATGAAAAAGTGGAATATATATGTGATATATATGTAAAATATATACAACATATAAAAGTCAACACTTTTTAACAGAAAAGTCAAAGTAAAAGGGTATTTTGGTAATTAAATCTTAGAAATTTAAAAATAATAAAATAATTTAAAAATAAATAATTTTGGATGGAAGATAATATTTTGGAGTTTTAATTAATTAAATAATTAATTAATTAATTAAAAATATATTAAAATAATAATATATATAAGGTTGAAAATGTGCGTGAGAGGAAAGAGAAAATCATTTTTTTTTCATCATCATCTTCTTCTTTCCTTCAAGGCCGACTTTCATGGCTTCAAGAGAGGGATTTGCTTCTTCCAAACTCATTTAATTGAAATATTTACAAAGTTTCAAGTGTATTTTAAGGTTTTCCTTTTTAATTAGTAAGTTTACTCACTTTCTCTTTGGATTTCCATGAAAGTTTGAATATGTGTGTTTTGGGTTTTTGAAGTTCTAAGATTTAATTATCTATTTGGATTTGGATGAAGTTATTTTAAGTGATTAACATTTATTTTAAGGTTAGATTTTAGAAATGGTTGAATTTAAGTTGAGTTTGGTGAAGAGAGAGAATTTAGGGTTATGGAACATTTGAGGTTTTGAAATAATGAGTTTTAATTGTGTTAATTGGTTCCAAATGTGTTGTTTTGATGCATAAACAAGAATTTTAAAATCAAATGATGGATTTAGTTAAGATTGGATAGAGTTTGAAGATGGTAGTATTGATTTAGGGTTTTGGAAAAATGAATTTTCAAAGAATGATTAATTGTTTGATTTTAATGCTTAAATCATGTTATTTAATGATATAAGTGGTGGAAATAAGATTTAAATGATAATTGGATTGAGTTGGAATGGAGATCCTTCAACGGTGAAGGTTATGCCATTTTAGGGTTTTGAGCATAAGCATGTGGTTATGCCATTTTAGGGTTTTGAGCATAAGCATGTGGTTAATTAATGTAATTGGTTTAAACATGCTAAAACATGTTTCTAATGATATTAATAAACTTAAAACACTAATTTAAATGGCTTGATATGGTTTTTCAAAGTTAAAGTGAGGTGAAGCTTAATTTTGGGATTTGGTTTAGAGTGATGTTTAATAATGGTTTGATGTTGAGAATACCTTAGAATGTGATATTAAATGTTTATGTATGATCACATTTGGTATAGGCATTGAGGGAGGTTGATTTGCTTCATCCAAGTGGTGAAGGGCAAGTTGGAAGGATAGGATTGGAGGTTGTTTTAAGCTTGCTTTGGGTTGCTAGTGGAGGTATGTACAAACTTTGAATATATTATTTATATTTGCATGACATTTGGGATTAACACATTTTGGTTAGAAAATGTGTTAAGTTACTTGGTTCATTGATTGAGTATGAATAATGTGCTATGACATTTGTAATGTCAAATATGTGTTAAATGCATTGTGAAAAGCCATTGATAATGGCTAAATTGTGTAGAATGTGAAATATGTATATTATGTGAAAATACCCAAAGTAATTGGGTAATGTGTTGTGAATGCAAAAAATGAGATATGTGGAATAATGAAATGAATTGATATCTATAAAAATGAGAAAAATGAGAAAAATGAGAAAAGTGAGAAAAATGAGAAAAAAATGTGAAAATAAGGCAATGTGCCTGGATTGAGTATGTGACAATGAGAAAGAGATTAATAATGAGAAAAATGAATGAATAAATAAAAAGTGAGAAAAAGATGAAATAATAAGGCAATGTGCCTAGTTTGATCATGAGAAAATGAGAAAAGTTTTGATAAAAGAATTATGAAAGAATTTGATAATGAGAAATATAAATAAATTGTGTGCCTAGTATGTTATTCAATTTTCAGAGTTTTGGGTTTGGCGGCATGCCTATGATTGCCTATGGGTTAAACGCTGGAATGGTGAAAAGACTGGGTCGTAAGCCAGGCCCTCTGATAAATATGATATTTTTGGGGTGAAAAGACTGGGTCGTAAGCCTCAAAAACTATAGCAGTCTAGCTGGGTTGAGGACCAAGATACTGGGGCCTAAGGGTCTAGCCGGGTTAAGGTTCAAGAGACTGGGGCTGTTATATTATCCATGGATATATTGCCTACGAGGCTAGACACATGGTGTCATTATGGACCAAAGCAATAACTCTGAAATTTGAATAGCATATTAGATCCTTTTTGGGCCCATGCTTGTCTTTGCTTTAATGTGAATTATGAATTGTGATACAATTGAGCAATATAATGCTATGAGTTGTGATTATGAAATATTTGAAAAATATAACAAAGTAGAATGATGTGACATCTATATGCATTGTGCATTGGCATTGCATTGAGTTTTATTGTTATTATCAATGTTTGTACCATTAGGCTTCAGCTTAGCGCAGGTGTCACGACCCAACTTATACATATGTACAGTACGTCCATGTACAGTAAGAGGAACCATCCCGAGAAGCTACTCAAGAGCGCAAAGTGAAGGGAAGTTCTGTAGAACTGAAAGGACCTATTTGAAAAGATTGCAAAGTTTTGTGGAGGTAGCCGTAATTATCAAAAGTCATTCCGGAAGTCCTTAATAGTGCCTATAACAGACCCCAAGGATGAAAAGTAGAGGGAAATTGGGTCGCAACGGAACGCCACGGTTTTTCCCGGAAATGCACGGTTTGGGAGATATAGTGGATTTTCGACCAAGGGTATTTTAGTCAATATGCAATAATAATTTATACACAGGAAAATAAGGCATATAAAGGTACCAGAAGCAAGCGGGAGGATCCCACAATGATCGATATCAACGAACGGACTCGAGAGGAGACCCGAATCACGTAAGGACCTAAAGGGAATTCTTACGAAAGTCAAGGGCATAAGTGTAATTTTTATAAATTGATTGGGAATCAAGAATAAATATTTGAAATGAGGACTAGGGGTCGAAAGGAGCACGACGGTATATTTTATGCATCATGGAATTGCTCGGTCTAAAGGATACGGTAAATTTTTAACTGAAGGGGGACATTATGGTCATTCCACCAACCAAGCACCAATTTAGACAAAGACTAAAAGTCAAGGATCCAAATGATAAAAAGGCAAAGAAGGACACATGTTGCAATCTTATTCATTTAGCCTTTTGTTTTGGCAAAATCCCATCCATTAAAAAAAAGGAAATAAATTTATATGTACAAACGTGTACATATATAATCCATGTTCTTGAAATCTCTAGAATACAAAAAGCCAAATCACCTTCTCCTTCTCCAAGCAAAGGCCGTGGCCTCCAACAAAAAAAAAATTCAAGGAAGTTCCAAGTTTCTAGGTGAAAGTTTAGAAGAAAATTACCAATTCCAAGGTAAGGAAATTCATCTATGGTCTTATTTCTTTCATTGGTTATATTATTTCCAAGATACAAATGAAAGAATAAATATGATGATTATAGAAAATTTAAGAAGTTGAAGAGAAAGTGAAAGAGATGATTTGCACATATAAGATTAATGATAAAAAGGATGACCAGTAGGATTAGTTAGCAAAATAAGGCATGAAGCACCTAAATTTTATTATGTTCTTGACATGAATTTTATGAAAATTATAGGAAATCAAGAAGTGAGAGAGGAGGAAGCAAAGAAGGCATAAAAGAAATAGAAACAAGTGAAAAGAATTAAGGTTTGGTACTTAAATCATTGCCCTTTTCAATTAATTCACATATTTTGCATTATGGGACTTTTGAAATGGCTTTGAAATGATGTTATTATGTGTGGTAAATATGTGGGAAAGTGCCTTCTAGTCATTTGTAGTTAATTAATGGTGAAGAGAATAAAAAAATAAAACAAACTAGCCCAATTTGTGTTAATTGTACATAAACTTTGACTAACTTTTAGCCATCTCTTTGGTTTGATTTTTGAAAGAGGGACCTTTAGTCCTTCCATGGTATCACAAAAGGAGTCTAAATTCAATTTTGCAAGAAAAAAATGAATTCCCCTCAAGTTTTGAAAGTTGGGCCGAATGGTCCCTTTTGGGCACCATTCTGCAGCTTTCATTTTGGGCAGTCCGTTGAGGGGGAAAACGAAGGAATTTTTCGACAAAATTTTACATGCATTTAGTTAACTTATGAAGGGGTTTTCCTGCAAAATTTCATCCAAAAATAAGTTATTTACTTGGTCAAAACTGGTGCTAAAGTTGACTGATTTTCAGCAGTAAAAACAGATTTTATCATGTAGTAGTCGCGCGCCATTGCGTCGCCGATTTTACGCGCCGCACTACTATTCATTTGGTCATTTTTCTAAATGTGTTAAAACTTGAATATTATGATATAGATTGATGTTATATTATTTAAAATGACACGAAAGGGGTTTGGAATAATCAAAAAGGCATCATGAGAAGTTATCCTAGTAATATATGCATTATGGAAAAATCATGACTTATTGAATATCATGACCAAAGTAATTAATAAATTATTTATGCTCTACTTGATATGTCAAAACCCTTGAGATAAGGATATGATGCATCATACTATTACTGCAGTACTGCTTATGACATGATATGATATTCCGGCTGAAGGCCGATGATTACAAAGACATGATCAATGATTCAATGATAATGGCCATTGGCACATGTGCAAAAATTATGATGAAAGATAATGAAATATGATCATGACAAGATATGTCTATCATGACCCTTCCTTATCTGTTGACGTTCTGTTAAACCAGTAGAGCACCTAAATTGATAAAAGCAAAATGAGAAATTTCTAAATTCAGAATATGGGATTTAATCTTTTATCATTATGTTTAGATCTTATTCATTTATTTAAAGTATTCAAAACCATGTTTTTAATTACTCTTTTAATTAATTAATTTAATGCAATGATTTAAGTACCCACTAAGCAAATGCTTAGCGAGTTTAGTTTTCTTTTCTAAACTCGTAGGTTGAGCGAGAAGTTGTTTTCTGCAATGTCCCGAGCAGCTGGTGTTGGCAACTTTTCGAGTAGAAATTTATTATAAGTAATATAACTAGAATGGCATGTACATATGTTAGCGTAAACTAAGAATTGTATGTATGACTAGTAAAAGACCAAAGTACGTGTGTTAAGTATATTAATTACTGTATGTTGGTATGAATTAGTGTGTATGGATGTGTGTGTAGAAGTGTGAAATTTTTAATGCAGGTTTTGGTGGAGGATATAAGGAGGTCAACTATAGAAGTTTTTGAGATTGATTGGTTGAGATAAAAAAAATGTTTTCAAAAAATCAAAAAAATCAGTTTTGGCGACACTTGGGACCACAAATTATAGGGGAAACTCTAGCAAAATTTTTGTAAAATGTGTATTATAAATTGACTAAGTATAAAACCAAGACTCGAATATCACAAAATAGCATTCCATCTTAGTCGATGAACATAAGCTAAGATGGGGTGTTACAGCAGGTGTCATGGATGATTTGGTAGGGCCGGAGAGTTCTACTAGACCTATTCGAGTCTAGGTTTGTATTTATTGAGCTTGAAGAGTTGTTTTTGGGTACATCAAGATTAGAGCCAGTTGCCAGCATGTAGATATTTGATATTACAATATATTTTGATATTATATATGTTATGATATGTTTTTGGAAGTATATAATGTAAATTATAAAGAATGTTTTGAATAATTTGTTCAGATGGAATTTTATATTTGTTGTTAATTTATATATCTATATATAAGTATTTTGAGAAAATATAGAGAAATTGAGAAGTATTGGTGAAATGGTGAGTTGATTTTTATTGGGAGTATTTGCTTTATGCAAGTTGTGTTTTGCTGAATTTTGGGAACGTCCAAATTACAATCGAAACTCTGGATATAAAATATTTATTTTGGATTCTTATAACAAGAAAAGAATATGTATTGTATGTATATAGGGTATAAGTATCTGAAATCTTAAAACAGAAATGTGAAAATTTTTATTTAATCGGTCTATGATATTTTTTTACCGTATATGTGTATTTTACATATGTTGAAAATATGTATTATGCATATATAGGGTATAAGGGTGTTACAGATGAAGAAGAGTATCACAGAAAGGGAGGAGGGTCCATCCCGCATCTCAGGGCTAGCACTTCTCAGGCAATCTTTTACTATTTTGCTATTGCAACTACTTCTTTCTTAACTTGTTTTGACTTTTTTAATGATTATTTTCAGGCTACTGGCTCATTTGGTGATGAGGCTGGACCTTCCTTTACCGCTCCTCCATTTGCTCATTCTAATCAACCGGAGATGCCATCTCATCCATAGGGTGTTGATATGAATTACTTGGTAGGTTTTCCTGTTCCATAATAATTTATGCTACATGTGTGCATGATTATGTATGCTCTCACTCTTTTCCTTCAAACTCACAGCGGATGCTTAAGGAACAAAATAAGAAACTTTAAGAAGAGTTAGTTGCTAGTCGTCAACAAGTTGCCATTTTGAAAAATTGTATCACCAGTCAGAGGACGATTCTTGAGACTTCCAATTTTAGGGGATGAGAGATCCTGGTGCTTCATCATCTAGGGTAACCCAAGCTGATGACCATGAGATCCTGTCGTCTACTTCGGATGAGGACCGTTACAGATCTGAATTCCAAGGTAATAGAGGTTCAGGTGCTCCTGCTTCGGGCGGACTCGGGATAGGTGATATGCCTCCTCCACTAACAGGTGATGACTTTTTCAGGGCTTTGTTTGATCATGATCCACCACCTCCTTCTCAGTGATCTATAATTATTGTATTAATTGATGAAATATTGTATAATAAAAATAATGATAAAAACAATAATGATGATATATAATTTGCACTTTTACTGCAACTTTTGACTTTTATATTTTTTTCTTTTTTTTTATGTTTCTATCATCATTATTATTTCTACGGTACAATTATTGATCTTTCCTCTTCACATTCAAAATTTCAATAGTAGCATCAAAATTTCCACAAAATTTCAATTTTAGCATCAAAATTCCTTTTAAAAATTCCAATTTCCCTTCAATTGTCAACAATGATCGAACTCAATTCGAAGAAAATAAAAGGTCTATTTAAAAATATGAATGCCATTCATTGAAAACAAAATTCTTGTTCAAAATTTGATACTTTGAAGTGTTTTCAAAATATTAAATTGGACCATTCTTTTTTTACATGCTATGGCTTCTTTTTGGAATGTGAATTCCAGGACATTTGAGATTAATAGCTTTGAGATATGTCCCATGATTGAAGAATTTGAGGCCATCCTTGGATATCCAAGCAATTAACCAATGGCATTACCTATATTGATTTTCAAGACTCAACAAAAGATGCAAATGTTATTTCAATTTTCAAATCCCGAAGTTCTACAGTTGACGAGAGGTGAGAAAATTCTGCTTAGTCTCTTAATTGACTTTTACCTTTCTCACTTGGCTCCTACTAAGACATGGAAACATATGCTTTGACTATGCTTGCTTGGCCAATTCTTGCTTGTTTTTTCTGATGGTGATATTGATCTACTTGTATTGGATATCATGGACCAAATGGAAGGAGGCTTGTCACCGATACCTGTGATCTTAGCTAAGACTTTAGTTGGACTAGACCAACTTAAATCGGGATTGTTAAGGAGATTGACTGGTAGTCCGTTACTTCTTCAAGTAATTATCTAAATTGCCCTTTCAAGTTTTCAATTTAGGTATCTTTTTTTTTATTTTTCTTATTATTATAATTTTTCTTATTGCTCTAATTTTTGCCTAGTCTGCCCTTGTAGGTTTTTGGAACTAGCGAGCTACCCTAATTTTTGCCTGAGCTACCCTTACGAGTTTTCAACTTAGCGGACCCCTCTTTCTTTTAATTCTTTTCTTGTACTTATAGATTTGGCTTCAGGAGCATCTCTGCTTGCTCGATACTCCATCTATGGATTTTACTAGATATCTGCCGCGACGTCACTCTGATAGGAAACTACTCCACCCTGCTTCTTCATATGCTGACTAGGTTGACTGGAACCATTCTCGTGCTGAAGCCAACATTCGTTGGTTAGTACCTTGGTGGAAGATTTCTCGTATTACCATTCAAATGTACTTGATGTATATTCCTTTTTTTGCTCTTTGTTGAGGTACTTGTTATGATCCTCGCCGGCTTGACCGTCAGTATGGAGCTGAGCCACGAGGTTTCGATTTTACTCCTGATTTGGACATGCCTTGTCTGACTGAAGCCTACTTGGATCGGCTAAAGCAAAGCTTACTTACACATTACACTTATCGTCTGCCATAGATTTTACTTTTGTCAATTTCTTTAGAAAAACATTATTAGGATGTAAAAATAATGAAAGTAGTAATAAGAGATGTTCCTTTTCCTTTCATAATTTGTCATCACCTTTTGCTATTGTGTTTATTTATTTTATCCATATCTGGTCAAATACTTAAAATAGTGCACATAGAACAATTTTAATATTAATTTAGCTTTATTAAATTAGGGAATAACCAAACATAAAGCCAGTATACACAAGATCACTCCTGTTGCCAACTAGCCCTTTCAGGTTTTCTAATTGACGATTTTCTCTCATTTAGCTCTAATTATTGCCTAGCTGCCCTTTTGGGTTTTCGAAACTAGTGGACTGCTCCAACTTTTGCCTAGGCTGCCTTTTTTAGGTTTTAAACCTAGCGAGCTCCTTTTCTTTTTCTTTTTTTATACATAAAACCTCTTCAACCTGTCAATGTTCATTTGTTCACTAAATTCATTCCCGTCCATGTCTGATAGCTTCACTGCACCCTTGTTCATGACTTGTTTCACAACATATGGCCCTTCCCAACTAGGCCTAAATTTCCCTCTTGGAGCAGATATGTTAGGCTTACATTATTTCAACACTAAATCACCGACTCTGAGTTTTCTGATCTTAAACCTTCTATTGTAGGCCTGAGTTATCTTCCTTTAATACAGTTGATGATGATACAATGCTTTTAACCTTCTCTCCTTTAGTAAAGCTAACTGTGTGTATCTACTCACTACCCACTCCATCTCTAGCAGTTCAGCTTCTAAGACTACTCTCAATGATTTGATCTCAGTTTCAATTGGCAACACTGCTTCCATCCCATAAACCAAAGAGAACAGTGTCATTCCAGTCGGTGTTAGCACACTTGTTCTGTATCCCCACAAAGCAAAAGAAAGCAACTTTGACCAATCCCTGTATGTCTTGGTCATCTTGGATAGGATCTGCTTAATTGTCTTATTTGTTGCTTCTACTACACCATTGGCCTTTAGTCTATAAGGAGAGGATCTGTGATGATGAATTTGGTACTTTGAGAATAAGTCCTTAACTGCACCTTAAAACTATACCCCATTGTCTGATATGACACTGTGCGGGACCCCATATCTACAGATGAGATTATTTTCAATAAATCTAGCCATTTGCCTTGCCTCCAGTTTGTTGAATGATTCGGCTTTGACCCATTTTGAAAAATAATCTACCCCTACAACAATAAAACTGTGACCGTTTGAGGCTGCCAGATGTATCTCTCCTATAATGTCAATCCATCAAGTGGCAAAGGGCCAGGGTAAAGACATAGAATGTAATTCTTCAGGAGGCATGTGATTCAAATTGCCATACATCTGGCATTGTTGGCACTTAAACTCAATACAATCTCTCTCCATGGTTAGCAAGTAGTAACCTTGTCGAATTATCTTCTTAACTAGGGCTAAACCACTCATGTATGGACTGCAACTTCCCGAATGTATTTCTGAC
Organism: Garcia nutans; assembly: GCA_947685225.1. Taxonomy (NCBI): domain Eukaryota; kingdom Viridiplantae; phylum Streptophyta; class Magnoliopsida; order Malpighiales; family Euphorbiaceae; genus Garcia; species Garcia nutans. Next base: position 17,659,965 of record CANTUV010000033.1, on the reverse strand, counting down.
ATGATATGCTCCACTTCAGGCTTCATCAAGCATCTCAAGTACACCTCATTAGGCCATCTTCGACATAACAATCCTTGGAAGGTGATGTATTGTAAGGGTCACTGCCTTATGGCTCTTCTTTCTTTCTTTGTTGCCCCCAACAGGTATTTCTTTTCCTCCAAAATCCATCTTATAGTATCATACCATGCATCATGGTTTGTATCAGTGTCTAGGATTGTCTCATATTCATAGCAAGGAGTTGATGAACTGGTCAAAATTAGAGGCTTGAGGAATAAGTTGACAGGTGTGAGCAGGGATTTTCGCCCCCACTCCCGGTGGAATGGTTCTTGCAACTTCGGCACTGTTTAGGCTTAGGGCCTTAGAGAATACGAGCCTAAGCCAGGAGAAAATGGAGTTGCCACCCGGATAGCCCGGGAAAAAGAAAGGGGTGAATGACTCGATTCCTAAGGAATCCCCAACCCCTAATGGGCTCGAAAAGTTGGGTACGTATGGGGAAGGTGAGAAATGGCCCAGCAACCCCACAACGCCCGGTTCATTGGAACCGACCTCCTTTGTAGGTCTTAATATTATAAAATTCTTAAGTATAACAATATTATCCATATTACATGCAACAATTAAAATAAAAGCATCATTACATTAAAATCAAAGCAATGTCTAAGCAAAAGCAAATAAATGGACACCCATCCGAGGATGGAAACATGTCCTTACACCGTTTATGTCTAAACTAAATAGGACACCCACCAAAAGGTGAAAACATGTCCTTTACATTGGTTTAAAATATAAAAGTGATTTAAATTACATAAAATTTAACTAATGTGGTACCCACAAAGTGGAAACATACCTCTTACAATTTTAATACCAAAATAAATAAATAATAATCATAATAATAAAGAAAATATTCATCCATGATAAATTAAATAAATCAAGTATTAAAATTAAATAAATCAACCATTAAAAAATATAATAAACTATATAATCAAATCTAAAATTAAATAAAGCAATAAACATATAAATTTATGGTTTTAAAGAATTATCAATTGAATTTAGGGTTTCGAAACTTAGGGTTTTAGAAACTAAAGTTTTATAATTAGGGTTTTGAAATTAGGAGTTTTAGTTTGAAACTAGGGTTTTGGAATTAGGATTTTTAAAACTAGGGTTTTGGAATTAGAGTTTTTGGATAGTTAGGGTTATTGAAACTAGGGTTTTGGAATTAGGGTTTTTAGATTTAACTTACTGCCTAAAAAAAACATAATTTTGGATTTGGAGAAATAAATTAAGGTTTTGGAAAAATAATCAATATTTTGGAGTTTAATAATGAAATAGTTTAGGCTTTTGGATAAAAATAGTTTGAGGTTTTGAGTTTTAATAAAATAACCTACGGTTCTTGAAGTTAAAGTAAACAAAATAAACTCTAACAATTAATTTAAATCCTCAAGGCTACTTGATAGTTATATGTTTTTTATGAAACATGAAAGTGGGGCTATGAATATCAACTGATCCCTATGTTAATTAATGCAAACGATTAAGGTTATTGAACCAAAAATCAATTTACTGCATGTTTAAAGATCAAGGTACTGCATGTTTCAAAGATAAAGTTACTGCATGCATGCTTTTATTAATCAAAGAAACCAAGCTACTGTGATCATGAGCAATTATGATTAAAGATCAAACCTCCGTTCGTTCGTTCCTCTAAATTGATTTCTGGATGAACAATGTGAAGACAATATGTACTCTGCCTTCTTCTTTGGTTGTTTTGATATTTCTGTTTTTGGTTTCCTTCGTTCTCCAAAAAGTTGCTGCTGTTCTTCTCTCTTTGTTTCCATCTCTTCTACTTTGTGGTTTAATCCCCTGTTAATCTCAATTGCCGATCCTTGTTCCTGTTAATTCTCCCTTGTTAATGTTTTCTCCTCGGGTTTCTTCTCTAGGGTTTTTGTTTTTGTTTTTGTCCTCCCCTTTATTCTTGTTTTAATGTGGTATTCTTAGAAAAATAAAGAGTCTTAATCCTATTTTAATAAGAAAATAGGAATTGTTTGGGAAAAATTAGAAAACTGGGTAAAACAAGGTTTGATCAAAAAATCAACAGCGTGCGGGCTGTCGGGCCCGTGGGCTACGCTGGCAGAAATTGCTCTGGTAAAAACGGGAGCAACGGGCCAATTTGTGCAAGAACTGGCTGCGGTGAATTGGGCAGTGCCCAATTCACCCCAGATGCCATCTGCGGCAAATTTGGGACTGCCTAATTCGCCGCAGATAATTTTTGCGGCGAAATGGGCTGCAACAAGGCAGCGCGACGCGACGCTCGCCGATCCGTCCGATTTTTTATTTTTTTTATTTTTTAGTTTTTTATATTTTTTATATTTTTATTTTTATTAAAAATAACTATTAAATATTATTAGTAATTAAAATATTATTAAAATAAATAAAATACCACAAAAATTATTTTGGGCTATCGAATTTTAATGGGTCAAAATTTAAGGGTCTACAACACGATTTTTCCATACCAAAGCCAATGTGGCTAGGGCATCAACCATATGGTTTTCTTCTCTTGTTAGGTGTATAAACTTTTACTCCTTAAAGTTCTTCTTCATCATGGTAAAGTAATGGTGGTATGGTTTTAATTTCTCTTCTTTCAACTCCCACTCCCCATTTACTTGGGATACTACTAGCAATGAATCACCAAAGACTTCCACCTTATCCACCTTCATAATCATTAGGGTTTCCAAACCAAAGATACATGCTTTATATTCCACCATATTATTGGTTGCCCTGAATTTCAACTTCTTGGCTAAAGGGATAAGTTCCTCTTCAGGGGATTCTAGTATGACTCCCAAACCTGCTCCTTTCCTATTCACTGCTTCATCAAAATAGATTTTCCATCCTTGTATTTCAATGGCCTCTAAATGTTCATCTGGAAATTCCTCGACTACCTCTTCACTATCCGGTAATGGTTTTGGGCCAAGAATTCTGCCACTGTTCTACCTTTGATTGTTTTCCTAGTTACATTTTCAATCTCAAATTCTTCCAATATTATCAACCATCGCCCATACTTCCCAATCAAAGAGGGTGTCTCTCTTAAGTACTTTATTGGATCCAACCTGGAAATTGTTTGTACACTATAAGATTGGAAATAATGTCGCAACTTCTTAGAAGACCAAACCACAACTATACATGTATTTTCAATAATACTATAGTTAGTTTCATAAGGTAGGAGCTTTCTACTCAAATAGTAAACTGTGTGCTTAATCCCTGACTCATCTGCTTGGGCTAGCATGGCTCCTATTGACTCTTCTTCTACTAGTAAGTATAGTAAAAAGGTTTATCGGGTTTAGGTGGTTTCAAAATAGGTGGATTTAGTAGATACTCCTTTGCTCAAAGGCCTTTTAACACTCTTCATTCCACAGGATTGGCTGATTCTTTTTAAGCAATTTGAAGATAGGTTCACAGATTGTGGTGAGCTTTGCTATAAACCTGCTAAAGTAATGTAATTTACCAATGAATCCCTGAACTTCTCTCTCCGTCTTGGGGGTTGGCATATCCATGATTGCTTTAACTTTGTTTGGGTCAATCTCAATGCCATTTGGTCCAATCACATGTTCCAACAATTTGCCTGAGGTAACCCCGAACATAGACTTCTTTATAATCTTAGCTTAGACTTCATTGCTCTTTCGAAGATTAATTCTAAGTTTTAGAAGTGTTGTTCTCTTGTATCCGACTTCACCATCATATCATCAACATACATTTCAACTTCTTTATGCATCATGTCATGAAATAATGTGGTGGCCATCCTTTGGTAGGTTGCTCCAGCATTCTTTAATCCGAACGGCATCGCCCTATAACAAAATACACCCCATGTAGTATTGAAAGAAGTTTTGGCTTTATCCTCTTGGGCCATTGACACTTGGTTGTATCCGAAAAATCCATCTACAAATGAGTGTAGCACACTAGAGGCTACACTATCAATGAGGACATCTATATGGGGTAAAGGAAAATCATCTTTAGGAGAAGCCTTGTTTAAATCTCTATAGTCCACACACACCCTAATTCTTCCATCTTTCTTCGGCATGGGTACTATGTTGGCTAGTCAATCTGGATAATCTATCACTTCAAGGAACTTTACTTGTATTTTTTTAGTGACTTCTTCTTTCACCAATTCAGCCCATTCAGGTCTTAATCGCCTAAGCTTTTGTTTGACAGGTTTCATGTGGGTGTAAGTAGGAATAAGATGTTCAGTTATGTCTCAATCTATTCCAGGCATATCCTCATAAAACCAAGCAAATACTTCTTCATATTTTTAAATATTTTTCAAATCTCTCTCTCTCATCAGGAGTAAGGTCGGATGTTATGCTAATATTTTTAGGATTTTTGGTTGTTCCCAAATTTAATGATTGTGTATCAACAGAGTTAATATTAAAGATGCTCATGTAACCACTATTTAAATGTATGCAACCATCAGGAGAAACATCACACACGTAAGCAAAATCAGACTTTATTGAATTCATTTTGGAAAAGAAAACATCATCATCCTCATACAAAGCAGACAAATTAAAATCAAAATCAAAATCATTATTCTCAAAATTATAAAGTAGAACATCTTCAAACTTCTCTTCAACCAGGGCAGCAATCTCCTCTAGAGTTTTCTCAGCTTTCAGGACAACTTCATTCTCCCCTTTTGGATTGGGCTCCTTCTCGTCTGGTAGGGTGAGCTCTTTCTTCACTTGTTCCACTAACTTGACAATATCAACAAAAACTTCAAAACTTTGGATCAACTTTCCCATGAAGATGATTGGCTTGGACTTTCCTTCGAGTGGTCCCATGTCTGGAGTTTTGACAAAGTGTGAGGGGGATTTTTACCCCCACTCACGATGGAATGGTTCTTGCGACTTCAGCACTATTTAGTCTCGGGGCCTTAGAGAACACGGACATAAGTCCAGAGAAAATGGAGTCATCACTCGGACGGGCCGAGAAAAAGAAAGGGGTGGATGACTCGATTCCTAAGGAATCCCCAACCCCCTAATGGGTTCGGAAAGTTGGGTAAGTGTGGGAAATGTGAGAAATAGCCCAGCACCCCCACAACGCCCGATTCATTGGAACCGGCCTCCTTTACAGGTCTTAATATTATTAAATTCTTAAGTATAACAATATTATCCATATTACACGCAACAATTGAAATAAAGCATCATTATATTAAAAACAAAGCAATGCCCAAGCAAAACAAATAAATGGACACCCATCTGAGGATGGAAACATGTCCTTACATCATCCATGTCTAAACTAATAGGACACCCACCAAAAGGTAGAAACATGTCCTTTACATTGGTCTAAAATATAAAAGTAATTTAAATTACATGATACTTAACTAATGAGGTACCCACAAAGTGGAAACATACCTCTTACACTTTTGGAAATCAAAATAAATTAATAAAAGTAAATAAACATTCATCATAAATAAGTCATTCATCAAAGTTATTAAACATCAATCAAAATATATAATAGACATTCATCCATGATAAATTAAGTAAATCAATCATTGAAATTAAATAAATCAAAGCATATAATGAACAACATAATAAAATCTAAAATTAAATAAAACAATAAGTATATAATTTAGGGTTCGCATCTTAAAATAAGATCTTAGAATTTTAATTACTAAATTAGGGCTTTGGAAAAAGGAAAGTTAAACACGCGGACTCATAATACACAAATGAATATTGACCCCTTCGACGAGCCCATACGGCGGTCCCTCTAGCCGGTTAACTGGCGGGGGTCAAGGGGGCAGCGCCCCATAAAATTTTGGAAAATTTTTTTTGGGGTTGTTGGTTTTGGTGTTGAAAATTAAGATTTTAGGGTTTAAATTAACTAGTTTGGGGTTTTAAATTCAATGAATTAAGGTTTAGGAAAATTTAGAGTTTACTGTTTTGATTTTGAGAGAATTAGAGTTTTTAGTGTTTCGGAAATTATGTTTGATTTTAGGATTTGAGAAAACAATTTATAGTCTTACAAAGCTTTATGTGACTTTTTAGAAACTGTAAGATAAATTTAGGGTTTGGACATTTAACAAAAACATTTCGGAAATTTGGAAAAAAAGTGAAAGGAAAACAGCTTAGGGTTTTTTAAAAGCTTTTGGAAATATGAAAAACGTTTTAAGGTTTTTGGAAACAAAAGAGTATTTTTTTAGGGTTCTTATGGTTTAGAAAAGACAGAACTAGGGTTCTTAAATTTTATAAGAAATAGAATTAGGGTTCTTGAGTTTTTAAAAGAAAAAGAAGGAATGTTTTAAGATTTTTAGAAAACAAAGAAACAAATTAAGGTTTTTAAGGCATTTAGAAACAGAGGAAATCATTTAAGGTTTTTGGAAATGAAGATCAAGTTATTACATCTTCAAAGATCAAAGTTTTGTGTATATAATCTTATGAATCAAAAAATGAAACTACTGTAAGAAAATAAAAAGAAATTAGAGATTCAAACCTTCATACGTTGGTTCCACCAAAAAGTTATTTCCTGGATGAACAAAGACAAAGGCAAGATGGTTGCCTTTGATGGATTGATTGCTTGCTTATTCTCCTCTATAAAGTCCAATCGTTTTGCTGCCAAGTCCCTTCAATTTTAAAGTTCGATCTCCCGATCTTTTTTATTTTCCTCTTCTGTGTTTTTTAGTCTTGTTTATAGGAAATTTATATGATTAATTTCAATTGTTTAAGGAAACTATGTTTAATTAGGAAAAGAAAACTGAAACCAAATAGAATTTGGTTTCAAAATAAATTGCGTCGAAAAAATTTTGCCGGCGAAAATTTGCGACGGGCTGCGGCTGCGAAGAATTTTACAAAAAATTGTGCGGCGGGCCATTTCGTCCACTGTTTTCGGCGATGAATTTTTCCTTCGCCGATTTTTCCGTCACCCCATTTATTTTTATTTTTATTTATTTTTATTATTATTATAATTTTTAAAAATTATAAAAAATAAATACTAAAACAAATATTATTTAATTAAGATAACACAAAAATTATTTTAGACTAATTAAAATATATTGGACTGGACTGGGTAAAAAATTAAGGGTCTACAGTTTGCCCTCTGCTTAAACAATCTGAGACTTTAGTAAAAGAAAGTGAAAAGCAATAAGACTGAATTTTTGATGAGATGGTTATTTGAATTTGTTTTAGGTACTTGTACCCGAGATTGAACTTAATTTGGGTACTTAGACCCGATACTAGATTGAATTTGGGTACTTGGACCTGGGATTGGGTACTTGGACCCGAGATTGGGTACTTGGACCCGAGGCTGAATTTGATTTGGGTACTTGGACCCGAGATTGAATTTGATTTGATTTGGATACTTGGACCCGAGATTGGGTACTTAGACCCAAGATTGATTTGATTTGGGTACTTTGACCCGAGATTGATTTGATTTGGATACTTGGACCCGAGATTTGATACTTGGACTCGGGATTGGATTGGATTTGGGTACTTGGACCCAAGATTGAGTTTGACTAACCTTTTATCAGTTGAGAAGTCTGACTGCTCCAGCTGTTCTATGCATGGTGGTTCTTCACCCTCAGAATGGATCTTCATCCTTTGAGATCGGGTCTTCACCCTTGAAAATAGATCTTCATCCTTTGAGATCGGGTCTTCACTCTTAAAAACGGATGGGATCTTCATCCTTTGAGATCGGGTCTTCACCCTTGAAAATGGATCTTCATCCTTTGAGATCGAGTCTTCACCGTTAAAAATGGATCTTCATCTTTTGAGATCGGGTCTTCACCCTTGAAAATGGATCTTCATCCTTTGAGATCGGGTCTTTGCTCTTGAAAATGGATCTTCATTCTTTGAGATCGGGTCTTCACCCTTGAAAACGGATCTTGGTCCTTTGAGATTGTGTCTTCACCCTTGAAAATGGATCTTTATCCTTTGAGATCGGGTCTTTACCCTTGAAAATGGATCTTCATCCTTTGAGATCGGGTCTTCACTCTTGAAAATGGATCTTTTGTCTTTTGCACCTTCATTCTTTTGAGAGTTCTAATGTTCCATTCTTTTGTTCTTCCTTTTTGCAAAAATTCAGCTATTTTTAATTGGACCTTATATCCTCTCCTGCCCCCTGCGTGGTGAAATATTTTCAAGTGAGTTTGAAAATGTTTTATATATAAACTCAAAAAATTGAAAAGGAGAATCTTTGCCCCCTGTGTAGGCCCAAACCCATGATTTTTCTATACGGGCTCTGATTGATGTTTTTGTTGTCTAGTTATTTGCACAAGCACGCATTTCTTTTCTTTGCAAAACTACTAAAGCTTTCTCAAGCAATGGGCTTTCCATGCCCCCCTGATTTGATATCTTCTTTTGATTGTTTACTTCATAGGGTGTTTGCTGTTCACTTTAATAAAGAATAGACAATACAAGACAAGAAAGTGCGATGTGATATGCTCATGTATGCATGAATAATACTTACAGTGGTTCCATCGACTCACAGACCAAGGTGATCAGCAGAAGTATTCTCGTTGATGCCTTCCAAATGCTTGTTCAGTTCTTGCTTTGGAATGACACAATGCTCCACATTTATAGCTTTTATCTTTAAGATGTTGAAAAATATGAATAATGGAGGCCCCAAACAGCAAAGATACATCCATTTCAAACTATATTTCAATTTGTAGCTTCTTCATGACCTTGCCAATAATTATTTCCTCTGCCCAATGTGTCCTTAGAGGTTCGACAGTTCAACATACTCCCCTTAACTTGAAGGCTTCGTGTGACGAAAACATTTTTTTCATTTTTTTTTATTTTTTGAATTTTGATTTTGAAATCAAATGTTGGCTTTGCCAAATCGATGTCAATGTACCTCAAGACTTGATTTTTCCAAATTAACATATCTAAACATGACAACCCTAGTTACCGTACTAAACTCGGGAATTGTTTCTATTTAAGCAAGAATTGTTGCACTTCAGATAGGCACATACACATTACTTGGCAAAAGGTCTCATTGTGTTTAAATATTGTCTATCTCATATGCATGCTTATTCAAACTATCTCCACTAATAGAATCTACCTACCAAGAGAGATCAGCAGGTCTTTGATAGGCTTGAAATGGGGTCTTTAAGGGACACATGATTAAGTGAAGGCCATTTTGAGATTGGAGCTGGTGTGACAGAATGGACAAACCTTCACACTACAAATTTCTTGTTTGAACTTTAGATAGTTGGGAGCAATCTTGCTAGACTCTAAATTCTTTCTATCTTCTTGGCATCTCGATTGGAACAGTCTTTGCCCTTGCATAAAGTTTGGTTCCCAAATTCATTTCTTTTCTTCCTCTCCCTTTTCTTTCTTTTTCTTTTTCGTACTCTTCCCTTTCTTTGAGCATTTTATCATTTTGTCCTTCTTCCTTGTAGGACTGTCAAATACAGAACTTCAAGAACTGGATGGTCTTCCTCCTTTTTTCTCCAATTTTGATTGAATCTTTTGTTGGGTTGGACCAATTCAAGTCAAAATGTCCTTATAAACAAAATGGAAGCCTTTTGCTTAAAAGAGAACTCAATTGGCTTTTTGAACCACCTTTTTAGGTTTTATTTTTCTTCTTTCCTTTTTTCTTTGTCTTTTCTTTTTCTTTTCTCTTTTTCTTTTCCTTTTCTTTTCCTTTTTTTTTCTTATTATTTTTCTTTTCTTTTCTTCTTCTTCTTTTTTTGTTCTAGCTCTAAAAGAGTTATTTTTTTTGTACCAACTTGGGCTTCCAATAATGGAATAGGGATAAATCTTTTGTTACCCTGATGTTGTCTTGATATATTGGAGATATTAAGAAAACTTCAGCTACCCATATGGTCTTGAAAACATCAACTATCCTTATGATCTTGACTATTTATTGCTTTCTTTGATCTTCTTGCCTCTTCACCTTAGTGATCATAAGACTTTTCAAAAGTATCACAACAGCTCAGGGTAGGTTATTAGGGTTTGTAAGCCAATGAAAAGAAGGCTAAAAATTTTATGAAGGCTCAAAGGGACAACTAGGGATTGATATTTAATAGGGTAGATACTAGTTGTTGGCTAACCAAACAATGCCTAGATCATTTCTCTCTTAAATAAGCAGAGTTCAATTTCGTCTCGAAAGTTTGTCAAAGCATGTTCTAAGATTGACTAGGACCTAAACAAAGGTAATTATGCAGGAGCCCTCTCTAAGTAAGCATATATAACTCAATGCTATAGAGCAATTCCCTTATCTAGTAAAGTCATTCAAGTCATGATGCCTAGACACGTTAATTTATGAACATCAAGCTAGATTCCTCGTTGGTTGAGCACCAAAATGAACAAAGACCAACAAAAATTTTAATGAAAATAATTTATTCAAACAACTTTAAATTTGAAAAAAAAAAACATAATTGTTCCAATTAAATATTAAATAAACATAATTTATTCAAAACACTCTAAGCTAAGGGAAGTTCATTGAGTTGGAGTCGAAGATACTTCATTTATCAAGGGCAAGGATTTTTTCCATCATCAAGGATCATTGCTTCATCATCCACAGTTAGTCCAAGCTTGCTTAGTAGCATATCATTTTTAGAAGCTTCTTTATCCATATTATGACAAGGTAACAAAATAAAATTATTCATGAAGGTTGTAAGTGATGGTGCCCTTCCAAATTTAGGTAGATGATTATTCTTAGTGTTGGGCTTATCAGGCTCAGGCAGCTTTCCACTGTCAATCAAATCTTGGATTCGTGCCTTAATCAAACACATTTGTCTTTCTAATGCCCTTGCATTTGATGGAATTGACAGAAAACCTTGGCATCAAAATTGGGTGGTAGAGGCCGAGGTGCCAATGGTTGTAGCAAATCCATTTTCATTAGATTTTCTAACATCTTTGACAAAGGCTCCCTTAAGTATGAAAATTTACGCTTCTTTGTTGGCTCAGTTGTTGCATTTTTTTCAACACCTTCTCTTTTCCTTTGACTTTTCCCATTAGGGTGATAGCCGCTCTTATAGCTCCACTTAAATAGCACATGGTTTAGTTGGTCTTGTAGAATAGGGATTGATCTCTCATTTTTCATTCGATCTCTATCAGTAGACATGTTCTCCATGGATGCTGCCTTAGCATTGTTGACGAGCTCTAGAATTTCAACTAACCGGGTCTTCATAATTTCAACCAATTGATCTTGTAGCTCGGCCATCCTAGCTTTGACAACTTCATCGAATATATCCCTTAGCTGGTTTGCATCCATCCTTCCAATGAAGCGCTTGGATCAAAAATCAATGTTGTAGGTGATATCATTGTATGCTCTTGAATTGTCGTACTTCAAGTCTATGAGCTAGAAAGGATTGATGATATGAGATGAAAATGTATGCATGTATGTATGTATGCATGAAAAATTAATAAACAAGGACATATAGGACGTTCCTTCCAACCTTATAACATCCACACACGAATGGTGAGTTTTTCCTAGGTATATGGTTAACAAAATACCAACATGGGATATCTTATTTTTGAATATTTCCCTCGGACGTTTCAACCAATAGTTATATTTTCGAAAATGGAAATCAGTTCATAATAATTCCCATTAATTAGGTTTTAATCCATTCAACCAACTATAGTACCTTTTAGGCTATATTGGATTAAAACAAAATTAAGAGGTTTATTATAAATAGATTTCATGCTAAAAAGTAACTAATGATTCATGCGAAAAACAAGCCCATGGTTAATTATTCTTAGTATAAATAGGCTCAAAATTGATTTTTAGTATTTCATAATTGACCTAAAATTTTCAAGCTCTTTGTAAGAAAAGGTTGGATAAAAATAATTTTATTTCTAAGCCCATTGTAAAAAGATTTTAGAAAAAATTGATTTTGGGCATAGTATTTGGGCCATGAGCAAAAGAATTTTTTATTTCTTTTTTAGAAAAGTTTTATATCCAAAGACCATTTTGAAAAGTTTTGAAAATAGTTTTGGTCTTTTAGACTTTAAAGAAAATTTATTTTGAGCTTACAAATGTACTTGGGTCATATTAGAAAAAGAACAAACCAAATAAGCCACGATTTAAGCCAAGATAAATTAACCATAGTCATACAACATGCATTTGGGGCAAAAACCTAAAGAGAGTAACTAGGCCAATTACATGAGCTTTAGCCTTTGGGTTAAAAGGCTTAGGTTCCCATAGCAAGTATATACCAAATGGTACGGGGCTATGAGTGGTTATGCCATGCTTGACCTCCATACATTGAGTGAAAGTATGGTATCCCTTATTTAACACAACACGGGTAACACGGGTGCCCTAACTCACGCACACAATGCAATCTAATATGATGCAATGGATAATATCATTATAAGAAAGAATAGAATAATATAAAGACCAACGAAATCAACTTCTCTTATCCCCAGTGGAGTCGACACTATGAGCGAGCATTTTTACCCCCACTCCCGATGGAATGGTTCTTGCGACTTCGGCACTGTTTAGGCTCGGGGCCTTAGAGAACAAGAATCTAAGTCCGAAGAAAATAGAGTCGCCACCCGGACGGGCTGGGAAAAAGAAAGGGGTGGTGACTAGATTCCTAAGGAATCCCTAACCCCCTAATGGGTTCGAAAAGTTGGGTACGTATGGGGAAGGTGAGAAATGGCCCAGCACCCCCACAATGCCCGGTTCATTAGAACCGGCCTCCTTTACAGGTCTTAATATTATAAAATTCTTAAGTATAACAATATTATCCATATTACATGCGACAATTGAAATAAAGCATCATTATATTAAAATCAAAGTAATGTCCAAGCAAAACAAATAAATGGACACCTATCTGAGGATGGAAACATGTCCTTACATCATCCATGTCTAAACTAATAGGACACCCACCAAAAGGTAGAAACATGTCCTTTACATTGGTCTAAAATATAAAAGCAATTTAAATTACATGATACTTAACTAATGAGGTACCCACAAAGTGGAAACATACCTCTTACACTTTTGGAAATCAAAATAAATTGATAAAAGTAAATAAACATTCATCATAAATAAGTCATTCATCAAAGTTATTAAACATCAATCAAAATATATAATAGACATTCATCCATGATAAATTAAGTCAATCAAGCATTGAAATTAAATAAATCAAAGCATATAATGAACTACATAATCAAATCTAAAATTAAATAATGCAATAAGTATATAATTTAGGGTTCGCATCTTAAAATAAGATTTTAGAAAGGAAAGTTAAATACGTGGACTCATAATACACAAATGAATATTGACCCCTTCGATGAGCCCATACGGGTGTCCCGCTACCCGGTTAACGGGTGGGGGTCAAGGGGGCAGCGCCCCATAAAATTTTGTAAATTGGTTTTTGGGGTTGTAGGTTTTGGTGTTGAAAATTAAGATTTTAGGGTTTAAATTAACTAGTTTGGTGTTTTAAATTCAATGAATTAAGGTTTAGGATAATTTAGAGTTTGTTGTTTTGATTTTGAGAGAATTAGGGTTTTTGGTGTTTCGAAAATTATGTTTGATTTTAGGATTTGAGAAAATAATTTATAGTCTTATAAAGCTTTATGTGATTTTTTAGAAACTGTAAGATAAATTTAGGGTTTGGACATTTAACAAAAATATTTGGGAAATTTGGAAAAAAAGTGAAAGGAAAACAGCTTAGGATTTTTTAAAAGCTTTTTAAGGTTTTTGGAAACAAAAGAGTATTTTTTTAGGGTTCTTATGGTTTAGAAAAGACAGAACTAGGGTTCTTAAATTTTATAAGAAATAGAATTAGGGTTCTTGAGTTTTTAAAAGAAACAGAAGGAATGTTTTAAGATTTTTAGAAAACAAAGAAACAAATTAAGGTTTTTAAGGCATTTAGAAACAGAGGAAATCATTTAAGGTTTTTGGAAATGAAGATCAAGTTATTATATCTTCAAAGATCAAAGTTTTGTGTATATAATCTTAGGAATCAAAAGATGAAACTACTGTAAGAAAATAAAAAGAAATTAGAGATTCAAACCTTCGTACGTTGGTTCCACCAAAAAGTTGTTTCCTGGATTAACAAAGACAAAGGAAAGATGGTTGCCTTTGATGGATTGATTGCTTGCTTATTCTCCTCTATAAAGTCTGATCGTTTTGCTGCCAAGTCCCTTCAATTTTTAAAGTTTGATCTCCCGATCTTTTTTATTTTCCTCTTCTGTGTTTTTTAGTCTTGTTTATAGGAAATTTATATGATTAATTTCAATTGTTTAAGGAAACTATGTTTAATTAGGAAAATAAAACCGAAACCAAATAGAATTTGTTTTCGAAAAAAATTGTGTTGGAAAAATTTTGTCAGCGAAAATTTGCGACAGGCTGCGGCTGTGAAGAATTTTATGAAAAATTGCGCGGCGGGCCATTTCGTCCACTGTTTTCGACGATGATTTTTTTGTCGCCGATTTATTTTTATTTATTTATTTATTTATTATTATTTTGATTATTATAATAATTTTTAAAAATTATAAAAAATAAATGCTAAAACAAATATTTTTTAATTAAGATAACACAAAAATTAATTTAGACTAATTAAAATATATTAGACCGGACCGGGTCACAAATTAAGGGTCTACACAAAGATCTCTTCAAGAGGTGGGAAGCTCATCTTCTCATTCTTCTTTGGCTTGACATCTTTACCAATTCCTTCATACCTGACCCCTTTTTTGGAAGTTTGAGTTTTGAAGTTTGAAAGCTTTGTCACACCGGCCTTGCCCTTTCCAAGATCGGTTCCGGGAAGGTAGCTCATGTTCTTCATCATGTTCAAGACCTTAGAGTCCACTACTTCATCATCAGAAATTGCAGCTACATGAAAATCATTGAGTGGCCTCTTAATCATTAGAGCATTAACGACCTCATTATCCTTGTCCTTTGATTTCCACTTTGATAAAGAGAGGGCGGATGTGATCTCTCCCCTCTTTTGGTAAATCCGCATCTGAGAAAGATACCATTCCCTTATTAACTTCCCTCTTTTTTTTTGAATATCTTCACATTTCATTACTCCTTCAACTTTTATGAAGTTAATTAGCTCCTTCGGTGTTGTGGAGGTGGAAATTGGCATGCTAGCCAAGGCTTTGGCCATAGTTTCACGATGCTTCTTAGAAGTGGCCAATAAGTCCCAAATGCTGACACTTGCTTGGGTTCTTTTTAACTGCTTAAGCACAGTGTCATCTTCCTCTTCTTTATTTCCCACTTTGACTTCCTTTCCTTTATTAGCTTCTACCTCCTTAGGTGGTGGCCTTGCATAAAGCTTACCAGATCTTGTGTTCATTACTTCATCTTCTTCAGGCTCAGACTAGGTCTATTCCTCCTTCTTGGGGATAAGATTGTCATCATTATCGCTTGAATCTCAAAACTCATTCACAACACAGATTGCTACTTCTTTACCCACCATAGCTTGTTCAACTTTGCTAAATACCACTTCTTTTTTAGTTGCTTCTTCATCCACATCTTGGAAAGAAGACATGATAAAACTTTCATGCAACCCTCCTCCAATCATGAAGGTCGCCGGTGGTGGTACTCTATTGAACCTTGGCAATGGGTTGTCTTTGGTGTTTGGCTTGTTAAGCTCGAGCAGCTTTCCATTATTAATCAAATTTTGGATCTCATGCCTCAATCTCACACATCTATCCATGTTGTGCCATTGCATTTGATGAAATTGGCAAAATGCCTTATTGTTGAAATTAGGTGGGAGAGGGTTGGGCAAAGGACAAGGATTTAAGGATTGTAATAATCCCTTCTTTTGTAGCTTATTGAAGACCCAAGACAGCGACTTCCCCAATTCTGAAAGCTGCCTTCTTCCTCCTTGGCCAGTAGCATTAACACCAACTGCCTTTTGCATGCCTTGGTTACCAAGATTGGTAGTTTCCTTTCTCGTTCCTTCTTGTTGAAAAATGGTTCTTCTCTCTTTCCCACTCTTGAATTTGTAGACCAGCTTGCAAAAGGTCTTTAAAATCCCGAATGAGTGTATGAGACATTCTTTCGCAAAGGCTAGGTAACACTCCTCTCACAATCATTCTAATTTGATCATATTCATCAGGCCTTCTCTAAAGCAAAGCAACCTTTTTCCTCCATCTTTTCACATAGTCCACAAAATTCTCATTTGGCCTTTGTCTAATGGACTCAACTTCCTGTAGACTCTTAATTTTTGACCCAGTCTGGTCCGATATTTTTTCCAAAATAATTTTTGTGGTATTTTAAATAAATAATATTTATTTTAGTATTTATTATTTATAATTTTTAATAAAAATAAAAAATGGTAAAGTTAAATAAAAATAAATAAATAAATAAATAAAAATCGGCGATGAAAAAATTCGTCGCCGAAGGTGAATCGACCATAGGCCAATTCGCCCGCAGGGATTTTCTGCGGGCGAATCAGCCATAGGCCATTTTGCCGCAGGAAATTCCTGTGGCGAATTAGCCCCAAGCCAATTAGAAGCAGGAAATTCCTGCGGTGAATTGGCTCCCGCCTGCAATTTTCCCTCGCAGCTTTTGCAATTCCAGCCCGCAGTAAGTTTTTCGTCAGCGCAATTTTTCAACGTAGTTTTTTCCGAAACCAAATTCTATTTGGTTTTGGTTTCTTTTCCTAATAGGTTTTAATTTTCTTAAACAATTAGAGGTAGGTTTATTATTTTTCCTATAAATACCACTTTAAAACACAGAATTAGGGGACTTGATTGGGGGAAAAAATTGTTTGATTGGATTGGAGACTCAACCATTCAATCAGCCAAAAGAAAAGCCCTAGCAAGCAAGAAACAAGAAGCAAATAATCTATCAAAGGTAGTGACAATGCCTTTGTCTTTGTTCATCCAGAAGTAAATTGTGGAGGAACCAACGAACAGAGATTTGATTATAAATCTTTGATTTGATGTTTACAATGTTTCTATCGTTTGTTTTTGATATTAAGTCAGTAACCTAAATTATTAAACTTAGTAATATGTTTTACATTAAATCGTACATTCATCCAGTAGCCTTAGTTAATGATCAAAATTTCAAAATCCTAAAACTGTTCTTCTCTTTCCAGAAACCTTTAAAACCCTAAATTGTTTCTCTCCCGTTTCCAAAACTTCAAAAACCCTAAATTACTCTTCTTCTTCCAAAAACCTTAAAAACCCTAAATTATTTCTTCTGTTTCCAAAAACATTAAAACCCTAAATTGTATTCCCCACCTAAACCCTAACTTTTTGTCCAAAGTTTCCAAATGTCTTCTTAAATCTCCAAAACCTAATCTTCTTTACAGTTTCTAAAAATCATAATTATTTTTATAAAACCCTAAATTGTTTTCTTAAATCCTAAAATCAAATATGTTTTCTAAAATATCAAAAACCCTAATTTTCTCAAAACCCAATACAGTAAACCCTAGTTTTCCTGAACCCTAAATTCTTAAAGCATCAAAACTTAATGACAATTTCATCAACAACCTAAACCCTAATTCTTAAAACCTCAAAATTTTATGACAAATAAATATAAACCCTAAAGCCATAATCCAGTAAACCTAAAATCACAATCCAGTAAACATGAATTATAAACCTAATGTCTTAAGATTCCAAAACCCTGATTTAATGATGTTAGCCCTAAACCCTAATTTGATTAACCAAAACCCTTACTACTTTCTTAAATTTATAAAATCTTAATCCATTCCATTTTTCCAAAATCTTCACAGTAGCCTAAATAATAATAATAATAATTCCAAAATCCCCAAAACCCTAATATTAATTAAAGAACCCTAAATTGAGACATAAACCTAAATTTATTTCTTTACTTCCTTTATTTAATTTTAGATTTGATTATGTAGTTTATTATATGTTTTGATGGTTGATTTATTAATTTATTTAATTTATCATGGATGGATATTTTCTTTATTATTATGATTATTATTTGTTTGTTTTAATATTCAAATTGTAAGAGGTATGTTTCCATTATTGGGTACCTCATTAATTAAATTTTATGTAATTTAAATTTCTTTTATATTTTGGATAAAAGTAAAGGACATGTTTCCATCTTTCGGTGGGTGTCCTATTTAGTTTATACATGGACGATGTAAGGACATGTTTCCATCCTTGGATGAGTGTCCATTTATTTGCTTTGTTTGGACATTGCTTTGATTTTAATATAATGATGATTTACTTTAATTGTTGCATGTAGTATGGATAATATTGTTATATTTAAGAATTTTACAAATTTTACAACTTTACACAGTAGCTTAAGAACATAATGAATCACCATTTAAAACCACAAATAAAAAGTATTTCAAAGTGTCTAAAACCCTAGTTTCATGATTTCACCATTCAAATATTAATTTAGTTAATCAAAGAGTCTTACCAACCTTTTAAAACATAAAACCCTAATCTATTTTAATTCCATAAAAAGTCACAGTAGCTATAATTGAACTTTTATTTACTTTATTCAATTCCATATTTGATTATGCTTAGATTTATTTCTTATGCTTTAATTTATTTAATTTATCATGGATGGATGTTTATTTTATATTTCAATTAATAGCTTTGATGAATGATTTATTTATGATGAATGATTATTTACTTTTATCAATTATTTTGGATTTCCAAAAGTTGTAAGAGGTATGTCTCCACTTGGTGGGTACCTCATTAGTTAAACATCATGTAATTTAATTTGCTTTTCTATTTTAGAACCTATGTAAAGGGCATGTTTCTACCTTTTGGTGGGTATCCTATTTTAGGCATGTGATATAAGGACATGTTTCCATCCTTGGATGGGTTCCATTTATTTGTTTTGCTTGGACCTTGCTTTGATTTTAATATATTGATGCTTTCTTTTAATTATTGTGTGTAATATGGATAATATTATTATATTTAAGAATTTTATAATATTAAGACCTGTAAAGGAGGCCGGTTCCAATGAACCATCGTTGTGGGGGTGCTGGGCCATTTCTCACCTTCCCCACACGTACCCAACTTTTCAAACCCATTATGGGGTTAGGGATTCCTTAGAAATAGAGTCATCCACCCCTTTCTTTTTCCCGGTCCGTTCGGGTGGCGAATCCATTTTCTCCGGACTTAGGTCCGTGTTCTCTAAGGCCCCGAGCCTAAATAGTGTCGAGGTCGCAAGAACCATTCCACCAGGAGTGGGGGCAAAAATCCCCGCTCACAGATGGCATCTTGAACTTGTACGAAACTTCTTTGTCTAGCTCAAATAATTTGTCAACTTCGAACATTTCTTCGGTTTTCAGCTTCTTCTCAAATTTCTTTTCCAAGTCCACAATCATCTTTTCAACATCTGAAGTTTCAATTTTCTCCATAGCTGATCTTTCAAAAATCTTCGTCTCTTTCTTCTTATCATGAGGATCTTGGAAGTATTGAGCCCAATCGTCATCATCATCAATGATCACCTTAGCATCTTCAAAAGCCACTTCACCAACTTTAGTATTCCCTTTGTCCTTTGGCTTCTTGGTGCTAGCAGATGCTTCGGTATTGTTCTTCATGGTCTCAGCCAGGGCCTCTTTTATTTCTTCCATTTTGGCATTGAGGGCGTCATCCACCATTCTTTGAATTTGTTCTGGCTCCTTTGCTTTTGGTGAGAAAGTGATTGAGTACCTGCTAGATTCTTCATCTCCGGCATAGGTCGGATTGTCGTAAGGTTTTGAACTATCGTAATCTAGGGCTGTGAGCTAGAGAGGATCAATGATATGAGATGTAAATGTATGTATGTATGCATGTAAGCACAAACAATAAACAAACAAGGATAATTAGGACGTTCCTTCCCACCTTATAACTTCCACACACGGATGGCGAGTCTCTTTTTCTAGGTATATGGTTAACAAAATACCAACATGGGTTATCTTGTTTTTGAATATTTCTCTCAGATGTTTCAACCAATAGTTATATTTTCAAAAATGAAAATCAATTCATAATAATTCCCATTAATTAGAATTTCATCCATCCAATCAGCTAAAACAGTTTTTATGCTATATTGGATTAAAACTAAATTAAGAGGTTTATTATAAATAGATTTCTCACTTAAAAAAGTTACTAATGATTCATGCCAAAAACAAGCCCATGATTAATAATTCTTAGTATAAACTAGGCTCACAATTGATTTTTGGTATTTCAAAATTGACCTAAATAATTTGTAAGCTCTTTGTAAGAATAGGTTGGATGAAATGCAAAAAAAATTTTGCTTGAAAAAACCATTGTAAAAAGATTTTTAGAAAAAATGAATTTTTGACTTTGTATTTGAGTCATGAGAAAAGAATTTTTGATTTGTTTTTAGAAAAGTTTTATATCCAAAGACTATCTTGAAAAGTTTTAAAAATAGCTTTGGTCTTTTTGACTTTAAAGAAAATTTTATTTTGAACTTACAAATGTACTTGGGTCATATTAGAAAAAAAAGCAAACCAAATAAGCTATGATTTAAGCCAATATAAATTAACCATAGTCAAACAACAAGCATTTGGGGGTAAAAACTTAAGGAAAGTAACTAGGCCAATTACATGAGCTTTAGTCTTTGGGTTAAAAGGCTTAGGTTCCCATAGCAAGTATATACCAAAAGGTACAAGGCTATGAGTGGTTATGCCATGCTCGATCTCCATACCTTGAATAAAAGTATGGTATCCCTCACATAACATAATACGGGTAACACGAGCGTCCTAACTCACGCACATGATGCAATCTAATATGATGCAATAGATAATATCATGACAAGAAAGAATAGTATAATATAAAGACTAACGGAATCAACTTCTCTTATCCCAAGTGGAGTTGCCACTGTGAGCGGAGATTTTTGCCCCCACTCCCGGTAGAATAGTTCTTGTGACTTCCGCACTGTTTAGGCTCAGGGCCTTAGAGAACACGAGCCTAGGCTTGGAGAAAATGGAGTCGCCACCCGGACGGGCTAGGAAAAAGAAAGGGATGGATGACTCGATTCCTAAGGAATTCCTAACCCCTTAATGGGTTTGGAAAGTTGGGTATGTGTAGGGAAGGTGAGAAATAGCCTAACACCCCCACAACGCCCAGTTCATTGGAACTAGCCTCCTTTGCAGGTCTTAATATTATAAAATTCTTAAAAATAACAATATTATCTATACTATATGCAACAATTAAAATAAAGCATCATTATATTAAAATCAAAGCAATGTCCAAACAAAACAAATAAATGGACACTCATCCGAGGATGGAAACATGTCCTTACATCGTCCATATCTAAAACTAAATAGGACACCTGCCGAAAGGTGAAAACGTGTCCTTTACATTGGTCCAAAATATAAAAGCAATTTAAATTACATAATTCTTAATACATGAGGTACCCAACATATGGAAACATACCTCTTACAAAGTTTTGAAATCAAAACAAATCAATAAAAGTAAACATCCTGTGAGCGGGGATTTTCGCTCCCACTCTCGGTGGAATGGTTCTTGTGACTTCGGCACTGCTTAGGCTCAGGGCCTTAGAGATCACAGACCTAAGTTCGGAGAAAATTAAGTCACCACCTGGACAGGACGGGAAAAATAAAGGGGTGGATGACTCGATTCCTAAGGAATCCCCAACCCCCTAAGGGGTTTGGAAAGTTGGATACGTATGGGGAAGGTGAGAAATGGCCCAGCAGTTGGAGCCGGCCTCCTTTACAGGTCTTAATATTATAAAATTCTTAAGTATGACAATATTATCCATATTACATGCAACAATTGAAATAAAGCATCATTATATTAAAATCAAAGCAATTTCCAAGCAAAAACAAATAAATGGACACCCATCCAAGGATGAAAACATGTCCTTACATCATCCATGTCCAAACTAATAGGACACCCACCAAAAGGTAGAAACATGTCCTTTACATTGGTCTAAAATATAAAAGCAATTTAAATTACATGATACTTAACTAATGAGGTATCCACAAAGTGGAAACATACCTCTTACACTTTTGGAAATCATAATAAATTGATAAAAGTAAATAAACATTCATCATAAATAAGTCATTCATCAAAGATATTAAACATCAATCAAAATATATAATAGACATTCATCCATGATAAATTAAGTAAATAAAGTATTGAAATTAAATAAATCAAAGCATATAATGAACTACATAATCAAATCTAAAATTAAATAAAGCAATAAGTATATAATTTAGGGTTCGCATCTTAAAATAAGAATTTAGAATTTTAATTACTAAATTAGGCATTTGGAAAAAGGAAACTTAAATACGCGGACTCATAATACACAAAATATTGACCCCTTCGACGAGCCCATACAGCGGTCCCGCTAGCTGGTTAACTGGCAGGGTCAAGGGGGCAGCGCCCCAGAAAATTTTGGAAATTGGTTTTTAGGGTTGTAGGTTTTGGTGTTGAAAATTAAGATTTTAGGGTTTAAATTAACTCGTTTGGGGTTTTAAATTCAATAAATTAGGGTTTAGGAAAATTTAGAGTTTAATGTTTTGATTTTGAGAGAATTAGGGTTTTTGGTGATTTTAGGATTTGAGAAAACAATTTATAGTCTTATAAAGCTTTATGTGATTTTTTAGAAACTGTAAGATAAATTTAGGGTTTGGACATTTAACAAAAACAATTGGGAAATTTGGAAAAAAAAGTGAAAGGAAAACAGTTTAGGGTTTTTTAAAAGCTTTTGGAAATATGAAAAATGTTTTAAGATTTTTGGAAACAAAAGAGTATTTTTTAGGGTTCTTAAGGTTTAGAAAAGATAGAGCTAGGGTTCTTAAATTTTATAAGAAATAGAATTAGGGTTCTTGAGTTTTTTAAAGAAGCAGAAGGAATGTTTTAAATTTTTTAGAAAACAAAGAAATGAATTAACATTTTTAAGGCATTTAGAAACAGAGAAAATCATTTAAGGTTTTTGGAAACAAAGATCAAGTTATTACATCTTCAAAGATCAAAGTTTTGTGTATATAATCTTATGAATCAAAAAACAAAACTACTGTATGAAAATAAAAAGAAATTAGAGATTCAAAACTTCGTACGTTGGTTCCACCAAAAAGTTATTTCCTGGATGAACAAAGACAGAGGCAAGATGGCTGCCTTTGATGGATTGATTGCTTGCTTATTCTCCTCTAAAAAATCCGATCGTTTTGCTGGCAAGTCCCTTCAATTTTTAAAGTTCGATCTCCTGATCTTTGTTTTCCTTTTCTGTGTTTTTTCGTCTTATTTATAGTAAATTTAGATGATTAATTTCAATTGTTTAAGGAAACTATGTTTAATTAGGAAAAGAAAACCGAAACCAAATATAATTTTGTTTTGAAAAAAAATTGTGTCGGAAAAATTTTGCTGGCAAAAATTTGCGACGAGCTGTGGCTGTGAAGAATTTTGCTGGAAAATAATTGTGTTGGAAAAATTGCTCGGTGGCCATTTCGCTCAAAGGAATTGAAATAAAGCATCGTTATATTAAAATCAAAGCAATGTCCAAGCAAAATTAATAAATGGACACCCATCCGAGGATGGAAACATGTCCTTATATCATCCATGTCTAAGCCACCAAAAGGTAGAAACATGTCCTCTACATTGGTCTAAAATATAAAAACAATTTAAATTACATAGACTTGATTAATGAGGTACCCACAAAGTGGAAACATACCTCTTACAACATTTGAAAATCAAAATAAATTGATAGAAATAAATCACCATTCATCATAAATAAATCATTCATCAAAGATATTAAACATCAATCAAAATAGAAAATAAACATCCATCACGATAAATTAAATAAATCAAGCATTGAATAAATAAATCAAAGCATATAATAAACTACATAATCAAATCTAAAATTAAATAAAGCAATAAATATATAATTTAGGGTTCGCATCTTAAAATAGGATTTTAGAATTTTAGTTACTAAATTAGGGCTTTGAAAAAAAGAAAGTTAAATAGGCAGACTCATAATACACAAATGAATATTGACCCCTTCGACGAGCCCATACGGCGGTCCCGCTAGTCAGTTAGCGGGCGGGGCTCATGAGGACAGCGCCCTATAAAATTTTAGAAATTGGCTTCTAGGATTGTAGGTTTTGGTGTTGAAAATTAATATTTTAGGGTTTAGAATTTAGAAAATAGGGTTTTGGAATTTTGAGTAACTAATATTATTATTTAGATGAATAATGCTACTGTACATTTTAAAGATTTAGGGTTTTGGAGGTTTTATGAAAATAATGCTACTGTGATTTAAAATAAATATCTTTGGTAACAGATTGTTATTTTTGTTTTACTATATTGGATTTGAATGTTTAGGTTTATAAGATTTTAAGGTTTTAAGGATTAGGGTTTAGGAAAACTAGGGCTTACGATTTTGGGGGAATTAGGGTTTAAGAAAACTTAGGGTTTAAAATAATTGGTTTGAGGTTCGCTGTTTTGGATTTGAAGCTGAAGAAAATAGGTTAAAGTTTTGTAAAGTAATTATGATTTTAAAAATCGTTAAGTAAGTCTAGAGTTCAGGGATTTAACAAAGCATTTGGAAATTTTGGAAAAGAATTAGAAAAAAAAAATAGTTTAGGGTTTTTAAGAGCTTATGGAAATAAGAAAAATGATTTAAGGTTTTTGAAAACAAAAGAAACAATTTAGGGTTTTTGGGGATAGAAGGAATAAATTAGGGTTTAAGAATGATTTAAGGTTTTGGGAAAACAAAAGAAACGATTTAGGGTTTTAGGGTTTTAGGGGTTAGAAGAAACAGAAGAAATCACTTATGTTATTGAAACGAAGATCAATGTTACTACATGTTTATAGATCAAGGTTTTGTGTGTATATTTTTAGGAATCAAAGAAACAAAGCTACTGTAAGAAAATAAAAAGAAATTAGAGATTCAAACCTTCATTCATTGGTTCCACAAAAAATTGCTTCTTGGATCAACAAGGACAAAGGCAGGATTGCTGCCTTTGATGGCTTGATTGCTTGCTTGCTTATGCCCCTCAAATATGAAGTTCCAAAGTTCAAAATCCAGTCCGATCGTCCAAAATTTCTTTCAAAAGTCCTTTCTCCGTGTAGACCCTTAATTTTTGACCCAATCCGGTCCATTATGTTTTATTTGGTTTAAAATGATTTTTGTTGTTTAATTTGTCCAAAATAATTTTAATTAAATAATTTTTACCTTAGCATCTAATTTTTGTTAAGAAAAAATAAAAATAAACAAATAAAAATAAAATTAAAAATAAAAATCGGAGTCAGAAAAAAAAATCGACAGCAAAAAGTGGTCGCGCGGGCCCGTCGGGCTAGCAGCACCTCACCCGCAGGCCTGCGGGCGAGTTATTTCACCCGCAGGAAATTCCTGTGGGCGAAATAACTTTCCTGCAGGAATTTCCTGCGGGCTGGGGCCCCCACACGCCCAGCCAAGGGCCCGGCCGCAGTTTTTGCCAGCGCAAAAATTTTTGTCGCAAAATTTTTGAAACCTAATCCAATTAGGTTTTAATTTCTTTTTTTATTAATATTAATTGCCGTGTGGAATTAGGAAGAAATAACCTAAAAACCACTATAAATAAGGATCAATTAAACCAAATTAGGGGAGGAGAAAAAAATTTCACAGTGAGCTTGGGATTGGAAACCGAATCAAGGAAGGAAAAGCAACAATTCAATTCAATTGATTTTTAAGGGAGTAGAAGCACGAATTAAGCAATTCAAAGGCAACAAAGGCTTGTCTTTGGAGCTAGTTCATCCAAGAAGAATTATTTTTGGAAGAATCAACAATAGAAGGTAAGTGATTTTCCTTAATTAATTTATGTTACACAGTAGCTAAGTTATGGGATTAGGGTTTTTTAAATCAAAAACTTTAGAACTTTAATTTAATTCTTCCAAGATTAAAACATAAAAACGTGACTTTCTTTTCTAAAAAGACCTAAAATTGTTATTTTTTCTTCTTAAAAATCTTAAAACTCTAATTGAACATATTTTTCTACAAAACCAAAACCAAATTCTGTTTCTTTTAAGATTTTAAAGTAGGTTCTATTTCATTCAAAAAGCCTTAAAAAACATATTTTCTACTTATAAAAAACTTCAATCCATTTGTTTAAATTCACAAAACTTCATAGAATATCAAATTGATTTCTAAAACCCTAAAAATTATCTTTTACCCAAGAACCCTAATTTTAAAGCCTAAAATCCAAAATTCAACTTTTAAACCTAAAATAATAAACCCTAATCCTTTTAAAATCTTAAACCCTAATTTTTATGAACCCTAATCCCTTTAAAACATAAAAAAACATAAAAACATGAAAACCCAAAAATTGCACAGTAACTTAAAATTCAATAATAAAAAAATCACAAATTTAAGTATTTTAAGGTATTCAAAACTCTAGTTTCATGATTTCACCATTCAAACTTCAATTTGGTTAATCAAAGAATCTTACCAATCATTTAAAACATAAAACCCTAATCTATTTTAATTTCATAAAAAGTCACAGTAGCTATAATTGAACTTTTATTTACTTTATTCAATTCCATATTTATTTATACCTTGATTTATTTTTTATGTTTTAATCTATTTAATTTCAATACTTGATTTATTTAATTTATCATGGATGGATGTTTATTTTCTTTAAATACTTTTGATGAATGATTTATTTATGATGAATGATTATTTACTTTTATTAATTAATTTAGATTTCCAAAAGTTGTAAGAGGTATGTTTCCACTCGGTGGGTACCTCGTTATTTAAACATCATGTAATTTAATTTGCTCCTGTATTTTAGAACTTATGTAAAGGACATGTTTCTACCTTTTGGTGGGTGTCCTATCTAGGCATGTGATGTAAGGACATGTTTCCATCCTTGGATGGGTGTCCATTTATTTATTTTGTTTTGTTTGGACATTGCTTTGATTTTAATATAATGATGCTTTCTTTTTATTGTGTGTAGTATGGATAATATTATTATATTTAAGAATTTTATAATATTAAGACATGTAAAGGAGGCCGGTTCCAATGAACCGGGCGTTGTGGGGGTGCTGGGCCATTTCTCACCTTCCCCACACGTACCCAACTTTCCGAACCCATTAGGGGGTTGAGGATTCCTTAGGAATCGAGTCATCCACCCCTTTCTTTTTCCCAGCCCGTTCGGGTGGCGACTCCATTTTCTCCGGACTTAGGTCCGTGTTCTCTAAGGCCCCGAGCCTAAATAGTGCCGAAGTTGCAAGAACCATTCCAACGGGAGTGGGGGCAAAAATCCCTGCTCACAGTGGCGACTCCACTGGGGATAAGAGAAGTTGATTTTGTTGGTCTTTTTATTATTCTATTCTTTCTTATAATGATTTTATCCATTGCATCATATTAGTTTGCATCGTGTGCATGAGTTAGGACGCCTGTGTTACCCATGTTATGTTATGTAAGGGATACCATACTTTCACTCAAGGTATGGACATCGAGCATGGCATAACCACTCATAGCCTTGTACCATTTGGTATATACTTGCTATAGGAACCTAAACCTTTCTACCCAAAGACTAAAGTTCATGTAATTGGCCTAGTTACTTTCCTTAGGTTTTACCCTAAATGCATTTTGTTTGACTATGGTTAGTTCATCTTAGTCTAAATCATGGCTTATTTGGTTTATTCTTTTTCTAATATTGTAATATCCCAATGTATGACCTAGAAGTTTTGAATATAATTGTTGTTTGATTGGAATTAAATGTATATATGTTTTTGCAAAGGAAATGAGTGTGTTAAGAGAATGTATATGTTGTGTATATTGTTATATATATAACATATAAGTTGGTCAAATGGAGAGCCAAGGGAAGAAGATATTTTTATTTAAGATTTGTGAAATGACTTAAAAAGGGCAAGTGTTTTTAAGGAAATCAAAACATTTGGTTAAAGGGTGTTTTGGTAATTGTATTGTTAAAATCACTTGGTGGAGATTTAAGGAGAAGTTGACTTTGTTTCTTCATCATTTTCTCTTCTTCTTCATTGTAGTGGCCGGCTCTTCCAAAGACAAAAGAAAACAAGAGAGCAAAAGAGGTGTTTGAAGTTCTAAGCTCAAATTGAAGGAAGAATCAAAGGATTAAATTGGAAATTTGTGAAATTCATCAATTTTGGTAAGTTCTTTCTCTTGATTTCCTTTGTTCTTTTGAAGTTGTGTTTGGGGTTGATGTATTGTTATGGATGATATGATTAGGTGTGTTTGTGATATGTTTATAAGTGTGGAAATTGAGGATAAGTTAAGTGGATGTTGATATTGGAAGTGTTAGAATTGAGATTGTTTAAGAGTTTGAAGTGATTAATTGTATTGTATTATTGTTGGATTAGATTTTGAAGGAAGGTGAATTGCCCTAGTTTGGGAAGTGAAGAATCTTGGAAAAGGGAAGTGTTTAGAGTTGTGAGAATTGGTATTGAGGTAAGTACAAAATATTTAAATCCATATGATTTTGAAATTTGACACACATTTAGTTGTAAATGTGTTAATTAATCAAATGTTTTGTTGATGTGTTTTAATAAGGTGAATATTGTGATAAACATGTAGAATTTGTGTTTAGAACATTGATTACATTCATTTGAACCATGCTATATTGTGTATGATGAGTTTGAGTGTAACCAAAGGAGAATTGAACATGTTAGGGTTTCAAAAGCATGGAGAGACACGGCCAATTCATGAGAGACATGGCCAAGTCAAGGAAATTTAGCCTTGTTGGATTGATTTTGGAAGAGACACGGCCGTGTCCCTTGCCCGTGTTGGCTACTGTCAAATTGTGGTTGAGAGACACGGCCACAAGCTTGGTCGTGTCCCTGAAGTGTGCTGGCCGTGTCCCTCAAATGTGTTAGTTAATGTTTCTATTCTTTGTTCTTCTTGCATTGTTTTGATTCTCCAAAGGTATTTATGTACCTAAACCTAAACATAAATACTTTAAACACACTTAAAACAATAATGATCCAAACAAATGTATGTGGAAGATTCTAAATTCATGAATAATGTAAATTGTTATGTATATATATATGATGAAATAGGAAATGTGTAATATATGATGATCATTGAAAAAGTATGTGCAATGCCATTGATTATGTATACTTGAGTGATGAATTGATCAATGTGAATCTTGTCAATGGTAATGTGTATATAAATAATGTACTTTGAAATGCTATATTAATGAGGCTATATGTATAATATGAATGGAGATATGAAATGAGATGAAGCCATTGTGATTTGGCTATGATGATTCCATTGAAAGAATATAAGGCATGTTTGCCTAATTGATGATGAGAATTGAGAATGAGATAATAAATGAATTGTGTGTCTAATGTGTTATTCATTTTCAGAGTTTTGTTGTTGGTGGCATGCCTATTGGTAACATTCTCTTGAAGTTAGGTTGGATTTGATCCTTGAAGCCTAATTGAGATGTTACAACCCTTGAAGCTAGGTTGGGTTGGTTCTTGAAGCCAAGTTGGGTTGATACTTAGCATGCTTTGTTCCCCTTGAAGCTTGGTTGAACCTAATCCTTGAAGCCTAGTTGGGATTATGATAATGATGAATGTGATAATTAAACCAAAGCATTAACTCTGAAAATTGAATGGCATATTAGAGTGATTTGGGCCCATGCTTGTCTTTGTATATCATGTGATTTTTGAATGGTAAAATCATTGGAACTATGAAGATGTAATATGAATATTGTTATGACATTGAATGTAGTGTGATGTGGTAATTGGATGTGCTTTTATGTGTATGGTTTATGAAATATAAAGGTGTGATGTTAGCTTTTCACTTATGATGTTAATTTTATAATTTAGATGTGTAACATTGCATTGCCTTAAAGTATAGTGTTGGTATATTTTGTACTACTAAGCCGATGGCTTAGCGCGATAGTGTTTAATCGCGCAGGTGACAGAGTTGAACCTGAGAGTTCTTCGAGACCAAGTGAGAGTAGACATTGAAGAGTTCATTTTGGGACTTAAAGATCAGAGAAGAGCTGCAAATCATGTATATATTCTATGTTTTGTAAATTTTGATTTATAACATATTTGTAATAACTTCCGCTGTGAATTATTAAACATTTTATATATAGTGTCTTTTGGATTTCTTTTATTTGTTTGACATTGATTTCACTTATTTACAAAGATATTTGTTGTGTCTTTTTAAACAGTGGCATTTTCTATATTCAGTATACGTATATTACGATCGTTTAAGCATGCTTGGTACGTATACAGGGTATAGAGGTGTTACAAATATGACCTAAGTATATTGTAAGCTCAAAATAAATTTTTCTTTAAAGCCCAAAAGACTAAAACTATTTTCAAAATTTTTCAAGATGGTCTTTGGACATAAGATTTTTTCTAAAAACAAGTCAAAAAAAAAAATTTCTTTGGCCCATGGCCCAAATACTAAGCCCAAAATCCATTTTTCTAAAATCTTTTACAATGGGCTTAGAAACAAAACTATTTTTCACCCAATCTTTTCTTACAAAGAGTTTGCAAAAATATTTAGGTCAATTATGAAATACCAAAAATCAATTGTGGGCCTAGTTTACACTAAGAATAAATTAACTATGGGCTTGTTTTTGGCATGAATCATTAGTTACTTTTCCAAGTGAGAAATCTATTTATAATAAACCTCTTAATTTCATTTTAATCCAACATAGCATAAAAGCTACTTTAGTTCATTGAATGGATTAAAACCTAATTAATGGGAATTATCATGAATTGATTTCCATTTTCCAAAATATAACTATTGGTTGAAACGTCCGAGGGAATTATTCGAAAGCAAGGTACCCCATGTTGGTATTTTGTTAACCATATACCTAGGAAAAGAGACTCACTATTCGTGTGTGGATGTTATAAGGTTGGAAGGATCGTCCTAATTACACTTGTTTATTGATTGTTCATGCATACATGCATACATTTGCATCTCATATCATTGGTCCTCTCTGGCTCATAGCCCTGGATTACGAAAGTTCAAAAGCTTATGACAATCCGACCTACGCCGGAGACGAAGTATCTAGCAATGACTCAATCACTTGCTCACCAAAGACAATGGAGCCCGAACAAATTCAAAGAATGGTGGATGAAGCCCTCAATGCCAAGATGGAAGAAATTAAAGAGGCCCTAGCTGAGACCATGAAGAACCAATTGACTGCAATCTTAGAGAACCATGCCGAGGCATCTGCTAGCACTAAGAAACCAAAGGACAAAGGGAAGACCAAAGTTAGTGAAGTAGCTTTTGATGATGAAAAGGTGGTCATTGATGATGATGATGATTGGGCTCAATACTACCAAGAGGTTCAAGAAAAGAAGAAAGAACCGAAGGCTATCGAGAAGGTAATTATTGAAAAGACCGAGACATCTGATGTTGAAAAGATGATTGTTGATTTAGAAAAGAAATTTGAGAAGAAGCTGAAGACCGAAGAGATGTCCGAAGTTGACAAGTTATTTGAACAAGATGAAGAGGTCCCTTATAAATTCAAGATGCCTTCCTTTGCTAAGTACAATGGCACCGAAAATCCTCATCTCCACGTGAAGCAATATATCACTGCCATGCAATCTGCTCGAGCTACTAAGGCTCAAACCCTAAGGTACTTTATGCTCTCATTGGACCCTGTTGTCCAAAATTGGTTCAATACCTTAGATGATGAAATACAAAAGAGCTGGGATCTACTTTACAAAGCCTTTATCCAACAATATGGATATAATGTTGAATTGGAAGTTACCTTGATGGAAGTGGAATCCATTAGGCAAAGGCCGAATGAGAATTTTGTAGACTATGTCAAGAGATGGAGAAACAAAGGCTGCTTTACTCAAGAAGAGGCCCGATGAATCTGATCAAATAAGGATGATTGTGAGAGGGGTGTTACCTAGTCTTCATGAGAGGATGTCTCATACACTCATTCGTGATTTCAAAGACCTTCTTCAAGCTGGTTTGTAAATTGAAGAATGGGACAAGGAGAAGAACCGATTTGCAACAAAAAGGAATGAGAAAGGGAGCTATCAACCTGGTAGCCAAAGCATGCAAAAGGCCATCGGTGTTAATGCTACTAACCAAGGAACAAGGAGATAATTTTTGGAATTGGGAAAACCGATGTCCTGGGTTCTCAACAAGCTTCAAAGAAAGGGACTGCTACAACCCTTAAATCCTTGTCCTTTGCCTAGTCCTCTCCCACCTAATTTTGACACCAAAGCATTTTATCAATTTCACCAAATGCAAGGACATGACACGGATAGATGTGTGAGATTGAGACATGAGATCCAAAACTTAATTGATAATGGGAAGCTACCCGAGCCCAACAAGCCAAACACCAAAGACAACCCATTGCCAAAGTTCAATAGAGTACCACCACCAGCAGCCTTCATGATTGGAGGAGGTTTGTATGAGGATTTTGTCATGTCTTCTTTTCAAGATATGGGAGGAGAAGAAATCAAAGAAGAAGAGGAATTTAATGGAGCTAAACAAGCTATGATTGGTGGGGAAGTAACAATTTGTGTGGTCAACAGGTTTTGGGATTCAAGTGATAGTGATGATGATATCATACCCAAGAAGGAGGAGTGGACTTGGTCTGAGCCCGAAGAAGATGAGGTGATGAATACTAGATCCGGAAAGCCTTATGCAAGACCACCACCTAAGGAGGTAGAAACTAATAAGGGGAAGGAAGTTGAAGTAGAAGAAGATGATGCTGTACTCAAGAAATTGAAAAGAACCCAATAAGTGTTAGCATTTGGGACCTATTAGCTACTTCTAAAAAGCACCGAGAGACTATGGTCAAAGCCTTGGCTAGCATGCCGATTTCTACCTCCACAACACCGGAGGAGTTGATCAACTTCATAAAAATTGGGGAAATAATGAAATGTGAAGAGGTTCAAGAGAAGAGCGAAGTTAGTATGGGAGCAGTTTCTTTTTCCGATGCGGACTTACCAGAGGAAGGGAGAGACCACATCCGCCTCCTCTTTATCAAAATAGAAGTCAAGGGGAAGAGGACTCCTTGTGTAATGGTCGATGATGGGTCTACCATAAATGTTTGTCCACTTAAGATACTACCAAAGCTAGCCATGTCAACAAGAGATTTAAACCCAACCGAGGTGACAATTCGTGCTTATGACAACACTAAGAGGCATGCCGAAGGGACTTTCAAAGCGGCCGTTAAGGTTGGTCCAATTGAATCTATTGTGGAGTTTGTTGTTTTGGACATACCAGTTGCCTTTGCCTTACTCTTGGGACGACCATGGTTTCACCCTCTTGGTGGAGTACCTTCCACCCTTCATCAAAAGATCAAATTCCCCAATGGAAATGAAATAGTGGTCAT
This sequence comes from Garcia nutans, assembly GCA_947685225.1. Taxonomy (NCBI): domain Eukaryota; kingdom Viridiplantae; phylum Streptophyta; class Magnoliopsida; order Malpighiales; family Euphorbiaceae; genus Garcia; species Garcia nutans. Next base: position 17,626,838 of record CANTUV010000033.1, on the reverse strand, counting down.
TGAAGCTGAAGATAATGAGATTGTTAACGCTCTAATAGTTGAGAGGCCTCTCAATGGTTTTCAAGTAGCTGTAATTTCTGATGATGAAGCAATGGGCTCCAAAGTCTTGAATATGATGAAGAACATGAATTACCTTCCCGGAGCTGGTCTTGGAAAGGGTAAAGCCGGTTTAACAAAGTTGCCAGATTTTAGAACTCAAGCTTCCAAGAAGGGGTTGGGATATGATGAAGCCAATAATGTTCGACCAAAAAAGAATGAGATGATGAGCTTCCCACCACTTGAAGAGATCTTTGTCAAAGCTCCACTTCAAGGAAAGCCCAAGCCGATCATATTCATGGGTAAGTTAATTCCTGGCTTTGAAATTTTTGAAGATGTTACTGAGTTAGTGGAGCAAGTGAAGGAAAAGCTCACCCTGTCAATCAACAAAGAAAAGAATGAAGCTGCCCTGAAAGCCGAGAAGACTCCAGAAGAGATTGTTACCCTAGTTGAAGAAAAGTTTGAAGACATTCTGCTTTATGATTCTGAGAACAATGATTTTGATTTTGATTTTAATTTATCTGCTTTGTATGAGGATGATGATGTTTTCTTTTCCAAAATGAATGCAATAAAGTCTGATTTTGCTTACTTGTGTGATGTTTCTCCTGATGGTTGCATACATTCAAATAGCAGTTACAAGAGCATCTTTAATATTAATTCTGTTAACACACAATCATTAAATTTGGGAACAACTGAAAACCCTAAAAATATTAGCATAGCATCCGACCTTACTCCTGATGAGAGAGAGAGAGATTTGAAAAAATATTCAAAAAATATGAAGAGGTGTTCGCTTTGTCTTATGAAGATATGCCGGGGATAGATCGAGACATAGCCGAGCATCATATCCCTACTTACACTCACATTAAACCTGTCAAACAAAAGCTTAGGCGACTAAGACCTGAGTGGGCTGAATTGGTTAAAGAAGAGGTCACTAAGCAAATACAAGTGAAGTTCCTTGAAGTGATAGAATACCCAGATTGGCTAGCCAACATAGTACCTGTGCCAAAGAAAGATGGGAGGATAAGGGTCTGTGTGGACTATAGAGATTTAAACAAGGCTTCCCCTAAGGATGATTTTCCTTTACCTCATATAGATGTACTCATTGATAGTGCAGCCTCTAGTGTGCTACACTCGTTTGTAGATGGATTTTTCGAATACAATCAAGTGTTAATGGCCTAAGAGGATAAAGCCAAAACTGCCTTCACTACTACATGGGGTATATTTTGTTATAGGGTGATGCCTTTCGGCTTAAAGAATGCTGGAGCAACTTACCAAAGGATGGCCACCACATTATTTCATGACATGATGCACAAAGAAGATGAAGTATATGTTGATGATATGATGGTTAAGTCGGATACAAGGGAGCAACACTTCCAGAATTTAGAATTATTCTTTAATAGAGCTTTGAAATATAAGCTAAGATTAAACCCGAAGAAGTGTGTATTCGGTGTTACCTCAGGTAAATTGTTGGGACATGTAATTGGCCCGAATGGCATCGAGATAGATCCTGAAAAAGTTAAAGCAATCAGGGAAATGCCGGCCCCTAAGACGGAGAGAGAAGTACGGGGATTCATTGGTAAACTACAGTACATTAGTAGATTTATAGCAAAGCTCACAACAATCTGTGAGCCTATCTTCAAGCTGCTTAGGAAGAATCAGCCGGTCGTATGGAACGGAGAATGTCAAAAGGGCTTTGATCAAATAAAAGAGTATTTGTTGAATCCACCTGTCTTGAAACCACCTAAACCCGACAAACCTCTATTACTATACTTAGCAGTAGAAGAAGAGTCGATAGGAGCCATGCTAGCCCAAGCAGATGAGTCGGGGATTGAGCATGCCGTTTACTACTTAAGTAGAAAGCTCCTACCTTATGAAATTAAGTATAGTATTATTGAAAAAACATGTATAGCCATGGTTTGGTCTTCTAAGAAGTTGCGGCATTACTTTCAATCATATAGTGTGCAAGCAATTTCCAGGTTGGATCCAATGAAGTACTTAAGGGAGACACCCTCTTTAATTGGGAAATATGGTCGATGGTTGATAATATTAGAAGAATTTGAGATCGAGTATGTAACCAGAAAAACAATCAATGGTAGAGCGGTGGCAGAATTTCTGGCTCAATAACCATTACCAGAAAGTGAAGAGGTAATCTTGGAATTTCCAGATGAACATTTAGAAGCAATTGAAGTACAAGTGTGGAAAATGTATTTTGATGGAGCAGCAAACAGGAAAGGAGCAAGTTTGGGAGTTATACTAGAATCGGCAGAAGGGGAACTCATCCCTTTAGCCAAAAAGTTGAAATTTAGGGCAACCAATAATATGGTGGAGTACGAAGCTTGTATTTTTGGTTTGGAAACCCTAATGATTATGAGGGTAGATAAGGTAGTATCCCAAGTAAATGGAGAGTGGGAGTTGAAAGAAGAAAAATTGAAACCATACCATCATTACCTGACCATGATAAAGAAGAATTTTAAGGAGTGTAACTTTTTACACTTGTCAAGAGAAGAAAATCAGATGGCTGATGCCCTAGCCACATTGGCTTCGGTATGGGAAAATCCTGTTAGCTTATTCCTTAAGCCTCTGGTCTTGACTAGTTCATCAACTCCTTGCTAGGAATATGAAACAATCATGGAAGTTGATACAGACCATGATGCATGGTATGATACCATAAGGAGATTTTTGGAAGAAAGAGAATACCCACCGAGGGCAACAAAGAAAGAGAGAAGAGCCATAAGGAGGTGGTCATTGCAATACACCACATTCCATGGGGAGTTGTATTGAAGATGGTCCGATGGGGTGCATTTGAGATGTTTAAGAAAGCCCGAAGTGGAGTGCATCATGTCAGAAATACATGCGGGAAGTTGCGGTCCGTACATGAGTGGTTTGGCCCTTGTTAAGAAGATTATTCGACAAGGTTACTATTGGTTGACCATGGAGAGAGACTGTATTGAGTTTGTCAAGAAGTGCCAACAATGTCAGATGTACGGTAACTTGAATCATATGTCTCCTGAAGAACTGCATTCAATGTCTTCACCCTGGCCCTTTGCCACCTGGGGTATCGACATTATAGGAGAGATACATCCGACAGCTTCAAACGGGCCCCGTTTTATTATGGTAGCAGTTGATTATTTTTTGAAATGGGTCGAAACCGAATCCTTCAACAAGCTGGGTGCAAGTCAATTGGCTAGGTTTATTGAAAAGAATCTCATCTGTAGATATGGGGTCCCGCACAGTGTGATATCAGACAACGGGGTACAGTTTCAAGGGGCAGTTAAGGATTTATTCTCCAAGTACCACATCCATCATCATAGATCCTCTCCTTATAGACCAAAGGCTAATGGGGCAGTGGAAGTAACAAATAAGACAATTAAGCAAATTCTATCCAAAATGACCAAGACTTACAGGGATTGGTCAGAGATGCTTCCCTTTGCTTTATGGGGATATAGGACGAGTGTACAAACACCAACTGGAATGACACCGTTCTCTTTGGTTTATGGGATGGAAGCAGTATTGCCAATTGAGATTGAGATCAAATCATTGAGAGTAGTCTTGGAAGCGAAGCTGCCTGAAACAGAATGGGTAGCAAGCAGATACACTCAGTTAGCTTTATTAGAAGAGAAAAGGCTAAAGGCACTGTATCATCACCAACTGTATCAAAAGAAGATAGCTTGGGCCTACAATAGAAGGGTCAAAATCCAAAGATTCAGGGTTGGGGATTTGGTATTGAAGCAATGTAAGCCTAGTGTATCTGATCTAAGAAGGAAGTTCAGACCCAGCTGGGAAGGACCATATGTCGTGAAACAAGTCATGAGCAAAGGTGCAGTGAAGTTATCAGACATGGATGGGAATGAATTCAGTGAGCCAGTAAACATTGACAGGTTGAAGAGGTTTTATGTATATAAAAAAAAGAGCTCGCTAGGTTGAAAACCCAAAAAGGGCAGCCTAGGTAAAAGTTAGAGCAGTCCGCTAGTTTGGAAAAGCCAAAAGGGAGGGCTAGGCAACAATTAGGGCTAATGAGAGAAAATTGTCAATTGGAAAACCCGAAAGGGCTAATTGGCAACTGGAGTGATCTTGTGTATGCTGGCTTTATGTTTGGTTGTTCCCCAATTTAATAAAATAGAATTAATGATTAAATTTGTTCTTATGTACACTGTTATAAGTATTTGACCAGATACGGATGAAATAAATAATCATAATTGCAAAAGGTGATGACAAATTATCAATGGAAAAGAAGCATCTTTTATTACTTTAGTTATTTTTCATCCTAACAAAAAACTTTATGAATTGACAAATGTAAAATCTATGGTAGTCGATAAGTGTAACGTGCAGGCCAGCTTTGCTTCAGCCGATCCAAGTAGGCTTCAGTCAAGCAAGGCATGTCTAGGTTAGGAACAAAATCAGAATCATGATGCTCAGCTTCATATTGACGCCCAAGTCGATGAGGATCATAGCATGTACCTTGACGAAGTGCAGCAAGAGGAACCTACATTAAGTATGTCCGCATGGTAATATGAGAAATCTTCCACCAAGGTACCAACAAACGGATATTGACTTCAGAACGTGAGTGGATCTAGTCAACCCAGTCAGCATATGAAGAAGCTGGGTGGAGTAGCTTCCTAGCAGAATGATGACGAGGCAGGTATCTGGCGAAATCCATGGAGGGAGTATCAAGGAAACAAAGACATTCCTGAAGCCAAACCTGCGAAGAAAGAATTAAAAAAAAAAGAAAAAAGGGGGTCCGCTAAGTTGAAAACCCGTAAGGGTAGCTTAGGCAAAAATTAGGACAGCTCGCTAGTTCCAAAAACCCACATGGGCGAACTAGGCAAAAATTAGAGCAATAATAAAAAAAAACCTAAATTGAAAACCCGAAAGGGCAGTTTAGGTAATTACCTGAAGAAGCAACGGGCTCCCGGTCAGTCTCTTTGACATTCCTGATTTAAAACGGTCTAATCCAACTAAGGTTTCGGCTTAGATCACAGGTACCGGCGACAAGCCTCCTTCCATTTAATCCATGATATCCAATACTCGTGGGTCAATATCGCCGTCAGAAGAAACATGTAAGAATTGGCCGAGTAAGCAAAGACAAAGCATGCACCCCCAGGCCTTAGTAGGAGCCAAATGAGAAAAACAAAAGTCAATCAAAGGAGCAAGAAGAATTTTTTCACCTCTCATCAACCGAAGAATCTCGGGTTTCGAAATTTGAAATAACATCTGCATCTTCTGTTGAGTTTTGGAAATCAATGTGGTAATGCCATTTGTTGATTATTGGGATGTCCAAGGATGGCCTCAAATTCTTCAATTAAGGGACACATTTCAAAGCCATTAATTCTAAACACCCTGGAATCCGTATTCCACAAGGAAGCCGCAGCATGTAAAAAGGAGTGGTCCAATTTGACATTTTGAAAGCATTTTAAAACATCAAGCTTTTACCATGAAATTTTCTTCCAATGGTTGGCATCCATATTCTTAAATAGAATTTTTATTTTCTTTAAATGGTGCTCGATCATGGTTGATGAATAAAGGGAAACCAAAATTGCTAAAGAAAGAGTATTCACTTTGGAAGAGAGATTCTTGGCTTATGAATTGAAATATGGCATGCAAGGTGATTTATATAGAAGAAAATAAACCTTTTCCAAAAGTGAAATGGAAAAGATGATGGAAAAGGATAAGACCATATGGCACAAGGAAAGGAAGTGGTCACAATTTCTCTTTCCATTTTGGATTTGGTTTAACAAAAGAAGTGGATATTAATTATGATGTATTATATATAAAAATAAATAAAAAAATGGCAGTAACAAAAAAAATGAAAAAAGAAAAAATGGCAGTAACAAAAAAAAAATTACAGTAAAGAGGAAAATTGTATATTTTTCATTATTGTACAATGTTTTACAACTGTTTCAATATTTACATATCACTAAGAGGGTGGTGGTAGGTCATCAAATAAAGACTTGAAAAAGTCATCGCCTATTGGAGGAGGGGGCAAGTTACTCGTCCCGGGATCATCCGAAGCAGAAGCACTAAAATCCCTATTACCTTGGAGTTCCGATATGTCATGGTCCTCATCAGAAGCAGACGAAAGGATCTCATGGTCATCAGCCTGGGGGCCTCTCGATGAAGAAGCACCGGGATCCCTTATTCCTTGAAATCGAAAGTTTCAAAAATTTTGTTCGGATTGATGATATAAACTTTCAAAATGAGAAGCCTGCTGACGACTTGCAGCCAACTCTTCTTGAAGCTTTTTGTTTTGTTCTTCGAGCATCCGCTGTGAGCCAAGAAGGAAAGGGTAAGAGCATACATAATCATGCATGCATATAGCATAAACTATTATGAAATAAGGAACTTACCAGGTAATTCATATCAATACCCTGCGAATGAGATGACATATCCGGCAGGCTAGAATGAGCAAACGAAGGGGGAGTAAAAGAAGGTCCAGCCTCCTGATCAAACGAGCCAATAAACTGCAACAATCATTAAAGAATCAAAGAAAGAAAAGCAGTTGCAATAGAAAAGTGGTAAAAGTTTTACCTGAGAAGTATTGGTCCCGAGACAAGGAACAAACTCTCCTGCATCTCCGTGATGTTCCTCCTCATCTCTACCCTCATTTCCATCAGAAATCTCACGCACACCGACAGGAGATACATCAAAGTGCAAGAGTCTTATTTGAATAAAACGAGGATAAAATGGACCCGGTAAATCGAGAAATAACTCGGCATTAAAACCATATCGGGCCGACCACCAAGCATCCTTCGGCATCGACATAATATTTAAAGTGTATTCTGGGATTTTCATCGGGAACCTCCGCTACTCTGGGCCGAGAAACCATTCGTAGACTCTCTCCTCGAGAAACCAGCCGCTAGACACTGGGCCATCAATAACTTGGCGAGAATGTTGAAAAGACAGTGCAGCCCTCATCAAAGGAGACCAGTTTGCTTGCTCTTCTGGATTCCACCAGGCCAAATTCACCTGCAGGATAACATAAGGTAAGTAAAACTTTTGCAAAACATTTAAAGAATACTAATGTTATTTTACCTGATCCCAGGTTAAGCGGCTCAACACAAAGCGATGAGTATGCACATGATGAGAGTCGGGAACGTTCACACGATCAGACAACTAGAAATTTAATCTCGGATACCCTATTCTCTCTCGGGAAATGCCGGGTACTCTCATGAGGTTGTGTTCATATGCCCATATCTACAATAACAACAAAGATCACAAGAGGAAAAGAAGAAAAAAAAACTTTTGTGGAAGAAAGAATACCTCGACAATCGCCATCAAGGCAACAAAAGAATTCTTGTTTCGACAAAGCTTATCAAGGCCATGATAAAGACATGCAAGACCAGCTTCACCCCAGCTAGAAGATGGTACCATCCTGAGATAAGAAAGGGCACTCAACACTGATAAGTGAATGGATGATTCAGTGCTGCCAAAGATGGTCGATCCGAGCAGATATAACAAAAATCCTCGAGCATACTGTTCGGCCTTGTTTATGCCAATCCAACCTTCGTAGTTCGTCCAATAACTGCGAATCTGCTCGATTTTTATCTTACGAGGTCCTTTATATGATGGTTCCATACCAATTAATTCCTGAATTTCTTCAAATGTTAAAATTTCATTGGTTAGAGGAACCGGAGCACCAATCATATCGAAGGCCGGTTATGGCAGTAAAATCGACTGGACCGATTGTCATCTCCCCAATGGGCAAGTGAAAAGTGTGAGTTGTATCCAGCCATCGCTCTGCCAGCGCCTGGACCACGCTTCGGTCTATTTGATATTCTTCGGACGGCAATTGTAAGACAAACTACTCAAAGCTGCAATCTCGGATAATCCGCCTTACCCGAGAAGGCACTACATCATACCATTGTCGAGCTTTATAAATACACCCTCCGACCCGAACGACACAATGATCATGCTAACACAGACCCAGGTAAGTTAAATTGTAATATCCTAAAGTATACCCTAAAAGTGTTGGGGATATTGTTGTATTTGGATTCAATGTGTGTATTGAAGGAAAGAGAAAAGAAGAAGAAAGTCAAAAGGAATTGTGTGTGGTGGAGATTTAATGGTATAATTGTTATTATTATTATTATTATTGTTATTGTTATTATTATTATTATTATTATTATTATTATTATTATTATTATTATTTTTATATATATGAGATAAGAACGAAGGAAGAGAGGAGAACCTTCTTTCTTTCTTTCTTCTTCTTCTGTTCTTCTTCTTCGTGGACAAGAGAGCACGAGAGAGAGAGAGAGCACGAGAGAGAGAGAGAAAGGTGATCTTCATCAAAATTTCTTAAGGATGTTAAGAGTATTGAAGATGGAGATGAAGATTTGGCAACATATTCAGGTAAGTACTCATCTCTTGAGTTGAATTTATTGATTATACTTATATATAAGTTTTTATCTTCTTAGTTGGATTTCTTTTGGATTTAGGTTATGTTTGGTTTGATTGGTGTGTAAGTGGATGATAACAAGAGATTGAAGTATATAAATGTGTGAAATTAACATCTAAGTGATGATGAGTTGAGATAATTGCAAGGAAAATGATGAAATGTTGATTTGGGGTTTGGTTTGGATGAATTTCGAGTGTTTGGTCTTTAAATTATTGTAGGACACGGCCAAGTTATGAGAGACACGGCCAAGTTAGGGCAAATTTGGCCGTGTTGGATGAGTTTTGGAGAGACACGGCCACTGGCTTGGCCGTGTCCCTTGCCTGTGTTTGCTACTGTCTAATTTATGTTGAGAGACACGGCCGTGTCCCTTGCCCGTGTCTGGTACTGGATTGTTGTGTTGAGAGACACGGCCACTGGCTTGGCCGTGTCCATTGCCCGTGTTTGCTACTGCTTGAATTGGTGTTGAGTGACACGGCCACAAGCTTGGCCGTGTCCCTTGGGCGTGTTGGCTACTGGATGTTTATATTGGGAGACACGGCCACAAGCTTGGCCGTGTCCCTTGAGGGTGTTTGCAAATGTGTTTGTTATTTGGTCTTCAAACATTGTTGGATCTTCAAATGTCTTTTGTACCTAAACACACTTATCCAACCAAATGTATATGGAGGATTCTAAGTTCTTGAATAAGGTAAATTGTTATGTATGAATATATCAATGATAATATAGGAAATGTGGAAGATATAATGATCAATGAAAAAGTATGTGCAATGTCATTAATTATGTATACTTGAGTGATGAATTGAATTGATCAATATGATTTGATGATAACGTTGATATTATATGAACCATGTTAGGTTTTATGTATTGTCAATCTCATGAATTGTATTGTACTATATGTAGATTGATAATGCATATGAATAATGGCATGTTGTGTATAATGTGGAATATCATGAGATCATTGATGATGAATTACTTTAATTTTATGATTGAATGCCTATATGGTATGATTGATTCATGATATGTTTGTTTAGTAATGTAATTGATGTTGCATATAGCAATGATGAAACTTGAAATGTGATTTGAGATATAATGTGATATGAAGCCATTGTGATTGGCTGTGATGATTCAATTGAATTAAGTGGGGCATGTTTGCCTAGATGATGATGAGAATTGATAATGAAATAATAGATGAATTGTGTGTCTGATATGTTATTCATTTTCAGAGTTCTGAGTTTGGAGGCATGCCTATAAAATGAAAGGTAACAGTCTTGCCGGGTTGAGGATCTCTTCAATTTGAGACGAATTGAGATCCAAGAGACTGGGTCTATTACACTCTGCTAATTGTGATTATGAGATATATGATTTGTAACAGTCTTGCCGGGTTGAGGATCTCCTCGAGATTTGCCGAGTTGATGGTCCAAGAGACTGGGTCTGTTACACTATCCATGGATAGAGATATTTATAGATGATGCCTACGGGCTTGATGATTATGATTATGGACTAAAGCAGTAACTCTGAACTTGGAATAACATATCAGTGTGTTGTTTGGGCCCGAGTCTGTCTTTGTTATCAATGTGATATTAAATGTTGAAATAAATGAGTAATGAGATCTACAACTGCCTTTATTGGAAGTATGATTCATGTTTGATGAATTGTGGATAAAATAATGTTATGAATTATGCTTTTGTAATATGTGCATTGATGTATTGAAGGTGAATATGTTTTGAGGGACTTTCTTGATATATGATTTTATAAAAATAAAGTATGATGTGTAAAATATATATATATATATATATATATGAATATAGAATTTGTGAGAATTGCTTTCGTAAAGGTGTTGAATAGGTCTTTGAATGGTAATTGGTTGAATTAATGTATATGTTTATGTATATGAGATTAGTGGGAACTTATGAAGAATGCATTGAGAAAGGAAAACGTGGTAAGAGAACATTAAAACATAATGCTAAACATATGAGGTATGATAATTTTGGTAAAGTGTATTTTATTATTTAGTTGTACTACTAAGCTTTCGGGCTTAGCGCGGATGTTTAATCGCGCAGGTATTTATGCGGTTGATCTGGAAGTCTAGCTGTGATGCCATGAGAAGGGTAAGAGTGTCTCGAGACCAACTAGAAGGTGATGCATACATATGTGATTTTAATTATGTTGTATTTTTATAAGAATAATGATTTTCGTAAATGTTCTTTAATTTAATGTAATATCGCTTGAACTTGAATAAAGGGTTTTAAAGTAAAACGAAAAGTGACATTCTTATACTTTATATACGTATTGTATATATACCAGGTATATGTATAGTACTTATATAGAGTATGGGGGTGTTACATAAATACCAGGTAAGTACGCGTTATTCAATCTATTAATTTATTTTTCATAATAATAATAAAAAGTAATAATAAGAATAAATAATAAAAAACAATAAAAAACAATAAAAAAATAAAAAAATCATCATTACCTCGCTCTTTTGATTGGAACTGCGATGAAGCGGCATCCCGGCCAATATATCTAGATTTTCGTCTTCTTGATGCCGAATAAATTCCAATAATTCGGCATTAGAATGAGTCCGCAACCTTGAAGCATGCATCATTTTTAGAAAATATGTGCTGAAATTGAAAAGAAATTTGAAAGGATTACAAAATTGAAATTGAAATTTTGAGATGAAAAGGAGAATTGATGGCTTTTTATAGAGGAACGGCAAGCAGATGAAAACAAACTCAAAACTATGCATAAATAGTGAATTTTAATATTCATAAATAGTATTACTATTGATGAATAGTAAATGTCGCTATTTATAAATAATATTACTATTGATGAATAGTAAATGTTACTATTTATGAATAGTATTACTATTGGTGAATAGTAAAATCACTTTTTCCAATAGTAAACACTATTTAATACTATTTGTAAATAGTAAATTTACTATTTATGAATAGTAAATAGTACATGAACAATAACTGCACAGTAAATAAATAGAAAATTCGATTATTCACTTTAATCATTCAAATAATTGCGAGTATACAAGTATTTTTATACCCAGGGGGCAATAGGAAGAAATATGCCTAAAAATTAGCTAAACCTTTTAACTCGGGTCCAGAACCCAAATTTTCCTTAGGTCCAGAACCTAGAATTTTCTAAGTCCAGAACTTAGTTCGAGTCCAGAACCTAGAATTTTCTAAGTCCAGAACTTAGCTCGGGTCCAGAACCCAAATTTTACTTAGGTCTAGAACCTAGAATTTTCTAAGTCTAGAACTTAGCTCGAGTCTAGATCCCAAATTTTCTTTAGGTCCAGAACCTAGAATTTTCTAAGTCCAGAACAAAGCTTGGGTCTAGAACCCAAATTTTACTTAGGTCCAGAAGCTAGAGTTATCCTCGAGTCCAGAACTCGAATTCGGGTCCAAAACCCAAAATTCCCTTAGGTCAAGAACCTAGAGTCATCCTCGAGTCTAGAACCCAAAACAAGTTGCCATATCAAAAATTAAGTCTTATTGCTTTTCACTCTCTTTCACTAAGGTTTCAGATCATTCAAGCAGGGGGCAAACTATAGACCCTTAATTTTTGACCCAATCCGATCCATTATGTTTTATTTGGTTTAAAATGATTTTTGTTTTTTAATTGGTCCAAAATAATTTTAATTAAATAATTTTTACCTTAGTATCTAATTTTTGTTAAGAAAAAATAAAAATAAACAAATCAAAATCAAAAAATAAAAATAAAAATAAAAATCAAAGTCGGAAAAAAAAAATTGGCAGCGAAAAAAATTTCACAGTGAGCTTAGGATTGGAAACAAATCAAGGAAGGAAAAGCAACAATTCAATTCAATTGATTTTTAAGGGAGTAGCAGCACGAATTAAGCAATTCAAAGGCAACAAAGGCTTATCTTTGGAGCTAGTTCATCCAAGAAGAATTATTTTTGGAAGAATCAACAAAAGAAGGTAAGTGATTTTCCTTAATTAATTTATGTTACACAGTAGCTAAGTTATGGGATTAGGGTTTTTTAAATCAAAAACTTTAGAACTTTAATTTAACTCTTCCAAGATTAAAACATAAAAACTTGACTTTCTTTTCTAAAAAGACCTAAAATTGTTATTTTTTCTTCTTAAAAATCTTAAAACTCTAATTGAACATATTTTTCTACAAAACCAAAACCAAAATCTGTTTCTTTTAAGATTTTAAAGTAGGTTCTATTTCATTCAAAAAACCTTAAGAAAACATCTTTTCTACTTATAAAAACTTCAATCCATTTGTTTAAATTCACAAAACTTCATAGAATATCAAATTGACTTCTAAAACCCTAAAAATTATCTTTTACCTGAGAACCCTAATTTTAAAGCCTAAAATCCAAAATTCAACGTTTAAACCTAAAATAATAAACCCTAATCCTTTTAAAATCTTAAACCCTAATTTTTATGAACCCTAATCCCTTTAAAACATAAAAAAAACATAAAAACATGAAAACACAAAAATTGCACAGTAGCTTAAAATTCAATAATCAAAAAACCACAAATTTAAGTATTTTAAGGTATTCAAAACCCTAGTTTCATGATTTCACCATTCAAACCTTAATTTGGTTAATCAAAGAATCTTACCAATCATTTAAAACATAAAACCCTAATCTATTTTAATTCCATAAAAAGTCACAGTAGCTATAATTGAACTTTTATTTACTTTATTCAATTCCATATTTATTTATACCTTGATTTATTTCTTATGTTTTAATCTATTTAATTTCAATACTTGATTTATTTAATTTATCATGGATGGATGTTTATTTTCTTTAAATACTTTTGATGAATGATTTATTTATGATGAATGATTATTTACTTTTATTAATTAATTTAGATTTCCAAAAGTTGTAAGAGGTATGTTTCCACTCGGTGGGTACCTCGTTATTTAAACATCATGTAATTTAATTTGCTCCTCTATTTTAGAACTTATGTAAAGGACATGTTTCTACCTTTTGGTGGGTGTCCTATCTAGGCATGTGATGTAAGGACATGTTTCCATCCTTGGATGGGTGTCCATTTATTTGTTTTGTTTTGTTTGGACATTGCTTTGATTTTAATATAATGATGCTTTCTTTTTATTGTGTGTAGTATGGATAATATTATTATATTTAAGAATTTTATAATATTAAGACCTGTAAAGGAGGCCGGTTCCAATGAACCGGGCGTTGTGGGGGTGCTGGGCCATTTCTCACCTTCCCCACACGTACCCAACTTTCCAAACCCATTAGGGGGTTGGGGATTCCTTAGGAATCGAGTCATCCACCCCTTTCTTTTTCCCGGCCCGTTTGGGTGGCGACTCCATTTTCTCCGGACTTAGGTCAGTGTTCTCTAAGGCCCCGAGCCTAAACAGTGCCAAAGTCGCAAGAACCATTCCACCGGGAGTGGGGGCGAAAATCCCCGCTCACACTCCGTTCTCATTTTTTTTATAACTAAAATAAAGATTAAAATACCACAAAAATTCTTTTGGACTATAAAAAATAACGGACCGGACTGGGTCAAAAATTAAGGGTCTACAGTTTGCCCCCTGCTTGAATGATCTAATACTTTAGTAAAAGAGAGTGAAAAGCAATAAGACTTAATTTTTATGAGATGGTTGAGGTTTTGGGTTCTGGACCCGAGACTGAACCTGATTTGGGTACTTGGACCCAAGACTAGATTGAATTTGGTTTGGGTACTTAGTCCCGCGATTGAATTTGCGACGGGCTCTTGGACCCGAGATTGGATTGAATTTAGGTACTTGGACCCAGGATTGGGTGCTTTGACCCGAGATTAGATTTAATTTGGGTACTTGGACCTGGGATTGTGTACTTGGCCCTGAGATTGATTTCGTTTGGGTACTTGGACCCGGGATTGGGTACTTGGACCTTAGATTGATTTGGTTTGGGTACTTGGACCCGAGATTGGGTACTTGGACCGGAGACTGATTTGATTTATGTACTTGGACCCAAGAATGGGTACTTGGACCCGAGATTGAATTTGATTTGGGTACTTGGACCCGAGATTGGATTGAATTTAGGTACTTGGACCCAGGATTGGGTGCTTGGACCCGAGATTAGATTTAATTTGGGTACTTGGACCTGGGATTGTGTACTTGGCCCTGAGATTGATTTCGTTTGGGTACTTGGACCCGGGATTGGGAACTTGAACCTTAAATTGATTTGGTTTGGGTACTTGGACTCGAGATTGGGTACTTGGACCGGAGACTGATTTGATTTGTGTACTTGGACCCGAGATTGAATTTGATTTGGGTACTTGGACCTGAGATTGGATTGAATTTTGGTACTTGGACCAGGGATTGGGTGCTTGGACCCGAGATTGATTTGATTTGGGTACTTGGACCTGAGATTGGGTACTTGGACCCAAGAATGGGTACTTGGACCCGAGACTGATTTGATTTGGGTACTTGGACCCTAAATTGGGTACTTAGACCCGAGATTGATTTGATTTGGGTACTTGGACCCGAGAATGGGTGCTTGGACCCAAGAATGGGTACTTGGACCCGAGACTGATTTGATTTGGGTGCTTGGACCTGAGAATGGGTACTTGGACCCGAGAATGAATTGAATTTGGGTGCTTGGACCCGAGAATGAATTGAATTTTGGGTGCTTGGTCCTGAGACTGAGTTTGACTAACCTTTTATGAGTTGAGAAGTCTGATTGGTCCGGCTGTTCTATGCATTGTGGTTCTTTACCCTCAAAATGGATCTTCATCCTTTGAGATCGGGTCTTCACCCTTGAAAATGGATCTTCATCCTTTGAGATCGGGTCTTCATCCTTGAAAAATGATCTTTATCCATTGGAAATCGGGTCTTTACCATGGCTTCAGCTCTTTTAGCTGGACTGATCTTGTCTTTTGCGTCTTCATTCTTTTGAGAATTTTAATTTTCTTTTTATTCCATTCTTTTTTGTTCTTCCTTTGCACTTTTACAAAAAATTCAGCCCTTTTTAGCTAGCCTTCATATCCTCTCCTTGCCCCCATGTGTAACACCCCGATACCTGTTTAGTCCATTTTTGTACTAGTTTTTAGTGTGATTTTATGTGTGTTTTAGTTAATGTTTTGATTAATTGTTGTTTTAAGTGTGTTTAAAGTGTTGTTTTTAGGTTTAGGTGGAAAAACACCCTTGGAAGATCAAAACAGTGGAAAACAGAGCAAAAATGAAGAAACAGTAGCTGACACGCCCAAGAGACACGGCCAAGCCTCTGGCCGTGTCTCACCTAATGAGCAAAACCAAAGAACAAGCAAGAAAGAGCAAAAATCAGGCAGAAGGTGACACAACCAGGGGACACGGCCGTGTCCCTCCAAAAATGTCAGACACAGCCAAGCCAACTAAGGCATGGCCGTGTCACACTCCAAAGAGGAAGAGAGGAAAATCAAGCAGAGACGGACACACCCAGAGGACACGGCCGTGTCCTTTGCCGTGTCCTCCAATCCACATCAAACACGGCCAAGCCAATCAAGGCTTGGCCGTGTCGCCCTCTTGACAAGAAAGTAAGCAAAGAAACCAAGAAAGAAGCAGAAGCGAACACGGCCAGGAGACACGCCCAAGACACTGGCCGTGTCACATGACACGGCCGTGTCTTCTGGCCGTGTCTCACCCTAGATCAAACACAGTGAGGGACACGGCCAGGAGCTTGGCCGTGTCCCAAGGAAGAAAAACAAGAGACACGGCCAAGCTTGTTTTGGCTTGGCCGTGTCCCACCTGAAAAGTCAAATTTCTTTCAACAAAGTGGGGGACAAAGTGGGAGACAAACACTATTGCTTGCCAAAAGAAATAGAAGACAAATAAAAAGTGGGGGACAAAAGGTAATGGGATGAGTTGGAAAGCATGGGTGTTGATTTTTGAATGAATAAAAAGGGATTGAAGAGGAAAATGAAGGGAGCTTTTTGTTCTTGGAGCCAAATTTCTGCAAAAAAACGTGGGAGAGGGAGAGAGTGACACTCTCCCTTGTCCCTTCACCTCCAACCTCCATTTCCATCCTCTCCACCTTCTCCATCTTCCATTGATAGGATCTTTGAGGTTCTTTGGGATAAATTGGGTTACAAGTTCTCAAAGGTTGAAGAAACTTCATTGAAGGGAGTGGTGACTTGAGAAAGCTCCATTCCATCTTCCAAAGGCAAAATCAATTGAAGAGTTGGTGACTTGAGAAAGCTCCATCCAAAGGTTTGGTGACTTGAGAAAGCTCCATTCCACATTGCAAAGGGAAATCAACCATTGAAGAGGGCTTGAGTTCTTCATCAAATACATCAAGTGGAGCTAGGAGGAAGACTAGCAATCCTACTCTTGGCATCTTCACAAGGGGTTTTTCTATTCTCTCTTTTAATTCATGTCTTATTGTTGTTGTTGTATTAAGAATATTGATATTGCAATGGACAATTTGTATTTGTTTTATATTGAGTTGAATGAATGTTATAAATTGATGATGTTGAGCTAAATACCCATGTTTAGGGATTATAGCATATTTGGTCGAATGCTTTGATTTGATATTTACATTGATGTTCCTTGTTGATTGGTTGATTGTATTGTATTAAATGCTAGGTTGATAGATTAGCTACCTATTGATCTTTGAATATTGGATGATGGACCGAGAGGTGAAATCCGATATCGGAACTATATAATCGACCACCCTATGAATGAATTAGAAATATAAGTTCTAGGGTTTCATTAATTTGGTAATGTAAAAGAATTGGTCATTGTTAATTCATGAATGTGAGAACTAATGGATTGGTAATTGACTAATTAACCTTAAGGACAAATTAATTACAAGGTTATGTTAATGGATAATTGAGAATTGGGCTTTGATTGAATGGACCTATGACCCTAGGCACCTTCCCAAGAATCGATTTGATCTTGTACACCCACACACATTAATCTCTACGCACGTTAATTTTAGGTTTAAATTAATCTTGCACATTTCATACAACAACCACTTCCGCATTTAAATACTTGTCAATCAAGCTATTACGAACCACACCTTCTTGGGGAAACGAACTTGGGGCGATCACCTTTGCTACAGCTACCTCGTATACTTGCGAGTGACGCTTTGTAGTAGTACTTAATTTGAGCGCAACAATACCCTATATAAGTACTATGCGTATACCTAGTATACATACAGTAAATATATAAAGTATAAGGATGTCACTTTTCGTTACCTTTTAAAAACCTGTAACAGAGTTCAAACCATAATACATTAATTTAAATAACATTTACAAAATCATTATCTTTATCAAAAACTTCATTTATACATATAAATACTCTCTCGTCAGAAATACATCATAATTAAAGTTTATACATGTATGCATTACCCTCTAGTTGGTCTCGACAAACTTTACTCTTCTTGTGGCATAACAAAAGACTTCATATCTTCCATCTATATACCTGCGCGAATAAACACCCGCGCTAAGCCTGAGAGCTTAGTAGTCCAACTATAAAATATAAACATATAGTATAGAAGTATTGACATATAATGATACATCAATTCAATATATAATTAGTTCTTATCATATCTTCTTTTCTTTTTAATTTCATCTTTAATATATCCTAGCTAATTTCAAATATGATGTACATATATACATAATATTATCACCAACCCCAATGCATCACCAATACTCAAAACCAATATATTAATACCCCTACATTATATATACCATACCAATCATTATTGCAATACACAAATTACATATCATACAAATCATAAATCACATTTACAATAAAGACAACCTTTATCATCAACCACAATTCATTTACATATTACACTTAATAACATTATATTATTCACAATTCACCAAGCATAATTCATTATTAATACTCACAATCAATATTTCAATACTTGCAATTCACATTGACAATAAAGACAGACTCGGGCCCAAAACACTAATATGTTATTCAAAGTTCAGAGTTACTGCTTTGGTTCATAGTCACAATCATCACGCCCGTAGGCAATGTATATACATGTATCTCTATCCATGGATAGTGTAACAGACCCAGTCTCTTGGACCATCAACTCAACACATATGAGGAGATCCTCAACCCGGCAAGACTGTTACAAATCATATATCTCATATTCACAATTCTCATAGTGTAACAGACCCAGTCTCTTGGACCATCAACTCAACACATATGAGGAGATCCTCAACCCGGCAAGACTGTTACCTTTCATCATTTCTTAGGCATGCCACCCAAATCCAGAACTCTGAAATTGAATAACATATTAAACAAACAATTCATTTATTATTTCATTATCAATCTCATCATCAATTAGGCCAACATGCCTTATCTCTTTCAATTGAATTATCATAGCCAATCACAATGGCTTCATATCATATCATATCTCAATCCATATGATACATATAGCATCATTGATATCACATTTCAAAGTATATTATTCATATAATACATTGCCATACACAAGATTCACAATGCATATAACATAACATTTTCTCACTTCTCAAAACACATTAACATCATTCATTACTAGAGCATTTATCATAACAAATTGCACATACCTTAAGAATGATCCTCATTTCTTCCTACCTTTCCCATTTCATATTTCATCCTTTATATATATTCTTCATTTACATTCACAATATAATAGCTTATTTAACACTTTCATCCCAATGTGTTAATGTTCAAAGACATATAAGGATATACAATCAAATAGGGTTTATGCTTACCTGGTTAATGATCTTCACATCCTTCACATCATTCAATCATCACCTTAGTCCAATTATGTTAACAATATAATAGATCACTTAACACATTTGCAAACAAATGTGTTAAGCCTCAAATTATGTAATTAAATACAATCATATGTATTGGTACTTACCTCAAGAACTAGTCCCATCAATCTATACATTTCTTTTCTTTCCAAGAATTCTCCACATTTAGGTTAATGCAACCCAATCTCTTCAAAACCTAATCCAAAGGAATATTAGCAAAATGACCATATGAATAGTACATTCTGGTTTAAGACTCCATTTTATCCTTATTTTGAAAAATTGTATAAAATAATCTACTTGTCTAAAAATTCTAAAATTTTTACAGAATTTAGTTTTGTATCTTAAAATCATTCCTGTAAAATTTCAGATCAAACTGAACACAAAATCTTGGTCAAATAGTTCACCTAACCAGACTGCCCCAATTGCCCTGCATCCTGGCAGCAGTTCTGAACTTTGTGAATTCCATAAATCAAATTCAATCAACGTGGTTCCAAATTATTTTTCTCAAATACTAGACTCACTAAGAAACAACATATCCAAAATTAAATTGGATATGATTTTTTTACATTTTATTAAAAATCCCGAAATATAGCTGTCTCAGTTAAGGTACCTGCTGGAACAGGTCTAATAAAAATAATCTTTCTAAACTCATAACCATTCCAAAATCGAATCAACATATTTTTCAGTCATTCTATACTGATAGAGGCACAACATATCAAAAATTCAATTCAAGAACATTTTTCTATAATTAATTAAAAATCATACAAGTCACAGCCTTTACTAATTGTAAAACAGAAAAAAATTCACTAAACACAACTCTTACTCTTCCATCACCAACACCAACCTAGCTTCTTATCTTTAATTCCATTTCAACACTTTTACACACACCATACACAAACACACTCCATCAACCATCCATATCAACTCATCAATCCCAAACACAATTTCAAAAGAACAAAGGAAAATCAAGAGAAAGAACTTACCTAAGTTGTTGAATTCCACAAATCTTCAATTAAATCCTTTGATTCTCCCTTCAATTTGATGTTAGAACTAAACAAATCTCACTTTGCTCTCTCTTGTCTAAGGAGGAGCCAAGCAACGTGGAGAAGAGAAGAAGAAGAAGAAGGAAATGAAGAAAAGACAAAATATCACCTCTTTAAATCTCCACCAAGTGATTCAACAAGAGTAATTACCTAAACACCCTTATACCATTTGTCTTGATTACCATTCATTACATGCCCTTTATAGTAACTTCACACTTAACAAAAATAAATATCTTCTTTCCTTGACTCTTCATTTTGACCAACTTATATGTTATATATATCATCATATACACAACATATACCATTCTCTCTAAACCCTAAATTCTTTCCCAAATCACATATACATAAACATTCTTTTCTCTATTTCTTTTCTCTTGTAATTTAACACATATATTCAATCCAATTATATAACAACAACAGCAACATAATCAGAACTTCTAGGGCATATATGAGGATATTACAATTCTCTCCCCCTTAAATAATTTCGTCCTCGAAATTATCAGTACCATAACAATTTATTCTTAACAAAATACTATCTTAACTCCCATATGAAGTTAATTATACGCTTAAGTCATTATATCATCAAATCATATAACTCCAACTCTCCTCTTTAGAATCAACCACCTTCTTTAAATTCTATAACTCATCATTCTATATGTTTATACATCTGGTTACTTTCTTAATCAAACATTCAAAAGATCACATTACATTTCCTATTAATATCTTTATACCAGAATCAGATCATCATATAGCACAATAATACTTTGTCAAATCTTTATATTTAATATATTTTGTTATTTCACCTCTGTATAATTACTCTCTTAACTTTAACATTAAAAACCATTGACTTATATCTGAACATTAATTATCCCTTCATTACAATCACTGTCTAAATAGACATTTATCACTCTCAATAGATAACAAAATCCTAATTTTTCATAAATGGAGTTATTTCTTTAGCATGCTTTTCACTTAACTTACATATTAATACATTATCTTTCAACTTATTTTATAGATAACCAATCTTTTTCTCTTCTTATCATGATTAACAATTACTATACTCCACTCATTCATGTCCAATCATACTTTAAAATTTACATCATATACATTATCATGTAAATACCTATTTTCTTAATACAACTATACACATTAAATTTTATTAATGATCCATAATCTTAGCCAAATCCAGATCAATTAATCTATCTGTCACAATATACCCACGTTCCAATCTTGTTCAATTCCAACCAACGATTAAGTAATCTAACTTATCATGAAATTTCACAATTTTCATATAAGTATAAATATAACTTAATTCCATAAGAGCAAACTTATATTCAATTTCTGCTCTCTTTCAATCTATTTTCAGTCAAATCATCATGATAACAAATCACTTCTAATATCTTTTAATATACACATAGTTTATTCTTTATTATCTTAGTATAATTTCCACCAATTCTCATAAAAATGTTATATCATACTTAATATCTATAATTCATTCACTCAAACTTTGAGTTCATTCCCTTAAACCTCAAGTTACATACCATAAACATATTCAGTATAACTTTCATTCATATAATATAATTTCTCCCTTTTACTAACTCTTCACATTTCCTATCATTGGTATATTTATTTTGATTACCTTTTTGTCATATTATCCATAACTCAACACATTTCAAAATTTTTTTAAATTTTTTTTTTTTTACAGTTATAACCAAATTCTTAACATAAAAAAAATAATAATAATAATAATAAGGTACAACTTTAACCATCATAATTTTTAACTATACTTCTCAAACAAAATTGTCAACCTCACCAAATCCGTATTACAATCATTATATCTAAGATCCAAATCCATGGATAACAAATTAACCGATCCAAAATACTGAACAAAACACATGACTTTAAGAGATTAATATTCAAACCTAGAACTTTCAATTCAATACTGTTCTTTTATAATTCTATTCTCAATCTTAACATTTTTAGTATAACAGAAGTTAACACATTCCAACTTCGTTTCAACCAATTTGTATTCGCTTATATGATCCTTATCAACTTAACTCATGCTTTAACAATATTACTATATACATATTCAATCATATACAGTTCTTATACAATTTCTATTCATCACTTCATTTCTAATCCATCTACAATCTCTTATAATATAATTACATAGAACTTTTCATATGTGAATACTTTGAAACTCTAAATATAATATAATCATCAAGTTCAATACTCATTATAACAATTTCCACTGTCCAATATTACTCAAGTTCTTTCCATTCTCACTTCCATCACATAATCCATCTAGCTTTACACAGTTCAAGACCTAATCTCTCTTAGGTCCACTAATACATATAACATTGTTTTTCCATATCACTAATTCTATAATTATACCACATATATCTTCATAAGCCATCCTCATAATGTGATTCACAAATGTGTTTATATATCATAATTTCATTCATATTGGAAAACTCAATTCACATATCATATACATGTATACACTTAATTATATGCTCTTATAGTATTTTCCTTTTTCATACATTCAATACAAATTTAGTGTTTATCATTTTCTTTTAAACACTATCCTTCTCATTCTTCCAATATGATATAAAGTATTTATTCACACTACAAACATATATATTCCGACTATAGTAACACTTCATATTCATCTCAGTCACATTCCCAATGTGACATCTCTTTCACTTTCGTCTTTAAAAATATTTAGTACACTCCCATATTCATTCTTACCCTGTTCAGTAAAATGACTTAAAATAACTCATTTCTATTTACTTATCCACTTCCTTGATTATTTCAAAACAAATTCTCATACTATCAATCACATTACTCAATTCATAATACTTCCATATGCAATACTAGTCATTTCACTTAGCTCATGCATTGCATATACAGTTAACTATCAATATCCCAATAATCTTTATCAAATTCCACTAAAACTTTAACTTCTCAATTTACTACTTCGTTTAAGCTTCAATTTGCCAAACTCATCTTTTCTATCATCACTTTAAAAACATCTTACAAATATATATCACAAAGCAATATTAAAACATATAATTTCCACAATCATAAAGCTCACTTCAAAAATCTCAAATATCACATATTATCACCATTACCATGAGCTTTCACAATATCCAAGCATCTCACATTTCTAACATTGAATTTACTATGCTCGCATTATAGTAACAATACTAAGTTATATTCTTACTTAACCACTATCATCTCTTTTTCCTTTAAACACAACCTTAACTGTATACACATCCCAACTTTACATAATCACACTTTGTCTCTACTAAACAACTCATTCAACATTCCACCATACTCTCCTCATTTAAATAACATAACTTTCAATTTTAACAATTCGATATCATTTCCGCTGTCTAGTAAATTCAACATTAGCAAAACCAACATAAACTTTATTATAAAGAGGTTCAAAGTATAGAAGAAAAAGTACATACTCTTATCTTGATTTGATTTTCAACTCATTTTCAAATTTATTCTCCTTTTCATTTCTTTATGTTTCAATTCATATTATGTCCTACATAATATTGCTCATAAACATCAACATTACATTCCATGTTGCACACAACATGACATTTTCATATGCATCATCAATATACATATATCATATTACATTTCACAATTAGTTTCTCATAATCAATTAGGCACTATGCCTCAATTATAATTCATTTCCAACATCATTGTCAACAATCATAATTTCTCATCACATCAAAATAGTATACACATATATCATCAACTATATTGAACATCTCATATAACACAAATATTCTATAATTCATATAATGCCACATCCGAGACCAACCTAGGTGTCAATGCATATGCATGTATTACAAATTTCATTTCAAAACTTTTCCTTTTTACTTTTATTTAAACTTTTCAAAAAAAAAAATTTTTTTTCTGACTTAGGCCAAGAATCTCGAACCTAAGCTCTGATACCAAAATAATTGTAACACCCCAATACCCTATATAAGTACTATGCGTATACCTAGTATACATACAGTAAATATATAAAGTATAAGGATGTCACTTTTCGTTACCTTTTAAAAACCTGTAACAGAGTTCAAACCATAATACATTAATTTAAATAACATTTACAAAATCATTATCTTTATCAAAAACTTCATTTATACATATAAATACTCTCTCGTCAGAAATACATCATAATTAAAGTTTATACATGTATGCATTACCCTCTAGTTGGTCTCGACAAACTTTACTCTTCTTGTGGCATAACAAAAGACTTCATATCTTCCATCTATATACCTGCGCGAATAAACACCCGCGCTAAGCCCGAGAGCTTAGTAGTCCAACTATAAAATATAAACATATAGTATAGAAGTATTGACATATAATGATACATCAATTCAATATATAATTAGTTCTTATCATATCTTCTTTTCTTTTTAATTTCATCTTTAATATATCCTAGCTAATTTCAAATATGATGTACATATATACATAATATTATCACCAACCCCAATGCATCACCAATACTCAAAACCAATATATTAATACCCCTACATTATATATACCATACCAATCATTATTACAATACACAAATTACATATCATACAAATCATAAATCACATTTACAATAAAGACAACCTTTATCATCAACCACAATTCATTTACATATTACACTTAATAACATTATATTATTCACAATTCACCAAGCATAATTCATTATTAATACTCACAATCAATATTTCAATACTTGCAATTCACATTGACAATAAAGACAGACTCGGGCCCAAAACACTAATATGTTATTCAAAGTTCAGAGTTACTGCTTTGGTTCATAGTCACAATCATCACGCCCGTAGGCAATGTATATACATGTATCTCTATCCATGGATAGTGTAACAGACCCAGTCTCTTGGACCATCAACTCAACACATATGAGGAGATCCTCAACCCGGCAAGACTGTTATAAATCATATATCTCATATTCACAATTCTCATAGTGTAACAGACCCAGTCTCTTGGACCATCAACTCAACACATATGAGGAGATCCTCAACCCGGCAAGACTGTTACCTTTCATCATTTCTTAGGCATGCCACCCAAATCCAGAACTCTGAAATTGAATAACATATTAAACAAACAATTCATTTATTATTTCATTATCAATCTCATCATCAATTAGGCCAACATGCCTTATCTCTTTCAATTGAATTATCATAGCCAATCACAATGGCTTCATATCATATCATATCTCAATCCATATGATACATATAGCATCATTGATATCACATTTCAAAGTATATTATTCATATAATACATTGCCATACACAAGATTCACAATGCATATAACATAACATTTTCTCACTTCTCAAAACACATTAACATCATTCATTACTAGAGCATTTATCATAACAAATTGCACATACCTTAAGAATGATCCTCATTTCTTCCTACCTTTCCCATTTCATATTTCATCCTTTATATATATTCTTCATTTACATTCACAATATAATAGCTTATTTAACACTTTCATCCCAATGTGTTAATGTTCAAAGACATATAAGGATATACAATCAAATAGGGTTTATGCTTACCTGGTTAATGATCTTCACATCCTTCACATCATTCAATCATCACCTTAGTCCAATTATGTTAACAATATAATAGATCACTTAACACATTTGCAAACAAATGTGTTAAGCCTCAAATTATGTAATTAAATACAATCATATGTATTGGTACTTACCTCAAGAACTAGTCCCATCAATCTATACATTTCTTTTCTTTCCAAGAATTCTCCACATTTAGGTTAATGCAACCCAATCTCTTCAAAACCTAATCCAAAGGAATATTAGCAAAATGACCATATGAATAGTACATTCTGGTGTAAGACTCCATTTTATCCTTATTTTGAAAAATTGTATAAAATAATCTACTTGTCTAAAAATTCTAAAATTTTTACAGAATTTAGTTTTGTATCTTAAAATCATTCCTGTAAAATTTCAGATCAAACTGAACACAAAATCTTGGTCAAATAGTTCACCTAACCAGACTGCCCCAATTGCCCTGCATCCTGGCAGCAGTTCTGAACTTTGTGAATTCCATAAATCAAATTCAATCAACGTGGTTCCAAATTATTTTTCTCAAATACTAGACTCACTAAGAAACAACATATCCAAAATTAAATTGGATATGATTTTTTTACATTTTATTAAAAATCCCGAAATATAGCTGTCTCAGTTAAGGTACCTGCTGGAACAGGTCTAATAAAAATAATCTTTCTAAACTCATAACCATTCCAAAATCGAATCAACATATTTTTCAGTCATTCTATACTGATAGAGGCACAACATATCAAAAATTCAATTCAAGAACATTTTTCTATAATTAATTAAAAATCATACAAGTCACAGCCTTTACTAATTGTAAAACAGAAAAAAATTCACTAAACACAACTCTTACTCTTCCATCACCAACACCAACCTAGCTTCTTATCTTTAATTCCATTTCAACACTGTTACACACACCATACACAAACACACTCCATCAACCATCCATATCAACTCACCAATCCCAAACACAATTTCAAAAGAACAAAGGAAAATCAAGAGAAAGAACTTACCTAAGTTGTTGAATTCCACAAATCTTCAATTAAATCCTTTGATTCTCCCTTCAATTTGATGTTAGAATTAAACAAATCTCACTTTGCTCTCTCTTGTCTAAGGAGGAGCCAAGCAACGTGGAGAAGAGAAGAAGAAGAAGAAGGAAATGAAGAAAAGACAAAATATCACCTCTTTAAATCTCCACCAAGTGATTCAACAAGAGTAATTACCTAAACACCCTTATACCATTTGTCTTGATTACCATTCATTACATGCCCTTTATAGTAACTTCACACTTAACAAAAATAAATATCTTCTTTCCTTGACTCTTCATTTTGACCAACTTATATGTTATATATATCATCATATACACAACATATACCATTCTCTCTAAACCCTAAATTCTTTCCCAAATCACATATACATAAACATTCTTTTCTCTATTTCTTTTCTCTTGTAATTTAACACATATATTCAATCCAATTATATAACAACAACAACAACATAATCACAACTTCTAGGGCATATATGAGGATATTACACCATGCAAGCTTTGATTGACGTTTGTATTTTTTTCTTATTCTTCGCACAAGCTCGCATTTCTTCTCTTTGCAAAATTACTAAAACTTTCTCAAGAAATGGGCATTCCATGCCCCCCCTGATTTGATATCTTCTTTTGATTTTTTACTTCACAGGGTGTTTGTCATTCACTTTGACAAAGAATAGACAATACAAGACAAGAAAGTGCGACGTGATATGCTCATGTATGCATGATATGTATGAATAATGCTTACAGTCATTCCATTGACCCACAGACCGAGGTGTTCAGCAGAAGTGTTCTCATTGGTTCCTTTCAGATGCCCGTTCATTTCTTGCACTGGAATGACAGGTTGATTCACATTTATGGCTTTTATCTTCAAGATGTTGAAAATATGAATAATGGAGGCCCCAAACACTAGAGAACATCCATTTTAAAATATGATTCAGCATGTCAGTTGGTAGCTTCTTCATGACCTTAGGGTATATCCCAAAATATACCCTAAAAGTTTTGGAGTTATTGTTATATTTGGAGTTAATGTATATGTTTAATGGAAGTAAAAAGGGGAAATATTATAAGATGATATATATATAAGGAAATATGGGAATATAAATACCATATAAAAGATATATACATATACATCACATATACATGGGATATAAAGTGGTGTAGGGAAAGTGAGTTATGTATATATTTTTATAATTAATTAATTAATAATTATGATGATAAGGACAAAAAGAAAAAGTGAAAAGAAAGTCAAAGGTTGGAAGAGAGTGTGTGGTGGAGATTTATTGTTTTTATTATTATTGTTATTATTATTATTATTATTATTATATATATATATTTGAGATAAGAATAAGAAGACAAGAAAAGGAAAAACGTGTTCTTCTTCTTCTTCTTCTTTTTGGTCGAGGGAGAGAGAGAGAGAGAGAAGCTAGAGAGAGAAGGAGGTGATTTTGCTTTTATTTACACCAAATACTTAAGGATTTCAAGTGGATAGTGAAGATTTGGCTAAGAATCCAAGTAAGTTCTCTTTCTTGATTTCTTTGGTTTATTTGAAGTTGTATGAAGGTTTGATTGTTGATAATTGAAATTAGGGTTGTATTATTGTAGTATGTTAGAGTATGTTTGATTTAATTAGGTTGGTGTTGGTGATTGAAGAGCAAGAGTTGTGTTTAGTGGAATTTCTTTCTGTTTTACAACTAGTAAAGGCTGTGACTTGTATGATTTTTAATTAAATATAGAAAAATGTTCCTGAAGTGAATTTTTGATATGTTGTGCCTATATGAGTCTAGAATGACTGAAAAATATGTTTATTCGATTTTGGAATGGTTATGATTTTGGAAAGATTATTTTTATTAGACCTGTTCCAGCAGGTACCTTAACTGAGACAGCTATATTTCGGGATTTTTAATAAAATGTAGAAAAATTATATTCAATTGAATTTTGGATATGTTGTTGCTTAATGAGTCTAGTATTTGAGAAAAATAATTTGGAACCAAGTTGATTGAATTTAATTTATGGAATTCACAAAGTTTAGAACTGCTGCCAGGATGCAGGGCAATTGGGGCAGTCTGTTTGGGTGAACTATTTGACCAAGATTTTGTGTTCAGTTTGATCTGAAATTTTAAAGGAATGATTTTAAGATGTAAAATTAAGTTCTGTAAAACTTTTAGAGTTTTTAGTCAAGTATATTATTTTATACAAATTTTCAAAATAAGGATAAAATTTAGTCTAAAACCAGAATTTACTATTCATATGGTCATTTTGCTAATATTCCTTTTGGATTAGGTTGTGAAGAGGTTGAATTGCCCTAATCTAAGTGTTGAGGATTCTTGGAAGAGTAGGTGTATAGAGTGGTGTAAGTTGGTTTTAAGGTAAGTACAAAGTTTATATGATTGCACTTATTTACATGAATTAAGACTTAACACATTTGTTTGTAAATGTGTTAAGTGAATTACTATATTGTCAATATAATTTGATTAAGGTTATGATTGGATGATGTGAAAGATATGAAGATCATTCAAATAGGTATGTACAATGCAATTTGTTATGATAAATATTGTAATGATGAATTGTGCTAATGTGTTTTGAGAAATGATGAAATGTATTGTAATTGTGGTTGGTAATAATGATTGAAATGAAATAAATAGACATGTTGATTATATGATGATGAATTTAAGATATATGCTCAATATAATTGTTTATGTATACTTGAATGATGAAGTGCTATAATGTGAATTGAAATATGATAAGAGGTGAAGCCATTGTGATTGGCTATGATGAATCAAATGAGATGTGAAGCCATTGTGTTGGCTATGAGAATGTAAATGAATTATAATTGAGGCATGGTTGCCTGTTTTGAATATGAAATGAATTGAGAAAGAAATGTACAAAGATATAAATGAAAAGAGTTGTGTCTAATATGTTAATTCAACTTTCAGAGTTCTGGATTTAACGGCATGCCTATAACATATGAAATGTAACAGTCTAGCCGGGTTGAGGATCTCCTCAAGTTGTTGAGTTGATGGTCCAAGAGACTGGGTCTGTTACAAGTGTTAACAGTCTAGCCGGGTTGAGGATCTCCTCAAGTTGTTGAGTTGATGGTCCAAGAGACTGGGTCTATTACACTATATGAATTATAAATGTGAAATATATGAAAAGTAACAGTCTTGCCGGGTTGAGGATCTTCTCGATTAGTCGGGTTGATGGTCCAAGAGACTGGGTCTGTTACACTATCCATGGATAGAGATATGATATATGTTGCCTACGGGCTTGATTATTGTGATTATGGATCAAAGCAGTAACTCTGAACTTTGAATAACATATTAGTGTGTTCTGGGCCCAGGTCTGTCTTGATTTTCGATGTAGTTTATGAAACGTGAAATGAATGAATAATGAAATCTATAGTTGCCTTAATTGGAAATGAAATGTTATGAAATATGTTATGTAATATGTATATTGATATGTTCCTTGTGAGTAGTAGTGATGGAATTGTGGTTGGTGTTATTGATATGTATGTATGTATGTAATATATGAGATTAGTTGAGATATGTGTAAAGTGTAATTGAAAAGGGAAACTACGATAAGAAACTAACAGTACTTAAAGTTAGTATATGGATATACGTTAGAATTTCTGTATTGTATGTTTATATTATTCATTTGTACTACTAAGCTCTCGGGCTTAGCGCGGATGTGTTAATCGCGCAGGTGAGTAGATGGTAGATCTGAAGTCTTTCGTTTTACCACAAGAAGAGTAAGAGTTTGTCGAGACCAACTAGAAGGTGATGCATGCATGTAAAATTTTTTAATATTGTATATTGACTAAAATGTTTTGTTACTATATATTTGGATTGTTTTGAGAAGTAAGGATTTTTTTTTAATTATAATGAACAGTGACATTCTTATACTTTATATACTTACTGTATGTATACGAGGTATATGTATAGTACTTATATAGGGTATGAGGGTGTTACAACCTTACTAGTATTTCCTTTGCCCAATGTGTTCTTTGAGGTTTGATAGTTCAACATACCCCCCTTAACTTGAAGGCTTTGTATGACAAAAATAATTTTTTTTATTTTCTGAATTTTGATTTTGAAATCAAATGTTGGCTTTGCCGAATTAATGTTAATGTACCTCAGGACTTGATTTTCCAAATTAACATATCTATAACATGACAACCCTAGTTACCGTACTAAACTCAGGAATCATTTCTATTTAAGCAAGAATTGTTGCACTTCAGATAGGCACATACACATTACTTGGCCAAAGGTCTCATTGAGTTTAAATATTGTCTATCTCATATGCATGCTTATTCAAACTATCTCCACTAATAAACTCTACCTACCAAGAGAGATCAACAGGTCTTTGATAGGCTTGAAATGGGGTCTATTAGGGACACAGGTTTATGTGAAGGCCATTTGTAAGTTGGAGCCGATGTGACACAATGGACAAACCTTCACACTACAAATTTCTTGTTTGAACTTTCGGCAGCTGGGAGCAATCTTGCTAAACTCTAAATTCTTTCTATCTTCTTGTCATTAATCTGGATCTTGATTAGGATAGTCTTTGCCCCCACAAAAAGTTTGTTACCCAAATTTGTTTCTTTTCTTCTTCTCCCTTTTCTCTCTTTTTATTTTTCTTACTCTTCCTTTTCTTTGAGCATTTTATCCTTTTATCTTTCTTCCTTGTAGGACTGTCAAATACAGAACTTTCAGGAACTGAATGGTCTTTCTCCTTTTTTTCCTCCATTTTTTATTGAATCTTTAGTTGGGTTGGACCAATTTAAGTCAAACTTTCCTTATAAACCAAGCAGAAGCCTTTTGCTGCCTTAGGTAACAGAGAACTCAGTTGGCTTTTTCAGTCGCCCTTTTGGGTTTTATTTCTTCTCTCTCTCTCTTTTTTCTTTTTCTTCTCTCTTTCTTCTCTCTTTCTTTTTTCTTTTTTTTCTTTTTCTTTTTTATTTCCTTTTTTTCTTGTTTGTCTTTTTTCTTTTTATTTCTAGCTCTAACAGAGTTGTCTTGTTTGTACCAACTTGGGTTTCCAATAATGGATGAGTGGAGTGATATAAATCTTCTTTAACAGGGATAAATCATTTGTTACTCTAATGTTTCTTGATAGATTAGAGATATTAAGTGAGCTTCAACTACCCTTATGGTCTTGAGAACATCAACTATCCTTATGATCTTGAGAACTTCAACTATCTTCATGGTCTTTACTATTCATTTCTTTCTTTGATCTTCTTGCCTCTTCACCTTAGTGATTATAAGACTTGTCAAAAGTATCACAACAGTTCAGGGTAGATTGTTGGGGTTTATAAGCTAATGAAAAGAAAGCTAAAATTTTATGAAGGCTCAAAGGGACAACTAGGGATTGATATTTAATAGGGTGGATGCTAGTTGTTGGCTAACCAAACAATGCCTAGATCATTTCTCTCTTAAATAAGCAGAGTTTAATTTCACCTCAAAAGTTTGTCAAAGCATGTTCTAAGACTGACTAGGACCTAAACAAAGATAATTATGCAGGAGCCCTCTCTAAGTAAGCATACACAACTCAATGCTATAGAGTAATTCCCTCACCTAATAAAGTCATTCAAGTCATGATGCCTAGACACATTAATTTATGAACATCAAGCTAAATTCTTCATCGGTTAAGCACCAAAATGAACAAAGGCCAACAAAATTTTTGATGAAAGTAATTTATTCAAACAACTTTAAATTTGAAAAAAAAAACATAATTGTTCCAATTAAATATTAAAGAAAGCAAAATAAATAGAGCAACACTCCAAGCTAAGGGAAGTTCGTTGAGTTTAAGCTTCTTTTTCTTTCACATCTTCAATATTTCCATCTTGAAAGGATGATAAAACAAAATCTTCTTCTAATCATTTTCCTACCATGAAGGTTGCTGGTGGTGGCACCTTGTTGAACCTTAGAAATGGATTACCTTTGGTATCGGGCTTGTCCGGCTCAGACAACTTGCCATTATCAATTAAATTCTTGATCTCATGCCTCAACTTCATGCAATTGTCCATTTCATGTCTAGGCCTTTGATGGAATTGGCAAAATGCATTAATATCAAAGTTAGGTGGAAGAGGATTAGGCAAAGGACGAGAAGTCAAAGGTTGTAACAATCCCTTCTTTTGTAGCTTATTGAGAACCCAAGACAGCGGCTTCCCTAATTCTAAAAACTGCCTCATTCCTCCTTGACTAGTGACATTAGCATCAACTTCTTTTTGTGAGCTTTGATTGCCCGACTGGTAGTTTCCTTTCTCATTCCTTCTTATTGAAAAGTAATTTTTTCCCCTTTCCCATTCTTCAATTTGCAGGCCAGCTTGGAGAAGATCTTTGAAATCCCTTATAAGGCTGTGAGACATCCTTTCACGGAGATTGGGCAGGACACCTCTCACGATCATCCTTATTTGATCAGATTCATCAGGCCTTTTCTTGAACAAAGCAGCCTTATTTCTCCATCTTTTCACATAGTCCACAAAATTCTCATTTGGCCATTGCCTAATAGACTCAACTTCCATTAAGGTAACTTCCATCTCGACATTATACCCATATTGATGGATGAAGGCATTGTATAGCAAATCCCAACTCTTTTGTGTTCTATCATCTAAGGCATTAAAATAATTTTGGACAACAGGGTCCAATGAGAGCATGAAATATCTCAGAGTTTTAGCTTTAGTAGCTCGGGCAGACTGCATAGCAGTGACATACTACTTCACATGGAGGTGAGGATTTCCAGTTCCATCAAACTTCATAAAAGATGGCATCTTAAACTGGTACGAAACTTCTTCATCTAGCTCAAATAGTTTGTCGACTTTGGACATTTCTTCGGTTTTTAGTTTCTTCTCAAATTTCTTTTCTAAATCAGCAATCATCTTCTCAACATCAGATGTCTCAGTCTTTTCAATGGTTGCCTTCTCAACAATCTTCGGCTCCTTTTTGTCTTGAGGATCTTGGTAATATTAAGCCCAATCACCATCATCAATGATCACCTTTTCATCATCAAAAGCTACTTCACCAATTTTATTCTTCACTTCATCCTTTGGCTTCTTAGTGCTAGCTGATGCTTCGACATGATTTCCTTAAATCGCAGCCAATTGGTTCTTCATGGTCTCAGCTAGGGCCTCTTTTATTTCTTCCATCTTGGCATTGAGGGCATCATCCACCATTCTTTGAATTTGTTTGGGATCCATTGTTTTTGGTGAGCAAGTGATTTAGTCATTGCTAGATTCTTTGCTACCGGTGTAGGTCAGATTGCTGTAAGCTTTTGAACTATTGTAATCCAGGGCTGTGAGCCAGAAAGGATCAATGATATGAGATACAAATGTATACATGTATGCATGTATGTGTGAGCGGGGATTTTTGCCCCCACTCCTGGTGGAATGGTTCTTGCGACTTCGGCACTGTTTAGGCTCGGGGCCTTAGATAACACGAAACTAAGTCCAAAGAAAATGGAGTCGCCACTCGGATGGGCTGGGAAAAAAGAAAGGGGTGGATGACTCGATTCCTAAGGAATCCCCAACCCCCTAATGGGTTTGAAAAGTTGGGTACATGTGGGGAAGGTGAGAAATGGCCCAACACCCCCACAACGGCCGGTTCATTAGAACCGACCTCCTTTATAGGTCTTAATATTATAAAATTCTTAAATATAATAACATTATCCATATTACAAAAAATAATTAAAATAAAGCATCGATATATTGAAAATCAAAACAATGTCCAAACAAAACAAATAAATGGATACCCATCCGAAGATGAAAACATGCCCTTACATCCCATGCCTAAATAGGACACCCACTGAAAGGTAGAAACATTTCCTTTACATTGGTTCTAAAATAGAAAAAGCAATTTAAATTACATGACATTTAACTAATGAGGTACCCACTTAGTGGAAACATACCTCTTACAACATTTGGAAATCTAAATAAATTGATAAAAGTAAATAACCATTCATCATAAATAAATCATTCATCACAGGTATTAAATATCAATAGAAAGTAAACATCTATCCATGATAATTTGAATAAACCAAGCATTGAACTTAAATAAATTAAAGCATATAAAATAAATCAAAGCATAATCAAATATAGAATTGAATAAAATAGATTAAGGTTTTAAAGGAATTAAAATAGATTAAGGTTTTGGAATTTGTGGAATTAGGCTGCTGTGAGTTTTTAAAGGAATTAAAATAGATTAAGGTTTTAAGTTTTAAAAGTTGGTAAAATTCTTTGATTAACCAATTTAGTGTTTGAATGGTGAAATCATGAAACTAGGGTTTGGACACTTTAAAATACTTAGATTTATGATTTACGGTTACTTATTATGGTTTCAAGCTTACTGTGTAAAATTTAAATATTTATGTTTATATGGTTTTTAAGGTTTTAAAGGATTAGGGTTTAGAAAAAATTAGGGTTTAAGGTTTTAAAGGGTTTAGGGTTCATTGTTTTTGGTTTTGGAGTTGGATTAGGGTTTTAGGATTTTTGATTTAGGGTTTCGGGGAATGAATTATTTTTTTAGGATTTGAAAATCAATTGAAAATTTAATGAGGTTCTAAAATTTGTCCAGAACTTAGAAAAAGTGAATTGAGGTTCTAAAATTTTTGAATTAAAAGAAAGAATGGGATGATTTAGCTACTGTGAAAAAATAAAAGAAATTAAGAATTCAAACCTTCTTTCATAGGTTACACCAAAAATCGCTTCTTGGATGAACAAGGTCAAAGACAAGCTTTACTGCCTTTGAATTGCTTGAATTGTTTTTCTGCTCCCTCAAAAAATCAGCTTGATTCAAGGTTTTCCTTCTCAGTTTCGGATCCAATTTTTGATCAATTTCTCCTCCGATTGCTTCATTGCTTTTTTGTGTTGTTTTTGGTCTTATTTATAGAAGAATTTTATACTTCATTCCTAATTATTCACGAAACATAATATTGATAAGAAAAGGGAATTGAAACCTAATTGCATTAGGTTTCGAAAAAATTAGCGTCGAAAAAATTTTGCTGGCGAAAAAAACTGGTGCGGAAAAATTGCGCCGGAAAAAAAAAATTACCGCAGTTGGCTGCGGCATGGGCGTGGGACTAGCCTGCGGGCCATTTCACCCGCAGGAAATTCCTACCGGTCCCTCGCGCTAGTTTTCGGCGACGATTTTTTTGTCGTCGATTTTTTTTATTTTTTTGATTTTTATTTGTTTATTTTTATTTTTTACTAATAAAAAATTAGATACTAAAGCAAAAATTATTTAATAAAGATAACAAAATTTATTTTGGACTAATTAAATTATATTGGACAACACAAAAATTATTTTGGATTAAATAAAATATATTGGACCGGACTAGGCCAAAAATTAAGAGTCTACAGTTTGCCCCCTATTTGAATGATATGAAACTTTAGTGAAAGAGAGTGAAAAGCAATAAGACTTAATTTTTGAGATGGTTGAGGTTTTGGATTCTAGACCCGGTTCGAGTTCTGGACTCAAGGATAATTCTAGGTTCTGGACCTAAGAAAAATTTGGGTTCTGGACCCGAGCTAAGTTCTAGACTTAAAAGAGATTTTAGGTTCTGGACTAAGGGTAATTTGGGTTCTGGACTTAAAAGAGATTCTAGGTTCTGGACCTAAGGAAAATTTGGGTTATGGACCCGAGCTAAGTTCTAGACTTAAAAGAGATTCTAGGTTCTGGACCTAAGTAAAATTTGGGTGCTGGACCCTATTCGAGTTCTAGACTCAAGAATAATTCTAGGTTCTGACCTAAGGAAAATTTAGGTTCTGGACCCGAGCTAAGTTCTGAACTTAAAAGAGATTCTAGGTTCTGGACCTAAGGGTAATTTGGGTTCTGAACCCGAGCTAAGTTCTAGACTTAAAAGAGATTTTAGGTTTTGGACCTAAGGAAAATTTGGGTTCTGGACCTGAGCTAAGTTCTGGACTTAGAAAAGATTTTAGATTCTGGACCTAAGGGTAATTTGGGTTCTGGACCCGAGCTAAGTTCTGGTCTTAAAAGAAATTCTAGGTTCTGGACCTAAGG
Organism: Garcia nutans; assembly: GCA_947685225.1. NCBI lineage: Eukaryota > Viridiplantae > Streptophyta > Magnoliopsida > Malpighiales > Euphorbiaceae > Garcia > Garcia nutans. Next base: position 17,589,964 of record CANTUV010000033.1, on the reverse strand, counting down.
AAAATTTGGGTTCTGGACCCGAGCTAAGTTCTGGACTTAAAAGAGATTCTAGTTTCTGGACCTAAGGAAAATTTGGGTTCTAGACCCGATTCGAGTTCTGGACTCAAGGATAATACTAGGTTCTGGACCTAAGGAAAATTTGGGTTCTGGACCCGATTCGAGTTCTGGACTCAAGTATAATTCTAGGTTCTGGACTTAAGGATAATTTGGGTTCTGGACCCGAGCTAAGTTCTGGACTTAAAACAGATTTTAGGTTATGGACCTAAGGGTAATTTGGGTTCTGGACCCGAGCCAAGTTCTGGACTTAAAAGAGATTCTAGGTTCTGGACCAAATGGTAATTTGGGTTCTGGACCCGAGCTAAGTTATGGACTTAGAAGAGATTCTAGGTTCTGCACCTAAGGAAAATTTGGGTTCTGGACTCGAGCTAAGTTGTGGACTTAGAAGAGATTCTAGGTTATGGACCTAAGGAAAATTTGGGTTCTGGACCCGAGCTAAGTTCTTGGACTTAGAAATAAATTCTAGGTTATGGACCTAAGGGTAATTTAGGTTATGGACCCGAGGTAAGTTATGGACTTAAATTAGATTCTAGGTTCTGGACCTAATAGTAATTTGGGTTCTGGACCCGAGCTAAGTTCTGGACTTAGAAGAGATTCTATGTTCTGGACCTAAGAAAAATTTGGGTTCTGGACCCGAGCTAATAATTTTTTTATTTTAAAAAGTTTGGCTAATTTTTATGCATATGTCTTCTTATTGCCCCATGCATGTAAAAGTATTTATATACACGCAATTATTTAAATGATTAAAGTGAATATTTGAATTTACTGTTTATTTACTGTGTATTCACTGTTCATGCACTATTAACTATTCATAAATAGTAACTTTACTATTCAAAAATAGTAGCAAATAGTATTTACTATTGGATATAGTACTTTTACTATTCATCAATAGTAACACTATTAATGAATAGTGAAATATACTATTCTTCAATAGTAATACTATTCATGAACAGTTTTGAATTTTATTTTTTTGCTTTCCGTTTCTCTATAAAAACCCATCATTCCTTCATTTCATTTCACAGCAAGATTTCTCAAGATTTCTCAAGTTATATAATTCTCTCAAATTTTTTCAAATTTAGCACATAGTTTTCAAAGAAATGCATGCTTCAAGGTCAGGGACTCATTCTAATGCCGAGTTATTGTAGTTTATTTGGCATCATTAAGATAGAAATATAGATATACTGGCCGGGATGCCGCTCCATCGCAATTCCAATGAAAAGGGCGCGGTAATTTTTTCTTTTTTCTTGATTTTTCGTCTCTGGGTTTTTTTTTATTTTTTATATGATTATTATTTTTTTTATTTTTTATTTATGATTATTTTTTATTTTTAGTTTGATTTTTTTTATTATTGTGTTTGCCTTTATTATTATTTTGTATGTTTATTTTGTATTATTATTTTTTCGAAAAATAAATTAATTTAAGCAGATGGAATAATATGTACTTACCTGGTATTAACTTACCTGGGTCTGTGTTAGCATGATTATTGCATTGTTCAGGCTGGAGGGTGTATTTACAAAGCCCGACAATGGTACGATGCAGTGCCTTCTCGAGTAAGGCGAATTATCCGAGATTGCGGCTTTAAGCAGTTCATCTTACAATTGCCATTCGAGGAATACCAGATAGACCGGACATATAAAGGCCTTTTAAGATAAAACCATCATATAAAGGCCTTTTAAGATAAAAATTGAGCCAATTCATAGTTATTGGATGAACTATAAAGGACGGGTTGGAAGAGACACGGCCGAACAATATGCTCGAGGATTTTTGTTATATCTGCTCGGGTCGACCATCTTAGGCAGCACTGAATCCTCCATCCACTTGTCAGTGTTGAGTGCCCTTTCTTATTTCAGAACGGTACTATCTTCTAGCTGGGGTGAAGCTGGTCTCGCGTGTCTTTACCATGGTCTTGATAAAATTTGCCGAAATAAGAATTCTTTTGTCGACTTGATGGCGGTTGTCGAGGTATTCTTTCTTCCACTAATGTCATTTCCACTCTTTTTTTGCATGAATGTGATCTTTATTATTATTGTAGGTATGGGCATATGAACACAACCTCATGAGGGTACCCGGTATTTCTCGAGAGAGAATCGGGTATCCAAGATTAAATTACTAGTTGTCCAATTGTGTAGACGTTCCTGGCTCTCATCATGTGCATACTCATCGCTTTGTGTTGAGCCGCTTAACCTGGGATCAGGTAAAATAATATTAGTATGCTTTAAATTTTATGTGAAAGTTTACCTACCTTATGTGATTTTGCAGGTAAATTTTGCCTGGTGGAATCCAGAAGAGCGAGCCAACTGGTCTCCTTTGATGAGGGCTACGCTATCTTTCCAACATTCTCACCGTGTCATCGCTGGCCCAGTGTCCAGTAGTTGGTTTCTCGAGGAGAGATTTTATGAATGGTTTCTTGATCTAGAGCAGCGGAGGGTTCCGATGCAAATCCTGAAATATACTTTAAATATTATGTCAATGCCGGAGGATGCATGGTGGCCGACCCGGTATGGTTATGGTGCCGAGTCATTTCTCCATCTACCAGGTCCATTTTATGCCTATTTTATTCAAAGAAGACTCTTGAACTTTGATGTATCTCCTGTTGGTGTGCGGGAGATTTTTGACGAAAATGAGAGTAGAGATGAAGAAGAACATCACGGAGCTATAGGAGAGCCTGTTTTACATCTCGGGACTAGTACTTCTCAGGTAAAACTTTTACCACTTTTCCCTTGCAACTGCTTTTTTCTTTCTTTGATTCTTTAATGATTGTTGCAGGCTATTGGCCCATTTGATCATGAGGCTGGACCTTCTTTTACTACCCCTTCATTTGCTCGTTCTAGCCCGCCAGATATGCCATCTCATCCGCAGGGTATTAATTTGAATTACTTGGTAAGTTCCTTATTTCATGGTAATTTATGCTATATGTATGCTCTTACCTTTTCCTTTTTGGCTCACAGCGGATGCTTGAAGAACAAAATAGGAAACTTCAAGAAGAGTTGGTTGCTAGTCGTTAGCAGGCTTCTCATTTTGAAAGTTTATATCATCAATTCGAACAACATTTCTGAGACTTTCGATTTTAGGGGATAAGGGATCCCGGCGCTTCTTCATCAAGAGGCCCCCATACCGATGACCATGAGATCCTTTCGCCTGCTTCTGATGAGGACCATGACGGATCGAAACTTCAATGTAATAAAGATTTTGGTGCTCCTGCTTCGGGTGATCCCGGGATGAGAAATGTGCCAGATTTTGGTGCTTCAGCTTCGGGCAGACTCGGGATGAGTAATTTGCCCTCTCCTCCAACAGGCGATGACTTTTTCAAGGCTTTATTTGATGACCTACCACCACCCTCTTAGTGATAAGTAAATATTGTAGCAATTGTAAAATATTGTACAATAAAAAAAAATACAAATCCCATCTTTACTGTAACTTTTTTTTTCTTTTTTTTTTCATAGCGCCACTTTTTTTAAACTTTTTTTTATCACATCATAAAACAGTGAATCACAATTTCACAGCCGCACCATTTGCTAAAGCCAATTCCAACGCGGTAAAGGAAATTGTCGCCAATTCCTTTCCTTATGCCATATTGTCTTACCCTTTCCATCACCTTTTCCTTTTCATTTTAGGAAAGGCTTATTTCCTCTATATAAATCACTTTCATGCCTAATTTAATACAGAAGCCAAAATTCTTTCCAATTCAACATGAAGACCCCTTTAACAATTTTGATTTTCCTTTATTCATCAACCATGACGAGCATCATTTAAAGAGAATAAAAATTATATTTAAGAATATGGATGCCACTCATTGGAAGCAAATTTCGTGGTCAAAACTTGATGTTTTAATTCAAAATGTTAAATTGGACCACTCTTTCTTACATGCCGTGGCTTCCTTTTGGAATACGAATTCTAGGGTATTTAAAATTAATGGCTTTGAAATATGTCCCTTGATTGAAGAATTTGAGGCCATCCTTGGATATCCAAATAATCAACAAATGGCATTACCTACACTGATTTCTAAGACTCAACAGAAGATGCAGATGTTATTTCAAATTTCAAAACCCGAAGTTCTTCGGTTGATGAGAGGTGAAAAAATTCTACTTGCTCCTTTGATTGACTTTTGTCTCTCTCATTTGGCCCCTACTAAGGCATGGGGACGCATGCTCTGTCTTTGCTTGCTCGGCCAATTCTTGCTTGTTTCTTCTGACGGCAATATTGATCCACGAGTATTGGATATTATGGACCAAATGGAAGGAGGCTTATCGCCGATACCTGTGATCTTAGCCGAGACCTTAGTTGGGTTAGACCGATTTAAATCAGGATTGTCAAAGAGACTGACTGGAGTCTGTTACTGCTTCAGGTAATTACCTAAACTGCCCTTTCGGGTTTTCAATTTAGGTTTTCTTTTTTCTTCTTTTCTCTAATTTTTGCCTAGTCCGCCCACGTGGGTTTTCGGAACTAGCGAGCTGTCCTACTTTTTTGGTGTAAGCTGCCCTAGCGGATTTTCAACTTAGCATACCTTTTCTCTCTTTTTTTTTGTTATATATTTTTTATTGTTCTAAATTTTGCCTAGTCCTCCCATGTGGGTTTTTTGGAACTAGCGAGCTGTCCTAATTTTTGCCTAAGCTGCCCTCGCAGGTTTTCAACTTAGCTAACTTTTTTTTTCTCTCTTTTTTTCTTTTTTAATTTAATTCCTTCTTCACAGATTTGGCTTCAGGAGTATCTTTGTTTGCTTGATACTCAATCCATGGATTTTGCCAGATATCTACCACGTCATTATTCTGCTAGGAAACTACTCCATCTTGTTTCTTCATATGCTTACTGGGTTGACTGGATCCACTCACGTGCTAAAGTCAATATCCGTTGGTTGGTCCCTTGGTGGAAGATTTCTCATATCACCATGCGGACATACTTGATGTATGTTCCCCTTGCTGCTCTTCATCACGGTACATGCTATGATCCTCGCCGACTTGGCCATCAGTATGGAGCTGAGCCTCGTGATTATGACTTTACTCCTAATTTAGACATGCCTCGCTTGACTGAAGCCTACTTGGATCGGCTGAGGCAAAGCTGGCCTGCACGTTACGTTTATAGACTGCCATAGATTTTACATTTGTCAATTCAGAAAGTGTATTATTAGGATGAAAAAATAATTAATTAAAGTAATAAAAAAATGCTTCTTTTCCATTTATAATTTGTCATCACCTTTTGCTATTGTGTTTATTTATTTCATCCATGTCTGGTCAAATACTTATAACAGTGCACATAGAACAATTTTAACATTAATTCTGTTTTATTAAATTGGGGAACAACCAAACATAAAGCCATCATACACAAGATCACTCATGTTGCCAATTAGCCCTTTCGGGTTTTCTAATTGACGATTTTCTCTCATTTATCCCTAATTGTTGCCTAGCCCGCCCTTTTGGGTTTTCAGAACTAGCGGACTGCTCTAACTTTTGCCTAGGCCGCCCTTTTTGGGTTTTCAACCTAGCGAGCTCTTTTTTTATCATACATAAAACCTCTTCAACTTGTCAATGTTTACTGGCTCACTAAATTCGTTTTCATCCATGTCTGACAACTTCATCGCACCTTTGTTCATGATTTGTTTCACGACATATGGCCCTTCCCAGCTAGGTCTGAACTTCCCTCTTGGATCAGATACATTAGGACTACATTGCTTCAACACTAAATCCCCAACCCTGAATTTTCTGATTTTAACCCTTCTATTGTAGGCCCGAGCTATCTTCTTTTGATACAGTTGGTGATGATACAATGCTTTTAACCTTCTCTCTTCTATTAGAGTTAATTATGTATATCTGCTTGCTACCCATTCCATTTCAGGCAGTTCAGCTTCCAAGACTACTCTCAATGACTTGATCTCAATTTCAATTGGCAACACTGCTTCCATCCCGTAAACCAAAGAGAACGGTGTCATTCCAATAGGCATTCGCACACTTGTCCTGTATCCCCATCAATCAAAGGGAAGCATCTCTGACCAATCCCTGTAAGTGTTGGTCATTTTGGACAGAATTTGCTTAATTGTCTTATTTGTTGCTTCTACTGCACCATTAGCCTTTGGTCTATAAGGAGAGGATCTATGATGATGGATTCGGTACTTTGAGAATACATCCTTAACTGCTCCCTGAAACTGTACCCCATTGTCTGATATCACACTGTGCGGGACCCCGAATCAGCAGATGAGGTTCTTTTCAATAAATCTAGCCATTTGGCTTACATCCAGTTTGTTGAAGGACTCGACTTTAACCCATTTTGAAAAATAATCTACTGTCACCACAATGAAACGGTGACCGTTTGAAGCTGTCGGATGTATCTCTCCTATAATGTCGATACCCCAGGTGGCAAATGGCCAGGGTGAAGACATAGAATGCAATTCTTCAGGAGGCATGTGATTCAAGTTAACATACATTTGACATTGTTGGCACTTCTTGGCAAACTCAGTACAATCTCTCTCCATGGTCAACCAGTAGTAACCCTGTCGAATAACCTTCTTAACTAGGGCCAAACCACTCATGTGCAGACCACAACTTCCTGCATGTATCTCTGACATGATGCGCTCCACTTTAGGTTTTCTTAAACATCTCAAATGGACCCCATCAGGCCATCTTCAATATAACTCCCCATGGAATGTGATGTATTGCAAAGACCACCGCCTTATGGCTCTTCTCTCTTTCTTTGTTGCCCCCGGCGGGTATTCTCTTTCCTCTAAAAATCGCCTTATAGTATCATACCATGCATCATGGTCTATATCAATTTCCATGATTGTTTCATATTCATAGAAAGGAGTTGATGAACTGGTCAAGATCAGAGGCTTAAGGAATAGGCTAACAGGGTTTTACCATACCGAAGCCAATGTGGCTAGGGCATCAGCCATCTGATTTTCTTCTCTCGATAGGTGTATAAACCTACACTCCTTAAAGTTCTTATTCATCATGGTCAAGTAATGGTGGTATGGTTTTAATTTTTCTTCTTTCAACTCCCATTCTCCATTTACTTGGGATACAACTAGCCATGAATCGCCAAAAACTTCCACCTTATCCACCTTCATAATCATTAGGGTTTCCAAACCGAAAATACAAGCTTCGTACTCCACCATATTATTGGTTGCCCTAAATTTTAACTTTTTGGCTAAAGGGATGAGTTCCCCTTCGGGCGATTCTAGTATAACTCCCAAACCTGCTCCTTTCCTATTTACTACTCCATCAAAATACATTTTCCACCCTTGTACTTCAATTGCTTCTAGATGTTCATCCGGAAATTCCAATATTACCTCTTCGCTATCTGGTAATGGTTGTTGGGCTAGGAATTCTGCCACTGTTCTGCCTTTAATTGTTTTCCTGGTTATATATTCAATCTCAAATTCTTCTAATATTATCAACCATAGACCATACTTCCCAATCAAAGAGGGTGTCTCCCTTAAGTACTTCATTGGATCCAACCTGGAAATTGCTTGCACACTATATGATTAAAAGTAATGCCGCAACTTTCTTAGAAGACCAATCCACGGCTATACAGGTCTTTTCAATGACACTATACTTAATTTCATAAGGTAGGAGCTTTCTACTCAAATAGTAAATGGCATGCTCAATCCCTGACTCATCTGCTTGGGCTAGCATGGCTCCTATTGACTCTTCTTCTACTGCTAAGTATAGTAATAGAGGTTTGCCGGGTTTAGGTGGTTTTAAAACAAGTGGATTCAACAAATACTCTTTTATTCACTCAAAGGCCTTTTGACATTCTTCATTCCATATGACCGGCTGATTCTTTCTAAGTAATTTGAAGATAGGCTTACAGATTGTTGTGAGTTTTGCTATAAATCTGCTAATGATTTACCAATGAATCCTTGAACTTCTCTCTCCGTCTTTGGGGCTGGAATATTCCTGATTGCTTTAACTTTGTCAAGATCAATTTCAATGCCATTTGGACCAATCACATGTCCTAATAATTTGCCCGAAGTAACACCGAACACACACTTCTTCGGGTTCAATCTTAGCTTATATTTCAAGGCTCTATCGAAGAGTAATTCTAAGTTTTGGAAGTGTTGTTCCCTTGTGTCCGATTTAACCATCATATCATCAACATATACTTCAACTTCTTTGTGCATCATGTCATGAAATAGTGTGGTGGCCATCCTTTGGTAGGTTGCTCCAGCATTCTTTAAGCCGACCGGCATCACCCTATAACAAAATATACCCCATGTGGTAATGAAGGCAGTTTTGGTTTTATCCTCTTGGGCCATTAACACTTGATTGTATCCAGAAAATCCATCTACAAATGAGTGTAGCACACTAGAGGCTGCACTATCAATGAGAACGTCTATATGAGGTAAAGGAAAATCATCCTTAGGGGAAGCCTTGTTCAAATCTCTATAGTCCACACAGACCCTTATTCTCCCATCTTTCTTTGGCACTGGTATTATGTTGGCTAGCCAATCTGGGTATTCTATCACTTCAAGGAACTTCACTTGTATTTGCTTAGTGACCTCTTCTTTAACCAATTCTGCCCACTCAGGTCTTAATCGCCTAAGCTTTTGTTTGATAGGTTTCATGTGAGTGTAAATAGGAATATGATGTTTGGCTATGTCTTGATCTGTCCCAGGCATATCCTCATAAGACCAAGCAAAAACTTCTTCATATTTTTTGAATATTTTTTAAAATCTCTCTCTAATCAGGAGTAAGGTCGGATGCTATGCTAATGTTTTTAGGATTTCAGTTGTTCCCAAATTTAATGATTGTGTGTTAACAGAATTAATATTAAAGATGCTCATGTAACTGCTATTTGAATGTATGCAACCATCAGGAGAAACATCACACAAGTAAGCAAAATCAAACTTTATTGCATTCATTTTGTTAAAGAAAACATCATCATCCTCATACAAAGCAGACAAATTAAAATCAAAATCAAAATCATTGTTCTCAAAATCATAAGGCAGGATGTCTTCAAACTTTTCTTCAACTAGGGTAGTAATCTCCTCCGGAGTCCTCTCATCTTTCAGGACAGCTTCATTCTTATCTTTTGGATTGGATTCTTTGTTGGCTGGCAAGGTGAGCTCTTTCTTCACTTGGTCTACTAGCTTGGCCACATCTGCAAAAATTTCAAAACCTGGGATTAACTTACCCATGAACATGATTGGCTCGGGCTTTCCTTGGAGTGGCCCCATGCCTAGAGCCTTGATAAAGATTTCTTCAAGTGGTGGGAAGCTCATCTTCTCACTCTTCTTTGGCTGGACATCATTGTCCTCATCATATCCCAACCCCTTCTTGGAAGTTTGAGTTCTAAAGTCCGGCAGCTTCGTCAAATCGGCTTTACCCTTTCCAAGACCGGCTCCGGGAAGGTAGTGTTTTATTAGTTTTTGTCATAGAATTGTATCTTATTTATTATGATGATTATTGTTTTCTTTAGGTATTTTGGTAGTTTTAATATGTTTATTTAGTGAATTCATCAATTTTGGTAGTTTTAATTTATTTCAGTGTTTATGTCATTTTTGTCCTAGTTTTTAGTGTGGCGTTTATGTGTTTTTGGTTAATGTTTTATTTGATTCTTGTTTAAAGTTTGTTTCAAGTGTTCGTTTTAGGTTAATATGCAAAATATTTCCTTGGAAGAAAGAATAGCTTGAAGCAGCAAGACACGGCCAAGCCACTGGTCGTGTCTCACATTAAGGGCAAAACCAAGGAACTAAGAGTGGAAAGAAGATTTGGCAGTAGCTGACACACTCAGGTGACACGGCCAAGCCACTGGCCGTGTCACATGACACGGTCATAAGCTTGGTCGTGTCCCATACTTAGCTAAGGAAAAAGACCAAAGAAAGAAGAGCAAAGAAGGAAGGAATCAGTAGGTGACACACTCAGGTGACACGGCCAAGCCACTGGCCGTGTCACATGACACGGCCAGGAGCTCGGTCGTGTCACACTCAATTCCACGGAAGAAAAGATGAAGGATTACACAGAAGCAGACACATCCAGGTGACATGGCTAAGCCACTGGCCGTGTCACATGACACGGCCACCAACTTGGCCGTGTCACTCCATGGACTAAAGGAAGAAAGAAAATGCGGATTTTGAGCGAGGTTTCGTATAAATAAGAGGGTTAGGGTTTTTGAAAAGGGGGTTAGACAATTTATCAGCCATCAAACATAAACTTTAGGGTTTCCAATAGTTTTCTTGGAGAATTTTGATTACACTTTGATGCAAACAGTCTAGATTAAATTTGTTTTAGCCACTGCAATATTCTTCTAGCAAAGTCTGAACAAGAGATTCTTCAGAAGCTAAAGAAAGATTGTAATTTGGTTTTGTCCTCAAATTTTATCTCTTAAGTTTCATTGGAATTGTATTCATGAATTCTATTATGTCTAAATTAATTTCTTTGAATTTTAATGAGATGAATCTGTTTGATAGCATTATTATGAACTAATTTGATCTAGTCTAGGATTTGTATGGATCTACTATGATTGTATGAAATGGTTATTGCTCTTAACTAAATTATTTCTTTAGCCTTAATTGAATGGATTAATGTTAATTTATAATTGATTGGCCACAAATTATGTGTTTGAGGTATTAGATGAAGGATTGAGAAATGAAGTCTAATGCTAGAACAATTCAATTAGGGACTTAGGTGAATTAGAAATATAACCTAAGAAAAGGATCATTTCAATTGTAACAAGATTATTTGAGAGAGGTTTGAATGCGAGAGCTTATTTCCTTGATTCGATTAATTAAGTTGCTTGAAATCTATCTTTGAAATTAAATCGGTTGAAAGGAATAGCCATTCATACATATAAGTTAGTAGAGAAGTGCAAACCCTAGACCTTTCTATTAAGTGAATCAATATATCAACTCAGTTTACTTTCATTGTTTTAAATTCCACTCGATCTGTCTTCGTTAGTTTTTAGCAATTTAAATTTATTGATTATTTGTTATTTGCGATTTGATAATCAATTAGCCTATCTAGCTTCCTTGTGAGACGACCTTGAGGTGTTCACCAAAATACTACAGCAGCCTCATATACTTGCGAGTGTAGTTCTAGTAGTTTTAACAAGAGCGCAATAAGTTTTTGGCGCCGCTGCCGGGGAGGCTAATTGGCGTAATTCTTTATTAGGCATAAATATTTTAAATTATTTTTCATTGTTAACATTTTATTTTATTTATCTTTTGCTTTTAATAATTGCTTTTTCCAGAAATTTTGTTTATGCAAGGCAGGAGATCACTCGTAGGAGAGCTATACCCAGTTATTCCAGAAATTCAGAGAGCGAAAAGGAGCAGAGAAGAGTTTGAACTATATACCGGATTTGGTACAGAGGAGGACACTTCTGATTTTGATTCAGATACTGCACAATCTGCCAATATGGGAGACGAAAGGCAAAGAACTATGAGGGATTTTGCTAGACCTGTCATTGGAACTTCCACATCTTGTATAAGATTGACAGATGCAATAAGAAATTATGAGTTGAAGAATATCCATTACAACATGCTGCCATCATTCTATGGAGTTCCAAATGAAGATCCTTTGAACTTTATCCGGGATTTCTACTCCACCCTCAACACATTTCCATTGGGAGGACTAACAGAAGAGTAGTTGAGGATGAGGTGTTTTCCGTACACATTGAAGGATAGGACAAAAAGTTGGCTTATGATGTTGCTTGAAAATTCTTTGACAACTTGGGAGCAAGTTTATAACAGGTTTATGGGCAAATTTTACTCACATCAGAAGACAGTTGAATTGAGAGGGAAAATAGCTACATTCTCTCAATTTGAAGGAGAGCCATTTCATGAGGCTTGGGACAGGTTTAAGATGTTATTGATCCAGTGTCCACATCATCACTACCACTTCAACTTCTGAATCAGTTTTTCTATGATGGTCTAACCCAGCAATTTTAGAATACTGTTGATAACGCAGCTGGGGGAGCTATGGGAGAAAAGACAGCAGATGAAACTTATGAAATCTTTGAAATGTTGGGAGCTAATTCTCAAAAGAAAAGTGTAAGAGGAAGAAGTAAAGGGGTGAATCAATTGGAAGCCAACAGTGAGATGGTCGATCAGATAACTGAATTGACAAGGCAAGTGCAGATGCTGAACATGAAGAACAATACTTCTTCATCCACTCAAGAAGTGTGTGGAATTTGTGGAACTTTCGGGCATGGAGCAAATATATGCCCCTCTGCATATGAGTCTTATGGAAATGAGGCTAAGCAAGTCAATGCTATGGGGGGATATCAACCAAGGGCCCGGAATGATCCTTACTCAAATACTTACAATCCTGGTTGGCGGAATCATCCAAATTTTTCCTGGGCAACAAATAATTCTCAACAACCTTTCCATTTGCTCCAGAGACAAAACCAACCGCAGGGTCAATCTTTAAATCAAAGGCAGCCTAAGAGAGAGAGTTTGGAGGATAGTTTACAGGCCTTTATCCAAGTTAGTGCTAAGAATCAAGAGATGAATAACAAGAGGTTGGATTCCTTAGAAGCATCTTTTAAGAAAGTGGAGACCCAAGTGGGAAAACTTGCACAACATATGCAGATTCAACAAAAAGGGAAATTTTTGAGTCAACCTAAGCAGGCACAATCAGTGACTGTTCTTAAAAGTGGTAAGGTAATAAATAATGATGTTGAAAATAATTCTGTTAATGTAGGTGATCAAAAGAACAAAAAGGAAGGAGAACCAGAGAACAAAGGTGCTAGAGAAAGATCAATGGAGAAATCCCCTTCAGCAGATTTACACAAGGCAAGTAACCCTTACCCGCCACCTATACCATTCCCCAGCATGTTGAAGAATGATAAACAAGATAAGCAATTTTTGGACATCTTCAACATGCTGTCTAAGGTAAGTATTAACTTACTTGAAGCAATAAAGAACATGCCGGCTTATGCCAAATTCTTCAAGGAACTGAACACCAAGAAAAAGAGGTATGAGCCAAATGAGAAGGTGATAGTATCAGAGGTAGCTAGTGTTGTTTTGCAGCATAAATTACCTCCGAAGCTAAAGGATCCTGGTAGTTTCATAATTCAAATTACTATGGGTAATTGAAAGGGGACTGATGGCATGTGTGATTTAGGAGCCAGTGTAAATTTGATGCCTTATTTTATGTATCTCGAATTAGAACTTAGGGAACTTAAACCTACCAAAATGGTGTTGCAATTAGCTGACAGATCTCTTAGATTTCTGAAAGGAGTTATAGAAGATGTGTTAGTTAAGGTTGGTGGGTTGATAGTGCCTGTGCATTTCATAGTTCTTGACATGGAAGGAAGTAACCCTACACCATCCGCACACACTATTCTACTGGGTAGGCCTTTTATGGCTACTACCAACACCTTGATAGATGTTAAAAATGGTAAATTGTCAATGATTGTCTTGGGACATAATGGTTGAATTTTCTATTTTTAACACTTCTCCCATTCCTACAACTGCATTATATGAGGATTGCTCTTTAATTGATTGTATTGACGCAGTTGTTTCAGATGTTTTCTTGCAGACAGGTTTCTCGGATAAATTGGAGATGGCACTGACCTTAGATCGTGGCTTAGATATGTTTGACTCAGAAATTGCCAGTTGCCTTGAGACATTAGAGAGTACTGAAATAGAGGAACTTAAGGAGGACCCAATATTTGAACTTCCCTCCATCCAAAAGGAAGAGAAAATCCTTCACTTGAGTTAGAGCTGAAAGAGTTACCTAAAAATCTGAAATATGTGTTTTTAGGAGATAACAATACCTTACCTGTGATAATATCTTGCGAACTTAGTGAAAGGGAAGAGATGAGGTTGGTGAGTGAGCTAAAAAGATTGAAAAGAGCAAGAGGATGGGGATTGAGTGACATCAAATGTATTAGCCCTTCAATGTGCATGCATAAAATCACCTTAGAAGAGGGAGCTAAATCTGTGAGGGAGACCCAAAGGTGCCTTAACCCAAACATGAGTGAAGTGGTTAAGAAGGAAGTGCTTAAATTGCTTGATGAAGGAGTGATATATCCAATAGCTAATAGTGAGTGGGTGAGCCCAGTACATGTAGTGCCTAAGAAATCAGGAATCACTATAGTGAAAAATGAAAAGAATGAATTGGTTCCTACTAGGACTACTACTGGGTGGAGAATGTGTATCGATTATAGGAAGTTGAACAATGCCACAAAGAAAGACCATTTCCCTCTTCCTTTTATTGATCAGATGCTGTATAAACTTTCTGGACACTCACATTATTGCTTTTTGGATGGGCTTTCAGGTTATTATCAAGTGCTGATATCACCAGAGGATCAATCCAAGACTACTTTTACTTGCCCTTTTGGGACTTATGCATTTCGGCGTATGCCCTTTGGCTTGTGCAATGCGCCTACAACTTTTCAGAGATGCATGATGTCTGTCTTCACAGAAATGATAGATGATTTTATTGAGGTATTTATGGATGACTTTTCTATTTTCGGTGATTCTTTTGATTATTGCCTCAATAAACTTGTTCTTGTGCTTGAGAGATGCATTGAATGTAACCTCACTTTGAGTTGGGAAAAGAGTTATTCCATGGTTACTCGGGGCATTGTATTAGGCCATGTTATGTCAAGTAAAGGGATTGAGGTGGATAAGGCTAAGGTAGAGTTGATTGCTAAGTTACCCCCACCTACCTCTGTTAAGGGAATAAGAAGTTTTCTAGGGCATGCAGGTTTTTACCGGAGGTTTATTAAAGATTTTTCTAAAATAAGCCAACCATTGTGTCATTTGCTTGGGAAAGATGTTCCATTTGAGTTTACTGCATAATGTATGCAAGCCTTTAATTCCCTTAAGGAAAAATTGACTAATGCACCGGTAATTGTAGCTCCTGTTTGGTCTTTACCTTTTGAAATTATGTGTGATGCCTCTAATCATGCAGTAGGAGCTGTCCTTGGGCAAAGGGTTGAGAAAGTTTTGAGAGTAATCTATTATGCTAGCTTGACCCCGAATAGTGCATAAATGAATTACACAACAACTGAAAAGGAAATGTTATCTATTGTTTTTGCCTTAGATAAGTTTAGAGCATATTTAATTGGGTCGAAAATTATTGTGCATTCAGATCATGCAGCTCTAAAATATCTCTTGACAAAACAACATGCTAAACCTCGCTTAATTAGATGGGTGTTATTATTGCAAGAATTTGATTTCGAAATCAAAGATACTAAGGGAAGTGAAAATGTTGTAGCTGATCATTTATCTAGATTACCCTTCTTTTGTGAAAATCTTGCATTTGATAGCATTCATAAAAATTTAGAAGCATTTCCTGATGAGTAGTTGTTTGTGGTAATGAATGCATCTTGGTTTGCAGATATTGCTAACTATCTTGCTTGTGGTATTTTGCGTTCTGACATGTCATTTCAGGAAAAGAAAAGGTTTTTGCATGTGAGTAAATTTTATTTTTGGAATGAACCTTACCTATTCCGGATATGCAAAGATGAGATAGTTCGCAGGTATGTATCTGAGGAAGAACAACTGAGTGTTCTTCAATTTTGTCATGACCTTCACTGTGGTGGTCATTTTGGAGGAAGAAAGATTGCAGAAAAGGTGCTTCAAAGTGGTTTTTACTAGCCTACTCTATTCAAAGATGCTCAAGAATATTGTAAGCATTATGACCGCTGTCAAAGAGTGGGTAACATTGGAAGGAGGAATGAAATGCCCCTTCAATCTTATATTGTTGTTGAACTGTTTGATGTGTGGGGAATAGACTTCATGGGTCCTTTTCCCAAGTCTTTTGGTTATGAATATATTTTAGTTGCTGTTGATTATGTTTCAAAATGGGTGGAGGCAATCCCCACCCATACTAATGATGCTAATGTGGTTGTTAAATTTGTGAAGGAATATATTCTTAGCAGATTTGGCATGCCAAGTGTGATAGTCAGTGATGGGGGAAGTCATTTCTGCAACAAACGTTTTGAGAAATTAATGCACAAATCTGGTGTGAAACACAAGGTGGCGACCCCATACCATCCACAGACTTCTGGACAAGTTGAGACATCCAACAAGCAAATTAAAGGAATTCTGGAGAAAACAGTCAACTTATCAAGAAAGGATTGGGCAAGTAGATTGCATGATGCATTGTGGGCATATCGAACTGCTTTCAAGACTCCTTTGGGTATGAGTCCATACCGATTGATTTTTGGTAAGGCTTGTCATTTACCAGTGGAGTTGGAGCATAAGGCGTATTGGGCAATCAAGACTCTGAATTTAGACTTGGACAAGGCAAAGAGAGAACGTTTTCTACAAATTTCAGATTTAGATGAACTGAGGAATGAGGCATATGAGAGTTCGAGGATTTATAAGGATCGCACTAAAGCACTTCATGACAGAATTATAGTGCGAAAGACATTGAGCCCAGGTATGAAAGTTTTGCTTTTTATTTCTCATCTCCGTCTGTTTCTAGGAAAACTCAAGTCTCGATGGAGTGGTCCTTTCAAGATAACTCAGGTATATCCTTCTGGTGCTATAGAATTACTTAACTCTCGAACAAATGGAACTTTTAAAGTAAATGGACAGAGAGTTAAACCATATAATGAAGGGTTCCAAGAAGTAAGGATCATCGATAGCACTTTGATCAATGATCCTTAAGTCTTGCAGTAATGTCCAGCTACACGACATTAAAGAAGCACTAAATGGGAGGCAACCCATCAGTTTGCATTTCTTTTCATAGTTGTAATTTTATATTTAGCAATTTTGATTTTATGTTTGGTTTAATAAATGGAATGGGTGCTTTGATCGATTTTTATTTTTTTTTAATGTGTTTCAGGGTTAATCAAAGAAGAGGATTGCATTTCTTTAAGATTTGGTGACACAAAAATATATAAAAAAAAAAGAAGCCAAAATGGCAGTGAAGGACACTGCCACTTGACATGGCCAAGCCACTGGCCGTGTCAAGCCAACCCTAAATTCACCAAATTCACACAGCCCCTGACACGGCCAACAAGCTTGGCTGTGTTTTTGGCCGTGTCTCTCCCCAAGTTCCTTTTCTTTGTTTTTGCAACTTTGTGCTTACAGTGTCAAACACACCCATGGGATACGGCCAAGTCACTGGCCGTGTCCCTCTAAACTCATCAAACATGGCCAAGCTAACCCAAGCTTGGCCGTGTCACTTCAATTTTAAAATTTTAAAAACACGGTTTTAGCACTTTTCGTTCATTTAAATCACTAGTTTTTGTTTTTGTTTCCTTTCTCTCTCTCTCGACTTTTTCTCTCATAAAAACCTCCATTGTTGTTCTTTCAAAGCTTCAAAAATCCCATTAGTTCTCAATTTCCTTCACCAAAACTGAAATTAATCCATTCAATCTTCTTCTTCTCTAATAAAAATCAATCTAATCTGTTTAAGTTTCAAAATTTTCCAGATCTTTCATTATGCCAAGAACAAAAATGGTGTCCCACCACAAGAGGAAGCGACTTCCAACTGCAGCTGCATCTTCATCTTCTTCATCTTTAAAGAGAGCGACTCTTTTGGCTAGGGGTTTCTTTCCGACGAGGCATGTCAGTGATGAATCCCTTAATGCTCTTCATATTAGGGATAAATTTTATAGTTATGTTTAAAACCTTGGGTGGGAGAAACTAGTCTCCTTTTGACCTTTGCAATTTCAAGAGCTTACTTTGGAATTTTTAACATCTCTTAAAGTTGAAAGAGATGAACAGAAGATTTGCTCTAGGTTGAATTTTAAATTACTTGGGAAATCATTTGTAGTTAGTATTGAGCAATTGAATGTTATATTTGGTTTCCATCAACACGGTGAAAAGTCTGTACCTAAGGATTTTAAACAGCAATTTGCTTGGGGAGCATTGGGCTCGGGAACTTATGTGGCCAAATCGGCCAAGGCAACTAAATTGAGTAATCCTGCTTTAAGGTATTTGCATCGCTTTATGTCCTGTGGGTTCTTTGCTCGGAAGGAAAGCCTAGGTGTAGTGAAACTTAGTGAGCTCTTTTTTCTTAGATTGTGCTTGTAATGCAATACCCATTAGTACCGCTATTGGTTGGCCGATGCTTTTGATAATGTGGCAAATAAAAAGAAGGGGGCTATTTGTATTGGAGGATTGGTTACCACATTGGCGATAGCCCTTCTTGATGATTTTGACCTAAGTAACTGTCGTATGACTAAAATTTTGGTTAATGATTCATTGGATTTGGCCACACTAGAGAAGATGCATATGGTGGTGAACAGGGGAGGGGCCTATGTGATGGCTTCAGCTGAGCTAGAAGCACCGGGGGGCAGACAAAAGAGAACACGAGTCCATGAGGAGTCCGACTTGGATTCTCTTGATTTGGATGAAGATGCTCTGGTCCCGGATAATTAGGAGATACTTAATAGGATAGAGGCACTGGAGAGCAAGGTCGATCATAACCATGCTGCGGTCTTGCAACAGTTGGACCAAATTAATAGTAACCTTGCTAAGATTTTGAGTCTTCATCCTTTGGTTGCATCATCATCACATCCTCCTTCACCGTAGATCACATTGGCTCTAATCTTTTGAGAGAATTCCTTAATTTCTTGTCTTTAGTTATAGCATATTTTCGTTGTTATTTTTCGTTTTTGTTTTTATTGTTAACATTTTGGATATTTTATTTTATATATTGTATTTTGTTTTTGAAAAATTGTTGTTTGTGATGAAAAGGTAGAGTTTGCCTCACAAGGGAATGATGGAAAACAATTTGTACCTTCACTCTTTTTCTTTATTATCCTTATTTCCATTGAGGACAATGTAATTTATAAGTGTGGGGTAATCTTTAAGCTTTCCTTTAATTCTAGTTTTGTTTGTCTTTGTGTGTTATATTGTGCGTTGTGCATGGCATAATTGTTGGAAACTTATTGACTTTTCTGTAATTCTAGCATCATATTTGAGCCTTCAGTATCAGCATAGAGATTAGCATTTGAATTCATTCAGGATCAATTTTCACATTCTGCAATTCCTGACATATAAATCTTTGAGAACCCACCCTTTGTGAGTTTTGAGCCTCATAGATTGAATATTATTGTCAATTGATTTTCTTTTCTTAAGTGTGCACCTTCATGATTTTGCATCTCTAGAGCTTGCTTTTGAATACTAATTGAACTCACATTATGATTTCATCTCAAGTTTTTAAAATGATGAAGGCAAATTAGGTTATCCCTTTAGCTTAAAAAGACCTCCCTTAATTATGAATTCCTTAGTGAGCCAAGTTGAGCCTTTGACTTTTTCTTGATTGATCAACACAATTCACAACTCAACATTTTCTTATTATCATCATACCTGCATTAAGGAATGGAGTTTCTTATGATATGACAATAGGGTGGTTTAATTCATAAGTGTGGGGTAAGCAATTAAAAAATAATAATAGTATTGCTTTAGTAATATTTGGGGCTGAAATGCATACTTTGCACATTGTATTTGATTAAGAGTCGATTATTCTTTTTCTCTACATTTTAAGCTAGATGTTCCATGCAATTTTATATTTTGTATATATATATATATAAATAATATAAAAGAAAATAAAAGAGAAGATATATATATACAAAATTCATATATTTTCTAGCATTAGTCATCAAAGAGGAATGTTGACTCATGTACTTTTCTTTAAGTATGCAAGTATGTGAGATTATCAAGGGTTGGTGAACATGCCATTTGAGGGAGTTATGAGTTTCTTAGCAAGAGTATTGTCTAATTTAGATACTCCATTTCTTGATGTTCCAACTTAAATGTCTTTTCTCACACCTTCACCTTAGCCCCATTACATCCAAATAAAAGACCTTCGGATTATTTCTTTAGAAAGTCAGTGAGAGAGATTGGATAATTAAGCAAGTTTATGGTAGTATGCAGTCATGAGTGGTTTGAGTGAATTAACCTTTGAAATCGAGTGAAACACTTAGATGAGAGATGAGATTTGTTATGTCTGGATTAATGAATGAGTTAAGAAAATCTTGATTGAAGTAAATTGCAATTATTTATGGCTCAGTCTTAAAGCATTTCATTTTATATACTGGAATTATAGTTAAGGTTGTTTGAGTTTTTAATATATGCCATGTGAATTTGCTTGAGGACAAGCAAAGTTTTAAGGGTAGGGTAGTTGTTTTATTAGTTTTTGTCATAGAATTGTATCTTATTTATTATGATGATTATTGTTTTCTTAAGGTATTTTGGTAGTTTTAATCTGTTTATTTAGTGATTTCATAAATTTTTGTAGTTTTAATTTATTTCAGTGTTTATGACATTTTTGTCCTATTTTTTAGTGTGGTGTTTATGTGTTTTTGGTTAATGTTTTATTTGATTCTTGTTTAAAGTTTGTTTCAAGTGTTCGTTTTAGGTTAATATGCAAAATATTTCCTTAGAAGAAAGAATAGCTTGAAGCAGCAAGACACGACCAAGCCACTGGCTGTGTCTCACCTTAAGGGCAAAACAAAGGAATCAAGAGAGGAAGGAAGATTTGGCAGTAGCTGACACACTCAGGTGACACGGCCAAGCCACTGGCCGTGTCACATGGCACGGCCATAAGCTTGGTCGTGTCCCATACTTAGCCAAGGAAGAAGACCAAAGAAAGAAGAGCAAAGAACGAAGGAATCAGTAGGTGACACGGCCAGGAGCTTGGCCGTATCACACTCAATTCCACAGAAGCAAAGATGAAGGATTACACAGAAGTGGACACATCCAGGTGACACGGCCAAGCCACTGGCTGTGTCACATGACACGGCCACCAGCTTGGCCGTGTCACTCCATGGACTAAAGGAAGAAAGAAAACGCGGATTTTGAGTGAGGTTTCGTATAAATAAGAGGGTTAGGGTTTTTGAAAAGGGGGTTAGACAATTTATCAGCCGTCAAACATAATCTTTAGGGTTTCCATTTGTTTTCTTGGACAAATTTGATTACACTTTGATGCAAACAGTCTAGATTAAATTTGTTTTAGCCACTGCAATATTCTTCTAGCAAAGATCTTAATAAGAGATTCTTCAAAAGCTAAAGAAAGTTTGTAATTTGGTTTTGTTCTCAAACTTTAGCCCTTAAGTTTCATTGGAATTGTATTCATGAATTCTATTATGTCTATATTAATTTCTTTGAATTTTAATGAGATGAATTTGTTTCATAGCATTATTATGAACTAATTTGATCTAGTCTAGGGTTTGTATGGATCTACTATGATTGTATGAAATGGTTATTGCTCTTAACTGAATTATTTCTTTAGCCTTAATTGAATGGATTAATGTTAATATATAATTGATTGGCCACCAATTATGTGTTTGAGGTATTAGATGAAGGATTGAGAAATGAAGTCTAATGCTGGAACAATTCTATTAGGGACTTAGGTGAATTAGAAATATAACCTAAGAAAATGATCATTTCAACTGTAACAAGATTATTTGAGAGAGGTTTGAATGCGAGAGCTTATTTCCTTGATTCGATTAATTAAGTTGTTTGAAATCTATCTTTGAAATTAAATCGGTTGAGAGGAATAGCCATTCATACATATAAGTTAGCAGAGAAGTGTAAACCCTAGACCTTTTCTATAAGTGAATCAATATATCAGCTCAGTTTACTTTAATTGTTTTAAATTCCACTCGATCTGTCTTCATTAGTTTTTAGCAATTTAAATTTATTGATTATTTGTTATTTGTAATTTGATAATCAATTAGCATATCTAGCTTCCTTGTGAGACGACCTTGAGGTGTTCACCAAAATACTACAGCAGCCTCGTATACTTGCGAATGTAGTTCTAGTAGTGTTAACAAGAGCGCAACAAGTAGTTCATGTTCTTCATCATATTCAAGACTTAGGAGTCCACAACTTCATTATCGAAATTACAGCTACTCGAAAACCATTGAGAGGCCTCTCAACCATTTGAGCGTTAACAATCTCATTATCTTTAGCTTCAATGAGCACTGTCTCATTTCCGTTGGGGAACTTGATCTTTTGATGAAGGGTGGAAGGAACTCCACCAAGAGGATGAAACCATGGTCGCCTCAAGAGCAAGGCGAAGGTAACCGGTATGTCTAAAACAACAAAGTCAACAATAGATTCAATTGGACCAACCTTGACTGTAATATCCCAAAGTATACCCTAAAAGTTTTGGAATACTTATTGTTATATTTGGATTAAATGTTATAAGTGTATATGTTTAAGTCGAAAGAGAAAAGAGGTAAGGAGAAGAGTGTATAAGTTGTATATATAGAGATATATACAACATATACAAGTCAAAGAAATGGAAGGTCAAAAGAAGATTTAATTATTTTTAAATTAAATTAATTGAAATGGAAATTAGTAAGTGGAGGAAGATTTTTATGAATATTATATTAATAAAATTGCTTGGATGAGAATTAAAGGAAGTTTGAGTGGTTAAGAGAGAGTTGACTTGCGTTCTATTCATCTTCTTCTTCTTTTCTTTTCTCCTTGGCCGGCTAACTCTATAGCAAGAGAGAAAGTGAGATTTTGTCTTTCCAAACTCATGATTGAAGGATGTTTCAAGTGATTAAGTTGGGATTCTAAAGATTTTCATCACTTTTGGTAAGTTTTTCACTTGATTCTTTGATTTTCTTCTAAGTTGTGTTTTGAGTTTTGTGATTGATTGTTGATGGTATGTGTATATTTGATTATAGTGTATATGAGAGTGTGTGATCTTCTTGATGCTGATTTTGGAAGTTGATTGAAGAGATAGAGTTAAGTTTGGTGTTGGAAGAGCAAGTGTTGTGTTTGAGTTGTGTGTATGTGATGGTTGTGAATTGGTGTTTGATGTATGTTTTGAATTATTTTGGTGTTTTTGCAAGTTATTATGGTTTATGGGTGTGTTTAGTTAAGTTTGTTTGAAGTGGAAAATGGTGGAAGTAAGAGATTTGTTGGATGTGATGTTTCTGTTGCTGGAATCAGGATTTTTGGCCTGACACGTCCATGAGCACGGCTAGGTCTTTAGGCGTGTCAATGGTTCTATTTTCTGGATGGGTGACACGATCAGTGACACGCCCGTGTCACTGAGCGTGTCATAGTTACTGTGTTGAGGAAGAATTGACACGGCCATGAACACGCCCGTGTTGTTGAACGTGTCAATGTTTCTGTGAGACAGAATGAATGACACATCCAGTGACACGCCCGTGTTTCTGAGCGTGTCAAAGCTTCTGTGTTGTGGTTTTAGGGCACGGTCAGGTACACGCCCGTGTTGTTGAGCGTGTCATGTGTAGAGTTTGCCTTAGTTGGTTCTTAGCCTTATTATCTCACGTGTATCTTTAAGTGAGTGTGTATTATTCCTTTTGGATTAGGTTTTTAAAGAGATTGAGTTGCCCTAATCCAAGTGTTGAAGAATTCTTGGAAGAGGAGTTTGGTGTTGTGTGAGGTGCTCTTGAGGTAAGTACAAACCCGACATTATTGCATACATTTACATGACATTGGGACTTAACACATTTAGTTGTAAATGTGTTAAGTAATCTATTACATTGTTGTTGGCTATAATGATGCAAATGAAATAATTGGGGCATGGTTACCTAGTTTGATTATGAGAAATGAATTGTGAAAGAGATTGATAATGAGATAAATGAATTAATTGTGTGTCTAATATATTATTCAATTTTCAGAGTTCTGGGTTTGGCGGCATGCCTATGAATCGCTGGGCAGGTGAAAAGACCGGGTCGTAAGCTGAGCCCAGCTGAAAAATGTGAAATATGATGTTTTTTGGGTGAAAAGACCGGGTCGTAAGCCTCAAAACTGTAACAGTCTAGCCAGGTTGAGGACTAAGAGACTGGGGCCATAGGGTCTAGCTGGGTTGAGGTCCAAGAGACTGGGTCTGTTACACTATCCATGGATAGATATATATATATCACATACGGGCTTGATGAATGTGATTATGAACCAAAGCAGTAACTCTGAAATTTGAATAACTTATTAAATTCTTTTGGGCCCATGCTTGTCTTTGTTTCAATGTGAATCATAAATGGTGAAAAGAAAATTTTAAATAAGATAATGAAATGTAATTTTATGAAATATAACATTTCTGAATATTGTCTCTATTACTTGAAAGTATGACATTTACATTGCATTAAAGCATATTATTATTGTGGTTTGTACCACTAAGCCTATGGCTTAGCGCAATTGTGGTTCGTCGCGCAGGTGACAGGGTAGAACCGGAGAGTTCAGCTAGATCGAGTCGAGTCTAGACTTTGAAGTGTTGATTGTGGGCTTAAAGATTAGAGATGAACTGCCAAACATGTATAAACTTTATGTTTTGTAAACATTGATTTTGATGTATTTATATATGTAAATACCGCTACATTTTCCGCTGCATAATGAATAAATTTTTTACCTGTTATGTTCCAATATATATATATATAAATATATATTAAATGTTTTAAGTTTTTCTCATATTATTGCAGAAGAGAAAAACTGGGTTGTCTAATATAAACCGTGGCACTCATGTATCCGGTATACGTATATTACAGATGTAGTAGTATGTAGTGTGCGTGTACGGGGTATAGGGGTGTTACAATTATTTTGGTATCAGATCCTAGGTTTGAGATTCTCAATTGTAAGAAAAAAAAATTTTAATTTTAAAATATGATTTTTGGATAAGATATATGCTTTGGCATTGCAGTCTCTGATCTTTGATGAGGTATATTCTGCTATGTTGCAGATATAGGTAGTGATGGCGTCTCAGTCACGTCAGTCCATAGAAGGTAGTGCTGAGAGTGTAGCTCCTGAAGAGGGTAGAGATGGAGCTAGGGTTGAGAGAGCTGGAGTGATACTTGCTCCTGTGCGAGAGAGATTAGCTACTGATGAGATTCCGCCAGTTTGGTTATGGCATGTGGTAGAATTATTGCGGCAAGCTCCAGTGCAGCCGCACCGCCACCACAGCCACAAGTGCCGGTTAGGCAGTATGATAAATTGAGAAAGTTTAGGGCTGAGGATTTCTTTGGTACTACAGATCCTGCAATAGCTGAGCAGTGGTTGAATAGAGTTCAGAGGGTATTCATCCAGTTGCAAGCCACTCCTGAAGAGAAGTTTGATTATGCTAGATCCTTATTGCAGAAAGATGCTTATGATAGGTGGAAGACGATTCCCCATGCCATGGATGATCCACCTACTTTGTCTTATGGTGATTTTTTGCTGGAGTTTGAGCATAGATATACTTCAAGGGAGCATAAGGATTCCAAGAAGATGGAATTCCTAAATCTGAGACAGGAGAACCGGACAGTGACAGAGTATGAGATTGAGTATATCCGGTTGAGTCACTATGCCGGTAGGATTATTTCAGATGAGATTGATCGGTGTAGGAGATTTGAGGAGGGATTGAGGCCCTCTATTATGTGTATTGTTGCTAGTTCTCGGTACCAAGATTTTTCTCAGTTGATTGCCACAACTAGAAGTGTTGAGAGAGCACAGGGTATTGCAGCAGCTGCTACTGAAGAGGAGACTAGAGTTAGGAGACCTCAGTTTGAGGCAGGGTCTTCATCTATGAAGAGAAGTCGAGGAAGTTTTATTCTGAGAGTCAGTAGGAGCCTGAGGCAGTCAGGTAGGTCAGTTCAGTATCAGAGGCAGAGATTGAGACCTACAGTTTCTATAGTTAGTGCTCCGACTCCAGTGGTTCAGAGATCTACTCCACTTACATGTGTCCATTGTGGTAGGATACATAGGGGTGTTTGTTGGAAGATTAGTGGATCAACTGTGTTTCAGATGTGGATCACCTGACCATTTCATCAGAGATTGTCCTGAGATACAGGAGTATAGGCAGGCAGATTCTGCAGTTTCTCGACCTAGTGTGAGAGGAGGTCGAAGTGGCAGAAGTATTAGTAGAGGTGGTTGACCTGGGATCAGTCAGAGAGGAGGCTCTACATCCGGAGGCAGTAGGCCAGATGAGGCTGGGTCTTCTCAGAGAGTGTATGTGATGCAGAGGTAGCCGGATGCTTCAGTAGTTATTGAAGGTACATTTTCTTTATTTGGTATTTCAGTTCTTGCTTTGATTGATCCAGGATCTACTCATTCATACATAAGTGCATCTATCTTGCCTGTGTCTAAATTGCATTCTGAGTTCTTAGGATTTGATGTCTTGGTGACAAATCCTTTAGGACATAGTGTTGTGGTGAGTAAGGTGCATTGTGATAGTTCAGTTGTAGTGCAAGGTGAGGAGTTTTTGGGTGATTTGATTGAAATGCCTTTTAAGGAATATGATTTGATCTTAGGCATGGATTGGTTGTCTAAGCATGAAGCTGTGGTAGACTGTCAAAAGAAGTGTGTTACCCTGAGAACCGTTGATGGTAGAAGTGTGATGGTATCTAGTGAGCAGAGACAACTTGCATCCTTGTTTGTTTCAGTTGTTGCAGCTAGGAAGTTGATTAGAAAAGGGTGTGATGCTTATCTTGCTCATGTTCACTACAAAAAAAACAGCAATCTACGACGCAATCTGCGACACCAATAACGACGAAATCAACGACCAAAATACGATAGCGACAATATCAGCGACGAACAGCGAGAAAAATCGAGTGGACGGTAATGTCCTGGTCGCTAAAAAATCAACGGCAAATCAGCGACCAATTGTGCGTGTCGTTGATTAGTGACAAATCAGCGACAAAACAGAGACAAATTCAACGATATTTTCATTTTTGGCGGGAATTATTTATTCCCGCTGAAAGTCGTCGCTGATTTAGCTTTAGTCGTTGAATTCA
Organism: Garcia nutans; assembly: GCA_947685225.1. Classification (NCBI taxonomy): domain Eukaryota; kingdom Viridiplantae; phylum Streptophyta; class Magnoliopsida; order Malpighiales; family Euphorbiaceae; genus Garcia; species Garcia nutans. Next base: position 17,563,315 of record CANTUV010000033.1, on the reverse strand, counting down.
TCGCTATTTGGGTCGTTAATTTAGTAGCTGAATTTGTCGCTAATTTGCTCGCTAAATTTTGTCGCTGATGTGTCGCAGAATTCAATATTTTTTTTTGTCACATTTGGTCGCTGATTTTGTCACAATTTTGTCGCAATTTTGTAATTGTTTGGCTATTTTTTCCAGTATTCCAATTTTTTTTTGTCTACACATTTTCAAGAACCTGTTGAATTTCAAATATAATAACCAAACCTGTTTATAAAATAGTCATTCATTACAATAATAATCAAATAACACAACATTCATAATTAAGTTATTAGTGGCAATAAGTATACATAAACAATTCGAATGTAAAGTTTACCCCTTAAGAAAGTATATTGAACACATAAGGTCTTAATAATCAGTCACTCCAAACACAAAGAAAGAGAACACCAACTATAATAATCCGACACTCCAAACACAAACAAAGAGAACAAAGATAGGATAAAAATATTTGGTATTTCTCCTGCCAAAGATATATGCAAATCAAATTACATTTTTAACTATTTAATCTAAAATAGGATAAACTAACTCGGAGCGCTTATCAATGAAGACTTTATTTCTATCGGTTTTGCTTGTGTGACCAAATAAGAAAACCTCTCCAAGCAAAACTTCACGTCCCAATTCTTTACTCTGTCAAGTGATTCCTAAAGTAAGAAATATATTCTTTCAGTTGTGTAAGCCTTTCAAATATAAAAGCAGACTATAATTTGGGCGTATAGTATCACCACTGATGACCTGATTGCCCGTCAATGCCTCCTAGATGAGGAGCATCAAAATGCATTTACATGGAAATTTGGATAAATCATTTTAGAACTTTTCTCATAACATAACCAAAACTCTGTATTTGCACAATTCATGAGGATTCTACCTGCATAACAGTTATAGCATTTGGCTTCACCCGTTACTATAAAGGGGAATCAAAGAAATTCTATACTAAAGGTACTATGCATCCAGGTACATTGAATTCACCCTCGAGACATCATCTGCTGGATCCAAATTTGTAGTAGAAGTAGATACTAGCCTCTTCTGTTCTGCTGCATTGTCATCCTTCAATGCTGTAGCCTCATTTTTGTTGTAGATTTCCAGATCTCTGCGTTCAGAGTCAAATTTCATAGGCTCATCTTTGTTCAATACATTTCTTCCTTGATTCTTGGGACTGTTATGATTGTCAGGATCATGAGGTTCAGATTTTGAGAGCTCCACAGCTGCTCTTGCAGCTGCTGCAGCATAGGCAGCTGATTCAAAAGCTGCTTGCGCTGCATCAGCTACATCCTTATACTTTTTCCTTGCCTTTGCTGAATCAGAGAACCCATCTTTTTCCATATCTTGATGCAAATTTTGCAAATCATCAACCACCTTAGAGCTACCTGAATTAGTTGATGACTCTGGCTCAGGCTGGTCCTGTTTCTCGCTCACCTCCAGTTTTTCCTGCATTTATCAAACATTTAGTGCATATTATAATAAAATGTTGTGTTTAGTGTTCATGACTAAACCTGCATACCTCTGTTATAATAGAAGTTTCCTCAAGTTGCAGAACAATATTATTCTCTGAGGCAATTTCCTTGAGAACTTTCATTCTAGTATCCAATTCCGGCTGCCTAGTTGATAGCTTCTGTATCATCTTTAGGAACACAAAACAAATATGTTAGCGATTAAACTGTCATTGGGCCTAAATAAATTAAATAATGTAATTTATGTCATGATTCGAATATAATTTGTATATCTATGTTTACATGGATGACAATATTGAATACAAAGTGCAAATTCATAAATCATGACTATGAAGCAAAAAAAAAATAGTAATTTACAAACTTGTAAATGAAAGAGCAAATGCCTATATTTGTATTAAATGATTATACAAATACCTTGGGATTCACTCCACAATTATTTCTCAATTCAATAGCACGGGCAGCAAATTCTTTCCCATACCAAGAAGTGAGGACAGTACGGATTTCTTGAAGCTCAGGAAAGTCTCCACATCTGGTAGATGCATACAACAAATTTGATGTTGCTTCTTGCAATTCAGTAGGACAAACTCTGCAGCAGCAAAAAAGAATAATAAAAAAAACAAAACTTATATGTATTCCAAAATCAGAATTTGAAAATCAGAAAATGAAAAACAAACCTGTCCTGTTCGATTAAATGAAGCCTTTCAATCAAGAGATTACAATATCCTTCAATCATAACATACACATCCAACATATTTTACTCCTTAATCAAATGCTCAACACGTAGAAGAGCTCGTTCATGGTGAGATTGTTGAAGAAGCTGAAGAACATCAGAATGAGCATGATTGCACCTTACTTGGCGTTGGTTTTTGAATACTGAAAGACGAGAAGTGGCAAGATTTATAGCTGATCTGAATTTTGATGCCTTGAAAGCTCTTCTTCCAGGAATTGCGTCTAGTTTTTTCCCCATTTTAATCTCTTTTTTCTCTGATTTTTTTAATAAATGAAATATTAATAATAAATAAACAATTAAACAGAGAGAAAGAAAGAAGAGGGAACTGAGAATTGGAAGAGAACAAAGAAACAAACAAGTAAAAGTCTTGCTTGCACCTTTATCTGATGACGAGAGGGAAAAGGCGTGTTTTTGGCTTTTCTTAGTGGGTAAGAATTTTTCAATAATAATAATATATTATTATTATTATTATTTAAGATTTAAATTTAAGATGCGAAACGGGTTTCTACGAATAGGAAAATTTCAAAAGGCGAGGCCTTTTCTAAATTCATATTCATGAGTTGGAGATCGCGAAGAGAAAAGCCAGAAAGATCGTGTGATCATATGAAAAAAGAGAAAGAGCAACGATAAAAGAAACTCTGACAACTTATTCCATGAACAATTGTCTCCAGATTTGATGCAGCCTATTCCATGAACAATTTCTAAGAGGCATTTTATCGAAAAACTTGAGCGCATTGCTCAATCTGCCACAAAATTTGTTTGCTAAAATTTCCTTCACTCTCTCTCTTGCCAAACAATACATAAATAATGAGTCCCTAACATCCTAAAAATCCCAACAAATGCGACAACGGCTAAGAAAGAGAGCAGTAGAGTTCAACGAAGCTTTTTTATTTGCTCTTCTCTCATCTTCTTATGAAAAATAAACTAATTCAAAACAGAAGAGAGCAACAGATTCCACCAGCAAGATGAGCTCTAGTACAAATGCAAAAACAGAAATATGCTAACCTCTAATTCAAGTATATATAAGCCAAAGCAATTAAATAAAAGATAAAGTTATAAATGATATCAATGGTAGCAAAAGAAAGCATATAAAAACTAATTATTTGCACAGTAAAAATCACAAGCTACTGATTTGATAAACAGAAATATTTGGGTTTGAATTTTTTTTTCCTTTTGCTTAATAATTTAATTATTTGCTCAGAAAAAAAAATTTTTCTTACCTTCTTCTCTTATCTCAAATCTCATCGAAGCTCTTGGAAACAAACATTCATCGAATCGCACATCGTATTGCAAGAAGAGAACGAGTGAGAAGAGATTCGGAGAGTAAGGATCTAGTAGAGCAACAGAGGAGAGTAAAGAGAAGCTTACGAGACGACAACATTTTGGTGTAGAGATTTGATAAGAGAACATGAGAAATAAAGAGGTAGAGAGACATTAGAAATCAAAGTGTTCTCTGTTCTATGAGAAACAAAAACAAAAGAGCTCGTTTTTAGCTGGAGTTTTGGACCCGATTGTGAACAAAAAAAATTTAACTTTTTTTAAAATATTTTATATTTTTTAATATTTTTAATATACTAAAAATATATTTAATATATACTTTTAAAAATTAAATATATATTTAATATATTAAATATTTATTCAAAATATACTTCTAAAAGGAGTATTTTTAAAATTAAAAATTAAAAAAGAGTATTTTTGAAATTGAAAAAGAAAAATATATATTTTTAAAAATATTTTTATTTTTTAGAATAATTTTAAAGAAACTCCTTTTTTAATATTATGTATTTTTTATGTATTTTTAATATATTAAATATATATCTAATATATATTTTTAAAAAATGAATATATTTTTAATATATCAAATATATATTTAAAATATACTTGAAGTATTTTTAAAATTAAAAATTAAATAAAGGATATTTTTTAAATTAAAAAGAAAAATGAATATTTTTAAAAATATTTTTATTTTTTTAGAAGATTTTGAAGAAATCCCGTTCGATATATGGGCTTTAAGACCGAGGCGAGTCAGTATCTTTTCTAAATTTTTTTATTTTACTTGAATTTTCCATTATATTTGCGCAGAAAATCTCTCTCTAAGGTAAAACTGTTGCAAGTGCCTTTCAGTTTTTGTAATACTTATACATTATATTATATTATGTGCTAAATAAATTAGCGACTAATCTGCGACTAACTATTTTTCTCGCAAATCAGCGAGCCATTTAGCGACCAATTACTTTAAAAAAAATAAAATTAATTTCTCGCTGATTGGTGGCTATATTATCGCAAATTAGCGACTAATCTGTGACTAACTATTTTTCCCGCAAATCAGCGAGCCATTTAGCGACCAATTAGCGACAAATTACTTTAAAATAGAAAATAAAATTAATTTCTCGCTGATTGGTCTCTATATTCTCGCAAATTAGCGACCAATCTGCGACTAACTATTTTTTCTCGCAAATCAGCGAGCCATTTAGCGACCAATTAGCTACCAATTACTTTAAAATAGAAAATAAAATTAATTTCTCGCTGGTTGGTGGCTATATTATCGCAAATTAGCGACTAATCTGCGACTAACTATTTTTCTCGCAAATCAGCGAGCCATTTAGCGACCAATTACTTTAAAATAGAAAAAAAAATTAATTTCTCACTGGTTGGTCGCTATATTCTCGCAAATTAGCGACTAATCTGCGACTAACTATTTTTCTCGCAAATCAGCGAGCCATTTAGCGACTAATTAGCGACCAATTACTTTAAAATAGAAAATAAAATTAATTTCTCGCTGATTGGTCTCTATATTCTCGCAAATTAGCGACTAATCTGCGACTAACTATTTTTTCTCGCAAATCAGCGAGCCATTTAGCGACCAATTACTTTAAAATAGAAAATAAAATTAATTTCTTGCTAATTTATTGTAAATTAGTTGTAACGTCGTCGCTCATTGTTGGCGCCAAAATCTGGCGCAAAATTCAGCGACACATTCAGCGAGAAACGACCTTTTATCCCTATTCAGCGACAGATTCTACGACCATTTTTTTTTGTCGTTAATCAGCAACACATTTAGCGACCCATTCAGCGACGGAATGTTGGAAAGACACTTATCTTAATTCTTTGTCGTAAAGTTGTCGTTGATAAAGTCGCTAATCAGCGACGAAATAAGAGTTGTCGCAGAATGCGTCGCTGATTGCGCTTTTTTTTGTAGTGGTTGTGGATACCATAGTAGTGAGTTCTCAAATTGATAGTATAACCACAGTTGCTGAATTCCCAGATGTGTTTCCTGAGGAGTTGACAGGGTTACCCCCTGAGAGAGAGGTTGAGTTTGGTATTGATTTGTTGCCTGGTACCACTCCCATCTCTATTATCCATATCGAATGGCACCAGCTGAGTTGAGAGAGTTGAAGGTGCAGTTGCAGGAGTTATTGGATAAAGGGTTTGTTTCGCCCTAGTGTTTCTCCGTGGGGAGCTCTTGTTTTGTTTGTAAAGAAGAAGGATGGTACTTTGAGGTTGTGCATCGATTATAGACAATTGAATAAGGTGACTATTAAGAATAAGTATCCTTTGCCTCAGATTGATGATCTCTTCGATCAGTTGAAGGGAGCAGCAGTGTTTTCCAAGATTGATTTGAGATCAAGGTACCATCAATTGAGGGTTAAAGTTGAAGATGTTCCTAAAATAGCATTCCGCACAAGGTATGGGCATTATGAGTTCTTGGTGATGCCTTTAGGGTTAACGAATGCACCTACAGCTTTTATGGATTTGATTAATAGGGTGTTTAGACCCTATCTGGATCTGTAATATCCCAAAATATACCCTAGATGTTTTGGGTTTTATTATTAATTTAATTGGATTTATTGTATGGGGAGAAGTGTTTTATCTATACGGATCATAAAAGTCTGAAATATTTGGGGGTTCAGAGAGAGCTTAATCTTCGGCAGAGACGTTGGTTGGAGTTGATTAAAGACTACGACTGTTTGATTGATTATCATCCGGGTAAGGCAAATGTTGTTGCTGATGCCTTGAGTCGGAAGTCTTTAGCAGGTTTGACCGTGTATTCGCTCTCGTTGCTTATTGAGTTGAGAGTGTTGCATGCTAGTTTTGTATCTTGTGATGATGGTGCATTGTTGGCACAATTGCAGTTGAGGCCGATATTGTTAGATCAGATTAAAGAGGCTTAGTTGGTTGATGAGAAAATTCAGAAGATTGTTTCAGATTGCCAGAATGGAAAGAGTCGAGATTTTATTGTAAAAAGTGATGGGAGTCTTTGGTTTAAGAATAGGTTGTGTGTACCAGATGATGCTAATTTGAGAAGGATTATTTTAGAAGAAGCACATCAGTCAGTATTTTCTATGCATCCGGGCAATACGAAGATGTATCATGATTTGAGACAGCATTACTGGTGGTCGGGTTTGAAGAGAGACATTGCAGATTTTGTGTCCAAATGTCTCACATGTCAGAGGGTAAAAGCTGAACATCAAGTTCCTACTGGGTTACTTCAACCATTATCAGTGCCTGAATGGAAATGGGAAAGAGTTACAATGGATTTTGTGTCTGGTTTGCCATTGACTCAGAGGAAACATGATGCTATTTGGGTAATTGTTGATAGGTTGACAAAGACAGCTCATTTTCTTCCGGTTCGGACGGATTATTCTCTTGAGAGGTTGGCTGAGCTGTATATCCAGGAGATTGTGAAGTTGCATGGTGTCCCAATTTCTTTAGTGTCTGATCGAGATCCCCGATTTACTTCAAGATTTTGGAAGAGTTTACATGGTGCTCTGGGTTCTCGATTACACTTTAGTACTGCTTTTCATCCGCAGACAGATGGGTAGTCAGAGAGAGTGATACAGATTATCGAAGATATGTTGAGAAACTGTATCATTGATTTCTCGGGAAGTTGGGACAGATTCTTACCACTTGTGGAATTTGCCTACAATAACAGTCATCATTCCAGCATTGGAATGGCACCATTTGAAGCATTGTATGGGAGACGGTGTAGAACGCCTCTATGTTGGAATGAACTTGGAGAAGGCAAGTTAATTGGTCCTGATTTGGTTAAAGAAACTGAGGAGAGAGTGAAAGTGATTCGAGATAGGTTGAAAGCAGCTTCAGACCGACAGAAGTCTTATTCATATTTGAAAAGGAGAGACATTGAGTATAATGTGGGAGATAAAGTATTTTTGAAAGTGTCTCCTTGGAAAAAGATTTTGAGGTTTGGTCGAAAAGGGAAGCTGAGTCCTCGTTTCATTGGACCTTATGAAGTATTGGAAAGAGTTGGGCCAGTTGCTTATAGGCTTGCTTTGCCACCTGAGTTGGATAGGATCCATAATGTTTTCCATGTTTCTATGTTGAGGAGATACAGATCAGATCCATCTCATGTGTTATCAGTGGAATCTATTGAGGTGAATCCGGATCTGACAATTGAAGAGGAACCAGTTGCTATTTTGGCTTATGGAATGAAAGAGTTAAGACATAAGAAAGTGCCAATTGTGAAGATTCTTTGGAAGAATCATGGTAGAGAAGAATCAACTGGGGAGAATGAGCAAGCGATGCTAGACCAATATCCTCAACTGTTTCAGATTTAATATCAGGTAATTTCGAGGACGAAATTTCTTTTTAGAGGGGGAGAATTGTAATATCTCAAAATATACCCTAGATGTTTTGGGTTTTATTATTAATTTAATTGGATTTATTGTATATGTTTTATTGGAAGAGAAAATGGGTTTTTTAAGGGAGTGTATATGTGATGTAGATTAGAATATATATAACATATACCTAAGTCAATGGATAGTTTAAGAATGGAGTTAGTGGAAGAAGATATTTGTTGTGTTTGTGTTAATAATTAATTATTAAGGAAATTAATGAATGGAGGAGGTTTATTTGAATTGTTTAATATTTTTAATTGCTTGGTTGAGAGGATTTTAAGAAAAGAGGTGTTGACTTGGAGTTTTCTCTTTCTTCTTTCTTTCTTCTTGCCGTGAATCATTTTCTCCCTCTCCTTCCTTTGTTTTGTTTGGCCGGACAACAAAGAAATAAGAGAACAAGAGGAGTTTTGATCTTCCAACTCAAGATCTAAGGAAGCTTTCAAGAGATTAAGTGGAAAGTCAAGAGATTTCTTCATCCTTGGTAAGTTCCCCACTTGATCCTTTGATTTCTTTGAGTTTTTGAGTTGAGTTTGTGGATGGTTTGTGAATATGTTGTTTAAGATGGGTTTAAGGGTGTTTGGGTAACTGATTTTCTTGTTTTTGGGAATGGTTTGAAGGAAAGAGTAAGTTGTTGAAAGTGATTGTTTTGAGGTTGTGTTTTAGGTTTGTGTTGATGATTTTTGATTTGAGATTTGAAGAATGTTTTAGTTGTTTTGGTGTTTTTGTGAGTTTATTATGGTTTTTGGGTATGTTGAGATGAGTTTGGTTGAAGTGGATTTTGGTGAAAGGAAGTGTTTTGTTGGTTGTGGTGTTGTCTTGGCCGGAATCTGGGTTTTTGGCTTGACACGCCCAGGAGCACGTCCAGGTCCTTAGGCGTGTCAATTGTTCTGAGTGGCAGTAGGTGTGACACGGCCATTAACACGCCCGTGTTGTTGAGCGTGTCATAGCTACTGTGAGTTTTGAGAATTTACACGGCCATGAGCACGCTCATGATGTTGGACGTGTCGTTATTTCTGAGAGACAGAATGTATTACACGCCCAGTGACACGCCCGTGGTTCTGAGCGTGTAAATGTTTCTGTGTTGTGGAGTTAGGGCACGGTTAGGGACATGCCCGTGTGTGTGAGCGTGTCAAGTTTAGAGTTTGCCCTAGTTGATTCTTAACCTTATGATCTCATGAGAGTTTCCTCATTCTTTTGAAATAGGTTGTGAAGAAGGTGAATTACCCTAATTCAAGTGGTGAAAGATTCTAGTAAGTGTAAGTGTTTAGAGTTGTGTGAGTTTCTTTTTAAGTAAGTTCAAACCACATTATTGCATACATTCATATGATATTGTGAATTGAGATATAATTGGCTATAATATGAATGTTGTGATGAGCATGTAAAATATGTGATAATGCCATTGATTATATCCATGTGAATAATGAATTAATTAATGAGATGATTGAGATATGTTTGTTTATATGATGATGAAATGTGAAAGATATGAGGCCATGAGTGTTGGCTATGAGTATGGAAATGAAATGTAAAGTGAATTGAGAAAGAGATTAATAAAGAGATAAATGAAATAATTGTATGTCTAATATGTTTATTCAATTTTCAGAGTTCTGAGTTTGGCGGCATGCCTATGAATAACTGGATAGGTGAAATGACCGGGTCGTAAGCCGAATCCAGTTGATAAATGTGAAATGTGATGTTTTTGGGGTGAAATGACCGGGTCGTAAACCTCAAAAACATATTATTGAAACTAGATTGAGTGAAATGACCGGGTCATAAACTCAAATCTAGTTGATTATCCATGGATATATATATATTGCCTACGGGGCTAGACACAAGGTGTCAATATAGACCAAAGCAGTAACTCTGAACTTTGAATAACATATTAGTGAGTTTTGGGCCCGTGTCTGTCTTAATTGTAATATGTGATTTACGAATGAAGAAACAATTGAATAATAAGATCTAATATATAATTATGAAATGTGATATGATTATGTATGGTTTATGAAATGTATAATGGTGACATGTGCTTCGCTTTAAAGCATCATGGTTGTATTAGTTACACTACTGAGCTGTTAGCTCAGCGCGATTGTGGTTCATCGTGCAGGTAACAGGGTTGAACCCGAGAGTTCTTCGAGACCAAGTGAGTCTAGTCACTGAAGAGTTGAGTTTGGACTTAAAGATCAGAGAAGAGCTGCCAATCATGTATATATTTCATGTCTTGTAAATTTGGATCTTAATGTATTTGTATTTAAAAATATTTGATTTATTTCCGCTGCTTTTTAAATGAATATTTTATCTTTTATCTTTTATCATTTAATTTAAATGATTTAAATTTGTTTATGTTTTTAAAAGAGGGGATGTGTCTTTTGTTAATTATAACGTGGCATTTCTATATTCAGTATACGTATATTACGATCGTATAAGCATGCTATGTACGTATACGGGGTATAGGGGTGTTACAATTGTTTTAAATGATTCACGGCAAGAAGAAAGAAAGAAGAAAGAGAAAACTCCAAGTCAACACCTCTTTTCTTAAAATCCTCTCAACCAAGCAATTAAAAATATTAAACAATTCAAATAAACCTCCTCCATTCATTAATTTCCTTAATAATTAATTATTAACACAAACACAACAAATATCTTCTTCCACTAACTCCATTCTTAAACTATCCATTGACTTAGGTATATGTTATATATATTCTAATATACATCACATATACACTCCCTTAAAAAACCCTTTTTCTCTTCCAATAAAACATATACAATAAATCCAATTAAATTAATAATAAAACCCAAAACATCTAGTGTATATTTTGGGATATTACAATCAAACACAACAAATATCTTCTTCCACTAACTCCATTCTTAAACTATCCATTGACTTAGGTATATGTTATATATATTCTAATATACATCACATATACACTCCCTTAAAAAACTCTTTTTCTCTTCCAATAAAACATATACAATAAATCCAATTAAATTAATAATAAAACCCAAAACATCTAGGGTATATTTTGGGATATTACTAATATACATCACATATACACTCCCTTAAAAAACCCTTTTTCTCTTCCAATAAAACATATACAATAAATCCAATTAAATTAATAATAAAACCCAAAACATCTAGGGTATATTTTGGGATATTACAGGATCAGTTCGTGGTGGTTTTGATTGATGATATTTTGGTGTATTCGCATAATAAGGAGGAGCATGATGAGCATTTGTGGATTGTGTTGCAGACCTTGAGAGAGAAGCAATTATATGCTAAGCTATCGAAATGTGAGTTTTGGCTTGATCAAGTGACTTTTCTGGGTCATGTGGTGTCAGCAGATGGTATAAGAGTTGATCCGAGTAAAGTTGAGGCTATTTTGAATTGGAGTCCAACAAAGTCAGTGACTGAAGTTAGAAGTTTTCTGGGTTTGGCAGGCTATTATCGATGCTTTGTAAAAGGTTTTTCTTTGATAGCTACTCCACTCACCAGATTACTTCGAAAGGGAGTTTGATTTGTGTGGACAGATCAGTGTCAAGCTAGTTTGGAGCAGTTGAAGGAGATGTTGACTCAAGCTCCTGTTCTTACTTTACCTGTAGAAAATAAACCATATGTGATTTACAGTGATGCTTCACATAATGGTTTGGGTTGTGTTTTGATGCAGAAGGGTAGAGTTATAGCTTATGCTTCTTGGCAGTTGAAGCCGCATGAGTTGAATTACCCGACGCATGATTTGGAGTTGGCAGCTATAGTTTTTGATTTGAAGATTTGGCGACACTACTTGTATGGGGAGAAATGTTTCATTTATATAGATCATAAGAGTTTGAAATATTTTGGTGTTCAGAGAGAGCTAAATCTTTGACAGAGACGGTGGTTGGAGTTGATCAAAGACTACGACTGTTTGATTGATTATCATCCTAGTAAGGCAAATGTTGTTGCAGATGCCTTGAGTCAGAAGTCTTTAGCAGGTTTGATTGTTTATTCTCTCTCGTTTCTTATTGAGTTGAGAGCTTTGCATCCTAGTTTTGAATCATGTGATGATGGAGCCTTGTTTGCTCAGTTGCATTTGCGACCGGTGTTGTTGGATCAGATTAAAAAGGCTCAGTTGGCTGAAGAAAAAATTTAGAAAGTTGTGTATTTTCTATGCATCCGGGCAATACGAAGATGTATCATGATTTGAGACAGCATTACTGGTGGTCGGGTTTGAAGAGAGACATTGCAGATTTTGTGTCCAAATGTCTCACATGTCAGAGGGTAAAAGCTGAACATCAAGTTCCTACTGGGTTACTTCAACCATTATCAGTGCCTGAATGGAAATGGGAAAGAGTTACAATGGATTTTGTGTCTGGTTTGCCATTGACTCAGAAGAAGCATGATGCCATCTGGGTGATTGTTGATCGGTTGACGAAGACAACTCATTTTCTTCCAGTTAGAATGGACTATTCTCTGGAGAAGTTGGTTGAGCTGTATATCAGTGAAATAGTGAAGTTGCATGGAGTCCCAATTTCTTTGGTGTCTGATCGAGATCCTCGGTTTACTTCAAGATTTTGGAAGAGGTTACATAGTGCTTTGGGTTCTCGATTGCACTTTAGCACTACTTTTCATTCGCAGACAGATGGGCAGTCAGAGAGAGTGATACAGATTATAGAGGATATGTTGAGAAGCTGTGTCATTGATTTCTCTGGAAGTTGGGATAGATTATTGCCATTGATGGAATTTGCTTACAACAACAGTCATTAATCTAGTATTAGAATGACACCATTTAAGGCATTATATGGTAGAAGATGCAGGACGCCTCTATGTTGGAATGAAGTTGGAGAAGGCAAGTTGATTGGTCCTGATTTGATTAAAGAAATGGAAGAGAAAGTGAAGATAATTCTGGATCGGTTGAAAGTAGCTTTAGATCGGCAGAAATCTTATTCAGATTTGAAGAGGAGAGACATAGAGTTCAATGTTGGAGATAAAATATTTCTGAAAATGTCTCCTTGGAAGAAGATTTTGAGATTTGGCCGCAAAGAGAAGCTAAATCCTCGTTTTATTGGACCTTATGAAGTATTAGAAAGAGTTGGACCAGTTGCTTATTGACTTGCTTTGCCACCTGAGTTGGATAGAATTCACAATGTCTTCCATGTTTCTATGTTGCAGAGATATAGATCAGACCCATCTCATGTTTTGTCAGTTGAATCTATTGAAGTGAGTCCGGATCTAACTTTTGAAGAAGAACCAGTGGCTATTTTGGCACATGAAGTAAAAGAGTTGAGAAATAAGAAAGTGCCACTTATGAAGGTTCTTTGGAAGAATCATGCGAAGGAAGAGGCAACTTGGGAGAGTGAGCAAGCGATGCGAGATCAGTATCCTCAACTGTTTCAGACTTGATATCAGGTAATTTCGAGGATGAAATTTCTTTTAGAGGGGGAGAATTGTAATATCCAAAAGTATACCCTAAAAGTTTTGGAATACTTATTGCTATATTTGGATTAAATGTTATAAGTGTATATGTTTAAGTGGAAAGAGAAAAGAGGTAAGGAGAAGAGTGTATATGTTGTATATATAGAAATATATACAACATATACAAGTCAAAGAAATGGAAGGCCAAAAGAAGATTTAATTATTTTTAAATTAAATTAATTGAAATGGAAATTAGTAAGTGGAGGAAGATTTTTATGAATATTATATTAATAAAATTGCTTGGTTGAGAATTAAAGGAAGTTTGAATGGTTAAGAGAGAGTTGACTTGTGTTCTATTCATCTTCTTCTTCTTTTCTTTTCTCCTTGGCCAGCTAACTCCATAGCAAGAGAGAAAGTGAGATTTTGTCTTTCCAAACTCAAGATTGAAGGATGTTTCAAGTGATCAAGTTGGGATTCTAAAGATTTTCATCACTTTTGGTAAGTTTTTCACTTGATTCTTTGATTTTCTTCTAAGTTGTGTTTTAAGTTTGGTGATTGATTGTTGATGGTATGTGTATATTTGATTATGGTGTATATGAGAGTGTGTGATCTTCTTGGTGGTGATTTTGGAGTTTGATTGAAGAGATAGAGTTAAGTTTGGTGTTGGAAGAGCAAGTGTTGTGTTTGAGTTGTGTGTATGTGATGGTTGTTAATTGGTGTTTGATGTACGTTTTGAATTTGTTTTGGTGTTTTTGCAAGTTATTATGGTTTATGGGTGTGTTTAGTTAAGTTTGTTTGAAGTGGAAAATGGTGGAAGTAAGAGATTTGTAGGATGTGATATTTTTCTTGCCAGAATCAGGATTTTTGGCCTGACACACCCATGAGCATGGCCAGGTCTTTAGGCAAAGGATGAGGATTTAAGGGTTGTAGCAATCCCTTTCTTTGAAGTTTATTGAGAACCCAAGACATCGGTTTCCCCAACTCCAAAAATTGTCTCCTTGTTCCTTGGTTAGTAGCATTAACACCGACGACCTTTTGCATGCTTTGGCTACCAGATTGATAGTTCCCTTTCTCGTTCCTTCTTGTTGAAAAATGGTTCTTCTCTCTTTCCCATTCTTCAATTTGCAAACCAACTTGGAGAAGGTCTTTGAAATCATGGATGAGTGTATGAGACATCCTTTAAAGAAGATTAGGCAACACCCCCTCTCACAATCATTCTTATTTGATCGGATTCATCAGGCCTCTTCTTGTGTAAAGCAGCCTTGTTTCTCCATCTCTTCACATAATCCACAAAATTCTCATTCGACCTTTGCCTAATGGACTCCACTTCCATTAAGGTAACTTCCATCTCGACATTATATCCATATTGTTGGATGAAGGCTTTGTAAAGCAGATCCCAACTCTTTTATGTTCCATCATCTAAGGTACTGAACCAATTTTGGACAACAGGGTCCAATGAGAGCATAAAGTACCTTAGGTTTTGAGCCTTAGTAGCTCGGGCACACTGCATAGCAGTGATATACTGCTTCACATGGAGATGAGGATTTCTGGTTCCATCAAACTCTGCAAAAGATGACATCTTGAACTTGTACGGAACTTCTTCTTCTAGCTCAAATAATTTGTCAACTTCGGACATTTCCTCGGTTTTCAGCTTCTTCTCGAATTTCTTTTCTAAATCGGCAATCATCTTTTCAGTATCAGAAGTTTCGGTCTTCTCCATAGTTGATCTTTCAACAATCTTCGTTTCCTTTTTCTTCTCTTGAGCATCTTGGCAATATTGAGCCCAATCATCATCATCATTAATGATCACTTTTTCATCGTCAAGAACCACATCACCAATTTTAGTCTTCCCTTTGTCCTTTGGCTTCTTAGTGCTAGCAGATGCCTCGGCATGATTCTCTAAGATTTTAGTCAATTGGTTCTTCATGGTCTCAGCTAGGGCCTCTTTTATTTCTTCTATCTTGGCGTTGAGGGCCTCATCCACCATCCTTTGAATTTGTTCGGGCTCCATTGTTTTTGGTGAGCAAGTGATTGAGTCGTTGCTAGATACTTCGCCTCTGGTGTAGGTCGGATTATTTTAAGCTTTTAAACTGTCGTAATCCAGGGCTGTGAGCTAGAGAGGATCAATGATATGAGATGCAAATGTATGCACGTATGCATGTATGCATAAACAATCAACAAACAAGGATAATTAGGACGTTCCTTCCAACCTTATATCATCCACACATGAATGGCGAGTCTCTTTTCCTAGGTATATGGTTAACAAAATACCAACATGGGGTATCTTGTTTTCGAATAATTCTCTCGGATGTTTCAACCAATAGTTATATTTTCAAAAATGGAAATCAACTCATAATAATTCCCATTAATTGGGTTTTAATCCAATTAACCAACTGTAGTAGCTTTTATGCTATATTGGATTAAAACTAAATTAAGAGGTTTATTATAAATAGATTCCTCACTTGAAAAAAATAACTAATGATTTAATGCCAAAAACAAGCCCATGATTAATTACTCTTAGTATAAACTAGGCTCACAATTGATTTTTCATATTTCATAATTGACCTAAATATTTTCCATGCTCCTTGTAAGAAAAGGTTGAAAATAATTTTATTTCTAAGCCCATTGTAAAAATATTTTAGAAAAAATGGATTTTGGGATTAATATAAGCAAAAGAATTTTTGATTTGTCTTTAGAAAAGTTTTATGTCCGAAGACCATCTTGAAAAAAATTTTGAAAATAGCTTTGGTCTTTTGGATTTTTAAAGAAAAATTTATTTGAGCTTAAAAATGTACTTGGGTCATATTAGAAAAATAAAAAACCAAATAAGCCATGATTTAAGACAAGATAAATTAACCATAGTCAAACAACATGCATTTAGGGTAAAACCTAAGGAAAGTAATTAGGCCAATTACATGAGCTTTAGTCTTTGGGTGAAGGGCTTAGGTTCCCATAGCAAGTATATACTGAATGGTACAAGGCTATGAGTGGTTATGCCATGCTCAATCTCCATACCTTGATTGAAAGTATGGTATCCCTTACATAACACAACACGGGTAACACGGGTGTCCTAACTCACGCACACGATGCAATCTAATATGATGCAGTGGATAATATCATTATAAGAAAGAATAGAATAATATAAAGACCAATGGAATCAACTTCTCTTATCCCCAGTGGAGTCGCCACTGTGAGCGAGGATTTTTGGCCCCACTCTCGGTGGAATGGTTCTTACGACTTCGGCACTGTTTAGGCTCAGGACCTTAGAGAACACGGACCTAAGATCGAAGAAAATGGAGTCGCCACCCGAATGGACCAGGAAAAAAGAAAGGGATGGATGACTCGATTCCTAAGGAATCCCCAACCCCCTAATGGGTTTGGAAAGTTGGGTACTTGTGGGGAAGGTGAGAAATGGCCCAGCACCCCACAATGCCCGGTTCATTGGAACCGGTCTCCTTTACAGGTCTTAATATTATAAAATTCTTAAATATAATAACATTATTCATATTACACACAACAATTAAAATAAAGCATCGATATATTGAAAATCAAAACAATGTCCAAACAAAACAAATAAATGGATACCCATCCGAAGATGGAAACATGCCCTTACATCCCATGCCTAAATAGGACACCCACCGAAAGGTAGAAACATGTCCTTTACATTGATTCTAAAATAGAAAAAGCAATTTAAATTACATGACATTTAACTAATGAGGTACCCACAAAGTGGAAACATACCTCTTACAACATTTGGAAATCTAAAAAAATTGGTAAAAGTAAATAACCATTCATCAAAGGTATTAAATATCAATAGAAAGTAAACATCTATCCATGATAATTTAAATAAACCAAGCATTGAACTTAAATAAATTAAAGCATATAAAACAAATCAAAGCATAATCAAATATAGAATTGAATAAGGCAAATAAAAATCTAAATTATGGCTACTGTTTCCATTTCATGTGTTTAGGGTTTTGGAATTTGTGGAATTAGGCTACTGTGAGTTTTTAAAGGAATTAAAATAGATTAAGGTTTTATGTTTTAAAAGTTGGTAAAATTCTTTGATTAACCAATTTAGTTTTTGAATGGTGCAATCATGAAACTAGGGTTTGGACACTTTAAAATACTTAGATTTATGGTTTACGGTTACTTATTATTGTTTCAAGCTTACTGTGTAAAATTATAATGTTTATGTTTATATGGTTTTTAAGGTTTTAAAGGATTAGGGTTTAGAAAAAATTAGGGTTTAAGGTTTTAAAGGGGTTAGGGTTCATTGTTTTTGGTTTTGGAGTTGGATTAGGGTTTTACAATTTTTGATTTAGGGTTTCGGGGAATGAATTAATTTTTTAGGATTTGAAAATCAATTGATAATTTTATGAAGTTTTTTGAAAATAAACAAAATGATTTAAAGTTTATAAAAGCAAAAGAAAAGTTTTTAGGGCTTTTAGGAAGAAACAGAACTCAATTTAGGGTTTTGATAATTTGGAAAGCAAATTAGAATTTTGGGGTTTTGAAGGAATAAAACTAACAACTTTAAACTTTTTAGAAAAAAAAAGCAACGAATTAAGATTTTTTAAACTTTAGAAAAAAGTGAATTGAGGTTCTAAAATTTTTGAATTAAAAGAAAGAATGGGATGATTTAGCTACTGTGAAAAAATAAAAGAAATTAAGAATTCAAACCTTCTTTCATAGGTTATACCAAAAATTGCTTCTTGGATGAACAAGGTCAAAGACAAGCTTTGCTACCTTTGAATTGCTTGAATTGTTTTTCTGCTCCCTCAAAAAATCAGCTTGATTCAAGGTTTTCCTTCTCAGTTTCGGATCCAATTTTTGATCAATTTCTTCATTGCTTTTTGTGTTGTTTTTTTCTTATTTATAGAAGAATTTTATAGTTCATTCCTAATTATTCACGGAACATAATATTGATAAGAAAAGGAAACCGAAACCTAATTGCATTAGGTTTCGGAAAAATTTGCGTCGAAAGAATTTCGCTGGCAAAAAAAAAACTGCTGCGGAAAAATTGTGCTGGCAAAAAAAAATTGTTGTAGTTGGCTGCGGCAGGGGCAAGGGACTGGTTTGCGAGCCATTTCACCCGCAGGAAACTCCTGCGGGTGAAATGGCCCACGACCATCATCCCGTGCGCTGGTTTTCGGTGATGATTTTTTTGTCTCCAATTTTTCCGTCACCAATTTTTATTTTTTTGATTTTGATTTGTTTATTTTTATTTTTTATTTAAAAAAATAGTACTAAAGCAAAAATTATTTAATAAAGATAATAAAAATTATTTTGGACTAATTAAAATATATTGGAGAACACAAAAATTATTTTGGGTTAAATAAAATATATTGGACCGGATTGGCTAAAAAATTAAGGGTCTACAGTATGCACAAACAATTAAAAAACAAGGAAAAATAGGACGTTCCTTCCAACCTTATAACATCCATACATGAATGGCGAGTCTCTTTTCCTAGGTATGTGGTTAATCTTATTTTCAAATATTTCCCTCGGACGTTTCAACCATTAGTTGTATTTTCAAAAATGGAAATCAATCCATGATAATTCACATTAATTAGGTTTTAATCCATTCAGCCGACTAAAGTAGCTTTTATGCTATATTGGATTAAAACTAAATTAAGAGGTTTATTATAAATAGATTTCTCACTTAAAAAAGCAACTAATAATTCAGGCCAAAAACAAGCCCATGATTAATTACTCTTAGTATGAACTAGGCACACAATTGATTTTTGGTATTTCGTAATCGACCAAGATAATTTGTAAGCTCTTTGTAAGAAAAGGTTGGACAAAAATAATTTTATTTCTAAGCCCATTGTAAAACGATTTTAGAAAAAAATGGATTTTGGGCTTAGTATTTGGGCCATGAGTAAAAGAAATTTTGATTTGTTTTTAGAAAAGTTATATGTCCAAAGACCATCTTGAAAACATTTTGAAAATAGTTTTGGTCTTTTGGACTTTAAAGAAAAAATTTATTTTGAGCTTGCAATGTACTTAGGTCATATTAGAAAAAGAACAAACCAAATAAGCCATGATTTAAGCTGAGATAAATTAACCATAGTCAAACAACATGCATTTGAGGTAAAACCTAAGGAAAGTAACTAGGCCAATTACATGAGCTTTAGTCTTTGGGTTAAAAAGCTTAGGTTCCCATAGCAAGTATATACCAAATGGTACAAGGCTATGAGTGGTTATGCCATGCTTGATCTCCATGCCTTGAGTGAAAGTATGGTATTCCTTACATACCTTGAAGAACAAAATAAGAAACTTCAAGAAGAGCTAGCTGCTAGTCGTCAACAGGTTTCCCATTTTGAAAATTTGTACCATCAATCGGGGCAAAAATTTTTAGACTTCCGATTTCAGGGGATGAGAGATCCTGGTGCTTCTTCATCTAGAGGCCCCTAAATTGATGAGCATGAGATCCTTTCATCTACTTTCGATGAGGACCATTACAGATCAAAACTCCAAGGTAATAGAGATTCTAGTGCTCCTACTTTAAGCGGACTCGAGACGGGTGATTTGGCTCCTCCTCCAACAGGCGATGATTTTTTCAGAGCTTTATTTTATGATCTACCTCCTCCTTCTTAGTAATGTATGAATATTGTGTTAATTGAGGAAACATTGTATAATAAGTATAAAAATACTAATGACAATATATAATTTTTATCTTTTCTGCAACTTCTTTTTTTTTCTTCTTTTTTTTATCATCATTATTGCGCTACAATTATTATACTTTCTTCTTCATATTTACCATTTACACAGTATCACTATAAAACCAAATGCAACGTGGCAATTTAAGATCCCTTCGTCGCCAATTCCTTTTCCTCGTGCATCTCGGTCTCATTCTTTTCCTTATCAATTTTGGAACAGCATAATCATCCTATATAAATCACTTTTCACGCCACAATTTGATACAGAAGCCAGGAAATTTTCTACTTCAAAGTAAAAAATCCTTTTAACAATTCTGATTTTCCTTCATTCATTAACAATGACCGAACTCCATTTGAAGAAAATAAAAGTTCTATTTAAAAATATGAATTCCATTCATTGGAAACAAATATCTTGGTAAAAAATTGATACTTTGAAGTGTTTTCAAAATGTTAAATTGGACCATTCTTTTTTACATTTCATGGCTTCTTTTTGGAATGTGGATTCTAGGACATTTAAAATTAATGGCTTTGAAATATGTCTATTGATTGAAGAATTAGAGTCCATTCTTGGATATCCATGCAATCAACAAATGGCATTACCGATATTGATTTCCAAGACTAAACAGAAGATGTAGATGTTATTTCAAATCTCAAAACCCAAAGTTCTACAGTTGATGAGAGGTGAAAAAATTCTGCTTGCTCCCTTAATTGACTTTTGTCTTTCTCATTTGGCTCTTACTAAGGCATGGGATTTATGCTTTGTCTATGCTTGCTTGGCCAATTCTTACTTGTTTCTTCTGATGGGGATATTAATCCACGAGTATTGGATATCATGGACCAAATAGAAGGAGGCTTGTCGCTGATACCCGTGATCTTAGCCGAGACTTTAGTTGGATTAGACCAACTTAAATCAGGATTGTCAAAGAGACTAACCGGGAGTCCATTGTTGCTTTAGGTAATTACCTAAACTGCCCTTTTGAGTTTTCAATTTAGGTTTTCTCTTTCTTCTTTTTTTTATTGCTCTAATTTTTGCCTAGTCCGCCCATGCGGGTTTTCAAAACTAATGAGCTGTCCTAATTTTTGCCTAAGCCGCCCTTGAGGATTTTCAACTTAGCAGACATCTCTTTTTTATTATATTTTATATTGCTCTAATTTTTTCCTAGCCCGCCCGTGTGGATTTTCAGAACTAGCGAGCTATCCTAATTTTTGCCTAAGCTGCCCTCGTGGGTTTTCAACTTAGAAGACTCTTTTTTCTTCTTCCTTTTTATTATTATTATATTTTTTTAATTTAACTTTCCCTCACAAATTTGGCTTTAGAAGCATCTCTGCTTGCTTGATACTCCATCCATGGATTTTACCAAATATCTGCCACGGCATCATTCCGCTAGGAAACTACTCCATCCTGCTTCTTCATATGCTAACTAGGTTGGCTGGATCCATTCATGCGATGAAGTCAACATCCGTTGGTTGGTACCTTAGTGGAAGATTTCTCATATCACCATGTAGACATACTTGATGTATGTTCCTCTTGCTACTCTTCGTTGAGGTACTTGCTATGATCCTCGTCGGCTTAGCCGTCAATATGGAGATAAGCCTTGCGTTCGGAATTCACTCCCGATTTAGACATGCCTTGCTTGACTGAAGCCTACTTGGATCGGCTGAAGCAAAGCTGGCCTGCACGTTACACTTATCGTCTGTCATAGATTTTACATTTGTCAATTTAGAAAGTGTATTGTTAGGATGAAAAAATAAAAATAAAAGTAATAAAAGATGCTTCTTTTCCTTTTATAATTTGTTATCACCTTTTGCTGTTGTGTTTATTTATTTCATCCATATCTGGTCAAATACTTATAACAGTGCACAAAGAACAATTTTAACATTAATTCTGTTTTATTAAATTGGGGAACAACCAAACATAAAGCCAGCATACACAAGATCACTGCTGTTGCCAATTAGCCCTTTCAGGTTTTCTAATTGACAATTTTCTCTCATTTAGCCCTAATTGTTTCCTAGCCTGCCCTTTCGGGTTTTTGAAACTAGTGGACTGCTCTAACTTTTCCCTAGGCCGCCCTTTTTGGGTTTTCAACCTAGCGAGCTCTTTTCCTTTTTCTTTTTTCTTCTTTTTTTTATACATAAAACCTCTTCAACCTGTCAATGTTCACTGGCTCACTAAACTTGTTCCCGTCCATGTCTGATAACTTCACTGCACCCTTATTCATGACTTGTTTCACAACATATGGCCCTTCCCAGCTAGGCCTAAACTTCCCTCTTGGATTAGATATATTAGGCTTACATTGTTTCAAAATTAAATCCCCGACTTTGAGTTTTATGATCTTAACTCTTCTATTATAAGCCGAGCTATCTTCCTTTGATACAGTTGATGATGATACAGTGCATTTAACCTTTTCTCCATTAGTAAAGCTAACTGTGTGTATCTTCTCACTACCCATTCCATTTTAGGCAGTTCAGCTTCCAAGACCACTCTTAACGACGTGATCTCGATTTCAATTGGCAATACTGCTTCCATCCCGTAAACCAAGGAGAACGGTGTCATTCCAGTCGGTGTGCACACACTTGTTCTATATCCCCACAAAGCAAAAGGAAGCATCTCTGACCAATCCCTGTACGTCTTCGTCATCTTGGATAGGATCTGTTTAATTATCTTTGTTGTCCCAAGATGGCAACCAAGAGGGGGGGGTGAATTGGTTTCGTCAAGAGATAATGACAATTTAAAAAACTCAACAAACAAGAAATGCGGAATAGAGAGTTGGTTGAGTAATGGAGGAAGGTAAGAACACACAAGATTTATAGTGGTTCGGATTTACTTCAATCCTACATCCACTTCCTTAACAACTTGTTAAGGTTCCACTAGTCTTTGAAGTTTTCACAAGCTCACTTCCAACTTTACAAGTGTTTTTCTTAGGCTCACACTTACAACCCACACAAGAGTTTTACAAGGCTCACTCTCTCAACCTAAGTGTTTCCCAAGCTTACACTCAAACTTATACAATGGTGTTTTCAATGCTAACACCTAACATTCATAACAATTCAAATACAAGTTTAAGCAAAAGGAAATTTGTTGCTTGGCTATGAAAATCTTTTCTTAATAATGTTATTATTTTTTGTTTTCTCATGGAAACATTGTATTTATAGCCAATGTGGTCTTACTAGCCGTTATTGCTGTTTAGAATAAAGTCTTGGCAGATTAGACCTTCTTTACTTAAACTGTCCGAAGCACTTAGCGGTCGCCCTTCCTACAAGGATGGTCGCTCTCATGCTTCACGCGGTCGTCCTTTTAACAAGGGACGGTCGCTACTTTTGAAAAAGTTCAACGGTCGAATTTTAGTGCTCTACAGCAGGAATCTTGCCCATGATGTTTTTGTCGGACCGTTTCTTGCCCATGCTGTGTTTGTCGGGACGGTCGCGCATCACAAAGTGCGGTCGCCCTTTTTTGAATACTGAAGTGGGATTACAACGGTCATGTCACGTGTCATTTTCTGACAGGGCAAAAGAGATGTCCGCCATAATTTGAATCTCGCGGTCGCCCTTAGTAGCTTTTCGCGGTCGAACTCATATTCTCGCGTCGAACTTCTGGACGCACCTGAGGACGCGAACACTACTGTCTCTTTGAGCAATTTCTTCTTGAATTGTTGGGCGGTCGCGACTATAAATGAGCGGTCGCTAAATTGGTAAGCGAGGTCGAATCATTCACCGTTCTTGTCACCGCGAACCTTACTGTGATTGTAATGATTTAAGTTCCTTGAGTAGCGGTCGGGCAAATATTAGGACGGTCGCTATTCTGTAGGAGCGGTCGCGACTGAGGTCGAACTTCTGACCGCGAAACCTACTGTGACAAGGTTTCATTCTGTAATTGCTTGGAGCGGTCGTATTCAGTTGAGGTGCGACCGCTATACTTGTTCTGTTCACCTTTAATTGAAGCAACCTAATCCTGCAACAAGCTTTCTCAAACACAAGTTAAATAGATCATCCATTTGAGTTGTCAAGGATCAAAATTAAGATCATTTGTCTAACAATCTCCCCCATTTTGACTTTGACAATTCAAATGGAATGATGAGAAAAATAATAAGTCTAAAATACTCCCCCTTAAGAGCATTGTGATTAATAGTTTATCTTGGTGCAAAGGTTATTGTTTGATGCAAACATTTCTCCCCCATAAACATTTCTCCCCTATTGCAAATATTCAACATTATTGTTCTTATTCTTGTTTTCCCATTTTTGTATACTGTTACTTGGTTCATTCCATTTTGGTATTGTTCTCCCCCATTGGCATAGGCAAAATGAAACAAATGTTAAGCAAAACAAGCATATAAAAGTGCAAACAATGAAAGGGAATATAAACATTATATATATGAAAGTGGAGGAAAGTACAAGACATGAAACATAAGCAGTAAACATATGAAAGTGCAAACAAAAACAAATTAAAGCTAAGCTTATTCTGAGTCATCATCTATGTCTAACTCTTCTTCAACTAAAGGAGTTTTCCCTTTATCTTGAGGTGCAACAGAGGCAGAGCTAGTGCTAATGGACTCTTCTTCTTCAGCAACGCTTTGGGTGTGATCACTTATATCCCAATCTTCAAGATTGCATTGAGGCAAGTCCAATTTGCCTTGCATGTCATAAAGATCATGGTGCATGTGGGATATAAGGTCTATCCTCTTGTTTAAGTGCTGGAATCTCTTGGAAACACTTTTCTTGAACTTAGTGAGTTTCCTGGAGAGAGTTTTGATAGCTTGGAGGATGAGTTGTGTGGAGGATGAAGCAGTTTCATGAGCAGCTTTTGATGAAGCAGCTTTTGAAGGTAGTTCTACTGCAACTTCTACAGAATCTCCCTCTTCCTCAATTGTATACCTTGGCCTTTTCTTTTGTTTATCCATAACTCCTTTCTTGCCATAGCAGTATACATATGACCCTTCTATCTTCCTTACACAACCAGCATGCTCTAAGTAATCCATTGTGATAGCATTGGAGGCTAGAGTGAAAGGGTTCCTCAAAGTGGCTAAGTTCAAATCATTCAGAAGGTTTAGGTGCCTAGCTATTTGAGTAACTTGAGAGGATAGGAAGAAGGTACCAGTTCTTGTAACAGCATGATGATAAAAGGTATCAATCAAGAACTTGGTTGTGTTCATTTTGATGTTGTGGGTGAAAGCATAGAGAAAGATAAGGTCTCTCTTGGTTACTTTCTCATTCCCATCTGCTCTTTGGTGAATGGTATAGGTGATAATCCTATGGAGCATCCAGTGGGTGAGAGATTTGATGTGCCTGGCTTTAGATTCCTTTTCAAAGGAAGTTTCAATGGAAATTTCTCGCCAGAAATCAGAAAGGGTTGGGTTTGAGAAGATTTGGTCATTGTAGGAGGTTATACCTTCAGAAGGGAAGTTCCAAATTCTGCCAAAATCTTCAAGGGTTAAGAATTGATACTGATCAAAGAGTTTGAACCTAACCCCATACCACCCTAGTGCAGAGTTTGCACTCTTCTCTATCTGGAATGACATTAGAAACTCCTTACTTAGACTAGAGTAACCTACCTCTTCTGGAAAGACAAAATTTCTCCATCCAAGGACATCCAACAATCCTTCAATTTCGTCCTTGATGCCCAAGGCAGACAGCATCCCACCAAAAGGTGATTTGGTGCCTTCAACCTTCTTCTTCTTTAGCATGGCATACCTAATGTCTTCCTCAGTGGTTTGGTGATGAGGTTTGTGAATTTTCTCACCCCTTTTTGATTGTGGAGGAGATGGAGGTTCAACAACAGGTTCTCTAATGGTGATTCCTGGAACTCTCTTAGCTTGACCCTTAATTTTGGAAGTGGTTTTTCTTTTGGGAGCCATTAGATTAGAAAGAGTAGAAGTAAACTGGAAAACAGAGGGTGATTGAGATGTAGAAGTTTTTTAGGGTTTCAGAAGTAAGTTTGTGTGCTTTGATAGGCAAAATATCAGATAAACTGTTGCAAAACACTTTTAAATAGATGAAGTAAAGAAATAGCCGTTTATGACTGTTGAGAGTTAAGAGTTGCGACCTGTCACATAGCTAACGGTTATAAATTTTCGAGCAGAGTGTACAGGGTGCGGTCGTAGATTTAACAAGGTGCGATCGCGGAATGGTGTACAGCGACCATTATTATGATCAGTACGCTCGCGAGTGAAGAAAAACATCTGTAACGGTCGAAACTATTCAAATTGGTGCGATCGCGCACAAATTTTCTCGACCGCGCTCAGAGAATTTTATTGAATGAAACTAGCAGACGAAGTAGCGAGCGCGAAAGAACACTGGAGCGACCGCTACATACTCAAAAATAAAAGATTCAAGGAAAGATGGAAGATATTCTAAGTGTGTTAAGAAAAATTAATTTCATGCACATAGAAACTTTAAAAAAATTCTAATTAACTCAAAGTGATTCCATCAATCATTCCTAAATTGAGTTTGATGAAGTTAAGTCTATCTTCATTCAAGGGTTTTGTAAAGACATCAGCAAGTTGATTTTCTGTATCTATGAATTCTAAGGTTATATTCTGATTTTGTACATTTTCTCTTAAGAAATGATGTCTAATATCTATGTGTTTGGATCTAGAATGTTGGATAGGATTCTTAGACAAATTGATAGCACTAGTGTTGTCACATTTAATGGAGATATTGTTAAACATTTTACCATAGTCAAGCAATTGTTGTTTCATCCATAATACTTGTGTGCAACAAAAACATGCTGCAACATATTCAGCTTCCGTTGTGGATAAAGCAACTGATGCTTGTTTCTTACTATGCCAAGAAACTAGACAATTACCAAGAAAGTGACATGCTCCTGTTGTGCTTTTCCTATCTAATATACTACCGGCATAATCTGCATCTGAAAATCCTATAATATGAAATGATGTGTTTTTAGGATACCAAAGTCCTAAATGTATTGTACCGCTCAAATATTTCAAGATTCTCTTAGTGGCATTCAAGTGTGATTCTTTAGGACTAGTTTGAAATCTAGCACAAAGACATACACTATACATTATATCAGGCCTAGAAGCAGTTAAGTAAAGTAGTGATCCGATGATACCTCGATATTTCTTCTCTTCTACTGCTTTACCATTATCATCTTTACCTAATTTCAATGATGTGCTCATAGGAGTTTTGCTAGTTTTGCAGCCATCCATTTCAAATTTCTTGATGAGTTCTTTTGTATATTTGGATTGGTTGATGAAGATCCCATCTTTACATTGCTTGACTTGCAGTCCAAGGAAAAACTTGAGTTCACCCATCATGCTCATTTCAAATTCCCTAGTCATACAAGAAGCAAATTCTTTGCACAGGGCTTCATTAGTAGCTCCAAATATTATGTCATCCACATAAATTTGTACAATCAAAATGTTGTGCTTATTCTTTTTAACAAAAAGAGTTGTGTCTACTTTTCCTTTTGAAAAACCATTTTCAAGCAAATATGCACTAAGTTTATCATACCAAGCTCTAGGTGCTTGCTTTAATCCATATAAAGCTTTGGTAAGTTTGAAAACATGATCAGGAAATTTGTAGTTTTCAAAACCAGGAGGTTGTTCAACATAAACTTCTTCATTTATGAGTCCGTTTAGAAATGCACTTTTAACATCCATTTGATAAAGCTTAAAATTCATATGACATGCAAAAGCAAGTAATATTCTAATAGCTTCCAATCTAGCTACGGGGGCAAAGGTTTCATCATAGTCAATGCCTTCTTCTTGATTATAACCTTTGGCTACCAATCTTGCTTTATTTCTAATGATGTGACCATTTTCATCAAGCTTATTCCTATAAACCCATTTGCATCCTATTATAGAATGATCTATAGGTCTAGGAGTAAGTTGCCAAACATTATTTCTTTCAAATTGATTAAGTTCATCTTGCATTGCAATTATCCAATTTTCATCATTTAAAGCTTCCTCAATAGTTTTTGGTTCAATTTGAGAAACAAAAGCAACATTAACATCAACATGATTAATTTTAGATCTAGTAGTTACTCCCTTTGATGTTTCTCCAATGATGAGTTCCTTTGGATGATCTTTCTTGTATTGCCAATCCTTAGGTAGATCTTGAGCCTTTTCTTCAAGTTGATTGATCTTTGGAGCATCAATAGATTCAAGAGGTTCAAGAGTGCCTGCAGGGTCATTGAAAGTAATACCTTTCTTTTGATCAAGTTTAGATGATTCATCAAATACAACATGCATTGATTCTTCTATAACTAGATTTTTTCATATTAAATACTCTATATGCTTTGCTATATGATGAATATCCTAAGAATATGCCTTCATCTGATTTGGATGAGAATTTTCCAAGATTATCCTTGGTATTCAATATGAAGCATTTGCATCCAAATACTCTAAAATATCCAATTCTGGGTATTCTTCCATTCCATAGCTCATAAGAAGTTTTATTAGTTAAATGCCTTTTATAAACACGATTTGCAATGTAACAAGCTGTATTAACGGCTTCCGCCCAAAAATAAGATGGTAAATCATATTCATTGAGCATTGTTCTAGCCATTTCAATTAAAGTTCTATTTTTCCTTTCAACTACACCATTTTGCTGTGGAGTTCTAGGAGCAGAAAAATTGTGTGAAATGCCAATTTCATTGCAAAAGTTTTCAAAGTTTTCATTTTCAAATTCTTTGCCATGATCACTTCTAATAGATGTGATCACATATCCTTTTTCATTTTGAACTCTTTTTGCAAAGGTTTTGAAGTAATTAAAGGCTTCATTCTTTTGAGCTAAGAAATTAACCCATGTGAATCTAGAGTAGTCATCAACAAGAACAAATGCATATGATTTGCCTCCTAAGCTTGTAACTCTATTTGGTCCAAACAAGTCTAAATGAATGAGCTCTAAAGGTCTAGAGGTGCTTATAACATTCTTTGTTTTAAATGAGCTTTTATGTTGCTTACCATGTTGACAAGGTTCACAAATCCTATCTTTATCATATTTTATCTTAGGTAAGCCATCAACTAAATTCTCATTACAAATATATTTCAATTGATCCATACCAGCATGTCCTAGTCTTCTATGCCATAACCATGCATCATTATTAGTGGACATTAAACATGTATGATCAGAATGTATGCTTACATTGTAAGTGTTGTTTGTTCTAGTACCCTTAAATATGATAACATCATTTGAATTTGTGATTTTGCATTCCTTGGAATCAAACTTAACAAAGTATGCTTTATCACAAAGTTGACTAACACTTAGCAAGTTATGTTTCAAACCATCAACAAGCCATACATCTTCAATTAAATCCTTACCAATAGAACCAATGGAGCCAACACCAAGAATTTTACCTTTAGCATTGTTTCCAAAAGTTACGTTACCTCCATGTTTATAGGTAATACTTGTAAAGAGCTTTGCATTTCCAGTCATATGCCTTGAGCATCCACTATCCACAAGCCATGTGCTTTCATTGGTAGTAGATTTTAGGCATACCTGCAAGCCAATTGTGGTCATCCTTTTTTAGGTACCCACATATAGTTGGGTCCTTGATAGTTAGTAGAAAGGGTGCCTTCTAAATTTAGATGAGCTTTTCTTATATAACAATAGAAATTTTTGTGACCAAATTTCATGCAATATGTGCATTGCCATGGTATCCTATGCTTCTGCATTTTTCTTTTTGGATTATACATACAACTACAAGTATGTGATTTCTTTTGTACAAGTTTAGTAAACAACAATGCATAATTGTTTTTGGCTTTATCTCCTAGTGAACCGTAAGAGGTTCTTTTAGACTTGGTGCAAGCATCTTTGATATGAACATCAGAAATTTTAGTTGTAGATGCTTTCACAAAAGTTGGTTTACTAGGTGCAATGTTGGTTGAGCCATTGAATCCTAATCCATATTTCAAGGAAGGTGATCTTTGATTATTAATTAATGTGTTCAATGCTTCCTTTCCTTTATGAAATCTGGAAATTGATTCTTTTAGTTCTTTTAGTTCATGCTTCAATGTCTCATTTTCTTTAATCACCTTTTCTAAGTCATGTGAGCTTTTATTTAATTCTCCTATTGTATTCATTAAGTGTTCATTTGAGGTTTTCAATTCTAAGGTAGAGTTCTTTAAGCATATAAAATCCTTTTCTAACTTAGAGTTTTTCTCTTTATAGAGCATCATTTTAGAGAAATATTTTTCTATTTTAGAATTCATGTGCTCAATCAAATCACTATCATTTATATCACTTATATCATCATGTGCTACAAGATCAAAAGATTGAGTACTTACCTCATTGGAGTCATCTTCAATAGCCATGAGACAAAGATTTGCAATTCCTTCCTCTTCTTCTTCTTCACTTGAGGAAGAGTCATCCCATGTGGCTTTGAGAGACTTTTTCTTTTCTTTATCCCATTTCCTTTTGTTCTTTAATTTGTAGCAATCCGACTTGATGTGACCGGTTTTTCCACATTCATAGCATTTTACCTCATTTTTCTTTTCTTTATCTTTGAAGGAGAATTTAGGAGGTGTACCTTTGTTTGCTTGTAATCTTTTCTTCCTTTTTCATTCATTCATTCTTTTTGAGAACATTGCCATTTCATCTTCATCATCAGTACCTTCATTGCTTGAGCTCTCAACTTCTTTGATTGCTTTGAGTGCAATTGGTTTTCTCTTTTCTTTCTCACCTTGATCTTCTTCTTTTTCACTGTGCAGCTCAAAAGTGAGTAATTTACCAACTAGCTCGTCGGTTCTTAATGTGCTGAGATCATGAGCTTCTTCTATGGATGATACTTTGGATTCAAAGTTCTTTCTAGCTCTTAGGGCTCTCAAGATCTTACTATTTACATCACCTTGATCATATACCTTGCCATACTTCTTCAGTTCATTGACAATAGCAAGCAAGCGATTTGTCATGTCGGTGACATTTTCATTTGGTTTCATCTTGAATAGCTCATACTCATGAACATGCATTTGTTTCTTGGTAAATCTTACTTGAGTTGTACCTTCATGGTAGTTTTCAAGTGTTTTCCAAATACAATGTGCACAAGTTAAATGTTGAACTCTTCCACCTTCTTCTCTTGAAATGGAGTTCATCAAGATGGAAGCAGCTCTATTGTTCTTGAATCGATCTCTGATATTGCTAGTTGACCATTGAGCTTTGGGAAGTGGAACTTGAATACCGTCAACCTCATGAGTAGGAGATTTCCACTCATTTTCCACGAAATCCCATAGTTCAATCCCTTCACTGTCTAGAAACAAATACATTTTGTGTTTCCAGTATGAGTAATCCGTTCCATCAAAGTAAGGTCTAAGAATAGAGTTAAGATTTCCATGAGAGCTTGATGAAGAAGAAGTTGCCATTGTGGATCAGATTTCACAATTAAGTTTAAGAAATCTCAGGGCTCTGATACCAATTGTTGTCCCAAGATGGCAACCAAGAGGGGGGGGGGGTGAATTGGTTTCGTCAAGAGATAATGACAATTTAAAAAACTCAACAAACAAGAAATGCGGAATAGAGAGTTGGTTGAGTAATGGAGGAAGGTAAGAACACACAAGATTTATAGTGGTTCGGATTTACTTCAATCCTACATCCACTTCCTTAACAACTTGTTAAGGTTCCACTAGTCTTTGAAGTTTTCACAAGCTCACTTCCAACTTTACAAGTGTTTTTCTTAGGCTCACACTTACAACCCACACAAGAGTTTTACAAGGCTCACTCTCTCAACCTAAGTGTTTCCCAAGCTTACACTCAAACTTATACAATGGTGTTTTCAATGCTAACACCTAACATTCATAACAATTCAAATACAAGTTTAAGCAAAAGGAAATTTGTTGCTTGGCTATGAAAATCTTTTCTTAATAATGTTATTATTTTTTGTTTTCTCATGGAAACATTGTATTTATAGCCAATGTGGTCTTACTAGCCGTTATTGCTGTTTAGAATAAAGTCTTGGCAGATTAGACCTTCTTTACTTAAACTGTCCGAAGCACTTAGCGGTCGCCCTTCCTACAAGGATGGTCGCTCTCATGCTTCACGCGGTCGTCCTTTTAACAAGGGATGGTCGCTACTTTTGAAAAAGTTCAACGGTCGAATTTTAGTGCTCTACAGCAGGAATCTTGCCCATGATGTTTTTGTCGGACCGTTTCTTGCCCATGCTGTGTTTGTCGGGACGGTCGCGCATCACAAAGTGCGGTCGCCCTTTTTTGAATACTGAAGTGGGATTACAACGGTCATGTCACGTGTCATTTTCTGACAGGGCAAAAGAGATGTCCGCCATAATTTGAATCTCGCGGTCGCCCTTAGTAGCTTTTCGCGGTCGAACTCATATTCTCGCGTCGAACTTCTGGACGCACCTGAGGACGCGAACACTACTGTCTCTTTGAGCAATTTCTTCTTGAATTGTTGGGCGGTCGCGACTATAAATGAGCGGTCGCTAAATTGGTAAGCGAGGTCGAATCATTCACCGTTCTTGTCACCGCGAACCTTACTGTGATTGTAATGATTTAAGTTCCTTGAGTAGCGGTCGGGCAAATATTAGGACGGTCGCTATTCTGTAGGAGCGGTCGCGACTGAGGTCGAACTTCTGACCGCGAAACCTACTGTGACAAGGTTTCATTCTGTAATTGCTTGGAGCGGTCGTATTCAGTTGAGGTGCGACCGCTATACTTGTTCTGTTCACCTTTAATTGAAGCAACCTAATCCTGCAACAAGCTTTCTCAAACACAAGTTAAATAGATCATCCATTTGAGTTGTCAAGGATCAAAATTAAGATCATTTGTCTAACAATCTTGTTTGTTGCTTCTACCGTACCATTAGCCTTTGGTCTATAAGGAGAGGATCGATGATGATGGATTTGGTACTTTGAGAATAAATCCTTAACTTCTCCTTGAAACTATACCCCATTGTCTGATATCACACTATGTAAGACCCCATACCTGCAGATGAGATTCCTTTCAATAAATCTAGCCATTTGGCTTGCACCCAGTTTGTTGAAGGATTCAGCTTTGACCCATTTTGAAAAATAATCTACTGCTACTACAATGAAACGGTGACCGTTTGAGTCTGTCGGATGTATCTCTCCTATAATGTCGATACCCCAAGTAGCAAAGGGCCAGGGTGAAGACATAGAATGTAATTCTTCAGGAGGCATGTGATTCAAATTACCATACATCTGACATTGTTGGCACTTCTTTACGAACTCTATATAATCTCTCTATATAGTCAACCAGTAGTAACCTTGTCGAATTATCTTCTTAACTAGGGCCAAACCACTCATGTGCAGACTGCAACTTCCCCTATGTATTTTTGACATGATATGCTCCACTTCAAGCTTCCTCAAGCATCTCAAATGCACCCCATCAAGCCATCATCGATATAACTCACCATGAAAGGTGTTGTATTGCAAAGACCACTGCCTTATGGCTCTTCTTTCTTTCTTTGTTGCCCCCAATGGGTATTCTTTTTCCTCTAAAAATTGTCTTATAGTATCATATCACAGATCATGGTCCGTATCAGTTTCCATGATTGTCTTATATTCATAGCAAGGAGTTGATGAACTGGTTAAAATTAGAGGCTTAAGGAATAAGTTGATAGGATTTTCCCATACCGAAGCCAATGTAGCTAGGGCATCAGCCATCTGGTTTTCTTGTCTTGATAGGTGCATAAATTTGCACTCCTTGAAGTTCTTCTTCATCATGGTCAAGTAATGGTGGTATGGATTTAATTTTTCTTCTTTCAACTCCCACTCTCCGTTTACTTGGGACACTACTAGCAATGAATCGCCGAAAACTTTCACCTTATCCACCTTCATAATCATTAGGGTTTCCAAACCAAAGATACATGCTTCGTACTCCACCATTTATTGGCTGCCTTGAATTTCAACTTTTTGGCTTAAGAAATAAGTTCCCCATCGGGCGATTCTAATATGACTCCCAAACCTGCTCCATTCCTGTTTACTGCTCCATCAAAATACATCTTCCAACCTTGTACTTCAATGGCCTCTAAATGTTCATCCGGAAATTCCAAGACTACCTCTTCACTATCCAGTAATGGTTGTTGGGCCAGAAATTCTGCCATTGCTCTACCTTTGATTGTTTTTCTAGTTACATACTCAATCTCAAATTCTTCCAATATTATCAACCATCGGCCATACTTCCCAATCAAAGAGGGTGTCTCCCTTAAGTGCTTCATTGGATCCAACTTGGAAATTGCTTACACACTATAAGATTGAAAGTAATGCCATAACTTTTTAGAAGACCAAACCATAGCTATACAGGTCTTTTCAATGATACTATACTTAATTTCATAAGGTAGGAGCTTTCTATTCAAATAGTAAACTGCATGCTCAATCCTTGACTCATCTGCTCGGGCTAGCATGGCTCCTATTGACTCTTCTTCTACTGCTAAGTATAGTAACAAGTGTTTACCAGGTTTGGGTGGTTTCAAAACAGGCATATTTAGTAGATACTCCTTTATTTGCTCAAAGGCCTTTTGACACTCTTCATTCCACAGGACTGGCTGATTCTTTTAAATTAATTTGAAGATATGCTCATAGATTGTTGTGAGCTTTGCTATAAACCTACTAATGCATTGTAATTTACCAATGAATCCCCGAACTTCTCTCTCCGTCTTAGGGGCTGGCATATCCCTTATTGCTTTAACTTTGTCAGAATCAATCTCAATGCCATTCAGACCAATCACATGTCCCAACAATTTACCTAAGGTAACCCCAAACACACACTTCTTTGGGTTTAATCTTAGCTTACATTTCAATGCTCTATCGAAGAATAATTCTAAGTTTTGGAAGTGTTGTTCCCTTGTATCCGATTTCACCATCATATCATCAACATATACTTCAACTTCTTTATGCTTCATGTCATGAAATAACATGGTGGCCATCCTTTGGTAGGTTGCTTCGGCATTCTTTAAGCCAAACGACATCACCCTATAACAAAATATACCCCATGTAGTAATGAAAGCAGTTTTGGCTTTATCCTCTTGGGCCATTAACACTTGATTGTATCCGAAAATCCATCTACAAATGAGTGTAGCACGTTAGAGGCTGCACTATCAATGAGAACATCTATATGAGGTAAAGGAAAATCATCTTTAGGGGAAGCCTTGTTTAAATATCTATAGTCCACACAGACCCTTTTTCATCTTTCTTTGGCATGGGTACTATATTTGCTAGCTAATCTGGATATTCTATCACTTCAAGGAGCTTCACTTGTATTTGTTTAGTGACCTCTTCTTTAACCAATTCAGCCCACTTAGGTCTTAATTGCCTAAGCTTTTGTTTGATAGGTTTCATGTGAGTGTAAGTAGGAATAAGATGTTCAGCTATGTCTCGATCTATTCTGGGCATATCCTCATAAGACCAATCAAATACTTCTTCATATTTTTTCAAATCTCTCTCTCTCATCAGGAGTAAGGTCGGATGCTATGCTAATGTTTTTAGAATTTTTGATTGTTTTCAAATTTAATGATTGTGTGTTAACAGAATTAATATTAAAGATGCTCATGTAACTGCTATTTGAATGTATGCAACCATCAGGAAAAATATCACACAAATAAGCAAAATCAGACTTTATTGCATTCATTTTGGAAAAGAAAACATCATCATCCTCATACAAAGCAGACAAATTAAAATCAAAATCAAAATCATTGTTCTTAAAATCATAAGGCAGAATGTCTTTAAACTTCTCTTCAACCAGGGTAGCAATCTCCTCCGGAGTCTTCTTAGCTTTCAAGATAGCTTCCTTCTTTTCTTCTGGATTGGACTCCTTGTTGGCCGGCAGGGTGAGCCCTTTCTTCACTTGCTCCACTAGCTAGACAACATCTGCAAAAATTTCAAAACCCGGGATCAACTTTCCCATGAACATGATTGGCTCCGGCTTTCCTTGGAGTGGTCCCATGTCTGGAGCTTTGACAAAGATTTTTTCAAGTGGCTGAAAGCTCATCTTCTCATTCTTCTTTGGCTGGAAATCTTTGTTCATACCCCAACCCTTTCTTGGAGGCTTGAGTTTTGAAATTTGGAAGCTTTGTCAAACCGACTTTTCCCTTTCCAAGACTAGCTCCAGGAAGGTAGTTCATGTTCTTCATCATATTCAAGACTTTGGAGTCCACTACTTCATCATCAGAAATTGCAGCTACTTCGAAACCATTGAGAGGCCTCTCAATCATTAGAGCGCTAACAACCTCATTATCTTCGACCTCGATGACCACTGTATCATCTCTGTTAGGGAACTTGATCTTTTGATGAAGGGTGGAAGAAACTTCACTAAGAGGATGAAACCATGGTCATCCCAAGAGTAAGGCAAACGTAACAAGTATGTCCAAAACAACAAATTCAACAATAGATTCAATTGGACCAACCTTGATAGTAGCTTTGAAAGTTCCTTCGACATGTCTCTTAGTGTTGTCAAAAGCCTGAATGGTTACCTCGGTCGGGTTTAGATCCCTTACTGACATGGTTAGTTTTGGCAATATTTTAAGTGGACAAACATTTATGGTGGACCCATCATCAACCATTACACAAGGAGTCCTTTTCCCTTTAATTTCTATTTTGGTAAAGAGAGGGCGGATGTGATCTCTCCCCTCTTCCGGTAAATCCGCATCTGAGAAAGATACCACACCCATATTAACTTCGCTCTTCTCTTGAATATGTTCACATTTCATTACTCCCTCAATTTTTATGAAGTCGATCAGCTCCTTCGGTATTATGGAGGTGGAAATTGGAATGCTACCTAAGGCCTTGGCCATAGTTTCTCGGTGCTTTTTAGAAGTAGCCAATAAATCCCAAATGCTAACACTTGCTTGGGTTCTTTTTAGTTGCTTGAGCACGGTATCATCTTCCTCTTCTTTATTCCCTACTTCAACTTCCTTTCCCTTATTAATTTCTACCTCCTTAGGCGGTGGCCTTGCATAAGGCTTACCGGATCTAGTGTTCATTACTTCATCTTCTTCAGGCTCAAACCAGGTCCATTCCTCCTTCTTAGATATAAGATCATCATCACTATCGCTTGAATCCCAAAACCCATTGACAACACAAATTGCTACTTCTTTACCCACCATAGCTTGTTTAATTTCGCTAAATATCTCTTCTTCTTTGGCTGCTTCTCCACCCACAACTTGGAAAGAGGACATAACGAAACTTTCATGCAAACCTCCTCTAATCATGAAGGTTGCCGATGGTGGTACTCTATTGAACCTTGGTAATGGATTGTCTTTAGTGTTAGACTTGTTGGGCTCGGGCAGCTTTCCACTATAAATTAAATTTCGGATCTCATGCCTCAACCTCACACATCTATCATTTTCATGCCCTTGCATTTGATGAAACTAACAAAATGCTTTAGTGTCAAAATTAGGTGGGAGAGGGTTAGGCAGAGGACGAGGATTTAAGGGTTGTAACAATCCCTTTCTTTGGCTAGTAGCATTAACACCGACTGCCTTTAGCATGCTTTGGTTACCAGATTGATAATTTCCTTTCTCATTCCTTCTTGTTGAAAAACAATTCTTCTCTCTTTCCCATTCTTTGATTTGCAGACCAGCTTGGAGGAGATCTTTGAAATCACGAATGAGCATATGAGACATCCTTGCACGAAGACTAGGCAACACTCCTCTCACAATCATCCTTACTTGATCAAATTCATCGGGCCTTTTCTTGAGCAAAGCGGCCTTATTTCTCCATCTTTTCACATAGTCCACAAAATTATCATTTGGCCTTTGTCTAATGGACTCCACTTCAATTAAGGTAACTTCCATTTTAACATTGTATCCATATTGTTGGATGAAGGCCTTGTATAGCAGATCCCAACTCTTTTGCGTACTTTCCTCTAAGGTGTTGAGCCAATTTGGACAACAGGGTCCAATGAGAGCATGAAATATCTTAGAGTTTGAGCCTTAGTGGCTCGGGTAGATTGCATGGCAGTGATGTACTGCTTCACATGGAGATGGGGATTTTCGGTCCCATCAAACTGTGCAAAGGATGGCATCTTGAACTTGTATGGAACTTCTTCGTCTAGCTCAAATAATTTGTCAACTTCAGACATTTCTTCGGTTTTCAGCTTCTTCTCAAATTTCTTTTCTAAGTTCGCAATCATCTTTTCAACATCGGAAGTCTCAATTTTCTCCAAAGCTGATCTTTAAACAATCTTCGGTTCTTTCTTCTTTTCTTGAGGATCTTAGAAGTATTGACCCTAATCATCATCATCATCAATGATCACCTTATCATCATCAAAAACCACTTCACCAACTTTAGTCTTCCCTTTGTCCTTTGGCTTCTTAGTGCTAGCAGATGCTTCAGCATGATTTCCTAAAATCACAGCCAATTGGTTCTTCATGGTCTCAGCTAGGGCCTCTTTTATTTCTTCCATCTTGGCATTGAGGGCATCATCCACCATTCTTTGAATTTGTTCGTGCTCCATTGCTTTTGGTGAGCATGTGATTGAGTTGCTACTAGATTCTTCATCTCCGGCGTAGGTCGGACAGTTGTAAACTTTTGAACTGTCGTAATCCAGGGCTGTGAGCCAGGAAGGATCAATGATATGAGATGCAAATATATGTATGGATGTATGCATAAGCAATCAACAAAGATAAGTAGAACGTCCCTTCCAACCTTATAACATCCACACACGAATGGCGAGTCTCTTTTCCTAGGTATATGGTTAACAAAATACCAACATGGGGTATCTTGTTTTCGAATAATTCCCTCGGACGTTTCAACCAATAGTCATATTTTCAAAAATGGAAATCAGTTCATGATAATTCCCATTAATTAGGTTTTAATCCATTCAACCAACTAAAGTAGCTTTTATGTTATATTGGATTAAAACTAAATTAAGAGGTTTATTATAAATAGATTTCTCACTTGAAAAAGAAACTAATGATTCATGCCAAAAATAAGCCCATGATTAATAATTCTTAGTA
Source organism: Garcia nutans (assembly GCA_947685225.1). Taxonomy (NCBI): domain Eukaryota; kingdom Viridiplantae; phylum Streptophyta; class Magnoliopsida; order Malpighiales; family Euphorbiaceae; genus Garcia; species Garcia nutans. The sequence continues at coordinate 17,524,553 of CANTUV010000033.1, read as the reverse complement.
TAAACTAGGCTCATAATTGATTTTTGGTATTTCGTAATTGACCTAAATAATTTGCAAGCTCTTTGTAAGACAAGGTTGGATTAAAATAATTTTGTTTCTAAGCCCATTGTAAAAAGATTTTAGAAAAAATGGAGTTTGGGCTTAGTATTTGGGTTATGAGCAAAAGATTTGTTTTTAGAAAATTTTTTTGTCCAAAGACCATCTTAAAAAATTTTGAAACTTGCTTTGGTCTTTTGGACTTTAAAGAAAAATTTTATTTTGAGCTTACAATGCACTTAGGTCATATTAGAAAAAGAACAAACCAAATAAGCCATGATTTAAGCCAAGATAAATTAACCATAGTCAAACAACAAGCATTTGGGGTAAAAACCTAAGGAAAGTAACTAGGCCAATTACATGAGCTTTAGTCTTTGGGTTAAAAGGCTTAGGTTTCCATAGCAAGTATATACCGAAATGGTATGAGGCTATGAGTGGTTATGCCATGCTCAATCTCCATATCATGAGTGAAAGTATGGTATCCCTTACATAACACAACATGGGTAACACGGACATTCTAACTCACGCACACGATGCAATCTAATATGATGCAATGGATAATATCATTATAAAAAAGAATAGAATATTAAAAAGACCAATAGAATCAACTTCTCTTATCCCCAGTGGAGTCGCCACTGTGAGCGGAGATTTTTGCCCCCACTACTGGTGGAATGGTTCTTGCGACTTCAGCACTGTTTAGGCTCGGGGCCTTAGAGAATATGGACCTAAGCTCGGAGAAAATGGAGTCGCCACCCGGATGGGCTGGGAAAAAGAAAGGGGTGGATGACTTGATTCCTAAGGAATCCCCATCCCATAATTGGTTCAGAAAGTTGGGTATGTGTGGGGAAGGTGAGAAATGGCCCAGCACCCCCACAACGCCCGCTTCATTGGAACCAGCCTCCTTTGCAGGCTTAATATTATAAAATTCTTAAATATAACAATATTATCCATATTACATGCAACAATTAAAATAAAGCATCATTATATTAAAATCAAAGCAATGTACAAACAAAGCAAATAAATGGACACCCATCCAAAGATGGAAACATGTCCTTACATCATCCATGTCTAAACTAAACAGGAAACCCACCAAACGGTGAAAACATGTGCTTTAGATTGGTCCAAAATATAAAAGCAATTTAAATTACATAATGCTAAACTAATGAGGTACCCACAAAGTGGAAACATACCTCTTACAATTTTAATACTAAAACAAACAAATAATAATCATAATAATAAAGAAAATATCCATCCATGATAAATTAAATAAATCAAGCATTGAATTTAAATAAATCAACCATCAAAACATATAATATAACTACAAAATCATATCTAAAATTAAATAAAGCAAATAAAGATGCAAATTTAGGTATATGTCATAATTTAGGGTTCTTTAATTAACATTTAGGGTTTTGAGGATTTTGGAATTATTATTATTATTATTTAGGCTACTGTGAGGATTTTGAAAAATTGGAATAGATTAGGGTTTTATGAATTTAAGAAAGTAGTAAGGTTTTTTTGTTAATCAAATTAGGGCTTAGGGGTAATATCAAGAGATTATGGTTTTGGAATTTTAAAACATTAGGGTTTGTAATTCACGATTTACTGGATTGTGATTTTAGATTTATTGGATTATGGCTTTGGGGTTTAGATTTATTTGTCATAAGATTTTGAGGTTTTAAGAATTAGGGTTTAGGTTGTTGACGAACTTGTCATAAGTTTTGATGCTTTAAGAATTTAGGGTTTAGGAAAACTAGGGTTTACTGTATTGGGTTTTGAGAGAATTAGGGTTTTTTGATATTTTGGAAAACATATTTGATTTTAGGATTTAAGAAAACAGTTTAGAGTTTTATAAAAATAATCATGATTTTTAGAAAACGTAAAGAAGATTAGGGTTTGGAGATTTAAGAAAATATTTGGAAATTTTGGACAAAAAGTTATGGTTTAGATGAAAATAGTTCTGAAAAACAATTTAGGGTTTTAAAGCTTTTGGAAACAGAAGAATAGTTTTAGGGTCTTTAAGGTTTCTGGAAAAAGAAAATTTTTTTTAAGGTTTTGAAATTTTTGGAAACAGGAGAGAAACAATTTTAGGGTTTTAAAGTTTCTGGCAAGAGAAGAATAGTTTTAGGGTTTTGAAGTTTTGATTAATTACTAAGGCTACTAGTTGAATGTATGATTTAATGCAAAATATATTACTAAGTTTAATAATTTAGGTTACTGAAACAAAAATAAATGATAGATGTATTTAAAAGAAAATATGACAATAACATTGTAAATATAATCGAAGCAAAGATTTATAATCAAACCTCCTGTGAGCGGGGATTTTCGCCCCCACTCCCGGTGGAATGGTTCTTGCAATTTTGGCACTGTTTAGGCTCAGAGCCTTAGAGAACACGGACCTAAGTTAGGAGAAAATTGAGTCACCACCCAGACGGACCGGAAAAAATAAAGGAGTGGATGACTCGATTTCTAAGGAATCCCTAACCTCCTAATGGGTTCAGAAACATGTGGGGAAGGTGAGAATTGCCCCAGCACCCCTACAACGCCCAATTCATTGGAACCGGCCTCCTTTACAGGTCTTAATATTATAAAATTCTTAAATATAACAATATTATCCATATTACACAAAATAATTAAAAGAAAGCATCGATATATTGAAAATAAAAACAATGTCCAAGCAAATAAATAAATGGACATCCATCCGAAGATGGAAACATGCCCTTACATAATCCATGCCTAAATAGGACACCCACTGAAACGTAGAAACATGTCCTTTACATTGATCTAAAATATAAAAGCAATTTAAATTATATGATATTTAACTAATGAGGTACCCACCAAGTGGAAACATACCTCTTACAACATTTGGAAATCTAAATAAATCGATAAAAGTAAATAACCATTCATCATTAATAAATCATTCATCAAAGATATTGAACATTAATAGAATGTAAACATCCATCCATGATAAACTAAATAAATCAAGCATTGAACTTAAATAAATCAAAGCATATAATAAACTACATAATCACATAAAACAAGTAAAGATACAAATTGACATTTACTGTTTCTATTTAAGATTCTTTATTTAATGTTTAGGGTTTTGGAATTTATTGGTTTAAGCTACTGTATGTTTTAAGGGAATTAAAATGGATTAAGGTTTTATAATTTAAGAGATTGATAAGGTTCTTTGAGTAAAAAAATTAGGATTTGAGTGGTAAAATCATGAAATTAGGGTTTGAATACTTTAAAACATTAGATTTATGATTATTAGCAACTGGATTGCTATTTTTAGACTTACTGTGTTGAATTTTAATATTTAGGTTTTATAAGGTTTTAGAGTTTTAAGGGTTAGGATTTAGAAAAATTAAGGTTTACGGTTTTAGGGAAATTAATGTTTAAGAGAACTTTAGGATTTAGGTTAGCTAGTTTGGGGTTGCTGTCTTTGGTTTTGAAGTTGAAGAAAATAGTTTAGGGTTTTTAAAAGCTTTTGGAAATAAGAAAAATGATTTAAGGTTTATAGAAATAGAAAATATATATTTTTAGGGTTTTTGGAAAGAAAAGGATTCAATTTAGGGTTTGGAAAATTGGAAAGCAGATTAGGGTTTTGCTAAATTAATAAAACGATTTAAGGTTTTGAAAAGTTAGAAAGTAGATTAGGGTTTTAAGATTTTTAAGAAATAGAAATAACAATTTTAAGACTTTTGGAAAACAAAGAAACAAATTAAGGTTTTTAGAATAAAAAAAATCAATTGGATGATTGAAGCTACTGTCAGGAAAAGAGATTAGATATCCATACCTTCGTTTGTTGGTTCCACCAAAAATTATTTCTTGGATGAACAAGAACAAAGGCAAGATGGCTACCTTTGATGGATTGATTGTTTGGTTGCTTATTCTTCTCTCAAAAAGTTTTATTAATTTCACTACCAAAGGTTTCTCCTAATCTGATCAATTCAAAGTTTTCCCCGTTCACTCTATTCTCCTCCCCCTTCTGTGTTATTTTTAGTCCTATTTATAGAAAATTTTGATGATTAATCTTAATTGTTTACGAAATCTAACATTAATTAAGAAAAGGAAACAGAAACCAAATTGAATTTGGTTTTGGAAAAAATTACATCGGAAAAATTTTGCTGGCAAAAAAAAAAAAACTGCTGCGGAAAAATTTTACTGGCGAAAAAAACTGCCGTGGGAACTTGTGGGCTGCAGGAATGAAACTCGCTGCGGGCCATTTTGTCAACCTGCTTTTCGACGAAGAATTTTTTTGTCACCGATTTTTCAGTCGCCGATTTTTATTTTTATTTTTATTTTTGTTTATTCATTTATTATTATTTATTATTTTTCATTAATTATAAAAACTAAATACTAAAAGTAATATTATTCAATTACGATAACACAAAAATTATTTTGGAGTAATTAAAATATATCAGACAACACAAAATTTATTTTAGACTTATTAAAATATATTAGACCGGACTGGGTAAAAAATTATGGGTCTACAGTTTGCCCCCTGCTTGAACGATTTGAGATTTTAGTGGAAGAAACTTAAAAGCAATAAGACTTAATTTTTGAGATGGTTGAGGTTTTGGGCTCTAGACCCGGTTCAAGTTCTGAACTCAAGGATGATTTTAGGTTCTGGACCTAAGTGTAATTTTAGGTTCTGGACCTAAGGATAATTTAGGTTTTGGACCCGAGCTAAGTTCTGGACTTAGAAGAGATTCTAGGTTATGGACCTAAGCTAAGTTTTGGACTTAGAAGAGATTCTAGGTTCTAGACTTAAAAATAATTTAGGTTCTGGACCCGAGCTAATAAAGATTTAATTATCTGCAAAAAAAAAATAATTTTTTTGGTTTCAAAAAGTTTGGCTAAATTTTATGCACGTCTTCTTCTTGCCACCTGCGTATAAAAATATTTATATACACACAAGTATTTAAATGATTAAATTGAATAATTGAATTTACTGTTTATGTACTGTGTAGTCACTATTTATACACTATTTACTATTTATAAATAGTAACTTACTATTCGTAAATAGTAGTAAATGGTATTTTACTATTATAAATAGTAATTTACTATTTATAAATAGTAATTTACTATTTATAAATAGTAAAATTTACTATTTTTAATAGTAAAGTTTACTATTCATCAACAGTAAACTTACTTTTGAATTTTGTTTATTTTTTTTGTCGTTTCTCTATATAAACGAACGAATTCCTTCATTTCATTCACAGCAAAATTCTTAAATTCTATAATTCTCTCAAATTCTTTCAAATTTAGCACATAGTTTTTTTTTATAAAAAAAATGCATGCTTCAAGGTCAAGAACTCATTCTAATGCTGAGTTATTAGAGTTTATTTGGCATCATGAAGATGGGAATATAAACCTACTAGCCGGGATGCCGCTTCATCGTAGTTCAAACCAAAAGAGAACGGTAGTTATTTTTCTCTTTTCTTTTAGATTTTTTTCGTCTTTCTGTTATTTGTTGTTTTTCGTTTTATTTATTTATTTTTTATATATTTTTATATTTTTTATGTTTGTCTTTATTTTTTATTTTATTTTTATATTATTATTTTTTAGAAAATTTAGAAAAAATAAATTAATTTAAGCAGATAGAATAATATGTACTTACCTGGTATTAACTTACCTGGCTCCGTGTTAGCATGATCGTTGCTTTGTTCGGGCCGAAAGGTGTATCTACAAAGCCCGACAATGGTATGATGTAGTGCCTTCTCGGGTAAGGCAGATTATCCGAGATTGTGGCTTTGAGAGCTTCATCTTACAATTGCCATCCCAGGAGTATTTGATAGACTGGAGCGTAGTCCATGCACTTGCAGAACGATGGTTGGACACCACTCATACTTTTCACTTGCCCATTGGAGAGATGACAATTGGTTCGGTCGATTTTGCTGCTATAATCGGCCTTCAGTATGATGGTGTTTCGGTTCCTCTAACCAACGATATTTTGACATTTGAAGAAATTCAGCAATTAATTGGCATGGAACCATCATATAAGGGGCCTTTTAAGATAAAAATTGAATTGATTAGTAGCTATTGGATGAACTATGAAGGACGGGTTCACAGAGACATGGCCCAATAGTATGCTCGAGGATTTTTGTTATATTTGCTTAGGTCGACCATCTTAGGCAGCACTGAATCCTCCATCCATTTGTCAGTGTTGAGGGCCCTTTCTTATTTCAGAATGGTACCATCTTATGGTTGGAGTGAAGCTAGTCTCACTTGTCTTTACCATGGTCTTGATAAAATTTGCCGAAACAAGAAGTCTTTTATCGGTTTGATGGCGGCTATCGAGGTACTCTTCTTCTACTAATGTCAATTCCACTCTTTTCTTGCATGAATTTGATCTCTATTGTTGTTGTAGGCATGGGCATATGAACACAACCTCGTGAGGTTACCTGGTATTTCCCAAGAGAAAATCGGGTATCTGAGATTAAATTTTTGGTTGTCAGATCATGTGAAGTTCCCGGCTCTCACCACGTGCATACCCAACGCTTCTTGTTGAGCCGCTTAACTTGGGACCATGTAAAATGGCATTAGTATGCTTTAAATTTTATGTGAAAGTTTACTTACCTTGTGTTATTTTGCAGGTGAATTTGGCCTGGTGGAACCCAGAAGAGCAGACAAATTGGTCTCCCTTCATGAAGGTTGCGCTATCTTTCCAACATACTCGCCGAGTCATCGCTGGCCCAGTGTCTAATGGTTGGTTTCTCGGAGAGAGAGTTTATGAGTGGTTTCTTGGTCTAGAGCAGCGGAGGGTCCCGATGCATTGCCCAAAATATACTTTAAATATTATATCGATGTTGGAGGATGCATGGTGGTCGGCTCGGTACGGTTATGGTGTTGAGACATTTCTCCATCTGCCGGGTGCATTCTATGGCCATTTTATTCAAAGAAGGCTCTTAAACTTTGATGTGTCTCCTGTTGGTGTATAAGAAATTCCCGAAGAAAATGAGGGTAGAAATGAAGAGGAACATCATGGAGATGTAGGAGAGTTCATTCCACATCTTGGGGCTAGCACTTCTTAGGTAAACCTTTTCCATTTTTCCCTTGCAACTGCTTCTTTCTTTTTTGATTCTTTAATGTTTGTTGCAGGCTGTTGGCTCATTTGATCATGAGGCTAGACCTTCTTTTACTGCCCCTTTATTTGCTCATTCTAGCCCACCAGATATGCCATCTCATCCGCAGGGCATTGATATGAATTACCTGGTGGGTTTTCTTATTGCATGGTAATTTATGCTATATGTATGCATGATTATGTATGCTCTTACCTTTTTTCCTTTATGGCTCACAGTGGATGCTTGAAGATCAAAGTAAGAAACTTCAAGAAGAGTTAGCTACAAGTCATCAGTAGGCTTCTCATTTTGAAAATTTATATCATCAACAGAACAAAATTTCTGAGACTTTTGATTTCAGGGGATGAGGGATCCTGGTGGTTCTTCATTAATGACCATGAGATCCTTTCGTCTACTTTCAATAAGGACCGTGACAGATCGAAACTCCAAGGTAATAGGGATTTTGGTGCTCCTGCTTCGGGTGATCTCGGGATGAGTGATTTGCCCCCTCCTCTAACAGGCGATGATTTTTTTAGAGCTTTATTTGATGACCTACCACCACCTTCTTAGTAATGTATAAATTGTATCAATTGTATGAACATTGTACAATAAGCATAAAAATAATAATACATAATTTCTGCCTTTACTGTAACTGACCCCCTTTTTTCATTTTTTATTTATTTATTTATTTTTTTATTACTGCACCATAATTATTACACTTTCTTTTTCATATATACACATTACAAAGCATCACCACAAAAGCCAAATGCAACACAATAAAGTAAATTCATCGCTAATTCTTTTCCTTATTCCGCACGGTCTCACCCTTTTTCCCATCACCTTTTCCTTATCAATTTTGGAAAAGCTTGTTTCCTCTATATAAATCACCTTTTACGCCTAATTTCATGTAGAAGCCAAAATACTTTCCATTTCAATGTAAAAACTCCTTTAACAATTTTATTTTTTCTTCATTCATCCACCATGACTGAACTTCATTTAAAGAAGATAAAAATTCTATTTAAGAATATGGATGCCATTCACTGGAAACAAATTTCGTGGTCAAAACTTGATGTTTTAAAGTGTTTTCAAAATATTAAATTAGACCACTCCTTCTTACATGCCATGGCTTCCTTTTAGAATGGGGATTCTAGGACATTTAAATTAATGGCTTTGATATATGTCTCTTGATTGAAGATTTTGAGGCCATCCTTGGATATCCAAATAATCAACAAATGACATTACCCACATTGATTTCCAAAACTCAACAGAAGATGCAGATGTTATTTCAAATTCCAAAACCCGAAGTTCTTCAGTTGATGAGAGGTGAAAAAAATTCTACTTGCTCCCTTGATTGATTTTTGTCTCCCTCATTTGGCTCCTACTAAGGCATGGGGAAGCATTCTCTGTCTTTGCTTGGTTGGCCAATTCTTGCTTGTTTCTTCTGACGGTGATATTGATCCACGGGTATTGGATATTATGGACCAAATGGAAGGAGGCTTGTCGCTGGTACCTGTGATCTTAGCCGAGACTTTAGTTGGATTAGACCGACTTAAATCAATATTGTCAAAAAGACTAACCGGGAGTCCGTTGCCTCTTTAGGTAATTACCTAAACTGCCCTTTCGGGTTTTCAATTTAGGTTTTCTTTTTCTTTTTTTTTGTTTTATTGCTCTAATTTTTGCCTAGTCCGCCCATGTGGGTTTTCGAAACTAGCGAGCTGTCCTAATTTTTGCCTAAGCTGCCCTCGCGGGTTTTCAACTTAGCGGACCTCTTTTTTATTATATATATTTTTATTGCTCTAATTTTTTCCTAGTCCACCAATGTGGGTTTTTGGAACTAGCGAGCTGTCCTAATTTTTGCTTAAGCCGCCCTTGTGGGTTTTCAACTAAGCTGACCCTCTTTTTTTTCCCCTCATAGATTTGGCTTCAGGAGCGTCTTTGTTTGCTTGATACTCCATCCATGGATTTTGCCAGATATCTGCCACGACACCATTCTGCTAGGAAACTACTTCATCCTATTTCTTCAAATGTTGACTGGGTTGACTGGCGTGCTGATGTCAACATCCGCTGGTTGGTACCTTGGTGGAAGATTTCTTGTATCACCATGGTTCTGAGCGTGTCAAAGCTTCTGTGTTGTGAGTTTAGGGCACGGTCAGGGACACGCCCGTGTTGTTGAGCGTGTCATGTGTAAAGTTTGCCCTAGTTGGTTCTTATTCATATTATCTCATGTGTATTATTCCTTTTAGATTAGGTTGTGAAGAGGCCGCTTTACTCAAGAAGAGGCCCGATGAATCCGATTAAATAAGGATGATTGTGAGAGGGTTGTTACCTAATCTTCGTGAGAGGATGTCTCATACACTCATCCGTGATTTCAAAGATCTTCTCCAAGCTGGTCTACAAATTAAAGAGTGGGAAAGGGAGAAGAATTGATTTCAATAAGAAGGAATGAGAAAGGGAACAACTAGCTTAACAATCAAAGCACACAAAAAGAAGTTGATGTTAATGTAACCGGTCAAGCAAATAGAAGGCAGTTTTCAAATCTGAGGAAGCCTTTGTCTTGGGTCTTCGATAAGCTACAAAAGAAAGGGTTGTTACAACCATTGGCTCCTCGACCTTTTCCTAGTCCATTACCCCCAAAATTTGATACTGAGGCTTTTTGTCAATTTCATCATACTCAAGGACATGAGACTGATAGGTGTACCCGATTAAGGCATGAGATCCAAGATTTGATTGATAGTGGCAAGCTACCTGAGCCGGATAAGGCCAATACCAAGGACAACCCTTTGCCTAAATTTGGAAGAGTGCCACCACCAACAACCTTTATGGTGGGAAAAAGATTGGTTGAAGATTTTTTTTTATCCTCTTTTCAATATGAGAATGTTGAAGATGTGAAAGGAAAAGAAGCCTAAATCAATGAACTTTCCTTAGCTTGAATGTTGCTTTTCAATCTTACTTTATTTAATATTTTGGAACTATTGTGTTTTTCAAATTTAAAGTTGTTAGAATAAATTACTTTCATCAAAATTTTGTTGGTCTTTGTTCATTTTGGTGCTCGACCAATGAGGAATCTAGCTTGATAATTCATGAATTAATATATTTATGCATCATGGCTTGAATGACTTTACTAGGTGAGGGAATGGCTCTATAGCATTGAGTTATGTATGCTTACTTAGAGAGGGCTCCTGCATAATTACCTTTGTTTAGGTCCTAGTCAGTCTTAAAACATGTTTTGACAAACTTTTGAGGCGAAATTGAACTCTGTTTTTTTAAGAGAGAAATGATCTAGGCATTCTTTGGTTAGCCAACAACTAGTATCCACCCAATTAAATATCAATCCCTAGTTGTCCCTTTGAGCCTTCATAAAATTTTAGCTTTCTTTTTATTGGCTTACAAACCCCAATAACCTACCCTGAGCTGTTGTGATACTTTCGACAAGTCTTATGATTATTAAGATGAATAGGCAAGAAGATCAAAGAAAGCAATGATCAGTCAAGATCATGAGTATAGTTGAAGTTTCAAGACCATGAATAAAGTTGAAGTTCTCAAGACCATGAAGATAGTTGAAGTTCTCAAGATCATAAGGATAGTTGATGTTCTCAAAACCATAAGGGTAGTTGAAGTTTTCCTAATATCTCTAATATATCAACATCAACATTAGAGTAACAAATGATTTATCCCTATTAAAGAAGATTTATGTTACTCCACTTATCCATTATTGGAAGCCCAAGTTATTACAAACCAAGACAACTCTTTTTAGAGCTAAAAAAACAAAAAAAAGAAGAAAACAAAAGAAAAACAAAAGAAAAAAAAAAGAAAAGGAAGAAAGATAAAATCTAAAAAGGTGGTTCAAAAAGCCAACTGAGTTCTCTTTTACCTAAGACAACAAAAGGCTTCCATTTTATGGATTGACTTGAATTGGTCACAACACAACCAAAGATTCAATCAAAATCAAAGAAAAAGGAGGAAGACCATCTAGTTCTTGAAGTTCTGTACTTGATAGTCCTACAAGAAAGAAGGACAAAATGATAAAACAAAGGGAAGAGTAAGGAAAGAGAAAGAAAAGGGAAGAGTAAGAAAAATAAAGAGGAAAAAAGGGAAAAGAAGAAAAGAAACATATTTGGGTCTTAAACTTTTTGCAAGGGCAAAAACTATCCTAATCAAGATCCAGATTAATGCCAAGAAGATAGAAGGAATTTGGAGTCTAGAAAGATTGCTCCCAACTGTCTAAAGTTCCAATAAGAAATTTGTAGTGTGAGGGTTTGTCCATTGTGTCACACCAGCTCCAATCTCAAAATGGCCTCCACTTTAACCCATGCCCCTTATAGACCCCGTTTCAAGTCTATCAAAGACCTATCGATCTCTCTTGGTAGGTAGAGTCTATTAGTGGAGATAGTTTGGATAAGCATGCATATGAGATAGACAATATTTAAACTCAAATGAGACCTTTGGCCAAGCAATGTGTATGTGACTATCTGAAGTGCAACAGTTCTTGCTTAAATAGAAATGATTCCCGAGTTTAGTATGGTAACTAGGGTTGTCATGTTATAGATATATTAATTTGGAAAAATCAAGTCATGAGGTACATTGGCATCGATTTGGCAAAGCCAACATTTGATTTCAAAATCAAAATTAAAAAAAAAGTGTTTTTTCATACAAAGCCTTCAAGTTAAGGGAAGTATGTTAAATTGATTATTGGCAAGGTCATAAAGAAACTACCAACTGACAAGCTGAAACATAGTTTGAAATGGATACATCCCAGACTCTGCTGCTTAGGGTCTCCACCACTCATGTTTTCAACATCTTGAAGATAAAAGCCAAATGCAAAGCTTTTGATCATTTCAATGCCAGACTTGAACGAGCGTCAAAAAGGAACCAATGAGAACACTTCTACTAATCACCTCGGTCTGTGAGTCGATGGAACGACTGTAAGTATTATTCATGCATATCATACATACATGAGCATATTACATCGCACTTTCTTGTCTTAATTGTAACACCCTGATACTCCATATAAGTACCATACATATACCTAGTATACATACAATACATATATGTAGTATCAAAATGTCACGTAAATTTTCAGTTTATTTACCTTTAACCGAATTCATAAAATTTTACATTACTTTGAAACACATTTATAAAATCATTGCTCTTATTAAAAATGCAACATAATTAAAATCATATATGTATGCATCACCTTCTAGTTGGTCTCGAGACACCCTTACTCTTCTCGTGGCACCACAGCTAAACTTCCAAATTAACCTCATAAATACCTGCGCGATTAAACATCCGCGCTAAGCCTGAGAGCTTAGTAGTACTAAATAAAACAATAATAAAATAAACTTTGCCAAAAGAATCATACCTTAAATTTTTAGCATTTAGTTTTATTGTTTTCTTACCACGTATTCCTTTCTCAATGCACTCTTCAGAAGTTCTCACTATCTTTGCAAATTTGATATATAATTACATGGAACATTCATAACACAATTCTTGCCCTTTCTATTATATATATATATATATATTTAACATACATCATTTTAACAAAACACCATTCAATGATCTATCCAAATTTTCATAATAGCAATTCTCACAAATTCCACCTTCATATACATTTTACACATCATACAACATGTTCATAAGCCCATATCTCAACAAAGTCCCTCAAAACACATTCCTCTTCAATACATCAATGCACATATTACAAAATCATACTTCATAACATCATTTTATTCACAATTCATCAAGCATGAATCACATTGACAACAAAGACAGACTTGGGCCCAAACAACATACTAATATGCCATTCAATTTTCAGAGTAATGCTTTGGTTTAATTATCACATTTATCATTATCATAGACCCAACTAGGCTTCAAGGATTAGGTTCAACCAAGCTTCAAGGGGAGCAAAGCATGCTAAGCTTTAACCCAACTTGGCTTCAAGAACCAATCCAACCTAGCTTCAAGGGTGGTAACATCTCAATTAGGCTTCAAGGATTTAATCCAACCTAACTTCAAGAGATTGTTACACTTCTTAGGCATGCCACCAACAACAAACTCTGAAAATGGAATAACACATTAGTCACACAACTCATTTATCAATTTTATTCTCAATTGAATTATCATAACCAATAACAATGGTTCACATTTTATTTGAATCATCATAGCCAATCACAATGGCTTCATCACATCACATTAAAATCACCATAGCCAATAACAATGGCTCACATCTCATTTGAATCATCATAGCCAATAACAATGGCTTCATATTTCATTTGATTTCAACTCACATTTCATCTGTCATCACAATATCACATATTTTATATTTCATGCTTCATCACAACATCACATCATTCATATAATACATTACAATTTACAAAGCATAGAACATAACATTATTCATATAGTATCATCAAATCATATTGATCAATTCATCACTCAAGTATACATGATCATTATATCTTCCACATTTCCTATACCATCATTGTTAGATACATCACACTTTACATTATTCATGGATTTATAATCTTCTATATACTTTTGGTTGGATCATTATTGTTTTAAGTGTTTAGGTACCAAAAGACCCTTTTAAAGATCCAACAATATAAGAAGAATATATAACAATGTAAGAAGGACAAAGAATAAAACATTACTTAACACATTTGAGGGACACGGGCAGCACACTTGAGGGACACGGCCAAGCTTGTGGCCGTGTCTCTCAACACAATTTTGGCAGTAGCGAACACGGGCATGGGACACGGCCAAGCTTGTGGCCGTGTCTCTCATCACAATTTCAAACAGACTCAGACACGGGCAGAGGACACGGCCGTGTCTCTCAACAAAAGTCAGGCAGTAGCAAACACATTCAAGGGACACGGCCAAGCTTGTGGCCGTGTCTCTCCAAAATCCATCCAACACGGCCAAGTTGCCCTAACTTGGCCGTGTCTCTCATAATTTGGCCGTGTCCTTCAAGAACTCAAAGACCAAACCATTTCCAAAATTCATACCACAACCCTTTTAATCATCATCTTTGTTCATATTTATCAATTCCATATCACTTTAACATTTATATAACTTCATTAAATCACCATAACAATCAATATATATACATCACTATAATCAATTACTCAAAATACCATTTCATTCATATCAAATCCTAACTCAACAATTCATCATCATCATCACAAATACCCCAAATTATCAACACTTAAATACCAATTCAACACAATTACATACTTCAATCTTTCATTTCCATCATCTTAAACACCAACCATACCTCAATCCAAAGAAACCCAAAACAAGAAGATAAAAACATATATATACATAATCAATAAAATCAACTCAAGAGAGAAGTACTTACTTGAATAGCTTGCCAAATCTTCAATATCCATTTGCAAGCCTCTTGATAACCTTAGTCTTTGGTGTAATTAGAAGTAAAATCCCCTTTCTCTCTCTAGCTTCTCTCTCTCTCTCTCTCTCTCTCGTTTACTAAGAAGAAGGAGACGAAGGAGAAGAAGAAAGAACGTTCTCGTTCTTTCCTTCATCCTTATCATATATATATAATAATAATAATAATAATAATAATAATAATAATAATAATAATAATAATAATAATAAGAATACAATTAAATCTCCTCCACACAAACTTCTTTTTGCTTTCCTCTTTATTTTCCTTTTTTTCCTTATTATCATTATTATTATTATTAACTAATCATACAAATATATATATATACAACTCACTTTTCCTACACCATTTTATACCTCATATATATGTTACATTTTATAATTCCCATATCTTCTCTTCACTTCTTTTCTCTTACCCTTCAATACACACATTGAATCCAAATACAACAATAATCCCAACACTTTTAGGGTATATTTTAGGATATTACAATTCTCTCCCCCTTAAATAATTTCGTCCTCGAAATTATCCAGCATACTAACAACCCATTTAGAACAAATCACCATCTTAACTTCCATATGAAGATAATCGTATCGTACATTATAATTTTATCAACTCACATAACTTCTACTCTCCCCCTTAGAAATAATCATCTTCTCTGAATTTTCACAATTCATCAATGTATAGATATATATACCTTTATATCTTATTACTTTCTCAACAAAGCAATTAAGATAACTCATTACATTACCAATGAATTTTATCTTTGTATTAAAGTCAAATTATCACATTATCTCTTTATAGATATTCTTAACTTTAACTTCAAATATCAATATCTTAACATTGATTATTCCATTCTTACTATCACTTTCAAAATAACATTTACCAAATCTCAATGGATAACAATATTTTTAATTCCTTTAACTTACTTTTCACTTAATATAAATATTAATACCAAACTTTTAAACTTACTTAACAGATAAACAACATTTCTCTTTTCCTCATCAAACACAATTGATATAATTCAATTTATTTATATTCATTCATATGCCAGAATATTATATCATACACATTACCATTTAGATTCTACACTCCCAATACAACTGTACGTATTAAATCTCAATATTGACTTGCAACTTTAGCGAAATCTAGATCAATCGATCTATTACACACAATATACTAATATCTCAACCTTATTTGATTCAATCCAACAATTATCTTATCCACATTTATCATTGGATTTTACAATATATACATATATATAACCTAATCTCATTAGATCAAACTTATATTCAAATTCTTGTCTTTTCAGATTCATATACTCAATCAATAGAAATCATACTTATAAATATACTTTTCATTATTACTATAAGTATATCATCATCTCTCATACTCATGCAAAGTATATCAATATAATCAACAACTATAGCTTCATAAACAAACTTTCCTTCGACCAGGTCGGTAGTCCAAGTTCGGTTGCCCAACACAATGGGTCCGCTTGGTTCCACAGGAGGTAGACAAATCCGTTCCTTATCTTTTCACCATTTATTTCTCATAATCAATTAAGCATTTTACCTCATTTATAATTCATTTCCAACATCCTTGTCAATAATCATAGTTTTTCATCATATCAAAGTAGTATACACATATATCATTAACTATATTGAACATCTCATTATTCAATCATATTATCTAGACAAGCTTAAATCATATCTTTTAACCATGTTTATAGGAACATATTTATCCATTTCACCAAAACTGTACTACAATTATATTATCTCAGCTCTAACTCTGAAGATAATAAAACCAACCAATTAATCACACTAACCAACTCATATGACCATGATATATTAACAATCACACCTAGGATTTGTAAATCAATATTGTTCTTCTATTATTCGATTTCCAGCCATCACAATTATAAAGCTAGATTGTATCACAACAATTTATATATATACTTTAAACTTTTATTACACCAAGAGTTAACACCTTTTTAGTTTCATCTCAACCAGTTTACTTTTAATTATTTGATCATCATAACCTAACTCATGTTCCATAATATAATCTTTAACATTTTCTACACTCAACCTTCAATCAAATACAAATCTTGCACATATATCATTCATTACTCCATTTTCAATCCATCTCCTTTAAAAATTTTTTTTTTTTTAAAATACATTATTCTTTCCTTACAATTTCCTATTACACTTATACATAAAATATTTCCACACACAAATACTTTAAGTTCCCAAAACATCTTATGATAACCTGATTTAGTTATTATCATAACAATTTCATAGCCCCATATTACCCAAATTCATTCTCATTTTCTATTTCATCACATAATCTATTCTACGAAAATTTAATCTTTATTAAATCCACTACTATATGCAATCTCATTACTAATACCATTAAACATACAATGGTATAAAATAATAAACATATCATATATGCATTCATAAGTCACATTCATAATGTGACTCACTTCCCACCTTTCTTATATATATTCATGTCGAAAATTCCTCTTACATATCCTTTATATATATACACATAATTATGCAATTTATTAAATTTCTCTTTTGCATATAGTTTAGACAAATTTAATATTTATCACTTTCCTTGGACTATTATCATTCTCATACTTTTAACATAACTTAAATTATTCCTTAACTTCAATAAATATATACGCTCTACTTATAATATTATTTTACAAAGATCTTAATCACATGTCCAATGTGATATCTTTCTCACATTTGTTTTTAAATACCTTTAACATATCTTTCCTACCTATTTTCTTCCTTTCCAATCAAATTACTTAAAGTAACTCATTTCCATTTACTCAATCCTTTTTTTTTTCTAATCAAATTTTCCTATTATCAATCTCATTCCCCAATTCATAATACTTTCATGTGCACTACTATTCATTTCATATATCTCATGTATTGAATACATTAAACTATCAATATCTAAATAATCTTTATCTACATTCCATTATAACCATAAGTTCTCAACTTATTAGTTTACTTAAACTTCCATTTATTCATCTCATTCTCTTAATATCAATCTTAAAACATCTTGTATATATATACTACTAAGCAACATCAAACATATATGTTTCACCATTACCAAGCTCATTCCAAAAATTTAAGTATCATATATTATCACCATTTACAAGAGCTTTTACAATATTCAAACATATCACATTTCTAACATTGAAATCACCATGTTTGCACTAAATTAACAATACAATCAACACCAATATCTCTTTATATTTAACCAACATCATCTCTTTTTCCTCTTAAGCAAACCTTAGTTTTTCATGTCCATACCTTAAATTATCATACTTAATCTATACCAATCAACTCATTCAATAATCCACTGTAATCTTTTCATTTAAACCATATATCTTTCCATATTACTCATCCAGCAATATTTCCTCTTTCTAAAAATCTAAACATAAGTTTATTAGAAAGAGGTTCAAATAATAGAGGAAAGATTACATACTTTAATCTAAATTCTGTTTTTAACTCATTTCCAACTTTATTCTTTTAGCCATTTCCTTATATGTCATACACATGTCAACAATTACACTTTTACTTATAAATTCCATATCATTTCTTTACATCACAATCACTTTTCAATTATCAACATTTTAAAATTTTACTTTCATATGAAACCTCATTTACATACTATCATTTATCTCATGTAATCCAAATACATCACAATTCACATAATGCCACGTTTGAGACCAACCTAGATGTGAATGCATATGCATATATTACCAATTGCATTTCAAAACTCTTCTTTTTGATTCTCATTTAAATTTTTCAAAAATTTTCTTTTTAATTTCACTTAGGCCGAGAATTTCAAACCTAAGCTCTGATACCAAAATAATTGTAACACCCTGATACTCCATATAAGTACCATACATATACCTAGTATACATACAATACATATATGTAGTATCAGAATGTCACGTAAATTTTCAGTTTATTTACCTTTAACCGAATTCATAAAATTTTACATTACTTTGAAACACATTTATAAAATCATTGCTCTTATTAAAATTGCAACATAATTAAAATCATATATGTATGCATCACCTTCTAGTTGGTCTCGAGACACCCTTACTGGCACCACAGCTAAACTTCCAAATTAACCTCATAAATACCTGCGCGATTAAACATCCGCGCTAAGCCCGAGAGCTTAGTAGTACTAAATAAAACAATAATAAAATAAACTTTGCCAAAAGAATCATACCTTAAATTTTTAGCATTTAGTTTTATTGTTTTCTTACCACGTATTCCTTTCTCAATGCACTCTTCAGAAGTTCTCACTATCTTTGCAAATTTGATATATAATTACATGGAACATTCATAACACAATTCTTGCCCTTTCTATTATATATATATATATATATATATTTAACATACATCATTTTAACAAAACACCATTCAATGATCTATCCAAATTTTCATAATAGCAATTCTCACAAATTCCACCTTCATATACATTTTACACATCATACAACATGTTCATAAGCCCATATCTCAACAAAGTCCCTCAAAACACATTCCTCTTCAATACATCAATGCACATATTACAAAATCATACTTCATAACATCATTTTATTCACAATTCATCAAGCATGAATCACATTGACAACAAAGACAGACTTGGGCCCAAACAACATACTAATATGCCATTCAATTTTCAGAGTAATGCTTTGGTTTAATTATCACATTTATCATTATCATAGACCCAACTAGGCTTCAAGGATTAGGTTCAACCAAGCTTCAAGGGGAGCAAAGCATGCTAAGCTTCAACCCAACTTGGCTTCAAGAACCAATCCAACCTAGCTTCAAGGGTGGTAACATCTCAATTAGGCTTCAAGGATTTAATCCAACCTAACTTCAAGAGATTGTTACACTTCTTAGGCATGCCACCAACAACAAACTCTGAAAATGGAATAACACATTAGTCACACAACTCATTTATCAATTTTATTCTCAATTGAATTATCATAACCAATAACAATGGTTCACATTTTATTTGAATCATCATAGCCAATCACAATGGCTTCATCACATCACATTAAAATCACCATAGCCAATAACAATGGCTCACATCTCATTTGAATCATCATAGCCAATAACAATGGCTTCATATTTCATTTGATTTCAACTCACATTTCATCTGTCATCACAATATCACATATTTTATATTTCATGCTTCATCACAACATCACATCATTCATATAATACATTACAATTTACAAAGCATAGAACATAACATTATTCATATAGTATCATCAAATCATATTGATCAATTCATCACTCAAGTATACATGATCATTATATCTTCCACATTTCCTATACCATCATTGTTAGATACATCACACTTTACATTATTCATGGATTTATAATCTTCTATATACTTTTGGTTGGATCATTATTGTTTTAAGTGTTTAGGTACCAAAAGACCCTTTTAAAGATCCAACAATATAAGAAGAATATATAACAATGTAAGAAGGACAAAGAATAAAACATTACTTAACACATTTGAGGGACACGGGCAGCACACTTGAGGGACACGGCCAAGCTTGTGGCCGTGTCTCTCAACACAATTTTGGCAGTAGCGAACACGGGCATGGGACACGGCCAAGCTTGTGGCCGTGTCTCTCATCACAATTTCAAACAGACTCAGACACGGGCAGAGGACACGGCCGTGTCTCTCAACAAAAGTCAGGCAGTAGCAAACACATTCAAGGGACACGGCCAAGCTTGTGGCCGTGTCTCTCCAAAATCCATCCAACACGGCCAAGTTGCCCTAACTTGGCCGTGTCTCTCATAATTTGGCCGTGTCCTTCAAGAACTCAAAGACCAAACCATTTCCAAAATTCATACCACAACCCTTTTAATCATCATCTTTGTTCATATTTATCAATTCCATATCACTTTAACATTTATATAACTTCATTAAATCACCATAACAATCAATATATATACATCACTATAATCAATTACTCAAAATACCATTTCATTCATATCAAATCCTAACTCAACAATTCATCATCATCATCACAAATACCCCAAATTATCAACACTTAAATACCAATTCAACACAATTACATACTTCAATCTTTCATTTCCATCATCTTAAACACCAACCATACCTCAATCCAAAGAAACCCAAAACAAGAAGATAAAAACATATATATACATAATCAATAAAATCAACTCAAGAGAGAAGTACTTACTTGAATAGCTTGCCAAATCTTCAATATCCATTTGCAAGCCTCTTGATAACCTTAGTCTTTGGTGTAATTAGAAGTAAAATCCCCTTTCTCTCTCTAGCTTCTCTCTCTCTCTCTCTCTCTCGTTTACTAAGAAGAAGGAGATGAAGGAGAAGAAGAAAGAACGTTCTCGTTCTTTCCTTCATCCTTATCATATATATATATATAATAATAATAATAATAATAATAATAATAATAATAATAATAATAATAATAATAATAATACAATTAAATCTCCTCCACACAAACTTCTTTTTGCTTTCCTCTTTATTTTCCTTTTTGTCCTTATTATCATTATTATTATTATTAACTAATCATACAAATATATATATATACAACTCACTTTTCCTACACCATTTTATACCTCATATATATGTTACATTTTATAATTCCCATATCTTCTCTTCACTTCTTTTCTCTTACCCTTCAATACACACATTGAATCCAAATACAACAATAATCCCAACACTTTTAGGGTATATTTTAGGATATTACATTAATGAACAGCAAACACCCTGTGAATTAAAGAATTAAAAGAAGATATTGAATCAAGGGGGCATGGAAAGCCTATTCGCTTGTGGAAGCCCCAGTCATTTTGCAAAGAGAAGAAATGTATGTAAAGAACTAGACAAGAAAAACATCAATTAAAGCTTGCATGAAAGAAAAAAAATCCTTGGGGGGGCAAGGAGAGGATATAAGATCCAATCAAAATTGGAGAAAAAAGGAAAAGCAGTTGCAAGGGAAAAGCGGTTAAAGTGCAAAAACTCCCTTGGAAGATCAAAATAAGGAAAACATGGATCAAGCAAGACATGGCCAAGCCAAATCAAGCTTGGCCGTGTCACCTCAAAGGAAATCTTAGCAGAACATGACACGGGCAGGAGACACAACCAAGCCACTGGCCATGCCTCACCTAAAGGGCAAAGCTAAGAAAGACTAAGCAAAGAGAGAAGGGAAGTAGTAGGTGACACTGGCAAGTGACACGGGCAAGCCACTGACACGGCCATAAGTTTGGCCGTGTCCCATCCTAAGCCAAGAATAATGAAGAACCAAAGAAAAAACACAAAAGCTGACACACCCAGGGGACACGGCCAAGCCACTGGCCGTGTCACTCCCATCTTCAAAGAACAAAGAAGACCTCGATCTCCAAGGATAAAGATCCATTTTCAAGGGTGAAGACTCGATCTCAAAGGATGAAGATCCATTTTCAAGGGTGAAGACCCGATCTCAAAGGATCAAGATCCATTTTCAAGGGTGAAGACCTGATCTCAAAGGATGAAGATCCATTTTCACCATTTTCAAGGGTGAAGACCCGATCTCAAAGGATGAAGATCCATTTTCAAGGGTGAAGATCCATTTTAATGGTGAAGAATCACAATGCATAAAACAGTCGGAGCAGTCAGACTTCTCAAATGATAAAAGGTCCGTCAAACTCAATCTCGGGTCCAAGCACCCATTCTCGGGTCCAAGTACCCAAGCTCGGGTCCAAGTACCCAATCCCGGGTCTAAGTACCCAAATTAAATCAATCTCGGGTCCAAGTACCCAACTCAAATCAATCTCGGGTCCAAGTACCCAAATAAAATTAATCTTGAGCCCAAGTACCCAATACCGTGTCGAAAACCTAAATATTTCTTAGGTCCAGAACCTGGAATTATCCTTGAGTCCAGAACTCGAACCGGGTCCAGAACCCAAATTTTCCTTAGGTCCAAAACCTAAAATTATTATTGAGTCCAGAACTCGAACCGGGTCCAGAACCCAAATTTTCTTTAGGTTGAGAACCTAGAATTATCATTGAGTCCAGAACTCGAATCGGGTCCAGAACCCAAATTTTCCTTAGGTCCAGAACCTAGAATTATCCTTGAGTCCAGAACTCGAACCGGGTCCAGAACCCAAATTTTCTTTAAGTTGAGAACCTAGAATTATCCTTGAGTCCAGAACTCGAACCGAGTCCAGAACCCAAATTTTCCTTAGGTCCAAAACCTAGAATTATCATTGAGTCCAGAACTCTAACCGGATCCAGAACCCAAATTTTCCTTAGGTCCAGAACCTAGAATTATCCTTGAGTCCAGAATTAGAACCGGGTCCAAAACCCAAATTTTCCTTTGGCCCAAAACCTAGAATTATCCTTGAGTCCAGAACTCGAACCGAGTCCAGAACCCAAAACTTGAAATGTTTCATCAAAAATTAAGTCTTATTGATTTTCACTCTCTTTCACTAAGGTTACAGATCATTCAAGCAGGGGGCAAACTGTAGACCCTTAATTTTTGACCCAATCCGGTCCAATATGTTTTATTTAGTCTAAAATGATTTTTGTTGTCTAATTGGTACAAAATAATTTTTGTTTTAGTATCTAATTTTTTAATAAAAAATAGAAATAAACAAATAAAAGTCAAAAAATAAAAATAAAAATAAAAATCGGAGTCGAAAAAATTGGCGACGAAAAAATTATTGCGCGGGCCTGTGGGCATTTCGCATGCAGAAATTTTCTGCCTGTGAATTAGCTTACAGTGCTCTGAGCGCGCTGCAGCAGCCAGCTGCAGCAGATTTTTTTGCCAGCGCAGTTTTTTCGCAGCAGTTTTCCGATGCAATTTTTTTTAAACCTAATCCAATTAGGTTTTGGTTTCTTTTTTTTATTTATTAATATTACTTACCTTAACTAATTAGGAATAAACAACCTCAAACCACTATAAATAAGGACCAAAGACAATTAAAAAAGGGGAGGCAAAAATCCAAGAGGAGTTTGGAAAATTTGAAACCAAATCAAGGAAGGAAAAGAAGAAATTCAATTCAACTTTTTCTGGAACAGCAGTAGCACGATTTAGAGGATTCAAAGGCAAAAAAAGCTTGTCTTTGGAGCTAGTTCATCCAAGAAGAATTGTTTTTGGAGAAATCATCAAAAAAAGGTATGTGTTAATTAATTTTCTTTAATTGATTTTTTTTACACAATAGCAAATCTATGAAATCAAAATTAAAAACCTTTGAACTTTAATTTAGTTTTTCTAAAGCAAAAAAAAAAAAAAAACCTTATTTCATTGGTTTATCTGCCAAAAGGCTTAAAATTGTTATTTTTTCTTCTTAAAAACCTTAAAACTCTAATTGAACATATTTTTCAACAAAACTAAGATGTAAATTCTGCTTCTTTTAAAATCTTAAAGTAGGTTCTATTTCATTCAAAAAGTCTTCTAAAACATCTTTTCTACTTATAAAAACTTTAATTTATTTGTTTAAATTCATAAATCTTCATGAAATTATCAAATTGATTTCTAAAACCCTAAAAATTATTCACCACCTGTGACCCTACTTCTAAATCCTAATATCCAAAATTCGACTTTTAAACCCAAAATAATGAACACTAACCCTTTTAAAACCTTAAACCCTAATTTTTATGAACCCTAATCCTTTTAAAACATTAAAAAACATAAAAACATAAAAACATAAATTTTACACAGTAGCTTAGGAACCCAATAACCAAAAATCACAAATTAAAGTATTTTAAAGTGTTTAAAACCCTAGTTTTATGATATCGTCATTCAAACCTTAATTTTGTTAATCAAAGAGTCTTACCAACCCTTTAAAACATAAAACCCTAATTTATTTTAATTCCATAAAAAGTCAGTAGCCATAACTGGACTTTTATTTGCTTTATTCAATTCCATACTTGATTATGCTTTGATTTATTTCTTATGCTTTAATTTATTTAATTTCAATACTTGATTTATTTAATTTATCATGGATGGATGTTTATTTTATATTTTGATTAATAGCTTTGATGAATGATTTATTTATGATGGAATGATTATTTACTTTTAGCAATTAATTTAGATTTCCAAAAGTTGTAAGAGGTATGTTTCCACTTGGTGGGTACCTCATTAGTTAAATATCATATAATTTAATTTGCTTTTCTATTTTGGAACCTATGTGTAGACCCTTAATTTTTGACCCAATCCGATCTAATATGTTTTATTTAGCCCAAAATGATTTTTGTTGTCTAATTAGTCCAAAATAATTTTAATTAAGTAATTTTTACCTTAGTATCTAATTTTTATTAATAAAAAATGAAAATAAAAAATTTAAAATTAAAAAATAAAAATAAAATCGGAGTCGGAAAAAAAATCGGCAGCGAAAAGCAATCTTGCTGGCCAGTGGGCGTTTTGCCAGCAGGAATTTCCTACGAGCAGCATGCCCATAGGCCCAGCACTTCACCCGCAGGCCTGCGGGGGTTTCGCCCGCAGGAAATTCCTGCAAGCGACACACCCACTGGCCCAAAATTGGCCCGCTGCCGCAGTTTTTGCCAGCGCAAAATTTTTCAACGCAAATTTTTTTTTTAAACTTAATCCAATTAGGTTTTAATTTCTTTCTTTTTAATATTACTTACCTTAATTAATTAGGAATAAATAACCTTAAACCACTATAAATAAGGACCAAAGGCATTGAAAATAAGGGTGGCCGAGAGTGAAAAAATCCAAGGGGAGTTTGGAAAGTTTGAAACCAAATCAAGGAAGGAAAAGAAGAAATTGAATTTAAATCTTTTCTGAAACAACAGCACCACATTGGGAGGGGATTTCAAAGGCTTGTCTTTGGAACTAGTTCATCCAAGAAGAATTGTTTTTGGAGCAACTTACAAAAGAAGGTATGAAATTCTAAATTCTAATAATTCTCAACAGTAGCTAAACTAGGGTTTTTGTGTTTTTCAAAAGTTAAAATGTTAGAATTTTAATTTAGTTTTCCAAAGTTAAAACACTAAAATGTGACCTTCTTTTCTAAAAAGACTTAAAATTGTTATCTTTTCTTGTTAAAAATCTTAAAAATCTAATTGAACATATTTTTCAACAAAACCAAAATCAAATTATGTTTCTATTAAAATATTAAAGTAGATTCTATTTCATTCAAAAAGCCTTAAAAAACATCTTTTCTACTTATAAAAACTTCAATCTGTTTGTTTAAATTCATAAAACTTCATAAAATTATAAAATTGATTTCTAAAACCCTAATTCAAATCTTTTACCCGTGACCTAAATTCTAAAACCCTAAAATTCAAAATTCAACTTTTAAACCTAAAATAATGAACCCTAATCCTTTTAAAACCTTAAACCATAATTTTTATGAACCCTAATCCTTTTAAAACATTAAAAAACATAAAAACATAAAAACTCAAAAATTACACAGTAGCTTAAAGTTCAATAAAAAAATCACAAATTAAAGTATTTTAAGGTATTTAAAACCCTAGTTTCATGATTTCATCATTCAAACCTTAATTTGTTTAATCACAGAGTCTTACCAATCTTTTAAAACATAAAACCCTAATTTATTTTAATTCCATAAAAAGTCATAGTAGCTTAATTTTAGAAATTTCCAAAACCTTAACACATGAAATAAAGAATCTTAAATGGAAATAGTAGCAATAATTTGGACTTTTTATTTACTTTATTCAATCTATATTTGATTATGTTTTAATTTATTTTATATGCTTTAATTTATTTAAGTTCAATACTTAGTTTATTTTATTTATCATGGATGGATGTTTACTTTTTATTTAAATACCTTTGATGAATGATTTATTTATTATGAATGGCTATTTACTTTTATCAATCAATTTAGGTTTCCAAAAGTTGTAAGAGGTTTCCACTTGATGGGTACCTCACTAATTAAACATCATGAAATTTAATTTGCTTTTCTATTTTAGAACCTACGTAAAGGGCATGTTTCTACCTTTTGGTGGGTGTCATATTTAGGCATGTGATGTAAGGACATGTTTCCATCCTTGGATGGGTGTCCATTTATTTACTTTGTTTGGAAATTGCTTTGATTTTAATATAATGATGCTTTCTTTTAATTATTGTGTGTAATATGGATAATGTTATTATACTTAAGAATTTTATAATATTAAGACTTGTAAAGGAGGTCAGTTCCAATAAACCGGGTGTTGTGGGGGTGCTGGGCCATTTCTCACCTTCCCCACACGTACCTAACTTTTTGAACCCATTAAGGGGTTGGGGATTCCTTAGGAATCAAGTCATCCACCCCTTTCTTTTTCTTGGCCCGTCCGGGTAAAAACTCCATTTTCTCCAGACTTAGGTCCGTGTTCTCTAAGGCCTTGAGCCTAAACAGTGCCGAAGTCGCAAGAACCATTCCACCGGGAGTGGGGGCAAAAATTCCCGCTCACAGTGGCGACTCCACTGGGGATAAGAGAAGTTGATTCCGTTGGTCTCTATATTATTCTATTCTTTCTTATAATGATTTTATCCATTGCATCATATTAGTTTGTATCGTGTGCGTGAGTTAGGACGCCCGTGTTACCCGTGTTATGTTATGTAAGGGATACCATACTTTCACTCAAGGTATGGAGATCGAGCATGGCATAACCACTCATAGCCTCGTACCAT
Organism: Garcia nutans; assembly: GCA_947685225.1. Taxonomy (NCBI): domain Eukaryota; kingdom Viridiplantae; phylum Streptophyta; class Magnoliopsida; order Malpighiales; family Euphorbiaceae; genus Garcia; species Garcia nutans. The sequence continues at coordinate 17,497,378 of CANTUV010000033.1, read as the reverse complement.
TTGGTATATACTTGCTATGGGAACCTAAGCCTTTTTAACCAAAGACTAAAGCTCATGTAATTGGCCTAGTTACTTTCCTTAGGTTTTACCCCAAATGCATGTTGTTTGACTATGGTTAGTTTATCTTAGTCTAAATCATGGCTTATTTGGTTTGTTCTTTTTCTAATATGATCTAAGTATATTGTAAGCTCAAAATAAAATTTTCCTTAAAATCCAAAAGACCAAAACTATTTTAAAAATTTTTCAAGATGGTCTTTGGACATAAGACTTTTTCTAAAAACAAATCAAAAAAATTCTTTGGCCCATGGCCCAAATACTAAACCCGAAATCCACTTCTCTAAAAATCTTTTTGTAATGGACTTAAAAACAAAATTCTTACAAAGAGCTTGCAAAATATTTAGGTCAATTATGAAATACCAAAAATCTATTGTAGGCCTAGTTTACACTAAGAATAAATTAACTATGGGCTTATTTTTGGCATGAATCATTAGTTACCTTTTTCAAGTGAGAAATCTATCTATGATAAACCTCTTAATTTTGTTTTAATCCAATATAGCATAAAAGCTACTTTGGTTGGTTGAATGGATTAAAACCTAATTAATGGGAATTATCATGGATTGATTTCCATTTTCAAGGATATAACTATTGGTTGAAACGTCCGAGGGAATTATTCGAAAGCAAGGTACCCCATGTTGGTATTTTGGTTAACCATATACCTAGGAAAAGAGACTCGCCATTCATGTGTGGATGTTATAAGGTTGGTGTTTTATTAGTTTTTGTTATAGATTTGTGTCTTGTTTATTATGATAATTGTTGTTTTATTTAGGTATTTTGTTAGTTTTTATCGATTTGTTTAGGGTTTTCATTAATTTTGGTAGTTTTAGTTTATTTCAATGTTTATGTCGTTTTTGTTCTAGTTTTTAGTATTGTGTTTATGTTTTGTAGGTTATTGTCTTTTAAAGTTTGTTTTGAGTTTTGTGTTAGGTTAAAAAAGGCAAGGAAGAAAATTTGAAGAGAAAAGGGGCAGTAGCTGACACAGGCAGAGGACACGGCCAAGTCACTGGCCGTGTCCCATACCAAGCAAAAAAAGGAAGAGCAAGTCACAGTAGAAGGCACAAGCAAGGGACACGGCCAAGTCAGTGGCCGTGTCCCTCCAAAGAACACTCACACGGCCAAGTCACATGCAACTTGGCCGTGTCTCTCATGAACCAAAGACCGTAGCAGATTTTAAAGCGGATGATTCATATAAAAGGAAAAAGAAGCTAGGGTTTTAGGGACTGTTGGCGATTTTGAGAGAGAATTGAGCCGTTCAAGAGATTAGGGTTATGATAACTTTGTTTTCTTTTGATTTTGATTACACTTTTGATTACTTTAGCTTGGATTAGATTGTTCTAGCCATTGATGCATCCTTCTTGCAAGATTTGAATAAGAGATTCTTCAGAAGCTTCAAGGAGTTTGTAACTTGGTTTTGTTCTCGAACTCATTCTCTTTATTTTCATTGAAATTGTATTAATGGATATTATCATGTCTGATTTGATTTCTTTGATTATTAATGAGATGAGTATGTTTGATAGCATCATGAACTAATTTGATCTAGTCTAGGGTTTGTATGGATCTGCTATGATTGTATGAATTGGTTATTCTCTTAGCTAATAATTTCTTTAGCCTTTATTGAATGAATTATTGTTAATATATAATTGATTGGCCACCAATTATGTGTTTTAGGTATTAGATGATGGATTGAGAGATGAAGTCTAATGCTGGAATGATTCAATTAGGGACTTAGGTGAATTAGAGATATAACCTATTAAAAAGATTGTTTCAATTATAACAAGATTAGTTGTAAGAGGTTTGAATGCGAGAGCTTATTTCCTTGACTCAATTAATTAAGTTGTTTGAGATTTAATCTTTGAAATTAAATTAGTTAAGAGGAATAACCATTCATACATATAAGTAGTAAGAAGTGCAAACCCTAGACCTTTTTATCAAGTGAATCAAAACATCAGCTCTTGTTTACTTTTATTGTTTTAAACTTCAATCAATCTTCTTCATTAGTTAACAATTTAAATTTTCTTCATTACTTGTTATTCATAATCTAATAATCAATTAGCCACTTTAGCTTCCTTGTGAGATGACCTTGGGGCGATCACCTTTGCTACAGCTACCTCGTATACTTGCGAGTGATGCTTTTGGTAGAGTTAATTTGAGCGCAACAGTTGGAAGGAACGTCTTAATTTGTCCTTATTTGTCTGTTGTTTGTGCATACATGCATACATTTGCATCTCATATCATTAATCCTCTCTAGCTCACAGCCCTGGATTACGATAGTTCAAAAGCTTACAATCCGACCTACGCCGGAGACGAGATATCTAGCAACGACTCAATCGCTTGCTCACCAAGAACAATGGAGCCCGAACAAATTCAAAGAATGGTGGATGAAGCCCTCAATGCCAAGATGGAAGAAATAAAAGAGGCCCTAGCTGAGACCATAAGGAACCAATTGACTGCAATCTTGGAGAATCATGCTGAGGCTTCTGCTAGCACTAAGAAGCCAAAGGACAAAGGGAAGACGAAAGTTAATGAAGTGGTTTTTGATGTTGAAAAGGTAATCATTGATGATGATGACAATTGGGCCCAATACTACCAATAAGCTCAAGAGAAGAAAAAGGAACCAAAGACTGTTGAAAGATCAACTATAGAAAATACCGAAACATCTGATGTTGAAAAGATGATAGCTGATTTAGAAAAGAAATTTGAGAAGAAATTGAAAACCGAAGTGAAGTCTGAGATAGACAAACTATTTGAACAAGATGATGAGGTCCCTTATAAATTCAAGATGCCCTCCTTTGCAAAGTACAATGGCACTAGAAATCCTAATTTTCATGTGAAGCAGTATATCACTGCCATGCAATCTGCCTGAGCTACTAAGGCTCAAACCCTAAGGTACTTTATGCTCTCATTGGACCCTATTGTCCAAAATTGGTTCAATACCTTGGATGATGGAACACAAAAGAGTTGGGATCTACTTTACAAAGCCTTCATCCAATAATATGGATATAATGTTGAGTTAGAAGTTACCTTGATGGAAGTGGAGTCCATTAGGCAAAGGCCAAATGAGAATTTTGTAGATTACATCAAGAGATGGAGAAACAAGGCCGCTTTACTCAAGAAGAGGCCCGATGAATCCGATCAAATAAGGATGATTGTGAGAGGGGTGTTACCTAGTCTTTGTGAAAGGATGTCTCATACACTCATCTGTGATTTCAAAGACCTTCTTCAAGCTGGTTTACAAATTGAAGAATGGGAAAGGGAGAAGAGCCGATTTGCAACGAAAAGGAACGAGAAAGGGAGCTATCAACCTGGTAGCCAAAGCATGAAAAAGGCCGTCGGTGTTAATGCTACTAACCAAGGAACAAGGAGACAATTTTTGGAATTGGGAAAACCGATGTCCTGGGTTCTCAACAAGCTTCAAAGAAAGGGATTGCTACAACCCTTAAATCCTCGTCCTTTGCCTAATCCTCTCCCGCCTAATTTTGACACCAAAGCATTTTGTCAATTTCACCAAATGCAAGGACATGACACGGTTAGATGTGTGAGATTGAGACATGAGATCCAAAACTTAATTGATAATGGGAAGCTACCCGAGCCCAACAAGCCAAACACCAAAGACAACCCATTGCCAAAGTTCAATAGAGTACCACCACCAGCAACCTTCATGATTGGAGGAGGGTTGCATGAGGATTTTGTCATGTCTTCTTTTCAAGATGTGGGAGGAGAAGCAATCAAAGAAGAAGAGGAATTTAATGAAGTTAAACAAGCTATGATTGGTGGAGAAGTAGCAATTTGTGTGGTCAACAGATTTTTGGATTCAAGTGATAGTGACGATGATATCATATCCAAGAAGGAAGAGTGGACTTGGTCCGAGCCTGAAGAAGATGAGGTGATGAATAATAGATCCATTAAGCCTTATGCAAGGCCACCACCAAAGGAGATAGAAACTAATAAGGGAAAGGAAGTTGAAGTAGAAGAGGATGATGTTGTGCTTAAGCAATTGAGAAGGACCCAAGCAAGTGTTAGCATTTGGGATTTATTGGCTACTTCTAAAAAGCACCGAGAAATGATGGCCAAAGCCTTGGCTAGCATGCCAATCTCTACCTCCACAACACCGGAGGAGCTAATCAACTTCATAAAAATTGGGGAATTAATGAAGTGTGAAGAGGTTCAAGAGAAGAGTGAAGTTAACATAGGAGCAGTTTCTTTTTCCGATGCAGATTTACCGGAGGAGGGGAGAGACCATATCCGCCCTCTCTTTATCAAAATAGAAGTCAAGGGGAAAAGGACTCCATGTGTAATGGTCGATGATGGGTCCGCCATAAATGTTTGTCCACTTAAGATACTGCCAAAGCTAGCCATGTCAACAAGAGATCTAAACCCAACCGAGGTGACAATTCGTGCTTATGACAACACTAAGAGGCATGCCGAAGGGACTTTCAAAGCAACTGTCAAGGTTGGTCCAATTGAATCTATTGTTGAGTTTGTTGTTTTAGACATACCAGTTACCTTTGCCTTACTCTTGGGGCGACCATGGTTTCATCCTCTTGGTGGAATTCCTTCCACCCTTCATCAGAAGATCAAATTTCCAAACGGAAATGAGACAATGGTCATTGAAGCCGAAGACAATGAGATTGTTAATACTTTAATGATTGAGAGGCTTCTCAATGGTTTTCAAGTGGCTGCAATTTCTGATGATGAAGTAGTGGACCCCAAAGTCTTGAATATAATGAAGAACATGAACTATCTTCCCAGAGCTGGGCTTGGAAAGCGCCAGGCTGGTTTGACAAAGCTGCCAGATTTTAGAACTCAAGCTTCTAAGAAAGGGTTAGGATATGATGAAGCTGAAGATGTCCAGCCAAAGAAGAGTGAGAAGATGAGCTTCCCACCACTTGAAGAGATCTTTGTAAAAGTTCCAAATATAGGACCACTCCAAGGAAAGCCTGAGCCGATCATATTTATGGGTAAGTTAATCCCTGATTTTGAAATTTTTGCAGATGTTGCCGAGCTAGTGGAGCAATTGAAGAAAGAACTCACCCTTCCAACAAGCAAAAACTGCAATCCAAAAGAGAAGAATGAAGCTACCCTGAAATCCAAGAAGACTCCGGAAGAGATTGCTGCCATGGTTGAAGAGAAGTTTGAAGACATCCTGCATTATGACTTTGAGAATAATGACTTTGATTTTGATTTTAATTTGTCCGCTTTGTATGAGGATGATAATGTTTTCTTTTCCAAAATGAATGCAGTAAAGTCTGATTTTGCTTACTTGTGTGATGTTTCTCCTGATGGTTGCATACATTTAAATAACAGTTACATGAGCGTCTTTAATATTAATTTTGTTAACACACAATCATTAAATTTGGGAACAACCGAAAATCCTAAAAACATTAGCATAGCATCTGACCTTACTCATGATGAGAGAGAGAGATTTGAAAAAATATTTAAAAAATATGAAGAAGTGTTTGCTTGGAATTATAAAGATATGCCGGGGATAGATCGAGACATAGCCGAGCATCATATTCCTACTTACACTCACATTAAGCCTATCAAACAAAAGCTTAGGCGACTAAGACCTGAGTGGGCTGAGTTGGTTAAAGAAGAGGTCACTAAGCAAATGCAAGTGAAGTTCCTTGAAGTGATAGAATACTTAGATTGGCTAACCAACATAGTACCAGTGCCAAAGAAAGATGGGAAGATAAGGGTCTGTGTGGACTATAGAGATTTAAACAAGGCTTCCCCTAAAGATGATTTTCCTTTACCTCATATAGATGTTCTTATTGATAGTGCAGCCTCTAGCGTGCTACACTCATTTGTAGATGGATTTTCCGGATACAATCAAGTGTTAATGGCCCAAGAGGATAAAGCCAAAACTACCTTCTCTACTACATAGGGTATATTTTGTTATAGGGTGATGCCTTTTGGCTTAAAGAATGCCGGAGCAACCTATCAAAGGATGGTCACCACACTATTTCATGACATGATGCACAAAGAAGTTGAAGTATATGTTGATGATATGATGGTGAAGTCGAATACAAGGGAGCAACACTTCCAGAACTTGGAATTATTCTTCGATAGAGCTTTGAAGTATAAGCTAAGATTAAATCCGAAGAAGTGTGTATTCGGTGTTACCTCAGGTAAATTGTTGGGACATGTGATTGGTCCGAATGGCATTGAGATTGATCTTGACAAAGTCAAAGCAATTAGGGATATGCCAGCCCCAAAGAAGGAGAGAGAAGTTTGGGGATTTATTGGTAAACTGCAGTACATTAGCAGATTTATAGCAAAGCTCACAACAATCTGTGAGCCTATCTTCAAATTGCTTAGAAAAAATCAGCTGGTCATATGGAATGAAGAGTGCCAAAAGGCCTTTGAGCGAATAAAAGAGTATTTGTTGAATCCACCTGTTTTAAAACCACCTAAACCCGGCAAACCTTTATTACTATACTTAGCAGTGGAAGAAGAGTCAATAGGAGCCATGCTAGCACAAGCAGATGAGTCAGGGATTGAGCATGCAGTCTACTATTTGAGTAGAAAGCTCCTACCTTAGGAACTTAAGTATAGTATCATTGAAAAAACCTGCATAGCCGTGGTTTGGTCTTCTAAGAAGTTGCGGCATTACTTTCAATCGTATAGTGTGCAAGCGATTTCCAGGTTGGATCCAATAAAATACTTGAGGGAGACACCCTCTTTAATTGGAAACTATGGTCGATGGTTGATAATATTAGAAGAATTTGAGATTGAGTATGTAACCAGGAAAACAATCAAGGGTAGAGCGGTGGCAGAATTCCTGGCTCAACAACCATTACTAGAAAGTGAAGAGGTGATTTTGGAATTTCCAGATGAACATTTAGAAGCAATTGAAGTACAAGGGTGGAAAATGTATTTTGATGGAGCAGCAAACAGGAAAGGAGCAGGTTTAGGAGTTATACTGGAATCACCCTAAGGGGAACTCATCCCTTTAGCCAAGAAGTTGAGATTTAGGGAAACCAATAATATGGTGGAGTACGAAGCTTGTATTTTTGGTTTGGAAATCCTAATGATTATGAAGGTGGATAAGGTGGAAGTTTATGGTGATTCATTACTAGTAGTATCTTAAGTAAATGGAGAGTGGGAGTTGAAAGAAGAAAAATTGAAACCATACCATCGTTACCTTACCATGATAAAGAAGAATTTTGAGGATGTAGGTTTATACACTTGTCAAGAGAAGAAAATTAGATGGTTGATGCCCTAGCCACATTGGCTTCGGTATGGGAAAATCCTATTAGCTTATTCCTTATGCCTCTGGTCTTGACTAGTTCATCAACTCCTTGCTATGAATATGAAACAATCATGGAAATTGATACAGACCATGATGCATGGTATGATACGATAAGGAGATTTTTGGAGGAAAGAGAATACCCGCCGGGGGCAACAAAGAAAGAGAGAAGGTCCATAAGGCGGTGGTCATTGCAATACATCACCTTCCATGGGGAGTTATATCGAAGATGGCCTAATGGAGTACATTTGAGATGCTTAAGAAGGCTTGAAGTGGAGTGCATCATGTCTAAAATACATGCGGGAAGTTGCGGTCCGCACATGAATGGTTTGGCCCTAGTTAAGAAGATTATTCGACAAGGTTACTATTGGTTGACCGTGGAGAAAGACTGTATTGAGTTTGTAAAGAAGTGCCAACAATGTCATATGTATGGGAATTTAAATCATATGCCTCCAGAAGAATTACATTCTATGTCTTCGCCCTGGCCATTTGCTACCTAGGGTATCGACATTATAGGAGAGATACATCCAACAGCCTCAAACGGTCACCGTTTCATTGTAGTGGCAGTTGATTATTTTTCAAAATGGGTCGAAACCGAATCCTTCAAAAAGTTGGGTGCAAGCCAAATGGCTAGATTTATTGAAAAGAACCTCATCTGCAGGTATGGGGTCCCGCACAGTGTGATATCAGACAACGGGGTACAGTTTCAAGGGGCAGTTAAGGATTTATTCTCCAAGTACCACATCCATCATCATAGATCCTCTCCTTATAGACCAAAGGCTAATGGGGCAGTGGAAGCAATAAATAAGATAATTAAGCAAATTCTGTCCAAAATGACCAAGACTTACAAGGATTGGTCAGAGATGCTTCCCTTTGCTTTATGGGGATATAGGACAAGTGTACGAACGCCTACCGGAATGACACCATTCTCTTTGGTTTATGGGATGGAAGCAGTGTTGCCAATTGAAATTGAGATCAAATCACTGAGAGTAATCTTGGAAGCTGAACTGCCTGAAACGGAATGGGTAGCGAGCAGATACACATAATTAGCTCTATTATAAGAGAGAAGGTTAAAGGCACTGTAACACCCCTTCCCGACCTACATATGTAAGCCGAGTAGAGGTGCCACACTATCCTAATGTTGCTACCAATTTTACTCAGTCAATTTTTTTTTAGTTCCGATTTTTACAGAAATTTTGCCATAATTTTGCCTAAAAATTGAGTCCCAAGTGTCGACAAAACTGGTTTTTTTTTTCTGATTTTTAAAACATTTACACAAACCAATGCAAACAAAATCATTCTCAGTACACTCCCAATAAATCCCCCTTATAACCTCAACTACAACCTGCAAAAAGGATTTACACTTCTAGTACAACATAAAGTAAAAGTTTATTATGAAATACAGTAAATAAAATATTTATTCACTATGCAGCGGAAAATAACAATATTTACAAATTCATATATATCCAAACTCAAGTTTTACAACCCATAAAATTTATACATTTCTTTGGCAGTCAGTCTTTGATCTTTAAGCCCACTATCTACACCTCAAAATCTATACTAGACTCGGCCTAGAGGAACTCTCTAGTTCTTCCCTGTCACCTGCGCGAAGAATCACATTCGCGCTAAGCCAACGGCTTAGTGGTACAAATTACAGTGCTATGATGCTTTAATGCCATGCTAATGTCACGCAATCAAGATTCAAGATCAATTCAAGAGAATATTATATTTCAAATCTTACCGGTTTCAATAATGTATGTATAGTAGTCATCTCATTATTCATTTGTTTCACCATTCAATAGTCACATTTAAACAAACACAAGCATGGGCCCAAAAATAATCTAATATGCTATTCAAAGTTCAGAGTTACTGTTTTGGTCTATAATCATAATCATCAATACATTTATCCATGGATATTCAACTAGATTTGAGTTTACGACCCAGTCATTTCACCCAATCTAGTTTTGAATAATTTGTTTTTGAGGTTTACGACCCGGTCATTTCACCCCAAAAACATCACATTTCACATTTTTCAACTGGAATCGGCTTACGACCCGGTCATTTCACCTATCCAGTTATTTATAGGCATGCCGCCAAAACCAGAACTCTGAAAATTGAATAAACATATTAGGCACACAATAAATTCATTTATCTCATTATCAATTTCTTTTCATTTCATTTCTCATAATTAATTAGGCAACCATGCCTCATATCTCATATGATCTCAAATCACAATAGGGCAATTCTTCATAATATCATATCTTTTACATTTCATATTCCCTATTTCATTTCATCATTCAAATGGATATAATCAATGGAATTAACAAATATTTTACATACTCATCACAACATTCACGTCATACCAAACATACATTATTAATATGCATTAACAATGCATTAGATTTCTTAATACATTTACAATCAAATGTATATTAAATCTCAACATCATATGAATTTATGAAATAATGTAATTTGTACTTACCTTAAAACCAACTCACACCAATCTATACACTTACTCTTCCAAGAATCCTCAACACTTAGGTTAGGGCAATTCAACCTCTTCACAACCTAATCCAAAAGGAGTATTAGCAAAATGACCATATGAATAGTATATTATGGTTTTAGACTCCACTCTATCCTTATTTTGAAAAATTGTATAAAATAATCTACTTGACTAAAAATTCTAAAATTTTTACAGAACTAAATTTTACATCTTAAAATCATTCCTTTTAAATTTCAGATCAAACTGAACACAAAATCTTGGTCAAATAGTTCACCCAACCAGACTGCCCCAATTGCCCTGCATCCTGGCAGCAGTTCTGAACTTTGTGAATTCCATAAATTAAATTCAATCAACGTGGTTCCAAATTATTTTTCTCAAATACTAGACTCACTAAGAAACAACATATCCAAAATTCAATTGAATATGATTTTTCTACATTTTATTAAAAATCCCGAAATATAGCTGTCTCAGTTAAGGTACCTGCTGGAACAGGTTTAGTAAAAATAATATTTCCAAAATCATAACCATTCCAAAATCGAATCAAAATATTTTTCAGTCATTCTAGACTCATAGAGGCACAACATATCAAAAATTCACTTCAAGAACATTTTTCTATATTTAATTAAAAATCATACAAGTCACAACCTTTACTAATTGTAAAACAGAAAAAATTTCACTAAACACAACTCTTACTCTTCCATCACCAACACCAACCTAACTTCTTATCTTTAATTCCATTTCAACACTTTTACACACACCATACACAAACACACTCCAACCATCAACAACACTCCATCAAACTCAAACAAAATTCCAAATAGAACAAGAGAAAACTTACCAAAAATGATGAACTTCTTGAATTTCTAACTTGTTTTCTTCTTTCAATTAGCTCTTAAACTTCAAAAACCCTCACTTGCTCTCTTGTTTCCTTGAGGTCCGGCCAACACAAAGAGAAAAGGAAAAAAAAATGACAAAGTGAAGAGACAAAGTCAAATATCCCCTCTCTTTAAACCTCCACCAAGCAATTTAAAAAGAAAATTACCTAAATACCCTTTTCTATACAATTAAACTCCCTTTCACTTACTTGCCCTTTTTAGTAATTTCATACATAACCAAAATAAATATCCTCTTCCTTTGACCATCCATTTGACTTGTGTATATGTTATATATATGTCCATATATACAACATATACACTCCTCTTTAAATTATTTTCTCTTTCCAATAACATATACATTTTAATTCAAATAAAACAACAATTATACTAAAACTTCTAGGGCACATTTTGGGATATTACAGGCACTATATCATCACCAACTGTATCAAAAGAAGATAGCTCAGGCCTACAATAGAAGGGTTAAAATTAGAAAATTCAGAGTTGGGGATTTGGTATTGAAGCAATGTAAGCCTAATGTATCTGATCCAAGAGGGAAGTTCAGACCTAGCTGGGAAGGGCCATATGTCATGAAACAAGTCATGAGCAAAGGTGCAGTGAAGTTATCAGACATGGATGGGAACGAATTTAGTCAACCAGCAAACATTGACAGGTTGAAGGGGTTTTATGTATGATAAAAAAAAGAGAAGAAAAAAAGAGCTCACTAGGTTGAAAACCCAAAAAGGGCAGCCTAGGCAACAATTAGGGGTAATGAGAGAAAATCGTCAATTAGAAAATCCGAAAAGGCTAATTGGCAATAGGAGTGATCTTGTGTATGCTGGCTTTATGTTTGGTTGTTCCCCAATTTAATAAAACATAATTAATAATTAAATTTGTTCTATGTGCACTGTTATAAGTATTTGACCTGATATAGATGAAATAAATAATCATAATTGCAAAAGGTGATGACAAATTATAAATGGAAAAGAAGCATATGTTATTACTTTAGTTATTTTTTCATCTTAACAAAACACTTTCTAAATTGATAAATGTAAAATCTATGGCAGTCGATAAGTGTAACGTGTAGGCCAGCTTTGCCTCAGCCGGTCCAAGTAGGCTTCAGTCAAGCAAGGCATGTCTAGGTTAGGAACAAAGTCAGAATCATGAGGCTCAGCTCCATACTGACGCCCAAGTCGGTGAGGATCATAGCATGGTAATATGAGAAATCTTCCACCAAGGTACCAACCAACGGATATTGACTTCGGAGCGTGAGTGGATCCAGTCAACCCAGTCAGCATATGAAGAAGCAGGATGGAGCAGCTTCCTAGTAGAATGATGACGTGGCAGGTATCTGGAAAAATCCATGAAGGGAGTATCAAGCAAACAAAGACGCTCCTGAAGCCAAATCTGTGAAGAAAGAATAAAAAAAAAGAGGTCCGCTAAGCTGAAAACCCGCAATGGCAACTTAGGCAAAAATTAGGACAGCTTGCTAGTTCCGAAAACCCGCATGGGCGGACTAGGCAAAAGTTAGAGCGATAAAAAAAAGAGAAAAAAAAAGAAAGAGAGCATATTTTTTATTATTGTATAATTGCTATAATATTTACATGTCACTAAGAGGGTGGTGGTAGGTCACCAAATAAAGACTTGAAAAAGTCATCGCCTGTTGAAGTAGGGGGCAAATTACTCGTCCCGGGATCATCCAAAGTAGAAGCACTAAAATCCCTATTGCCTTGGAGTTCTGATTTTTCATGGTCCTCATCAGAAGCAGACGAAAGGATCTCATGGTCATCAATCTGGGGGTAGACCTGAAAAAGTCATGATCATCAATCCGATGAAGTAGACCGGGATCCCTCATTCCTTGAAATCGAAAGTCACAGAAATTTTGTTCGGATTGATGATATAAATTTTCAAAATGAGAAGCCTGCTGACGACTTGTAGATAACTCTTCTTGAAGCTTCTTGTTTTGTTCTTCGAGCATCCACTGTGAGCCAAGAAGGAAAAAGGTAAGAGCATACATAATCATGCATATATATAGCATAAACTATTGCAAAATAAGAAACGTACCAGGTAATTCATATCAATGCCTTGCGGATAAGATGGCATATCTGGCGGGATAGAATGAGCAAACAAAGGGTCAGTAAAAGAAGGTCCAGCCTCATGATCAAACGAGCCAACAACCTGCAATGATCATTAAAGAATCAGAGAAAGAAAGAGCAGTTGCAATGGAAAAGTGGTAAGAGTTTTACCTGAGAAGTATTGGTCCCGAGATGTGGAATAGACTCTCCTACATATCCATGATGTTCCTCCTCATCTCTACCCTCATTTCCATCGAAAATCTCCCGCACACTGACAGGAGACACATTAAAGTGTAAGAGTCTCATTTGAATAAAACGGGCATAAAATGGACCTGGTAAAAATGGAGAAATGACTCGGCATTATGACCATATCGGGCTAATCACCAAGCATCCTCCGGCATCGACATAATATTTAAAGTGTATTATGGGATTTGCATCGGAAACCTCCGCTGCTCTGGGCCGAGAAACCATTCATAAACTCTTTCCCTGAGAAACCAGCCACTAGACACGGGGCCAGCAATAATTCACCGAGAATGTTGGAAAAATAGTGCAGCCCTCATCAAAGGAGACCAATTTGCTCGTTCTTCTGGATTCCACCAGGACAAATTCACCTGCAAAATAACATAAGGTGAGTAAAACTTTCGCATAAAATTTAAATCATACTAATGTTATTTTACCTGATCCCAGGTTAAGAGGCTTAACATAAAGCGATGGGTATGCACGTGGTGAGAGCCGGGAACTTCTACACTATCGGACAACCAGTAATTTAATCTAGGATAGTCGATTCTTTCTCGGGAAATGCCGGGTACCCTCATGAGGTTGTGTTCATATGCCCATACCTACAATAACAATGAAGATCATATTCATGCAAGAGAAAAGGAGAAAAGACATTGATGGAAGAAATAATACCTCGACAACCGCCATCAAGCCGACGAAAGAATTCTTGTTTCGGCAAAGCTTATCAAGGCCATGGTAAAGACAAGCGAGACCAGCTTCACCCCAACCAGAAGATGGTACCATTCTGAGATAAGAAAGGGCACTCAACACTGACAAGTGAATTGACGATTCAGTGCTGCCAAAGATGGTCGATCCGAGCAGATATAACAAAAATCCTCGAGCATACTGTTTGGCCCTGTTTCTGCCAATCCAACCTTCATAGTTCATCCAATAACTATGAATCGGCTCGATTTTTATCTTACGAGGTCCTTTATATGATGGTTCCATACCAATTAATTCCTGAATTTCTTCAAATGTTAAAATTTCATTGGTTAGAGGAACCGGAGCACCATCATATCGAAGGCCGGTTATGGTAGTAAAATCGACCGGACCAATTGTCATCTCCCAAATGATCAAGTGAAAATTGTGAGTTGTATCCAGCCATCGCTCTGCCAGCGCCTAGACTACGCTTCGGTCTATCTAATATTCTTCAGACGACAATTGTAAGACAAATTGCTCAAAGCCGCAATCTCGGATAATCTGCCTTACCCGAGAAGGCACTACATCATACCATTATCGGGCTTTCTAAATACACCCTCCAGCTCGAACGACACAACAATCATGCTAACACAGACCGAGGTAAGTTAATACCAAGTAAGTACGTGTTATTCTATCTATTTAAATTAAATTATTTTTCACAATAGCAAAAAATAATAAAAAATATAAATAAAATAATAAATATATAAATAATAAATAATAAATATAAATATAAAAAAATAAAAAAAAATTACCTCGCTTTTTTGGTTGGAACTGCGATGGAGTGGCATCCCGGCTAGTATATCTAGATTTCTGTCTTCATGATGCCGAATGAACTCCAATAACTCGGCATTAGAATGAGTCCGCGACCTCGAAGCATGCATACTGAAATTGAAAAGAAATTTGAGAGAATTACAATTGTGAAATGAAGTGAAGAATTGATGGCCTTTTATAGAGGAACGGCAAGCAAAAGGAAACAAACTCAAAACTGTTGATGAATAGTAAATGTCACTAGTCACGAATAGTATTACTATTGATAAATAGTAAATGTCACTATTTATAAATAGTATTACTATTGATGAATAGTAAATGTTACTATGCATAAATAGTATTACTATTGGTAAATAGTAAAATTACTTTTTCCAATATTAAATACTATTTGATATTGTTGGCGAATAGTAAATTTACTATTTATGAATAGCAAATAGTACATATACAGTGACTACACAGTAAATAAACAGAAAATTCAATTATTCATTTTAATCATTCAAATGATTGCGGGTATATAAATATTTTTACATCTATAAGACAATAAGAAGACATATGCCTAAAAATTAGTTAAACTTTTTCTCGGGTCCAGAACCCAAAGTTTCCTTAGGTTCAGAACCTAGAATTATTCTTGAGTCCGGAACTCGAACTGGGTCCAGAACCCAAATTTTCCTTAGGTCCAGAACCTAGACTTTTTCTCGGGTCCAGAACACAAAGTTTCCTTAGGTTCAGAACCTAGATTTATTCTTGAGTCCAAAACTCGAACCGGGTCTAGAACCAAAATTTTCCTTAGGTACAGAACCTAGAATTATTCTTGAGTCCAGAACTCGAACCGGGTCCAAAACTCAAATTTTTCTTAGGTCCAGAACCTAGAATTATCCTTGAGTCGAGAATCCAAATTTTCCTTAGATCCAGAACCTAGAATTTTTCCGTGAGTCCAGAACTCAAATTGGGTCCAAGTACCCAAAACAAGTTGCCATCTCAAAAAATTAAGTCTTTTTACTTTTCACTCTCTTTTACTAAGGTTTCAGATCATTCAAGCAGGGGGCAAACTGTAGACCCTTAATTTTTGACCCAATCCGATCTAATATGTTTTATTTAGCCCAAAATAATTTTTGTTGTCTAATTGGTCCAAAATAATTTTAATTAAGTAATTTTTACCTTAGTATCTAATTTTTATTAATAAAAAATAAAAATAAACAAATAAAAATTAAAAACTAAAACTAAAAATAAAATCGGAGTCGGAAAAAAAATTGGCAGCGAAAAGCAGTCGTGCGGGCCCGTGGGCGTTTTGCCGGCAGGAATTTCCTGCGAGCGGCACGCCCATAGGCCCAGCACTTCACCCGCAGGCCTGCGGGGGTTTCACCCGCAGGAATTTCCTGCGGGCGAAATAACTTCCCGCAGGATTTTCCTGCGGGCGACACACCCACTGGCCCAAAATTGGCCCGCTGCCGCAGTTTTTGCCAGCGCAAAATTTTTCAACGCAATTTTTTTTTGAAACCTAATCCAATTAAGTTTTAATTTCTTTTTTTTAATATTACTTACCTTAATTAATTAGGAATAAATAACCTTAAACCACTATAAATAAGGACCAAAGGCATTGAAAATAAGGGTGGCCGAGAGTGAACAAATCCAAGGGGAGTCTGGAATGTTTGAAACCAAATCATGGAAGGAAAAGAAGAAATTGAATTTAAATCTTTTCTGGAACAGCAGCATCACGTTGGGAGGGGATTTCAAAGGCTTGTCTTTGGAGCTAGTTCATCCAAGAAGAATTGTTTTTGGAGCAACTTACAAAAGAAGGTATGAAATTCTAAATTCTAATTTTTTTACACAGTAGCTAAACTAGGGTTTTTGTGTTTTTCAAAAGTTAAAATCTTAGAACTTTAATTTAGTTTTCCAAAGTTAAAACACTAAAACGTGACCTTCTTTTCTAAAAAGACTTAAAATTGTTATCTTTTCTTCTTAAAAATCTTAAAACTCTAATTGAACATATTTTTCAATAAAACCAAAATCAAATTCTGTTTCTATTAAAATATTAAAGTAGGTTATATTTCATTCAAAAAGCCTTAAAATCATTTTTTCTACTTATAAAAACTTCAATCCGTTTGTTTAAATTCATAAAACTTCATAAAATTATCAAATTGATTTCTAAAACCCTAATTCAAATCTTTTACCCGTGACCTAAATTCTAAAACCCTAAAATTCAAAATTCAACTTTTAAACCTAAAATAATGAACCCTAATCCTTTTAAAACCTTAAACCATAATTTTTATGAACCCTAATCCTTTTAAAACATTGAAAAACATAAAAACATAAAAACTCAAAAATTACACAGTAGCTTAAAGTTGAATAAACCAAAAATCACAAATTAAAGTATTTTAAGGTATTTAAAACCCTAGTTTCATGATTTCATCATTCAAACCTTAATTTGTTTAATCAAAGAGTCTTACCAATCTTTTAAAACATAAAACCCTAATTTATTTTAATTCCATAAAAAGTCACAGTAGCTTAATTTTAGAAATTTCCAAAACCTTAACACATGAGATAAAGATTCTTAAATGGAAATAGTAGCTATAATTTGGACTTTTTATTTACTTTATTCAATTCTATATTTGATTATGTTTTAATTTATTTTATATGCTTTAATTTATTTAAGTTCAATACTTAGTTTATTTTATTTATCATGGATTGATGTTTACTTTTTATTTAAATACCTTTGATGAATGATTTATTTATTATGAATGGCTATTTACTTTTATCAATCAATTTAGGTTTCCAAAATTTGTAAGAGGTATGTTTCCACTTGATGGGTACCTCACTAGTTAAACATCATGAAATTTAATTTGCTTTTCTATTTTAGAACCTATGTAAAGGGCATGTTTCTACCTTTTAGTGGGTGTCCTATTTAGGCATGTGATGTAAGGACATGTTTCCATCCTTGGATGGGTGTCCATTTATTTACTTTGTTTGGACATTGCTTTGATTTTAATATAATGATGCTTTCTTTTAGTTATTGTGTGTAATATGGATAATGTTTTTATACTTAAAAATTTTATAATATTAAGACCTGTAAAGGAGGCCGGTTCCAATGAACCGGGCATTGTGGGGGTGCTGGGCTATTTTTCACCTTTCCCACACGTACCCAACTTTTCAAACCCATTAAGGGGTTGGGAATTCCTTAGGAATCGAGTCATCCACCCCTTTCTTTTTTTCGGCCCGTCCGGGTGGCGACTCCATTTTCTCAGAACTTAGGTCCGTGTTCTCTAAGGCCCCGAGCCTAAACAGTGCCGAAGTCTCAAGAACCATTCCACCGGGAGTGGGGGCTAAAATCTCCGCTCACACTATGTAAAGGGCATGTTTCTAACTTTTTGGTGGGTGTCCTATTTAGGCATGTGATGTAAGGACATGTTTCCATCCTTGGATGGGTGTCCATTTATTTACTTTGTTTGGACATTGCTTTGATTTTAATATATTGAAGTTTTCTTTTAATTATTGTGTGTAATATGGATAATATTGTTATATTTAAGAATTTTATAATATTAAGACCTGTAAAGGAGGCCAGTTCTAATGAACCGGGCGTTGTGGGGGTGCTGGGCCATTTCTCACCTTTCCCACGCGTACCCAACTTTTCGTACCCATTAAGGGGTTGGGGATTCCTTAGGAATCGAGTCATCCACCCCTTTCTTTTTCCCTGTCCGTCCGGGTGGCGACTCCATTTTTCTCTGAACTTAGGTTTGTGTTCTCTAAGGCCCCAAGCCTAAACAGTGCCGAAGTCACAAGAACCATTCCACCGGGAGTGAGGGCGAAAATCCCTACTCACACCCATATTATTGTTTTTTTTAAATTGTTTTGATTTTGATAAAATAATTATTTATTTCAATATATTGCATGTAGTATGGATGATTTTATAACATTTAAGAATTTAATAATATCTAGACCTGAAAAGGAGGCCAGTTCTAATGAACTGGGGTGTTGGGTCATTCTCACCTTCACTATATGTATGCAACTTTTTGAACCCATAAAGGGGCTAGGGATTCCTTAGGAATCAAGTCATCCACCTCTTTCTTTCTTCTGGCCTATCTAGGTGGTGACTCCATTTTCTCTAGGTTTAGGCCTGTGTTCTCTAAGGCTCTGATCCTAACAGTGCCCAAGTCGCAAGAACCATTCCACATGGGAGTGGGGGCAAAAATCTCTGCTCTTATTGGCCACTCCACTAGGCATAAGAGAAGTTGATTCCATTGGTCTTTGTATTATTTTATTATTTCTTATTATGATATTATCTATTTTATCATTTAGATTATATTGTGTGCGTGAGTTAGGATGCTTGTGTAACCCTTGTTGTGTTATGTAAGGGATACCATACTTTCACTTATGTTATGGAGATCGAGCATGGCATAACTACTCATAGCCTCGCACCTTTGGGTATATATTTGCTATGGGAACCTAAACTTTTCAACCTAAAGACTAAAACTCATGTAATTGCCCTAGTTACTTTCCTTAGGCTTTTACCCAAATGCTTGTTGTTTTATTATGATTAATAAATCTTGGTTTGAACCATGGCTTATTTTGTTCGTTCTTTTCCTAATATGACCAAACTATATTGTAAGCCCAAAATAATTTTATTCTTTTAAGCCCAAAAGACCGAAATTATTTTTAAAACTTTTCAAGATGGTCTTTAGACATAAAACCTTTTAAAGATGGGTCAAAAATTATTTTACCTCATGGCCCAAATATAAAGCCCAATATTTGTTTTTAAACATATATTTTCACAATGGGCTTTAAAACAAAACCATTTTTCATTTCATTCAAATTGCAAACTTTTTCTTAAATGGGCTTATAGCTAGTTAGGTGAGTTATGGAATATTAAAATTAATTGTGGGCCTAATTTATACCAAGACTTATTAATCATGGGCTTGTATGTGGCATGAACCATTAGCTGCTTTTCTAAATGGGAAATCTATTTATGATAAACCTCTTAATTTAGGTTTAATCTAATATAGAATGAAAGCTATTTTCAGTTAATCAAATAGATTAAGACTTAATTAATGGGATTTGTCATAGAATGACTTCTAAATTTGAGAATACAACTAGTGGTTAAACCGTTCGAGTGAACTTTTTAAAAACAAGATATCCCATGTTAATATTTTATTGACCATAAACATGTGAAAAAGAGACTCTCCATTCGTGTGTGAAAGATATAAGGTTGGAAGGAATGTCCTAATTATCTTTGTTTGTCTATTACTTGTGCATCCATGCACTGTTGCGCTCGAATTAACTCTACCACAAAGCGTCACTCGCAAGTATACAAGGTAGCTGTAGCAAAGGTGATCACCCCAAGGTCGTCTCACAAGGAAGCTAAAGTGGCTAATTGATTATCAATTTTTAAATAACAAGTAATGAATAAAATTTCAATTGCTAACTAATGAAGAAGATTGATTGAAGTTTAAAACGAATAAAAGTAAATTAAGCTGATTGTTTTGATTCACTTGATAGAAAAGTCTAGGGTTTGCACTTCTCTACTACTTATATGTATGAACGGTTATTCCTCTTAACCAATTTAATTTCAAAGATTAAATCTCAAGTAACTTAATTAATTGAATAAAGGAAATAAGCTCTCGCATTGAAACCTCTCTCAAATAATCTTGTTCCAATTGAAATAATCCTTTCCTAGGTTATATCTCTAATTCACCTAAGTCCTTAATTGAATTGTTCCAGCATTAGACTTCATCTCTCGATTCATCATCTAATACCTTAAAACACATAATTGGTGGCCAATCAATTACATATTAGCAATAATTCATTCAATAAAGGCTTAAAGAAATAATTGAGTTAAGAGTAATAACCAATTCATACAATCATAGCAGTTCCATACAAACCCTAGAGTAGATAAAATTAGTTCATAATGATTTCAAACATACTCATCTCATTAATATTCAAAGAAATCAACTTAGACATGATAATGTTCATAAATATGATTTCAATGAAAATAAAGAGATAAAGTTCAAGAACAAAACCAAATTACAAACTCCTTGAAGCTTCTGAAGAATCTCTTGTTCAAATCTTGCAAGAAGGATGTATCAATGGCTAGAACAATCTAATCTAGGCTAGTTTAATCCAAAGTGAAATCAAAATAAAATAAAACAAATGCTAAAACCCTAACTTTACTCTCTGACGGCTCAAAATAGTCTCAAAAACTCCAAATCATCAACAGTTTTCAACCCTAACTTTCTTTTTCCTTTTATACGAAACGTCGGCTTTAAAATTTGTTGCGCGTTTGTTTCATGAGGGACACGGCCAAGTCAGAAGTGACTTGGCCGTGTGAGTGCCTTTTGGAGGGACACGGCCATGTGACTTGGCCGTGTCCCTTGCCCGTGTCCACCACTGCTTGCCTCTCTTCTTTTTCTTCTTTGTTGGCCGTGTCCCTTGCCTGTGTCTTCCACTGTGAGTTTTGCTTCTTCTATTCCTTTGGAATTTGGTGAGACACGGCCAAGTGGAGATGACTTGGCCGTGTGGGTCTTCTTTGGAGGGACACGGCCACAAGACTTTGCCGTGTCCCTTGCATGTTTCTGCTACTGGGACTTGTTCTTCAATTTAACTTGGTATGGGACACGGCCAGTGACTTGGCCGTGTCCTCTGCCTGTGTCAGCCACTGCCACTTTCTCCTTCAAATTTGCTTCCTTGCCTTTTTAACCTAACACAAAACTCAAAACAAATCTAAACAAGAAATCAATAGACAATAACCAACACAACATAAACACAATACTAAAGACTACATCAAAAATGACATAAACATTGAAATAAACTAAAACTACCAAAATTAATGAAAACACCAAACAAACCGATTAAAACTAACAAAATACCTAAATAAAACATTAATTATCATAGTAAACAAGACACAAAACTATAACAAAAACTAATAAAACAACTACCCCACACTTAAAACTTTGCTTGTCCTCAAGCAAATTCACATGGCATAAATTAAAAACTCAAACAACCTTAACTATAATTCCAACATATAAGATGAAATCCTTCAAGAAATTAGACATAAATAATTGCAATTTCCTTCAATCAAGATTTTCTTAACTCATTCATTAATCCAGACATACAAATCTTATCTCTCATCTAAGTGTTTCACTCGATTTCAAAAGTTAATCACTCAAACCACTCATGATTGCATACTACCATAAACTTGCTTAATTATCCAATCTCCCTCACTGATTTTCTCAAGAAATAATCCGAAGGTCTTTTATTTGGAAGCAATGGGGCTAAGGTAAAGGTATGAGAAACTACATTTAAGCTAGAGCATCAAGAAATGGAGTATCTAAATTAGACACTACTCTTGCTAAGGCACTCATAACTCCCTCAAATGGCATACTCACCAACCCTTGATAATCTTACATATTTGCATAAAAATACATGAGTCAACATTCCTCTTTTGATAATCAATGCTAGAACATATATGAATTTTGTATATATATATATGTAACTTTTCTTTTATTTTCTCTCTCTCTTTTTTTTTTACTTTTATCATTTTTTTAAATATATATATACAAAATTAAGAATTGCATGGAACATCTAGCTTAAAATATAGAGGAAAAGAATAATGACTCTTAATCAAATACAATGTGCAAAGTATGCATTTCAACGCACTACTTTTTTTTTTACTTGCTTACCCCACACTTTGAAACAAACCACCCTATTTTCATATCATAAAACTCCATTCCTTAATGCAGGTATGATGATAATAAGAGAAAGTTGAGTTGTGAATTGTGTTGATCAAACAAGAAAAGGTCAAAGGCTCAACTTGGCTCACTAAAGAAATCAATATTAAGGGAGGTCTTTTTAAGCTAAAGGGCTAGCCTAATTTGCTTCATCATTTTAAAACTTGAGATTAAATCATAATGTGAGTTCAATCAGTATGCAAAAGCAAACTCTAGAGATGCAAAATCATGAAGGTGCACACTTAAGAAAAGAAAATCAATCATTTAATCTATAAGGCTCAAAACTCACAAAGGTGGGTTCTCAAAGATTTATATGTCATGAATCGCAGAATGTGAAAATTAATCCTGAATGAATTCAAATGCTCATATCTACACTGATACTAAAGTCTCAACTATAATGCTAGAATCACAGAAAAGATCAATAAATTTTCAACAATTATGCCATGCACAACACAATAAAACATACCAAGGCAACCAAAACAAAAATTAAAGAAAAGTTAAAAGATTACCCCACACTTTAGAATTTACATTGTCCTCAATGGAAAATAAGAATAATAAAGAAAAAGAATTTAAGGACAACCTGTCTTCCATCGTACCCTGGTGAGGCAAAACCTAACTTTCAAACACAGATGTTCAAAAACAAAATGCAAGAGAGCTTTAGGGTTTCTATTTATTTAAACTAAACATAAAATCAAAATTGCAAAATATAAAATTATAACTATGAAAAAGAAATTCAAACTAATGGGTTGCCTCCCATTTAGCGCTTCTTTAATGTCATAAAGCTGGACATCATGCAAGGCTTAAGGATCATGGATCAAAGTGCTGTCAATGAACCTCACTTCCTGAAATCCTTCATTGTATAATTTAACTCTATGTCTATTTGCTCTAAAAATCTTATTCGTTCTAGAGTTAAGCAATTCAATGGCACCAGAAAGACATACCTTAGTTACCTCGAAAGGACCACTCCATCGATATTTGAGTTTACCTTGAAACAGACTGAGGCGAGAATTAAAAAGTAAAACTTTCATACCTGGACTCAACGTCTGATGCCCAATACATCTGTCATGAAGTGCTTTAGTGTGATCCTTATAATTCCTCGAGCTCTCATATGCCTTTGGGTTAAGGCATCTTTGGGTTTTCCCCACTGGTTTAGCTCCCTCTTCTAAAGTCAGTGTCAGCTCCAATTTATCTGGGGAGTCTGTCTGCAACACAACATCTGAAACAACTGCTTCAACACTATTAATTAAAGAACATTCCTCATATAAAGCAGTTGTGGGAAAAGGAGAAGTGTTAAAAATAGAAAATTCAACAGTTTGCCCTAAGACAGTCATTGACAACTTACCATTTTTAAGATCTATCAAGGTGTTGGTAGTTGCCATAAAAGGCCTACCGATCAGAATAGTGTGTGCAGATGGTGAAGAGTTATTTCCTTCCATGTCAAGTACTATGAAATCCACAGGTACTATCAACCCTCCAACCTTAACTAACACATCTTCTATAACCCCTTTCGAGAATTAAAAGACCTATCAGCTAATTGCAACACCATTTTTGTCGGTTTAAGCTCCCCTAGTTCTAATTCTTTAAACACAGAATAAGGCATCAAATTCACACTAGCTTCTAGATCACACATGCCCTCAGTTCCTTTCCCATTCCCCACAGAAATTTGAATTATAAAGCTTCCAGGATCCTTTAGTTTTGGAGGTAGTTTATGCTGCAGAATAGCACTAGCTACCTCTGAAACTATCACCTTTTCATTCATCTCATACCTCTTTTTCTTGGTGATTAGGTCTTTGAAGAACTTAGCATAAGCCGGTATGTTCTTTATTGCATCTAGTAAGGGTAAGTTAATACTTACCTTAGACAGCATGTTGAAGATGTTAGAAAATTGCTTATCTGTTTTATCATCCTTCAACCTGCTGGGGAATGGTATTGGTGGCCGGTATGGACTGCTTGCCTTATGTAGATCCGCTGTAGGGGACTTTTCCACTGATCTTTCTCCAGCAACTTTGTTCTTTAGTTCTCCTTCCTCCTCGTTCTCTTTGTTACCTGCATTCACAGAATCATTTTCAACATTATTATAAATTTCCTTACCACTTCTAAGAACAGTCACTGATTGTGCCTGCTCAGGTTGACTTG
Source organism: Garcia nutans (assembly GCA_947685225.1). NCBI lineage: Eukaryota > Viridiplantae > Streptophyta > Magnoliopsida > Malpighiales > Euphorbiaceae > Garcia > Garcia nutans. Next base: position 17,473,025 of record CANTUV010000033.1, on the reverse strand, counting down.
GGAACTTCCCCTTTTGTTGAATCTGCATTTGTTGGGCAAGTTGTCCTACTTGAGTCTCCACCTTCTTAAAAGATGCTTCTAAGGAATCCAGCCTCTTGTTTGTCATCTCTTGATTTTGAGCACTGACTTTGATGAAAGCTTGTAAACTTTCCTCCAGGCTCTCTATCCTAGACTGCCCTTGATTTGAGGATTAACCCTGCTCTTGGTTCTGTCTTTGGAGCAAATGGAAAGGCTGCTGAGAATTATTTGTTGCCCAAGAAAATTTTGGGTGATTCTTCCAACCAGGGTTGTAAGTATTGGAGTAAGGATCATTTCTGGCCCTTGGTTGGAATCCTCCCATAACATTGACCTGCTCAGCTTCATTCCTATAAGTCTCATATGCAGAAAGTTCCACAGATTCCACACGCTTCTTGAGTAGATGAAGAAATATTGTTCTTCATATTCAGCATCTGCACTTGCTTTGTCAACTCAGCTATTTGATTGACCATCTCACTATTTGCTTCTAGTTGATTCACCCCTTTGCTTCTTCCTCTTACACTCTTCTGTTAAGAATTAGCTCCCAACATCTCAAAAATATCATAAGTTTCAGCTCCTGTCTTTTCTCCCATGGCTCCCCCAGCTGCATTATCAATAGTGTTCTGAAATTGCTGGGTTAAACCATCATAGAAGAACTGATTAAGAAGTTGAAGCGGGTAATGATGGTGTGGACACTGGATCAATAGCATCTTAAATCTATCCCAAGCTTCATGAAATGGCTCTCCTTCAAATTGAGAGAATGTAGCAATCTTCCCTCTCAATTCAGTTGTCTTTTGATGTGAATAAAACTTGCCCATGAACTTGTTATAAACTTGCTCCCAAGTTGTCAAAGAGTTTTCAGGCAACATCATAAGCCAGCTCTTAGCTCTATCCTTCAAAGTATATGTAAAACACCTCATCCTCAACTGATCCTCTGTTAATCCTCCCAATGGAAAAGTGTTGAGGGTGGAGTAGAAATCCCTAATAACGTTCAAAGGATCTTCATTTGGAACTCTATAGAATGATGGCAGCATGTTGTAGTGAATGTTCTTCAACTCATAATTTCTTGCTGCATCTGTCAGTCTTATGCAAGAGGTGGAAGTTCCAATGACAGGTCTAGCAAAGTCTCTCATCGTTCTTTGCCTTTCTTCAGCCATTTTAACAGATTGTTCAGATTCTGATTCAAATTCAGAAGTGTTCTCCTCTGTATCAAATCCGGTGTAGAGCTCAAACTCTTCTCTGCTCCTTTTCACTCTATGAATTTCTGGAATGAATGCATGTAACTCTCCTTCGAGTGATCTCCTGCCTTGCATAAATAGAAATTTTCTAGAAAAAGAAACAATTAAAAGCAAAAGACAAAATAAAATAAAATGAAAATAGTGAAAAATAATCTAAAATATTTTATTTATTTTTTTAATAAACAATTACGCCAATTAGCCTCCCTGGCAGCGGCGCCAAAAACTTGTTGCGCTCGAATTAACTCTACCACAAAGCGTCACTCGCAAGTATACGAGGTAGCTGTAGCAAAGGTGATCGCCCCAAGGTCGTCTCACAAGGAAGCTAAAGTGGCTAATTGATTACCAATTTTTAAATAACAAGTAATGAATAAAATTTCAATTGCTAACTAATGAAGAAGATTGATTGAAGTTTAAAATGAATAAAAGTAAATTAAGCTGATTGTTTTGATTCACTTGATAGAAAAGTCTAGGGTTTGCACTTCTCTACTACTTATATGTATGAACGGTTATTCCTCTTAACCAATTTAATTTCAAAGATTAAATCTCAAGTAACTTAATTAATTGAATAAAGGAAATAAGCTCTCGCATTGAAACCTCTCTCAAATAATCTTGTTCCAATTGAAATAATCCTTTCCTAGGTTATATCTCTAATTCACCTAAGTCCTTAATTGAATTGTTCCAGCATTAGACTTCATCTCTCGATTCATCATCTAATACCTTAAAACACATAATTGGTGGCCAATCAATTACATATTAGCAATAATTCATTCAATAAAGGCTTAAAGAAATAATTGAGTTAAGAGTAACAACCAATTCATACAATCATAGCAGTTCCATACAAACCCTAGAGTAGATCAAATTAGTTCATAATGATTTCAAACATACTCATCTCATTAATATTCAAAGAAATCAACTTAGACATGATAATGTTCATAAATATGATTTCAATGAAAATAAAGAGATAAAGTTCAAGAACAAAACCAAATTACAAACTCCTTGAAGCTTCTGAAGAATCTCTTGTTCAAATCTTGCAAGAAGGATGTATCAATGGCTAGAAGAATCTAATCTAGGCTAGTTTAATCCAAAGTGAAATCAAAATAAAAGAAAACAAATGTTAAAACCCTAACTTTACTCTCTGACGACTCAAAACAGTCTCAAAAACTCCAAATCATCAACAGTTCCCAACCCTAACTTTCTTTTTCCTTTTATACGAAACGTCGGCTTTAAAATTTGTTGCGCGTTTGTTTCATGAGGGACACAGCCAAGTCAAAAGTGACTTGGCCGTGTGAGTGCCTTTTGGAGGGACACGGCCAGGTGACTTGGTCGTGTCCCTTGCCCGTGTCCACCACTGCTTGCCTCTCTTCTTTTTCTTCTTTGTTGAGTGACACGGCCAAGTCAGAGGTGACTTGGCCATTTTGCAGCTTGTTGGAGGGACACGGCCAGGTGACTTGGCCGTGTCCCTTGCCTGTGTCTTCCACTGTGAGTTTTGCTTCTTCTATTCCTTTGGAACTTGGTGAGACATGGCCAAGTGGAGATGACTTGGCCGTGTGGGTCTTCTTTGGAGGGACACGGCCACAAGACTTGGCCGTGTCCCTTGCATGTGTCTGCTACTGGGACTTGTTCTTCAATTTAACTTGGTATGGGACACGGCTAGTGACTTGGCCGTGTCCTCTACCTGTGTCAGCCACTGCCACTTTCTCCTTCAAATTTGCTTCCTTGCCTTTTTAAAGTAACACAAAATTCAAAACAAATCTAAACAAGAAATCAATAGACAATAACCAACACAACATAAACACAATACTAAAGACTACATCAAAAATGACATAAACATTGAAATAAACTAAAACTACCAAAATTAATGAAAACACCAAACAAACCGATTAAAACTAACAAAATACCTAAATAAAACATTAATTATCATAGTAAACAAGACACAAAACTATAACAAAAACTAATAAAACATGCACACATACATTGCATTACATAGCATTGATCCTTTCTAGCTCATAGACCTAGAGTACAACAATTCAAGAGCTTATGATAATCTGAGCTATGCCAATGATGCAAAATCCAGCAACGACTCAGTCAGCTTCTCACCAAAATTAATGGAATCTGAACAGATTCAGAAGATGGTGGATGACGTACTCAACTCTAAGATGGAAGAACTAAAGGGGGACTTGGCTGAGACCATGAAAAGTAAATTGGTTGTACTTTTGATGAACACTGTGGAGGGATCTACCAGCATAAAGAAGCAAAAGGATAAAGGAAAGGCTAAGGTTGGTGAAGTGGCTTTGGATGATGACAAAGTAGCTATTGGTGATGTTGATGTTTGGGCCCAGTATTTCTAAGGCCCTCAAGATTAGAAGAAAGAAGCAAAGGTTGTGTAGAAATCAACTTTTAAAAAGACTAAAACTTTAGGCATAGAGAAGATGATTGCTGATTTAGAGAGGAAGTTTGAAAAGAAGCTAAAGGTTGATGAGGTATTAGAGGTAGACAAACTGTTTGAACATGATGAAGAAGTCCCTTACAAGTTCAAGATGCCTTCCTTCACTAAGTACAATGGTACAAGAAATCCTCACTTGCATGTTAAACAGTACATCACTGCCATGCAGTCCGCTCAAGCTACTAAAGCCTAAACTATGAGGTATTTTATGCTTTCTTTGGACCCTGTTGTGCAGAATTAGTTTAATACTTTGGAAGAAAGTATCCAAGATGAAGAAGTCCCTTTCAAGTTCAAGATGACTTGCTTTGCTAAGTACAATGGTACAGGAAATCCTCACTTGCATGTTAAACAATACATCACTGCCATGCAGTCTGCTCTAGCTACTAAAGCCCAAACTCTAAGGTATTTTATGCTTTCTTTGGACCCTATTGTGTATAATTGGTTTAATACTTTGAAAGAAAGTACCCAAAAAGATTGGGATATGTTGTACAAAGCCTTCGTTTAGCAATATGGGTACAATGTTGAATTAGAAGTTACTTTAATGGAGGTTGAGTTAATCAAGCAGAAACAAAATGGGAATTTTGTTGATTATGTAAAAAAGTGAAGAAACAAGTCTGCATTACATAAGAAGAGACCGGAAGAGTTTGACTAGATTAGGATGATAGTGAGCGGTGTCCTACCTAATATGTGTGAATGGATGTCTCATACTCTTATTAGGGAGTTGAAAGATCTCCTTCAAACTGGTTTGTAAATAGAAGAATGGGGAAGAGAGAAGAATTATTTTTTGAAAAAAGAAGTGATAGGGGAAGTTATCAGTTGTTTTATTAGTTTTTGTCATAGAATTGTGTCTTATTTATTATGATGATTATTGTTTTATTTAGGTATTTTGGTAGTTTTAATCTGTTTATTTAGTTTTTTCATTAATTTTGGTAGTTTTAATTTATTTAAGTGTTTATTTTATTTTTGTTATAGTTTTTAGTTTGGTGTTTATTTGTTGTTGGTTAATGTTTATTTGATTCTTATTTAAAGTGTGTTTCAAGTGTTTGTGTTAGGTTAATATGCAAGGAACCATATTAAGGGCAAAACCAAGGATCAAGAGAGGAAGGAAAGACCAAGGAACCAAGAGGAAGAAAACAATGGACAATAGCTGACACATGCAGAAGACACGGCCAAGCTTGTGGCCGTATCCCATACCAAGCCAAGGAGAAAGCCAACAGATCAGAAGCTGACACACTCAAGGGACACGGCCAAGCTTGTGGCCGTGTCCCTCCAAATACCTCAGACACGGCTAAGCCAACCTTGGCTTGGCCGTGTCACACACTCAACTCCAAAGAAAGAAAGAAAGAAACAAAGGAAGAGCTAGTGAGGGACACGACCAACTGTCTTGGCCGTGTCCCATGGAAATCAAGAGACACGGCCAAGCCAACCTTGGCTTGGCCGTGTCACCTCATGGAAAGGAAGAAAAGAAGAAGAGACACGGCCAAGCCACTCTTGGCTTGGCTGTGTCACACCAAAAAAACATATAAATTCTTTCGCACGACATAAAAAGAGAGGACGGCTAGGGTTTGAGTGAGAGAAAAGAAAAGAGAAGGAGAGGGCAAACATAATTTTGGATGAGGAGAGAGTGATACTCTCCTTGTCCCTCATCTTTATCCTCCATCTTCATCTTCTCCATCTTCCATTGATAAGATCTTTGAGGTTCTTTAGGATAAGTTGGGTTAACAAGCTCTTGAAGGTTGAAGAAGCTTCATTGAAAGGATTGGTGACTTGAGAAAGCTCCTTTCTATCTTCCAAAGGCACAATCAATTGAAGGGTTGGTGACTTGAGAAATCTCCATTCCATATTGCAAAAGGGAAATCAACCATTGAAGAGGGCTTGAGTTCTTCATCAAACATTAAAGTGGAGCTATGAGGAAGACTAGTAATCCTACTCTTGGCATCTTCACAAGGGGTTTTTCTATTCTCTCTTTTAATTCATTTCAATATTGTTTTTGTTATATTAAGAAAATTGATATTGCAATGAACAATTTGTATTTGATTTATATTGAGTTGAATGAATGTTTTAATTTGATGATGTTGAGCTAAATACCCATGCCTAGGGTTTGTAGTATATTTAGTTGAATGTTTTGATTTGATATTTACATTGATGTTCCTTGTTGATTGGTTGATTGTATTGTAATAAATGCTAGGTTGATAGATTAGCTACCTATTAATCTTTGAATATTGGATGATGGATCGAGAGGTGAAATCCGATATCGAAACTATATAATCGACCACCCTATGAATGAATTAGAAATATAAGTTCTAGGGTTTCATTAATTTGGTAATGTAAAATAATTGGTTATTGCTAATTCATGAATGTGAGAACTAATGAATTGGTAATTGACTAATTAACCTTAAGGAACAAATTAATTACAAGGCTATGTTAATGGATAATTAAGAATTGAGCTTTAATTGAATGGACCTATAACCCTAGGCACTTTCCCGAGAACTGAATTGATCTTGTGCACCCATCACTCACATCAATCTCTTCGCACGTTACTTTTAGGTTTAAATTAATCTTGCACATTTCATACAACAAACTTTCTCTTTTAAATAATTTGTCAATCAAGCTATTACGAACCACACCTTCTTGGGGAAACGACCTTGGGGCGATCACCTTTGCTACAGCTACCTCGTATACTTACGAGTGACGGTTGTAGTAGTACTTAATTTGAGCGCAACATCAGTCTAATGGGCAGAGTACATAGAATGCAGTAGATGTTAATACAACTGGTTAAGCAAATAGAAGATAGTTTTCAGATCTAGGGAAACCTTTGTCTTGGGTTTTCAACAAGCTACAAAAGAAAGAGTTATTATAGCCATTGGCTCCTCGATCGCTACACAATCCTCTGCCATCAAACTTTTATGCCAAGGCCTTCTGTCAATTCCATCAAATGCAAAGGCGTAATATAGATAAATGCGTTCTATTAAGGCATGAGATTCAATATCTTATTGACAGTGGTAAGCTACATCGGCCCAATTAGCCCACACACTAAGAACAATCCATTGCCTTAGTTTGGAAGAGTGCCACCATCAATGGCATTCATGATAGATGAAGGATTGATGGAAAATTCTATCTTGGCGTCTTTTCAAGATATAGATGGGGAAGCTATTTTGGAAGAGGTTGCTAGCTTTAGCTCTTACCCTTAAAGTGTCCAAGTATATGAAGCATTTTTTGGCTTCAACTCAATAAAACTTCCCTTGGCTTATTTGGTTATTTGTTTTTTTATATCTTTGATATTTTCTAGAACAATTATGTTTTTCAAATTAAGATTATTTGAATAAATTACTTTCATCAAATTTTGGTTTATGTTAGTCTTGGATCATTTTGGTGCTTAACCAATGAATAGTCTAGCTTGATATTTATAAATTAGTGTATCTATACATCATGATCCGAATGATTTTACTAGTTGAGGGAGTTGTTCTATAACATTGAGCTGTGTATGCTTATTTAAAGAGGGCTCATGCATAATTATGAGTGTCTAGGTCCTAGTCAATCTTAAAATATGCTTTGACGAACTTTTGAGGCAAAATTGAACATTGCTTATTGAAGGGAGAAATGATCTAGGCATTATTTGGTAAGCAAACAACTAGAATCTACCCAATCAAATATCAATCTCTATTTGTCCCTTTGAGCCTTCATGAGATTTGAGTTTGCTCTTTATTGGCTTGTAAGCCTGATAACCTACTCTATGCTGTTGTGACTCTTATGACAACTCTGATGATCACTAAGGTGAAGAGGCAAGAAGATCAAAGAAAGGAATGCATAGTAAAGACCATAAAGATAGTTGAAGTTTACCTAAATTATATTTAATATCTTCGATCTCTTTTATCATTGAGATAAAGTTAGGACAACACCACCTTGAAGTATACTCTACTCCATTCATCCATAGTCAGAAACATAGAATGGTACAAACAAGACAACTCTCTTAGAGCTAGGAGAAAGCAAAAAAAAAAAGAAGAGAAAAAAAGAAAAAAGAAAGAGAAAGAAAGAGAAAAAAGAAAAAGAAAAAAATAAAAGAAAAATAAACCTAAAAAAGGTGGTTCAGAAATCCAACTGAGTTCTTTTTTACCTAAAGTAAGTAGGAGACTTCCACTTAGTTTATGATGACAGATTAACTTGAATTAATCTAGTCCATCCAAAGATTAAAAAAATTCAGAGAATTAAGGAAAATCCCATCTTTCATTTTATCTAATGAAGCTCCAAGTCAGCAATATTGAAAATCTTAGACTTGATATTCCAAAAAGGAAAAGGATGGGAAGAAAGAGAAAGAAAAAGGGTGGTCTAAAGATCAAGATAGTACTTATTGGATCCAGATTTTTGCCAAGAAGATGGAAGGACATCCAAGCTTTATATTTTCATAAAGTTAGAAGGAAATGGTACCTAAAGGTTATGAATATCCATAACATCAATAAGAAGTTTGTAGTATAAAGGTTTGTTAGCAGTGTCACGTTAACTTTAATTTGAAAATGACCTTATTTAACCCATAACCCTTATAGACTCCATTTCAAGCCTATTAAAGACTTTGTCATTTCAAGCCAATTTGAAAAGAATTGGTGTAACTAGACAAAATATATACATCAGTCAGAGCCTGCATTGGTTTGAGCCTACATAAAGGGCATAACTGATCCTTTTCAATTTTTAAAAATATATATATAACATTTTCAGACTCAACTTTAATGTTTTGCAATGTAGGGGCAAAGTGAGGGTATGACGACCAAAAATAGCTGAATAGACAAATTTTCTGCAAAAGTGCAAAGTGAAGAATCTATTGAAGAATAGAACAATGGCTCGAAGAAAGCCAAAACTCTCAGATGATAGAAAGAACCCAAACAAATCTTGAGTCCATAACCCAAACCAGTCTCGGGTCCATAACCCAAATCAATCTCGGGTCCAAAACCCAATCCAGTCTTGGGTCTAGAACCCAAACCAACTCAGGTCCAGAAACCAAACTATTTTTTGAGTCCAAAATTCAATCTGAGTTAGACCCAAAAGCAATTTGGGTCCAGAACCCAAATTAATCCAGGTCCAGAGCCTAAACCAATTCAAGTTTGTCAACACTAAGATATTAGAGTCGCTTGGTGGTTACATTGATATATTAGAGTCACACGATAGATCCATTGGGTTATTAGAGATGCCAATAGCCCGTTGAGATGTTAGAGTCGTTCAGTGGTCGGACATCGATATTAAATGTTCCTGACCTTAAGGTATCTATCCTTTGGATTTTTCCAATTTATCTCTTTGTTTTGTTTTACAGATGCTTTGTGCCAAATTTAGAAACTGTATTGCTTTTCACTCTCTTCTACTAAAGTCTTAGATATTTCAAGTAGGGTGCAAAACTATAGACCCTTAATTTTGGCACAAATTAAATTTAGTCCTAATTAAAAAGCGTTCAGCATAATTTTAGAAGACTTTAACCTAACCCAGTCTAATTTTAAAAGCCCAAACCAACTCTAGTCCGATTTAGAAAGGCACTATGCTAATTATACATAAGCACTATGCCAATTAGACATGAACTTGTGCTAATGTCTAATTGTGCATACAAAATTAGACATGAGCTTGTGCTCATGTCTAATTGTGCATGCCAAATTAGACATGAGCTTTCTCATCTGCCTGGGCCAATATGATAGGAATTGGTTCGGTATTTGCCAATTCAATATGGACATTATTGAATTGGTGGTTGCCAATTCGATATTGGCTTGCCTCATATCAAATTAGCTGGCCATCAATTCAATATGAGGGCTCATATCGAATTGGTGGCCACAAATTCAACATGAGCCATGTCCCATGTCAAATTGGTAGCCATAAATACAACATGGAAAAAGCCCAGCTCAACCAGCTTGCTTGGATTTCCTAATGGCACTAAAATTTAAAATATTCATTGGCCAAGTATCTGAGTAACGTAAGGAATATTGCTTAAATTAACCATAATTGAGCATTATAAATAGAAGGAAATAATCATAAGCAAGAAAAAAGGTACATTTATTAAAAAAACCTAGTAGCAAAGAATTATAAGGAACAAAAAAGCAATAAACACAAAATCAAAAGAAAAGCACAAGGAATAGACAATAATCAAAAGGTAAGAGGCTAAATAACTGTCCTCGAATTGCATTAAAGCCTCTAACTAAAACTCACCAAAGGCAGGCAATAGCAAGCTTATTCTAGTGTATCAATATTGGATGGAACCTCCAACGCAGATTTTGTTTTCTAAATTTCATTCACTTACAGCATCCAACAGCTATATCTTTTCCTTAAGCATTAAACATTTTGATAATTCATGTTAATCTAGTAGCTATATTTTTCCTTAAGCATTAAAAGCATTATTTAGTCTAGTAGCTATGTAACCTAGGTTATAATCTTGCATAAACCCTAAACATGTAACACCCCCACATCCAATGCACACACACACTACAACCACAACAATGTAGCATAAGTGCACCAAACATAGGGATGCTACGATTTTCTTCAACATTCAAAACATTTAAATAGATACAATACTATTATCATTATATATTATAGAAAAGTAGATCATTTACTTTTAAAATAAAACACATTAGATATATATATATATTCATATAGTTATTACACAGCGGAAGTCATAAAATATTTACATATTTGAAAACACTTAATTCCATATTTACAAATATACATATATGTACATTTAATCAATACTTTACAAAATATCAAAGAGTTATACATGATTGGCAAGTTTTCTTTGATCTTTAAGTCTCCAAAATCAACTCTTCACTGTCTACCCTCGGTCGGTTTCGAAGAGCTTTCGGGATCAACTCTATCAACTCTATTACCTGCGCGATTAAACACTATCGCGCTAAGCCAAAGGCTTAGTAAGATAATCATGCTAATGTTATGCTTTAATGCAATGCAGTACCAATTCTCAATCCATATTATGCATGTAACATCATATATGCCAAGTTGATAACATAGCTTTCCATTTTATAACTCAACATATATATATCTATAGGCATATCATACTTCACATCTTATCATAGACCTCATTTATATTCATTTAATCATTCATCATCAACAATAAGCTAAGGCAAGCATCATTCATGACTCACATTAACCATAGACAAGCATGGGCCCAAGACACACTAATATGCCATTCAATTTTCAGAGTTAATGTTTTGGTTCTATCATCACATTTATCAATATCATATACCCAACTAGGCTTCAAGGATTAGGTTCAACCAAGCTTCAAGGGGAGCAAAGCATGCTAAGCTTCAACCCAACTTGGCTTCAAGAACCAACCCAACCTAGCTTCAAGGGTGGTAACATCTCAATTAGGCTTCAAGGATTCAATCCAACCTAACTTCAAGAGATTGTTACACTTACTAGGCATGCCACCAACAACAAACTCTGAAAATAGAATAACACATTAGCCACACAATTCATTTATTATTCAATTATCATTTCCATTTCCAATTATCATCAACATTTAGGCATACATGCCTTCTTTCTCTCAATATCATCATCATAGCCAATAACATTGGCTTTGTATCACATTTCACATTTCAATTCATATTATGCATAAAGCATCATTGATATCACATCTTTGATATAACATTTCAAGGTACATTACTCATAAAACACATTACCTTTCACAATGCATAACATAACCTTGTTTAAATCTCAACAATGCAATTAGGGCAAAGAACAATTTATATGATTCATAGCTTTAGGATCTTTCATATGCATTTGATTAGCTCATTCATAGTTTAAAGTATGTTTAGAGTGTTTAAGTTTAGGTTTAGGAACCAACCTACCTTTGAAGAACCAAAACATTGCAACTAGGTCAAGGAAAACAAAACTTACCTAACCCATATGAGAGACACGGGCAGCACACATGAGGGACACGGCCAAGCTTGTGGCCGTGTCTCTCAACTCAATTGGACAGTAGGCAACACGGTTATGGGACACGGCCAAGCTTGTGGCCGTGTCACTCAAACCAAAACTCACAGTAGTGAACACAGGTACTAGACACGGTCGTGTCTCTCAAAACCAATTCAACACGCCCAAAACTTTCATGACTTGGCCGTGTCTCTCCTTTGCTTTTGGCCGTGTCACCCAAACCAAACCCTAACCATCTTCAACCCTCTTTCAATTGCACTCAATCACAATATGCACCATACAACATGTTTCAAATGAACATAAACAATGTTCTAAACACATATTCATCATAAGAATCACCTCATAACACATTAATATTACACTTAAACACAAATCATCTCAAAACCCTAAAATCACCATCTTTCAAAATCAACATCCACCACTTCCAACAACAACACCTATTTAAACTCTTAACTTAAAACCAATTCAACACTTGAGAACACAACACAAACATATCTAATCATCAAACCAACAAATCACAAATCACCCTAATCATAACTTCAACACTACTACAAAATAAGTAAAGGAAACAAAAGAATACTTACCTTAGATGAAGAAATTCCACAATTCTTTCACCAAAGCTCTCAATTCCTTCTTCAATTTGATCTTAGTATCAAGAACACTTCTCCTTCCCTTTTGCTAATGGAGAGCCGGCCACCTCTTGAAAGAAAGAAGAAAAGATGATGAAGAATCACAAAGTCAAACTTCATTAAATACCCATCCAAAGGAAAATTACTATAATGCCCTCATACATATCTTAATTCTCTTTGTTATCTCTTGCCCATTTTGGTAATTTCACATGCCCTAAAAAAAATATCTCCTCTTGCCTTGACCAACTCTTTTGACCAATGTATATGTTATATATATCACAATATACACAACATATAAACTTGTCTCTAAACCCTAAATTCTTTCCCAAAACACTTATACTTTTCTTTTCTCAATTTAAACCAACAATACAACAACAACAACAACAACAACAACAACAACAACATGCAAAACTTCTAGGGCATAAATGAGGATATTACAAAACATAGTAAGCTTCTCATAAATTACATCTTCTAAACATTAAACCTCATATATCATCAGGCAGTAGTGAATTTTAATAAATAATTCATGTTAATTCTTTGAACCATTATTATAAACCCAAATTTCTAAAAGCCCTAATCCAAAATCCTAATTTTATAGTTTCAAAACCCTAGCCCAAGATTTCCATCTTTTTGGTTTAAATTCTAGTTTGTACATTTAGCCTTTAATTGTAATTTTTGTCCAATTTTATATATTTTAATCTTAGTTTATATCTTCATACTTCAATCTTCATAATTTTATCTTATGATAGATGAATGATTTATTTAGATTATTTGTTGATGATCAATCATTTATTATGAATGATTGATTTTTATTGAATTATTATTTGAATTTTAAGGTATGTAAAAGGCATGTTTACACCATGTAACACCCCCACATTCAATACATGCACACTACAAACACCACAATGTAGTATACATGCACTAAACATAGGGATGCTACGGATTTTCTTAATATTAAAAAAACATTTTTATATAATACCATCATCTTTCTCAATATAAATTATAGATAATAAGTAATCAATTTGTAATACATTATAAAAAAAAATAGGTAGTTACTTGTAATACAAAACAAAATAAATATATAGATACATTTAGTTAATACGCAGCGGAATTTATAAAATATTTACATATAAGAAACATTTAAATCCATATTTACAAATGTGCATATATTTACATTATAAATATTACTTTTCAAAATATAAAGAAGTAGTACATGATTGGCAAATCTCTTCTGATCTTTAAGTTCCCAAAATCAACTCTTCAAGGTCTACTCTCACTCGGTCTCGATGAACTCTCAGGTTCAACTCTATTACCTGCGGGATCAAACACTATCGCGCTAAGCCAACGGCTTAGTAAGACAAATCATGCTAATGTTATGCATTAGTGCAATGCAATGCCACACAATTTATTAATAAGAACAACATCATAGAAGTAAAGCTAGCATCATACTTTTACATTCCATAAACCACAATATATGTACATATCACATGTCAACATCCTTTTATATATCTCATTAGTTAATCATTTTACCATTCATGAATCATATTAAACAAAGACAAGCATGGGCCCAAAACACACTAATATGCCATTCAATTTTCAGAGTTAATGTTTTGGTTTTGTTATCACATTTATCAATATCATATACCCAACTAGGCTTCAAGGATTAGGTTCAACCAAGCTTCAGGGGGAGCAAAGCATGCTAAGCTTCAACCCAACTTGGCTTCAAGAACCAACCCAACCTAGCTTCAAGGGTGGTAACATCTCAATTAGGCTTCAAGGATTCAATCCAACCTAACTTCAAGAGATTGTTACACTTATTAGGCATGCCACCAACAACAAACTCTGGAAATGGAATAACACATTAGCCACACAATTCATTTATTATTTAGTTATCATTTCCATTCTCAATTCTCATCAACATTTAGGCAAACATGCCTTATTTCTTTCAATTGCATCTTCATAGCCAATCACAATGGCTTTACATCACATTTCACATCTCAATTCATATTTTGCATATAGCATCATTGATATAGCATTTCAAAATACATTATCCATATCACACATTATCATTTACAAGATTCACATTGCATAGTACAAACCCTAGTTCATGTAGTATCATATGCATTATCAATTGTAAAATCAAACTCAACCATGTATGAAGAACAAAAACCAAACACAGTAACCAACACACCCAAGGGACACGGCCAAGCTTGTGGCCGTGTCTCCCAAAACAAATTGGCAGTGACAGACACTGGCATGAGACATGGCCGTGTCCTCTCCAAAAACTCACACACACGGCCAAATTTCCATGGACTTGGCTGTGTCTCTCCAAAACATTAAGTCTTGGCCGTGTCTCTTCTTTGGTTTTGGCCGTGTCACTCATGAACAAACCCTAACCAAAGCCAACACTCTTCTAAATGCATTCTAACACCTTATGCACAACACAAACTTATTCAAATGGATGCAATCAATGACATACACACATATCTTACATAATCATCACAATAATCACTTAAACAACACATTAACATCACATTTAAACACAAGCCATCTCAAAACCCTAATTCCAACATCCTTCATAATCTTTCACTATCAACCTCTACATAACTTACCATATTCAAAACTAAACCCACACCAATTAAATCTTTTAACTTGCAATCAATTTAAACACTTGTAAACACATCTCAAACACACCAAATCAAGATTCCAACCAATCAAACCTCACATCAAACATAACTTCAAAAATAACCAAAGCAACAAAAGAATACTTACTTTAAATGAAGAAATTCCACAAATCTCTAGCCAAATCCTTTGATTCCTTCTTCAATTTGGTTCTAGCATCAATCACACCTCTCTTGCTCTCTCTTTTCTTCAATGGCCGGCACACACATGAGAAGAGAAGAAGAATGAATACAAATCAACCATTTCTTCTTCTTTAAATCTCCACCACAAAATTTAACAAAACAATTACCAAAACACCCCTCATCACTTAATTTAGCTTTTGTCCCTTGCATGCCCAAATATGTAATTTCACAAATCTCAAATAAAATATCTTCTTGCATTGACTCTCTATTTGACTTATGTATATGTTAATTATATCATCATATAAACAACATATAAACTTGTCTCTAAACCCTCTTTCTTTCCCAAAACACATATACATACACATTCTCTTCTCAATTTCTTTTCTTAACACATAACACATACATTCAATCCAATTTACAACAACAACATAACCAATACTTCTAGGGCAAACATGAGGATATTACAATTCTCTCCCTCTAAAAAGAAATTTCGTCCTCGAAATTACCTAATATCAAATCTGAAACAACTGAGGATATTGCTCTCGCATAGATTGTTCACTTTCCCAAGTTGCCTCTTCCTTTCCATGATTCTTCCACAAAATCTTCACCAATGGCACTCTCTTGTTTCTCAACTCTTTCACTTCACGTGCCAAGATAGCAACTGGTTCCTCTTCAAACGTCAAATCTGGGCTCACTTCGATAGATTCAAATGGCAACACATGAGATGGATCCGACCTGTACTTTCTCAACATAGAAACATGAAATACATTATGAATACGATCCAACTCAGGTGGCAAAGCGAGTCGATAAGCAACTGGCCCAACTCTTTCCAAAACTTCATACGGTCCAATGAAACGAGGACTCAATTTCCCTTTCCGACCGAACCTCAAGATCTTCTTCCAAGGAGATACTTTCAAAAATACCTTATCTCCAACATCAAACTCTATGTCTCTCCTCTTCAGATCTGCATAAGACTTCTGTCGGTCTGAAGCTGCTTTCAACCTGCCTCGAATCAATTTTACTTTCTCTTCAGTTTCTTGAATCAAATCAGGTCCAATCAACTTACCATCTCCAAGTTCACTCCAACAAAGAGGTGTCCTACACCGTCTACCATACAGTGCTTCGAATGGTGCCATACCAATGCTAGAATGGTGACTGTTGTTGTAAGCAAACTCCACAAGAGGTAAAAATCTATCCCAACTTCCAGAGAAATCAATGACACAGCTCCTCAACATGTCCTCAACAATCTGTATCACCCTCTCTGACTGTCCATCCGTCTGTGGATGAAAAGCAGTGCTGAAGTGCAGTCGAGAACCCAAAGCACCATGCAAACTCTTCCAAAACCTGGAAGTAAATCGGGGATCTCGATCAGACACTAAAGAAATTGGAACACCATGTAACTTTACAATCTCATGGATATACAGCTCAGCTAACCTCTCCAAAGAGTAATCCATCCGAACCGGAAGAAAATGAGCTGTCTTAGTCAATCTATCCACAATCACCCATATAGTATCATGCTTCCTTTGTGTCAATGGCAACCCAGACACAAAATCCATTGTCACTTTTTCCCACTTCCATTCAGGTACTGACAACGGTTGAAGCAACCCGGTTGGAACTTGATGCTCTGCTTTTACCTTCTGACAAGTGAGACATTTCGATACAAACTCAGCAATGTCTCTCTTCAACCCATTCCACCAGTAATGCTGTCTCAAATCATGATACATCGTAGTATTGCCCGGATGCATAGCAAACACTGACTGATGTGCTTCTTCCAAAATGATCCTTTTTAAATTTGCATCATCGGGTACACACAATCTGTTCTTAAACCAGAGACTCCCATCATTTTTCACAATAAAATCTCTACTTTTCCCGTTCTGACAATCTGACACAATCTTTCGAATCTTCTCATCAGCCAACTGAGCCTCTTTAATCTGATCCAACAAAACTGGTTTCACATGCAACTGTGCCAACAATGCACCATCATCACAAGGTACAAAACTGGCATACAATGCTCTCAACTCAATAAGCAACGAGAGCGAATAAACAGTCAAACCTGCCAAAGACTTCCGACTCAAGGCATCAGCAACAACATTTGCTTTACCTGGATGATAATCAATCAAACAATCGTAGTCTTTAATCAATTCCAACCATCTCCTCTGTCGAAGATTAAGCTCTTTCTGGACACCCAAATATTTCAAGCTTTTGTGATCAATATAGATGAAATATTTCTCCCCAAACAAATAGTGTCGCCAAATCTTCAATGCAAACACAATGGCTGCTAGCTCCAAATCATGGGTCGGATAATTAAGCTCATATGGTTTCAACTGTCTAGAAGCATAAGCTATAACTTTACCTTCTTGCATCAGCACACACCCCAAACCCCTATGTGAAGCATCACTGTAAATCACATATGGTTTGCCTTCCATAGGTAAAGTAAGAACAGGCGCTTGAGTCAACATTTCTCTCAACTGCTCAAAACTAGCCTGACACCGATCCGTCCACACAAATCTAACTCCCTTTCAAAGCAATCTGGTGAGTGGAGTAGCTATCAAAGAAAATCCTTTCACAAACCGTCGGTAATAGCCTGCCAAACCCAGAAAACTTCTAACTTCAGTCACTGACTTTGGTGGACTCCAATTCAGAATAGCTTCAACTTTACTCGGATCAACTCTAATACCCTCTGCTGAAACTATATGACCCAGAAAAGCTACCTGGTCCAACCAAAACTCACACTTCGACAGTTTAGCAAACAACTGCTTCTCTCTCAAAATCTGCAACACAATCCGCAGATGCTTGTCATGTTCCTCTTTATTCCGCGAATACACCAGAATATCATCAATAAACACTACCACAAACTGATCCAAATAGGGCCTAAACACCCTATTCATCAAGTCCATAAAAGCTGCAGGTGCATTCATCAAACCAAAAGGCATAACTAGAAACTCATAATGCCCATACCTGGTCCGAAAGGCTGTCTTAGGAACATCTTCAGCTCTGACTCTCAGCTGATGGTACCCTGATCTCAGATCAATTTTAGAAAACACAGCTGCACCCTTCAATTGATCAAAGAGGTCATCAATTCTAGGCAAAGGATATTTATTTTTAATAGTCACCTTTTCAATTGCCTATAATCGATACACAACCTCATAGTACCATCTTTCTTCTTCACAAATAGCACAGGAGCTCCCCAAGGAGAAACATTGGGGCGAATAAATCCTTTGTCCAACAACTCCTGCAATTGCACTTTCAACTCCCTCAATTCTGCTGGTGCCATTCTATAAGGAGTAATAGAGATAGGAGTGGTACCAGGCAACAATTCAATACCGAACTCCACCTCTCTCTCAGGAGGTAACCCTGGCAACTCCTCTGGAAACACATCTGGGAACTCTGCAACTGTGGGTATATCATCAATAGGAGAACCCCTTACTCTAGTATCTACCACATGAGCAAGATAGGCTTCACACCCCTTTCTAATCAATCTCCTAGCTGCAACAGCTGAAACAAATAAGGAGGCTAGCTGTTCCTGCTCATTAGATACTATCACCTCTCTACCATCAATAGTTCTCAAAGAAACAATTTTGCTTTTACAGTCTACCACAGCTCCATGTCTAGATAGCCAATCCATACCTAGAATCACATCATATTCCTTAAATGGCATCTCAATCAAGTCTCCAAGGAACTCCTCACCTTGCACCCTCACTGCACTATCTCGGTGCACCTTACCCACAATCACACTATGCCCTAAAGGATTTGTCACCAACACATCAAATCCTAGGGATTCAGCATGCACATCAGACAAAGGCAAAACAGATGCACTAATATATGAATGTGTGGAACCCGGATCAATCAAAGCAAGTACGGAAAAACCAAATAAGGAAAAAGTACCAGCTATGACTGCCGAAGCATCTGGCTGCCTTTGCATAACATATATCCTCTGGGAAGATCCAACCTCCTCTGGTCTACTCTCCCTGGATGTAGAACCTCCTCTAGCACTGAACCCAGATCTGCCTCCTCTACTGACACCTCTGCCTCCTCGACCTCCCCTCACACTAGGTTGAGAAGCTGCAGTATCAACTGACATCTGTTCTTGCCTCTCAGGACAATCTCTAACAAAGTGATCTGGTGATCCACATCTGAAACAAACCCCTGCTACACCAGTCTTCCAACAAGGACCACCATGTGGCCTTCCATAATGAATGCAGATGGGAAGAGTGGATCTCTGAATCATTGGGGTCGGAGCACTCGCCACTGAAGCTGCAGGTCTAAATCTCTGCCTCTGTAACTGCACTGACCTACCAGCTGGCCTCTGACTCCTACTAACCCGAGGAACAAAGCTTCCTTTACCTCTCTTAGCAGAAGAAGACCCTGCCTCAAACTGGGGCCTCCTAAACCTAACCTCTTCCTCTGAAGCAGCTGCAATAACTTGAGCTCGCTCTACACTTCGAGCTGCTGCCACTAGCTGGGAAAAATCACGATATCGAGATCCAGCCACTAAGCACATGATAGAGGGCCTCAATCCCTCCTCAAATCTCCTGCATCTATCTATCTCATCAGCTATAATGCCCCCAGCATACTAGCTCAATCGAATAAACTCAACCTCATATTCAGTTACAGTCTTGCTGTCTTGCTTCAAGCTCAAGAACTCCATCTTCTTCATGTCTTTGTACTCCCTAGGAGTATACTTCAATTCAAATTCTCTCAGAAAATCTGCATATGACAAGGTTGGTGGATCATCCATAGAATGGGGCACTGTCTTCCACCAATCGTATGCATCCTTCTGTAGCAAAGATCTTGCATAATCAAACTTTTCCTCTGAGGTGGCTTGCAACTGAATGAAAATTCTCTGTACTTTATCAAGCCATTGCTCCGCTACAGCTGGATCAACTGTACCAAGGAAATCCTCCGCTCCATACTTCCTTAGTTTGTCATAGTGCCTCACAGATACCAAAAGCTGAGGGGGTTGTGGCTGTGGTTGCACTGGTGCTTGCCTCAAAGCCTCTACCACATGCCTAACCCAAGTTGGCGGACACTCCTCACCAACTGGTCTTCCCGACACCGAAACAGGTGCCTCCTCAGCACTATCAACTCTAGCTCTATCCTCCGGAGCTACACTCTCCTCACTACCCTCAACTGACTGACGCAACTGAGGATCCATCACAACCTATGTCTGCAAACACAGCAGAATACTTCTTATTAAAGATCAGAGATTGCCAATCCCAAACATATATGTTATTCAAAACCACTTTTTAAGTAAAAAAAAAACTATTCTTTTTATTACATTTTACCTAGGTTGAGAATCTCAAACCTAGGCTCTGATACCAAAACAATTGTAACACCCCCACATTCAATACATGCACACTACAAACACCACAATGTAGTATACATGCACTAAACATAGGGATGCTACGGATTTTCTTAATATTAAAAAAACATTTTTATATAATACCATCATCTTTCTCAATATACATTATAGATAATAAGTAATCAATTTGTAATACATTATAAAAAAAATAGGTAGTTACTTGTAATACAAAACAAAATAAATATATAGATACATTTAGTTAATACGCAGCGGAATTTATAAAATATTTACATATAAGAAACATTTAAATCCATATTTACAAATGTGCATATATTTACATTATAAATATTACTTTTCAAAATATAAAGAAGTAGTACATGATTGGCAAATCTCTTCTGATCTTTAAGTTCCCAAAATCAACTCTTCAAGGTCTACTATCACTCGGTCTCGATCAAACACTATCGCGCTAAGCCAATGGCTTAGTAAGACAAATCATGCTAATGTTATGCATTAGTGCAATGCAATGCCGCGCAATTTATTAATAAGAACAACATCATAGATGTAAAGCTAGCATCATACTTTTACATTCCATAAACCACAATATATGTACATATCACATGTCAACATCCTTTTATATATCTCATTAGTTAATCATTTTACCATTCATGAATCATATTAAACAAAGACAAGCATGGGCCCAAAACACACTAATATGCCATTCAATTTTCAGAGTTAATGTTTTGGTTTTGTTATCACATTTATCAATATCATATACCCAACTAGGCTTCAAGGATTAGGTTCAACCAAGCTTCAGGGGGAGCAAAGCATGCTAAGCTTCAACCCAACTTGGCTTCAAGAACCAACCCAACCTAGCTTCAAGGGTGGTAACATCTCAATTAGGCTTCAAGGATTCAATCCAACCTAACTTCAAGAGATTGTTACACTTATTAGGCATGCCACCAACAACAAACTCTGAAAATGGAATAACACATTAGCCACACAATTCATTTATTATTTAGTTATCATTTCCATTCTCAATTCTCATAAACATTTAGGCAAACATGCCTTATTTCTTTCAATTGCATCTTCATAGCCAATCACAATGGCTTTACATCACATTTCACATCTCAATTCATATTTTGCATATAGCATCATTGATATAGCATTTCAAAATACATTATCCATATCACACATTATCATTTACAAGATTCACATTGCATAGTACAAACCCTAGTTCATGTAGTATCATATGCATTATCAATTGTAAAATCAAACTCAACCATGTATGAAGAACAAAAACCAAACACAGTAACCAACACACCCAAGGGACACGGCCAAGCTTGTGGCCGTGTCTCCCAAAACAAATTGGCAGTGGTAGACACTGGCATGAGACACGGCCGTGTCCTCTCCAAAAACTCACACACACGGCCAAATTTCCGTGGACTTGGCAGTGTCTCTCCAAAACATTAAGTCTTGGCCGTGTCTCTTCTTTGGTTTTGGCCGTGTCACTCATGAACAAACCCTAACCAAAGCCAACACTCTTCTAAATGCATTCTAACACCTTATGCACAACACAAACTCATTCAAATGGATGCAATCAATGACATACACACATATCTTACATAATCATCACAATAATCACTTAAACAACACATTAACATCACATTTAAACACAAGCCATCTCAAAACCCTAATTCCAACATCCTTCATAATCTTTCACTATCAACCTCTACATAACTTACCATATTCAAAACTAAACCCACACCAATTAAATCTTTTAACTTGCAATCAATTTAAACACTTGTAAACACATCTCAAACACACCAAATCAAGATTCCAACCAATCAAACCTCACATCAAACATAACTTCAAAAATAACCAAAGCAACAAAAGAATACTTACTTTAAATGAAGAAATTCCACAAATCTCTAGCCAAATCCTTTGATTCCTTCTTCAATTTGGTTCTAGCATCAAGCACACCTCTCTTGCTCTCTCTTTTCTTCAATGGCCGGCACACACATGAGAAGAGAAGAAGAATGAATACAAATCAACCATTTCTTCTTCTTTAAATCTCCACCACAAAATTTAACAAAACAATTACCAAAACACCCCTCATCACTTAATTTAGCTTTTGTCCCTTGCATGCCCAAATATGTAATTTCACAAATCTCAAATAAAATATCTTCTTGCATTGACTCTCTATTTGACTTATGTATATGTTAATTATATCATCATATAAACAACATATAAACTTGTCTCTAAACCCTCTTTCTTTCCCAAAACACATATACATACACATTCTCTTCTCAATTTCTTTTCTTAACACATAACATATACATTCAATCCAATTTACAACAACAACATAACCAATACTTCTAGGGCAAACATGAGGATATTACACACCATGTGGGATCCTTAGTTATTTTTAATTATGTAATTTATTTTATGAATTTTACAGCTTTATAAAATGCATGTTTTCACCTTTTAGTGGGTGTCCTATTTTATTTATTTTTGTGGACATTAAGACATTATAAAGGCATGTTCCATCTTCGGATGAGTGCCCATATTGTTATTTTGTTTGAAATGATTTTGATTTCAATACAATAATTATTTATTTCAATAAATTGCATGAAGTGTTGATGATTTTATAATATTTAAGAATTTAATAATATCTAGATCTGAAAAGGAGGCCGGTTCCAATGAACCGGGAATTATGAGGTGCTGGGTCATTCTCACTTTCCTCATACGTACCCAACTTTTCTAATCCATATGGTGGTTGGGAATTTCTTAGGAATTGATTCATCCACCCATTTCTTTTTCTTTGCCCTTTTGGATGGAAACTCCATTTTCTCCAGGTTTAGGCCCATGTATGTTTTTAAAACCAAAACCCTAATATTGTTTTTAAAACGATAAAACCTTAGTTTTATACCAAAAAACCATAGAAATCCTAATTCATTAATAAAACATAATTTTTCATTTTAACTTTAGTTTCATAAGTAAAATCCTAATTCCATAATAAAACCCCACAAGGGGCACTGCCCTTGACCCCCACCCTCTAGCAAGCTAGCGGGACTGCCGTACATGATCCCTCGTCAAATGGGTCAATATTTATTTGTGGATTATAATTCTTTATGATTAACCTTATTTTTTTTTATTAAACTCTGATTTATTATTGTTGTGATGATTAAACTATATGCTTGGATTATGTATTTTATTATGAATGATTAAATTATGTTAATATTTATTTATTAGTTCTATTTTTAACCATGTAAAACGCATGTTTCCACTTGTGGCTGCCATATTTGTTTTGCTTATATAATTTAGTTTATTTTATAGATTTTGGGACAATTGTAAGGGACACGCTTTCACCTTTTTGTGGACGCCCTATTTTATTTAATTATAAGGACAGTTGGACATTGTAAGGGCATGTTTCCATTATTGGATGGGTGCATATTTTATTTGTTTTATTTCAATAATATGATGAATGCTTATTTCTTTTCATTGCTTGTAATATGGGTAATATGACAATAATAAAGAATTCAATAATATTTAGACCAAAAAAGGAGGCCGGTTCTAATGAATTCAATGTTATGAGGGTGCTGGGTCATTCTCACCTTTCCCATGTGTACCCAGCTTTCAGAACCCAATAGGGGGTTGGGGATTCCTTAGGAATTGAGTCAACCAACTATTTCTTTTCTTTCCCGGCTTTTTCGGGTGGCGACTCCATTTTCTCAGAGTTTAGGCCTATGTTCTCTAAGGGCCTGAGCCTAGAAGTGTTGTAATCGCAATAACTATTCCACCGAGAATTGGGGCGAAAATCCTCGCTTATAGTGGCGACTCCACTGGGGATAAGAGAAGTTAATTCCATTAGTCTTCATATTATTTTATTCTTTCTTATTTTAATATTATGCATTGCATCATTTAGATTGTATTATGCGCATGAGTTAGGATGCTTGTGTAACCTGTGCTGTGTTATATAACAAATACCATACTTTCACTCAAGGTATGAAAATCGAGTATGGCGTAACCAATCATAGCCCTGTACCTTTTGGTATATACTTGCTATGAGAACCTAAACTTTTCAACCCAAATACTAAATCTCATGTAATTGGCCTAGTTACTTTCCTTAGATTTTTACCCAAATGCTTGTTGTTTGACTATGATTGATATATTTTAGTTTGAACCATGACTTTTTTGGTTTGTTCTTTTTTATAATATGACCTAATTATGTTGTAAGGTCAAAATAGTTTTATTCCTTTAAACCCAAAAGACCAAAATTATTTTTAAAACTTTTCAAGATGGTCATTGGACATAAAATCTTTTAAAGATGGGCCAAATAATTATTTTTTACCTCATAGCCCAAGCTCAAAGCCTAAAATCTATTTTTAAACAAATCTTTTTACAATGGGCTTTGATACAAACTATTTTTAGGGCTTTGAAACACTTTTCAATTTAGATCCCAAATTCAGATTTTTTACTAAAACCTTTTTCTTAAATGGGCTTACAACTAGTTAGGTCAATTATGGAATACTAAAATCAATTGTGGACCTAACTTATACCAAGAATTGTCAATCATGGGCATGTTTTATGGCATGAATCATTAGTTGTTTTTTCAAATAGAAAATCTATTTATGATAAATCCTTTAGTTTAGTTTTAATCCATAATATAGCATAAAAGCTATTTTCAGTTGATCCAATGTATTAAGGTTCATTAATGGGAATTATCATGAACTAACTTTTAAGTTTGAAATACAACTATTGGTTACACCGTCCTATTGAATTTTTTGAAAACAAGATATCCCATGTTGATATTTTGTTGGCCATATACATAGGAAAAGAGACTCCCCATTCGTGTATGGAGGATATAAGGTTGGAAAGAACATCATAATTATCTTTGTTTATCTATTATTTGTGCATACATGCATACATGTATACATTATTGCATTATATGGCATTGATCCTTTCTGGCTCACAGACCTGGAGTACATCAATTTAAGAGCTTATGACAATCCGACCTATGCCAGTGACATAGAATCCAATAACGACTCAATCAACTTCTCACCAAAAGTAATGAAACCTTAACAGATTAAGAAGATGGTGGATGATGCAATCAACTCCAAGATGGAAGAACTGAAGGGGGGTCCTGTGTAAAACGCCTATAACCCATATATGCACACTACATATAACCACATCTGTAATATACGTATACCGGATACAGGAATGTTACGGTCTATTTGAAGCAAACCAATCTTTCTATTTAACAATATAAGAAAACTTAAAACATTTAAGTTATATTATAAAACATAATAGATAAAACATTTATTTATTATGCAGTGGAAAATGTAGCGGTATACACATATATACAACAAAATCAATATTTAAAAAATATATACAGAGTTTATACATGTTTGGTAGTTCAACTCTGATCTTGAAGTCCAAAATCAACACTTCTCAAGGGATCACAAGCCTAGACTTGACTCGGTCTAGCTGAACCCTCCGGTTCAACCGGATCTACCCTGTCACCTGCGCGATGAACCACAATCGCACTAAGCCATAGGCTTAGTGGTACAAACCATGATAACAATATGCTTTAATGTAATGCCAATGTCATACTTTTAAGAATTAGAAATGATACACAAGAATATCATATTTCATAACATTACATTTCATTATATTATATTATTTGATTGTTTCATCATTCATGATTCACATTTAAGCAAAGACAAGCATGGGCCCAAAAGAAACTAATATGCCATTCAAATTCCAAAGTTACTGTTTTGGTCCAATATCACATTTATTAAGCCCGTAGGCAAATCATTATCATAATGAGAAACATCTCATATGTAACATCCCAACTAGGCTTCAAGGACTAGGCCCAACCAAGCTTCTAGGGGAGCTAAGCATCAACCCAACTTGGCTTCAAGGACCAAGCCCAACCCAGCTTCAAGGGATTGTTACTTTTAGGCATGCCAGCAATAACAAAACTCTAAAAATTGAATAACACATTAGGCACACAATTCTTTTATTATTTCATTATCAATTCCATTCTCATTTTCTCATAATCATCTAGGCAACCATGCCCCAATTATTTCATTTGCATCATTATAGCCAACAATAATGGCTTCACATCTCATCATTAGGGTATACATAACCAATTGCATTGTACATACATTTTGAATGATCATTATATCTTTCACATTATGCAAATCATAGCATTAATCAAATGTATCAACAATATAATAGATTACTTAACACAATTACAGCCAAATGTGTTAAGTCCCAAAGTCATGTAAATGTATGCAACCATGTAAGATTTGTACTTACCTCAAGAGCAACTCACACCAATCTAACCACTTCCTCTTCTAAGAATCCTTCAACACTTGGATTAGGGCAACTCAATATCTTCAAAACCTAATCCAAAGGTGATTATACACACTCACTTAGAGATACACATAAGATAATAAGAATAAGATCCAACTAGGGCAAACTCTACACATGACACGCTCAACGACACGGGCGTGTCCCTGACTGTGCCCTAAACTCACAACACAGAAGCATTGACACTCTCAGTGACATGGGAGTGTCACTTGCCATATCAATCCTCCCTCAACACAATAGTTATTACACGCTCAGTGACATGGGCATGTCACTGGACGTGTCAATCCACCAACAACACAGTAGCTATGAACGCTCAGTGACATGGGCGTGTCACTGGACGTGTCAATACTACCTCAACACAGAAGCTGTGACATGCTCAGTGACATGGGTGTGTCAGTGGTCGTGTCACCCATCCAGAAAATAGAACCATTGACATGCCCAAAAACTTGGTCGTGCCCATAGGCGTGTCAGGCCAAAAATCCTGATTCCGACACCAACAATACCACATCCAACAAACCTCTTTCTTTTACCATCTTCCACTCCAAACAAACTTAACCAAACACATCAATAAACCATACTAAACTTGCATAAACACCAAAACAACTCAATACATACATCAAACACAAATCACAACCATAATCACAACTCAACCCATACACAATCCACAACTCTTGCTTTCCTTCACCAAACTTAACCTTTCCTCCAAACCAACCCCAAAATCAAAATCAATTAGACCAAACAACCTCAAGCATAACAAAATCAACCATACACACATCATCAACAAGCATACACCAAGCTCAATCCATAAACTAAAAGAAAACCAAAGAATTAAGTTAAAAACTTACCAAAAGTGATGAAAACCCTTAGAATTCCAACTTGATCACTTGAAACACCCTTCAATCTTGAGTTAGGAAATCACAAAACCCTCTCTTCCTTGGTTGATAATGGTGGCTGGCTCTTGAAGAAAGAAAGAAGAAGATAATGGAAAAGTCAAACAACTCTCAACTCTTAAACCACACAATTCTCCAATTAATCCCCACCAAGCAATTATAATAATATAATAATATAAATAACCAAAATATCATCTTGCACTTATTTTAATTTCCATTTTAAAAATAATCAATAAATCTCCTTTGACCTTATAGTAATATGTTGTATATATCTCTATATATACAAGATATACACACTCCTCTATCCTTTCTTATCTTCCCACTTAAACATACATATATACTTTATATCCTTTAATCCAATTTCAACAATAATCATTCCAAAAATTTTAGGGTATAGTTTGGGATATTACAATTCTCCCCCTCTATAAATAAATTTCATCCTCGAAATTACCTGATCTAAAATTTGAAACAGCTGGGGATACTGGTCTCGCATCGCTTGCTCACTCTCCCAAGTTGCCTCTTCCTTATCTTGATTCTTCCAAAGAACCTTCACAAGTGGCACTTTCTTATTTATCAACTCTTTCACTTCATGTGCCAAAATAGCCACTGGTTCTTCCTCATAAGTCAGATCCGGACTCACCTCAATAGATTCAACCGACAAAACGTGAGATGGGTCTGATCTGTACCTCCGTAGCATAGAAACATGGAAGACATTGTGAATTCAATCCAATTTAGACGTCAAAGCAATTGGTCCAACTCTATCCAATACCTCATAAGGTCCAATGAAACGAGGACTCAGCTTCCCTTTATGGCTAAATCTCATATTTCTCTACCAAGGAGACACTTTCAAATATACTTTATCTCCAACACAAAACTCGATGTCTCTCCTCTTCAAATCTGAGTAAGATTTCTGTCGGTCTAAAGCTGCTTTCAATCGATCCCGAATTGTCTTCACTTTCTCTTCTGTTTCTTTAATTAAATCAGGACCAACCAATTTACCTTTTCCAACTTCATCCCAACATAGAGGTGTCCTGCATCTTCTACCATACAATGCCTCATAAGGTGCCATTTTAATACTAGATTGATGATTGTTGTTGTAAGCAAATTCCATCAATGGTGAAAATTTGTCCCAACTTCCAGAGAAATCAATGACACGGCTTCTCAACATGTCCTCTATAATTTTCATCACTCTCTCTAACTGCCCATTTGTCTACGATGAAAAGCAGTGCTAAAATGCAATCAAAAACCCAAAGCAGCATGCAAACTCTTCCAAAACCTTGAAGTGAACTGGGGATCTCGATCAAACACTAAAGAAATGGGGACTCCATGCAACTTCACTATCTCACTGATATACAGCTCAGCCAACTTCTCAAGAGAATAATCCATTCTAACTGGAATAAAATGAGCTGTCTTTGTCAACCGATCAACAATCACCCAAATGGCATCATGTTTTCTCTGAGTCAACGGCAAACCAGTCACAAAATTCATTGTCACACGTTCCCATTTCCATTCAGGCACTGATAAAGGTTGGAGCAACCCTATTGAAACTTGGTGTTCGGCTTTCACTTTCTGACAAGTGAGATATTTGGATACAAATTCCGCTATATCTCTCTTCATACCTTACCACCAATAATGTTGCTTCAAATCATGATACATCTTAGTACACCCAGGGTGCATAGCAAACGCCAACTTATGTGCTTCCTCCAAAATTATCTTTCTCAAACTTGCATCATCAGGAACACACAATCTATCTTTGAACCATAAACTACCATCACCTCTCACATGGAAATCTCAGCTCTTCCCCTTTTGGCAATCCAACACAACTTTCTAAATTTTCTCATCAGCCAACTGAGCCTCTTTAATCTGATCCAACAACACCGGTCTCAATTGCAAATGAACTAACAAAGCACCATCATCACATGATTCAAAACTAGCATGCAACATACTCAACTCAACAAGCAACGAGAGCGAATAAGCAGTCAAACCTGCCAAAGACTTCCGACTCAAGGCATCTGCTACAACATTTGCCTTACTAGGATGATAATCAATCAAACAGTCATAGTCTTTAATCAACTCTAACCACCGTCTCTGCCGAAGATTCAGCTCTCTCTGAACATCCAAGTATTTCAAACTCTTGTGATCTGTATAGATGAAACACTTCTCCCCATACAAGTAGTGTCGCCAAATCTTCAAAGCAAACACTATGGCTGCTAACTCCAAATCATACATCGGATAATTCAGCTCATGCGGCTTCAACTGCCGAGAAGCATAAGCTATAACTCTCCCTTCTTGCATCAAAACACATCCTAAACCACTATGTGAAGCATCACTGTAAATCACATATGGTTTATCTTCCACATGCAAAGTAAGAACAGGAACTTGAGTCAACATCTCCTTCAACTGCTCAAAGCTTGCTTGACACTGATCTGTCCATACAAATCTAACTCACTTTCGAAGTAATTGGGTGAGTAGAGAACTATCAAAGAAAAACCTTTCACAAACCATCGATAATAGCCTGTCAAACCTAGAAAACTTCTAACGTCAGCCACTGACTTCGGTGGACTCCAATTCAAAATGGCCTCAACTTTACTCGGATCAACTCTTATACTATCTGCTGAAACTACATGGCCCAAAAATGTCACTTGATCATGCCAAAACTCACACTTAGATAGCTTAGCATACAATTGTTTCTCTCTCAAAGTCTGCAATGCAATCCGCAAGTGCTTATCATGCTCCTCATTATGCGAATACACCAAAATATCATCAATAAAGACCACCACAAATTGATCTAGATAGGGTCTAAACACCCTATTCATTAAATCCATGAAAGTTGCTGATTCGTCAACCCAAAAGGCATCACCAAGAACTCATAATGCCCATACCTTGTGCGAAAAGTTGTCTTAGATACATCTTCAGCTTGACTCTCAACTGATGGTACCCTGATCTCATATCAATCTTGGAAAACACTGCTGCTCCTTTCAATTGATCAAAGAGATCATCTATCCTAGGCAAAGGATACTTATTCTTGATGGTCACTTTATTCAATTCCCTATAATCAATACACAACCTCAAAGTACCATCCTTCTTCTTCACAAACAAAATAGGAGCTCCCCACGGAGAAACACTAGGGCAAACAAACCCTTTATCCAACAACTCCTGCAACTGCACCTTCAACTCTCTCAACTCAACAGGTGCCATTTGATAAGGAGTAATAGAGATGGGAGTGGTACCAGGAAACAAATCGATACAAAACTAAACCTCTCTCAGGGGGCAACCCTGGCAACTCCTCAGGAAACACATCTGGGAATTTCGCAACGGTGGGTATACTATCAAGCTGAGAACCCAATACCCTGGTATCTACAACATGAGCAAGATAAGCATCACACCCTTTTTGAATAAACTTACTAGCTGCAACAACTGAAACAAACAAGGATGCAATATATCTATGCTCACTGGATACCATCACACTTCTACCATCACCAATTCTCAAGTTAACACACTTCTTCCGACAGTCTACCATAGCCCCATGCTTAGATAACCAATCAATGTCTAAGATCAGATCATACTCCTTAAAAGGCATTTCAATCAAATCACCCAAGAACTCCTCACCTTGCACCACAACTGAACTATCACGATGCACCTTACTAACTACCACACTATGCCCTAAAGGATTTGTCACCAAGACATCAAAACCTAGGGACTCAGTATGCAATTTAGTCACAGGCAATATAGATGCACTTATGTATGAATGAGTAGATCCTGGATCAATAAGAGCAAGAACAGAAATGCCAAATAAAGAAAATGTACCCGCAATAAATGCTGAAGCATCCGGTTGCCTCTGCATCACATACACTTGCTGAGATGACCCAGCCTCATCTGGCCTACTGCCTTTGGATGTAGAGCCTCCTCTCTGACTAATCTCGGGTCGACCACCTCTGCTAAAACCTCTGCATCCTTGACCTCCTCTGCTAACACTGGGTCGAGAAGCTGCAATATCGGTTTGTCTATCTTCAAATAGCTCAGGGCAATCTTTGATGAAATGATTCGGTGACCCACATCTAAAACATACTCTTGGTCCATCCGTCTTCCAACAAGCACTCCCATGTGCCCTACCACAATGAACACATGTAGGTGGAATAGACCTCTAAACCACTGGAGTTGGTGCACTAGCTACAGAAACTGTAGGTCTCGATCTCTGCCTCTAATACTCAACTAACCTACCAGACTGCCTCTGGCTCCTACTAATCCTCGGAACAAAACTTCCTCTGCCTCTCTTTAAAGATGAAGACCCTGCCTCAAACTGGGATCTCCTAACTCTAGACTCCTCCTCAGTAGCAGCTGCTGCAATACCCTGTGCTCTCTCAACACTTCTGGCAGCTGCAACCAACTGAGAAAAGTCTTGGTACCGAGAACCAGTAACAATACACATAATAGAAGGCCTCAATCCCTCCTCAAATCTCCTACACCGGTCACTCTCATCTGAAATAATGCCATCGGCATAATGACTCAACCGGATATACTCAATCTCATACTCTATCACGATCCGGTTCTCCTATCTCAGATTAAGAAACTCCATCTTCTTAGCATCCTTATATTCCCTCGGAGTATATTTTAGCTCAAACTCCCACAGAAAATCGCTATAAGACAAGGTCAGTGGATCATCCATGGCATGTGGAACCGTCTTCCACCAATCATAAGCATCTTTCTGCAGAAGTGATCTAGCATAATCAAATTTCTCTTCAGAAGTAGCCTGCACCTGAATAAATACCCTCTAAACTCTATCCAACCATTGCTCAGCTACTGTAGGATCTGTAGTATCAAAGAAATCTTCAGCCCCAAACTTTCTCAATTTATCATACTACCTCACCAGTACTTGCGACTGCAGTTGCGGTGGCGGCTGCTGCACTGGAGCTTGCCTCAATAATTCTACAACATGCCATAACCAAACCGGCAGAATCTCATCAGCAGCTAGTCTCTCTAGCACAGGAGCTGGTCTCTCTCCAGCTCTCTCAACTCTAGCTCAATCTCTACCCTCCTCAGGAGCTACACTCTCAACACTACCCTCTATGGACTAACGTGTCTGAGACGTCATCACTACATATATCTGTAAACACAGCAGAATACAGCATCAAAGATCAGAGACTGCAGTGCTAAAGCATGTATCTTATTCAAAAACCATATTTTAAAATAAAGATTTTCTTTTTCTTACAATTCACCTAGGTTGAGAACCTCAAACCTAGGCTCTGATACCAAAAAAGTTGTAACATCCCTATAACCCATAATACGCACACTACATACAACCACATCTATAATATATGTATACCAGATACAGGAATGTTATGGTCTATTTGAAGCAAACCAATCTTTCTATTTACCAATATAAGAAAACTTAAAACATTTAAGTTATATTATAAAACATAATAGATTAAACATTTATTTATTATGCAGTGGAAAATGTAGCGGTATGCTGTTGCGCTCTAATAAACACTAATAAAGCTACACTCGCAAGTATACGAGGCTACTGTAGTATTTCGGTGAACACCTCAAGGTCGTCTCACCAGGAAGCTAGATAAGCTAATTATTTATCAAATCGTAATAAACAAATTATCAATTAATAGTCTTTGATTTATAAAATTAAATTGCTGAACAACTAACGAAAATTGAAAGGAATTGAATTTATAACAATGAAAGAAAACTGAACAAATATATTGATTCACTTAATAGAAAAGCCTAGGGTTTGCACTTCTCTACTAATTTATATGTATGAACAGCTATTCCTCTCAACTGATTTAATTTCAAATATCAGATTTCAAGCAACTTAATTAATCAAATTAAGGAAATAAGCTCTCACATTCAAACCTTTTTCAATTAATCTTACTACAATCAAAATGATCTTTTCCTTAGTTTTATATTTCTAATTCACCTAAGTCCCTAATTAAATTACTCCAGTATTAGATTTCATTTCTCAATCCTTCATCTCAATACCTAAAACACATAATTGGTGGCCAATCAATTATATATTAACATTAATCCATTCAATTAAGGATAAAAGAAATAAATCAATTAAGAGAAATAACCAGTTCATACAATCATAGTAGATTCATACAAACCCTAGACTAGATCAAAATTAGTTCATAGTAATGCTATCAAACAAATTCAACTCATTAAAGTTCAAAGAAATTAA
The DNA here is from genome assembly GCA_947685225.1 of Garcia nutans. Taxonomy (NCBI): domain Eukaryota; kingdom Viridiplantae; phylum Streptophyta; class Magnoliopsida; order Malpighiales; family Euphorbiaceae; genus Garcia; species Garcia nutans. The sequence continues at coordinate 17,439,231 of CANTUV010000033.1, read as the reverse complement.
TTTAGACATTAGAGAATTCATAAATAAATTTCAATAAAACTTAAGAAATAGAGTTAAAGAACAAAACCCAATTACAGCTTTCCTTTGGGTTCTGAAGAATCTCTTGCTCAGATTTTTGCTAAAAGAATAATGTAATGGCTAGAACTAATTTGATCTAGAGTGTTTGAATGAAAGTAAAATCAATCTTCGATAGTTTTCTTGTTTCAGAGAAAAATTCTCCAGATAAAAATAAAGAACGGTTGAAAAAGTATATATCCCCTCCTCTTTCCCTAATCTTATCTATTTATACAAATCCCTTGGCTAAAAATTTGCACAAGCCGTGTATTTGGGTGCTGGGTGTGACACGGCCACAATCTTGGCCATGTCATGTGGGTGTGTCACCTTCTGTTTCTCTAGTTTGCTTGTCTTTTGTTCTTTGGCATAAGAGTGACACATCCAAGCTTGTTGGCCGTGTCACTTGACACGGCCAAGCCTGTTGGCCGTGTCACTTGCTGCCATTTCTTTCCTTCTTTTCTTTTCTTTCTTTGGTTTCTTTGGTTTTGCTCTTTAGGTGAGACACAACTAGTGGCTTGGCCGTGTCTCCTGGCCATGTCAAGCTCTGCCTTCATTTCCTTTGAGGTGACACGGCCAAGCTTAATTTGGCTTGGCCATGTCTTGCTTGATTCATGCTCTTCTTTCTTTGTTTTGATCTTCCAAGGGAGTTTTTTGCACTTTAACCTAAAACAAACACTTAAAACAAACTTTAAACAAAAATCAAATGAAACATTAACTAAAAACACATAAACATCATACTAAAAACTAGTACAAAAAATGATCTAAACACTGGGATAAATTAAGGCAGAGGAGTACACAAGCTTCCAAACTTCCTTGAGTTCTAAAAAATGCTGAAATCACTAAATAAACAACTTAATACTACCAAAATTCATGAAGAAAACAATAATTATCATAATAAATAAATAGCAATTTGAGGACAAAAACTAAAAAAACAACTACCCCACACTTAAAACTTTACTTGTCCTCAAGCAGATTTATATGGCATAAATTAAAATCTCAATTAACCTTAACTATAATTCAAGTATATAAGATGAAATCCTTTAATACTCAGCAATAAATAAATGCAATTTACTTCAATCAAGATTTTCTTAACTCATTCATTAATTCAGACATAACAAATCTCATCTCTCATCTAAGTGTTTCTCTCAATTTCAAAGGTTAATTCACTCAAACCAATCATGATTGCATACTGCCATAAACTTGCTTAATTATCCAATCTCTCTCACTAATTTTTTTCTCAAGAAATAATCCGAAGGTCTTTTTGTTTGGATGTAATGGGGCTAAGGTGAAGGTGTGAGAAAAGACATTTAAGTTGGAACATTAAGAAATGAAGCGTCTAAATTAGACAATAATCTTGCGTAGAAACTCATAACTCCCTCAAATGGCATATTCACCAACCCTTGATAGTCTCAAATATTGGCATACTTAAAGAAAAGTAAATGAGTCGAAATTCCTCTTTGATCACTAATGGTAGAAAATATATGAATTTTGTATATATATATCTTCTCTTTTTATTTTTATTTATTTTTTTATTATATATATATAATATAAAAATGCATTGAACATCTAGCTCAAATGTAGAAGAAAAGAATAATCGACTCTTAGTCAAATAAAATCTGCAAAGTATGCATTTCAGCCTCAAATCTTACTAAAACAATACTATTTTATTTATTTATTTATTTTTTATGTTTACCTTTTTTTTATGTTTACCCCATACTTATCAATTAAACCACTCCTATTATCATATAATAAGAAACTCCATTCCTTAATGAAGGTATGATAAAAATAGAAAAAAAATATTGAGTTGTGAATTGTGTTGATCAATCAAGAAAAGGTCAAAGGCTCAACTTGGCTTACTAAGGAATTCATAATTAAGGGAGGTCTTTTTAAGCTAAAGGGGGGTAATCCTAATTTTCCTTCATCATTTTAAAATTTGAGATGAAATCATAATGTGAGTTCAATTAGTATGCAAAAGCAAGCTCTAGAGATACAAAATAATGAAGGTGCACACTTAAGAAAAGAAAATCGATTGACAATAATATTTAATCTATGAGGCTTAAAACTCACAAAGGGTGGGTTCTCAGAGATTTATATGTCATGAATTGCAGAACGTGAAAATTGATCTTGAATGAATTCAAATGCTAATCGCTATGCTGATACTAAAGGCTCTAATGTAATGCTAGAATTATAGAAAAGTCAATAAGTTTCCAATAATTATGCCATGAAAAATGCACAATATAACTCACAAAGAAAACAAAACAAAAATTAAAGAAAAGCTTAAAAATTACCCCACACTTATGAGTTACATTGTCCTCAATGTAAACAAAAGAAAAGATAGAAAGAACCTCTTTTGTGTCATGCATAGTGGAGCAGCGGCTTCAGCATAAACATGCGATGAAGGAAAGTTGGAACTGGATGGCCCTCCTTGATGCAAACTCAATTCTCCTGGCCTGTTCTCTAAAAGAATAAAAACACTTCCAATCTCCAAACCATCAAGCCTTAAAGACAAATAGAAGGGAAAATAAATAAATAAACTGAAGATACTAAACTAAAATGATAAAAATGATAATAATGGGGTCCCTCCCATCGAGTACTTCTTTAACGCCGTCTTAGCTGGATATTACTGCAAGAATTAAGGATCGTAGATCAAAATACTATCGGCAATCCTTACTTCTTAGAACCCTTCATTATATGGTTTAACTCTCAGTCCATTTTCTTTAAAAGTTTCATTCGTTCGAGAGTTAAACAATTCTATAGCACTGGAAGGATATACCTGAGTTATCTCGAAAGGACCACTCCATCGAGACTTGAGTTTTCCTGGATATAGTCGGAGACGAGAATTGAAAAGCAAGACCTTCATTCCTGGGCTCAATGTCTTTCATACTAAAATTTGGTCATGAAGTGCTTTAGTACGATCCTTATAAATCATCGAAGTCTCATATGCCTCGTTCCTTAGTTCATCTAACTCCGAAATTTGCAAAAAATGTTCTCTCTTTGCCTTGTCCAAATCTAAATTCAGAGTCTTAATTGCCCAACACGACTTGTGCTCTAACTCCACTGGTAAATGACAAGCCTTACCGAAAACCAATCGGTATGGACTCATACCCAAGGGAGTCTTGAAAGCAGTTCGATATGCCCACAATGCGTCATTCAATCTACTTGCCCAATCCTTCCTTGATGAGTTGACCATTTTTTCCAAAATTCCTTTGATTTGCTTGTTGGATGTCTCAACTTGTCCTAAAGTTTGTGGATGGTATGGTGTAATATCCCAAAGTGTGCCTAGAAGTTTTGATACAATTGTTGTTTTGATTTGAATTAAATGTATATATGTTTTTGCAAAGGAAATGAGTGTGTTAAGAGAATGTATATGTTGTGTATATTGTAATATATATAACATATAAGTTGGTCAATTGGGGAGTCAAGGTAAGAAGATATTTTAACTTGTGATATGTGAAATTACAAAAAGGGCAATTGTTTTTAAAGGAAGTTAAAACAAAGTAAAGAAGGGTGTTTAGGTAATTGCTTAATGTGAAATTCTTGGTGGAGATTTAAAGAGAAATTGACTTTGATTTTTGAGGAGATTTTTCTTCTTTCTTTCTTGTGTTGGCCGGCTCACCCAAAGACAAGAGGAAGCAAGAGAGCAAGAGAGGATTGTGATGTTCTAAGCTCAAATTGAAGGAAGAATCAAAGGATTAAGTTGGAGATTTGTGAAATTTCTTCATTTAAGGTAAGTACTTTCTTGTTTTCCTTTGTTATTGTTGAAGTTGTGTTTGAGATGAGTTGTGATTTGTTGATATTATGAATTGGTGTGTTTTTGAGATGTGTTTATAAGTGTTGAAATGGATTGTAAGTTAAAAAGGTTAAATTGGTGTTGGTTTTGTTTGAAGATGGTAAGTTAAGTGGATGTTGATATTGAAAGAAGAAGATTGATGTTGGTTTAGGGTTTGATGTGGTAAATGATTGATTGTATGGTTGAGATAGTGTTAATGTGAATATTGTGATGAATATGTGTTAATAACATTGATTACATCCATTTGAATGAGGTTGTATTGTGCATAATGTGTTTTTATTCAATCAAAAGAGAGTTGGCCATATTTAGGGTTTGTATACATGAGAGACACGGCCAAACCAAGGAAGAGACACGGCCAAACTAAAGGATTTTTTAGAGACACGGCCAAGTCTATGGAAATTTGGCCGTGTTGGATGATTTTTGGAAAAGACACGGCCGTGTCCCTTGCCCATGTTTGCTTCTGTTGCTTTTGGTTGAGAGACACGGCCACAAGCTTGGCCGTGTCCCTTGAGTGTGTTTGCTACGGTGATTTGTTCCTTGCCTTTCTCACATTGTTGAATCCTTCCAAGGTCTTTTTGTATTTACACTTTGAATATACTTAAAACAAAGATGACTTAAACAAATGTATATTGAGGATTCTAAATCTAAGAATAAGTTAAATTATATATGTGTATATCAATGATGATCATTCTTAATGGATGTTTAATGTGTTTGATTATGTATACTTGAGTGATGAAGTATTATAATGTGACTAGTATTATGACTTGTATAGTGTGGAAGAGATGAGGATCATTCAAAAAGGTATGTGCAATGCAATTTATTATTGTAAATACTTTTATGATGAATTACCTTAATGTAAATTGAGACATAAAGAGTTGTGTAACTAATGTTTTGAGTTATAATGAGGTGAATGATAGGATTGAAGCATGCCTAGATGATTGAATAATGATATGTTGGTTTAGTTAATGTAATTGATGTTGTATATTAATATGATGATTCAAATGATATATGAAGCCATTGTGATTGGCTATGATGATTCAACTGAGAATGAAATTGATAAATGAATTGTGTGGCTAATGTGTTATTCCATTTTCAGAGTTTGTTGTTGGTGGCATGCCTAATATTAGTAACAATCTCTTGAAGTTAGGTTGGAATTGATCCTTGAAGCCAAGTTGGGTTGAAGTTTAACATGTTTTACTCCCCTTGAAGCTTGGTTGGGTTAAATCCTTGAAGCCTAATTGAGATGTTACAACCCTTGAAGCTAGGTTGGATTGGTTCTTAAAGCCAAGTTGGGTTGATACTTAGCATGCTTTGTTCCCCTTGAAGCTTGGTTGAACCTAAATCCTTGAAGCCTAGTTGGGTTAATGATAAATGTGAGAATTAAACCAAAACATTAACACTGAAAGTTGAATGGCATATTAGTATTTTTGGGCCCGAGTTTGTCTTTGTTTTCAATGTGATATACAAATGTTGAAATAAATGAGTAATGAGATCTATGGTGGCCTTTGTTGGTAATGTGATTCATGATTAGTGAATTGTGAATAAAATAATGACATGAAATGTTATAAAATATGATACGAAATGTGTGTATTGATATATTGATTGTGAGTATTAGTGATGGATCTGTGGTTGGTGATAATGATATGTATATATGTAGATAACATACGAAATTAGACAAGATATATGAATGGTGCAGTTAAGAAGGCGAATAAAAACATGATAAGAATTTAATGGTACATGGAAGTGATATTTCATTATATGTTAGAATTTCTATAATGTATGTTTATATCTTATATTTGTACTACTAAGCTCTCGGGCTTAGCGCGGATGTGTAATCGCGCAGGTGACTAGGTGGAAGATATGAAGTCTTTTGTTGCCATGAGAAGAATAAGAGTTTGTCGAGACCAACTAGAGGGTGATGCATACACGTATAATTTTTAACTATGATGTATTTCTGACAAGAGCATATTTACATGTATAAATGAGGTTTTGATAAAGATAAGATTATGATATATTTGTAAGATCATTAAAAGTATAATGATTTTGTAAATGTTCTTTAAATTTGTATATTGTGGTTTGAACTCTGTTAAAGGTTTTAAAAATGTAACGAAAAGTGACATCCTTATACTTTATATACTCACTGTATGTATACCAGGTATATGTATAGTACTTATATGGAGTATCGGGCTGTTACATATGGGGTCACCACTTTGTGTTTCACCTCTGACTTGTGCATTAACTTCTCAAAAAGTTTATTGCAGAAATGACTTCCCCCATCACTGACTATAACTCTTGGCATGCCAAATATGCTAAGAATGTATTCCTTCACAAATTTAACAACTACATTAGCATCATTAGTTCGGATGGGGATTGCCTCCACCCATTTTGAAACATAATCAACAGCAACCAATATGTATTCATAACCAAAATATTTGGGAAAAGGACCCATGAAGTCTATTCTCCAAACATCAAACAGTTCAACTACAATATAAGATTGAAAGGGCATTTCATTCCTCCTTCCAATATTACCTACTCTTTGACAGCGGTCACAATGCTTACAATATTCTTGAGCATCTTTGAATAGAGTAGGCCAATAAAATTCACTTTGAAGCACTTTTTCGACAGTCTTTCTCCCTTCAAAATGACCACCACAGTGAAGGCCATGACAAAATTGAAGAACACTAAGTTGTTCTTCCTTAGGTACACACCTGCGAACTATCTCATCTTTGCATATCCGGAATAGGTAAGGTTCATCCTAGAAATAGAATTTACTCATGTGCAAAAACCTTTTCTTTTCTTGAAATGACATGTCAGAACACAAAAGACCACAAGCAAGATAGTTAGCAATATCTGCAAACCATGGTGAATTCATTACCGCAAACAACTGCTCATCAGGAAATGCTTCTAGATTTCTATGAACGCTATCAGATGCAAGATTTTCATTAAAGGAAGGTAACCTAGATAAATGATCAGCTACAACATTCTCACTTCCCTTAGTATCTTTGATTTGAAAATCAAATTCTTACAATAATAGCACCCATCTAATTAAACGAGGTTTAGCATGTTGTTTGGTCAAAAGATATTTTAAAGCTGCGTAATCTGAATGCACAATAATTTTAGACCCAATCAAATATGCTCTAAACTTATCTAAGGCAAAAACAACAGCTAGCATTTCTTTTTCAGTTGTTGTGTAATTAACTTGTGTGCTACTTAGGGTCAAGCTAGCATAATAAATCACTGTCAAAAATTTCTCAACCCTTTGCTCAAGGACCGCTCCTACTGCATGGTTGGATGCATCACACATAATTTCAAAATGTAAGGACCAAACAGGAGCTACAATTACCGGTGCGCTGGTCAATTTTTCCTTAAGGGAATTGAAAGCTTGCATGCATTATGCAGTAAATACAAATGGAACATCTTTTCCAAGCAAATGACACAATGGTTGGCTTATTTTAGAAAAATCTTTAATAAACCTCCGGTAAAAACCTACATGCCCTAGAAAGCTTCTTATTCCCTTAATAGAGGTAGGTGGGGCGTAACTTAGCAATCAACTCTACCTTAGCTTTATCCACCTCAATCCCTTTACTAGACATAATATGGCCTAATACAATACCGTGTGTAACCATGAAATGACTTTTTTCCCAACTCAAAGTGAGATTACATTCAATACATCTTTCAAGCACAAGAATAAGTTTACTGAGGCAATTATCAAAAGAGTCACCAAAAATAGAAAAATCAATACCTCAATAAAGTCATCTATTATGTCCGTGAAAATAGACATTATACATCTTTGAAAAGTTGCAGGCGCATTGCACAAGCCAAAGGGCATACGCCGAAATGCAAAAGTCCTAAAAGGGCAAGTAAAAGTGGTATTGGATTGATCCTCTGGTGCTATCGCCACCTGATAATAACCTGAAAGTCCATCCAAAAACCAATAGTGAGAGTGTCCAAAAACTTTATCGAGCATTTGATCAATAAAAGCAAGAGGGAAATGATCTTTCTTTATGGCATTATTTAACTTCCTATAGTCTATACACATTCTCCACCCAGTGGTAGTCCTAGTAGGAATCAATTCATTCTTTTCATTTTTTACCACAGTGATTCCTGATTTCTTAGGCACTACATGTACTGGGCTAACCCACTCACTATTGGCTATCGGGTATATCACTCCTTCATCAAGCAATTTAAGCACTTCCTTCTTAACCACTTCATTCATGTTTGGGTTAAGGTGCCTTTGGGTCTCTCTTACAGGTTTATCTCCCTCTTCTAAAATAATTCTATGCATGCACATTGAAGAGCTAATACCTTTAATATCACTCAACCCCCATCCTATAGCTCTTTTCAATCTTTTTAATTCACTCACCAACCTCATCTCTTCCCTTTCACTAAGTTCACTAGAAATTATCACAGGTAAGGTGTCGTGATATCCTAAAAACACATATTTCAGGTTTTTAGGCAACTCTTTTAGCTCTAACTTAAGTGAAGGATTATTATCTTCTTTTTGGATGGAGGGGAGCTCGAATGATGGTTCCACTTTAAATTCCTCTATTTCAGCACTTTCTAATATATCAAGGCAACTGGCTACTTCTGAGTAAAAAATATCCAAGTTACGATCTAAGGTCAATGCCAGCTCCAATTTATCTGAAGAACCTGTTTGTAAGAAAACATCTGAAACAACTGCGTCAATACAATCAATTAAAGAGAAATCCTCATATAATGCAGTTGTAGGAATAGGAGAAGTGTTAAAAATAGAAAATACAACCATTTGTCCCAAGACAGTCATTGACAATTTACCATTTTTAACATCAATCAAGGTGTTGGTCATAGCCATAAAAGGCCTACCTAGTACAATAGTGTGTGCGGATGGTGTAGGGTTATCTCCTCCCATGTCAAGGACTATAAAATCCACAGGCACTATCAACCCACCAATCTTAAATAACACATCTTCTATAGTTCCTTTCAGGAATCTAAGAGATTTGTCAGCTAATTGCAAGCCCATTTTAGTAGGCTTAAGTTCCCCAAGTTCTAATTCAAGATACACAGAGTAAGGCATCAAATTAACACTGGCTCCTAAATCACACATGCCATCAGTCCCCTTTCCATTACCCATAGTAATTTAATTACGAAACTGCCAGGATCCTTTAGCTTCGGAGGTAGTTTATGTTGCAAAACAACACTGGCTACCTCTGATACTATCACCTTTTCATTTGGCTCATACCTCTTTTTCTTGGTGTTCAATTCCTTAAAGAATTTGGCATAAGCCGGCATATTTTTTATTGCTTCAAGTAGAGGTAAGTTAATACTTACCTTAGATAGCATGTTGAAGATGTCTGAAAATTGCTTATCTTGTTTATCATTCTTCAATCTACTGGGGAATGGTATATGTAATATCCCTAATTATGCCCTAGTAGTTTTGGTGTTATTGTTGTTGCACTTGAACTATGTATATATATGATAAGTTGATAAGAAATTGGAAGAGAATGTGTTTGTGTTGTTAGAAAGATATATGTGTGTAGAGAAAGGTGTATATGTTATGTATATGGTAATATATATAGCATATAAGTTGGTCAAAGAGTGAGTCAAGGTGTTGGAGATAGTGGAAGAAGATATTTCTTTTGATATTGTGAATTACATAATTGGGCATATAAGAGACAAAAGGTTAGTTTTATAATTAAGGGGGTTTTGGTAATTTTTCTTGTGGAATTGCATGGTGGAGATTAAAAGAAGAAATGAAGGGTTGACTTATCATTTTTCTTCTCTTTTCTATCTTGTGTGGCCGGCTCAACAAAGGAATAAGAGAGCAAGAGAACAATTGAGAGTTTTGATGATTTCAAGCTCAAAGTGAAGGAAGTTTTCAAAGTTGCAAGTTGGATTTTCAAAGAATTCCATTATTTGGTAAGTTTTCTCTTGTTTGCCTTTGTTAATTTTTAAGTTTGGTTTGAGTTGAGTTGTATTTTGATGATGGTGTGATTAAATGGGTTGTGGTGTGAAATTAAGTATTGATTTTGCTTGATAGATGAGAAGTTGAGTTGGTGAAGGTGTTGGAAGTGATTGTGTTGAGTTTGAGTTAGGGTTTTGAGTTGGTAAGTGATGTTTTTGTTATGTTTGATTGGTTATTCTTGTTAATCTTTGAGTTGTTAGTGTTTATTGGTTTTAGAATTGAAGAACACATAATTTTGGAAAGGGGCAGTAGTGTTTGGGATCCCACGCCCGTGGCCTTTTGGTAGCCATGGCCGTGGGGGAGTTGACCATTTTTGGACAGTTTGCTTCCTAAAGCCACGACCGTGGGGAGGTTGAGGTGGCCACGGCCGTGGGCTTTGCTTAGGGTTGTTGAGTTTTGTTTAGTGCTCTAAAGGTCTAAGATAAGGTTAATAAGTGAATAATGTTATAGAAATTGATGTGATGCATCATTGTTTTGGGTTAGGTTTTGGAAGAAGTGAATTGCCCTAATTGTGAAGTGAAGAATCTTTGGAAGAAAGGATTGCTTAGAGTTGTGTGAGTGTTTATAAGGTAAGTACAAACTACATTGTTGCATAAATACATATGACATTGAGACTTGATGCATATTTGGTTGTAAATGTGTTATGGAATGTAATGCATTACTAGTGCATATTATAAATGTTATATTGGCATATAATGAATGTGGTGATAAGCATGTAAAGTATATGTTAAGACTATTGATTGTGTACATTTGAGTAATGAAATGTGAAACCATTATGATTAATTATTAATGATATAAATAGAATGGTTAAAGTATGTTATTGATATGACAGTGAAATGTAAAATGATATGTAAAAGTGAATGATGTAATATGATATGTGAAAGTGGTGATAAGTTGCTTTAATGTGGTTATGATGATCAAAAAGAAATGTGAGGCCAACATGATGGGCCAAGATAATTCAATTGAAATTGTGAGGCATGATTGCCTAATGTATTGTGAATTGTGGAATGAGAAATAAAAGGAAATAATGTGTACTTAATATGTTGATTCAACTTTCAGAGTTCTGTATTTGGCGGCATGCCTTAAAATATTGCCTACGGGGCTAGACACTTGGTGTCATTTGATTAAAATATTGCCTACGGGGCTAGACACTTGGTGTCATTTGATTAAAATATTGCCTACGGGGCTAGACACTTGGTGTCATTTGATATATATTGCCTACGGGGCTAGACACATGGTGTCACTATTGACCAAAACAGTAACTCTGAACTTTGAATAACATATTAGGGTGTCTTGGGCCCAGGTCTGTCTTGGTTTTAATGTGATTTATGAAATGATTATAACACTTAAGCAAAGATACGAAGTATATTTATGGTATGAGAAACTATAAGGAGTAAGGTGAGAATAGAAATGTATTAGTTTATTGGATTGTGCACAAAACTTGATTGTATGACATGGACATTGCATCAAAGCATATTGATATTGCAGTTTGTATTACTGAGCTAGTGGCTCAGCGCGAGTGTGATTTATCGCGCAGGTAACAGAGGGGATCCTGAGAGTTCCACTAGACCGAGTGAGTCTAGACATTGAAGATTTGAGTGGGACTTAAAGATCAGAGAAGAACTGCCAATAATGTATATATTTTGTATTTTGTATATTTCAATTTTGGTATATAAATATTTGTAAATATTTGATCTACTTTCCGCTGTGTTTTAAATAAACTTTGTACCTATTTTGTTTTATGAACTACTTTAAAAGTTTTAAATTTATTCATGGTTTTGAGAATGAATGTTTTGAATATTTTATCAATAGTGACAACCTATACTCAGTATACGTATATTACGATCGTTTTAGCATGCTATGTACGTATACGGAATATAGGGGTGTTACAGTATAGGTGGCTGGTAAGGATTACTTGCCTTGTGTAAATCTGCTAAATGAGACTGCTCCATTTATTTTTCTCCATCACCCTTGTCCTTTGGTTCTCCTTCTTTTTCATTTTCTTGATCACTTGCATTCACAGAATTAATTCCAACACCATTATTTATTATCTTGCCACTTCTAAGAACAGTCACTGCTTGTGCTTGCTCAGGTTGACTCAGAAATTTTCCTTTCTATTGAATCTGCATCTGTTGTGTAAGTTGTCCCACTTGGGTCTCCACTTTCTTGAAAGATGCTTCCAATGAATCCAACCTTTTGTTATTTATCTCTTGATTCATGGTACTGGCTTGGATAAAAGCATGTAAACTATCCTCCAACCTGTATCTCTTAAGCTGCCCTTGATTTGAAGATTGCCCTGGCGGTTGATTTTGTCTTTGGAGCAAATGGAAAGGTTGTTAGGAATTATTTGTTGCCCACGAAAAGTTTGGATGATTCCGCCAACCAGGATTGTAAGTGTTTGAGAAAGGATCATTCTGGGCCCTTGGTTGATAACCCACCATAGCGTTAACTTGCTCAGCCTCATTTCCATAAGACTCGTACGCAGAGGGGCATATATTTGCTCCATGCCCAAAAGTTCAACAAATTCTACACACTTCTTGAGTGGATGAAGAAGCATTGCTCTTCATGTTCAATATCTGCACTTGTCTTGTCAATTCAGCTATCTGATTGACCATCTCACTTTTGGCTTCCACTTGATTTACCCCTTTACTTCTTCCTCTTACACTTTTTTGTTGGGAATTAGCTCCCAACATTTCAAAGATATCATAAGTCTCTTCTGCTGTCTTTTCTCCCATAGCTCCCCCAACTGCATTATCAACAGTATTCTGAAATTGCTGGGTTAGACCATCATAGAAAAACTGATTTAGCAGTTGAAGTGGGTAGTGATGGTATGGACACTGGATTAAGAACATCTTAAACCTGTCCCAAGTCTCAAGAAATGGCTCTCCATCCAGTTGAGCAAATGTAGCTATTTTCCTCTTAATTCAGCTGTCTTCTGATGTGAGTAAAATTTGCCCATAACTTGTTATATACTTATTCCCAAGCTGTCAAAGAATTTTCAGGCAACATCATAAGCCAGCTTTTTGCCCTATCCTTTAATGTGTACGAAAAATACCTCATCCTCAACTGGTCTTCTGTTAGTCCTCCCAATGGAAATGTGTTGAGGGTAGAGTAGAAATCCCGGATAAAATTCAGAGGATCCTCATTCAAAACTCTATAGAAAGATGGCAGCATGTTGTAATGGATATTCTTCAACTAGTAAATTCTTGTTGCATCTGTCAATCTTATACATGAGGTGGTAGTCCCAATGAAAGGTGTGGTAAAATCCCTCATAGTTCTTTGGCTATCATCTCCCATATTGGTAGATTGCGCAGTATCTGACTCAAAATCAGAAATTTCCTCCTCTATATCAAACCCAATAAACAATTCAAACTCTTCTCTACTCCTTTTCACTCTTTGAATTTCTGAAATAAATGGGCAAAGCTCTCCTCCAAGTGATCTCCTACCTTGCATAAAAAAAATTCTAAAAGTAGGAATTATTTGAAGCAAATGAAAAATAAAATAAAATATAAACAATGAAAAATAATTTAAAATATATATATGACTAATAAACAATTACGCCTATTAGCTTCCCCGACAATGGCACCAAAAACTTGTTGCGCTCTAATAAACACTACTAAAGCTACACTCACAAGTATACGAGGCTGCTATAGTATTTCGGTGAACACCTCAAGGTCGTCTCACAAGGAAGCTAGATAAGCTAATTATTTATCAAATCGTAATAAACAAATTATCAATTAATAGTCTTTGATTTGTAAAATTAAATTGCTGAACAACTAACGAAAACTGAAAGGAATTGAATTTATAACAATGAAAGAAAACTGAACAAATATATTGATTCACTTAATAGAAAAGCCTAGGGTTTGCACTTCTCTACTAATTTATATGTATGAACGACTATTCCTCTCAACTGATTTAATTTCAAAGATCAGATTTCAAGCAACTTAATTAATCAAATTAAGGAAATAAGCTCTTGCATTCAAACCTTTTTCAATTAATCTTACTACAATCAAAATGATTTTTCCTTAAGTTTATATTTCTAATTCACCTAAGTCCCTAATTAAATTATTCTAGTATTAGATTTCTTATTTTAATCCTTCATCTCAATACCTAAAACACATAATTGGTGGCCAATCAATTATATATTAACATTAATCCATTCAATTAAGGAAAAAAGAAATAAATCAATTAAGAGAAATAACCAGTTCATACAATCATAGTAGATTCATACAAACCCTAGACTAGATCAAAATTAGTTCATAGTAATGCTATCAAACAAATTCATCTCATTAAAGTTCAAAGAAATTAATTTAGACATTAGAGAATTCATAAATAAAATTTCAATAAAACTTAAGAAATAGAGTTAAAGAACAAAACCCAATTACAGCTTTCCTTTGGGTTCTGAAGAATCTCTTGCTCAGATTTTTGCTAAAAGAATAACGTAATGGCTAGAACTAATTTGATCTAGAGTGTTTGAATGAAAATAAAATCAACCTTTGATAGTTTTCTTGTTTCAGAGAAAAATGCTCCAGAGAAAAATAAAGAACGGCTGAAAATTTGCATAAGCTGTGTATTTGGGTGTTGGGTGTGACATACACGGCCACAAGCTTGGCCGTGTCATGTGGGTGTGTCACCTTCTGCTTCTCTAGTTTGCTTGTCTTTTGTTCTTACGCATGAGAGAGACACGGCGAAGCTTGTTGGCTGTGTCACTTGACACGGCCAAGCCTGTTGGCCGTGTCACTTGTTGCTATTTCTTTCCTTCTTTTCTTTTCTTTCTTTGATTTCTTTGGTTTTGGTCTTTAGGTGAGACACGGCCAGTGGCTTGGCCGTGTCTCTTGGCCGTGTCAAGCTCTGCCTTCATTTCCTTTGAGGTGACACAGCCAAGCTTGATTTGGCTTGGCCATGTCTTGCTTCATTCATGCTCTTCTTTCTTTGTTTTGATCATCCAAGGGAGTTTTTTGTACTTTAACCTAAATCAAACACTTTAAACAAAAATCAAATGAAACATTAACTAAAAACACATAAACATCATACTAAAAAATAGTACAAAAAATGATCTAAACACTGGGATAAATTAAGGCAGAGGAGTACACAAGCTTCCAAACTTCCTTGAGTTCTAAAAAATGCTGAAATCACTAAATAAACAGCTTAAAACTACCAAAATGCATGAAGAAAATAATAATTATCATAATAAATAAATAGCAATTTGAGGACAAAAACTAATAAAACATATACACATATATATACATCAAAATCAATATTTACAAAATATATATAGAGTTTATACATGTTTGGCAGTTCGTCTCTGATCTTGAAGTCCAAAATCAACACTTCTCAAGGGATCACAAGCCTAGACTCGACTCGGTCTAGCTGAACCCTCCGGTTCAACCGGATCTACCCTGTCACCTGCGCGATGAACCACAATCACGCTAAGCCATAGGCTTAGTGGTACAAACCATGATAACAATATGCTTCAATGTAATGCCAATGCCATACTTTTAAGAATTAGAAATGATACACAAGAATATCTTATTTCATAACATTACATTTCATTATATTATTTGATTGTTTCATCATTCGTGATTCACATTTAAGCAAAGACAAGCATGGGCCCAAAAGAAATTAATATGCCATTCAAATTCTAGAGTTACTATTTTGATCCAATATCACATTTATCAAACTCGTAGGCGAATCATTATCATAATGAGAAACATCTCATATGTAACATCCCAACTAGGCTTCAAGGACTAGGCCCAACCAAGCTTCTAGGGGAGCTAAGCATCAACCCAACTTGGCTTCAAGGACCAGGCCCAACCCAGCTTCAAGGGATTGTTACTTTTAGGCATGCCAGCAATAACAAAACTTTGAAAATTGAATCGCACATAAGGCACACAATTCTTTTATTATTTCATTATCAATTCCATTTTCATTTTCTCATAATCATCTAGGCAACCATGCCCCAATTATTTAATTTGCATCATTATAGCCAACAACAATGGCTTCACATCTCATCATTAGGGTATACATAACCAATTGCATTGTACATACATTTTGAATGATCATTATATCTTTCACATTATGCAAATCATAGCATTAATCAAATGTATCAACAATGTAATAGATTACTTAACACATTTACAACCAAATGTGTTAAGTCCCAAAGTCATGTATATGTATGCAACCATGTAAGATTTGTACTTACCTCAAGAGCAACTCACACCAATCTAACCACTTCCCCTTCCAAGGATCCTTCAACACTTGGATTAAGGAAACTCAATCTCTTCAAAACCTAATCCAAAGGTGATTATACACACTCACTTATAGATACACATAAGATAATAAGGATAAGAGCCAACTAGGGAAAACTCTACACATGAAATGCTCAACAACACGGGTGGGTCCCTGAACGTGTCCTAAACTCACATCACAGAAGCTTTGACACACTCAGTGACATGGGCGTGTCACTGGCCGTGTCAATCCTCCCTCAACACAATAGTTATGACATCCTCAGTGACATGGGCGTGTCATTGGACGTGTCAATCCACCAACAACACAGTAGCCATGACACGCTCAATGACATAGGTGTGTCACTGGACGTGTAAATACTACCTCAACACTGAAGCTGTGACACACTTAGTGACAAGGGCGTGTCACTGGTCTTGTCACCATCCAGAAAATAGAAACATTGACACGCCCAAAGACTTGGTCGTGCCCATGGGAGTGTCAGGCTAAAAATCCTGATTCCAACACCAACAACACCACATCCAACAAACCTCTTTCTTTTACCATCTTCCACTCCAAAAAAAAAACTTAACCAAACACATCAATAAACCATACTAAACTTGCATAAACACCAAAACAACTCAATACATACATCAAACACAAATCACAACCATAATCACAACTCAATCCATGCACAATCCACAACTCTTGCTTTCCTTCACCAAACTTAACCTTTCCTCCAAACCAACCCCAAAATCAAAATCAATTAGACCAAACAACCTCAAGCATAACAAAATCAACCATACACACATCATCAACAACCATACACCAAGCTCAATACACAAACTCAAAAGAAAAGCAAAGAATCAAGTTGAAAACTTACCAAAATTGATGAAAACCCTTAGAATTCCAACTTGATCACTTAAAACACCCTTCAATCTTGAGTTAGGAAATCACAAAACCCTCTCTTCCTTGGTTGATAATGGTGGCCGGCTCTTGAAGAAAGAAAGAAAGAAGAAGATAAAGGAAAAGTCAAACAACTCTCAACTCTTAAACCACAAAATTCTCCAATTAATCTCCACCAAGCAATTATAATAATATAATAACATGAATAACCAAAATATCATCTTGCACTTATTTTAATTTCCATTTTAAAAATAATCAATAAATCTCCTTTGACCTTAAAGTAATATGTTGACTTGTATATGTTGTATATATCTCTATATATACAACATATACACACTCCTCTATCCTTTCTTATCTTCCCACTTAAACATACATATATACTTTATATCCTTTAATCCAATTTCAAAAATAATCATTCCAAAAATTTTAGGGTATAGTTTGGGATATTACATCCTGGTTGCGACCATGATAAGCCAGCTAGCTGCATTATTAGGGAATAGTGTTGAAGCATCTGCTAGTACTAAGAAGCCCAAGGACAAAGGAAAGGCTAAAGTTAGTGAAGTGGCCTTTGATGATGACAAAGTGATGATTGATAATGATGATTGGGTTCGGTATTTTCAAGATTCACAAGATAAAAAGAAAAAAGCGAAGACTATAGGGAAAGCAACTATGGAAAAGACTGAAACATCGAATGTGGAGAAAATTATTGTTGACTTATAAAATAAGTTTGAAAAGAAGCTGAGGTTGATGAGATGTCAGAAATAGACAAGCTGTTTGAACAAGATGAGGAATCCCCTTATAAGTTCAAGATACCTTCCTTTGCTAAGGTCGATGGAACTGGCAATCCTCATCTTCATGTCAACCAATACATCCATGTAGTCTGCTCGAGCTACTAAGGCTCAAATTCTAAGTTACTTTATTCTCTCATTAGATCCTATTGTGCACAATTGGTTCAACACCTTAGAGGAAAAGTACTCAAAAGAACTAGGATTTATTGTACAAAGCCTTCATTTAGCAATATAGGTATAATGTTGAACTGGAGGTGACCCTGATGGAGGTGGAAACTATCAAACAAAATCAAAATAAGATTTTCTTGATTATGTGAAGAGGTGGAGAAATGAGACTACACTACTTAAGAAGAGACCATATGAGTCCAACCATATTAGAATGATAGTAATGGGTGTCCTACTCAATCTGCAAGAATGGATGTCTCATACTCTTATTATGGATTTCAAAGATCTCCTTCAAGCTGGCTTGCAAATAGAAGAATGGGAAAGAGAGAAGAATCCTTTTTCTAGAAGAAGAAATGATAGGGGAGTTATCAGTTTGGCAGTCAGGGTACAAAGAAGTTCGTGGATGTTAATACAACAACTGGTCAAGCAAATAAAAGACAATTTTCAGAGTTGGGAAAATCGATGTCCTAGGTTTTCAAAAAGTTGCAGAAAATGGCAATTACAACCATTGGCTCTCGACCTTTGTTGAATCCTCAGCCATCAAGCTTTGATTCCAAGGCCTTTTGTCAATTCCATCAAGTGCAAGGTCATGAGAAAGATAGATGTGTTCACTTAAGGCATTAGATCCAAGATTTGATTGATAGTGGCAAGTTGCCTGAACCCAATAAAACCAACATTAAAAGAAATCTATTGCATTAGTTTAGAAGAGTGCCACCGCTACCGACCTTCATGGTAGAATGAGAATTGATGGAAAGTTCTATCTTGTCATCATTTCAAGATGTAGATGGAGGAATTGTGGATGAGGAGGTGATGACCATTTCCCCTGACATGTCCAAGTAGATGAAGCACCAATGATAATAATTCAACAAATTTTCTTAGGCTTGAGTGCTACTTATTTTATTTCTACTAACTTTAATAGTTTTATAACAATTATGATTATTTGAATAAATTACTTTTATTAAATTTTTATTGGTCTTTGTTCATTTTGATGCTCAATCAATGATGAGTCTAGCTTGATATTCATAAATTAGTATATCTATGAATCACGATTTGAATGACTTTACTAGGTGAGGGAGTTGTTCTACAGCATCGCGCTGAGTATGCTTACTTAGAGAGGGTTCCTACATAATTACCTTTGTCTTGGTCTTAGTCGATCTGAGAACATGCTTTGATGAACTTTTAAGACAAAATTGGACTTTTCTTATTTAAGGGAGAGATGATCTAGGCATTGTTTGGTTAGCCAACAACTAGTATCCACCCTTTTTAATATCAATCCCTAATTTGATCCCTTGGGCCTTCATAAGTTTTTAGCTTGCTTTTTATTGGTTGACAAACCACGTAACCTACCATGAGCTATTGTTACACTCTTAACAAGTCTAATAATCAATGAATTACTGAGAGGAAAGAAAAATAAATAAAGTGTATATTACAAAGACCATAAAGATAGTTGAAGTTTACCTAAACTAAATTTAATATCTTTGATCTCTTTCATCATTGAGATAAAGTTAGGACAACAAAGAATCCATCCTCCCTGAAGTAGACTCACTCTACTCCATTCATCCATAGTCAAAGACATAGAATGGTACAAATAAGATAACTCTCTTAGAGCTAGGACAAAGTAAAGAAAAAAGGAAAAAGAAAGAGAAAAGAAAAGAAAAGAAAAGAGAAAAAGAGAAAAAAGAAAATAAAACCCAAAAGGGTGGTTTAGAAAGCCAATAGAGTTTCTTTTACCTGAAGCAATAGAAGACTTCTACTTTACGAGGACAAATTGACTTGAATTGGTCTTGCTCAACCAAAGACTCAAATGGAATAAGATAAATAAGAGAAAGACCATCTTTCATTTTATCTAACAAACTCCAAGTTCGCAATCTTGAAAGTCTTGATACTTGATATTCCAAAGGTAAAAGGATAGAATAACGGTCCTAAGTTTTTGAAAAAGGAAAAGATCAAGAATTTTGCTAAATGATGGAAGAACATTCAAGCCCTATTTTTCTTTTCATGAAGATAAATGCCTAGAAGAATGAAATGGTGCCTAAAATTTAAGAATGCTTCCAACAACATACAGCTTCAATAAGGAAGTTTATAGTGTGAGGGTAAATGTCAACAGTAACACATCAGCTCCAATCTAAAAATAGCCTTTGCTTAACCCATATCCCTTATAGACCCCATTTTAAGCCTATTAAAGACATGTTGATCTCTCTTGGTAGGTAGAGCCTATTAGTAGAGATTGTTTGAATAAGTATGCATATGAGATAGACAATATTCAAACTCAACAAGACCTCTGGCTAAGTAATGTGCATGTGCCTATCTGAAGTGCAACAACTCTTGCTTAAATTGAATTGATTCCTGAGTTTACAGATATATTAATTTGGAAAATTGAGTCCTGAGGTATAATGTCACTAACCTGACAAGGTCAAAATGTGATTTTCAAAATTAAAAAAAATTAATTAAAAAAATGTGTGCTTTTTTCATAACAAGCCTTCAAGTTTTGGGAAGTGTGTTGCACTGTCAAACCTTAAAGGATATAATGGGAAAATGTGGCTAATGAAAGGACCACTTGCAAGGTCATGAAGAAGTTGCTAATCAATAATTGGGTCCCTTTACTCATTCTTTCTTCTATTGTTCCAATTCAAGGCCTGAATGAGTATCTAAAAGGAACCAATTAGAGCGCTTCAGCTAATCACCTCAGTCTATAAGTTAATGAAACCACTGTAAGTATCACTCATGCATATCATACATACATGAGCATATCACATTGCATTTTGTTGCCATTTGTTGCCTATGCTTTGAAAACAGACACACAATGAAGTAAACAACCAAAAGCAGATATGAAATCTGGGGGCATGAAAAGGCCATTACAAAAAGAAAGAGAAGATGCATGCTTGTGCAAAGAATCAGACAAAATATAGACATCAGTCAGAGCCTACATTGGTTTGTGCCTACATAGGAGGCAAAACTTATCCTTGTCAATTTTTTAATTTATATATAAAACATTTTTAGTCTCCCCTTCAATTTTTTGCCATGCAAGGGCAATGCGAGGGTATGATGGCCAAAAATAGTTAAATAGCTAAATTTTATGTAAAAGTGAAAAGTAAAGAATCCATTTAAGAATAGAATAATAAGATCAGAACACTCAAATGAATAAAGATATAAAAGATCAAAGATCAGGGTAAAGGTCAAAGAGATAAAGATCAGCTCAATCAAGCTAGAAGAGCCGAAGTTGAGGCAAGACAAAGGCCCATCCCCAAGAATACAAAATCAAGATAAAGATTCATTTCTGTCAAAGGCAGCCATTTTCAAACGTATTTGTTGTGGCATCCACTACCCAGCCTATATTGGATTTGTTGAAGTATCCTGATAGCACAATCTCAAGCCTATATTGGATTTGTTAAACCAAGGTATTAGAGTCGGTTCATGGATTTCATTGGGATATTAGAATAGCTCGATTGATGTTTTCACTCACCCAGATATTAGAATTGCTTGGTGATTTTATTGAGATATTAGATTTGCTCGATAGACCCATTGGAATATTTGAGTTGCCCAATGACACATTGAGATATGAGAGTCGTTCAACAGTTTTATTGTTTGGTTATCATGATATTAGAGTTTCCTGATGAACCCTTTGTGATATTTGAATTGCCCAATGACCCATTGAGATATTAGAGTTGCTCAATGGTTTTGTTGCTTGGTCATTTAATCAGTATATTAGAATCCCCTGATGAACCTATTAGGATATTAGAGTTGCCCAATAATCCATTGAAGTATCTAATCCAGACTCGGGTCTAGAACCCAAACCAATCTCGAATTTAGAACCCAAAATCCAATGTTGAGTTGAGTACTCAAATCAAATCCAACATCGGGTCGAGAATCCAAATCCTGCATCGGGATAAGAGCTCAAATCCAGTCTTGGATTGAGAACCCAATCCAATTTTGAGTCGAGACAAATTCAATCTCGGGTCCAGAACCCACCCTTATCCAAGGTCAGCTTAAAGTCATATTGCTTTTCACTCTCTTCTAACTAAGTCTCAAATCATTGAAGCAAGGGACAAAACTGTAGACCTTTAATTTTGGCACATATTAAATTCAGTCCCAATTAAAAAGGGTCTGGTACAATTTTAGAAGCTTAAACCTTATCTAGTGTAATCTTAAAAGTTTAAACAGCTTGAATTAAGTCCAGATTAATTTTAGAAGCCCAAAACAAAGATGAACCAACTTGATATGATCCAAACCAACTTATTTCGACCTAAAAGCTAGATGCCATATCGAATTGGAGAGCCAATTCAACATGGGCCAAAGTTCATGTCGAATTGCACTTGCCAATTTGACATAGATAAGGCTCTATGTCGAATTGGCAAGGCCTTTGGCCCCAATTTTGAAGAAAATATAATTTTAATTGGAAATCCAAATTGAGCTCAGACTTAGCTCAGTATTCACTAGTTTTAACCTAGTTTATTCTTATAAATAGGAGGCTTAATAATTAAACAAATGGATGGACACAATTATTAAAAGTAAGGATTATCAAGAGAGAGCAACAAAAAGATGACAAAGAGAAAAACAAAACAACCTATTAGCAATAAGCAAGCAAAAATCAATACACAACAATTATCCCAATAATTGTTTGACTCAACCAATACTATAATTGATTAAGGCAGACCCCAAGCTTTGCTCAAACATTCAACTTTGGTAGAGTCTTCAATGCAGGTCTAGTTTTCTAAGTTCAATTTACTCATCCAATAGTTGCAATTCTCCTTTAAAACATCATCAAATAGTTTGAGTATTGAGAATTTTATTTCATCCAATGGCTTGATCATCCAATATTTATTTGTTTTAGATTTATAGTATGCTTGTTCATCCAGTAGCAATTCATATATCCCGTTTATGTATTTATCCAAATTAATATGTAGTGGCCATGAGTTTGTGCATATAATAACCAAACATTAAGCATCAAATCTTATTTGTATGTTTTTAAAACCAAAACCCTAATATTGTTTTCGAAACCATAAAATGCTAGTTTTATCCCAAAAAACCCTAGAAACCCTCATTCATTAATAAAACCTAATTTTGCATTTTTTAACTTTAGTTCATTAGCAAAACCCTAATTTTATAACAAAACCCCGCAAGGGGTGCTGCCTCCTTGACCCCCGCCTACTAATTAGCTAGCTAGACCACTGCACACGACCCCTCGTTAATTGGGTCAATATTTATTTGTGGATTATAATTCTTTGTAATTAACCTTAATTTCCTTTTATTAAACTCTAATTTATTATTATTTTTATGATGATTAAACTATATGCCTATACTACATATTTTATTATGAATGATTGAACTATGTTAATATTTATTTATTGGTTGTGTTTTTAAGGATGTAAAAGACATGTTTCCGCTTATGGCTACCTTATTTGTTTTGCTTATATAATTTATTTTATTTTATAGATTTTAGGACAATTGTAAGGGACACATTTCCACCTTTGGGCGGGTGTCCTATTTTATTTAATTATGAGGACATTTGGACATTATAAGGGCATATTTTCATCCTTGGATTGGTGCCTATTTTATGTGGTTTATTTCAATAATATGATGAATGCTTATTTCTTTTCATTACTTGTGATATGGATAACATGATAATAATAAAGAATTCAATAATATTTTGACTAGAAAAGGAGGCCGATTTCAATGAACAAGGCGCTATGGGGGTGCTGGGGTCATTCTCACCTTCCTCATGTGTACCCAACTTTTCAAACCAAATAAAGGGTTGGGGATTCCTTAGGAATAGAGTCATCCACCTTTTCTTTTCTTTCCTAGCCCGTCTGGGTGGCAACACCATTTTCTTTTGGTTTAGGCTTGTGTTCTCTAAGGCCTAGAGCCTAAAAGTATTGTAGTCATAAGAACCATTCTACCAGGAGTGGGGAAAAAATCCTCGCTCACACTTTGTTAAAAAATTATTTTGAAATATTTGAAAAAGGGACACAATGCTAAAAGATGGTAAGAATAAGCTTAGCATATCTGTATGTGAGACTTAAAAATTATAAACTTGGAATGAAAAGGACAAGCATTGATGGGTGCAAGAATTGCAAACAAGACACTTATAAAGGCAATGACAGACAAGGTTGTTCAAAGATTCAGAGTTGTTGCCTAAAAATAATCCAAAAAGACATCTTGATGATCTTATAACCAAAGTTAGGTACTAGATTTGTTCTAGACTCAGGGACTATTGTAGTTTTGATGTTATATTTTTCTTTTAAAAAGAAAGACTTTAATAATGAAAAATGATATCAACAAAAAATTAATATTTTTCCTGAATATTTAGAAACAAGCATGCATGACACAGAGTTTAAAGCATTTTAAAAACAGAGGATATTTAAATTTTCCAAATACAATCAAAAGAATATGTATACAAAAATTGCTTTTTTATTAATCTTAGATGCAAGCTCTGAATTTCTTTTTTATTTTCCAAAAAGTTCCTAATGTCAAGAATTAGGTACACTTAGGGTCAAACCTTGGGTTCTTTTAATTTTCTAAAGATCATAAAGTGGAGCTTTAGGTATTTCTAAGGACAAGCCTTAAATTTCCTTATTGTTTTCTAAAATTTTTTCCAAAAGTCAAGTTTTAGATATTTATAAGGTTGAGCCTTATATCCCACTCTATTCTCTAAAAACGTTTCTCGTGTCAAGCATTAAGTACTCATAAGTTCAAGCTTTTGGTCCTCTTTAAATTTTCTAGTTCTTAGTGTCAAGCATTAGGTACTCCTAGGGTCAAGGCTTAGATTCCCCTTCTTTTTTTTCTTAAAAGGCCCTAATATTGAGCATCAGGTACTCTTAGGGTCAAGCTTTTCGTTTCTTCTTTGTTTAGAAAAAAAGGGTCCTAATGTCAAGCATTAAGCACTCTTAGGGTCAAGCCCTAGGTTCCATTTTCCTTTTTCAAAATTTCTAAAGTTGAGTTTTAGGTATTTCTAAGGTCGAGTGTAACATCCACACTTTTTTTATACATTGGAATAATTAATATGGATGATTAATTAAGTATGTTGGAAGAGAGAAAAATAAGATATATACTTAATATATATACATATAGCATATATGATGTGTACATAAAATATACATTACATATACATATACATAAAGATATGTATAACATATAAATAAAAGTATAAATGAAATATAAATATATATAATAATGGGCGAAAGATTAAAATTAAAGTAAAAAAGAAGAAAGCAAGTCAAAGAAAGAGAATAAATATGTGTATGAGAATTAAAGTGCAAAATAAATAATTAATTAATTTAATTAATATATACGGATAGTAAAAGAATGAGAGAAAAGAAAAGAGGACTTCATCTTCTTCTTCATCCAAGTTAGCCATAATTCTTAGAGAGAGAAAGGGAGAATTTTTTATTCTTTAATCTTTAAATTTTTAAAAGAATTTTCAATAAATCAAGTTGAAAAATCAAGAATTCAAGTAGTTCTTCTTTTAAACTTGTTTTTATTTAATTTTAAGGTTATGCTTGAAATGGTTAGAGAGAGAAAGTTATTTTAAATGGTTAAAATTGATAGTAATGAAGTTAAAATGATGAATAAATGGTGATTTATTGATTAATTAGTTAAAATGCTTACTTAATGAAAGTAGGTTTATGGGATGGATAAGTAGAAATTAGGGTTTCAACATGGATGTTTGTAATTATGGTAATGGGTTGATTTATTGTTGTTTTAATATATATATGATGATTTTATGGTTGAAAATTGAATATGAGTGGGCTGTGATGAAGTCAAAATTTGGGGGTAGATTATGTAAAATTAGGGCTTTAGATGGAAGTTGATATAATCATAGAAATGAGTTATTTTGTTGTTATTTTGATATGTAAGTAATGAATTTATGTTTAAATGTTGGAAATAAGTTGGGTAGGATGAGGTTTGAATAATATAGTTAGTGGTGAAATTAGAGTATTATTGGGATTTTGAAAGGAATTGTGTATTTAATGAAAGTTTAATATAACTTAACTATGGAGGTGATTTTATTGATTAATTTGGGCTTATTGTTGGGTTTATGTATCCATAGGTAAAATTGGTAAAAGTGGTGGAGCTTAGGGTTTTGGCTTGGAAAGAGGTTTGGAGTGGATTTAGAAGCAAATATATTTTACTAACTTGTCTTTTCTATAAATGTTATTTGGCATAATGTATAATATGGGTTGTTAGTGTGTAATGTGGAAAGACATGTGTCATGTAGTAAGGAAAGAATACATTTTAGCTCACTTTAAAGAATAAACAATATTACCTAATGTGACAGTATTTCTGAATTTATGTGTTGTTACTAAATTGATGGTTAATTGCACAATGTGTTAAGAATATGTGAATGAGTCACATTGTGAGTGTGGCTCATGGCTGTGCATTTTGTGAGAGAAATGGTTAATGTGGTGAAATGTAAGGTGATCATTTGGGAAAAAGATGTAATAAAAATAACAAGAATATATGATAATGAGATGAAATGTATAAGTGATCAAGGATTGAGTTGATCACTTGAAAAGTATGAAAAAAGTGTTATTGTGTGCAGATCTTATAAAATTACTTGTCCAATAATAACTTGTCCAATAATGTTGAGATTGATTATGCATGCACTAACAGACTTAAGCAAAGCTAGGTCCTGAGATTGAGCTAGGTTTTTGCTCATGAGATATATGATGGTTGCATGGTCAGTATAGACAATGACTTTGTACCCCCAACAAGTATGATATGAATTTTTCTAGAGCAAATACTATAGCAAGCATCTCTTTCTCTATTGTGGCTTAATTAATTTGAGCTTCTTCAAGAGTTATACCTGTATAGTAAATAACATGGCTCTGTTTATCTTTCTTTTAACTCAAGATGGCTCCAATTGCATAATCACTCACATCACCCATGAGTTCAAATGCAAGAGATCAATTTGGTGGTGAGATGGTAGGAGTTATAATGAGGGCCGCCTTTAATATACTAAAAGCAAGTAAACATTCATAAAAAAAAAATTAAAAACAACATCTTTGTTTAATAATTCACGCAAAGGTTTAGCAATTTCAAAAAAGTATTTTATAAAGTGCCTATAAAACCTTAAATGTCTCAAGAAATTTTGAATTCCTTTAACATTGGTTGGTGGTAATTTTTCAATTACTTTTACTTTAGCATGGTCCTCTTCAATTCCTTTTTGAGACACTTTATGTCCCGATATAATGTGTTCTCGTACCATGAAATGTGTGAGCAGGGATTTTCGCCCCCTGTAACACCCTATACTCTATATAAGTACTATACATATACCTTGTATACATACAATACGTATATAAAATATAAGAATGTCACTTTTCATTACAGATTAAAACCTTTACCTTAGTTCCAAACAATAATACATTTTATTTAAAGAACATTTACAAAATCATTATACTTTTGATGATATTACATATATATAAATTACCTTGTCTTTTCCAAACTTCATTTAAGTATATATATACATTTTTATCAAATATAACATAATTAAATTGTACATGTATGCACCACCTTCTAGTTGGTCTCGAAATACTCTTACCCTTCTCGTGGCATAACGGTTTGACTCTCAGATCAACCATCTACTCACCTGCGCGATTTACATAACCGCGCTAAGCTCAAAAGCTTAGTAGTACAAATAAATATTTAAAATATACATTACAGAAAAATCATACTTCATATATTAACATCATGTATTATCATTTTCTTATCATGTTTTCCCTTTTCAATGCACTCTTCATATATTTCCACTAATCTCATAATTTATATACATATACACATATATCATTACAACAAACCACAATTCAATAACTTATCAGAACCTTCATGAAATAATACTCACAATTTCCACATCCATATACATATTACACATCATTTTGTATTTTCATAATCTCATCATTCAGCATAGTTTCTCAAGCCACATTCATTTTCAATAATTAGCTTATGTATTGTAATCATCTCATTCCATAATTATCATCATATATCTCATAACATTTTATCTTATTCCATAATTCACATTAAAGTAAAGACAAGCATGGGCCCAAAGAAACTAATATGCCATTCAACTTTCAGAGTTAATGTTTTGGTTCAATTATCACATTTATCATCCCAAATAGTCTTCAAGAACTAGGCCCAACCAAGCTTCAAGGGGAGCGAAGCATGCTAAGCATCAACTCAACTTAGCTTCAAGGACCAAGCTCAACCCAGCTTCAAGGGTTTGTAACATCCCAACTAGGCTTCAAGGACTAGGCCCAATCAAGCTTCAAGGGGAGTTAAGCATGCTAAACTTCAACCCAACTTGACTTCAAGGACCAAGCCCAACCCAGCTTCAAGGGATTGTTACTTTTAGGCATGCCACCAATAACAAAACTCTGAAAATTGAGTAACATATTAGGCACACAATTCTGTTATTATTTCATTGTCAATTCCATTCTTATGTTCTCATAATCATCTAGGCAAACATGCCCCAAATATTTCATTTGCATCATTATAGCCAACAACAATGGCTTCACATCTCATCATTAGGGTATACATAACCATTTGCATTGTACATACACTTTAAATGCTCATTATATCTTTCACATTTCATATTTCACCTTCATATCCATTAACAATAGTTTCATATTTCATCATTGATATATACATAGCAAATTACATTATTCATATATTTAGAATCTTCAACATACAAATCATAGCACATTTCTCACACATCAACAATATAATAAATTACTTAACACATTTTCCAATTAAATGTGTTAAGTCCCATAGTCATGCAAATATATACAATAATATAGGGTTTGTACTTACCTTTAAGAGCAACTCACACCAATTCCAAACTCCTCTTCCATGAATCCTTTAACATTTGGATTAGGGCAACTCAATCTCTTCAAAACCTAATCCAAAGGTGATTATACACACTCACTTAGAGATACACATAAGATAATAAGAATAAGAGTCAACTAGGGAAAAATCTACACATGACACGCTCAACAACATGGGCGTGTCCCTAATCGTGCCCTAAACCAGCAACACAGAAACTTTGACACACTCAGTAACACGGGCGTGTCACTGGACGTGTCATTCATTCTGCCTCAAAGAAACATTGACACGCCTAACAACACGGGCGTGTTCATGGCCGTGTCAATTACTTTATCTCACAGTAGCTATTCAGTGACATGGCCGTGTTAATGGTCGTGTCACAAACGTTAAACTCAGCACTGTTGACACGCCCAATGCATTTCGAACTCTCATCCATGTAAACACAATCACTCCAAAATCCATACCACAACACCCTTAATCAACATCTTAGTTTATATTCATAAATCACCTATCAATTCAACACTTATATAACTTTAACATATCATAATAATAATCATTATATACATCATCCATGTATCAATTACTCAATTCCCCAACTCATTTATACTAAACCCTTACTAAATAATTTCAACAACTCATCATCATCCTCACAAATAACCATATTATCATCATCTAAATACCAATTCAACACATATATATACTTCAATATTTCATTATCATCATCTTCACACACTAACCATATCAAATATAAACTCAATCTATAGAAATCAACACAAGGAAAAGAATACTTGAATTCTTTGCCAAATCTTCAATATCCACCTTCAATTCTCTTAAAGCCCTTATGAATTTGATGTGTATGTGAACAAAATCACACCTCTCTCTCTCTCTCTCTCTCTCCCACATTCTAGAGGATGAAGAAGAATAAGAAAGAAAGAAAATCTTCTCTTCCCTTTTCAAACTTATCTTATATATATATATAATAATAATATAATTAAATACCCCTAAAAATTCTCCACCACAATATTTGTCCTTCCCTTTGACTTTCTTTTCTTCTTTTTCTCTTGTCATTATTGTTGTCCCAAGATGGAAACCAAGAGGGGGGGTGAATTGGTTTCCTCAAGAAATGATGGCAAATTAAAACTTCAACAAATAAGAAATGTAGAAGATGTAGAAGATTGAGTAGAGAGTAGAAAAATCAACACAAGAGATTTATAGTGGTTCGGATTCAACAATCCTACATCCACTCCCCAACATCAATTGGGTATTCCACTATACTTGAAGTTTTACAAGCTCACTTCCAACTTTGGTGTTTTTACAAGCTCACACCTAACTTGACAAGTGTTTTACTAAGGCTAACACTCAAACCACTTATAAGAGTTTTACTAGGCTCACTCTCACAACCTTACAATTGGTGTTTTAATGGCTAACACTCAACCTTACATGAAGAGATAAATAGATGAAAGCTTAAGTAAATAAATTGCAAGAGTTTGGACAATATTAGTATTTATTCTCTTGCTAGAAGACTTATTTGAGGTGGTATTTATAGGCCTCAAACCAGTTCTGCCCCTTGGTGAAGTGGGTAGAAAAGTGCAACTCCAACAGCCACAAAATCTTCTTGGATTTTTGTGTCAGACTGTTGGTGTGGTCGCGCACCACCTTTGGATGGTCGCGCATCCTGGGATGGTCGCTCATCACCTTTGGGCTGTCGCGTATCTGTTTGTGCGGTCATCCCAGCAATCTAGTGCGGTCGCGCAATTCAAATCTCTAACGGCTACTTGACACGTGGCATCTTCTTATTGGTTCTTTAACTAGCCGTTGAAGCCCACCAACGGCTTTATAAATTTAGTGGTCGCGCAGCCACATTGGGCAGTCGCGTATTGTCTTGCATCGAGTCATTCACCGCTCCATGCCACCGTGAACCTCTCTGTCAAACCAAGACAGTTTGGATGGTCGCGCAACCCCTTGGGGCAGTCGCACATTCTTGGATGGTCGCGCACACCCTTGGGCCGGTCGCGCATCCCTTCAAAGACAGATTTTCAGCACTTAGGAAATCTTCAAATTTCTTTGCATTTCAGCTCATTCTAAGTTGCTTTCCTGCCATATAGACACTCATTGAAGCCATTAGATCACTTCAATTTGTTTGCCAAGATCAAAAACAAGATTGACCTAAATCTAGGTCAACAATTATTGTCATTATTATTATTATTATTAATTATTTATTTATTTACAATTTACTTTTCCTACACCAATATATACATCATGTATATGTGATGTATATGTTGCTATATATATGTCTTATATATTGTATTTATATTTCCCATATTTTTCAATTACAATATATACATATCATCCTTCATATATATCTATCTCTTATACTATCTTCTTTACATACTTCACTAACATATCCTCTCACAACTACTATTCCAAAGTACACCAAAAATCGGGGTATTACACCCCCCCCCCACTCCCGGTGGAATGGTTCTTACGACTTCGGCACTGTTTAGGCTTAGAGCCTTAGAGAAAATGGAGTCACCACCCGGGTAGTCCGGAGAAAATGGAGTCACCACCCGGGTGGGCCGAGAAAAAGAAAGGGGTGGATAACTCGATTCCTAAGGAATCCCCAACCCCTAATGGATTTGAAAAGTTGGGTACGTGTGGAGAAGGTGAGAAATGGCCCAACACCCCCACAATACCCAGTTAATTCAAACCGGCCTCCTTTATAGGTCTTAATATTATAAAATTCTTAAATATAACAATATTATCCATATTACACACAACAATTGAAATATTGCATCATTATATTAAAATCAAAGCAATGTCCAAACGAAGCAAATAAATGGACACCAATCCGAAGATGGAAACATGTCCTTACATCATCCATGTCTAAACTAATAGGACACCCACCAAAAGGTAGAAACATGCCCTTTACATTGGTCTAAAATATAAAAACCATTTAAATTACATGATATTTAACTAATGAGGTACCCACAAAGTGGAAACATACCTCTTACAACATTTGGAAATCAAAATAAATCGATAAAGGTAAATAACCATTCATCATAATTAAATCATTCATCAAAGATATTAAACATCAATCAAAATATATAATAAACATTCATCCATGATAAATTAAATAAATTAAGCATTGAAATTAAATAAATCAACCATCAAAGCATATAATAGACTATATAATCAAATCTAAAAATAAAGCAAGTAAAGATACAAATTAGGGTTTACTGTTTCTATTTAAAGTTCTTTAATTAATATTTAGGGCTTTGGGATTTTAGTATTATTAGGGTTTATAATTCTTAGCTACTGTAAAGGTTTAGGAAAATTGAAATGGATTAGGGATTTATAACTTTAAGAAATTAGTAAGGTTCTTTGATTGGTCAAATTAGGGTTTGAGGGGTAAAATTATGAAATTAGGGTTTTAGAATCTTAAGATATTAGGTTTATAATTCATGTTTATTGGGTTGTGATTTTAGGCTTACTGTATTGAGTTTTAAGGTTTGGATTTATAAGATTTTAAGGTTTTAAGAATTAGGGTTGAGGAAAATTAGGGTTTACCATATTAGTTTTGAGAGAATTAGGGTTTTTGGTATTTTAGAAAACATATTTGGTTTTAAGATTTAAGAAAATAGTTTAAAGTTTTATAAAAGTAATTATGATTTTTAGAAACTGTAAGTAGGTTAGAGTTTGGAGATTTAAAAAAACATTTGGAATTTTTGGAAAAAAGTTAGAGGAAAACAATTTAGGGTTTTTTTAAAGTTTTTGGAAATAGACAAAATGATTTAAGGTTTTTGGAAACAAAAGAAATGAATTAGGGTTTTTAAGGTATTTGGAAATAGGTAAAATGATTTAAGATTTTTGGAAACAAAAGAAATGAATTAGGGTTTTTAAGGTATTTGGAAACAGAAGAAATCATTTAGGTTATTGAAACGAAGATCAATGTTACTACATATTTATAGATCAAAGTTTTGTGTGTATATTCTTATGAATCAAAGAAACAAAGCTACTGTGATAATGAGTAATGTATAATTAAGGATCAAACCTGCATAGTTGGTTCCACCAAAAAGTTGCCTTCTGGATGAACAAAGACAAAGGCAAGGTTGCTGCCTTTGATGGATTGATTGCTTCTTCTTGCTCCTCTCAAATTTGATGTCCCCATTTTTTTGTGTTTTAAAGTGTTATTTATAGGAAAATTTATAAGATTAATTCTAATTGTTTAAGGAAACTAAGATTAATTAGGAAAAGAAACCAAAACCAAATAGAGTTTGGTTTCGAAAAAAATTGCGTTGGAAAATTTCGCTGGCAAAATTGCTAGTGTTGGCTAGAAACTGCGAGGCGAGGTGCGAAATTGAGAGAGCTAGGCAGGAGAATTGGTGCAGCCAGCCAATTTTTCCGCAGGAATTTCCTACGGCAAAATGGCCTAAGGCCATTTCGCCCGTAGGAAATTCCTGCAGGAAAAATTGGCCTTGGCCAATTACTTTCAGCGACGAATTTTTCGTCGCCGATTTTTATTTTTATTTATTTATTTATTATCATTTATTATTATTTTATTTTATTAAATATTATAAAAAAATAAATACTAAAATAAATATTATTTAATTAAAATACCACAAAAATTATTTTGGACTATATAAAAAATAACGGACCGGACTAGGTCAAAAATTAAGGGTTTACAAAATGGCACTTTTCCCAATTAAGGACAAGGATAGTTTCTTCATATCTTCTTAAAAATTGTTCCAGATGTTGCAAACAACTATCAAAAGTAAAACCATAAAAGGTAAAATCATACATAAAAATTTCAACAATTAGTTATACAATTAGAAAAGATGGCCATCATGCATTGTTTAAATGTGTCTAGTACATTGCACAATCCAAAAGAAATCCTGCATAAGCATAAGGACATGTGAAAGTAGTCTTTTCTTGATCTTCAAGAGCTATAGGAATTTGAAAGTAGCATGAATAACCATCTAATAAACAAAAATAAGCATTTTTCACAAGTCTTTCTAGCATTTGATCAACAAATGGTAAAGGAAAATGATATTCATGAGTTGCTTTATGTAGTTTCCTATAATCCATACAAACCCTCCATCCTGTAACTGTTCTAAAGTCATTCCCCCTTTTTTTTGTACAACATGATCAGGACTTACCCAAAGACTATTGAAAATGGGTTAAATTATTCCTGCGTCTAATAACATAGTCACTTCTGTTTTAATAACCTCTTTCATATTTTGATTTAATCTTCTTTGTTGATCTATTACATGTTTAACATTTTCTTCTAATAATATTCTATGTATAAAAATTGATGGGCTAATTTCCTTAATAGTTGATATAGTCCAACCTATTGCTCTTTTATATTTTCTAATCAACTCCAAGGTTTCAATCACTTGATCTTCAGATGATTTAGCATTCACAATTATAAGCAATGAATCATTTGGTCCGAGAAATTCATACATGAGATGACTAGGAAAAGGTTTCAATTCTATTTCCAAAGCTTTCTCAATATATGGCGGGGGTAGAGGCTTACTTTTTTCATTTTCTTCAAATTTCTAAAAATGCATGATTGAAGTTGCTTCTAAAGCTAAAGCATGGTCTTGATTTTCATTGTTTGAAGTGGAACTTTTGCAATACAAGCTTCTAAGTGATCTTTAAAAATTCTTGTTCAAACAATTGTTGAACACATTCATCAATGATATTAATTCTAAAATAATCATCCATAAAAGCAGGATTTTTAGTAGCTTTATTCAAATTAAATTCTACTCTTCCATCTCCTACTTATGGAGTAAACTTTCCGCCATTGACATCAATCATTAATCCTAAGATCCCAAGAATGGCCTTCCAAGGATGAGTGGTATTTCTACATCTTCATCCATATTAAGATTAACAAAATCTATGGGAATGTAAAGTTTATCCACTTTCATAAGAACATCTTCAACTTTCCCAATTGGGTATTTGATTTAGCGATCTACTAATTGAAGAGACATTCTTATTGGTTGGAGTTGGGTGACGCCAAGTTTCTAGCAAATTGAACTAGGAATTAGACTAACATTAGCACCTAAATCACATAAGGCTTTATGAAAATCTACTTCACCAATAGTACAAGGAATAGAAAAACTCCCTAAATCTTTTAGTTTTAAAGGAAGCTTATTTTGGATTATGGTGGTACATTCTTTCATAAGTACAATCATGGCATTGTCTTACAGATTCCTTTTATTGTATAGCAATTTCTTGAGGAACTTTACATAATTTGGCATTTGTGCAAGTGCTTCTTGTTGCGCTTAAATCAACACTATTACAAAGCGGCACTCGCAAGTATACGAGGCTATTGTAGTGACGGTGATCGCCCCAAAGTCGTTTCCCAAGGAAGGACTTGCATGTAATAGTTCAATTAACATAAAATTATAAACTCGATTGTGAGATTTGATTGGTGAAGTATAGTTAACCTTAGAAATGAAAACGATTGATTTTATGCAAGAGAAATTCAATTATGGAAATGATGCCTAGGGTTGTAGGTCTATTTAATCAAATGTTCAATTATCCAATTATCCATTAATATAACCTTGCATCTTAATTTGTTTCTTAAGATTAATTAGTCAATTATCAATTCACTAGTTCTCACATTTATGAATTAACAACAACCAATTATTTAACATTAGCAAATTAATAAACCCTAGAACTTATATTTCTAATTCATTCTTAGGGTAGTCAATTGCATAGTTCCGATATTAAACTTCTCCTCTCGGTCCATCATTCAATATTAAGTAATCAATAGTTGGCCAATCTATTAATTTACCTTTAATTTCAATGCAATTAACATATAATAAGGCATATCAATGGAATCATCAAATCAAATCATTTAATCAAATATACTACAACCCCAAGCATGAGTAATTTAGCTCATCGTCTTCTTTAAACAAATACTCAATTCAATATAAACCAAATCAAAGTTATACATTGCAATATTAATGTTCTTAATACACAACAACAAATAAGAAATGGAATAAAAGAAAGAGTTAGAAAAACCCCTTTTTGAAGATGCTAAAAATCGGACTCTCGTCTCTTTCGTGGCTCCTTCTTGGTGCGTGATGATGAACTTCCAGCTCTCTTGAACAAATGGTTCTCTTCTTGAAGGAGTAGATGATAGCTTTCTCAAATTCTCAACTCTCCAATCAAGCCTCTTAAAACCCTAAATTCTCAAGAACTAATAACTCACTTCAAAACCTACAATTGTTTTTGCTCTTGGTGTGTAAAAAGAATGGGTGATTGAAGATGAGGGAGTGGTCTTGCTCTCTCCAGCAAGAACCAACGAAGAAGATGAGGAAGATGAAGAACAAGGTGATGTGTGTAGAGAATGTCCACTAAATTTATTCAAAAAAATCCCCTTTTCTAATCCCCATGCTCTTCCACTTTGAATTGTTTAAGACACCCTTCATGCCTTGTCTCCCACTTACTAATTTCTTTATACCTTTCTTCCATAAAATCCTCCCACTTTTCACTCTTTTTTATTCTTTTTGTCACCTACTAAAACACACCAGCTCATTTCTCATGCAAGCCAGCTAAGGACCCAGGGTTTCTTTCTTGGGGGACACGGCCAAGCTTCTGGTCGTGTCCCATTCTGTATGCTTTGCCCTTGTGAGACACGGCCAAGGACACGGCCGTGTCATGTGACACGGCCAGTGTCCTGGCCGTGTCCAGTGACGGTGTCTGTCTCTGTGTATTTCTTTTCTTTCTTTGCTCTTTTGTTCCTTTGGAGAGACACGGCCAGTCTCATGGCCGTGTTCGCTACTGGACTTGTTTCCTTGAGGGACACGGCCAAGCCATGTTAGTCCTGGCCGTGTCTCCTAATTTTCCTTATTTCTGCTTCTTTTGATGAAGGACACGGCCAAGCCATGACAAGCTTGGCAGTGTCACTTGATTTTCTCCACAAATTCCACCAATTTTGATCAAGTGGCTCCATCGAATGTACTCCAACCTAAATCGACAGCTTCAAACAAACTTAAGTGCAATTTAACATGAAAATTAACTTAAAATCAACATAAACATCATAGAAAATATATACAAAATTTATCTAAGCACTTCTGCAAAAGGAATATTTATATGAAGTTGTTTACAATTTCTAAAAATGTTTCTGATTAATTATCCAATTTTTGTTTTTTAAATCTTTGAGGGAAAGGAATAGGAGGCACATATGGTTTGATAACTTCTTTTGGTGTTTCCTTTTCTTTAGTTTCAATTTCTTTTTCTTTCTTATTCTCAATGGTTGGAGTCTTCTTTGGTTAAGGATCATTAAGTTGCAATCCACTCCTTAAGGTTATAGCTTTGCAGTGCTTCCTAGTATTGATCTCAGGTTGGCTTGGTATAGCCCTTTGATTGCAAGTGTTCAAAGAACCTGCAATTTGCCCAACTTGTGTTTCAAGGTTCCCATTTTGAATTGAAATTTGTTCAATTTTTAGTTCAAGCATGTCATATTGCTTCTCAAGCTTTTCAAATCTTTCTGATGTGGATACAATAAACTTTTCTAAGGCAGACTCATTTAATGGCTTTTCTGGAGGAGAGGGGCCTTGATTTTGAGTTCTTATAAATGGAGGTTGATATGATACTTTTTGGTTGTTTTGACCGCCCAATGAGAGATTTGGGTGATTCCTCCATGTCAGGTTGTATGCATTGCCCAAAGAAAAATTAAGACCCCTATTTTGAATGCTGAAGAATTTAACTTGTTCCATGATTAAGCAATATGCAACATGATTTCCTCAGCACAAGGTGATGAAGATGCTAAATTGACTTGATATAATTTCTTGGCTATTGCATCAACATTACATACAAGCAAAGAAAAAATATCAATTTTGATAAACACTAGCTACTCTTTTTGGATTATTCCTTTCTGATGACCAATGATAATTATTGGATGCCATTTCTTTAATTAATTCAAGTACATCTAAAGGAATTTTTTTTTATAATATTGCCATCGATTATTGCATAAATTGTACTCTTGATTGAAGTATTTAAACCATTATAAAAAGTTTGTATCAAGAGCCAATATGGTACTCTATGATGGGGACATCTTTATTGAAGATCTTTGAATCACTCTCATGATTCATATAAAGTTTCTCCATGAAATTGAATGAAAATGGTAATATCATTTCTCAGCTTAGCAATTTTTTATGGTGGAAAATATTTTGCCAAGAAAGATGAAGCTAATTGATCCCATGTAGTGAAGGTGCTTTGTGCTTTTGAAAGTAGCCATCTTTTTGCTTTATCTTTTAATGAAACTGAGAAGAGTCTAAGAAGAACAACATCATCAGAAATGCCATTGATTCTGAATGTGTCACATATCGCTAAGAAAGTGGTTATCTATGCATAATCATCTTTGTTATCCATGCCATGGAAAGTTGATTATTAGTTTAGGTTGATGAGTGAAGGTTCAAGTTTAAAGTTGTTTGCTTGAATGAATGGTCTTGCAATGCTTTATCGAATGATTGCGGTAGGTAGAGCATAATCTTTTAGAGTTCTTGGTTGAGCTCTTTGTGCTTCATTGTTTAGTCCTTCATTATTTCCTCCTTCTATGTCTTCTTCTTCTTCTTTGGATGAATAGATTGGATGTAATATCCATGATCTTGGAGAAGTTAAATAAGTATTTGGAGATATAGATGTTGTATATATCTAATGTATACCTAGTGCATACATAGCATATACATATTATATTATTATTATATATGTTGGATATATATATTGTTATCCAAACCCTTGGCATGATTACTCTATTTTTGATCTTAGGCAATCAAATTGAATTTAACTAACATTTGTATTAAGTTCATTTTGCAAGAAGATAAAATTTTGAAGAAAACTTGAAAGGTACGATCATACCACACTGAAGACCAACTAGACCCTTGATATCAACATAGACATTATTTACACAGAAAGGTTCATGGTGAAGAGTACTTCCAAAATCTCACCATACCATTGGCAGTCTGCTATGACCATTGACAAGTCCAACCACACCATTGATTGTGATAAATGGGAATTCACATGGTAAGTTTCATAGTCAAAAGTAATCCCATTTTCTCAGAGTACCATATAAGTCTGACCAAACCAACACAAATGCCAATCGGACCTTTGAAGAAGAATTTATCCAAAACATCCATTAGAGATCCCGACCAAAGGTACATCCAGAAATTCAATGTACCATGAACATTTCTACAGGACCCGAGGCAAGTTTGACCGAACTATTTAAATATTCTTCGAATCAGAAGCCGATATATCTCCACTCAATTATTGGAAGCCCCATGTACCAACCATTAGAGGAGCATCTGACAAAAACTCAAATATTCTAATAGGACCGGTATTATTTTGACTGGCCTTAATGAAGTACGGCTGGACTATGGATAAGTCTAACCATGAAAATGATCTGGACAAAAATTTAGTTGGAGACAAGAATCAAACATGTTGGCTCCTACTCTAAATGGTTAGTTAAAGACTTGAAGGCTATAAATACCTCAAGAAACTTCATTAAACACCATTAAAAGTTTAAATGTGAGCTTGGAACACTTAGGTTGTTATAGTGAGCCTGGGAAAACACTTGTAAGGGTTACGATAATTGATCTCAAACCATTATAATAGTTTGGTGTAAGCTAGTGAAAATACCAAGTTAGAGTTAAGCTTGTAAAAACTCAAGACTAATGGAACCTTAACAAGTTGTTAAGAAAGTGGATATAGGATTAAGGCAAATCTGAACTACTATAACTCTTTGTGTTCTTTCTTCTATACTCTACTCAATTTTCTTCCCCATCTTCTTTATCTCTTGCTTTAGAATTTTAAATTTACCATCACTCTTCATATTAACCAATTCACCCCCTCCCCCCTTAGTTGTTAATTTGGTATACATATGAGTAAAATATACATTACATAAATATGTACATAAAGGTATATGTAATATATAAGTCAAATATATATGACATATATATAATATATCACACATATATATCAAGTATAAATTGGTGTTGAAAAATTTTTTGTTGTTGTTGTTGTTGTTGATGATGATGATGATGATGATGATGATAATAATAATAATAATAATAATAATAATAATAATAATAATGATGATGATGATGATGATGATGATGATGATGATGATGATGAGAGAAGAAGGAAAGTCAAAGAAGGAAGAGATATGATTGGTGGGAATTAAGGAATTAATTAATTATTTTATATAAGGGATAAAGATGGGAATTAAATGGAAGATAGAAAATTGAAGTTTTAAAATAATTCAAAATTAAATTATTATTGAATGGAAGAAAGAAATTAGAATTTTAAATAATATATAAATAATTATTAAAATAATAAGATAATATATATGTGGATAGTAAAATAAGAAGAAAAATAAAACATACTTATCTTCTTCTTCCTCTTTCCTTCTTCTTAAAAAAAAAAATCTCCATGAGCTAAGAGGGGAAAATTTTTCTTCTCCAATTCATCAAGTTCATCAAGTTTTTCAAAGGAATTAAAAGAATTTTGTAAACAGATTGAGTTTTTAAGTAAGTTGTTATTATTTAAGCTTTGTTTTAGTGGATTTTTAGGTTATGTACTGATAAGGGTAGAGGGAGAAAGTTAATTTAAAATTTTTAAATTGATAGAATTGAAGCTAATATGATGGATATATAGTAATTTAATGAGTAATTGATTGAGATACACAATATTAATGAAACTAGATGTTGGTAATGAATATGTGTGAATAGGGTTTCTAGAATGGATGATGATAAGTATGGCAATGGATGAATTTAATGTTGTTTTAATATGTATGTAATAATTTTATGATTAGAAATTGATTATGATAGAGTTTGGTTAAGTTTAGAGTTATGGACCTATTATGTGAAATTTAGATTTTTAAAAGAGATTTCCATAATCATGGAAGTGAATTGTTTTTGTATTGATGTATAAGTGATGTTTTTATAGTTAAATGTTAAAAATGAGCTTGAAAGAATGAAGTTTGAGTAAGGTGGTAATGGTGAAAATAGTATTTTGGTGGAATTGATGTAAATGTTATTTGAATGATTAATGTAAATTTAAATGGATTGCTAATGCTAAATTGGAACTATAATAGGGTTTAGGGTAGTGTGAGTGGGGATTTCGCCCCCACTCCCATATGGAATGGTTCTTGCAACTTTGACACTGTTAGGCTCAAGGCCTTAGAGAATACAAGCCTAAATCCAGAGAAAATGGAGTCGCCACTAGGACGGGTCGGAAAAAAAAAAGAAAGGGGTGGATAACTCGATTCCTAAGGAATTCCCAATCCTCTATTGGGTTCAAAAATTTTGGTACATGTGGGGAAGGTGAGAAATAGCCCAGCACCTCCACAGTGCCCGGTTCATTGGAACCGGCCTCCTTTTTAGGTCTTAATATTATAAAATTCTTGAATATAATGATATTATCCATAATAACATGCAATTATAAGAGGCATCAAATACTTTATTAAAAATCGTAGCAGTGTTCAAACAAAATAAATAAATGGATACCCATCCTCGGATGAAAACATGTCCTTACATCATTTAATGTCTAAAACTAAATAGGACACCCACCAAAAGGTGGAAACGTGTCCTTTACGTTAATCTCAAAATATGAAAATAATCTAAACTACATAAAGCTTAATTAATGAGGTACCCATAAAGTGGAAACATACCTCTTACATTATCATTACCAAGATAAATAAATAAATAATAATAATAATAAAGAAAACATCCATCCATGATAAATTAAACAAATCAAACATCAAAATCAAATAAATCAATTATCAAAACATATAATAAACATGCATCTAACATAAATAAAGCAATAAATAAATAAATTTAGGTTTACATCTTGAATTAGGGTTTCTTGAAGAAAATTAAGGTTTAAAGGGTTTTAGAGTTCATATTTAAAAACTAGGGTTTAGGGTTTAAGAAAAAGATTATGGTTTTAAATAAAGTAAGTTAAACACAAATACTTATAATACACAAATAAACATTGAACCCTTCGACGAGCCTATACGGTGGGTCAAGGGCAGCGCCCAAGAAAATTTTAAAAACTGGTTTTTAGGGTTGTAGGTTTTGGTGTTGAAAATTGATTTTTAGAATTTTAATAAACAAGTTACTAGGATAATAAGGTTTAATGTTAATTTAATTAAACGAGCTACTGTGTTTATTCTAAAATTAATCTAACCTAGGAATAAAATCATCAAAGTATGATATTATGTATTTAAGACCATTGAAATATGTTATATTGAATTGGTTTAGAGTTTATAGTAATTCATTGGCTCCACCACAATAATTTGTTAGAATTCTAGTTGAGCAGGATAAAGAAAGTATGCTACTACCTTTATAAGATTGTCCGTTTGCTGTTTGAACTTCTCCTTTTATAAGCTGCCTGAAAGTTTGCTCCAATTTAAAAGTTGAAAGCCTGCTTGCTTTTTTCAAAGTCTACCGCTGTTCTAAAAGTTCCAAAAATCAAAAGTCCCTGAATAGTTATTGCCCTATTTTTTGACCATCCCTAGTTCTGAAAGAAAAGTCCTTGTTTTTGCATTTTATCCTGTTATTTATATGAAAATCAAACACCTAATATTAGTTGATTAAGAAAATCTAAACTGTTAAGGAAATAAAATTTAAGAATCGAGATAAACAAGGTTTTATCTAAATTGGCAGGCACTGCTGGGGCGCTGGGGAGTGGGCCATTGCTGGCCATTACGGGCTGCTACGTTGCGAGGATTAGCGAGGATTGTGCTGGGCGAGCAGCAGTTCGCCGCATGCCCTGCAGCATGTGGTTCGTCGATTCGTACAATTTTTAATTTTTAATTTTTATTATTAAAAATAAATATTTAAAATTGCTTTTTTCTCTTTTTTC
Source organism: Garcia nutans (assembly GCA_947685225.1). Classification (NCBI taxonomy): domain Eukaryota; kingdom Viridiplantae; phylum Streptophyta; class Magnoliopsida; order Malpighiales; family Euphorbiaceae; genus Garcia; species Garcia nutans. The sequence goes on along the minus strand of CANTUV010000033.1, from coordinate 17,396,675 downwards.
TTTTAATATATTAAATAATAAATATTATAAAAATCTTTTTGGACTATTTTAAAATTTTGGACTAGACTTGGTCAAGAAATATTGGTCTATAGGTTGAGTAAAGGGAAGTTTCAAAAATCAAAGGGAGTTAAGGTTAAAATTTGAAAATTGGAGGGAATGATGTTTAATTGATATTTAATATCCTAAATGCCTTAGAATGTGATTCTAAATAATTGTAAACATTCACATTTTACATAGGCATTGAGTAGGAGCAAGTTGTCCATACCACATACACTTAAGAGAAGTGAAGGGAAAGTAGTGATTTTTAGCTTGGACATAGCTTAAACTAAAGGTTAGAAAATACTTTGATTATAATTTGTTAAAATGCTTTATTTAGCATATTCATTGTATGTGAGAATATTGATTATGCTACTTTGATGTGTAAATTCACATGAAAAGTGCATAGATAGAAAGTTATAAAATGCACAATGTGTGATTAAATGAGCCATTTTAAGATGGCTAATAGCATTGAAAAATGTGTTTATGGAAAAAGAATTATGCCTACTATAGGACATAATTTGACCATATTGAGGTTGTAGCGAAGAAATTGATGAAAATGGTGAAAAAGTATGGAAACATTATTAAATGATGGGAAAAGTGCAAAAAGAATGGAAAATGACATAATTGCCAAAGTGTTAGAAAAGTGTGAAATTGTATATGATATGTGTGAAACCTTATGTAATATCATTTTTCAGAGTATTGTGTTTGGTGTTATGATATGTCGATGATTGCCTTTGGCCAGATGCTGGACATCATTATTATTATTGCCTTCGGGCCAGACACTGGGCGTCACTATTATATATGTTGCCTTCAGCCCAAACACTGGACATCAATATTATATAATGGGTGTCAAAAATGGTCAAAAATAATATCTCTAGAACTTGAATATTATATAGGGTCGTTTAGGCCCAATGCATGTGAATGTGACATGTGATGGTTTAAGATGAAAAATGCATAAGATTTAAAGTGTAGTTGCATGTCGTATTGTGATTTATGAAAGAAAAGCACTTTACATTATTGTCCTTAAATTTTCACTATTATCAAAGTTTGTACTACTAGGTAAAAAACTTAGCTTGAATTTTCCATTGCAGAACTTTAATTGACCTAACTAGATCTAGAGTCTTTGGATAATTCTTAAAGTTTATCAAGTTTCCACCAGACTAGAGGCCATTGCATAGCATGTAGATGTTTATTTGTTTTAACAAACATATTATGTTTTGTATACATTATGGATCTTATTAAATTGTTATAAGTTTAGTGTTTAGTGTAAGTTAAGTAATGCGAATCTTCAAAACACTATCTATATAATGAAATGAACATGTGATACCATTAATGTTGGATTATGGAAATATTTACTTGGAGATGTGAATGAGTCAATATGTTTTGGGTGTGTGAACTTTTAGTGCAAGTTGTGTATGTTTGAATTTTGGGATTACTCAAATTTCAGATAAAACTCTGGCGAATTTTTCCCCCAAAGATTTTCCTCTAAAATATTATTTTTAGTAATTTAAACTATTAATGAATATATATATATATAATTATTAAAGTACATTTTATGGTATGAAATAGGTTTCTTAAAATTATAGAAATTTTGTAATGACAGAAACTGACATTTTTTTTATTCTATATGTGTATTTTGCATATACCAAGTATATGTATTATACATATATAAGGCATAAGGGTGCTATATAGAATTGTCAATTTTAGAATGAGTTTCTACCAAAGTTTCTTCAGGATTGTGGAGATATGAGAGGACAAATATAAGGGCAAGAATTGAGATTAATGTTTGACTTTAATGGTTTAGTTACTATAGTAGGTAATTTTGAGGACGAAATTATTTAAAGTGGAGAGAAATGTAACATCTATATTTTTGGTATAAATTAGAATAATTAATATGGAGGATTAATTAGGTATGTTGGAAGAAATAAATACAAGATATACTTAATATATACAAAATATACACATATTATATACATTCTATATACATAAAATATACATTACATATACATATGCATAAAGATATATATAACATGTAAATAAAGTATGAATGAAATACATAATTATTGATGGAAGATGATAATTAAAGTAAAAAAAAATTCAAAGAAAAAGAATAAATATATGGATGGGAATTAAAGTGGAAAATAATTAAATAATTAATTAAATTAATATATAAGAATAATAAAAGAAGAAGAGAATAGAAAAGAGGACTTCTTCTTCTTCTTCTTCTTCCATGTTAGGCCAAATTCTTAAAGAGAGAAAGGTAGGATTTTTTATTCTTTAATCTTTAAATTTTTATAAGAATTTTCAAGAAATCAAGTTAGTTTTCAAGAAAAATCAATAATTCAAGCAAGTAGTTCTTCTTTTAAGCTTTTTTTTATTTACTTTTAAGGTAATGTTTGAAATATCTAGAGAGAAAAAGTTGTTTTAAACGGTTAAAATTGGTAGCATTGAAGTTAAAATGATGAATATATTGTGATTTGTTGATTAATTAGTTGAAATGGACAAAATTGTTGAAAGTAGGGTTATGGGATGGATATGTTTCAATATGGGTGTTTATAATTATGATAATGGGTTGATTTAGTGTTGTTTTAATATATTTGTGATGATTTTATGGTTGAAAATTGAGTATGATTGGGTTTTGATGAAGTTGGAATTTAGGAGTAGGTTATGTGAAATTAGAGTTTTGGATGGAGGTTGATATAATTATGGAAATGAGTTGTTTTGTTGTTATTTTGATATGTAATTAATGATTTTTATGGTTAAATGTTGGAAATAGTTGGGTAGGATGAAGTTTGAATAATGTAGTAAGTGGTGAAAATAAAGTTTAGGGTTTTGGCTTGGAAAGAGGTTTTGGAGTGGATTTGGAAGCAAATATATTTTACTAACTTGTCTTTTCTATAAATTTATTTGGCATAATGTATAATATGGGTTTTTAATGTGTAATGTAATGTGGAAAGACATGAGTCATGTAGTAAAGCTAGAATACATTTTAACTCACTTTAAAGAATAAACAATATTCCTTAAAGTGACAGTATTTATGAATTTGTGTTATTACTAAATTGATGGTGAATTACACAATGTGTTAAGAATATGTGAATGAGTCACATTGTGAGTGTGACTCACGGTTGTGCAGTATGTGAAAGTAATGGTTAATGTGTTTGTGATCCGAGATTTTTGCCTCAACTCCCATGTGAAATGATTCTTGTAACTTTGACACTGTTAGGCTCAAGGCCTTAGAGACCACGAGCCTTAACTGGGAGAAAATAGAGTCTCCACTCGGACGGGCCAAGAAAAAGAAAAGGTTGGATGACTCGATTCTTAAGAAATTGCCAACCCCCTAATGGGTTCGGAAAGTTGGGTACACATAGGGAGGGCGAGAAATGACCCAGCACCCCCATAACGGCTGGTTCATTAGAGTCGGCCTTCTTTTCATGTCTAAATATTATAAAATTCTTAACTATTGCTATATTATCCATATTACATGAGAATATTAAAATAAAACATTATTGTATTAAAATAAATAATGTTCAAAACAAAACAAGAAATGGGAACCCATACAAGATGGAAACATGCCCTTACAACCATGTCCAATGTCTAAAACAAAATAAATAGCATACACACCAAAAGGTGGAAATGTATCCTTTTACATTAATCAAAATTTAAAATACCTTAAATTACATGAAACATTGATTAACGAGGTATCCACATAGTGGAAACATACCTCTTACATTCTTGAAACTAAGATAAACTACTAAAATAGACATTCAACCATCCAAAAAGTAAACCATCCACAAAATAAAATAAATCATTCATAGCACGCATTAATAATCAATCCTACATTACATTAAATAATAAATGCACAAACTAGGGTTTTATTGATATGAATTAGGGTTTAAGAAAATATGATTAATGTTTTAGGGTTTCATAAAAATACAATTAGGGTTTTGATAAAATTAGGCTTTTAAAAAAGCAAATCTAGGGTTTAGGATTTAGAAAAATGCAATTAGGGTTTTAAAGTTTTGAAAACTGGTTTTTTGGGTTTTAAGATTGAAAACTATTTTTAGGGTTTTAGGATTGAACACTGTTTTTAGGGCTTTAGGATTTAAAAACTGATTTTAGGGTTTGGATATTGAAAACTATCTTTAGGGTTTTGAGGTTTTAAGAAACGGGATAGGGTTTTGGTTATTTGAACTTGTTTACTAGATTGTATGAATCATTATTGGATGTCTAAATGGATGGCTGTGCAAAGATCATTATCTGAGACATGTTCTTATAAATCATTATTGGATGTCTAAATGGATGGCTGTGCAAAGATGATTTAAAGAGGTTTTATATGAGTATTGTTTGCTAAACCAATCTATTACCTGTTAACATTAAAATATCACTGTTGTTGTTTTAAATTAAATGGTTTGATGGATATAAATTGGGACTCTCAAATAAGGCTACTAGATGTTTATAAAAGTGCATGAATGAAATAAAACAATGAAATAAGAATGGGTTAATAGCTATAAATTTTAAACAAAGTAAATAAGGGATTGCAAACCTTCGTTATTGGTTCAACATATATTTTTATATTGATCCAAGCTTTATATTTGTACCAATGGTTAAATCTCAGTTGAACATAATGAAGACAGTCTTCCACTACCTAATTGGTTTGATGGTTTGATATTTTGTGTCTCTAATTACTCAATCTTCAATATTGCTAGGGTTTCTGATTGTTTAATGCTTACTGTTTGATTATTGCTTCTTATTGCCGATTGATTCTTGATCAATCAATGTTCTATGCTCTTAAATCTTGTATTTATATAAAACACGTTAGGCTAAATCTTTGAAGACTCCCAAGACTAATCAGATTATAATTAAAATTCAAAGCTGATTTAATGTAACACCCTTATACCCTATATACGTATAATATAAACACACAGTATATGTAAAATATGCATATAGGGTATAAAAATGTCACAACCAGTTTAATAAAAAAAATTTACTTTTCAAATTCGAAATTTTAATACTTTAAAATCTATATTTAAATAACAAATAAAATATTTATTATAAATCATAGGCTCCAAAATAAATATTTTTCATAAAAATCTCTGGGAAAAAATTTGCAGGATTTTTGTTTGTAATTTGGACATCCCCAAATTTCAACAAACCACAACCTGCAAAAAGAAAAAAACTTCCAATAAACCAATCATACATTTCACCCATACTCCTCAATTTCTCCAAGATTCTCAAAACATTTATACATATGCATATACATATATATATATATATCAAAAACTCATATAAAACCCACATTACAATATTTATCCAAAACATTCTTTTTAATTTATAATATATACACCAAAATATAATATAAAATACATAATAATAAAATGTATGATAATATAAAATATATACATCCTGGCAGTGTCTCTAATCATAATGCTCAAAATCAACTCAAATCTAGACCCGACCTGGTCTAAAAGAACTCTCCGACACTACCGGATTGCCCCTGTCACCTGCGCGATGAATTACAATTGCTCTAAGCCAAAAGCCTAGCAACACAAACTTCGATAACAATACAAATTATGAAATAATGCCAATGCATAATGCATTTGTATGCCATATCACAATGTGGCATTCAATTTCATTTTACAATATAGTATTTTATCTTTTTTATAAATTCACATAAACACATATACAAGCATAGGCCCAAAGGATCTAATATGCTATTCAAATCCCAGAGTTACTGTTTTGGTCCAAATTGACACCATGTGTCTAGCTCCGAAGGCAAATCATATCACAGTGACGCCAAGCATCTAGCCCTAAAGGCAAATCAAAGTAGTTGCTAAAAAGCTAGCCCTGAAGGTAAATAATTAGGATAACCTGGTAGGTATGCTGCCAAACACAAAACTCTGAAAATTGAATAACATACTAGGCCTACAATTATTTCATATTTTCCATCATCAATTTCTTTCTCATTTTCCCATAAACAATTAGGCACATTGCCTCATTTTCTCATTTTTAATTAGGCAAATTGTCTTATTTTCTCATTTATTTCATTCATATTAATGTCAATTCATTTCATTTCATCATATCTTATCATATCATCACAATGTATCACATTTTACATTAAAACACATTACCTAAATATTTTGGGTTATTTTCACATAATTCATATATAATTCATATTTTATGCACTTTTTGACAATGGCTTTTTACACTGCTTTTTATGCGTACATAACAAACGACATACCCAAATACTTTGGGTCATTTTCACATTATTCACAAAATTCACACTTTATGCAATTTAGCCATTAACAATGGCTTTTCATAATGCATTTAATGCATTCATAACAAATCACATAACATACCACAATGTTCATGCATATTTAATGCATCAAATAACCTAACACATTTTTCCAACTAAAATGTGTTAAGCCCAAATTATTGCCAACACATCTAATTTATCAAAAGTTTGTACTTACCTTTAAAAGCTCCCAAATGCAACCTCAAAAACAACCTCCAACCTTCTCTTTCAAGTTACCCTTCAACAATTGGGTTAGCCAAACTACTTCCTCTCAATGCCTATACCAAATGTGGTCATAAATATTCATTTAATATCACATTCTAAGGCATTTCAAGCATCAAACCTTAATTATACACCACTTTAATCAAAATTCCAAAATAAAGCCCAACCTTATTTTAACTTTGGAAAACCGCCATTCAATTTGGTGTTTTAAGTTTATTTATATTATTAAAAACATATTATAACATGTTTAAAACAATTACATTACATAAACACATGCTTATGTTCAAAACCCTAAAATGGCATAACCTTTGCCATTGAAGGTTTTCCATTCCAACTCAATCCAATTATCAATTCAAATTTATTTCTATCACTTTTATCCTTAAAGAACATGATTTAAGCATTAAAACCAATCAATTACCCATCTTTGAAAGTTCCCTTTCCAAAACCCTAAATTCAATACTTACATTCCCAAACTCTAGCCAAACATAGCCAAATCCATCATTTGAATTTAAAATACTTGTTTATGCATCAAAATAACACATTTAGAATCAAATTTCTCAATTAAAACCCAAGAATTCAAAAGTCCAATTCTCCCACAACCCTAAATTCTCTCTCTTCACCAATCTTTACTTAAACTTAATCATTTCTTCAATCCAAACTTAAAATCATTGTTAACTACTTAAAATAACTTCATTCATACCCAAATAGACAATTAAAACTTACTACTTCAACAACCCAAAATTCATATAATCTCAAATTCATGGAAATCAAGGAAAAAGTGAGAAAAAACTTACTAATTAAAGAGGAAAATCCCAAAATTTAACTTGAAACCTTGAAAATCATTCAAATCATGGAGCTAAGAAGAAGCAAAAATCTTGGCTTTGAAGTTTTGGTGGTTTGGCTATGGAAGGAAGAAAAAAACAAAAATGATTTTCTCTTTCTTTCCACTTTCTATTAAACCATATATATATATTATTATATTATATTTTTATTTTTTTATTTTTTTATTTATTTATTTAAAACCCCAAAATATCATCTTCCATTAAAAATAATTTATTTTTGAATTTTTAAATAATTTTAAAGTTTAAAGTTTACTTACAAAAATACCCTTTGACCTTTGACTTTTCTTTTAAAAGAGTTGATTTTTTTGTTTACTTTTATATATTATGCATATTTCATGTATATTTCACATATATATTCTAATTTTTCATTTAAAATCCTTTTATGTTTCTTTTAAAATTATTTATTTAATTTATCCAATTTAATTTTAATTTATTTTATTAATTTCTAAAAATTAAGAATTTTTAAAAATTAGGGATATTACATTTAAATTGAATCTGGACACAATCAAACCCAAAGTTCAAAAATAATGTTGAAACTTAAGACCTGTTAGTGAGCTGTGGAAAGTTGGCAGCTAATTCGGGCTTCCAGCGAATTGGGTGCACCAATTCTCGAGGGCCAGCCGTGGCCGAGACCTATAGATAATTGGGGCTTCCAATTCGCCGCAGCAAAGACATGTGGCAAATTGGGGCCTCCAATTTATTGCAGGCTGCTGTGGCGAATTGAGTGCACCAATTCGATACAACCAAGCTCCTGGCAAATTAGGCACCCTAATTCACCAAGCCTGCGGCAGGGGCAAATTTTTTGTTACAAAAAAAAATATATTAGGCTTGGATTGACTCATCTCGAATTTGTATCAGACCTATTTTAGCATTTAAAATTTAACTAGCTTATTTTAGGTCAATTATAAATTTGACCAACCTAAATCTAAGCTATAAACTAAGTTTAAGCTTTTAAAATCGGATCAAATTTTAGCTTGACCATTTTCAATTGGGATCGACTAGCTTAAGGAAAAATTTAAGGGTCTATAGTTTGCCCTCTGCTTGAATGATCTTGAATTTATTCAGAGAGTGAAAAGCAATAGAACTTTTGAATTAATTTTGGCAAAAAATGGGTTCTGGACCGGAGTTGGTTTGGGTTCTGGACTCAGATTGAGTTCTGGACTTGAAAATGACTTGGGTTATAGACCAGAGGTGGTTTGGATTCTGGACTCAGATTAAGTTTTGGACTAAAAAATGATTTGGCTTCTGGACCCGAGATGGTTTGGGTTCTAGACTAAAAAATGATTTGGCTTTTGGACCCGAGATGGTTTGGGTTCTAGACTAAAAAATAATTTTGGTTCTGGACCCGAGGTACCTGCAAAAAATTAATTATAGTCAGTAAAGTATTTGGAAAAAATTATCTATTTTTTACTATATATGGGTACCTATATACTCTTACCCTCTATGTAAAAAAATATTTTAAAGGCCTATAAAAGATTTTTAGACACTCAAATATTTATTGTATGCATGTGATGGTATAATGGTAAAACCGTAATAATTAAAATATACTATTGATGCACAGTATTTGTCTTGGCTTTTTTGAAAATAATTGGCAGTAACTATTGATGCACAGTACTTTGTGCATCATTTACTTTGAATGTTTCAAATTTTTTTTTGTCTATTTAAACAATGTCAACAGCTTGCTTCTTCTTCATTTAAACTATGAGACACATTCAGGCTTGCAAATGGATGGGGGACAACATCCTTCAAGATCGGGGCCTCGTCCCAATGCTAAATTGCTAGCCTACATCAAAGAGCATGAGCATGGCAATGTTGATCTTTTAGCTAAGATGCTGCTTCATCGCAATTTGAGCAAAAAAACTGAAGTGAGTTTTACTATATTGAAATTTAAGGCTTTAGTAGCACAAAGTTATTAATATATTAGCAAAAGCCATAAAGAAAGGAAACAAAGTAAGCAAAGGAATGCACCACCTCAGAAGACTTTTTTTTAACGTATAATTTATTTATGAAAAGAGCAAAGGTTAAGAAGTATCTTGGAGCAAAAAAATAAATGAACTAATGGATTGGAGCAAAAATTTAATAAGTAATTTAGCATTAATAAATTGGAATAGAAAGTAATGAGTAAATTATTACAATATTAGATTTTGAAATATTAGCATTTGTGAGATGATTTACTTACCTTGTATTAACTTACATGGTTTGATATCAACATGATCGCTGTGTTGTCTAAGGAGGAGGGTGTGTTTATAAGGCCCGACAATGATATGATGTAGTGCCTTCTCAGGTAAAATGGATCATCCAAAGGTGTGGTTTTGAACACTTTATTCTGCAGCTACCATCCGAAAAATGCCCGATAGATAGGAGTGTGGCTCAAGCATTATCGGAATTATGGATGGACATGACCCATACTTTCCACCTTCCCTTGGGAGAAATGACCATTGGCCCATTTGATTTTGTTGCTATAACTACTCTTCAGTACCATGGTATTTCGGTTCCTCTTACTAATGATATCCTGATACATGACGAAATTCAACAGTTAATAGGTATGAAACCTTCATTAAAAGAGCCGTTCAAGATAAAAATTGAATCGATTTGGAGTTATTGGATGAATTATGCCCATCCGGTCTGTGGAGAAATGGTTGAGCAATATGCTCAAGGATTTTTGCTATACTTATTTGGGGTGACTATTTTATGCACTACCAAATCTGCCATTCACTCATCAATGTTGCGGGCCCTTGCTGATATGGATATCTTGCAACTTTATGGTTGGGGTGAAGCTAGCCTTTCTTACCTGTACGATGGTTTTTGACAAGATTTACAAGAATTAAAAGTACACCATTGTCAATTCAATCTAGGTACTTGTATGAATTTAATTGTCCTTGCCATTTGCAGGTATGGGCTTATGAGCACAATCTCGTGGGGGTCACTGGTATTTCCCAGGAGAGAGTTGGGTATTCGAGGTTGAACTTTTGGTTGTCTGATAGGACAATGATTCCTAGCTCTCATCATGTGCACTCACATCGCTATCGTTTGAGTCACTTAACCCAGGATTAGGTAAAATAGATGTTAGTATACTTGGAGATTTTAATGTAAAAGCCCACTTACCTTTTGGAACCTTATAGGTCGACTTGGATTAGTAGAAACTGGAGGAGCAGGTGAATTAGACTCCTCTCATGAATGTTGTAATGCTTTACCAGCATTCTCGTCGAGTTATTACCAATCCTGTGTTTAGCGGTTGGTTTCTCAGGGAGAGGGTGTTAGATTGGTTCCCTAGTCCCAAACAACAGAGGGTTCCAGTGAATAGTCTAATGCATACTTTGAATATTACATCAATGCAGGAGAATTGGTGGTGGTAGGCTTAGAATGGTTATGATGCTGAAACTTATCTCTTTCCACCTGTTGTGCCATATGTTCGATTTATTCAGGAACAACTCTTGAACTTTGATGTGTCTCTTATTGGCGTCCGAGGAGTTTTTGAGGAGGGGGAAAGTGAAGCAGAAGAAGAAGGAGAAGAAGAAGAAGAAAACAGTGGTGAAGAAAAATATGAAGGAGAGGGAAGAGAACCTATTTCTCATCCTGGTGATCGCTTCAGGATCGATAATTCTCAGGTGAATTTCCAACATATCGTCCATTAGGGATGCTCACTCTTAAATTTATGCTGACTTGCTTTTATTTTTGTCATAGGCTACTTGTCAATCTTCTCTACTTTCTTCCTTCTACTCACTCAGATATGTTGCCTCATCCACAGGGCTTCGATTTAAACTACCTGGTATGTCATTGTGATTTTTGATGTATGTATTCATGATTATGCATGTTCTTACCTTTTTTTCTTTCTGACTCACAGCGAATGCTTGAGGAGCAAAATAAGATATTGCAAGAAGAATTAGTCGCCAGTCATCAATAGATTGCCCATCTCGAAGGCTTGTATCAATAATCAGAACAAAACTTTTGAGATTTTTAGTTCCGTGGCATCAAGGATCTTGGCGCTTCATCTTCTAGGGGGCCCCAAACTGATAACCATGAGATGACTCCTTTTTTAGATGATGACTATTATAGACCTGACTTTCAAGATAATAGGGACTTAGGTATACCTCCTTCTCCATCAGGGGATGACTTTTTCAAAGCTTTATTCGACCATGGATCGCCTGTAATATCCCAAAATATACCCTAGATGTTTTGGGTTTTATTATTAATTTAATTGGATTTATTGTATATGTTTTATTGGAAGAGAAAAGGGTTTTTAAAGAAAGTGTATATGTGATGTATATTAGAATGTATAAAACATATACCTAAGTCATGGATAGTCAAAGAAGGGAGTAGTGGAGGAAGATATTTTGTGTTTTGAATTTAAATATTTATGTAATAAGGAAGTGAATGAATGGATGAGGTTTATTTGAATTATTTTAATAATTAAAAGGCTTGGTTGAGAGGATTTTAAGGAAAGTGGGATTTGACTTTTAGCTTTCTCTTTCTTCTTCCTTCTCCTTGCCGTGAATCACTTCTCCTTCTCTTTCCTTTGCTTTGCTTGGCCGGACAATAAAGAAACAAGAGACCAAGAAGAGATTTGAACCTCAAAACTCAAGATCTAAGGAAGCTTTCAAGAGTTCAAGTGGAAAGTTAAGAGATTTCTTCATCCTTGGTAAGTTCCTCACTTGACTCTTTGATTTCTTTGAGTTTTTGAGTTGAGTTTGTTGTTGGGTTGTGATTATGTTGTTTAAGATGGGTTTAAGAGTGTTTGGGTAACTGATTTCTTGTTTTTGGGGATGGATTGGAGGAAAGAGTAAGTTGTTGAAAGTGGATGTTTTGAGGTTGTGTTTTAGGTTTTTGTTGATGATTTTTGATTTGAGATTTGAAAGATGTTTTGGTTGTTTTGGTGTTTTTGTGAGTTTGTTATGGTTTTTGGGTATGTTGAGATGACTTTGGTTGAAGTGATTTTTGGTGAAAGGAAGAGTTGTGTTGGTTGTGTTGTTGTTTTGGCCGGAATCAGGGTTTTTGGCCTGGCACGCCCTAGGGCACGTCCAGGATTTTGGGCATGTCGATGGTTCTATATTTTGGGTTGTATGGCACGTCCAGTGACACGCCCATGTCACTGAGCGTGTCACAGCTTCTGTGTTGCAGTGGTATTTACACGTCCAGTGACACGCCCATGTCACTGAGCGTGTTGTAGCTTCTGTGTGGCAGTAGGATTGACATGGCCAGTAACACGCCCATGTTATTGAGCGTGTCATAGCCACTGTGTTTTTGGGGAATTGACACGGCCATGAGCACGCTCATGATGTTGGACGTGTCAATGTTGTTGTGAGGCAGAATGTATTACACGCCCAGGAACACGCCTGTGTTGTTAAGCGTGTAAAAGCTTCTGTATTGTGGAGTTAGGGCACGGTCAGGGACACGCCCGTGTTGTTGAGCGTGTCAAGTATAGAGTTTGCCCTAGTTGGTTCTTAGCCTTATGATCTTATATGGGTTTCATCTTCCTTTTGGAATAGGTTGTGAAGAAGGTGAATTACCCTAATTCAAGAAGTGAAAGATTATTGGAAAGAGAGGTGTTTAATATTGTGTGGGTTGCATCTAAGGTAAGTACAAACATTGCATTGTTGCATACATCCATTTGAGGTGGCATTGTTGATTATACATATATGAATAATGAGATATTTTGCATATTGTGAATCTTATGAAATGTAATGTGCTATATGAATGATGATGAATTATCTTTATGTGAATGGAGATATGTTGAAACCATTGTTGTTGGACATGGTTATGCAAATGAAATTGATGAGGCATGATTGCCTATTTGAGTATGAGATAATTGTATGTTTAATATGTTCATTCAATTTCAGAGTTCTGGTTTTGGGCGGCATGCCTATAAAATGATTAGTAACAGTCTAGCCGGGTTGAGGATCTCTTCAAATTGAGTTGAATTGAGGTCCAAGAGACTGGGTCTGTTACATTATGAATAATGTGAAATGATAAATGTGAAAATAAGTAACAGTCTAGCCGGGTTGAGGATCTCCTCGATTAGTCGGGTTGATGGTCCAAGAGACTGGGTCTGTTACAGGTAACAGTCTAGCCGGGTTGAGGATCTCCTCAAGATATTGAGTAGATGGTCCAAGAGACTGGGTCTGTTACCCTATCCATGGATAGAGAGATATGTATATTGCCTACGGGCTTGATTATTGTGATATTGAACCAAAGCAGTAACTCTGAATTTTGAATATCATATTAAATGCTAGTTGGGCCCATAGGTGTCTATATTGAATGGATGATGATATGATTATTGAAACAATGAAATGTAATGTTTATAATTGTGATCGTTATTGGTTGAATGTATGATATTGATATTGACATTTCATATTATCATCATGGTTTGTGCTACTGAGTTGTTGGCTCAGCGCGATTGTGGTTCATCGCGCAGGTGGTAGAGTTGATGTAATATCCTCATATATGCCCTAGAAGTTGTGATTATGTTGTTGTTGTTGTTATATAATTGGATTGAATATATGTGTTAAATTACAAGAGAAAAGAAATAGAGAAAAGAATGTTTATGTATATGTGATTTGGGAAAGAATTTAGGGTTTAGAGAGAATGGTATATGTTGTGTATATGATGATATATATAACATATAAGTTGGTCAAAATGAAGAGTCAAGGAAAGAAGATATTTATTTTTGTTAAGTGTGAAGTTACTATAAAGGGCATGTAATGAATGGTAATCAAGACAAATGGTATAAGGGTGTTTAGGTAATTACTCTTGTTGAATCACTTGGTGGAGATTTAAAGAGGTGATATTTTGTCTTTTCTTCATTTCCTTCTTCTTCTTCTTCTCTTCTCCACGTTGCTTGGCTCCTCCTTAGACAAGAGAGAGCAAAGTGAGATTTGTTTAATTCTAACATCAAATTGAAGGGAGAATCAAAGGATTTAATTGAAGATTTGTGGAATTCAACAACTTAGGTAAGTTCTTTCTCTTGATTTTCCTTTGTTCTTTTGAAATTGTGTTTGGGATTGGTGAGTTGATATGGATGGTTGATGGAGTGTGTTTGTGTATGGTGTGTGTAAAAGTGTTGAAATGGAATTAAAGATAAGAAGCTAGGTTGGTGTTGGTGATGGAAGAGTAAGAGTTGTGTTTAGTGAATTTTTTTCTGTTTTACAATTAGTAAAGGCTGTGACTTGTATGATTTTTAATTAATTATAGAAAAATGTTCTTGAAGTGAATTTTTGATATGTTGTGCCTCTATGAGTATAGAATGACTGAAAAATATGTTGATTCGATTTTGGAATGGTTATGAGTTTAGAAAGATTATTTTTATTAGACCTGTTCCAGCAGGTACCTTAACTGAGACAGCTATATTTCGGGATTTTTAATAAAATGTAGAAAAATCATGTCCAATTGAATTTTGGATATGTTGTTTCTTAGTGAGTCTAGTATTTGAGAAAAATAATTTGGAACCACGTTGATTGAATTTGATTTATGGAATTCACAAAGTTCAGAACTGCTGCCAGGATGCAGGGCAATTGGGGCAGTCTGGTTAGGTGAACTATTTGACCAAGATTTTGTGTTCAGTTTGATCTGAAATTTTACAGGAATGATTTTAAGATACAAAACTAAATTCTGTAAAAATTTTAGAATTTTTAGTCAAGTAGATTATTTTATACAATTTTTCAAAATAAGGATAAAATGGAGTCTTAAACCAGAATGTACTATTCATATGGTCATTTTGCTAATATTCCTTTGGATTAGGTTTTGAAGAGATTGGGTTGCATTAACCTAAATGTGGAGAATTCTTGGAAAGAAAAGAAATGTATAGATTGATGGGACTAGTTCTTGAGGTAAGTACCAATACATATGATTGTATTTAATTACATAATTTGAGGCTTAACACATTTGTTTGCAAATGTGTTAAGTGATCTATTATATTGTTAACATAATTGGACTAAGGTGATGATTGAATGATGTGAAGGATGTGAAGATCATTAACCAGGTAAGCATAAACCCTATTTGATTGTATATCCTTATATGTCTTTGAACATTAACACATTGGGATGAAAGTGTTAAATAAGCTATTATATTGTGAATGTAAATGAAGAATATATATAAAGGATGAAATATGAAATGGGAAAGGTAGGAAGAAATGAGGATCATTCTTAAGGTATGTGCAATTTGTTATGATAAATGCTCTAGTAATGAATGATGTTAATGTGTTTTGAGAAGTGAGAAAATGTTATGTTATATGCATTGTGAATCTTGTGTATGGCAATGTATTATATGAATAATATACTTTGAAATGTGATATCAATGATGCTATATGTATCATATGGATTGAGATATGATATGATATGAAGCCATTGTGATTGGCTATGATAATTCAATTGAAAGAGATAAGGCATGTTGGCCTAATTGATGATGAGATTGATAATGAAATAATAAATGAATTGTTTGTTTAATATGTTATTCAGTTTCAGAGTTCTGGATTTGGGTGGCATGCCTAAGAAATGATGAAAGGTAACAGTCTTGCCGGGTTGAGGATCTCCTCATATGTGTTGAGTTGATGGTCCAAGAGACTGGGTCTGTTACACTATGAGAATTGTGAATATGAGATATATGATTTGTAACAGTCTTGCCGGGTTGAGGATCTCCTCATATGTGTTGAGTTGATGGTCCAAGAGACTGGGTCTGTTACACTATCCATGGATAGAGATACATGTATATACATTGCCTAAGGGCGTGATGATTGTGACTATGAACCAAAGCAGTAACTCTGAACTTTGAATAACATATTAGTGTTTTGGGCCCGAGTCTGTCTTTATTGTCAATGTGAATTGCAAGTATTGAAATATTGATTGTGAGTATTAATAATGAATTATGCTTGGTGAATTGTGAATAATATAATGTTATTAAGTGTAATATGTAAATGAATTGTGGTTGATGATAAAGGTTGTCTTTATTGTAAATGTGATTTATGATTTGTATGATATGTAATTTGTGTATTGCAATAATGATTGGTATGGTATATATAATGTAGGGGTATTAATATATTGGTTTTGAGTATTGGTGATGCATTGGGGTTGGTGATAATATTATGTATATATGTACATCATATTTGAAATTAGCTAGGATATATTAAAGATGAAATTAAAAAGAAAAGAAGATATGATAAGAACTAATTATATATTGAATTGATGTATCATTATATGTCAATACTTCTATACTATATGTTTATATTTTATAGTTGGACTACTAAGCTCTCGGGCTTAGCGCGGGTGTTTATTCGCGCAGGTATATAGATGGAAGATATGAAGTCTTTTGTTATGCCACAAGAAGAGTAAAGTTTGTCGAGACCAACTAGAGGGTAATGCATACATGTATAAACTTTAATTATGATGTATTTCTGACGAGAGAGTATTTATATGTATAAATGAAGTTTTTGATAAAGATAATGATTTTGTAAATGTTATTTAAATTAATGTATTATGGTTTGAACTCTGTTACAAGTTTTTAAAAGGTAACGAAAAGTGACATCCTTATACTTTATATATTTACTGTATGTATACTAGGTATACGCATAGTACTTATATAGGGTATCGGGGTGTTACAGTTGATAGGGTTGAGACTGAGGATTCCTCTAGACCTAATTGAGTTGTGCTTGATCAGTTGGATTAGAGCTTAAAGATCAGAGAGTCAAGCTGCCAATCATGTATATATTCTATGTTTTGTATATTTTGATTTTATGTATTTGAACTTGTAAAAGTTTGTAATAACTTCCGTTGTGAATTTATAAAGGTTTTTATATATAGTGTCTTTTGAATTTTATTTTAAACAATTTTGAGATATGATTTGTGTCTTTTTAAACAGTGGCATGTTCTATATTCGGTATACGTGTTTTAAGATCGTTTAAGCATGCTTGGTACGTATACAGTATATAGGGGGTGTTACATCGCCTCCCCCTTCTTAGTAATTAACTTGTAGTAAAGTTCAATGAAGAGCTTGTATGTAATGTATAACCTAATAATAAAAAGAGCTTGATTTTATTGCAACTTTATTTTTTATTTTTTACTTTTTTGTATCTATATCTTTTTCTTTTTTTTTACAAACAAATTTTAAATAGGATGTCCACGATGAATCCACAATTCAAAGGGACTTTAATTTTTCAAAGCCATGTTAGATTGGCTTTCCCACCATCACTTTATGTAAACACTTATTCCATACACATTACGATTTCAAGCCCTCGTGCACTTTGGTCTACAAACCAATGATTATATAAATCAACTATAATTCTTCATTCAAAACATTCCAAGTCATTCGCTCATTCCTTAATAGAAATAAACCTTATACAATTAATTCAAAAATAGCTTCAATTTAGCTTCAAACCCAGCACAATTGATTGAAAATAATTTTAAAACCCTAAATTCAGCTTCTGCCATTATCAATTTAAATTAACTGCAATTATTACACCCCATGATAGAGGCCAATTTGAAAAAGATGAAGGATTTATTAAATACATCAAGGCAACACACTGGGAATAAGTATCATGGTCTCAGTTCAATGTCTTAAAATGCTTTCAAAATGCCAAATTGGACCAACCATTTTTACATGTCATAGCTTCCTTTTGGGATGCAAAAACTAGGAATTTCAAGATAAATGACATTTAATTTTTCCTATGATCAAAGAATTTAAGGCCATCCCTAGGTATCCAAGTAATCAACCAGTGGCATTACCCATACAGACTTCTAAAACTCAACAAAAGATGTAGATGTTATTTCAACTTTCAAAACCTAAAGTTCTGCAACTGGCTAGAGGTGAGAAAATCTTAGTCGGTCCTTTTATTGATTTTAAATTTCTCATTTGGCTCCGACCAAAGCTTGGGTCACATATTTTGTTTGTGTTTGCTTGGCTAATTCTTGCTTATTTCTCCTAACAATGACATTGACTTGCAAGTACTGAACACTGTAGATCAAATAGAGGGAGGACTTTCACCAATACTCATGATCTTAGCTAAGACCCTAGTTGGATTGGATCAATTCAAGACAGAATCTTCAAGGAGATTGGCTGGAAGTCCCCTGCTACTTTAGGTAATTACCTAAATTACCCTTTCGGGTTTTCAATTTAAGCTTTTATTTTTATTATTTTAATTTTTACCTAGTCCGCCCTACGAAATTTTGAACCTAGCAGACCCTCTCTTTTTTATGCTTTTCTTCTTCACATATTTGGCTACAGAAGCGCCTTTGATTGCTAGATATCCCGTTGGTGGACTTCACCAAATATCTACCACAACATCATTCTTTTAGGAAACTGCTCCATCCTACTTCCTCATATCTTGATTGGATTGACTGGATATGCTCACGAGCTGTTATTAACATCTTCTAGTTGGTACCTTGGTGGAAGATTACCTATGTCACTATTCAGACGTATCTATTGTATGTTCCTCTTGCTGCTCTTCGTCGGGGTACATGTTATGATCCTCATCATCTTGACTGCCAATATGGAGTTGATCCTCATGGTTCTGAGTTCACTACTGACTTGGACATGCCACATCTGACTGAAGCCTTCCTGGACTGAATGAAGCAAAGCTGGCCTACACGCTATTGTAGACCCTTAATTTTTGACCCAGTCTAATCCGATAGTCAAAAATAATTTTTGTAGTATATTTATGATATTTAATAGTTAATAATAAAAATATAAAATATAAAAAAAATAAAAAAATAAAAAATTAGATGGATTGACGAGCGACATGCGGCAATGCTGCCATGCTATCATGCGACAAGGAATTTCGTCGCAGGCCTGGACCTACAGCGAATTAGCAAGCAGCTAATTCACCGCAAGCCTAGACCTGCGGCGAATTGGCAAGTAGCCAATACACCGTAGGTCCAGAAATCATTTCACCGCAGGTCCAGCAAGCAACCCCAGTTTGCCCAGCCAATACTAGCAGCAATTTTT
Source organism: Garcia nutans (assembly GCA_947685225.1). Lineage (NCBI taxonomy): Eukaryota > Viridiplantae > Streptophyta > Magnoliopsida > Malpighiales > Euphorbiaceae > Garcia > Garcia nutans. The sequence goes on along the minus strand of CANTUV010000033.1, from coordinate 17,377,352 downwards.
GCCAGCGCAGCCCGCAGGCCCAGCAGTCCACGCGCGATGCAGATTTTTTTAACCAAACCTTGTTTTACACGGTTTTATAATTTCTCCTAAACAGTGGGTATTTCCTTATTAAAATGGGATTAGGACTTTATTTTTTCCTATAAATACTAGCATTACACACACGGATTGAGGAGGCAATTTTTTGAAGAAACTAGAGGCTTTTAATTTTTCCGAGAGAGTTTTGGGAGGAGATTTGAGGGGACTTTGAGAGCAACAACAAAAGAAGAGAGAGACAAAAAACCCTAGTGTAGACCCTTAATTTTTTACCTAGTCTGGTTTGATATTTTTTATAGTCCAAATTAATTTTTGTGGTATTTTAATTAAATAATATTTATTATAGTATTTATTATTTTTAATTTTTAATAAAAATAAAAATGGTAATATGAGTAATCGGCCTAGGTCAATCTCCAGCAGGAATTTCCTCCGGGCGAAATGGCCCTGGGCCAATTCGCCGCAGGAATTTCCTACGGTGAATTGGCACCCACCTGCAGCAATTCGTTCGCAGCTCTCGCAATTCCAGCCCGCAGTAATTTTTTCTCCAGCGCAATTTTTCAATGCAGTTTTTTTCCAAAATCAAATTCTATTTGGTTTTGGTTTCTTTTCCTAAATGGTTTTAATTTCCTTAGACAATTAGAAGTAGGCTTATGATTTTTTCCTATAAATACCACATTAAAACACAGAATTGGGATCAAAATTTGGTTTTTACTAAGCTAAACTTGGGACTTCTGACTAGGGAGGAAAAGAGGACAAAAACCCTAAGGAGCAAGAGACATTAGCAATTATCAACCCATCAAAGGCAGTAACGCTGCCTTTGTCATTATTCATCTAGAAGCAAATTGTGGGAGAACCAATGAATGGAGGTTTGATTACAAGTTTTTGATTTGATTATATTTACAATGTTATTGCCATATTTTCTTTTAAATACTTCTACCTATTGTTTTGATGTTGAGTCAGTAATCTAAATTATTAAAGTTAGTAATATGTTTTATAGATTAAATCATCCATTCATCCAGTAGCATAAGTCTTTGATCAAAACTTGAAAAACCCTAAATCATCCTTTTGTTTCCAAAACTTCAAAAACCCTAAAACTGTTCTTTTATTTCTAAAACTTTAAAACCCTAAATTGTTTCTTTTGTTTCCAAAAACTTTAAAACCTTAAATTGTTTTTCCCCAAATTATTTTCTTAATCATCTAAACTCTAACTTTTTGTCCAAAATTTTCAAATGTCTTTTAAAATCTCCAAACCTTAATCTTCTTTACAGTATCTAAAAACTTTAATAATTATTATTTCTATAAAACTCTAAGCTGTTTTCTTAAATCCTAAGATCAAATATGTTTTCCAAAACACCCAAAAACCCTAATTTTCTCAAAATTCTAATCTAGTAAACCCTAGTTTTCCTAAATCCTAATTCTTTAAATATCAAAACTTTATGACAAGTTCATCAACACCTAAAACCATAATCCAGTGAACCTAAAACCCAATCTTTTAAAATTATAAACCCTAATGTCTTAAAAACCCTAATTTCATAATGTTTGCTTAAAACCCTAACTAAACCCACCTTTTTTAAGTCACAGTAACATTATTTTCATAAAAACATCCAAAACCTCAAATCTTTTAAATATCTAGTAGTTATTTTATTACTTTAAAATATTTCTCCACAAATTAAACTAGTATATGCAAAATCCTAGTTATTGAACATAAAACCCTAGAAACCCTACTTAATACATGAACCTCTAAAGTTAATATATTTACTGTTTTATTTAAATTGGATGAATGTTTATTATATATATTTCGATTGATGTTTGATATCTTTGATGAATGATTCATTTATTATGAATGGTTATTTACTTTTATTGATTTATCTTGATTTCCAAATATTGTAAGAGGTATGTTTCCATTTTGTTGGTACCTCATTAATTAATTTTTATGTAACTTAAATTGATTTTATATTTTGGATCAATGTAAAGGACATGTTTCCACCTTTCGGTGGGTTTCCTATTAGGTTTATACATGAATGATGTAAGGACATGTTTCCATCCTCGAATGGGTGTCCATTTATTTGCTTTGTTTGGACCTTGCTTTGATTTTAATATAATGATGCTTTATTTTAATTGTTGCATGTAATATGGATAATATTGCCATATTTAGGAATTTTATAATATTAAGACTTGCAAAGGAGGCCAGTTCCAATGAACCGGGCGTTGTGGGGTTGCTGGGCCATTTCTCACCTTCCCCACACGTACCCAACTTTCTGAACCCATTAGGGGGTTGGGGATTCTTTAGGAATCGAGTCACCCACCCCTTTCTTTTTTTCGGCCCGTCCGGGTAGCGACTCCATTTTCTCTAGGCTTAGGCCTGTGTTCTCTAAGGCCCCGAGCCTAAATAGTGCCGAAGTCACAAGAATCATTCCTTCGGGAGTGGGGAAAAAAATCTCTACTCATAGTGGTGACTCCACTGGGGATAAGAGAAGTTGATTCTGTTGGTCTTTTTATTATTCTATTCTTTCTTATCATGATATTATCCATTGCATCATATTATATTGCATCGTGTGAGTGAGTTAGGACGCCCGTGTTACCCATGTTGTGTTATGTAAGGGATACCATACTTTCACTTAAGGTATGGAGATCGAGCATGGCATAACCACTCATAGACTCGTACCATTTGGTAAATACTTGCTATGGGAACCTAAGCCTTTTAACCCAAAGACTAAAGCTCATGTAATTGGCCTAGTTAGATTGCTTAGGTTTTTACCCCAAATGCTTATTGTTTAACTATGATTAATTTATCTTGGCTTAAATCATGGCTTATTTGGTTTGTTCTTCTTCTAATATGACCTAAGTACATTGTGAGCTCAAATAAAATTTTCTTTAAAGTCCAAAAGACCAAAGCTATTTTTAAACTTTTCAAGATTGTCTTTAGACATAAAACTTTTTCTAAAAATAAATCAAAAAATTCTTTTCTCAAGACTCAAATACAAAACCCAAAATCCATTTTTTTCTAAAATCTTTTTACAATGGGCTTAGAAACAAAATTATTTTCATCCAACCTTTTCTTACAAAGAGCTTGCAAATTATTTAGGTCAATTACGAAATACCAAAAATCAATTGTGAGCCTAGTTTATACTAAGAATAATTAATCATGGGCTTATTTTTGGCATGAACCATTAGTTACTTTTTCAAGTGAGAAATCTATTTATAATAAACCTCTTAATTTAGTTTTAATCCAATATAGCATAAAAGCTACTTTAGTTGGTTGAATAGATTAAAACCTAATTAATGCAAATTATCATGAACTGATTTACATTTTTGAAAATATAACTATTGGTTGAAACGTCCGAGGGAAGTATTCAAAAACAAGATACCCCATGTTGGTATTTTGTTAACCATATACCTAGGAAAAGAGACTCGTCATTCGTGTGTGGATGTTATAATGTTGGAAGGAACATCCTATTTGTCCTTGTTTGTTTATTGTTTGTGCATGCATACATACATGCATACATGCATCACATGACATATCATTAATCCTTTCTGGCTCATAGACCTAAAGTACGACAATTCAAGAGCATACAACAATACCACCTACAACATTGATTTTGATTCAAGTGCTTCATTGGGAGGATGGATGCAAACCAACTAAGGGATATAATCGATGAAGTTGTCAAAGCTAGGATGACCGAGCTACAAGATCAATTGGTTGAAATTATAAAGACCCAGTTGATTGAAATTCTGGAGTTCATCAACAATGCTAATGAGGCATCTTACATTGACATAAGAAAGAAGGGAAAAACAACATCCACGGAGAACATGTTCACTAATAGAGATCGAATGGAAAATGAAGGATCAATCCCTATTCTACAAGACCAACCGAACCATGTGCTATATAAGCGGGCAATAAGGGCAGCTACCACCCCAATGAGCAAAATCAAAGGAAAAGAAGAGGTGTTGAGAAAAATGTAGCAACTGAACCAGCAAAGAAGCGTAAATTTTCAAACTTGGGGGAACCTTTGTCAAAGTTGTTAGAAAATCTAATAAAGATGGATTTGCTACAACCATTGGCACCTTGGCCTCAACATAAGCCTCTGCCACCAAATTTTGATGCCAAGGTCTTCTGTCAATTTCATCAAATGCAAGGACATGAGATTGATATATGTACTCGATTGAAGCATGAGATCCAAGATATAATCGACAATGGTAAGCTTTCTGAGTCTGGTAAGCACAACACTAAGAATAATCCTCTACCTAAATTTGGAAGGGCGCCACCGCTTGCAACCTTTATGAAGAGTTTTATCTTGTCATCTCATCATGATATAGAAGCTGCTAAAGAGGATGTACTACTAAACAAGTTTGGATTAACTATGGATGATGAAGCAATGATCCTTAATGATGGAAAAAATCCTTGCCATTGATATGTCTAAATAGATGGAATATCTTCGACTCCATGTCAACAAACTTTCCTTAGCTTGAATGTTGCTTTTTTTAATTTTGCTTTCTTTAATCTTTAATTGGAACAATTATGTTTTTCTATCAAAATTTTTGTTTGTCTTTGTTCCTTTTGGTGCTCAACCAATGAGGAATCTAGCTTGATTTTCATGAGTTAATATATTTATGCATCATGACTTGAATGACTTTACTAAGTGAGGGAATTGCTCTATAGCATTGAGTTGTGTATGCTTACTTAGAGAGGGCTCCTGTATAATTATCTTTGTCTTGGTCCTAGTTAGTCTCAGAAAATACTTTGACAAAATTTCGAGGCGAAATTGAACTCCGCTTATTTTAAGGGAGAAATGATCTAGGCATTGTTTGACAAGCCAACAACTAGTATCCACCCAAATAGATATCAATCCATAGTTATCCCTTTGAGCCTTCATAAAATTTTAGCTTTCTTTTCATTGGCATATAACCCCAACAACCTACCCTGAGCTGTTGTGATACCTTTGACAAGTCTTATGATCACTATGATGAAGCGGCAAGAAGATCAAAGAAAGGAATACACAATCAAGATCGTAAGGATAGTTGAAGTTGTCAAGACCATAAGGGTAGTTGAAGTTTTTCTAATATCTCCACTATATTAAGAAAACATCATAGTAACAAATGATTTATCCCTGTTAAAGAAGATTTATGTCACTCCACTCATCCATTATTGGAAACCCAAGTTGGTACAAACAAGACAACTCTTTTAGAGCTAGAACAAAAAAAAAGAAAGAAGAAAGAAGAAAAGAAAAGAAGAAGAAAAAAAAGAAGAAAAGGAAAAAAGAAGACAAAACAAAAAAGGAGAATAAAAGGGGAAAAAAGATAAAAAGATAAAACCTAAAAAGGCGGTTCAGAAAGCCAACTGAGTTCTCTTTTACCTAAAGCGGCAAGAGGCTTCCTTTAGTTTATAAGGATAGTTTGACTTGAATTGGTCCAACCTGTTTAAATCATTTTTGTACTAGTTTTTAGTATGATTTTATGTGTGTTTTAGTTAATGTTTTGATTGATTTTTGTTTTAAGTTTGTTTAAAGTGTTTGTTTTTAGGTTTAGGTGCAAAAACACCCTTGGAAGATCAAATCCGGGCAAGAAAAGCATGAACCAAGCAAGACATGGCCAAGCCAAGCAAGACATGGCCATGTCCCTCAAAACTTCTTCAAGGCAGTAGCTGACACACCCAGAGACACGGCCAAGCCTCTGGCCGTGTCTCATTCAAAAGGCAAAACAAAGAACAAAGAAAAGAAAGAGCAAAAATGAAGGCAGGAAGAGACACACCCAGGTGACACGGCCAAGCCTCTGGCCGTGTCACATGACACGGCCAGGACAAAAATGGCTTGGCCGTGTCCCATTCATACCAAAGAACAAAAGAGCAAGCAAAAAGAAGCAGAAGCGGACACTGTCAAGGGACACGGCCAGGACACTGGCCGTGTCTCACCCTGTACCAAAGAGAAGAAAGAAAGAAAAGAAAGAGGTCCAGTGAGGGACACGGCCAAGAGACACGGCCGTGTCCCATGAAAAATCAAGAGACACGGCCAAGCCACTCTTGGCTTGGCCGTGTCACCTCAAGAAAGAGACCAAGAGACACGGCCAAGCTTGTCTTGGCTTGGCCGTGTCCCACCTGAAAAGTCAAAATTCTTTCAACATAGTGGGGGACAAAGTGGGAGACAAACACTATTGCTTGCCAAAAGAAATATTAAACAAAGAAAAAGTGGGGGACAAAGTGTAATGGTGTGAGTTGGAAGGCATGGGTGTTGATTTTTGAGGAATTAAATAGAGAAGAAGAGGGAAATGGAGGGAGTTCTTGGTGGTTCTTCACCAAATTTCTGCAAAACGTGGGAGAGGGAGAGAGTGACACTCTCCCTTGTCCCTTCACCTCCAAACCTCCATTTCCATCCTCTCCACCTTCTCCATCTTCCATTGATAGATCTTTGAGGTTCTTTGGGATAAATTGGGTTACAAGTTCTCAAAGGTTGAAGAAGATTCATTGAAGGGAGTGGTGACTTGAGAAAGCTCCATTTCATCTTCCAAAGGCAAAATCCATTGAAGGTTGGTGACTTGAGAAAGCTCCATTCCATATTGCAAAAGGGGAATCAACCATTGAAGAGGGCTTGAGTTCTTCATCAAATATCAAAGTGGAGCTAGGAGGAAGACTAGCAATCCTACTCTTGGCATCTTCACAAGGGGTTTTTCTATTCTCTCTTTTAATTCAATTCTTATTGTTGTTGTTGTATTAATAGAATTGATATTGCAATGGACAATTTGTATTTGTTTTATATTGAGTTGAATGAATGTTATAAATTGATGATATTGAGCTAAATACCCATGTTTAGGGTTTGTAGTATATTTGGTTGAATGCCTTGATTTGATATTTAAATTGATGTTCCTTGTTGATTGGTTGATTGTATTGCATTAAATGCTAGGTTGATAGATTAGCTACCTATTGATCTTTGAATATTGGATGACGGACCGAGAGGTGAAATCCGGTATCGGAACTATATAATCGACCACCCTATGAATGAATTAGAAATATAAGTTCTAGGGTTTCGTTAATTTGGTAATGTAAAAGAATTGGTCATTGTTAATTCATGAATGTGAGAACTAATGGATTGGTAATTGACTAGTTAATCTTAAGGAACAAATTAATTTACAAGGTTATGTTAATGGACAATTGAGAATTGAGCTTTGATTGAATGGACCTATGACCCTAGGCACCTTCCCAAGAATCGATTTGATCTTGCACACCCATCACACATTACTCTCTACGCACGTTAATTTTAGGTTTAAATTATTCTCGCACCATCTCGACACAACAAACTTCCGCATTTAAATAAATTGTCAATCAAGCTATTACGAACCACACCATCTTGGGGAAACGACCTTGGGGCAATCACCTTTGCTACAGCTACCTCGTATACTTGCGAGTGCCGCTTTGTAGTAGTACTTAATTTGAGCGCAACAAGTTTTTGGCGCCGCTGCCGGGGAAGGCTGTCGCAGTAGTAATAGTTTGATTTTTCTTTTCATTGTTTTTTTTATTTTCTGTAAATTGTTTGTTGGTTTTGTTTTTCTTTCAATTTAATTGTTTGTTTGTTTTCTTTTAAATTGTTTATTTGATTTGTTTGAATTTTTTTTGTTGTTTGTTTTCTTTAAGTTTCTAAGTGCCTTGTGTAAAGATGCAGTTTTCAAGGCACGGAGGAGTTTATGATAGGAACGATGATTCTGAAATGGCATGGCAATTAGTGGAATTGACAAATCAACTTAAAGTGCTAAATGCAAGAGGAAGAGCACCTATGCCACGCCAAGAAATATGTGCAGCATGTGGCAATGTAGGCCATAGTGCAAACACGTGTTCCATGAGTTTTGGACGATACCAAGAATGGCAAGAGGAAGAATATAACTACCAAGGTTTCCAGCAAATGGGAAGAAATGACACATATTCCAATCCTCATATCCCAGCTGGATTAGCCAACCAAATTTTTCTTGGGAAAATCAACAGCAAATTCCACCTCCAAATTTTTTTCAACCTTACCAAAGAAATCCTTACTCTCAAGAACAATATTCAAATCAAGAGTACCTTAAGACACCCACAATTGAAGATAGTTTGAATGCCTTCATTCAAACTAGCGCACAACACCAAGATAAACTTAAGGAACCCACTTTGGAAGATAGTTTGAATGCCTTCATTCAAATTAGCTCACAAAATCATGATCAATTCGAGAAATCCACAGTGGAAGATGATTTGAATGCTTACCTTCAAAAAAGCACACAAAATCATGAAGGGAGCAATGAGAGGTTTGATTCTTTGGAGGAATCATTGAAGAGGGTGGAAATGCAAGTTGGGCAACTGGCACATCAACTCCAAGCACACCAAGAAGAGGAATTTCCTAGCCAACTGGAGCAAACCGAGGTAATCACAAATTTATGGAGTGAACAGGTAATATATAACGAATTTTGTGATTCTTTGGCTGCAGGCACTAATCAAGGAGATATTGGCGAGAAAAAACAATCCAACATTGAGGAGTTGAGCCAATCAAACAAGAAGGAGAATTTGGAGGCATCAACCTCATCAAAGTTGCATGAATCTTCCAATCCTGATAAGCTACCAAATCCAATTCCATTTAGCTTGAAGGATGAGGAACAAGGTAAGCAACTTTCTAACATCTTTGATATGCACTCCCAAGGAGAAAGTGAAAATAAGCTTGAGATGGGTATATCTTTAGAAGAAGAACATGAAATGCCCAATTTAGAACTTGAGGAGTGCAAGCTAGTTTTAGATGTTGAGGTTGTTGAGAAGGGACTTAACATTGTTAAAGTGGATGAAGAAGTGATTCAACCAAGCTTGGTTGAAATTAAAGAGTCCCCAAAAGTCATCTCTACTCTTGGTGGTGAAGAAGAGCATACAATAGATAGAACCATGTTGCACAATGAAATAGGATTTTACAACGTTCCTATAGCACTGGAGGATCACCCCGAGGCGACCTTTACATGTCCCTTTGAGACATGTCCTCTACAAAGAATGCTATTTAGTGGTTGCCGTATGCCGGGTATGTTTCAAAGATACATGTTGTTCATCCTCTCAGTCATGGGCTCCAATTGCATTATGGGTGGAAGGAGCCCCACACATCGTATATGGGAACGATGGAAATCAGGTTTCATCTAAACCCTCCTTGTGTATGCATGCTCACATTGAGGACAATGTGAATCTTTAAGTGTGGGGTGCATTTTGTGTTTTTACTTTTAATTGCAATTTTTGTTTTGTGTTTTTACTTTTAAGTTGTTTTTGTTTAAGTTTTAGATAATGTTTTGAATGTTTTTCATTGAATACATTTTGTGTTTTTACTTTTAATTGCAATTTTTGTTTTGTGTTTTTACTTTTAAGTTGTTTTTGTTTAAGTTTTAGATAATGTTTTGAATGTTTTTCATTGAATAAATGAATTTTAGGAAGTTCAATTGTTATAAAATTGTTGATTGATGACCTTTGAATTTTTGAAGCATGAAATTGAGAATTGAGTAGAATTGGTGCTTATTGTCCAATTTTGTCGGTTTTTCTTTGCATTGCCATTAACCTAGTGAGGAATTGAGCCATCAACTTATCATTATTGTTGTGGGTGAACATCTTTGATTGATGATTTGCTAGAACTTGCTTTGACATGCATTTTAAGATTACATAAAAATTTCAATTTGGCATCAAGATGATTAAGACAATTAGGTGAACCACTTTGGCTTAAAAAGACCAACCCTATATTCAACCTTAGTTAGCCAATTTTGAGCCTATTTTATTTTTCCTTTTCTTTCTTTTTCACAACACCATTAAGCTTGAACCTTGTTGTTTAACTCTTATCCTTTCATTAGGTCAAGAGCATTTTAAGAGCATTTATGACCGAGTGTTGTGTTGAATTAAGTGTGGGGTTAAAATTTAGTAGGTTTAAGATTGCAAAGCAAAATAAAAAAAAAGAGAAAAATATATATATATATATAATAATAATAAGAATAATTGTTGTTCTTGTTGAAAGGGTTGGAATGTACCACAACAAGGTGTAATAAGTGAGTTCCCTTGAAAAGCTCTTTAATGCAAAAGGGTAGATGAGAGGAAGGTTTTTGGAATTGTTGGGTTATATATATAAATGGTTACTTCATTCTTGAAGTGCTCTTGAACTTAATGATTAAGCTCACATTTCCTAAATATCATGCCTCTACCTTAGCCCCATTACAACCCGAATAAAGACCTTTTGATTGATGCTTGATTGTTATTTTGTGGTGGAGATTTGATTGATAAGCAAGCCTATGGTAATAATCTTTCATTGATTGTTATGAGTGTAAACACCACCATGATCAAACACTTGTAAGAGTTGGTGAGGGAGCGATAACATTGGTTATACATGGAAAGCCACTTAATTGCATGAGTGTCGATTTTGTTTGATTCGATATTGATTGCGGATTTAAGGATAGGGAAGTCTTGAAACATTCTTTATAACTCTTGAACTTAACAAAAATCATCTTGTTTATTGTGTTTTGATTTTAGCCTTGCTTGGGGACAAGCAAGGATTTAAGTGTGGGGTAGTTGTTTAGGTCATTTTTGTACTAGTTTTTAGTATGATTTTATGTGTGTTTTAGTTAATGTTTTGATTGATTTTTGTTTTAAGTTTGTTTAAAGTGTTTGTTTTTAGGTTTAGGTGCAAAAACACCCTTGGAAGATCAAATCCGGGCAAGAAAAGCATGAACCAAGCAAGACATGGCCAAGCCAAGCAAGACATGGCCATGTCCCTCAAAACTTCTTCAAGGCAGTAGCTGACACACCCAGAGACACGGCCAAGCCTCTAGCCGTGTCTCATTCAAAAGGCAAAACAAAGAACAAAGAAAAGAAAGAGCAAAAATGAAGGCAGGAAGAGACACACCCAGGTGACACGGCCAAGCCTCTGGCCGTGTCACATGACACGGCCAGGACAAAAATGGCTTGGCCGTGTCCCATTCATACCAAAGAACAAAAGAGCAAGCAAAAAGAAGCAGAAGCGGACACTGTCAAGGGACAAGGCCAGGACACTGGCCGTGTCACATGACACGGCCATGTCCTCTGGCCGTGTCTCACCCTGTACCAAAGAGAAGAAAGAAAGAAAAGAAAGAGGTCCAGTGAGGGACACGGCCAAGAGACACGGCCGTGTCCCATGAAAAATCAAGAGACACGGCCAAGCCACTCTTGGCTTGGCCGTGTCACCTCAAGAAAGAGACCAAGAGACACGGCCAAGCTTGTCTTGGCTTGGCCGTGTCCCACCTGAAAAGTCAAAATTCTTTCAACATAGTGGGGACAAAGTGGGAGACAAACACTATTGCTTGCCAAAAGAAATATTAAACAAATAAAAAGTGGGGGACAAAGTGTAATGGTGTGAGTTGGAAGGCATGGGTGTTGATTTTTGAGGAATTAAATAGAGAAGAAGAGGGAAATGGAGGGAGTTCTTGGTGGTTCTTCACCAAATTTCTGCAAAACGTGGGAGAGGGAGAGAGTGACACTCTCCCTTGTCCCTTCACCTCCAAACCTCCATTTCTATCCTCTCCACCTTCTCCATCTTCCATTGATAGATCTTTGAGGTTCTTTGGGATAAATTGGGTTGCAAGTTCTCAAAGGTTGAAGAAGATTCATTGAAGGGAGTGGTGACTTGAGAAAGCTCCATTTCATCTTCCAAAGGCAAAATCCATTGAAGGTTACAAAATATTCGATCAAAATCAAATAAAAAGGAGAATGGTCATCCAGTTTTTGAAAGTTCTGCACTTGACAAGGAAGAAGGACAAAATGCTCAAAGAAAGGGAAGAGTAAGAAAAATAAAAAGAAAGAAAAGGGAGAAGAAGAAAAGAAACGAATTCGGGTACCAAACTTTTTGCAAGAGCAAAGACTGCCCTAATCAAGATCCAGATTAATGCTAAGAAGATAGAAGGAACTTGGAGTCTAGCAAGATTGCTCCCAATTGCTTAAAGTTCTAACAAGCAGTTTGTAGTGTGAAGGTTTGTCCATTGGGTCACATCAGCTCCTATCTCAAAATAGCCTTCACTTAAACCCATGTCCCTTATAGACCCCATTTCAAGCCTATTAAAGACCTATTGATCTCTCTTGGTAGGTAGAGTCTATTAGCGGAGATAGTTTTAATAAGCATGCATATGAGATAGACTCAAATGAGATCTTTGACCAAATAATGTGTATGTGCCTATCTGAAGTGCAACAGTTCTTGTTTAAATAGAAATAATTCCCGAGTTTAGTATGGTAACTAGGGCTGTGATGTTATAGATATGTTAATTTGGAAAATCGAGTCCTGAGGTACATTGACATTGATTTGGCAAAGCCAACATTTAATTTCAAAGTCAAAATTCAAAAAAAGAAAGAAAAAAAAAAGGAGAGTTGCAGTAAAGATAAAAATTATATATTGTCATTATTATTTTTATACTTATTATACAATATTTCCTCAATTGATACAATATTCATAGATCACTAAGAAGGAGGTGGTAGATCATCAAATAAAGCTTTGAAAAAATCGTCGCCTGTTAGAGTAGGAGGCATATCACCCGTCCCAAGTTCGCCCAAAGTAGGAGCACCTGAATCTCTATTGCCTTGGAATTCAGATCTGTAACGGTCCTCATCTGAAGTAGATAAAAGGATCTCATGGTCATCAGCTTGGGGCCCTCTAGATGAAGAAGCACCAAGATCTCCCATCCCCTAAAATCGAAAGTCTCAAAAATCTTGCTCTGGCTGGTGATATAATTTCTCAAAATGGGAAACCTGTTGACAACTAGCGGCCAACTCTTCTTGAAGTTTCATGTTTTGTTCTTCGAGCATCCGCTATGAGCTAGAAAGGAAAAAAGTAAGAGCATACATAATCATGCATACATATAGCATAAATTATGATGGAACAAGAAAACCTACCAGTTAATTCATATCAATGCCCTGTGGATGAGATGGCATCTCTGGTTGATTAGATTGAGCAAATGGAGGAACAGTAAAAGAAGGTCCCACCTCATGACCAAATGAGCCAATAGCCTACAACAATCATTAAAAAAGTCAAAATAAGTTAAGAAAGAAGCGATTGCAATGGAAAAATGGGAAAAGTTTACCTGAGAAGTGCTAGCCCCGAGATGTGAGACAAACTCTCCTCCCTCTCTATGATACTCCTCTTCATCTCTATCCTCATTTTCCTCGAGAATCTCCCATACACCAACAGGAGATACATCAAAGTCAAGAGCCCTATTTGAATAAACTAGGTATAAGATGCACTCGGTGGATAGAGAAATGTTTCAACATCATAACCGTGCCGAGCCAACCACCATGCATTCTCCGCATTGATGTGATATTTAAAGTATATTATGGGCAATGCATCGGGATCCTCCACTGCTCGGGACCAAGAAACCACTCATATACTCTCTCTCCGAGAAGCCAGCCCTAGACACAGGGCCGGTAATGACTCGGCAAGTATGTTGAAAAGGCAGTGCGGCATTCATGGAGGAAGTCCAGTTTGTATGATCTTCTGTGTTCAATCAGGCCAAATTGACCTACAAAAGACATAAGGTAAGTGAACTTTTATATAAAATTTAAAGTATACTAATGCTATTTTACCTGGCCCCAGGTTAAGCAGCTCAAGACAAAGCTTTAGGTATGCACATGGTGAGAGCCGGGAACTTCTACACGATCTGACAACCATAAATTTTATCTCGGATACCCGACTCTCTCTCGGGAAATGCCAGACACCTTCACAAGATTATGCTCATATGCCCATGCCTACAACAATAATAAAAAAAATCAAATTCATGTAAGAATAAGAATGAAATTTACATTAGAGGAAGAAGAGTACCTCGACAACCACCATAAAGCCAACAAAAGACTTCTTATTTTTGCAAATTTTTTCTAGTCCATGGTAAAGATAGGCAAGGCCAGCTTCACCCCAGCCGTAAAGTGGTACCATACTCATATCAGTAAGGGCCCTCAACATCGACAAATGAATGGCGAATTCGGTGCTGCCTAAAATGGTCGACCCGAGCAAATACAACAAAAATCTTTGAGCATATTGGTTGGCTGTTTCTCTGTCAATCCATCCTTCATAGTCCATCCAATAACTCCAAATTGGCTCAATTTTTATCTTAAAAGGCCCTTTAAATGATAGTTCCATATCAATTAATTGTTGGATTTCTTCGAATGTCAGAATATCATTGGTAAGAGGGACCGGAAGGCCATAGTACCGGATACCAGTTATGGTTGTATAATCAACCGGGCCAATGGTCATTTCTCCCATAGGTAGGTGAAAAGTATGGGTCGTGTCCACCCACCATTCTGACAATGCTTTAACCACACTCTGATCTATCAGATACTCCTCGGATGGTAATTGCAAGATAAAGATTTCAAAACTACAATCTTGAATAATTCGTTTTACCCGAAAAGGCGCTACATCATACCATTGTCGGGCTTTATAAACACATCCTCCGCCCTGAATAACACAACTATCACGCTAATACGCAGCCAGGTAAGTCAATACGAGGTAAGTATATCATCATATCAATACCACCAATATATTTATATTCTATTTTTAGTCTATCTATTTACTTAAATTCTTAAATATATTCATCTAATTAATTTATTTTTTCTAAGAAAAAGAAAATAAAAAATAGAAAAGGAAAACAAAAAAAAGAAAAAAATATATAAAGAAAAATAAAAGAAGAATATATAAAAAAAAACAAACAAAGAAAAAGAAAATGAAAAAAACAAACACACAAAAAATAATAAAAACACAGAAAAAAAGGAAAAAAATGAAAAAATGAAAAATATTCTACTGTTAAAATAAATAATTACCTTGCTCTTTTGATTTGAACTGCGATGAAGCGACATCCCGGCTAGTAAACTTATATTTCCATTTTCATGTCGTCGAATAAACTCCAATAACTCAGCATTAGATCCAGTTCCTGATCTTGAAGCATGCATTTTGTCCTCAACTATATGCTAAACTCTCTAAAATCTCTGAGATAAAAATGTATAACTATGAAGAAATGAGTTGCTTATTACAACATTTATATAGAGGAATGGCAAAGGAAAAAGACAAAATTCAAAAAGGAGAACAGTATTCTCGTGAAAAAAAAAGTAAATGTTACTATTGATAAATAGTAAATTACTATTTATAAATACTAAATGAATAGTTGGTAAATAGTGCATAAACAGTAACTACACAGTAAATAAATAGGAAACCCAATTATTCAATTCAATCATTCAGATACTTGCATGTATATAAATATTTTTGCATGTTTAAAATATTTTTACACGCAAGGGGAAGAAGATATGTGTATGATAAAAATTAGCCAATTTTTTTGCAAATTCCTTTAGTATACTACTGACTACAATTATTTTTTTTACAGACAATTAAATCTCTCTTAGATTAGGTCAAGAACCTAAATTACCCTTAAGTTCAGAACTTAGCTCGGGTCCAGAATCCAAATTCCCTCTTAAGTTCAGAACTTAGCTCGGGTCCAGAACCCTAATTACTCTCAAGTCCAAGACTTAGCTTGGGTCCAGAATCACAATTACTCTTAAGTCCAGAATTTAGCTCGGGTCCAGAACCCTAATTACTCTTAAGTCCAGAACTTAGCTCGGGTCTAGAACCCAAACCATCTCGGGTCCAAAACCTAAGTCCTTTCCCAGTCCAAAACTCAAATCGGGTCCAGAATCCAAGTCTTTTCAGAGTCCAAAACTCAAACCGGGTCCAGAACCCAAAACCTAAACCATCTCAGAAAAATTAAGTCTTATTGCTTTGTTTCCATCTCCGAAAAATTAAGGACATTTTTCCATCCTCGGATGGGTGTACATTTATTTGCTTTGTTTGGACCTTGCTTTGATTTTAATATAATGATGCTTTATTTTAATTATTGCATGTAATATGGATAATATTATCATATTTAAGAATTTTATAATATTAAGACCTGCAAAGGAGGCCGATTCCAATGAACCCGGCATTGTGGGGGGTGGTGGGCCATTTCTCACCTTCCCCACACGTACCCAACTTTCTGAACCCATTAGGGGGTTGGGGATTCCTTAGGAATCAAGTCATCCACCCCTTTCTTTCTCCTGGTCCATCCGGGTGGAAACTCCATTTTCTCCAGGCTTAGGCCCGTGTTCTCTAAGGCCCCGAGCCTAAACAGTGTCGAAGTCGCAAGAACTATTCCACTGAGAGTGGGGGAAAAAATCTTTGCTCACACCTAGCAATGGACAAGAATTTTTGAAGCTTAAACTCAAAAAGCTTAAACTTTTAAGCCTTTGAACAATCAAACAAAAATTTTTGAAGCTTAAACTCAAAAAGCTTAAACTTTTAAGCCTTTGAACAATTAAACTTTTAAGCCTTTGACAAGAATGATGCTTTATTTTAATTATTGCATATAATATGGATAATATTGTCATATTTAAGAATTTTATAATATTAAGACCTACAAAGGAGGCTGATTCCAATGAACCCGGTATTGTAGGGGGTGGTGGGCCATTTCTCACCTTCCCCACACGTACCCAACTTTCTGAACCCATTAGGGGGTTGGGGATTCCTTAGGAATCAAGTCATCCACCCCTTTCTTTCTCCTGGTCCATCCGGGTGGAAACTCCATTTTCTCCAGGCTTAGGCCTTTGTTCTCTAAGGCCCCGAGCCTAAATAGTGTTGAAGTTCCAGGAACCATTCCACCGAGAGTGGGGGAAAAAATCCCCGCTCACACCTATCAATGGACAAGAATTTTTGAAGCTTAAACTCAAAAAGCTTAAACTTTTAAGTCTTTGAACAATCAAACAAAAATCTAGCAACTCAAAATAAATCAAACATTGTCCAATTCAAGGCAATAAGGTTCATCCAGAAAATTAGCACTGAAGTAGGCAGCAGCTTGGTTCAATCTCTTCAATTTGGTAGAGCCTTCAAGTGTACGTAAATTACTCTAAATTCAGTTTATTAAATCATTAATCATCTTCATCTTTCAAGCCATCATCACACTACCTTAGTTATTTAATTATTCCTTTAATTTAGTTTACGCAGTAGCATAAATTAATTCATACAATACCTAAGGTTTTAATTAAAGTAAATAATATAATCATTCAAAACACAAATCTAATTTCTTAAACCCTAAGTTATTCAAACCCTAAATCTTAATTAATTATATTTTCAAAACTTCACAGTAGTTTTTTTTATATTTTTATTCACTGAGTTATTTTAATCTTTCGATAATTAATTTGGTTTTCTATGTTTATTTCACCTGAAAAATACTTAAGTAGTTATTATAGTCAATATTAAAACCACACTTAACTTTGATTACGGTAAAGCATCAAATCCTAAATTCAAAATCATAATCTGCAAAATCAAGGTTTCAAACCATAAAACCCTAATATCTTAATATCTAGCATGCTATGTTTTGAAATCCAAAACCCCTAGTTTCATGATGTTAGCCTTAAACCCTAATTTGATTAACTAAAAACTTTACTATTTTCTTAAAATTATAAAACCCTAATCAATTCCATTTTTCCAGAAACCCTCACAGTATACTAAATAACAATAATAATTCCAAAATTCCAAAACCCTAAATGTTAATTAAAGAACTCTAAATTGAGACATAAACCTAAATTTATATCTTTATTTGCTTTATTTAATTTTAGAGTTGATTATTTAGTTTATTATATGTTTTGATGGTTGATTTATTTAATTTCAATGCTTGATTTATTTAATTTATCATGGATGAGTATTTTTTATTAACATTGTAAGAGATATGTTTCCATATTTTAGGTACCTCATGTCATGAGCATTATGTAATCTATTCTATTTTAAAGTTTTTGGACCAATGTAAAGGACACGTTTCCACTTTTCGGTGGGTGTCCTATTTAGTTTTGGACATGGATGATGTAAGGACACGTTTCCATCTTCGGATGGGTGTCCATTTATTTATTTTGTTTGAACATTATTTTGATTTTAATATAACGATGCTTTATTTTAATTATTGCAAGTAGTAAGGATAATATCATTATATTTAAGAGTTTTATAATATTAAGACCTGTAAAGGAGGCCGGTCCCAATGAATCGGGCATTGTGGGGGGTATTGGGCCATTTTTCACCTTCCCCACACGTACCCAACTTTCTAAACCCATTAAGGGATTAGGGATTCCTTAGGAATCGAGTCATCCACCCCTTTCTTTTTTCCCAGCCCATTCGGGTGGCAACTCCATTTTCTTTGGGCTTAGGCTCGTGTTCTCTAAGGCCCTGAGCCTAAATAGTGTCGAAGTTGCAAGAACCATTCCACCGGGAGTGAGGGCGAAAATCCCCACTCACAGCTATACTTATCATCTGCCATAGATTTTAGATATTGTAGACCCTTAATTTTTTACTCAGTCCGATCCAATATATTTTAATTAGTTTAAAATAATTTTTATGATGTCCAATATATTTTAATTAGTCCAAAATAATTTTTTTGTTATCTTAATTAAATAATATTTATTTTAGTATTTAGTTGTTATAATTAATAAATAATAATAATAATAAACAAATAAATAAAAATAAAAAATAAAAATCGACAACGGAAAAATCGGCGATGAAAAAATTCATCGCCGAAAAGCAGGTTGACGAAATGGCCCACAGCCAGTTTCGCTCCCGCAGCCCGCAAGTTCCCAAGGTAGTTTTTTTCGCCAGTGAAATTTTTCCGTAGCAGTTTTTTTTTTTTTTGCAAGCGGAATTTTTCCAATGTAATTTTTTCCGAAACCAACTTCAATTTGGTTTCGGTTTCCTTTTCTTAATTAATGTTAGATTTCATAAACAATTAAGATGAATCTTCTATAAATAGGACTAAAAACAACACAGAAGAGGGAGGAGAATTGAGTGAACGGGGAAAGCTTTGAATCGATAGAACTAGGAGAAACCTTTGGCAGTGAAATCTATAGGACTTTTTGAGAGAAGAATAAGCAACCAAACAATCAATCCATCAAAGGCAGCCATCTTGCCTTTTTTCTTGTTCATCCAAGAAATAATTTTTGGTGGAACCAACAAACGAAGGTAAAAATTTCTAATCTCTTTTCTTTACAGTAGCTTCAATCATCCAATTGTTTCTTTTGATTCTAAAAACCTTAATTCATTTCTTTGTTTTCCAAAAGTCTTAAAATTGTTATTTCTGTTTCTTTAAAAACTTAAAACCCTAATCTACTTTCCAACTTCTCAAAACCTTAAATGTTTCATTAATTTACCAAAACCCTAATCTGCTTTCCAATTTCCCAAACTCTAAATTTAATCCTTTTCTTTCCAAAAACCCTAAAAAATATATTTTCTGTTTCTATAAACCTTAAATCATTTTTCTTATTTCCAAAAGCTTTTAAAAACCCTAAACTATTTTCTTCAACTTCAAAATGAAAGACAGTAACCCCATTAACCCAAAACTAGCTAACCTAAACCCTAAAGTTCTCTTAAACCCTAATTTCCCTAAAACCGCAAACCTTAATTTTTCTAAATCCTAACCCTTAAAACTCTAAAACCTTATAAAGCCTAAATATTAAAATCAACACAGTAAGTATAAAAACAACAATCCAGTAGCTAATAATCATAAATCTAATGTTTTAAAGTATTCAAACCCTAATTTCATGATTTTACCACTCAAATCCTAATTTGGTTATTCAAATAACCTTATCAAAATCTTAAATTATAAAACCTTAATCCATTTTAATTCCCTTAAAACATACAGTAGCTTAAACCAATAAATTTCAAAACCCTAAACATTAAATAAAGAATCTTAAATAGAAACAGTAAATGTCAATTTGTATCTTTACTTATTTTATGTGATTATATAGTTTATTATATGCTTTGATTTATTTAAGTTCAATGCTTGATTTATTTAGTTTATCATGGATGGATGTTTACATTCTATTGATATTTAATATCTTTGATGAATGATTTATTTATGATGAATGGTTATTTACTTTTATCGATTTATTTAGATTTCCAAATATTGTAAGAGGTATGTTTCCACTTGGTGGGTACCTCATTAGTTAAATATCATGTAATTTAAATTGCTTTTATATTTTAGACCAATGTAAAGGATATGTTTCTACCTTTCGATGGGTGTCCTTTTTAGGCATGGATTATGTAAGGGCATGTTTCCATCTTCGGATGGGTGTCCATTTATTTGTTTTCTTGGACATTGTTTTGATTTTCAATATATCGATGTTTTATTTTAATTGTTATGTGTAATATGGATAATATTGTTATATTTAAGAATTTTATAATATTAAGACTTGTAAAGAAGGCCGGTTCCAATGAACCGGGCGTTGTGGGGGTGCTAGGCCATTTCTCACCTTCCCTACACGTACCCAACTTTTCGAACCCATTAGGGGGTTGGGGATTCCTTAGGAATTGAGTCATCCACCCCTTTCTTTTTCCCGGCCCATCTGGGTGGCAACTCCATTTTCTCTGGACTTAGGTTCGTATTCTCTAAGGCCCTGAGCCTAAACAGTGCCGAAGTTGCAAGAACCATTCCACCGGGAGTGGGGGCAAAAATCCCCACTCACAGATATGTTAATTTTTAGATAAAATAATGCTAGGATGAATAATAATGATAGTAAAATATGTTTTCTTTTCATTTATAATTTATCATCACCTTTTGCTATTGTGGTATTTATTTTTTGAAACTGTCAAATTATTCAAAATAATGCACAGAACAATTTAAATATAAACTCTATTTTATTAAATTAGGGAATAACCAAAATCATTTAGCCAACATACATAAGATCACTCCTATCGCCAACCATCCCTTTCAGAATTTCTAATTGACAATTTTCTCTCATTGAGCCCTAATTGTTGCCTAGCTCGCCCTTTCTAGTTTTCAAAACTAGTGGACTGCTCTAACTTTTTCCTAGGCCGCCCTTTTGGGTTTCCAACCTAGCGAGCTTTTTTTTTTAAATCTAGAACATTGAATCTCGTCAACATGTCAATGTTTACTAGCTCACTAAATGCGTTCCCATATATGTCTGACAACTTGACTAGTCCCTTGCTCAGGACTTGTTTCACAACATACGATCCTTCCAAGCCAGGTCCAAACTCTTCTCTTGGATTAGGGACACTAGGTTTGCACTGTTTTAACACTAAATAACTGACTTTAATCCTTCTAACCTTAACCTTTCAGTTGTAGGCCCAAGCTATTTTCTTTTGATATAGCTGGTGATGATATAATGCCTTTAACCTTCTTTCTTCTAATAAGGCTAGTTGTGCATACCTACTGGCTATCCATTTCATCTTCGGCAATTCAGTTTCCAAAACTACCCTCAGCAATTTGATTTCAATCTCTATTGGCAATACAACTTCCATTCCATAAATCAAGGAAAATGACATCATTCCAGTCTGGGTTCATACACTCATCTTGTACCCCCATAAAGCAAAGGGAAGCATTTTTGACCAATCCCTATACGTCTTCGTCATCTTTGATAGAATTTACTTAATTGTTTTGTTCATTACTTCCACTACACTATTAGCCTTTAGTGTATAAAGGGATGATTGGTGATGGCAGATTTGGTACTTTGAGAATAAATCCCTAACTACTCCTTGAAACTGCACTCCATTATCTAATATCACACTGTGCATTACCCTATATCTGTAGATAAGATTCTTTTCAATAAACCTAGCCATTTATCTTGCCCCTAGCTTATTAAAAGACTCAGCTTCAACACATTTTGAAAAAAAATCCATTGCTACTACGATGAATCAATGACCGTTCGAAGCCGTCAAATGTATTTCCCCAATAATGTTGATTCCCCATGTTGGAAATGGCCAGGGTGAAGACATAAAATGTAGTTCTTTGAGAGGTAAGTGGTCCAAGTTTTCATGGATCTAGCACTGCTGACATTTTCTCATAAAATGATTACAATCTCTTTACATGGTTAACCAATAGTAGCCCTATCGGATTATCTTCTTAACCAAGGCTAATCCATTCATATGAGGTCCACAACTCCCTGCATGTATCTCAGACATGATCTGCTCAACTTCAGACTATTTTAAAACATCTTAAGTGAACTCAATCGGGCCATCTTCGATGCAACTCCCCCATGAAAGGTTATGTTTTGCAAGGACCATCGCCTTACAGCTCTTCTCTCTTCTTTAGTTGCATTTTATGGGTATTCCTTACTCTCCAAAAATCACTTTATCATATCATACCATGCATCATGGTCCGTATTAGTTTTCATAACTATTTCATACTCATAACAAGGAGTCGAAGAACTAGTCAAAACCAGAGACTTAAGAAATAGCTTAACAAGATCCTCCCATATCGAAGCCATGGTGGCTAAGGCATCGACCATCTAGTTTTCTTCTCTTAGTAAATGTATAAATCCACACTCCTTGAAATTTTTCTTTATCATGGTCAAATAGTCATGGTATGGTTTTAACTTCTCTTCCTTTAAGTCCCACTCTCCATTCACTTGAGATACTACTAACAAAGAATCGCCAAAGACCTATTTCTAGGCCAAAAATACATGCTTCATACTCCACCATGCTGTTGGTTGCCCTAAACTTCAACTTCTTGGCTACAGGGATGAGCTCCCCTTCTAGTGATTGCAAAATTACTCCCAAGCCAGCTCCCTTTCTATTCACTACCTCGTCAATGTACAACTTCCATCCCTATACCTCTATGGCCTCTAAATGTTCATTGGGAAATTCTAAAATCCCCAGTGGAATCGCCATTGTGAGCTGGGATTTTTGCCCCCACTCCCATATGGAATGGTTCTTGCAACTTTGGCACTATTAGGCTCAGTGCCTTAAATAACATAGGTTGAACCTGTTTTATTAGTTTTTGTTATAAGTTTTGTATCTTGTTTATTATGTTAATTATTGTTTTATTTAGGTATTTCGTTAGTTTTTATCGGTTTGTCTAGTGTTTTCTTTAATTGTGTAGTTTTAGTTTATTTTTAGTTTTATGTCGTTTTTGATTTAGTTTTTAGTTTGTGTTTATGTTTTGTCGATTATTGTTTATTTACTTAGTGTTTTAAGTTTGTTTTGAGTTTTGTGTTAGGTTAAAAACAGGCAAGGAAACGAATTGAAGATGAAATGGGCAGTAGCTGACACAGGCAGAGGACACGGCCAAGTCACTGGCCGTGTCCCATACCAAGTTAAAAGGAAGAACAAGTCCCAGTAGCAGACACCAGCAAGGGACACGGCCAAGTCACCTGGCCGTGTCCCTCCAAAGAAGAGCAACACGGCCAAGTCACCATGACCTGGCCGTGTCCCACTTGTTACCAAAGGAAAGGGAGATCAACAATTACACAGAAGCGAACACAGGCAAGGGACATGGCCGTGTCTTGTGGCCGTGTCCCTCACAACTCACTCACACGGCCAAGTCAAGCTCCACTTGGCCGTGTCACTCAACAAAGAAGCAAAGAAGACCAAAAAGCAACAGAGGAGGACACATGCAGGGGACACGGCCGTGTCACCTGGCCGTGTCCCTCCATCAAGCCTCACACGGCCGTGTCCCTCATCCCTTGGCCGTGTCCCTCATGTTCCAAGCCCGCATCGGATTTTTAACACGT
Source organism: Garcia nutans (assembly GCA_947685225.1). NCBI lineage: Eukaryota > Viridiplantae > Streptophyta > Magnoliopsida > Malpighiales > Euphorbiaceae > Garcia > Garcia nutans. Next base: position 17,353,816 of record CANTUV010000033.1, on the reverse strand, counting down.
ACGATTCATATAAAAGAAAAAGAAAGTTAGGGTTTAGAGGGCGGTTGACGATTTTGAGAGCAAGTTTAGCCGTCTGAGAGAGATCTTAGGGTTTAAACATTTGTTTTCTTGGATTTTGATTCTACTTTGGATTACACTAGTTTAGATTAGATTGTTCATGCCATTGTTTCATCCTTCTAGCAAGATTCGATCAAGAGTTCATCAAAAGCTTCAAGGAGTTTGTAACTTGGTTTTATTCTTAAACTTTGTCTCTTTAGTTTCATTGAAATTGTGTTTATGAACATTATCATGTCTAAATTAATTTCATTGATTATTAATGAGATGAGTATGCTTGATAACATCATGAACTAATTTAATCTAGTCTAGGGTTTGTATGGATTTGCTATGAATTGTATGAATTGGTTATTCTCTTAACTATTGATTTCTTTAGCCTTTATTGAATGAAAAATTGTTACATATAATTGATTGGCCACCAATTATGTGTTTTAAGGTATTAGATGATGGATTGAGAGATGAAATCTAATACTGGAATAATTCAATTAAGGACTTAGGTGAATTAGAGATATAACCTATTAAAAAGATTGTTCAATTATAACAAGATTAGTTGTAAGAGGTTTGAATGCGAGAGCTTATTTCCTTTGTAACACCCCCACACCCAATACATACACACTACATACACCACAATGTAGTATACATGTATCGAATATAGGAATGCTACGGATTTTCTTAACATTCAAAACATTTTAAACTTTTGATACAATACTCTTATCATTATACATTAAAGAAAAGTAAATCATTTACTTTTAAACAAAACATATTAGATATATATATACATACATTTAAATATTACGCAGCGGAATATAGAAAACATTTACATATATGAAAGCATTTGAATACGTATTTACAATTATACATATATTTACATTATAACCCATATTTACAAAATATAAAAGAGTTATACATGATTGGCAAGTCTCCTCTGATCTTTAAGTTCCCAAAATCAACTCTTCACTGTCTACTCTCACTCGGTCTCGAAGAGCTCTCGGGTTCAACTCTATTACCTGCGCGATTAAACACTATCGCGCTAAGCCAAGGGCTTAGTAAGACAATTCATGCTAATGTTATGCTTTAGTGCAATGCAATGTTTCATATATGTATTAACAAATCAACATCAATGATACACACTCAATCAACAAACAATATTCCGTGAATAGTCCATTTCATCATTTAAGTAATATTAACATTTCATTACATTAGAACATCATTTATGATATATATAAAACCTAGACACCTATGGGCCCATCAAGTACTTAATACGATATTCAGAATTCAGAGTTACTGCTTTGGTTCATAAACACCATTATCAAGCCCGTAGGCAACATATACATATATATATCTCTATCCATGGATAGCGTAACAGACCCGGTCTCTTGGATCATCAACTCATTTAACTCGAGGATATCCTCAACCCGGCAAGACTGTTACAAATCAAATATCTCATAATATCAATTATCATAGTGTAACAGACCCAGTCTCTTGGACCTCAATTCAACTCAATTTGAAGAGATCCTCAACCCGGCAAGACTGTTACCTTTCATTAAATAGGCATGCCTCCAAAACCAGAACTCTGAAACTGAATATCATATTAAGCATACACTTATTTCATTATTCTCTTTCTCAATCTTTCTCATTAATTAGGCAAACATGCCATACATCATTCAATTATATCATCATAGCCAATCACAATGGCTCTATATTCCATTTCATCTCAATTCACAACATAACATTTCAATCTTTCATAAACACATTCATTTGCATCATCATGTCATTCACATTATTCATATATATATATATATATCATCAGTGATATAAACATAACAACACACATTGCTCAAATAAATTAACAATGTAATAATGCCACATTTGAACTTACACACAATCATATAGGTTTTGTACTTACCTCAAAAACAAATCACACCACTCTTAACACTTCCTTGTTCAAGATCCTTCTACCTCTTAAATCAATGATTAATCACTATCTTCAAGACCTAAATCAAAAGTAATAGCATATACTTGTTTAGGGGTACACAAGAGATAATCCAATTAGGAATTAATTAGGGCAAACCCTAACCCTGACACGTTCACCCACACGGGCGTGTTCATGGCCGTGCCCTAACTCCACAACACAGAAACATTTACACGCTCAACAACATGGGCGTGTTCCTGGGCGTGTAAATTCTCAAATCTTACAGTAGCTATGACACGCTCAATAACACGGGCGTGCTACTGGTCGTGTCAAACCTACTGCCTCCAACACAATTGACACGCCTAAAAACCCTGGACGTGCTCATGGGCGTGTCCGGCCACAAATCAAGATTCCGACCAAAACAACCAAACACTCAACAAAACACTTTTATCCAACAACATCCACTTCACACCATCTTAACAAAACATACTCAAAACTCATCTAAAACTTGCAACACACCAAAACAAGCCAAACACACATCAAACACAAAACACAAAATCATCTCAAAACCCTCACCACATATACAACATCCATCATCCAATCACTCAACCACTTCTCACATCTCAAAATCAACCAACACACTCTTAAAAATCTATCAAACTCAAGTATCATTTCAAATAAACACAAAGATCACAAGAGAACTTACCAAAGTTACAAAACTTCTTGAATCACCAACTTGATCACTTAATCTTTCTTCAATTTGAGCTTCACTCAACAAGATCTTCTCTTTGCCTCTTGCTTCCTTTGTCTAAGGAGGAGCCAGCCACCATGGAAAAGAAGAAGAAAATATCAAGAAGCAAAGTCAAATTTTGCTTTTAATCTCCACCAAGTGATCTTATCCAAGCAATTACCAAAATACCCTCAATCATATAACTAAATTTTTGTCTCATATAAGCCCTTATATGTAATTACACACTCAACACAAATAAATATCTCTCCCATTGACTCTTCATTTGACCAATTTATATGTTATATATATCATCATATACACAACATATACCATTCTCTCTAAACCCTAATTCTTTTCCCCAAAACACATATACACAAGCATTCACTTTCCAAAATCTTTTCTCTTGCAATTTAACACATATATTCAATCCAATATATCACTACAACAACAATAACAACAATATCAACAACATAATCAAAACTTCTAGACCATATATGAGGATATTACAATTCTCCCCCTCTAAAAAGAAAATTTCATCCTCGAAATTACCTGATATCAAAGCTGAAACAACTGAGGATATTGCTCTCGCATTGTTTGCTCACTTTCCCAAGTTGCTTCTTCCTTTCCATGATTCTTCCATAGAACCTTCACCAATGGCACTCTCTTGTTTCTCAATTCTTTCACATCACATGCCAAGATAGCAACTGGTTCCTCCTCAAATGTCAAATCGGGATTCACTTCAATTGACTCCATTGGCAACACATGAGATGGATCCGACCTGTATTTCCTCAACATAGAAACATGAAATACATTATGAATACGATCCAACTCAGGTGGCAAAGCGAGTCGATAAGCAACTGGCCCAATTCTTTCCAAAACTTCATATGGTCCAATAAACCGAGGACTCAATTTCCCTTTCCGACCGAACCTTAAAATCTTCTTCCAAGGAGATACTTTCAGAAATACCTTATCTCCAACATCAAACTCTATGTCTCTCCTTTTCAGATCTGCATAAGACTTCTGTCGGTCTGAAGCTGCTTTCAACTTGCCTCGAATCAATTTTACTTTTTCTTCAGTTTCTTGAATCAAATCAGGTCCAATTAACTTACTTTCACCAAGTTCACTCCAACAAAGAGGTGTCCGACACCGTCTACCATACAATGCTTCAAACGGTGCCATACCAATGCTAGATTGGTGACTGTTGTTGTAAGCAAACTCCACAAGTGGAAAGAATCTATCCCAACTTCCAGAGAAATCAATGACACAGCTTCTCAACATATCTTCAATAATCTGTATCACCCTCTCTGACTGTCCATCCGTCTGTGGATGAAAAGCGGTGCTGAAGTGTAATCGAGAACCCAAAGCACTATGCAAACTCTTCCAAAATCTTGAAGTAAATCAGGGATCTCGATCAGACACTAAAGAAGTTGGAACACCATGCAACTTCGCAATCTCATGGATATACAGCTCAGCCAATCTCTCCAAAGAGTAATCCATCCGAACCGGAAGGAAATGAGCTGTCTTAGTCAATCTATCCACAATCACCCATATAGCATCATGCTTCTTTTGTGTCAATGGCAAACCAGACACAAAATCCATCGTCACTTTATCCCACTTCCATTCTGGTACTGATAATGGTTGAAGCAATCCAGTTGGAACTTGATGCTCTACTTTAACCTTCTGACTGGTGAGACATTTCGATACAAACTCAGCAATGTCTCTCTTCAACCCAATCCACCAGTAATGCTGTCTCAAATCATGATACATCTTTGTATTACCCGGATGCATAGCAAACACTGACTGATGTGCTTCTTCTAAAATGACTCTTTTCAAATCAGCATCATCGGGCACACACAATCGGTTCTTAAACCAGAGACTCCCATCACCTTTCACAACAAAATCTCTAGTTTTCCCATTCTTGCAATCTGAAATAATCTTCTGAATCTTCATATCAATCAACTGAGCCTCTTTGATCTGATCTAACAAAACTGGTTTAAAAAGCAACTGTGCCAACAATGCACCATCATCACAAGGTACAAAACTGGCATGCAAAGCTCTCAACTCAACAAGCAACGAGAGCGAGTAAACAGTTAAACCAGCTAAAGACTTCCGACTCAAGGCATCAGCAACAACATTTGCTTTACCTGGATGATAATCAATCAAACAGTCGTAGTCTTTAATCAATTCCAACCATCTCCTCTGTCGAAGATTAAGTTCTTTCTGGACACCCAAATATTTCAAGCTTTTGTGATCAGTGTAGATGAAACATTTCTCCCCAAACAGATAGTGTCGCCAAATCTTCAATGCGAACACAATGGCTGCTAGCTCCAAATCATGGGTTGGATAGTTAAGCTCATGCGGTTTCAACTGTCGAGATGCATAAGCTATAACTTTACCTTCCTGCATCAGCACACACCCCAAACCACTATGTGAAGCATCACTGTAGATCACATATGGTTTGCCTTCTACAGGTAAAGTAAGAACAGGTGCTTGAGTCAACATTTCTCTCAACTGATCAAAACTAGCCTGACACTGATCCGTCCACACAAATCTCACTCCCTTACAAAGCAATCTAGTGAGTGGAGTAGCTATCAAAGAAAACCCTTTCACAAACCGCCGGTAATAGCCTGCCAAACCCAGAAAACTTTTAACCTCTGTCACCGACTTGGGTGGACTCCAATTCAATATAGCTTCAACTTTGCTCGGATCAACTCTAATGCCTTCTGCTGAAACAATATGTCCGAGAAAAGTGACTTGATCCAACCAGAACTCACATTTCGACAATTTGGCAAACAACTGCTTCTCTCTCAAAATCTACAACACAATCCGCAGATGCATATCATGTTCCTCTTCATTCCGCGAATACACCAGAATGTCATCGATGAAGACCACTACAAACTGATCCAGATAGGTCCTGAACACCCTATTCATCAAATCCATAAAAACTGCAGGTGCATTCGTTAGACCAAAAGGCATAACTAAAAATTCATAATGCCCATACCTGGTCCGAAAGGCAGTCTTTGGAACATCTTCAGCCTTGACTCTCAGCTGATGGTACCCAGATCTCAAATCAATTTTAGAAAACACAGCTGCACCCTTCAATTGATCAAAGAGATCATCGATTTTAGGGAAAGGATATTTATTTTTAATAGTCACCTTGTTCAATTGCCTATAATCGATACACAACCTCATAGTACCATCTTTCTTCTTCACAAATAGCACAGGAGCTCCCCAAGGAGAAACACTGGGGCGAATAAATCCTTTGTCTAACAATTCCTGTAATTGCACTTTCAATTCCCTCAATTCTGCTGGTGCCATTCTATAAGGAGTAATAGAAATAGGAGTGGTACCAGGCAACAATTCAATACCGAACTCCACCTCTCTCTCAGGAGGCAATCCTGGCAACTCCTCTGGGAAAAACATCTGGGAACTCTGCAACTGTGGCAATGCTATCAATAGAAGAACCTCTTACTCTAGTATCTACCACATGAGCAAGATAAGCATCACACCCTTTTCTAATCAACCTCCTAGCTGCAACAGCTGAAACAAATAAGGAGGCTAACTGTTCCTGCTCATTAGATACTATCACCTCTCTACCATCAGCAGTTCTCAAAGTCACAACTTTCCTTTTACAGTCTACCACAGCTCCATGTCTAGATAGCCAGTCCATACCTAGAATCACATCATATTCCTTAAATGGCATCTCAATCAAATCTCCAAGGAACTCCTCACCTTGCACCCTCACTGCACTATCTCGGTGCACCTTACTCACAATCACACTATGCCCTAACGGATTTGTCACCAACACATCAAATCCTAGGGACTCAGCATGCATATCAGACATAGGCAAAACAGATGCACTAATATAAGAATGTGTGGAACCCGGATCAATCAAAGCAAGCACTGAAGTATCAAATAAAGAAAAAGTACCAGCTATGACTGCCGATGCATCTGGCTGCCTCTGCATAACATATATCCTCTGGGAAGACCCAACCTCCTCTGGTCTACTCTCTCTGGATGTAGCACCTCCTCTAGCACTGAACCCAGATCTGCCTTCCCGGCTGCTACCTCTGCCTGCTCGACCTCCCCTCACACTAGGTCGAGAAGCTGCAGTATCAACTGACATCCGCTCCTGTCTCTCTGGACAATCTCTAATAAAATGCTCAGGAGATCCACATCTGAAGCACACAGCTGACCCACTATACCTCCAACAAGCACCCCTATGTGATCCACCACACTGAGCACACACAGGTAGAGCGGATCTTTGAGTCACTGGGGTCGGAGCACTCGCCACTGAAGCTGTAGGTCTAAATCTCTGTCTCTGAAACTGCACTGACCTACCAGCTGACCTCTGACTCCTACTAACTCTAGGAACAAAGCTTCCTTTACCTCTCTTAACAGAAGAAGACCCTGCCTCAAACTGAGGTCTTCTCACCCTAACCTCTTCCTTTGAAGCAACTGCAATACTCTGAGCTCGCTCCACACTTCTAGCTGCTGCCACAAGCTGGGAGAAATCGTGATATCTAGATCCAGCCACTAAACACATGATAGAGGGCCTCAATCCCTCCTCAAATCTCCTGCATCTATCTATCTCATCAGCTATAATGCCCCCAGCATACTGGCTCAATCGAATAAACTCAACCTCATACTCAGTTACCGTCTTGCTATCTTGCTTCAAGCTTAAGAACTCCATCTTCTTCATGTCTTTATACTCCCTAGGAGTATACTTCAACTCAAACTCTCTCAGAAAATCCACATATGACAAGGTTGGTGGATCATCCATAGAATGGGGCACTGTCCTCCACCAGTCGTATGCATCCTTCTGTAGCAATGATCTTGCATAATCAAACTTTTCCTCTGGGGTGGCTTGCAATTGAATAAAGATCCTCTGTACTTTGTCAAGCCACTGTTCTGCTACAGTTGGATCAGTAGTACCAAGGAAATCCTCCGCTCCATACTTCCTTAGTTTGTCATAGTGCCTCACTGGTACCACAGGCTGAGGGGGTGGTGGCACTGGTTGCACTGGTGCTTGCCTCATAACTTCCATCATATGTCTAAACCATGCTGGAGGAACTTCCTCTCCAGCTGGTCTACCCGACACCGAAACAGGTGCCTCCTCAACACTATCAACTCTAGCTCCCTCAGCAGGAGCAATACTCTCGGCACTACCCTCAATCGACTGACGTGAGTGAGAATCCATCACAACCTAACACTGCAAACACAGTAGAATACTTCTTATTAAAGATCAGAGATTGCCAATCCCAAACATATATGTTATTCAAAAACCACTTTTTAAAATCAAAATAGTTTATTTTTTTTTCTTACATTTTACCTAGGTTGAGAATCTCAAACCTAGGCTCTGATACCAAAACAATTGTAACACCCCCACACCCAATACATACACACTACATACACCACAATGTAGTATACATGTATCGAATATAGGAATGCTACGGATTTTCTTAACATTCAAAACATTTTAAACTTTTGATACAATACTCTTATCATTATACATTAAAGAAAAGTAAATCATTTACTTTTAAACAAAACATATTAGATATATATATACATACATTTAAATATTACGCAGCGGAATATAGAAAACATTTACATATATGAAAGCATTTGAATACGTATTTACAATTATACATATATTTACATTATAACCCATATTTACAAAATATAAAAGAGTTATACATGATTGGCAAGTCTCCTCTGATCTTTAAGTTCCCAAAATCAACTCTTCACTGTCTACTCTCACTCGGTCTCGAAGAGCTCTCGGGTTCAACTCTATTACCTGCGCGATTAAACACTATCGCGATAAGCCAAGGGCTTAGTAAGACAATTCATGCTAATGTTATGCTTTAGTGCAATGCAATGTTTCATATATGTATTAACAAATCAACATCAACGATACACACTCAATCAACAAACAATATTCCGTGAATAGTCCATTTCATCATTTAAGTAATATTAACATTTCATTACATTAGAACATCATTTATGATATACATAAAACCTAGACACCTATGGGCCCATCAAGTACTTAATACGATATTCAGAATTCAGAGTTACTGCTTTGGTTCATAAACACCATTATCAAGCCCGTAAGCAACATATACATATATATATCTCTATCCATGGATAGCGTAACAGACCCGGTCTCTTGGATCATCAACTCATCTAACTCGAGGATATCCTCAACCCGGCAAGACTGTTACAAATCAAATATCTCATAATATCAATTATCATAGTGTAACAGACCCAGTCTCTTGGACCTCAATTCAACTCAATTTGAAGAGATCCTCAACCCGGCAAGACTGTTACCTTTCATTAAATAGGCATGCCTCCAAAAACCAGAACTCTGAAACTGAATATCATATTAAGCATACACTTATTTCATTATTCTCTTTCTCAATCTTTCTCATTAATTAGGCAAACATGCCATACATCATTCAATTATATCATCATAGCCAATCACAATGGCTCTATATTCCATTTCATCTCAATTCACAACATAACATTTCAATCTTTCATAAACACATTCATTTGCATCATCATGTCATTCACATTATTCATATATATATATATATATATATCATCAGTGATATAAACATAACAACACACATTGCTCAAATAAATTAACAATGTAATAATGCCACATTTGAACTTACACACAATCATATAGGTTTTGTACTTATCTCAAAAACAAATAACACCACTCTTAACACTTCCTTGTTCAAGATCCTTCTACCTCTTAAATCAATGATTAATCACTATCTTCAAGACCTAAATCAAAAGTAATAGCATATACTTGTTTAGGGGTACACAAGAGATAATCCAATTAGGAATTAATTAGGGCAAACCCTAACCCTGACACGTTCACCCACACAGGCGTGTTCATGGCCGTGCCCTAACTCCACAACACAGAAACATTTACACGCTCAACAACATGGGCGTGTTCCTGGGCGTGTAAATTCTCAAATCTTACAGTAGCTATGACACGCTCAATAACACGGGCGTGCTACTGGTCGTGTCAAACCTACTGCCTCCAACACAATTGACACGCCTAAAAACCCTGGACGTGCTCATGGGCGTGTCCGGCTACAAATCAAGATTCCGACCAAAACAACCAAACACTCAACAAAACACTTTTATCCAACAACATCCACTTCACACCATCTTAACAAAACATACTCAAAACTCATCTAAAACTTGCAACACACCAAAACAAGCCAAACACACATCAAACACAAAACACAAAATCATCTCAAAACCCTCACCACATATACAACATCCATCATCCAATCACTCAACCACTTCTCACATCTCAAAATCAACCAACACACTCTTAAAAATCTATCAAACTCATGTATCATTTCAAATAAACACAAAGATCACAAGAGAACTTACCAAAGTTACAAAACTTCTTGAATCACCAACTTGATCACTTAATCTTTCTTCAATTTGAGCTTCACTCAACAAGATCTTCTCTTTGCCTCTTGCTTCCTTTGTCTAAGGAGGAGCCGACCACCATGGAAAAGAAGAAGAAAATATCAAGAAGCAAAGTCAAATTTTGCTTTTAATCTCCACCAAGTGATCTTATCCAAGCAATTACCAAAATACCCTCAATCATATAACTAACTTTTTGTCTCATATAAGCCCTTATATGTAATTACACACTCAACACAAATAAATATCTCTCCCATTGACTCTTCATTTGACCAATTTATATGTTATATATATCATCATATACACAACATATACCATTCTCTCTAAACCCTAATTCTTTTCCCCAAAACACATATACACAAGCATTCACTTTCCAAAATCTTTTCTCTTGCAATTTAACACATATATTCAATCCAATATATCACTACAACAACAATAACAACAATATCAACAACATAATCAAAACTTCTAGACCATATATGAGGATATTACATCCTTGACTCAATTAATTAAGTTGTTTGAGATTTAATCTTAGAAATTAAATTAGTTAAGTGGAATAACCGTTCATACATATGAGTAGTAAAGAAGTGCAAACCCTAGACTCTTTTTATCAAGTGAATCAAAACATAAGCTATTGTTTATTTTTATTGTTTTCAAATTAAATCATTCTTCTTCATTACTTTGCAAATTAAATTTCTTTAATTATTTGTTACTTTAAATTTGATAATCAATTACCCACTTTGGCTTCCTTGAGAGAACGACCTTGGAGCGATCACCTTTGCTACAGCTACCTCGTATACTTGCGAGTGACGCTTTGTGGTAGAGTTAATTTGAGCGCAACAAGTTTTTGGCGCACCCCAGAGAAAATGGAGTCACCATGCGGATAGGCTGCGAAAGAAGAAAAGGGAGGATGACTTGATTCCTAAGGAATTCCTAACCCCCTATTGGGTTAGGAAAGTTGGGCATGTATGGGAAAGGTGAGAAGTGGCCCAGCACCCCCATAATGCCCGATTCATTAGAATCAGCCTCCTTTTTAGGTCTAAATATTATTAAATTTTTAAACATTCTGATATTATCCAAAGTACATGCAATTAATAAAAGAAAACATCATATTATTAATTATAACAAATCAATAAAAGATGGGCACCCATACATGATGGAAACATGCCCTTACAAATGTCCAAATGTCCATAAAGAAGATTAATAAAATAGGAAACCCACCAAAGGGTGGAAACATGTCCCTTACAATTATCCCAAAGCCTTTAAATAAATTAAACTACATAAAACAAGTAAATTAAACAAATAAGGCACCCATAAGTGGAAACATGCCTTTTGCATCAATAAAACCCAAATAAACAAACGTAGTTTAATTAAATAAAATGAGCAACAAAATAATCAAAATGTATCATCCATCATAAAGCATGTAACAAAAAATGAAATAATTCAATCTAGGTTTTAATCTTAAATAAAGTATTAGATATATGTTGTGCTCGAAATAAGTACTACTACAAAGCATCACTCACAAGTATACGAGGTAGCTGTAGCAAAGGTGATCGCCCCAAGGTCGTTTCCCCAAGAAGGTGATAGCTTGATTGACAATTATTTAAATGCACGAGAGTTTGTTGTGTTTGAGATGGTGCGAGAATAATTTAAACCTAAGATTAATGTGCATAGGGATTAATGTGTGTGATGGGTGTACAAGATCAAATCAATTCTTGGGAAGGTGCCTAGGGTCATAGGTCCATTCAATCAAAGCTCAATTCTCAATTGTCCATTAACATAACCTTATAATTAATTTGTTCCTTAAGGTTAATTAGTCAATTACCAATCCATTAGTTCTCACATTCATGAATTAACAATGACCAATTCTTTTACATTACCAAATAAACAAAACCCTAGAACTTATATTTCTAATTCATTCATAGGGTGGTCGATTATATAGTTTCGATATCGGATTTCGCCTCTCAGTCCGTCATCCAATATTCAAAGATTAATAGGTAGCTAATCTATCAACCTATCATTTAATACAATACAATCAATGAATCAACAAGGAACATCAATGGAAATATCAAATCAAGACATTCAACCAAATATACTACAAACCCTAGGCATGGGTGTTTAGCTCAACATCATCAATTTACAACATTCATTCAACTCAATATAAAACAAATACAAATTGTTCATTACAATATCAATCTCTTAATGCAACAACAACAATAGAAATGAATTAAAAGAGAGAATAGAAAAACCCCTTGTGAAGATGCCAAGAGTAGGATTGCTAGTCTTCCTCCTAGCTTCACTTGATGTATGATGAAGAACTCAAGCCCTCTTCAATGGTTGATTCCCCTTTGTAATGTGGAATGGAGCTTTCTCAAGTCACCAAACCTTTGGATGGAGCTTTCTAAAGTCACTAACCCTTCAATTAATTGTGCCTTTGGAAGATGGAATGGAGCTTTCTCAAGTCACCAATTCCTTCAATGAAGTTTCTTCAACCTTCAAGAGCTTGTTAACCCAATTTATCCTAAAGAACCTCAAAGATCTTATCAATGGAAGATGGAGAAGGTGGAGAGAATGGAAATGGAGATGAAGATGAAAGGGTAAGGGAGAGTGTCACTCTCTCCCTCTCCCACGTTTTTGCAAAAATTGTTCAAGAACAAAAAAGAACCCCCTCCAATTTCCTCTTCCTCTCCTTTTAATTCATTCAAAATACACACCCATGCCTTCCAACTCACACCATTTCACTTTGTTCCCCACTATTCTCTTGTTTAATATTTCTTTTGCCAAGCACAAGGCATTGTCTCCCACTTTGTTCCCCACTTCATGCAGAAGAATTCAAATGTTTTTGTGTGATACGGCCAAGCCAAGAGTAGCTTGGCCATGTCTCTTGTTATTTTCTTTCTTTCCATGAGGTGACACGACCAAGCTAGTGGTCGTGTCCCTCAATTTTCATGGGACACGGCCAAGCTAGCTGGTCGTGTCCTTCATTGCTTGCTTCTTTCTTTTCTTCTTTCCTTTTTGTCTCAAGGGGTGACACGGCGAAGCTTGTGGCCGTGTGCCGTGTCATGTGACACAGCCACTGGCTTGGCCGTGTCATGTGGGTGTGTTTGCTTCTGCTTCTTTTTCTTTCTTTCTTTGCTTTCTCTCTTGTTCTTTGGCATGAAATGGGACATGACCAAGCTTGCTCTTGGCTTGGTCGTGTCATGTGACACGGCCACAAGCTTGACCGTGTCACTGAGTGTGTCTCTTCCTGCTTCTTCATTTTTGCTCTTTCTTTGTGGTTTCTTTGTTTTGCTCCTTGGATGAGACACGGCCAGTGGCTTGGCCGTGTCTCTTTGCTGTGTCAAGCTCTACCAACTTCATTCTTTGAGGGACACGGCCAAGCTAGTTTTGGCTTGGCCATGTCTTGCTTGGTTCATGCCTTTCTTGCACTGTTTTTATCTTCCAAGGGTGTTTTTGCACCAAAACCTAAAAACAACACTTTAAAAACACTTAAAACAAAAATCAATCAAAACATTAACTAAAAACACTTAAAAATCATACTAAAAACAAGTACAAAAATGATGTAAACAAATACCCCACACTTAATTCCTTGCTTGTCCCCAAGCAAGGCTAAAATCAAAACACTAAACAAGATGAATTTTGTTAAGTTCAAGAGTTATAAAGATGCATCAAGACTTCCCTATCCCTAAATCTACAATCAATATGGAATCAAACAAAATTGACACACATGCAATTAAGTGGTTTTCCATGCATAACCAATGTTGTCATTCCCTCACCAACTTTTACAAGTGTTTGATCATGGTGGTGCTTACACTCATAACAATCAATGAAAGATTATTACCATAGGCTTGCTTATCAATCAAATCTCCACTATAAAATTACAATCAAGCATCAATCAAAAGGACTTTATTGGTTGTAATGGGGCTAAGGTAAAGGCATGGCATTTACGAAATGTGAGCTTAATCATTAAGTTCAAGAGCACTTCAAGAATGAAGTAACCGATCATATACATAACCCAACAATCCCAAAACACCTTCCTCTCATCTACCCATTGGCATTAAAGAGCTTTTCAAGGGAACTCACTTATTAAATATTGCAATGATATTTTCAACTTATTCCAACCCTTCGAATAAGAACAACAATTATTCTTATTCTTATTATTATTATTATATATATTATTTTTCTCTTTTTCTTCTTCTTTTTTTATTTTGCTTTGCAATCTTAAACCTACTAATTTTAACCCCACACTTAATTCAACACAACACTCGGTCATAAATGCTCTTAAAATGCTCTTGACCTAATGAAAGGATAAGAGTTAATCAACAAGGTTCAAGCTAATGGTGTTGTGAAAAAGAAAGAAAAGGAAAAATAAAATAGGCTCAAAATTGGCTAGCTAAGGTTAAAGATAGGGTTGGTCTTTTTAAGCCAAAGTGGGTTCACCTAATTGCCTTAATCATCTTGATGCCTAATTGGAATTTTTATGTAATCTTAAAATGTATGTCAAAGCAAGTTCTAGCAAATCATCAATCAAAGATGTTCACCTACAACAATAATGATAAGTTGATGGCTCAATTCCTCACTAGGTTAATGGCAATGCAAGGAAAAACCAACAAAATTGACAATAAGCACCAATTCTACTCAATTCTCAAATTCATGCTTCAAAATTTCAAAGCTCATCTATCAACAATTTATAACAATTGAACTTTCCAAAACTCATTTATTCAATGAAAAATAAGAAAAACATTAACTAACTTAAACAAAAATAAGTTAAAAGTAAAAACACAAAAACACAAAATGCAATTGAAAGTAAAAACACAAAACCCAAAATGCACTCAACACTTAAAGATTCACATTGTCCTCAATGTGAGCATGCATACTACAGAGAGGGTTTAGAAGAAACCTGATTTCCATCATTCCCATATGCGATGTGTAGGGCTCCTTCCACCCATAATGCAATTGGAGCCCATGACTGAGAGGATGAACAACATGTAACTTTGAAATGTACCCGATGTACGGCAACCCCTAAATAGTATTCTTTGAAGAGAACATGTCTCAAAGGGACATGTGAAGGTCGCCTCGGGGTGATCCTCCCGTGCTATAGGAACGTTGTAAAATCCTATTTCATTGTGCAGCGTGGTTCTATCCATTGTATGCTCTTCTTCACCACCAAGAGTAGAGGAGATGATTTTTGGGAACTCTTTAAGTTCAACCAAGTTTGGTTGAATCACTTCTTCATCCACTTTAACAATTTCAAGTCCCCTCTCAACAACCTCAGCATCTAAAACTAGCTTACACTCCTCAAGTTCTAAATTGGGCATTTCATGTACTTCTTCTAAAGGCATACCCATCTCAAGCTTATTTCCACTTTCTCCTTGGGAGTGCATATCATAGATGTTAGAAAGTTGCTTACCTTGCTCCTCTTCTTTCAGCCTACTTGGAAATGGAATTGGTTGCAAAGGATTCGGAGGTTCATACAAATGTGATGAAGTTGATGAGTCCAAATTCTCCTCCTCCTTTGATCGACTTGGTTTCTCCATGTTAGGCAGCATTTCCTCACCATTGTCTTCTTGATTAGTCCCTGCATCAAAGGAATCACAAAAACTATTATATATCACCTGTTCACTCGTCACATTTGTGATTACCTTAACATGCTCCAATTGGCTAGGAAATTCTTCCTTTTGCTGTGCTTGGAGTTGATGTGCCAGTTGCCCAACTTGTATTTCCACCCTCTTCAATGATTCCTCCAAAGAATCAAACCTCTCATTGCTCCCTTCCTGATTTTTGTTGCTAATTTGAAGGTAAACATTCAAATCATCTTCCATTATAGATTTCTCGAATTGATCATGGTTTTGTGAGCTAATTTGAATGAAGGCATTCAAACTATCTTCCAAAGTGGATTCCTTAAGTTTATCTTGATTTTGTGAGCTAGTTTGAATGAAGGCATTCAAACTATCTTCAAATGTGGGTGTCTTAAGGTAATTTTGATTTGAATATTGCTCTTGAGAGTAAAAGTCTCTTTGGTAAGGTTGAAAAAAATTTGGAGGTGGAATGTGCTGCTGATTTTCCCAAGAAAATTTTGGTTGTCTTCCCTAGCTGGGATTATAAGGATTGGAATATGTGTCATTTCTACCCATTTGCTGGAAACCTTGGTAGTCATATTCTTCCTCTTGCCATTCTTGGTATCATCCAAAACCCATTGAACACGTGATTGCACTATGGCCTACATTGCCACATGCTGCACATATCTCTTGGCGTGGCATAGGTGCTCTTCCTCTTGCATTTAGCACCTTAAGTTGATTCGTCAATTCTGCTAATTGCCATGTCATTTCAGAATCATCGTTCCTATCATAAACTCCCCCGTGCGTTGAAAATTGCATCTTTACACAAGGCACTCAGAAACTTAAAGACAACAAACAACAAAAAATTCAAACAAAACAAACAAACAATTTAAAGGAAAACAAACAAACAAATAATTAAAAAATATATCAAACTATTACTACTTGTTGCGCTCGAATTAAGTACTACTACAAAGCGTCACTCGCAAGTATACGAGGTAGTTGTAGCAAAGGTGATTGCCCCAAGTTCGTTTCCCCAAGAAGGTGTGGTTCGTAATAGCTTGATTGACAATTATTTAAATGCACGAGAGTTTGTTGTGTTTGAGATGGTGCGAGAATAATTTAAACCTAAGATTAATGTGCTTAAGGATTAATGTGTGTGATGGGTGCACAAGATCAAATCGATTCTTGGGAAGGTAACATAACCTTGTAATTAATTTGTTCCTTAAGGTTAATTAGTCAATTACCAATCCATTAGTTCTCACATTCATGAATTAACAATGACCAATTCTTTTACATTACCAAATTAACAAAACCCTAGAACTTATATTTCTGATTCATTCATAGGGTGGTCGATTATATAGTTTCGATATCGGATTTCACCTCTCGGTCCATCATCCAATATTCAAAGAGTAATATGTATTTAATCTATCAACCTAGCATTTAATACAATACAATCACCCAATCAACATGGAACATCAATGGAAATATCAAATCAAGACATTCAACCAAATATACTACAAACCCTAGGCATGGGTATTTAGCTCAACATCATTAATTTATAACATTCATTAACTCAATATAAAACAAATACAAATTATCCATTGCAATACCAATCTCTTAATACGACAACAACAATAGAAATGAATTAAAAGAGAGAATAGAAAAACCCCTTGTGAAGATGCCAAGAGTAGGATTGCTAGTCTTCCTCCTAGCTTCACTTGATATATGATGAAGAACTCAAGCCCTCTTCAATGGTTGATTCCCCTTTGCAATGTGGAATGGAGCATTCTCAAGTCACCAAACCTTTGGATGGAGCTTTCTCAAGTCACCAAGCCTTCAATTGATTGTGCCTTTGGAAGATGGAATGGAGCTTTTTCAAGTCACCAATCCCTTCAATAAAACTTCTTCAACCATCAAGAGCTTGTTAACCCAATTTATTTCCAAAGAACCTCAAAGATCTTATCAATGGAAGATGGAGAAGGTGGAGAGAATGGAAATGGAAATGAAGATGAAAGGGTAAGGGAGAGTGTCACTCTCTCCCTCTCCCACGTTTTTGCAGAAATTGTTCAAGAATAAAAAAGAACCCTCTCCAATTTCCTCTTCCTCTCCTTTTAATTCATTCAAAATACACACCCATGCCTTCCAACTCACACCATTTCACTTTGTTCCCCACTATTCTCTTATTTAATATTTCTTTTGGCGAGCACAAGGCATTGTCTCTCACTTTGTTCCCCACTTCGTGTAGAAGAATTCAAATGCTTTTGGTGTGACACGGCCAAGCCAAGAGTAGCTTGGCTGTGTCTCTTGTTCTTTTCTTTCTTTCCATGAGGTGACATGGCCAAGCTAGTGGCCGTGTCCCTCAATTTTCATAGGACACGGCCAAGCTAGCTGGCCATGTCCTTCACTACTTGCTTCTTTCTTTTCTTCTTTCCTTTTGGTCTCAAGGGGTGACACGGCCAAGCTTGTGGCCGTGTCATGTGTCAGAACCACTGGCTTGGCCGTGTCATGTGGGTGTGTTTTCTTCTGCTTCTTTTTCTTTCCTTCTTTGCTTGCTTTCTTGTTCTTTGGCATGACATGGGACACAGCCAAGCTTGCTCTTGGCTTGGCCATGTCATGTGACATGGCCACAAGCTTGGCCGTGTCACTGAGTGTGTCTCTTCCTGCTTCTTCACTTTTGCTCTTTCTTTGTGGTTTCTTTGTTTTGCTCCTTGGATGAGACACGGCCATTGGCTTGGCTATGTCTCTTGGCCGTGTCAAGCTCTGCCAACTTCATTCTTTGAGGGACATGGCCAAGCTAGTTTTGGCTTGGCCATGTCTTGCTTGGTTCATGCTTTTCTTGCACTGTTTTGATCTTCCAAGGGTATTTTTGCACCTAAACCTAAAAACAACACTTTAAACACACTTAAAACAAAAATCAATCAAATCATTAACTAAAAACACATAAAAATCATACTAAAAACAAGTACAAAATTGATCTAAACAATATACAAAAT
This sequence comes from Garcia nutans, assembly GCA_947685225.1. Taxonomy (NCBI): domain Eukaryota; kingdom Viridiplantae; phylum Streptophyta; class Magnoliopsida; order Malpighiales; family Euphorbiaceae; genus Garcia; species Garcia nutans. Next base: position 17,335,117 of record CANTUV010000033.1, on the reverse strand, counting down.
TAGATTTTGATAAAATGAAGTTAAGGTTAATCACAAAGACTTACCAACCAAATATAAATATTGACTCCATTGACAAGGGGTTATGTATTGCGGTCCAACTAGTCGGTTAGCGGGCTGGGGTCAAGGGGGAAGCACCCCTTGTAGGGGATCGGGGGTAGCGCCCCTGAAAGGTAAATAATTTTTAAAATATGTTCACTAACTAGTTTGGGTAATTTATCACTTCAAGAAATTTGACTTATATTTGCTTAGTGACTTCTTCTTTGACTACTTCTGACCATTTTGGCCTTAATTGTCCTAGCTATTGTTTGACAGGTTTCATGTGAGTGTAAGTAGGAATCAGGTGCTCAGCTATGTCTTGATCAATCCTAGGCATATCTTCATAAGACCAAGCAAAGAATTCTTCATATTTCTTAAATATGTTTTTCAAATCTCTCTCTCTCTTCAGGGGTAAGCTTGGATACTATGCTAATATTTTTAGGATTGTCGGTTATTCCCAAATTTAATGATTGATTGTCAACTGAGTTAATATTAAAAATTCTTATCTAGTCACTACTTGAATGCATGTAACCATTCGGAAAAACATCACATAAGTAAGCAAAAATAGACTTTATTACATTCATCATGGAAAAGAAAACATCATCATCCTCATACAAAGCAGACAAATTAAAATCAAAATCAAAATCATTATTCTTATAATCATAAACTAAAAGATCTTCAAATTGCTCTTTAACTAGAGTAGTAATCTCCTCTGGGGTCTTCTGGATCTTCAGGACAACTTCCTTCTCCTCTTCTAGACAAGGCTCCTTGTCAGTTGGCAGGATGAGCTCTTTCTTCATATGTTCCACAAGTTCAGTAACATCAGCAAAAATTTCAAAGCCTAGAATCATCTTCTCCATGAACATTATTGGCTCTGGCTTTCCTTGAAGTGGTCCCATGTCTGGAGCTTTAATGAAAACTTCTTTCTAATGGAGGAAAAATCATCTTCTCATTCTTCTTTTACATATCATCTTTACTAGCTTCACCATATCCTAACCCTATTATAAAACTATGAGTCTTGAAATCTGGAAGCTTTATTACACATGTCTTCCCCTTCCCAAGGCCAAAACCTGGTAGATAGTTCATATTCTTTATCACAGTCAGGACTTTAGGGTCACTTTATCATCAGAAATGACAGCTACTTGTTTTGTTAGTTTTTGTCATAGATTTGTAGTTAGTTTATTATGATAATTATTGTTTCATTTAGGTATTTTGTTAGTTTTTTATCGGTTTGGTTAGTGTTTTCATTAATTTTGATAGTTTTAGTTTATTTTAGTGTTTATGTTGTTTTTGATTTAGTTTTTAGTATAGTGTTTATGTTTTGTTGGTTATTGTTTATTTACTTTTTGTTTAAAGTTTGTTTGATGTTTTGTTTTAGGTTAAAAAGCCAAGGAACCAAGACTGAAGGAAGATTGCATAGTAGTTGACACAGGCAGAGGACAAGGCCAAGTCACTGGCCGTGTCCCATATCAAGTTAAAGAAGAAGAGCAACTCACAGAAGCAGACACATGAAAGGGACACGGCCAAGTCAGTGGCCGTGTCCCTCCAATGAAGCCCAGACACGGCCAAGTCACCTTCACTTGGCCGTGTCTCACTTGGTTCCAAAAGAAAAGAGAAGCAAATTTTCACAGAGGTGAACACATGCAAGGGACACGGCCAAGTCACCTGGCCGTGTCCCTCTAACAAGCTCCAACACGGCCAAGTCAAGCTCCACTTGGCCGTGTCACTCAACCAAAGAAGAAAAAGGATCGAAAGCAACAGAAGTGGACACAGACAAGGGACACGGCCAAGTCACCTGGTCGTGTCCCTCCAAAGCACTCCAACACGGCCAAGTCACTTCTGACTTGGCCGTGTCCCTCATGATCCAAACGCGCACCGAATTTTAAAGCCGACGTTTCATATAAAAGGAAGAGTAGAGCTAGGGTTGGGGGTTGTTGACGATTTGGAGCAGATTTTGAGCCGTCAGAGAGTAGAGCTAGGGTTTTAACTTTGTTTTCTTGATTTTAATTTCACTTTGGATTAAAACTAGCTTAGATTAGATTGTTCTAGCCATTGATTCATTCTTCTTGCAAGATTTGAACAAGAGATTCTTCAGAAGCTTCAAGGAGTTTGTAACTTGGTTTTGTTCTCGAACTTATTCTCTTTATTTTCATTGAAATTGTTTTAATGGATATTATCATGTCTATTTTGATTTCTTTGAACATTAATAAGATGAATATGTTTGATTGCATTATGAACTAATTTGATCTAGTCTAGGGTTTGTATGGATCTGCTATGATTGTATGAATTGGTTATTCTCTTAGCTAATAATTTCTTTAGCCTTGATTGAATGAAACATTGTTAATATATAATTGATTGACAACCAATTATGTGTTTTAAGGTATTAGATGATGGATCGAGAGATGAAGTTTAATACTTGAACAATTCAATTAGGGACTTAGGTGAATTGGAGATATAACCTATTAAAAAGATTATTTCACTTATAACAAGATTAGTTGAAAGAGGTTTGAATGCAAGAGCTTATTTCCTTGACTCGATTAGTTGAGTTGTTTGAGATTTAATCTTTGAAATTGAATAGTTTAAGAGGAATAACCGTTCATACATATAAATAGTAGAGAAGTGCAAACCCTAGACCATTCTATTAAGTGAATCAAAACACAGCTCAATTTACTTTTATTGTTTTAAACTTTAATCAATCTTCGTCATTATTTAGCAATTTATAAATCTCTTTATTACTTGTTAAACATAATTTGATAAGCAATTAACCACTTTAGCTTCCTTGAGAGAATGACCTTGGGGCGATCACCTTTGCTACAGCTACCTCGTATACTTGCGAGTGACGCTTTGTGTTAGAGTTAATTTGAGCGCAACAAGTTTTTGGCACCGTTGTCGGGGAAGCTAATTGGCGTAATTGTTTATTAAAAAAATATAAAAATAATATTTTAGATTATTTTTCACTGTTTCCATTTTATTTTATTTTGTCTTTTGCTTTTAATATTTCTTTGTTTCTAGACATTTTGTTTATGCAAGGTAGGAGATCACTCGAAGGAGAGCTACATCCATTCATTCCAGAAATTCAGAGAGTGAAGAGGAGCAGAGAAGAGTTTGAGCTCTACACCGGATTTGACACTACAGAGGAGGACACTTCTGATTCTGAGTCAGATTCTGCACAATCAGTTAAAATGGCTGAAGAAAGACAAAGAACCATGAGAGATTTTGCTAGACCTATCATTGGGACTTCCACATCTTGTATAAGGTTGACAGATGCAGCAAGGAACTATGAGTTGAAGAACATTCATTACAACATGCTGCCATCATTCTATGGAGTTCCAAATGAAGATCCTTTGAACTTTATTCGGGATTTCTACTCCACCCTCAACACTTTTCCTTTGGGAGGACTAACAGAAGATCAGTTGAGGATGAGATGTTTCCCTTATACTTTGAAGGATAGGGCAAAGAGCTGGCTTATGATGTTGCCCGAAAACTCACTGACAACTTGGGAGCAAGTTTATAACAAGTTCATGGGCAAGTTCTATTCACATCAAAAGACAGCTGAATTGAGAGGGAAGATTGCAACATTCTCTCAATTTGAAGGAGAGCCATTTCATGAGGCTTGAGACAGATTTAAGATGCTATTGATCCAATGTCCACATCATCACTACCCACTTCAACTTCTGAACCAGTTTTTCTATGATGGTTTAACCCAGCAATTTCATAATACAGTTGATAATGCAGCTGGTGGAGCCATGGGAGAGAAGACAGCTGCTGAAACTTATGATATTTTTGAGATGTTGGGAGCTAATTCTCAATAGAAGAGTGTAAGAGGAAGAAGCAAAGGGGTGAACCAATTGGAAGCCAATAGTGATATGGTAAATCAGATAGCTGAGTTAACAAGGCAAGTGCAGATGCTGAACATGAAGAATAATATTTCTTCATCTACTCAAGAAGCGTGTGGAATCTGTGGAACTCTCGGGCATGAAGCAAACATTTGTCCCTCTACATATGAATCATATGGGAATGAAGCTGAGCAAGTCAATGCTATGGGAGGATTTCAACCAAGGGCCAGGAATGATCCTTATTCAAATACATACAACCCTGGTTGGAAGAATCACCCAAATTTTTCTTGGGGAACAAATAATTCTCAGCAGCCTCTCCATTTTCTCCAAAGACAGAACCAAGAGCAGGGCCAATCCTCAAATCAAGGGAAGTCTAGGATAGACAGTTTGGAGGAAAGTTTGCAAGCTTTTATCCAAGTCAGTGCTAAAAATCAAGAGGTGACCAACAAGAGGCTGGATTCCTTAGAAGCATCTTTTAAGAAAGTGGAGACTCAAGTTGGACAACTTGCACAACAGATGAAGATTCAACAAAAGGGGAAGTTCCCAAGTCAACCTGAGCAGGCACAATCTGTGACTGTTCTTAGAAGTGGTAAGGAAATTTATAATAATGTTGAAAATGATTCTGTGAATGCAGGTAACAAAGAGAACAAGGAGGAAGGAGAACCAAAGAACAAAGGTGCTGGAGAAAGATCAGTGGAGAAGTCCCCTACAGCAGATCTATATAAGGCAAGCAATCCATACCGGCCACCTATACCATTCCCTAGCAGGTTGAAGGATGAAATAAAAGATAAGCAAATTTCTAACATCTTCAACATGCTGTCTAAGGTAAGTATTAACTTACCCTTACTGGATGCAATAAAGAACATACCGGCTTATGCCAAGTTCTTCAAAGACCTAATCACCAAGAAAAAGAGGTATGAGATGAATGAAAAGGTGATAGTTTCAGAAGTATCTAGTGCTGTTCTGCAGCATAAACTACCTCCCAAACTAAAGGATCCTGGAAGCTTTATAATTCAAATTTTTGTGGGGAATGGGAAAGGAACTGAGGGCATGTGTGATCTAGGAGCTAGTGTGAATTTGATGCCTTATTCTGTGTTTAAAGAATTAGAACTAGGGGAGCTTAAACCGACAAAAATGGTGTTGCAATTAGCTGATAGGTCTTTTAGATTCCCGAAAGGGGTTATAGAAGATGTGTTAGTTAAGGTTGGAGGGTTGATAGTACCTGTGGATTTCATTGTTCTTGACATGGAAGTAGGTAATTCTTCACCAACTGCACACACCATTCTGCTGGGTAGGCCTTTTATGGCGACTACCAACACTTTGATAGATGTTAAAAATGGAAAATTATCAATGACTGTTTTGGGACAAACTGTGGAATTTTCTATTTTTAACACTTCTCCTATTCCTACAACTGCTTTACATGAGGAATGTTCTTTAATTAATTGTGTTGAAGCAGTTGTTTCAGATGCTTTCTTGCAGACAGGTTCCCCAGATAAATTGGAGCTGACACTGACTTTAGAAGAGGGGGCTAAACCAGTGGGGAAGACCCAAGGGTGCCCTAACCCAGAAGCATTTGAGAGCTCGAGGAACTTTAAGGATCGCACTAAAATATTTCATGACAGATTTACTGTGCGATAGACATTGAGTCCAAGTATGAAAGTTTTACTTTTTAATTATCGACTCAGTCTATTTCCAGGTAAACCCAAATCTAGATGGAGTGGTCCTTTCGAGGTAACTAAGGTATGTCCTTCTGGTGCCATTGAATTATTTAACTCTAGAACCAATAAGATTTTTAAAGTAAATAGACATAGAGTTAAGCCATATAAAGAAGGATTTCAGGAATTGAGGATCATTGACAGCACTTTGATCCATGATCCCTAGACCTTGCATGATGTCCAGCTTTATGACTTTAAAGAAGCGCTTTATGGGAGGCAACCCATTAGTTTGAATTTCTTTTTCATAGTTATAATTTTGTATTTTGCAATTTTGATTTTATATTTAGTTTAAATAAATAGAAACCCTAAAGTTCTCTTGCATCTTGTTTTTGAACAATTGTGTTTGTGATGGAAAATTAGGTTTTGCCTCACCAAGGGACAATGGAAGATAGGTTGTACTTAATTCTTTCTCTTTATTATTCTTGTTTTCCATTGAGGACAATGTAAATTCTAAAGTGTGGGGTAATCTTTTAGCTTTTCTTTAATTTTTGTTTTGGTTGCCTTGGTATGTTTTATTGTGTTGTGCATGGTATAATTGTTGAAAATTTATTGATCTTTTCTGTGATTCTAGCATTATAGTTGAGACTTTAGTATCAGCATAGAAATGAGCATTTGAATTCATTCAGGATCAATTTTCACATTCTGCAATTTATGACATATAAATCTTTGTAAACCCACCTGTGTGAGTTTTGAGCCTCATAATATATTATTATCAGTTGATTTTCTTTTCTTAAGTGTGCACCTTCATGATTTTGCATCTCTAGAGTTTGCTTTTGCATACTAATTGAACTCACATTATGATTTAATCTCAAGTTTTAAAGTGATGAAGGCAAATTAGGTTAGCCCTTTAGCTTAAAAAGACTTCCCTTAATATTGAATTCCTTAGTGAGCCAAGTTGAGCCTTTGACATTTTCTTGATTGATCGTCACAATTATCAACTCAACTTTTTCTTATTTTCATCATACCTGCATTAAGGAATGGAGTTTATGATATGACAATAGGGTGGTTTATTTCAAAGTGTGGGGTAAGCAAGTAAAAAAAAAAATGGTATTGCTATTTGGGGTTGAAATGCATACTTTGCATTTTTGTATTTGATTAAGAGTTGACTATTCTTTTCCTCTACATGTTAAGCTAGATGATATATGCAATGTTATATTTTGTATATATGTATTAAAAAAATATATACAATAAAAGAAAAAGAAAAAGAGAAAATAAAAAAAAAGATGTATATATATACAAAAGTCAAATATGTTCTAGCATCGGTTATCAAAAGAGGAATGTCGACTCATGTATTTTCTTTGAGAATGCAAGTTTGTGAGGTATCAAGGGTTGGTGAGTATGCTATTTGGAGAAGTTATGAGTTTCTTAGCAAGAGTAGTGTCTAATTTAGATACTCCATTTCTTGATGCTCCAGCCTAAATGTCTTTTCTCACACCTTTACATTAGCCCTATTACATCGAAATGAAAGACCTTCGAATTATTTCTTGAGAAAATCAGTGAGGGAGATTAGATAATTAAGCAAGTTTATGGTAATATGCAGTCATGAGTGGTTTGAGTGATTAACCTTTGAATCGAGCGAAACACTTAGAACAGAGATAAGATCTGTATGTCTGGATTAATGAATGAGTTAAGAAAATCTTGATTGAAGGAAATTGCAATTATTTATGTCTGATGTCTTAAAGTATTTCATCTTATATGTTGGAATTATAGTTAAGGTTGTGTGAGTTTTTAATTTATGCCATGTGAATTTGCTTGAGGACAAGCAAAGTTGTAAGTGTGGGGTAGTTGTTTTGTTAGTTTTTGTCATAGATTTGTAGTTTGTTTATTATGATAATTATTGTTTCATTTAGGTATTTTGTTAGTTTTTTATCGGTTTGGTTAGTGTTTTCATTAATTTTGATAGTTTTAGTTTATTTTAGTGTTTATGTTGTTTTTGATTTAGTTTTTAGTATAGTGTTTATGTTTTGTTGGTTATTGTTTATTTACTTTTTGTTTAAAGTTTGTTTGATGTTTTGTTTTAGGTTAAAAAGCGAAGGAACCAAGACTGAAGGAAGATTGCACAGTAGCTGACACAGGCAGAGGACACGGCCAAGTCACTGGCCGTGTCCCATATCAAGTTAAAGAAGAAGAGCAACTCACAGAAGCAGACACATGAAAGGGACACGGCCAAGTCAGTGGCCATGTCCCTCCAATGAAGCCCAGACACGGCCAAGTCACCTTCACTTGGCCGTGTCTCACTTAGTTCCAAAAGAAAAGAGAAGCAAATTTTCACAGAGGTGAACACATGCAAGGGACACGGCCAAGTCACCTGGCCGTGTCCCTCCAACAAGCTCCAACACTGCCAAGTCAAGCTCCACTTGGCCGTGTCACTCAACCAAAGAAGAAAAAGGATCGAAAGCAATAGAAGTGGACACAGGCAAGGGACACGGCCAAGTCACCTAGCCGTGTCCCTCCAAAGCACTCCAACACGGTCAAGTCACTTCTGACTTGGCCGTGTCCCTCATAATCCAAATGCGCACCGAATTTTAAAGCCGACGTTTCATATAAAAGGAAGACTAGAGCTAGGGTTGGGGGTTGTTGACGATTTGGAGCAGATTTTGAGCCGTCAGAGAGTAGAGCTAGGGTTTTAACTTTGTTTTCTTGATTTTAATTTCACTTTGAATTAAAACTAGCTTAGATTAGATTGTTCTAGCCATTGATTCATTCTTCTTGCAAGATTTGAACAAGAGATTCTTCAGAAGCTTCAAGGAGTTTTTAACTTGGTTTTGTTCTCGAACTTATTCTCTTTATTTTCATTGAAATTGTTTTAATGGATATTATCATGTCTATTTTGATTTCTTTGAACATTAATAAGATGAATATGTTTGATTGCATTATGAAATAATTTGATCTAGTCTAGGGTTTGTATGGATCTGCTATGATTGTATGAATTGGTTATTCTCTTAGCTAATAATTTCTTTAGCCTTGATTGAATGAAACATTGTTAATATATAATTGATTGACAACCAATTATGTGTTTTAAGGTATTAGATGATGGATGGAGAGATGAAGTTTAATACTTGAACAATTCAATTAGGGACTTAGGTGAATTAGAGATATAACCTATTAAAAAGATTATTTCACTTATAACAAGATTAGTTGAAAGAGGTTTGAATGCGAGAGCTTATTTCCTTGACTTGATTAGTTGAGTTGTTTGAGATTTAATCTTTGAAATTGAATTAGTTAAGAGGAATAATCGTTCATACATATAAGTAGTAGAGAAGTGCAAACCCTAAACCATTCTATTAAGTGAATCAAAACACAGCTCAATTTACTTTTATTGTTTTAAACTTTAATCAATCTTCGTCATTATTTAGCAATTTATAAATCTCTTTATTACTTGTTAAACATAATTTGATAAGCAATTAACCACTTTAGCTTCCTTGAGAGAATGACCTTGGGGCGATCACCTTTGCTACAGCTACCTCGTATACTTGCGAGTGACGCTTTGTGATAGAGTTAAATTGATTTAGTTAAGAGGAATAACTGTTCATACATATAAGTAGTAGAGAAGTGCAAACCCTAGACCATTCTATTAAGTGAATCAAAACACAGCTCAATTTACTTTTATTATTTTAAACTTTAATCAATCTTCGTCATTATTTTGCAATTTATAAATCTCTTTATTACTTGTTAAACATAATTTGATATGCAATTAACCACTTTAGCTTCCTTGAGAGAACGACCTTGGGGTGATCACCTTTGCTACAGCTACCTCGTATACTTGCGAGTGACGCTTTGTGGTAGAGTTAATTTGAGCGCAACACTACTTAGAAACCATTGAGAGGCCTCTTAATCATTAGAGCATTCACTACTTCATTGTCCTTAGCTTCGATGACCACTGTCTCATCCCCATTCTGGAACTTGATCTTTTGATTGAGTATGGACGAAACTACACCAAGAGGATGAAACTAGGGTCATCCCAATAATGGTAGAAAATTGACAAGGATATCCAAAACTATGAACTCTACCATGGATTCAATGGAACCAACCTTAACAATAGCTTTGAAGGTTCTCTCGGCATGCCTCTTAGTGTTATCATAAGCCCTAACTGTCACCTTTGTCGGGCTTAGCTCTCTTATTGACATAGCAAGCTTTGGCAAGATTTTAAGTTGGCAAACATTTATGGCAGATCCATCATCAACCATTACACATGGAGTCCTCTTCCCTTTGACCTCAACCTTGATAAAAAGTGGGTAGATGTGGTCTTTTCCCTCTTCTAGTAAATCAACATCTGAGAATGACATGATTCCTACATCAACTTTATTATTCTTCGGATTATCCTCACATTTCATCACTCCTTCAACTCTCACAAAATTTACCAGCTCATCTAGTGTAACAGAAGTGAAAATTAGCATGCTAGCCATAGCTTTGGCCATAGTTTCTCAATGCTTTTTGGATGCAGCTATTAAGTCCCAAATGCTAATACTAGCTTGAGTTCTTTTCAACTGCTTAAGAATAGCATCGTCTTCTTCTTCTTTATTTCCAGTTCCAACATCCTTTCCCTTGTCAACTTCCAGTTGCTTTGATGGTAAGGTTTACTAGAGAGAGTGTTCATTACTTCGTCCTCTTCGTGCTTGGACCAAGTCCACTCTTCCTTCTCAGGCTTAGAATCATCATCACTATCAGTTGAGTCCCAAAACTCACTCACAACACAAATTGCTACTTCTTTTCCATCCACAACTGGCTCCAACTTTCTAAGCACTACTTATTCTTTGGTTGTCTCTGCATCTACATCATGGAAAGAAGACAACACAAACCTCTCATTAAAGCCTCCCCTGATCATAAAAGTTGCTAGTGGTGGAACCCTGTTGAACCTTGGCAACAAATTATCTTTCATGTTTGGTTTGTTAGGCTTAGGCAACTTCCCACTATTAATCAAATTCTGAATTTCATGCCTCAATCTCAAACACTTATCAGTCTAATGCCCTTGCATTTGGTAGAATTGGCAAAATGCCTTGGCATCAAAATTAGGTGGTAGAGGATTTGGCAATGGGTGTGGAGCTAATGGCTATAGCAGCCCCTTTTTCTGCAGCTTATTAAAAGCCCAAGATAATGGTTTGTGCAACTCTGAAAATTGTCTTCTACTGCCTTGGCTGGTCACATTAACATCTATCGCCTTTTGTTTGCTTTAATTGCTAGATCAGTAGTTTCCATTTTCATTCCTCCTTCCAGAAAATGATTCTTCTCCCGTACCCACTCTTCTATTTGCAATCCAGCTTGGATAAGATCCTTGAAATCTCATATAAGAGTGTGGGACATCGTCGCATGAAGATTAGGTAGCACCCCCTGTCACAATCATCCTAATCTGATTTGACTTGCCGGGCCTCCTTTTGAGCAATGCAACCTTATTTCTCCATCTTTTCATGTAGTCAACAAAATTTTCATTTTGTTTTTGTCTAATTGACTTAACTTCCATCAGAGTGACCTCCAACTAAGTATTGTACCCATATTGTTGGATGAAGGCTTTGTACAAAGAATCCCAGCTCTTCTGTGTACTATCCTCCAAGGTGTTGAACCAATTCTTCACAACAGGATCCAATAAAAGCATGAAGTACCTTAGAGTTTGAGCCTTAGTTGCTCGAGTAGACTGCATAGCAGTGATTTACTGTTTCACACCGAGATGAGGATTTTCAGTTCCATTGAACTAGGGAAGGAAGGCATCTTGAATTTGTTTGAGACTTCATCATCTTATTCAAACAACTTCTCCACCTCCAAAATCTCTTCAATTTTCATCTTCTTCTCAAACTTCTTCTCCAAATAAGTAATCATCTTCTTCACATTGAAAGTCTCAATTTTCTCACTACAATCTTCGGGCCCAGTCATCATCATCATCGAAGGCTACTTCACCAACTTTAGTACTAGTAAATGCTTCGGCAGTGTTTCCCAAAAGTGCTGCCAGTTAGCTTTTCATGGTCTCAACTATGGCCTCCTTTAGTTATTCCATTTTGGAGTTGATTGTATCATCTACCATCTTTTGAACTTGCTCCGGATCCATTGCTTTTGGTGAGAAACTGACTGAGTCATTGCTGGAATCTATGTCACTGGCATAGGTTGGATTATCATAGGCTCTTGAACTACTATACTCCGGGGCTGTGAGCCAGAAAGAATCAATGATATGAGATGAAATGTATGTATGCATGGACAAACAAACAAAAATGATTAAAGAGTAGAGACGTCCCTTCCAACCCTATATCACTCACTTACGAATGGTGAGTCCCTTTTTCTAGGTATATGGTCAACAAAATATCAACATGGGATATCTCATTTTTGAACAATTCACTTGGACAGTTTAACCAATAGTTGTATTTTCAAACTTATAAGTTAGTCCATGATAACTCCTATTAATTAGATTTTAATCCATTGAGTCAACAAAAGATAGCTTTTATGCTATATTGGATTAAAATTAAATTAAAAGGTTTATCATAAATAGATTTCCCATTTTGAAAAAAGCAACTAATGATTCATGCTTCAAATAAGTCCATGATTAATAAGTCTTAGTGTAAACTAGGCCTACAATTGATTTTAAGTATTCCATAATTGACCTAAATAGCTGTAAGCCCATTTTAAGAAAAAGGTTTGAATGAAATGAAAAATGGTTTTATTTCAAAGCACATTGTAAAAAGGTTTATTTCCAAATTAATCTTTGGGCTTTGAGCGTGGGCCATATGGAAAAAAGAATTTTTGACCCATCTTAGACAAGGTTTAAAGACCATCTTGAAAGAGTTTTAAAAATAATTTTGGTATTTTACACTAAAAGTTATTTTGGGCTTTACAATGTAATTAGGTCATATTAGAAAAAGGAACAAACCAAATAAGCCATGGTTTAAACCAAGATATACCAATCATAGTTAAAGAACAAGCATTTAGGTATAAACCTAAGAACAGTAACTAGGCCAACTACACGGGCTTTAGTCTTTTGGTTGAAAGGCTTAGGTTTTCATAGCAAGTATATACCAAAAGGTATGAGGCTATGAGTGGTTATGTCATGCTCGATCTCCATACCTTGAGTGAAAGTATGGTATCCCTTACATAACACAACACAAGTTACACGGGCATCCTAACTCACACATAGAATGTAATCTACATGATGCAATGGACAATATCATAATAAGAAATAATAAAATAATATAAAAACCAACGGAATCAACTTCTCTTATCCACATTGGAGTCATCATTGTGAGCGGGGATTTTGCCCCCACTCCTATGTGGAATGATTCTTATGACTTCGACACTTTTAGGCTCAGGGCCTTAGATAACAAGAGCCCAAACCTAGAGAAAATTGAGTCGCTACCCTGATTGTCTGGGAAAAACAAAAAGGGTGGATGACTCAATTCCTAAGGAATCTCCAACCCCTTAAGGGGTCCAGAAAGTTAGGTACACATGGGGAAGGTGAGAATGACCCAGCGCCCCCATAACTTCTGGTTCATTAGGACCGACCTCCTTTTCAGTTCTAAATATTATAAAATTCATAATTATTATGATATTATCCATATTACATGCAAATATTAAAATAAAATATTATTGTATTAAAATAAATAATGTTCAAAACAAAATAATAAATGGGCACCCATACAAGATGGAAACACGCCCTTACAACCATGTCCAATGTCTAAAACAAAATAAATAGGATACCCACCAAAAGGTGAAAATGTATACTTTTACATTAATCCAAAATTTGAAATACCTTAAATTAAATGAAACTTTGATCAATGAGGTACCCACAAAGTGGAAACATACCTCTTACATTCTTGAAACTAAGATAAACTACTAAAAAGGACATTTAACCATCCAAAAAGTAAACAATCAATATAATAATATAAATCATCCATAGCATACATTAATAATCAATCCTGTAATATCCCAATGTATGCCCTAGAAGTTTTAATACAATTGTTGTTTGATTTGAATTTAATGTACATATGTTTTTGCAAAGGAAATGATTGTGTTAATAGAATGTATATGTTGTATATATGTTAATATATATAACATATATGTTGGTCAAATGGAGAGTCAAGGGAAGAAGATATTTTATTTGGGATGATGTGAAATTACTTCAATGGGCATATTAGTGACAAAGGTTAAGTTAAATGGATGAGGGCATTTAGGTAATTGCTTGGCTAGAATTGCTTGGTGGAGATTTAAAGAAGAAAAGAAGTTGACTTGTGTTTATTTTTCTTTTCTTCTCATTTGTGTGCCGGCTATCCAAGAAAAGAGAGAGCAAGAGAGGTGTTCTTAATGCTAGAATCAAATTGAAGGAGGAATCAAAGGTTTTGGTTGGAGATTTGTGAAATTTCTTCAATTTAAGGTAAGTACTCTCTTGTTTCTTTTTGTTATTTTGAAGTTGTGTATAAGATGAGTTATAGTTTGTTGATATTATGATTTGGTGTGTTTGAGATGTGTTTATAAGTGTTGAAATTAATTGTAAGTTAAAAGAAATTGAATTGGTGTTGGTTTTGTTGTGAAGATGGTGAGTTAAGTGGATGTTGATGGTGAAAGATCAAGAGTGAAGTTGGTTTTAGGGTTTTGAAGTGGTAAATGATTATATGTATAGTTAATGTGGATATTGTGTTAAACATGCAAAATAAGTGTTAATGACTTTGATTACATTCATTTGAATGAGTTTATGTTGTGCATAATGTGTTTAATTTCAATTAAAAGAGTTGGCTATGGTTAGGGTTTTTGTTCATAAGAGACACGGCCAAACCTAAGAAGAGACACAGCCAAAACTAAATGTTTTTGAGAGACACGGCCAAGTCTATGGAAATTTGGCCGTGTTGGATGATGTTTGGAGAGGACACGGCCATGTCCCTTGCCCATGTTTGATTCTGTTGCTTTTGGTTAAGAGACACGGCCACAAGCTTGGCCGTGTCCCTTGAGTGTGTTGGTTACTGTGTTTGGTTTTTGTTCTTCTTGCATTGATGAGATTGAACATACATTTGATTATGCATATGATACTATATGACCAATGTTATGTTATATGCATTGTGAATCTTGTGAATGATAAGATGCTATATGAAATGATATGAGGCCATTGTGATTGGTTATGATAACTCAAATGTGATGTGAAGCCATTGTAATTGGTTATGATGATTCCATTGAAAGAACATAAGGCATGTTTGCCTAATGGATGATGAGATTTGAGAATGAAATAATAAATGAATTGTGTGTCTAATGTGTTATTCATTTTCAGAGTTTTGTTATTGGTGGCATGCCTATTGGTAACATTCTCTTGAAGTTAGGTTGGATTTGGTCCTTGAAGCCTAATTGAGATGTTACAACCCTTGAAGCTAGGTTGGGTTGGTTCTTGAAGCTAAGTTGGGTTGATACTTAGCATGCTTTGTTCCCCTTGAAGCTTGGTTGAACCTAAATCCTTGAAGCCTAGTTGGGTTTATGATAATGATAAATGTGATAATAAAACCAAAGCACTAACTCTGAAAATTGAATAGCATATTAGAGTATTTTGGGCCCATGCTTGTCTTTGTATATAATGTGATTCTTGAATGGTAAAATCATTAGAACTATGAAGATGTAATATGAATGTTGTTATGATATTGAATGTAGTGTGATGTGGTAATGTGATGTGCTTTTATGTGTATGGTTTATGAAATATAAAGGTGTGATTTTAGCTTTTCACTTATGATGTTAACTTTATAATTTAGATGTGAAACATTGCATTGCCTTAAAGTATAATATTGGTATATTTTGTACTACTAAGCCGATGGCTTAGCGCGATAGTGTTTAATCGCGCAGGTGACAGAGTTGAACCTGAGAGCTCCTCGAGACCAAGTGAGACTAGATATTGAGGATTTTTCTTTTGGGACTTAAAGATCAGAGAAGAGCTGCCAATCATGTATATATTCTATGTTACAACCCTTGAAGCTAGGTTGGGTTGGTTCTTGAAGCTAAGTTGGGTTGATACTTAGCATGCTTTGTTCCCCTTGAAGCTTGGTTGAACCTAAATCCTTGAAGCCTAGTTGGGTTTATGATAATGATAAATGTGATAATAAAACCAAAGCACTAACTCTGAAAATTGAATAGCATATTAGAGTATTTTGGGCCCATGCTTGTCTTTGTATATAATGTGATTCTTGAATGGTAAAATCATTAGAACTATGAAGATGTAATATGAATGTTGTTATGATATTGAATGTAGTGTGATGTGGTAATGTGATGTGCTTTTATGTGTATGGTTTATGAAATATAAAGGTGTGATTTTAGCTTTTCACTTATGATGTTAACTTTATAATTTAGATGTGAAACATTGCATTGCCTTAAAGTATAATGTTGGTGTATTTTGTACTACTAAGCCGATGGCTTAGCGCGATAGTGTTTAATCGCGCAGGTGACAAAGTTGAACCTGAGAGCTCCTCGAGACCAAGTGAGACTAGATATTGAGGATTTTTCTTTTGGGACTTAAAGATCAGAGAAGAGCTGCCAATCATGTATATATTCTATGTTTTGTAAACTTTGATTTATAACATATTTGTAATAACTTCCACTATGAATTATTAAACATTTTATATATAGTGTCTTTTGGATTTCTTTTATTTGTTTGAGATTGGTTTCACTTTTTTACAAAGATATTTGTTGTGTCTTTTTAAACCGTGGCATTTTCTATATTCAGTATACGTATATTACGATCATTTAAGCATGCTTGGTACGTATACAGGGTATAGAGGTGTTACAATTGTTTTGGTATCAGAGCCTAGGTTTGAGATTCTCAACCTAGGTCAAGGGTAAGAAAAATAGTGTTTTGATTTTAAAACGTGGATTTTTGAATAACATACATGTTTGGCATTGGCAGTCTCTGATCTTTAATGAGAGGTATTCTGCTGTGTTTGCAGATATAGGTTGTGATGGATTCTCACTCACGTCAGTCAGTCGAGGGTAGTGTTGAGAGTATAGCTTCTGATGAGATTAGAGAGGGAGCTAGAGTGGATAGTGCTGGAGAGGTACCTGCTTCTGTGTCGGGGAGACCAACTAGTGAGGAGGTTCCGCCAGGTTGGTTTAGGCATGTGATTGATTTGTTGAGCCAAGCACCAGTACAACCACCACCGCCACCCCCACAGCCTTTGGTATCAGTGAGACAGTATGATAAATTAAGGAAATATGGTGTAACACCCCCACACCCAATACATACACACTACATACACCACAATGTAGTATACATGTATCGAATATAGGAATGCTACGGATTTTATTAACATTCAAAAATATTTTATATAATACCATCATCTTTCTCATATACATTACAGAAAATAAGTCATCAATTTGTAATATAAAACAAATTTGATATATAAATACATTTAGTTAATACGCAGCGAAATATAGAAAATATTTACATATATAAAAGCATTTGAATACGTATTTACAATTATACATATATTTACATTATAAACCATATTTACAAAATATAAAAGAGTTATACATGATTGGCAATTCTTCTCTGATCTTTAAGTTCCCAAAATCAACTCTTCAATGTCTACTCTCACTGGGTCTCGAAGAACTCTCGGGTTCAACTCTATTACCTGCGCGATTAAACACTATCGCGCTAAGCCAAGGGCTTAGTAAGACAATTCATGCTAATGTTATGCTTTAGTGCAATGCAATGTTTCACATTTGTATTAATAAATCAACATCAATGATACACACACAATTAGTAAAGATCATACTCAACAAACAATATTCCGTGAATAGTCCGTTTCATCATATAAGTAATATTAACATTTCATTACATTAGAACAACATTTATGTTATACATAAAACCTAGACACCTATGGGCCCATCAAGTACTTAATACGATATTCAGAATTCAGAGTTACTGCTTTGGTTCATAAACACCATTATCAAGCCCGTAGGCAACATATACATATATATATCTCTATCCATGGATAGCGTAACAGACCCGGTCTCTTGGATCATCAACTCATCTAACTCGAGGATATCCTCAACCCGGCAAGACTGTTACAAATCAAATATCTCATAATATCAATTATCATAGTGTAACAGACCCAGTCTCTTGGACCTCAATTCAACTCAATTTGAAGAGATCCTCAACCCGGCAAGACTGTTACCTTTCATTAAATAGGCATGCCTCCAAAAACCAGAACTCTGAAACTGAATATCATATTAAGCATACACTTATTTCATTATTCTCTTTATCAAACTCTTTCTCAATCTTTCTCATCAATTAGGCAAACATGCCATACATCATTCAATTATATCATCATAGCCAATCACAATGGCTCTATATTCCATTTCATCTCAATTCACAACATAACATTTCAATCTTTCATAAACACATTCATTTGCATCATCATATCATTCACATTATTCATATATATATATATATCATCATTGATATAAACATAACAATACACATTGCTCAAATAAATTAACAATGTAATAATGCCACATTTGAACTTACACACAATCATATAGGTTTTGTACTTACCTCAAAAACAAATCACACCACTCTTAACACTTCCTTGTTCAAGATCCTTCTACCTCTTAAATCAATGATTAATCACTATCTACAAGACCTAAATCAAAAGTAATAGCATATACTTATTTAGAGATACACAAGAGATAATCCAATTAGGAATTAATTAGGGCAAACCCTAACCCTGACACGCTCACCCACACGGGCGTGTCCATGACCGTGCCCTAACTCCACAACACAGAAGTATTTACACGCTCAACAACATGGGCGTGTTCCTGGGAGTGTAAATTCTCAAATCTCACAGTAGCTATGACACGCTCAATAACACGGGTGTGCTACTGGTCGTGTCAAACCTACTGCCTCCAATACAATTGACACGCCTAAAGACCCTGGACGTGCTCATGGGCGTGTCCGGCCACAAATCAAGATTCCGACCAAAACAACCAAACACTCAACAAAACACTTTTATCCAACAACATCCACTTCACACCATCTTAACAAAACATACTCAAAACTCATCTAAAACTTGCAACACACCAAAACAAGCCAAACACACATCAAGCACAAAACACAAAATCATCTCAAAACCCTCACCACATATACAACATCATCTCTTCCAACCACTTACTCTTTTCTTCAATCCATACTCAACATCCATCATCCAATCACTCAAACACTTCTCACATCTCAAAATCAACCAACACAATCTTAAAAATCTATCAAACTCAAATATCATTTCAAATAAACACAAAGATCACAAGAGAACTTACCAAAGTTATAAGACTTCTTGTATCATCCACTAGATCACTTCAATCTTCCATCAATTTGAGCTTAACACATCAAGATCTTCACTTTGTCTCTTGTTTTCCTTTGTCTATGAAGGAGCCGGCCACACAAAGAAGAAAGAAGAAAATGAACCACAAAAATAAAGTCAACTCTTCTTTTAATCTCCACCAAGTGTTCCAATTCAAACAATTACCAAAACACCCTTTTATCATTTGTTCTTGCTTTCTTTTTAATCCAATGCCCTTAATAGTCATTTCACCAATAACCAAATAAATATCTCTACCCCCTTGACTCTTCATTTGACCAATTTATATGTTATATATATCATCATATACACAACATATACCATTCTCTCTAAACCCTATTTTCTCTCCCAATTTCTTTTCTCTTGCAATTAACACATATATACAATCCAATATAACAACAACAACAATAACAACAATAACAATAACATAATCAAAACTTCTAGACCATATATGAGGATATTACATATGGAGCAGAAGACTTCTTGGGTACTATTGATCCAGCTGTAGCTGAGCAGTGGCTAGATAAAGTACAGATAATATTTGTTCAGTTGCAAGCCACTCCAGAGGAAAAGTTTGATTATGCAAGATCATTGTTGCAAAAGGACGCATATGACTGGTGGAAGACAGTGCCCCATGCTATGGATGATCCACCAACATTGTCCTATGTTGATTTTCTAAGAGAGTTTGAATTGAAGTATACTCCTAGGGAGTACAAAGATGTGAAGAAAATGGAGTTTCTAAGCTTGAAGCAAGATCACCGGACTGTGACGGAATATGAGCTAGAGTTTATCCGGTTGAGCCAGTATGCTGGGGGTATTATATTTGATGAGATAGATAGATGCCGGAGATTTGAGGAGGGATTGAGGCCCTCTATCATGTGTTTGGTGGCTGGATCTAGATATCGTGATTTTTCCCAGCTGGTTGCAGCAGCTAGGAGTGTGGAGAGAGCTCAGGTTATTGCAGCTGCTTCAGAGGAAGAGATCAGGGTTAGGAGGCCCCAGTTTGAGGCAGGGTCTTCGTCTGTGAAAAGAGATAAAGGAAGTTTTATTCCTCGGGTTAGTAGGAGTCAGAGGCCAGCGGGTAGGTCAGTACAGTTTCAGTGGGAGAGATCTAGACCTACAGTTTCAGTGGCAAGTGCTCCGACCCCAGTGACTCAGAGATCCACCTTACCCATATGCATTCATTGTGGTAGGCCACATGGTGGTACTTGTTGGAAGACTGGTGTAGCCAGGGTATGTTTTAGATGTGGATCTCCTGATCATTTTGTGAGAGATTGTCCTGAGAGACAGGAGCAGATGTCGGTGGATACTGCAGCTTCTCGACCTAGTGTGAGGGGAGGTCAAGGAGGCAGAGGTTTCGGCAGAGGAGGCAGATCTGGGTTTAGTTCTAGAGGAGGTTCTACATCCAGGGAGAGTAGACCAGAGGAGGCTGGATCTTCTCAAAGGATTTATGTGATGCAGAGGCAACCAGATGCTTCGGTAGTCATAGCTGGTACTTTTTCTTTATTTGGTATTTTAGTACTTGCTTTGATTGATCCCGGATCCACACATTCATATATTAGTGCATCTGTTTTGCCTGTGTCTGATGTGCATGCTGAATCCCTAGGATTTGATGTATTGATGACAAATCCGTTAGGGCATAGTGTGATTGTTAGCAAAGTGCACCGAGATAGTGCAGTAGTGGTTCAAGGTGAGGAGTTTCTTGGAGATTTGATTGAGATTCCTTTTAAGGAATATGATGTGATCCTAGGCATGGACTAGTTATCTAGACATAGAGCTGTGGTTGACTGCCAAAAGAAAGTTGTTACCTTGAGAACCAGCGATGGTAGAGAGGTGTTAGTATCTAGTGAGCAGGGACAGCTAGCATCCTTGTTTGTTTCAGTAGTTGCAGCTAGGAGATTGATTAGAAAAGGGTGTGATGCTTACCTTGCTTATGTTGTGGATACTAGAGTAAAAGGTTCTCAACTTGATGATATACCCACAGTTGCAGAGTTTCTAGATGTGTTTCCAGAGGAGTTGCCAGGGTTGCCTCCTGAGAGAGAGGTGGAGTTCGATATTGAATTATTGCCTGGTACCACTCCTATCTCTATTACTCCTTACAGAATGGCACATGCTGAACTGAGAGAGCTGAAGGTGCAGTTACAGGAGTTGCTGGATAAAGGGTTTGTTCGCCCTAGTGTTTCACCGTGGGGAGCTCCTATCTTATTTGTGAAGAAGAAGGATGGTACTATGAGATTGTGTATCGATTATAGGCAATTGAACAAGGTGACTATAAAAATAAATATCCTTTGCCTAGAATTGATGATCTCTTTGATCAATTGAAGGGTGCAGCAGTATTTTCCAAAATTGATTTGAGATCAGGGTACCATCAGTTGAGAGTCAGAGCTGAAGATGTTACTAAAACTGCTTTTCGGACCAGGTATGGGCATTATGAGTTTCTAGTTATGCCTTTTGGTTTGACGAATGCACCTGCAGTTTTTATGGACTTGATGAATAGGGTGTTTAGGCCCTATCTGGATCAGTTTGTAGTGGTCTTTATTGATGACATTCTGGTGTATTCGCGTAATGAGGAGGAGCATGATAAGCATCTGCGGATTGTGTTGCAAATTTTGAGAGAGAAGCAATTGTTTGCTAAACTGTCGAAATGTGAGTTTTGGCTTTACCAAGTTACTTTTCTCGGTCATATAGTTTCAGCAGAGGGTATTAGAGTTGATCCGAGTAAAGTTGAAGCTATTTTGAATTGGAGTCCACCAAAGTCTGTGACTGAAGTTAGAAGTTTTCTGGGTTTGGCAGGCTATTACCGACGGTTTGTGAAAGGATTTTCTTTGATAGCTATTCCACTTACCAGATTACTTCGAAAGGGAGTTAGGTTTGTGTGGACAGATCAGTGTCAGGCTAGTTTCGGACAGTTGAGAGAAATGTTGTTGCTGATGCCTTGAGTCGAAAGTCTTTAGCAGGTTTGACTATTTATTCACTCTCGTTGCTTGTTGAGTTGAGAGCGTTGCATGCTAGTTTTGTATCTTGTGATGATGGTGCATTGTTGGCACAATTGCAATTGAAACCAGTATTGTTGGATCAGATTAAAAAGGCTCAATTGGTTGATGATAAGATTCAGAAGATTGTTTTAGATTGTCAGAATGGAAAGAGTCAAGATTTCATTGTGAGAAGTGATGGAAGTCTTTGGTTTAAGAACAGATTGTGTGTACCTGATGATACTAATTTGAGAAAGATCATTTTAGAAGAAGCACATCAATCAGTATTTGCTATGCATCCAGGCAGTACAAAGATGTATCATGATTTGAAACAGTTTTACTGGTGGTCTAGTCTGAAGAGAGACATTGCAGATTTTGTGTCTAAATGTCTCACATGTCAGAGGGTAAAAGCTGAGCATCAAGTTCCAACAGGGTTACTTCAACCGTTATCAGTACCTGAGTGGAAATGGGATAGAGTAACCATGGATTTTGTATCTGGTTTACCATTGACACAAAGGAAGCATGATGCTATTTGGGTGATTGTTGACAAGTTGACTAAATCAGCTCATTTCCTTCCGGTTCAGATGGATTACTCTTTGGAGAGGTTAGCTGAGCTATATATTCATGAAATTGTGAAGTTGCATGGTGTCCCAATTTCTATAGTTTCTGATCGAGATCCCCGGTTTACTTCAAGGTTTTGGAAGAGTTTACATGGTGCTTTGGGTTCTCGATTACACTTCAGTACTGCTTTCCATCTTCAGACAGATGGGCAGTCTGAGAGGGTGATACAGATTATTGAGGTTATGTTGAGAAGCTGTGTCATTGATTTCTCTAGAAGTTGGGATGGATTCTTACCACTTGTTGAATTTGCTTACAATAACAGTCACCAATCCAGCATTGGTATGGCACCATTCGAAGCATTGTATGGTAGACGGTGTAGGACACCTCTATGTTGGAATGAACTTGGTGAAGGTAAGTTAATTGGTCCTGATTTGGTTAAAGAAACTGAAGAGAAAGTGAAAATGATTCGAGATAGGTTGAAAACAGCTTCAGACCGACAGAAATCTTATTCAGATTTGAAGAGGAGGGACATTGAGTACAATGTGGGAGATAAGGTATTTTTGAAAGTGTCTCCTTGGAAAAACATCTTGAGGTTTGGTCGGAAAGGGAAATTGAGTCCTCGTTTCATTTGACCGTATGAAGTTTTGGAAAGAGTTGGGCCAGTTGCTTATCGGCTTGCTTTGCCACCTGAGTTGGAGAGGATCCATAATGTATTCCATGTTTCTATGTTGAGGAGATACAGATCGGATCCATCTCATGTGTTGCCAATTGAATCTATCGAAGTGAGTCCAGACTTGACATTTGAAGAAGAACCAGTTGCTATCTTGGCATTTGATGTGAAAGAATTAAGAAATAAGAAAGTGCCTTTGGTGAAAGTTCTATGGAAGAATCATGGAAGAGAAGAGGCAACTTGGGAGAGTGAGTAATCAATGCGAGATCAATATCCTCAACTATTCCAAACTTGATATCAGGTAATTTCGAGGATGAAATTTCTTTTTAGAGGGGGAGAATTGTAATATCCCAATGTATGCCCTAGAAGTTTTAATACAATTGTTGTTTGATTTGAATTTAATGTACATATGTTTTTGCAAAGGAAATGATTGTGTTAATGGAATGTATATGTTGTATATATGTTAATATATATAACATATATGTTGGTCAAATGGAGAGTCAAGGGAAGAAGATATTTTATTTGGGATGATGTGAAATTACTTCAATGGGCATATTAGTGACAAAGGTTAAGTTAAATGGATGAGGGCATTTAGGTAATTGCTTGGCTAGAATTGCTTGGTGGAGATTTAAAGAAGAAAAGAAGTTGACTTGTGTTTATTTTTCTTTTCTTCTCATTTGTGTGCCGGATATCCAAGAAAAGAGAGAGCAAGAGAGGTGTTCTTAATGCTAGAATCAAATTGAAGGAGGAATCAAAGGTTTTGGTTGGAGATTTGTGAAATTTCTTCAATTTAAGGTAAGTACTCTCTTGTTTCTTTTTGTTATTTTGAAGTTGTGTTTAAGATGAGTTATAGTTTGTTGATATTATGATTTGGTGTGTTTGAGATGTGTTTATAAGTGTTGAAATTGATTGTAAGTTAAAAGAAATTGAATTGGTGTTGGTTTTGTTGTGAAGATGGTGAGTTAAGTGGATGTTGATGGTGAAAGATCAAGAGTGAAGTTGGTTTTAGGGTTTTGAAGTGGTAAATGATTATATGTATGGTTAATGTGGATATTGTGTTAAACATGCAAAATAAGTGTTAATGACTTTGATTACATTCATTTGAATGAGTTTATGTTGTGCATAATGTGTTTAATTTCAATTAAAAGAGTGTTGGCTATGGTTAGGGTTTTTGTTCATAAGAGACACGGCCAAACCTAAGAAGAGACACGGCCAAAACTAAATGTTTTTGAGAGACACGGCCAAGTCTATGGAAATTTGGCTGTGTTGGATGATGTTTGGAGAGGACACGGCCGTGTCCCTTGCCCATGTTTGATTCTGTTGCTTTTGGTTGAGAGACACGGCCACAAGCTTGGCCGTGTCCCTTGAGTGTGTTGGTTACTGTGTTTGGTTTTTGTTCTTCTTGCATTGATGAGATTGAACATACATTTGATTATGCATATGATACTATATGACCAATGTTATGTTATATGCATTGTGAATCTTGTGAATGATAAGATGCTATATGAAATGATATGAGGCCATTGTGATTGGTTATGATAACTCAAATGTGATGTGAAGCCATTGTAATTGGTTATGATGATTCCATTGAAAGAACATAAGGCATGTTTGCCTAATGGATGATGAGATTTGAGAATGAATAATAAATGAATTGTGTGTCTAATGTGTTATTCATTTTCAGAATTTTGTTATTGGTGGCATGCCTATTGGTAACATTCTCTTGAAGTTAGGTTGGATTTGGTCCTTGAAGCCTAATTGAGATGTTACAACCCTTGAAGCTAGGTTGGGTTGGTTCTTGAAGCCAAGTTGGGTTGATACTTAGCATGCTTTGTTCCCCTTGAAGCTTGGTTGAACCTAAATCCTTAAAACCTAGTTGGGTTTATGATAATGATAAATGTGATAATAAAACCAAAGCACTAACTCTGAAAATTGAATAGCATATTAGAGTATTTTGGGCCCATGCTTGTCTTTGTATATAATGTGATTCTTGAATGGTAAAATCATTGGAACTATGAAGATGTAATATGAATGTTGTTATGATATTGAATGTAGTGTGATGTGGTAATGTGATGTGCTTTTATGTGTATGGTTTATGAAATATAAAGATGTGATTTTAGCTTTTCACTTATGATGTTAACTTTATAATTTAGATGTGAAACATTGCATTGCCTTAAAGTATAATATTGGTATATTTTGTACTACTAAGCCGATGGCTTAGCGCGATAGTGTTTAATCGCGCAGGTGACAGAGTTGAACCTGAGAGCTCCTCGAGACCAAGTGAGACTAGATATTGAGGATTTTTCTTTTGGGACTTAAAGATCAGAGAAGAGCTGCCAATCATGTATATATTCTATGTTTTGTAAACTTTGATTTATAACATATCTGTGAATTATTAAACATTTTATATATAGTGTCTTTTGGATTTCTTTTATTTGTTTGAGATTGGTTTCACTTATTTACAAAGATATTTGTTGTGTCTTTTTAAACCGTGGCATTTTCTATATTCAGTATACGTATATTACGATCGTTTAAGCATGCTTGGTACGTATACAGGGTATAGAGTGTTAGTAAATCGAGAAGAATCTGCAACCCTTTTGTCACAGTGGTCAATTTTCTTCTTGAAAACCCATTTGCAACCAATAGTCTTAATACCTTCGGGAGGATCAATTAAGGCCCAAACTTGGTTGTCAAACATGGACTGCATCTCAGAGTTCATGGCTCCAAGCCATTTCTCTGAATCTGGACCTGACACAGCTTCAAGATAGGTAGTTGGCTCATCTTGATCTATGAGAAAAACTTCATGACTTTCAGTCATGAGAAATCCATATCTTTCAGGCTGATGATGTGGTCTATCAGATCTGCGCATAACTTGTGTAACATTTTCAGTTTCCACAATGGCTTGTGGTTCTGAAACTGTTTCTACAGGCGGTTCAATATCTTCTTGTGGTTCTATAAAAATTCATCTAATTGAACTGTACTCCCACTAGTTCTTTTAGAAATGAATTCCTTTTCCAAAAAGGTTCCATTTCGAGCAACAAACACTTTGTTCTCAGATGGAATATAGAAATAATATCCTTTAGTTTCCTTAGGATATCCCACAAAGATACATTTAGCAGATTTTGGAGCTAACTTATCTGAAACTGGTCTTTTCACATAAGCTTCACAACCCCAAATCTTAAGAAAAGACAAACTAGGTGTTTTGCCAGTCCATATCTCATATGGCGTCTTTTCAACCGCTTTAGATGGTACACGGTTTAAAACAAAAGCAACTGTCTCCAAGGCATAACCCCAAAACGATAATGGAAGATCTGCTTGACTCATCATAAATCGAACCACATCTAATAAAGTTCGATTTCTTCTTTCAGAAACACCATTCCACTGTGGAGTTCCTGGAGGAGTTAATTGTGAAACAATTCCATAATTTCTTAGATGTTCGTCAAACTCTTAGCTCAAAAATTCACCACCTCAATCAGATCGAAGTGCCTTAATAGTTTTACCAAGTTGATTTTGTACTTCATTTTGAAAAGTTTTGAACATTTCAAAAGCCTCATGCTTATGTTTCATTAGGTAGACATAGCCATACCTACTGAAATCATCAGTAAAAGTAATGAAGTAATTATATCCTCCTCTGGCACTAATGCTTAACGGGCCACATACATCTGTATGTACTAGTCCTAGCAAGTCATTAGCCCTTTCACCTTGTCCAATGAAAGGATTCTTTGTCATTTTGCCAAGTAAACAAGATTCACATTTATCAAATGATTCAAAATCAAATGAATCTAATAATCCATCTTGATGGAGTTTAGAAATGCGTTTCTCATTTATATGGCTAAGACGACAATGCCATAAAAATGTAGGGTTTAGGTCATTTTGCTTAATTCTCTTAGAGTTTATGTTATAAATATGATTCTCCCTAGAATCATCTAAGTCAAGGACATAAAGGCCATTAAAAGATCTTGCAATACCATAAAGCAAATCATCTTTATCAAAAATAGAATAGGTCTTATTTTTAATTAAAAATGAAAAACCTTCATCATCCAAAACTGAAACTGAAATAAGATTCCTACTCAGAGTAGGAACATAATAGCAATTGTTCAAATTTAACAAAAAGCCATTAGGCATATGAAGTTCATAAGATCCTACAGCTAGTGCAGCAACTCTTGCTTTATTCCCAACTCATAGGTCAACTTCGCCCCTTTTCAGTGATCTACTCTTTTTGAGTCCCTGCACATTTGTACAAATGTGAGAACCACATGCAGTATCCAATACCCATGAAGTAGAAGCAGATAAGTTAATTTCTATAACATATATACCTGAAGATGTAGTCGCACTACCCTTCAATTTCTTCAATTCAGCCAAATAAAGTGGGCAATTTCTTTTCCAATGCCCAGGCTCCTTGCAATGGTGACAAGTTCCTTCCTTAGGAACAGGTGCCTTGGGTTCTTTTGGCTTGGGCTGTCCCTTAGGCTTTGTAGCAACTGTTGCTTTACCCTTTGCCTTGCCTTTCTTCTTCATAGGCTTACCCTTATTGACATTCAATACATGGGTAGCCTTAGTGGGCTTTTTGATATTCCCTTTAGCAGTTTTGAGCATACCATGTAGCTCAGGAATGGACTTTTCCATGTTGTTCATATTATAGTTCATAACAAAATGTGAAAAACTGCTGGGCAAAGAATGAAGGATCAAATCCGTGGAGAGTTCTAAACTCAAGGGATATCCAAGTCGGGCAAGGTGATCAATGTAGCCCTTCATTTTCAAAACATGAGTGCTAACCGATTCGCCCTCTGACATCTTGCAGTCAAATAATGCAACAGCAGTGTCGAATCTATCCTGCCTAGCTTGCTATTGGAAAGCTTGTTTGAGATGGACACTCATCTCATAAGCCTCCAAGTGTTCCAGATCCTTCTGAAGTTCTGGACACATAGTAGCAAGCATAAGACATCCAATGTCATTGGAATCATCCATATGCTTCTTATGCTTATTCTTATCAGCATTAGAAGCATTAGCAGAAGGTGGCTCAGGGACAGCTTCATCAAGCACATAGGACTTCTTTTCTTGTTTGAGAACAATTCTCAGGTTCCTAAACCAATCAACAAAATTAGTCCCATTCTCTTTCAGTTTTTCCTTCTCAAGGATGGATCGCAGTGATAAAGTGGAGTTATTGTTGGTAGCCATTTCAATCTACAAAATATGCAAATTTTAATTAATAAAAGGTGATAAGTAATTAAAATCCCACTAAAATATAACCCTCAATCATCACAATGACATTTTAGTGGGCTAAGATCCAATTTTTACTTAATATTAAGTCAGCTTTGGCATGACACTTAAAATCAAGTTATTATGGTAGGTAACCCCTTACCAATTACATCACATGTAACTCTTAGATAATATGGGATCATGACATCATATGTCATAGCATGTTATACCCCATCTAATGCCTTAGGCCCAAAACCATTTTGATAGCCTAATTAAGTCTAACCAATTTTAAAAGCATGAGCAGCACCATTACTCATCATATCTTACTAGGATAACCTAAAGTACTTTGCTTTGGCAAAATCTACATTTAGGTGATCTTAGCCTTGATAAGTGTTTAAGATATGGATGGCATTAAAACTTAAATTAATAGTGAGGGTTCATTCCATTTAATTTTGAAAACATGTTAAAATTAACATTTATATATCACATCCTATATGCATATATAAACTATCAAACATGACATCTCATACATATTCGATAAAAATAAACGTGACATAGTATGGCCAAACTAGATATGATCTTCATGAGACCAAATGAAGATCATATAGGCAACCCTAGGTGAAAAGAAAACCTATCTATTACAACATTTGCAATAGTACATTTCTTCATATCTCGAAAGGCAACTTCATCTCCATGGAATTTTTCATCTTCTTCTCCAGGCTTGAGTCTTCATTATTACATTAATAATAATAACTAAATACTAAACTAGTAATAATAAAGTTACAAAAATAAACGACACACAGGCCGTATTTATAATCCATAGATATGAATAAACAATCACATAGATCATAAAGTCATACTATGCACCATGCCAAGACATCAAATAATCATAGCATATTTCATATAAACATCTTAAAATAACCAAATAAGTTGACATTCATAATGTCACCGGAACGAACTATAAGGCGCTGCGCACACGGCGGTCCCGCTGGCCGGTCAGCGGGCGGGGCTCCCGCTGGTCGGTCAGCGGGCGGGGTTCCGAAGGGGCAGCGCCCCTCGAAGCTAACAGAATCATTAATCCAATTAATTATTTTCTGTCAAAACCCTTATTCTGTCAATCATATTAAACATAATATAATAGCAATCTATTAATCATATTAACAGAGAACTATTACAAGAAACCTTAGAAAATGATTTACTCAATAATCATATTAATCAAAATCGAAATCTATGTATACATTCAATATGAATAAACGAATTGAATTAATCATATTAACCCTAATTCGAAACCATAACAGATTGTATACCAACCCTAATTCGACTTCACAGAATTGTATCTTATACAATTGGTCGTCTTTGACATCATATATCAACAACGATTTAGATTATATCTCATATAACAGATTCAACTCATCATCAAATGATAAAACGAATCCAATCATGCCATTCGAAAAATAATAGATCACACCAACACATCAACATGGCATATTTCGAATTAAATGGAATCAACAAGGGGCTCTAATACCACTGTTAGTAAATCGAGAAGAATCTGCAACCCTTTTGTCGCAGCGGAAAACAAAAATTATCTTTCGATTTATTCCCAGGATCCATGTGATCCATTCAGTTCGATAAAAGAGATTCGAAACTAACCTTTTGTGTAGCTTCAAATCGATTAACAGATGCTGCCTTCTGAAGACGAACACCCTCTAGCAAAGTCCACACGAACGTACGCCGGTCTGAGTGCTAGCTCACCAACGGCAGTGGCTGAACCTTTTCAAAAATGAAACTAGGGTTTTTAGGTTTTTCTCTTCTTCTGTTTTCTTTCAAAACGAATAATGATCAGATCATCATCCCTCTAGCCCTTTTAAAACCGTTTAAAAGACTTTCCTTGTCAAAACCCTAACTGTCCATATCCTATATGGACCCATGTTTTTAATAATTATTATCTAATAATAATTATTATAACAATATTATTATTAATATCTAATAATAATAATAATACTAACAACAATAATAAAAATATAATTATTATTATTTAAGTACAACCTACATTCTATGTGTGTGACCCGATAGGCTCATATTAACTGGTAGTGTATTTCAATCTCTATTGAAATGCACAAATCATAATTGGCCTCTAGCAAGACATTACGACTACCCAATTAATCATGTGAATCATTATAAATTAAAACCTGAAATAGTACATGCATTAATCCCTTTGTCACACGATATCTAGTTTGAACATAAGTCATAGTAAATGTCATACTTATATTGTCCAAACTTATGATTACTCAATCTCCAAGTTAACTGATAAACAAATAAGATTGATCTTATATCAACTTATTTGAGCACGGCCATGCATTTCTCAGTTACACTTATCGAGGGGCCCAGAAGATATCTCTCTCATAGAGAGGGACAAATTCCATCTTGATTGTTCATTTTCCTCTACATAATTTATACCATGTTCAAGCATAACCTTTATAATTATCTAGTTACAGATAATGTTTGATCATGTCAAAACATAATATTCCTTATGTTGGAAACTATGACAATCTCAAGTCAAAGGATTAAATGAAAAATATTATGAGATACACTTATGACATTAAACCATGAAGTGATATCTATGTGGGTCTATCCAATACACTGTTCTCTAACATGTATCCATAATATTGATTTGTATCTTCATACCTATAATCATCTTATGATTATCAAATCAATATTACACTAGTTATATTTATTATTATCTCCATAACAATAATAAACCAGGGATATAATCATTATTATATATAACATGCAAACATAACAATGATAATAAAAACTTCTTTATTAATAACAAAATGAATAACATTAAGGTCCAAATCAATGGCCTAGGGCATATACACTAACATAGAGGTGTTACAAATCCTACATTATATTAAATAATAAATGTGTAAATAGGGTTTTATTGATATGAATTAGGGTTTAAGAAAATATGATTAATGTTTTAGGGTTTCATAAAGATACAATTAGTGTTTTTATGAAATTAGGTTTTTAGAAAAGCAAATCTAGAGTTTAGTATTTTAGAAAAATGGGATTAGGGTTTTAATGTTTCAAAATCTGGTTTTTTGGGTTTTAGATTTGAAAATTGTTTTTTAGGGTTTTAGGATTTAAAAACTGATTTAGGTTTTTGATATTGAAAACTAGCTTTAGGGTTTCGAGGTTTTAAGAAAAGGGCTAGGGTTTTGGTTATTTGAACTTGGTTACTATATTGTATGAACAAGGCTACTGTATGATTATATGAGAAATATTCTTGTAAATCATTACTGGATGTCTAAATGGATGGCCATGCAAAGATGATTTAAAAAGGTTTATATGAGTATTGTGAACTAAACCAATCTATAACATGTTAAAATTAAAAAGCTGTATCACTATTGTTGTTTTAAATTAAATGGTTTGCTGGATATAAACTGGGATCTTAAACAAGGCTACTGGATGTTTATAAAAGTGCAGGAATGAAATAAAATAATGAAACAAGAATGGGTGAATTACTATAAATTTAAAATAAACTGAATAAGGGATTGCAAACCTCCATTGTTGGTTCCACCGATATTTTATATAGATCCATGCTTTATATTTGCACCAACGGTTAAATCTTGGTTGAACAAAATGAAGTTAGTCTTCCACTATCTTCTTTGTTTGATGGTTTGATATTCTATATCTCTGATTACTCAATCTTTGATATTGCTAGGGTTTTTTATTATTTAATGCTTATTGTTTGATTGTTGTTTTTTATTATTTAATGCTTATTGTTTGATTACTCAACATTGATTAACAAACCTAAGAAAAGCTAGGTCTTGACCTAAGCAGAGATAGGTCTTGAGATTTATCTTGGAAATAGACCCAAGTAGAACTAGATCGTAAAATTGTTGTTGTGATAATTGGACTTGGTAATTGTATAGAGGTTGTTGGGCCCAATGTATAAGTGAATGTGTGTGTGTGTGTGCCAATGTATTGTGTATTTATGGATTTTGAAAATGATAGAGTTGTTATATGATAATTGCCTGTTACATTATTAGGAAGAGCATTTTGGTAAAAATGCATCATGTTATTAAAATGTGTACCACTAAGCTATATGTTTAGCACGATTGTATAAATCACATAGGTGAAAGAGTTGCCGATCAGAGGGATTTAGTTTGTAGATGATATATTATAATATCCCAAAGTATGCCCTAGAAGTTTTGATATTATTGTTGTAATTGGATTGAATGTATATGTTAAATTTGGAAGAGAAAATAAATTTAAAAGAAAGTGTATATGTTGTATATATGGAAATATATACAACATATATACAAGTCAAATGGATGGTCAAAGGAAGAAGATATTTATTTTGTTATTTATGAAATTGCTAAAAAGGGCAAGTAAGTGAAAGGAAGTTAAAACAAATAGAAGAGGGTATTTAAGTAATTTCTTATTTTGGAATACTTGGTGGAGGTTTAAAGAGATGAGAAGTTTGACTTTGCTTCATTTCTTCTTCTTTCCTTTTTCCTTTGTTGGCCGGCCATCCTAAGAAAGAGAGAGCAAGAGTGAGTTTGTGTTTAAAGCTCAAAAATTGAAGGAGTTTTCAAGTGATTAAGTGGAAATCCAAGAAGTCTCATTATTTTGGCAAGTTCTCTCTTGGTTTCTCTTGTTTTATTTGGAGTTGTGTGTGAGTTTGACTATTGATATTTGAATGTAGGGTTATATTGATGGTAGTGTGTTGGTGTGTGTTTGATTTAATTGATTGTGATGTTGGTTTTGAGTTAAGATAAGAAGTTAAGTTGGTGTTGGTATTGGAAGTGTTTGAGTTGAGTTTGTATTACGGTTTTGAGTTGGTGATTGTTGTAGATGTTGAGTTTGACAAATTATTTTTGTTTATTTTCAAGTTGTTTGTGTTTTATGAAGTTAGAAGTTTAGAACACATGATTTTGGTTGGAGGCAGTAGCATCTTGGATGCCGCGCCCGTGGCCCTTAAATGCCATGGTCGTGGGGTGTTGAACAATTTGGGGCAGAATTGTTTTCTAACCCACGCCCATGGGGGTTGGGGTGGCCACAGCTGTGGGCTTTAGTTAGTGATGTTGAGTTGTAATTTGTGATCTAAAGGTCTAAGATGAGGTTAATAAGTGATAAATTGTATTGGAATTCATGTATTATCATTTTTGGACTAGGTTTTAGAAGAAGGTGATTTGCCCTAATTTAAGAAGTGAAGAATTCTTGGAAGAAGAAGAGTTTAGAGTTGTGTGAGTGTTCTTGAGGTAAGTAAAAACTACATTATTGCATATATTCATATGATGTTGAGACTTAACATCCATTGGATTGTAAATGTGTTAGGAAATCTAATGCATTGTTGATGCTTATGAATAATGTTATATTTTGTATAATGAGAATGATTGATGAGCATCTAAAATGTGTGTTAATGTCATTGACTCTGTATATCTAAATGATGAATTGATTTAATGTGAAATGAGACATGTTTACCTAACTGATGTTCAATGCAATTGGTGATATATATATATATATATATTCTCTTGATGAGATATGGAGCCATGATTGTTGGCTAAAATGATAATGATGCCAAAGAAATGATTGAGGCATGGTTGCCTAGTGATGTTGAGTAAATGAGAATGAAATTGATAATTAAATAATTAATGAATTGTGTGTCTAATGTGTTATTCCATTTTCAGAGTTTTGTTGTTGGTGGCATGCCTATAGTAACAATCTCTTGAAGTTAGGTTGGGCTTGATCCTTGAAGCCAAGTTGGGTTGAAGTTTAGCATGCTTAACTCCCCTTGAAGCTTGGTTGGGTCTAGTCCTTGAAGCCTAATTGAGATGTTACAACCCTTGAAGCTAGGTTGGGTTTGGTTCTTGAAGCCAAGTTGGGTTGATACTTAGCATGCTTTGTTCCCCTTGAAGCTTGGTTGAACCTAAATCCTTGAAGCCTAGTTGGGATAATGATAATGATAAATGAGATAATTAAACCAAAACATTAACTCTGAAAGTTGAATGGCATATTAGAGTCTTTGGGCCGATGCTTGTCTTTGTTTAAATGTGATTTATGAAATGTGAAATGAATGAATAATGAGATTGATTATAATGCATAAGTATCTTGTTGAGAATGAATGTTTGATATGACATTAAGCAAAGTAAGATGTTGAAGTATAACATTTCTTGTGAATGGTGTATGGCATTGATTGTGTGACATTGGCATTGCATCAAAACATAATATTATTGTAGTTTGTACCACTAAGCCATTGGCTTAGCGCGATTATGATTTATCGCGTAGGTGACAGGGAAGAACCGGAGAGTTCCTCTAGGCCGAGTAGAGTCTAAATCTTGAGGTGTTGATAGTTGAGCTTAAAGATCAAAGACATACTGCCGAACATGTATATATTTATGTTTTGTAAAACTTGAGTTTTGATGTATAAGTATTTGTAAATATTTGTTATATTTTCCGCTGCGTTTTGAATAAACATTTTATCTATAGTTTTTCTTTTTAAAATTTTCTTTAAATGTTTTAAATTTATTCGTGTTAT
This sequence comes from Garcia nutans, assembly GCA_947685225.1. Taxonomy (NCBI): domain Eukaryota; kingdom Viridiplantae; phylum Streptophyta; class Magnoliopsida; order Malpighiales; family Euphorbiaceae; genus Garcia; species Garcia nutans. Next base: position 17,300,292 of record CANTUV010000033.1, on the reverse strand, counting down.
TTAGAAGGGATTATTTGTATGTTTAAATAAATCGTGGCATACCTATATTCAGTATACGTATATTATGATCGTATTAGCATGTTGTGTACGTATACTGGGTATAGGGGTGTTACAATTGTTTTGGTATCAGAGCCTAGGTTTGTTTGAGATTCTCAACCTAGGTGAATTGTAAGAAAAAAAATATTTTGATTTTAAAAGTGGGTTTTTGTGTAAAATACATGTTTTGGTATGGCAGTCTTTGATCTTTAATGAGGAATATTCTGCTGTGTTTGCAGATATAGGTAGTAATGGAGTTCCATTCACGTCAGACTGTAGAAGGAAGTGCTGAGAGTGTAGCTCCAGGAGAGAGTAGAGATGGAGCTAGAGTTGATAGAGTTAGTGAGGCACCTGTTTCAATGCCAGAGAGATCAGCTGCAGAGGAGGGTCCGCCGGGTTGGTTAAGGCATGTGATAGAACTATTGAGGTCAACTCCAGTGCAGCCCCCACCACCACAGCCTCAGGTGCCGGTAAGACATTATGACAAGTTGAGAAAATATGGGGCTGAAGATTTCTTGGGCACTACCGATCCTGTAGTGGCTGAGCAGTGGTTGGATAAAGTGCAGAGGATATTCATTCAGTTGCAAGCTACTCCAGAAGAGAAATTTGACTATGCCAGATCCCTCCTTCAGAAAGATGCCTATGACTGGTGGAAGACGGTTCCTCATGCCATGGATGATCCACCTACACTATCTTATAGTGATTTTCTGAGGGAGTTCGAGTAGAAATATACTCCGAGAGAGTATAAAGATATTAAGAAGATGGAATTCTTGAATTTGAGACAAGACAACCGGACGGTGACAAAATATGAGATTGAGTACATCCGGTTGAGTCGTTATGCTGGGGGAATTATCTCTGATGAAATAGATAGGTGTAGAAGATTTGAGGAGGGATTGAGGCCCTCTATCATGTGCATTGTGGCTGGTTCTCGATACCAGGAATTCTCTCAGCTTGTTGCCGCAGCTAGAAGTGTTGAGAGAGCGCAGAGCATTGCAGCAGCTACTTCTGAGGAGGAGACTAGAGTAAGGAGACCCCAGTTTGAGGCAGGTCTTCATCTGTGAAGAGGGGTATAGGAAGTTTTGTTCCGAGGATTAGTAGGAGTCAGAGGCAGTCAGGCAGATTAGTGCAGTATCAGAGGCAGAGGCCGAGACCGACAGTCTCTGTAGCGAGTGCCCCGACTCCCGTGATGCAAAGGTCTACTCCACCTGTATGTGCTCACTGTGGCAGGACCAATGAGGGTAGTTGTTGGAAGACTGGTGTATCCAGAGTATGCTTTAGGTGTGGATCACCAAATCATTTTATTAAAGATTGCCCCGAGATGCAGGATGATAGACAGACTGATACTGCAGTTTCTCGACCCAGTAGTAGCAGAGGTGGTCGAGGGGGCAGAGGTTTCAGTAGGGGTGGTAGACCCAAGTTTAGTCCGAGAGGAGGATCTTCATCCAGAGGCAGTAGGCCAGATGAGGCCGGATCTTCTCAAAGAGTATATGTGATGCAGAGGCAGTCGGATGCTTCAGCATTTATAGAGGGTACATTTTCTTTATTTGGCATTTCAGTACTTGCTTTGATTGATCCAGGATCTACTCATTCATACATTAGTGCATCTATCTTGCCTGTGTCTGAATTGCATTCAGAGTCCTTAGGATTTGATGTCTTAGTGACAAATCCTTTAGGACATAGTGTTGTGCTGAGTAAGGTGCATCGTGATAGTGCTGTTGTGGTGTAAGGTGAGGGGTTTCTTGGTGATTTAATTTAAATGCCTTTTAAAGAATATGATTCGATCTTAGGCATGGATTGGTTGTCTAAGCATGAAGCTATGGTAGATTGTCAAAAGAAGTGTGTCACCTTGAGAACCAGTGATGGTAGGAGTGTAATAGTATCTAGTGAGCAGAGACAACTTGCATCCTTGTTTGTATCAGCTGTAACAGCTAGGAAGTTGATTAGAAAAGGGTTTAATGCTTATCTTGCTCATGTGGTGGATACTAGAGCAATGGGTTCTCAACTTAATAATATAACCACAGTTGCAGATTTTCCGAATGTGTTTCCTGAGGAGTTGCCAGGGTTACCCCCTGAGAGAGAGGTTGAGTTTGGTATTGATTTGTTGCCTGGTACCACTCCCATCTCTATCACTCCTTATCGAATGGCACCAGCTGAATTGAGAGAGTTGAAGGTGAAGTTATAGGAGTTGTTGGATAAAGGGTTTATTTTTCCCAGTGTTTCTCCTTGATGAGCTCCTGTGTTGTTTGTGAAGAAGAAGGATGGTACTATGAGGTTATGCATTGATTATAGGCAATTGAACAAAGTGACTATTAAGAATAAATATCCTTTGCCTAGGATTGATGATTTCTTTGATCAATTGAAGGGAGCAGCAGTGTTTTCCAAGATTGATTTGAGATCAGGGTACCATCAGTTGAGGGTTAGAGCTGAAGATGTTCCTAAGACAGCCTTCCGCACAAGATATGGGCATTATGAGTTCTTGGTGATGCCTTTTGGGTTGACAAATGCACCTGCAGTTTTCATGGATTTGATGAATAGGGTGTTTAGGCCCTATCTGGATCAGTTTGTGGTAGTTTTCATCGATGATATTTTGGTGTATTCACGTAATGAGGAGGAGCATGACAAGCATTTGCGGATTGTGTTACAGATCTTGAGAGAGAAGCAGTTGTATGCTAAGCTGTCAAAGTGTGAGTTTTGGCTTGACCAAGTAACTTTTCTGGGTCATATAGTTTCAGCAGATGGTATAAGAGTCGATCAAAGTAAAGTTGAAGCTATTTTGAATTGGAGTCCACCAAAGTCTGTGACTGAAGTTAGAAGTTTTCTGGGTTTGGCAGGCTATTATCGTCGATTTGTGAAAGGTTTTTCTTTAATAGCTACTCCACTCACTAGATTGCTTCGGAAGGGAGTTAGATTTGTGTGGACAGATTAGTGTCAAGCTAGTTTTGAATAGTTGAAAGAGATGTTGACTCAAGCGCCTGTTCTTACTTTACCCGTGGAGGATAAACCTTATGTGATTTACAGTGATGCTTCACATAATGGTTTAGGATGTGTCTTGATGTAAGAGGGTAAAGTTGTAGCTTATGCTTCTCGACAGTTGAAGCTGCACGAGCTTAATTATCCGACACATGATTTGGAATTGGCTGCTATAGTATTTGCTTTGAAGATTTGGCGACACTACTTGTATGGGGAGAAATGTTTTATCTATACGGATCACAAAAGTTTGAAATATTTGGGTGTTCAGAAGGAGATGAATCTTCGGCAAAGGCGATGGCTAGAACTAATTAAAGACTACGACTGTTTAATTGATTACCATCCTGGTAAGGTGAATGTTGTTGTTGATGCCTTGAGTCGGAAGTCTTTGGCAGGTTTGGCTGTTTATTCGCTCTCGTTGCTTGTTGAGTTGAGAGCGTTGCATGTTAGTTTTGAAGTATGTAATGATGGTGCATTGTTGGCTCAGTTGCAATTGAGACCAGTATTGTTGGATCAGATTAAGGAGGCTCAATTGGTAGATGAGAAAATTCAGAAGATTATATCAGATTGCCAGAATGGGGAGAGCCGAGATTTCTATGTGAAAAGTGATGGTAGCCTTTGGTTCAAGGATAGGTTGTGTGTTCCTAATGATGATAGTTTGAGAAAGATTATTTTAGAGGAAGCACACCAATCGGTTTTTTCTATGCATTCGAGTAGTACAAAGATGTACCATGATTTGAAACAACACTACTGGTGGTCTGGTATGAAGAGAGATATAGCGGAATTTATGTCCAAATGTCTTACTTGTCAGAGGGTGAAAGCTGAGCATCAAGTTCCAACAGGGTTGCTTCAACCTTTAACAGTGCCTAAATGGAAATGGGAGAGAGTAACAATGGATTATGTGTCTAGGTTGCCATTGACTCAGAAGAAGCATGATGCTATTTAGGTGATTGTTGATCGATTGACAAAAACAACTCATTTTCTTCCAGTTAGAATGGATTATTCTCTTGAGAAATTGGCTGAGCTGTATATCAGTGAGATAGTGAAGTTGCATGGAGTCCCAATTTCTTTAGTGTCTGATCGAGATCCCCAGTTTACTTCGAGGTTTTGGAAGAGTTTACATGGTGCATTGGGTTCTCGATTACACTTTAGTACTGCTTTTCATCCGCAGATAGATAGGCAGTCAGAGAGAGTGATACAGATTATTGAGGATATGATGAGAAGCTGTGTTATTGATTTCTCTGGAAGTTGGGATAGATTTTTGCCACTTGTGGAATTTGCTTACAACAACAGTCATCAATCCAGTATTGGTATGCCACCATTTGAGGCATTGTATGGTAGAAGATGCAGAACGCCTTTATATTGGAATGAAATTGGAGAGGGCAAGTTAATTGGTCCTGATTTGGTTAAAGAGACTGAAGAGAAAGTGAAGATAATTCGGGATCGGTTAAAAGTAGCTTCGGATCGGCAGAAGTCTTATTCATATTTGAAAAGAAGAGACATAGAATTTGATGTTGGAGATAAAGTCTTTTTGAAAGTGTCTCCTTGGAAAAAAATATTGAGATTTGGTCGAAGAGGGAAGCTGAGTCCTCGTTTCATTGGACCATATGAAGTTTTAGAAAGAGTTGGGCCAGTTGCTTATCGTCTTGCTTTGCCGCCTGAATTGGATAGAATCCATAATGTATTCCATGCTTCTATGTTGCGGAGGTATAGATCGGATCCATCTCATATCTTGCCAGTTGAATCCATTGAAGTGAGTTCGGATCTGACATTTGAGGAAGAACCAGTTGCTATTTTGGCACATGAAGTGAAAGAGTTGAGACATAAGAAAGTGCCATTGGTGAAGGTTCTTTGGAAGAATCATGGTAGAGAAGAGGCAACTTGGGAGAGTGAGCAAGCAATGCGAGATCAATATCCCCAACTGTTTCAAACTTGATATCAGGTAATTTCGAGGATGAAATTTCTTTTTAGAGGGGGAGAATTGTAATATCCCAAAGTATGCCCTAGAAGTTTTGATATTATTGTTGTAATTGGATTGAATGTATATGTTAAATTTGGAAGAGAAAAGAAATTTAAAAGAAAGTGTATATGTTGTATATATGGAAATATATACAACATATATACAAGTCAAATGGATGGTCAAAGGAAGAAGATATTTATTTTGTTATTTATGAAATTACTAAAAAGGGCAAGTAAGTGAAAGGAAGTTAAAACAAATAGAAGAGGGTATTTAAGTAATTTCTTATTTTGGAATACTTGGTGGAGGTTTAAAGAGATGAGAAGTTTGATTTTGCTTCATTTCTTCTTCTTTCCTTTTTCCTTTGTTGGCCGGCCATCCTAAGCAAGAGAGAGCAAGAGTGAGTTTATGTTTAAAGCTCAACAATTGAAGGAGTTTTCAAGTGATTAAGTGAAAATCCAAGAAGTCTCATTATTTTGGTAAGTTCTCTCTTAGTTTCTCTTGTTTTATTTGGAGTTGTGTGTGAGTTGAGTATTGATATTTGAAAGTAGGGTTATGTTGATGGTAGTGTGTTGGTGTGTGTTTGATTTAATTGATTGTGATGTTGGTTTTGAGTTAAGATAAGAAGTTAAGTTGGTGTTGGTATTGGAAGTGTTTGAGTTGAGTTTGTATTACGGTTTTGAGTTGGTGATTGATGTAAATGTTGAGTTTGATAAATTATTTTTGTTGATTTTCAAGTTGTTTGTGTTTTATGAAGTTAGAAGTTTAGAACACATTATTTTGGTTGGAGGCAGTAGCATCTTGGATGCCACGCCCGTGGCCCTTAGATGCCATGGCCGTGGGGTGTTGAACAATTTGGGGCAGAATTGTTTTCAAACCCACGCCCGTGGGGGTTGGGGTGGCCACGGCCGTGGGCTTTAGTTAGTGATGTTGAGTTGTAATTTGTGATCTAAAGGTCTAAGATGAGGTTAATAAGTGATAAACTGTATTGGAATTCATGTATTATCATTTTTGGACTAGGTTTTGGAAGAAGGTTATTTGCCCTAATTTAAGAAGTGAAGAATTCTTGGAAGAAGAAGAGTTTAGAGTTGTGTGAGTGTTCTTGAGGTAAGTACAAACTACATTATTGCATATATTCATATGATGTTGAGACCTAACATCCATTGGATTGTAAATGTGTTAGGAAATCTAATGCATTGTTGATGCTTATGAATAATGTTATATTTGGTATAATGTGAATGATTGATGAGCATCTAAAATGTGTGTTAATGTCATTGACTATGTATATCTAAATGATGAATTGATTTAATGTGAAATGAGACATGTTCACCTAAATGATGTTCAATGCAATTGGTGATATATATATATATATATATTCTCTTGATGAGATATGGAGCCATGATTGTTGGCTAAAATGATAATGATGCCAAAGAAATGATTGAGGCATGGTTGCCTAGTGATGTTGAGTAAATGAGAATGAAATTGATAATTAAATAATTAATGAATTGTGTGTCTAATGTGTTATTCCATTTTCAGATTTTTGTTGTTGGTGGCATGCCTATAGTAACAATCTCTTGAAGTTAGGTTGGGCTTGATCCTTGAAGCCAAGTTGGGTTGAAGTTTAGCATGCTTAACTCCCCTTGAAGCTTGGTTGGGTCTAGTCCTTGAAGCCTAATTGAGATGTTACAACCCTTGAAGCTAGGTTGGGTTTGGTTCTTGAAGCCAAGTTGGGTTGATACTTAGCATGCTTTGTTCCCTTTGAAGCTTGGTTGAACCTAAATCCTTAAAGCCTAGTTGGGATAAAGATAATGATAAATGAGATAATTAAACCAAAACATTAACTCTGAAAGTTGAATGGCATATTAGAGTCTTTGGGCCCATGCTTGTCTTTGTTTTAAATGTGATTTATGAAATGTGAAATGAATGAATAATGAGATTGATTATAATGCATAAGTATCTTGTTGAGAATGAATGTTTGATATGACATTAAGCAAAGTAAGATGTTGAAGTATAACATTTCTTGTGAATGGTGTATGGCATTGATTGTGTGACATTGGCATTGCATCAAAACATAATATTATTGTAGTTTTTACCACTAAGCCGTTGGCTTAGCGCGATTATGATTTATCGCGCAGGTGATAGGGAAGAACCGGAGAGTTCCTCTAGGCCGAGTAGAGTCTAAATCTTGAGGTGTTGATAGTGGAGCTTAAAGATCAAAGACATACTGCCGAACATGTATATATTTTATGTTTTGTAAAACTTGAGTTTTGATGTATAAGTATTTGTAAATATTTGTTATATTTTCCGCTGTGTTTTGAATAAACATTTTATCTATAATTTTTCTTTTTAAAATTTTCTTTAAATGTTTTAAATTTATTCGTGTTATTGAGAAGGGATTATTTGTATGTTTAAATAACCGTGGCATACTTATATTCAGTATACGTATATTACGATCGTATTAGCATGCTGTGTACGTATACAGGGTATAGGGGTGTTACATATATGGAGATCTAGAGTGCTACAAGACCAACATTGCAGACTGCATACATGTATAATTATGGTTTTTATTATGTATTTTTGTTTATGCATATTAATTCACAATAATTGTTTATTAAATAAGGATTTGGGATTATTATGTATATATATACACATATAAATTCAATTATTCAAAATAATATTTTGACTATGTCCTAGAAAATACAAATCTTTATTATGAGAATTTTGGAGAAATGGAAGGATTTGTGACAAGGAGAATATTGGGAGTGCTTATTTATATACAAGTTGAATATTTAATTTTAGGAATATTAAAATTACAAACAAAACTCTAACAAATTTTTTCAGAGATTTTCTATTATAAACCTATTTTATTTTTTTAAATAAAAAAGGATGGGTTAATACAGATCATTAGAGTGGCATTCTTATATTCTATATGTGTGTTTTACATATATGAGTTACATGTATTATACACATTTAGGGTATAAGGGTGTTACATCAGGTCTTATATTCCCTTTTTTGATTAAAAAAAATCCCTAATGTCAAGCATTAGGCACTCCTAGGTTCGAGCTTTAGGTTTTTTTCTATTTATTTTTAAAATTCCTAGTGTTGAGCATTAGATACTCCTCAAGTTAAGCCTTAGGTTCCCTTTTATTCTCTAAAAATTTCTAAAATCAAGATTTAGATATTCCAAAAGCCGAGCCTTAGGTTCTTCTTTTGCTCTTTAAAAAGATCTTAGAGACAAGTTTTAGGGCCTCCTAGAAACAAACCTTAGGTTTTTTTTTTCATTTTCCAAAAATTCCCAATACCAAGCTTTAGGTACTATTGAGGTCAAGCCTTAAAAAATAACTGGCTACTAACCTTTTACACAACTTTAATTAATTAAAGTATACGAAAGTGGGACAACTGTAGTAACACATTTCAACACAAAAATAATGTATATAATTAATAATGAAATTGTACGTAGTTGTAAGAACATAAAAAATAAAGAAATATTTTTGCTAGCCATATATAGATTTACATATAGACATATATATAAATGACATCAATATTAATATTATTTTTTCTTCTTTACTAGTAGTGCCATTAACATTAATTTCCACTTCGATTTATGGTTATATAAAAAATGTATTTATATGTGCTATTTTCTTGGTTGATACAATAAAGGATAGAAAATATGTTGTCATCAAATTGCAGCAACTAATAGAAAATTATAAATTATACCCAACATTTATACATTCATATGCATGTATAATTTAATTATAACCAACAAAAAATAATAGAAAAGTTGAAAATCAATAGAGCAGAAAAATTCCAATAAATAATTTCCTGGAAGAGGAAATTGTGAGAAACTTTAAGGTTTATTAAGCATAGGAAGTGCACTTAATAAACCTTTAAAGATCCAAGCAAAAACGACCAAATTTGCTTTCAAATTTAAACAAATAAGAATCAAATCAGGTATATATTATACTTCAATATAGCTCCTAATATGTTTATTTAGCTATATTTATTTTTACATTTTAATCTCCAAATAAATGCATATAATATCAAAGTTGAATGTAGTCAGGTTTTGGCCATATCATTTTGTTCATAAAAATGAGAAATTTAAATAGTTAAAGAAAATAAAAATGTACACTATAAATGGAAATTAGACATACAAAAGTCCTAAATTGTCTACATAAGCATAATATGTGTAGACAAGAACAAAATATTCACACAAGAAAAACACAAAGAATGGTTTTCTAGGAGAGGAAATTGTAGAGAGAAATTAAATTATAAAAATTTAAAAATCAAGATAACATTTTCAACAACTGAGGATCACACGGTCAGGCAAACACACTTTATACATTTTTTTTCCACAAATTTAACTATCTTTTTTCTTATTGCAAATTATGAATGTAGGTATATAATTATGTAAAAAAATGTAATTAGGTAGTGATTACATTTATATATAGATAGTGAATGGATTATAGAGATGCAAAAAGTGCATCACAATCACATACATGTACACAAAAATCCTAAGTTTTACTACAACATTCACAAAAACACATACTAATCAATGAAAGCACATAAAAAATAAATATTATCATGTGGAATAACATGTATAAAAATGTGCCACAAAAATGATGAAAAATCAGATTCAGTAAAAAACAGATAAAATAAGTAAAACACAGTAAAATAAAACACGGTAAGCACAAACATGAGATTTCAATGGATGCAAGGCTACAAATATTTTAAATTAAAATGATATAAAAAATAGAATCAAACATAAAGACATACATATAATAGAAATTTAAGAGCAAAAAGAATAAAATTTTCATGGGTATTTGATTTCTATTGAAAAAAAAAGAATTGAACACAAAATAGGTAGACTTAATATAAAAAATAAAAAAAATCAAATGGGTATTTTCTCCATTCTCATTAAAAGATAAGCAATATTGAAAATCTTAAAAAAATCTTAAAAAAAAGCAATATAATCAACAAAAAAAATTGAAATTTTACCTCATTATATGACTAAAAACTAAAAATTGGATGCTTAAAGCAATATTGAGGAAATCAATTTGAGTCAAATAGTATATAGAGATTTTCTATTTGTAAAAGAGAGAAGAGAAATAAAAAATAAGTGGAGAAAGCTAAAGAGAAACTGACAGCAGTGTTGTACAAAAAATGTTAAAAGTGATATACAGTGATATACATGCATTTATGAAAGGAATTTTAGGGTTTGGCTAAAGACGAGTTTAGCCAACTACAATTGTCTATTACCCTTAAAAAAAAGTGAGTTGCAACTATAAACAACACTTATCGCTGCAATCATTTTAATTTTAATTTTTTATTTTTTTATTTTCTCCTTACCTTTTTAAATTTTTTATATTGTTTCTTTCAGCCTTTTTTTAGCTCTAGAAAAACAGACAATTACTTAAGATTTTTTTTTGTTGTTTTGTATCTACATTTTTTTTATATTTTTAAAATTTTTGGATAAACAATGAATAAGTAATAAAAGAAATCTGCATTAGACCAATAATTATTATAATTTTATTTTTTTAGTGTCATTATAATATATAGATTTTTTTTAATTCCAATTGAAAAATCCAACCATTCCAACATTTTGATTTTATTACTAATCTTTTTAACCATTAATAATAAAAATATTTTATTTTGTACATTTTATTTAATTAACAATGAGATCAAGATAAAGCAATAACTATTGTGTCCAGGTAGCGGATATAATAATTAGTAAATAAGCTTAATATTGGTAACTTCAAACTGTATTTATGTTTATATTAAACAAATGCAATTACATTCAGATAGCAAATCAAATTACAAAAAATAAAAATACAACAAAAATATTTAATTAAAATGTGAAATAACAACAGTCATGCCTATTGAGTGGACATAATTTAGAAATAATAATAATAATAAAATTAACAAATATTAAGCCATTTAATAATATAAAATCTTTACATTCAAGTAATGAATATAACTAATAAATGAAATATGTGCTCACAAGGGTAATGAAATCATTAAAAATAACAAAATAAAATAATAAGATTTAATTAAAAAATATTTATTTTCAAACAGTGGATACAAAAGTCAAAAAATAAAAATAAGAAAATATAATTATGATTTATATTTAGGCAATGCATATAATTCATCTTACAAAAAATAGATAATAAAATATCACAATGATTATAGTACTAAATTTTGGGCATTGTAGGATGTTTTTCCATTCCTACATATAAGAAACCCCTCGAACCCTGTCTCTAAAAGAATGCAGACCAATACTAGGTGTCTGTTGTGCTCTAATTATTACTACTATAAAGCGACACTCGCAAGTATACGAAGCTATTGCAGCAACGGTAATCACCCCAAGATCGTCTCACAAGGAAGGAATTGCTTGTAATAGTTCAATTCACATGAAATAATAAAATTGAGTGTGTGGTTGGATTGGGAAATTATAATTAACTTTAAAAGTGAAAACGAGTGATGTTGTGCAAGATAAATTCAATTATGGAAATGATTCCCAGGGTTGTAGGTCCATTTAATCAAATGTTTAATTCTTAAATTATCCATTAATATAACCTTGTAAATTAATTTGTTCCTTAAGGTTAATTAGTCAATTACCAATCCATTAGTTTTCACATTCATGAATTAACAACAACCAATTATTTTACATTAGCAAATTAATAAAATCCTAGAACTTATATTTCTAATTCATTCTTAGGGTAGTCAATTGCATAGTTCCGATATCAAACTTCACCTCTCGGTCCGTCATTCAACATTAAGTAATCAATAGGTGGCCAATCTATCAATCTACCTTTAATTCCAATGCAATCAACTAATAACAAGCTAAATTAATGGAATCATCAAATCAAGTCATTTAATCAAATCTACTACAACCCAAGGCATGAGTAAATTAGCTCATCATCAACTTTAAACAAATATTCATTTCAATATAAACCAAATAAAAATTATTCATTGCAATATTAATGTTCTTAATACAACAACAACAATAAAGAAATGGATTAAAAGAAAGAGTTTGAAAAACCCCTTTAGAAGATGCTAATGGTTGGACTCCTTGTCTCTTTCGTAGCTCCCTCTTTGATGTGTGATGAGGAACTTCCAAGCTCTCTTGACTCAATGGCTCTCTTCTTGAAGGATGAATGATAACTCTCTCAAGCTTACAACTCTTCAATCAAGCCTCTTTAAATCCTAATCCTCAAGAACTTGCTAACTCACTTCGATCCCAAGAATTGATTTTGTTCTTATTTATGGAAGAAAATGGTGAATGAAGATGGTGAGAATGGTGTCTTCCTCTCCCAACAAGAGCCAAGGAAGAAGATGATATGTGTAGAAAATATCCACCCAAGATATAGAAGATGTCTATTCCCTCCATCCTCCTCCACTTCCACTCTTTTCAATATTTTTAAGACATCCGCTCACTCTTTGTCTCCCACTTTTTTCATTATTTAATATTTCTTCCATAAATTCATCCATCTTTCACTTTTTTCGTTATTTAATATTTCTTCCATAAATTTTTTTTTGTTAACTCATGATTGTGAGAACTAATGAATTGACAAGTGCTAATTAATCTCAAGAAACAAATTAAGTTACAAGGTCATGTTAATTGATATTTGAGAAGTAAACTTCAATTAGATCAATTTGTAAATCCTTGGTATTCCTTTGAAAGCTTAAGTTTAATCCTTGTATTAACTATTATTTGATCTTATTTATCATTTATAATTATTTCAACTACATTCAACATCACCAATTCATTGTTAAATTATTTTATTTAATTTTAATTGTAAATCGAATTACTACCAACAAACACCTTCCTTGTGAGATGACCTTGGGATGTTCCACCATTATTATAACTACCTCGTATACTTGGGAGTGTCACTTTTAGTAGTATAAAGTAGAGCACAACAAGTTTTTGGCATCGTTGCCAGGGAAGGCAGTTTAGGGAATCATTTGATTCTTTTATTTTAATTGTTTAAGTTCATTCGATTCTTTTATTTTAATTGTTTAAGTGTTTCTTTTTGAATTTTCTAGGTGATTTAATGCAAGGATGAAGGTTCCAAGGCAACAAACTTGTTCCATGTTGTGCTCGACAAATTACTACTACAAGCAACACTCGCAAGTATACGAGGTAGTTATAGCAACGGTGATCGTCCCAAGGTTGTCTCACAAGGAAGGAATTATTTTGCAATAGTTTGATTGACAAGTAAATTTAAAAGTAAGAGTGTGATGTTTAAAGTAGTGGTTAAAAACAATTAAAATTAAAGTAATGTGTGTAATGGTTGTACAAGATTAATACAATTCTAGGAATGGTGCCTAGGGTTGTAGATCAATTTAATCAAAGCTTAATTTTCAAATTATCCATTAATATGACCTTATATTTTAATCTGTTCATTGAGTTTAATTAGTAATTACCAATTCATTAGTTTTCACATTCATGAATTAACAACAACCAATTGTTTTGAAATTGCAAATTAACAAACCATAGAACTTTTATTTATAATTCATTCTTAGGGTAGTTGGATGCATAATTTCAATATCAAATTTCACCTCTTGGTCCTTCATTCAATATCTAGAGATCAATAGGTAGCTAATCTATCAACCTAACATTCAATCCAATGCAATCAACCAACAACAAGATATATTAATGAAAATATCAAATCAAGTCATTTAATCAAATCTACTACAAACCCTAGGCATAAGTAATTTAGCTCATCATCATCAATTTAAAATAAGTATTCATCTCAATATAAATCAAATCATAATTGTACATTGAAATATTAATGTTCTTAACAAACAATAACAATCTAGAAATGAATTAAAAGAAAGAATATAAAAACCCCTTTGAAGATGCTAAGAGTTGAACTTCTAGTCTTCCTTCTAGCTCCACAATGAATATGATGAAGAACAAACAAGCCTTCTTCAATCAATGGCTCTCCTCTTGAAAGATGGAATGGTCACTCTCTCAAGCCCCCAAGTCCTCAATCAAGCTTTCTTCAAACCCTAACCTTCACAAGAGCTTGCTCACCCAATTTTATCCCCAAAAATGTTAAGAATCTTGTTTATGGAAGATGAAGATGAAGGTGATGTTCATGGTCTCTCTCAAGACCAAGAACAAGATGATGAACCCAGAGAGAACTAGATCCCCCTTGAAGATGCTCCCCCATCTCTTTTGTATATCCCGCTTCCATTCTTTTTAATTTCTTAAGACACAAAGCATGCTTTCCAACTCACACACTCCATTTTGTCTCCCACTTTCGCATTATTTAAGTCTTCATCCCATAAATTAGGTAATCTTTTTCTTCTTTTAATATTTCTTTTTAAAAGATGGCACTTGTTGTCTCCCACTTTGTCCACCATTTAATGTAAATAATTGAAAGAATTCTCACAAGACACGGCCAAGCCATGAGTGACTTGGCCGTGTCACTGGCTGCCTCAATACCATCTTCATTTTCCAAGTGGGACACGGCCAAGGCCTTGGCTATGTCATGTGACATGATCATTGTCTTGGCCGTGTCTCTTGGGTGTGTTCACCTCTGCCTTTGGTTCACTTTGTCTTTGCTTTGTTGTTTTGGTGGGACACAGTCAAGGCCTTGGCCGTGTCTCTTGCTTGTGTCAAGCTCTGCCAAAATTTTCTGCCTCTTTCCTTGGATGAGGGACATGGCCAAGCCATGAAGTGTCTTGGCCGTGTCTCATGTTTTTCCACCTTAATAATCCATCAAATTGAAATAAAGCTCCATCAATTTAATCTTCATCCTGGATCAAATAATTTAAACAAACATTAAACACAAATTAAAAGAAAAATCAATCAAAAGCCAATAAAATCACACTAAAAATAAACATATAAATGATCAAAACAACTACCCCACACTTAATTCTTTGTTTGTCCCCAAGCAAAGTCAAAATCAAAACAAACTAAACAAGATAAATTTAGTAAAGTTCAAGAGTTATAAGGATGTATCAAGAATTCCATTTTATTACATCCATAATCATTATCAAATCAAGAACAATCAGTATTCAAGCAATTTAATGGCCAATCCATGCATACCAATAATTATCACTCCCTCACAAAACCTCTTAAGTGTTTAATTAGGTAGTGTTTAGGCTCTCAACATTCAATGAATGATTATCCCTATAGGCTTGCTTATCAATCAAATCTCCACTACCTATTTACAATCAAGCATCAATCATAAGGTCTTTCATTGGATTGAAATGGGGCTAAGGTAAAGGTATGACATTTAGGAAATGTGAGCTTATTCATTAAGTTTAAGAGCACTTTGAGAATGAAGTAATCGATCATATGTATAACCCAACAATCCCAAAACACCTTCCACTCACCTACCACATGACATTAAAGAACTTTTCAAGGAAACTCACTTATTAAATTTAGCGATGATCATTTCCAAACTTATTCCAACCCTACGAAAAAGAACAACTTCTATTATTTTGATTTCCCTCTCTTTTTGTATTATTTTTTTATTTTCTATTTTTTTAAAATAGGGTTTGTAACTAAAGAAGATGATAATTTGTAATTTTGAGC
The DNA here is from genome assembly GCA_947685225.1 of Garcia nutans. Classification (NCBI taxonomy): domain Eukaryota; kingdom Viridiplantae; phylum Streptophyta; class Magnoliopsida; order Malpighiales; family Euphorbiaceae; genus Garcia; species Garcia nutans. The sequence continues at coordinate 17,284,783 of CANTUV010000033.1, read as the reverse complement.
TCACTAAATTTAACCCCACACTTTATTTAACACAACACTCAATCATAAATGCTCTTGACCTAATGCAAGGGTAATAGTTAAAAAAACAAGGTTCAAGCTAATGGTGTTGTGAAAAATAAAGAAAAGGAAAAATGAAATAAGCTCAAAATTGGCTAACTAAGGTTGGATATAAGGTTGGCCTTTTTAAGCCAAAATGGTTCACCTAATTGCCTTAATCATATTGATGCCTAATTGAAATTTTTGTGTAGTCTCAAAATGCATGTCAAAGCAAGTTCTAGCAATTCATCAATTAAGATGTTTACACACAATAAAGAATAATAAGTTGATATCCAACTTAATAGGCTCAATTCCTCACTAGTTTAAAGGTGATGCAAGAATAACCATCAAAATTGACAATAAGTACCAATTATAATCAATTCTTAAATTCATTCTTCGAAAATTCGAAGGTCATCTATCAACAATCTTATAACAATTGAAATTTTCAAAATTCATTTATTCAAGGAAAAATATTAACTAAACTTAAACAAAGATAAATTAAACGTAAAAATTGCACCCCACACTTAAAGATTCACATTGTCCCCAATGTGAGCATGCATAAATTAAAAGAGAGAGTTCAGATGAAACCTAATTTCCATCTTTCCCATATGCAATATGAAGTGCTCCTTCCATCCTTAAAGAAATTGTCGCCCATTTTTAAAAAATGAATAGCATGCAACTCCGAAAGGTACCCAACGTATTACAAAGCCAAAATAGCATCCTTGGAAGAGCAAGTGTCCAAAGGAAACATGTGAAGGTTGTCTTAGGGTCATCCTCTAATGCTGTAGGAACTTGGTAAAAATCTTTTTCAGTCTGCAACATGGTTATATCCATTTTTTCCTCCTCACCACTGAAAGTGGAAGAGATGTTCATTGCTTGCATATTGTTCTCCCCAACCAAAATAAATGTCAAAAGTTTTGGGGTCTTTGTAGGTTTAACCATGTTTAGTTGAATCTCTTTCTCATCCACTTTAGCAATCTGAAGTCCCCTCTCAACAACCTCATCATTTAAGATTAATTTGCTCTCCCCAATTTCTGAATTGGAAATTTTAGGCTCTACTTCCAAGGTCATGGCCATCTCAAGCTCATCTTTACTATGTTCACTAACTTCTTTGGAGGGCATGTCTTAGATGTCATATCTGTGATTTTGGAGAAATTAAATAAGTATTTGGAGATATAAAAGTTGTATATACCCAATATATATACCTAGTGTGTATATAACATATGCATATGGTATATTAATTGTATATTTTGGATATATACATTGCATAGTTAATATATTTAATATATTTAATACACATATAAAGTACATTTGTTGTGTATATAAGATACACATTATTTGAGCATACGTGTAATATCCTTTTTTTTTAATTTTTTATTTTTGGAAAGTTGATAAAATATATTATAATTAAATTGGATAAATCAAATAAATGGTTTTAAATGAAAAGTGAAGGGATTTTAAATGAAAAAATGCAATATATATGTGATATATATGTAAAATATACATAACATATAAAAGTCAACACTTTTTAAAAGAAAAGTTAAAAGTCTAAGGGAAAAATGGTAATTATATCTTATAAACTTTAAATTATTTAAATAAATTAAAAATAAATTATTTTTGGTTGGAAGAGGTAATTTGGGGTTTTAAAATAATTAAATAATTAATTATTTATTAAAAATAAAATAATATATGTGTAGTGATATTTTTAAGTGGAAAGAAAGAGAAAGTCAAATAAATTCATCTTTTCCCTTCTTCTTCTTCTTCAAAACCATGCCACCATTAGAGAGAAAGAGAGATCTTCTTTTCTTCCAAGCTACCTAAGATTGAAGAGATTTTAAGGAACTAAGTGGAGTTTAGGTGATTTTCTAACAAGTAAGCTTTCTTTCCTAATTTTTAAATTTCTGGGAAAACTATGAATATGTGGATTTTGGGATTCCCTATTAGCATGATTTAATTGTTTAATTGGGTATGAATGAAGCTATTTTGATTAATTATTAATTATTTTCAAGTTAAATGAAGAAAGGAATGAGTTTGGAATGAGTTGGGTGAAGAGAGAGAATTTAGGGTTATGGAAAATTTGGATTCTTGGAATCATGGTTTTTAATTGTGTATATTGGTTCTAAATGAGTTATTTTGGTGCTTAAACAAGTATTGTAAAGTCAAATATTAGATTTGGTTGTGTTTGGTTGGAGTTTGAGAATGAAAGTGTGATTTAGGGTTTTGGAAAGTGATTTTTTTCAAAGTTGTAGAATTGTATAATTTTATTGGTTTAATCTTGTTGTTTGGTAATATAAGTGATGAAAATAAGCTTAAAATGCTTAATGGATTATGTTGTAATGGAAAACCTTCAATGGGGGAAGGCTATGCCATTTTAGGGTTTTGTGTATAAGAATATGTTTTTGTAATGTAAATGATTTAAATGTATTAAAATATGTTTCTAATAATATAAATAAACTTAATATATTAACATGAATGGCCTAGGATGAGAATCCAAAGTTAAAGTGAGGTTAGCCTTAAATTTTGGATTTTTGCTTGGATGGGGTTTAATTATGGTTTAATATTGGAAATGCCATTAAATGTGATACTAAATGATTATTTGCTATCACATTATATTTAGGCATTGAGGGAGGTTGATTTTCTTCATCCAAGTAGTGAAGGGTAAGTTGGAAGGATAGGATTGGAGGTTGTTTTAAGCTTGTTTTGGTTGCTATTTGAGGTAAGTACAAACTTTAAATATATTGGTTATGTTTGCAAGGCATTTAGGCTTAACACATTTTGGTTGGAAAATGTGTTAAGCTACTTGATACATTGATTATATATGAATAATATGCTACGACATTTGTAATATCATATATGTGTAAATGCATTGTGAAAAGCCATTGATAATGGCTAAATTGTGTAAAATGTGAAATATGTGTATTATGTGAAAATGACCTAAAGTATTTGGATAATGCCATTTGTTGTTTCTGCATTAAGTGCATTGTTAAAAAGCCATTGGTATTGGCTAGATTACATTAAATGTGATTAATTTGTGAATTATGTGGAAATACCCAAAGTAATTGGATAATGTGTTGTAAATGCAAAAATATGGTATAATGTAATGAGATATGTGGAAACATAATGAAATGAATTGATATCGATATAAATAAGAAAAATGAGAAAAGTGAGAAAAGTAAGAAAAAGATGAGAAAATAAGGCATTGTGCCTAGCTTGATTATGTGACAATGAGAAAGAGATTGATAATAAGAAATATGAATAAATTGTGTGCCTAGTATGTTATTCAATTTTCAGAGTTCTGTGTTCGGCGGCATGCCTATGATTTGCCTACGGGCTAGACACTGGGTGTCACTGTGAAAATATTTTTGAGGTGAAATGATCAGGTCGTAAGCCTCAAAAATAAGTCCTTGATGCTCGGCTGAGTGAAAAGACCGGGTCGTAAGGTTAGACCTAGTTGGATTGTTAAATTGATATTTTCTCTACAGGGCTAGACACATGGTGTCATTATAGACCAAAAAAGTAACTCTGGAATTTGAATAACATATTAGTTATTTTTGGGATCATATTTGTGTTTGTTTTTATGTGAATTGTGGATTGTGAAATATTTGAAAAGTATGAGAAAATGGAATGATGTGATATCCATAAGCATTTTGCATTGGCATTACTTTACAGTTTAATTATTATCAAAATTTGTACCGCTAAGCTTTTAGCTTAGCGCAATTGTAATTCGTTGCATAGGTGGCATGGGCAATTTGGTAGAGCTGGAGAGTTCTACTAGACTTAGTCATGTGTAGGCTTGCATATATTGAGCTTGAAGTATTTTTGGGTATATCAAGATCAGAGCCATTTGTCAGCATGTACATACTTGATATTATAGTATATTTTGATATTATGTATATTATGTTTTATTTTTGAAGTACATATATTGTAAATTGTAAAGAATGTTTTAGATAATTTGTTTAAAATGGGATTCTATATGTGTTGTTGATATATATATATATATATGTATGTATAAATATTTTGAGAATATATAGAGAAATTGAGAAGTATTGGTGAAATGGAGATTTGATTTTATTGGAAATGTTTGTTTTATGCAGGTTGAGTTTATTAAATTTTGAAATGTCCAAATTACAGACAAAACTCTGGTGAATTTTTTCCAGAGATTTTCATATAAAATATTTATTTTGGGTTCCTATAAAAGGCAAAGAATATTTATTTACTATTTAATTTTATATATTTAGTATTTGAATTTAAAATCAGAAATGTGAAAATTTTTATTAAATCGGTCTGTGACATTTTTGTACCGTATTTGCGTATTTTACATGTGCTGAAAATATGTATTATACGTATATATGGTATAAGAGTGTTATATTTATTTTGGTATCAGAGTCTACGTTTGAGGTTCTCGACCTAGGCGGATTGTTTGAGAGAGAAAATTGGGATTTTAAAAAAATGGTTTTCAATTATGAATCATGCATTGGCACTAGCAATTTATTTGATCCCTCATGTGGAAATGTCCATTTGATATAATGGATATGAGTTGAGATGACGTCTGGGTTATATAGATCAAAGTGACACAATAGAAGCGTCATTTTGGAGCTTATGGATTAAGAATTTTTGGAACTTTTATTTGAAATTAAGATTCATAATTGATTAAATTGATGAATAAGTAAAATTTAGAAAAATAATCTAGGAAATGATTTAAGATATGAAACAAAATGTTTGAGAAATGAACATGATAGTTACAGAAAATTATATATGTGTACTGCAACGTGATATTATTCAAATTTTTGGATAAATATAGGAATTTTGGATAAGTTTGAAAATTTAATAGAAAGTTATTTTATATGTTAGAATCCAATGAATAAAAATTCATAATTTTTAAAGATGAATTTCTAATAAAGATAAATAGAAGAACATGGGTTGTTGGAACAGTTCCAACAACTCAGAATATGTAAAGAATTGAAAAAAATATTTAAAAGCTATGGCAAACCAACCTAGAAAAGTCTAAAAATTTACATACAATATTATATGTATTTCTAGAACATATAGTTAAAAGTTTATGAATTTTTATTAAGGTTTAGTACCTAAAAAAATGGATAACCAGGTGCTTCTAAAGGAATTATTAAAGAGATGAATTCTATGGAAGATTTAATTTTTAAATATAGTAAATCAGCTTGGAAAAATCTAAAATTTTAAATGTAAGTCCATATATGTGTCAAGTGCACATGGATAAAATTTTACAAGCTTTTATAAAGAATTGGGAAGGAATATAAAAATTGAAAGTGAGATTGACAAGAAACTAAGGAAGTCATGCAACTTTGTGCACATGAGTAATAAATTAATTTCATGAGACAAATGAATAATAAAAATTATGAAAATTTATATGCAGACGAGTAGAAGTATGAAGAAGGAATTTGGAGTTTTTAATAATTTAGAACAAAGAGTTCATAATTAAAAAAAAATCAAAGAGGGAAATGGTATGTGATAGTAAATTGTTTACTATGAAAAAAATGATGCATGATTTAGGGTTTGAGTATGTAAAATTAGGATATATAAATGGATGATGTTAATTAGTGTAATGAAATGAATTAGTGTTATTTAAAAGTAAATGTTATGATCTTAAGATTGGGAATGTGATATGGATGAGATTTGGTGAGGTTCATGTTGTTGGTTGCATTATATGAAATTTGAATTTTTGAAATGGGTTTCCATAATTGTGAAAGTGATGTATTTTGATGTTAGATTAATATAAAAATAATGTTTATAAAGTTATCTCTTGAAAATGAGATTAATATAATGAAATTTAAGTAAAGTAGTAAGTTGAAAATTGAGAGTTGTAAGGGAATTTCGATGAAGATTGTTTAGATATTGATAGATTAATGTTTAATAAGCATGGGAGTAATTTTGAATGAGTAATATTATTTATGAAAATATCATGTAATGTGTAATGTGGTTGATAGTATAGATATTGGATATGAAATAAAGAGAAATGAGTAAGAAAGTGAAAAAAAATATGAAGAGTATGGTAAGTGTATGGAAAATGTGAGAGAGAAGTCACATTGGAAATGTGACTAACATTTATGTAAAAAAATGATGAATGAGGATAATTTATTTATTATATAAGAATGAGAAATGATAATATTCCATGAAATGTGATAAATGTTTAATTTATATATATAAAAAGTTGAGTATAATTGTGTGATTATGTGTATATACGTATATAATATGTGTGGTGAATTGTCCAATACGGACACTAATGTGATATGTAAGAATATGTGGAAAGTAAGTCACATTATGAATGTGACTTATGGATATGTATGTGGATGATTTAAAAATATGGAAAATATTTAAAATGTTAAACAATATGAATTTGTGAGATGAAGGTGATCATGATAAGGTTGATTACTTGAAAATTGTGACAATGTGATGTAATGCGAAAGTGATCAAGTATTAAGTTGATTACTTAAAGCTGTGAAAAAAGTATTATTGAAGTATTATGGTATATAATTACTTATTTGATTTAAGGAGAAATTGGTAAAAAAAAATTTGTTGAATAAGTTGAGATATAATTGGTAATTATTAGTGAATGGATTTTAAAATTGGAAAAGGAGTTTTTGTTAAAAAAATTGTATAAAATTAGTATATAAATATATGAGTTGTTGATGATAATGTTAATGGATCTTGTGTTTAGGCTAATAAAGATAAGTGGATAAGGGTAACTTGCCTTGAAATAGAATTGATACGTGCTAACTCTTCATGTAGTAAGAGTTTAAAGAACTAATATGTGATTTTGAAATGCCACGGGTGTGTGACCATTGAGACATGGGCGTAGTTTCGAGATAAGAGCTGTTTGAGAAAGAATTATAGTGAAAGCGGTATTTATTTGTACCTCACAGACGTGGGCTTAAGGTGATACAACTGTGAAATATTTTTAGTGAAAATGATAGTTTTTGTTTCATGAGATACAAGCAATATTTGTGGCTGGTATAGTTGGACTCATAACCTTATGTAGAAATTTATTTATGACCATAGATAGTGTGGAAATAGAAGAGAATTGAAAAAATATGATGAGCTATAAATTATGTGTAAGGAAAGTAATTTTTGTAAATATGGTAACTATAATAAATGTGAGAAAATGATAAATGAAAGGAATTATGAAATGTGAATAAGAGTTATATTGAATGTATTTGAAAGTGGTATAAAATGAATATGTTGATGAAAATGACGTTTAAAGTGAATAAGACTAGGGGAAATGAATATTATTTGTAATGATGAATTTGAAGAGAATTAAGATTTGAGAATAAATTTGACCAAATAGAATTAGGTCATGAATTCAAAATAGATTGATGAATTCAAAATAGACTAAAGGTTGGTCAGAATAGAATAAGGCTGTGATGGTCATATTGTGATAGTTAGATCAATTGATATGAAATGTAATAAGTTTACAAGTATTTATTGAAATTCAATGTATGTAGTTGTATTAAGAATATGCAAGCTATGTGATAATGTGCATAATGTAGCGTTCTGATATGTATATGCATATGAAAGGAGCCAAGTTACATTAGTTCCAAATACTTATTAGAGAAAAATGTTAGTTATAGTATAATTGGAATGAATCTAAATAAGGAAATAAGATTTTGTTGTTGTATAATGGTGATATTAAATTAATATGTGGTAATTGTATAAAGAGTAGGATCAAAGTGAAGATGTGTAAAATTATTGTGTTAAGACATATTAGTTGGAATTGAGAGTTGTTATCATTTGTAGTTTTTATAAATAACTATTTGTAAATATAAGTAAGGTGGTAATTAAACAGAGATACAATTTTAAAAAGACTATGATGACATAATAGCTAGTGTTAAGATATAAGTTATTAACATTTGAATTTAAGTTAATGAGATTATATTTTTAAGATAATGAAGTGATCAAATATCTTGAGTGCAATAGGTGTGTGGTTTATATATATTAAAGAGATGAACTAATTTTATCTAATGATAATTCGATTGATGATATGATAATCTATTGTGACTGTTTGAGTAAATAGACAATATAATGATGAGTTATGGAATGGTAAAAAGGTAATTGAGAATGAATCTAAGGGGGAGAGTAGAAATTATGTAATTTGATGAAATAATGATTTGATGAGATGATTAATTTAATATGAGATTTTAAGATTAAATTTTGATTTGGATGATTTATTACCATCTTGGATAATTTCGAGGACGAAATTATTTAAGGGGGAGAAAATTATCATATCCGTGATTTTGGAGAAATTAAATAAGTATTTAGAGATATAAAAGTTGTATATACCTAGTCCATATATAACATATACATATGGTATATTAATTGTATATGTTGGATATATATATATTGCATACTTAATATATTTAATACACATATAAGGTATATTTGTTGTGTATATAAGATACACATTATTTGTGCATATGTGTAATATCCCAATTTTTTTTTTGAAAATTTCTAATTTTTGAAAATTTGATAAAATTTATTATAATTAAATTGGATAAATTAAATTAATAGTTTTAAATGAAAAATGAAGAGATTTTAAATGAAAAAGTGGAATATATATGCGATACATATGTAAAGTATACATAACATATAAAAGTCAACACTTTTTAAAAGAAAAGTCAAAAGTCTAAGGGTAAAATGGTAATTATATCTTATAAACTTTAAATTATTTAAATAAATTAAAAATAAATTATTTTTGGTTGGAAGAGGTAATTTGGGATTTTAAAATAATTAAATAATTAATTATTTATTAAAAATAAAATAATATATGTGTAGTGATATTTTTAAGTGGAAAGAAAGAGAAAGTCAAATAAATTCATCTTTTCCCTTCTTCTTCTTTTTCAAAACCATGCCACCATTAGAGAGAAAGAGAGATCTTCTTTTCTTCCAAGCTACCTAAGATTGAAGAGATTTTAAGGAACTAAGTGGAGTTTTGGTGATTTTCTAACAAGTAAGCTTTCTTCCCTAATTTTTGAATTTCTGGAAAAACTATGAATATGTGGATTTTGGGATTCCCTATTAGCATGATTTAATTGTTTAATTGGGTATGAATGAAGCTATTTTGATTAATTATTAATTATTTTCAAGTTAAATGAAGAAAGGAATGAGTTTGGAATGAGTTGGGTGAAGAGAGAGAATTTAGGGTTATGGAAAATTTGGATTCTTGGAATCATGGTTTTTTATTGTGTATATTGGTTCTAAATGAGTTATTTTGGTGCTTAAACAAGTATTGTAAAGTCAAATATTAGATTTGGTTGTGTTTGGTTGGAGTTTGAGAATGAAAGTGTGATTTAGGGTTTTGGAAAGTGATTTTTTTCAAAGTTGTAGAATTGTATAATTTTATCGGTTTAATCTTGTTGTTTGGTTATATAAGTGATGAAAATAAGCTTAAAATGCTTAATGGATTATGTTGTAATGGAAAACCTTCAATGGGGGAAGGCTATGCCATTTTAGGGTTTTGTGTATAAGAATATGTTTTTGTAATGTAAATGATTTAAATGTATTAAAATATGTTTCTAATAATATAAATAAACTTAATATATTAAAATGAATGGCCTAGTATGAGAATTCAAAGTTAAAGTGAGGTTAGCCTTAAATTTTGAATTTTTGCTTGGATGGGATTTAATTATGGTTTAATATTGGAAATGCCATTAAATGTGATACTAAATGATTATTTGCTATCACATTTGGTTTAGGCATTGAGGGAGGTTGATTTGCTTCATCCAAGTAGTGAAGGGTAAGTTGGAAGGATAGGATTGGAGTTTGTTTTAAGCTTGTTTTGCTTGCTATTTGTGGTAAGTACAAACTTTGAATATATTGGTTATGTTTGCATGACATTTGGGCTTAACGTATTTTGGTTGGAAAATGTGTTAAGCTACTTGATACATTGGTTATGTATGAATAATGTGCTATAACATTTGTAATATCATATATGTGTTAAATGCATTGTGAAAAGCAATTAATAATGGCTAAATTGTGTAAAATGTGAATATGTGTATTATGTGAAAATGACCCAAAGTGTTTAGGTAATGCCATTTGTTGTGTATGCATTAAGTGCATTGTTAAAAAGCCATTGGTATTGGCTAGATTACATTAAATGTGATTAATATGTGAATTATATGGAAATACCCAATGTAATTGGGTAATGTGTTGTAAATGCAAAAATATGGTATAATGTAATGAGATATGTGGAAACATTATGAAATGAATTGATATTGATATAAGTGAGAAAAGTGAGAAAAAGATGAGAAAATAAGGCAATGCGCCTAGCTTGATTATGTGACATTAAGAAAGAGATTGATAATAAGAAATATGAATAAATTATGTGCCTAGTATGTTATTCAATTTTCAGAATTTTGTGTTCGGCGGCATGCCTAACATTTGCCTACGGGCTAAACGCTGGGTGTCACTATGAAAATATTTTTTAGGCGAAATGATCTGGTCGTAAGCCTCAAAAACAAGTCCTTGAAGCTGGGCTGGGTGAAATGATCGGGTTGTAAGCTCTGACCTAGTTGGACTATTACATTGATATTTTCGTAACGGGGCTAGACACATGTTGTCATTATAGACCAAAACAGTAACTCTGAAATTTGAATAGCATATTAGTTATTTTTGGGCCCATGTTTGTGTTTGTTTTATGTGAATTGTGGATTGTGAAATATTTGAAAAGTATGACAAAATGGAATGATGTGATATCCATAAGCATTTTGCATCGGCATTACTTTACATTGGGAAATACTTGTTGGGAGGCAACCCATCGGTTTGTATTTCTTTACTTCATTTATTTTTCGTACTTTGGATTTATAAATTTCATTTTGGTGTGTGAAAGTTGTTAATAAATTGATGGAATAGGTGCTCTGATGGGTAATTTTTGTTATAATTAAGTTTCAAGAGAAGAGAATAAAGGAGAAAGATTAATCAAATTTAGGTAGAATGAGACACACAAAGAGACAAGGCCAGGTCATAAGTGACATGGCAAAAATTTCAAATGGTGCTAAAATTTCCAAATTAGTAGTAGCAGACATAGCCAGACGACATGGCCATGTCTATGCTCATGTCAATCCCTTTTTAAATTTTTTCAAAACATAGTAGTAGACATGGCCAAACAACTTGGCTGTGTCCATGACCATGTTCAACCCTTAAATTTCTTTTTCAAATACAAAAGCATACACTACCAGATGACTTGGTTGTGTCCATGACCGTGTCAAACAGTTTCATAAAGTTTCTTTTTTTTGGCAACAGAGAACACGACTAACCAACTTGGCCGTTTTTATGGTCATGTCCCTTGTAAACACCTAGACCATTTCATTTTTAACAGTGACATGGCCAAGGCAAGACTGACTTGGTTGTGCCACCCATTTTGAAGCCCTTTTAATAACTATCCTTCTTCCCCATTTTCTCTCTCATTCAAACCCTAAACACCATTTTTCTCTCAACCTCACCTCCCTCACAAGGCCAATCCCACACCAAAACCCTAAAACTCCCTCCTTTCCATCAATTCACTTAGGTCCGTGTTCTCTAAGGCCCCGAGCCTAAACAGTGCCGAAGTCGCAAGAACCATTCCACCGAGAGTGGGGGCAAAAATCCCCGCTCACAGTGGCGACTCCACTAGGGATAAGAGAAGTTGATTCCGTTGGACTTTATATTATTCTATTCTTTTTTATAATGATATTATCCATTGCATCATATTAGATTGCATCGTGTGCGTGAGTTAGGATGCCCGTGTTACCTGTGTTGTGTTATGTAAGGGATACCATACTTTCACTCAATGTATGCAGATCGAGATGGCATAACCACTCATAGCCTCGTACCATTTGGTATATACTTGCTATGGGAACCTAAGCCTTTTTACCCAAAGACTAAAGCTCATGTAATTGGCCTAGTTACTTTCCTTATGTTTTACCCCAAATGCATGTTGTTTGACTATGGTTAATTTATCTTGGCTTAAATCATGGCTTATTTGGTTTGTTCTTTTTCTAATATGACCTAAGTATATTGTAAGCTCAAAATAAATTTTTCTTTAAAATCTAAAAGACCAAAGCTATTTTCAAAATTTTTCAAGATGGTCTTTGGATAAGACTTTTCTAAAAATAAATCAAAAATTATTTTGTTCATGGCTCAAATACTAAGCCCAAAATACATTTTTTCTAAAATCTTTTTACAATGGGCTTAGAAACAAAATTATTTTCATCCAACCTTTTCTTACAATGAGCTTACAAAAATATTTAGGTCAATTACGAAATACTAAAAATCAATTGTGAGCCTAGTTTATACTAAGAATAATTAATCATGGGCTTTGTTTTTGGCATGAATCATTAGTTACTTTTTCAAGTTAGAAATCTATTTATAATAAACCTCTTAATTTAGTTTTAATCCAATATAGCATATAAGCTACTTTAGTTGGTTGAATGGATTAAAACCTAATTAATGGGAATTATCGTGGATTGATTTCCATTTTTTAAAATATAACTATTGGTTGAAACGTCCGAGGGAATTATTCGAAAACAAGATACCCCATGTTGGTATTTTGTTAATCATATACCTAGGAAAAGAGACTCGCCATTCGTGTATGGATGTTATAAGGTTGGAAGGAATGTCCTAATTATCTTTCTTCATTGATTATTTGTGCATACATGCATACATTTGCATCTCATATCATTAATCCTTTCTGCCTCACAGCCCTGGATTACGATAGTTCAAAAGCTTACGACAATTTGACCTATGCCGGTAGCGAAGAAGCTAGCAACGACTCAATCACTTGCTCAACAAAAGCAATGGATCTTGAAAAAAATTAAAGAATGGTGGATGAAGCCCTCAATGCCAAAATGGAAGAAATAAAAGAGGCCCTAGCTAAGACCATGAAGAACCAATGGACTGCAATTTTAGAAAATCATGCTAAAGCATCTGCTAGCACTAAGAAGCCAAGGGACAAAGGGAAGACTAAAGTTGGTGAAGTGGTTTTTGATGATGAAAAGGTGATCATTGATGATGATGATGATTGGGCTCAATACTACCAAGATGCTCAAGAAAAGAAAAAAGAACCGAAGATTGTTGAAAGATCAACTATGGAGAAGACCGAAACTTCTGATGTTGAAAAGATGATTGCTGATTTAGAAAAGAAATTTGAGAAGAAACTGAAAACTGAGGAAATGTCCAAATTTGACAAATTATTTGAGCTAGATGAAGAAGTCCCATACAAGTTTAAGATGCCATCTTTTGCGAAGTTTGATGAAACCGGAAATCCTCATCTCCATGGGAAGCAGTATATCACTGCCATGCAGTCTGCCCGAGCTACTAAGTCTCAAACTCTAAGGTACTTCATGCTCTCATTGGACCCTGTTGTCCAAAATTGGTTCAATACCTTAGATGATGGAACACAAAAGAATTGGGATTTGCTTTACAAAGCCTTCATCCAACAAAATGGATATAATGCCGAGATGGAAGTTACCTTAATGGAAGTTGAGTCCACTAGGCAAAGGTCGAATGAGAATTTTGTGGATTATGTGAAGCGATGGAGAAACAAGGCCTCTTTGCTCAAGAAGAGGCCCGATGAATCCGATCAAATAAGGATGATTGCGAAAGGGGTGTTGTAACATCCTAAAATATTTGAAAATTTCTAATTTTTAGAAAAATTGGATAAAATAAATTATAATTTAAAAGGATAAATTAAATTAATGGTTTTAAATGAAAAATGAAGGGATTTTAAATGAAAAAGTGGAATATATATGTGATATATATGCAAAATATACATAACATATATAAAAGTCAACACTTTTTAAAAGAAAAGGGTATTTTGGTAATTAAATCTTATAATTCAAAATTAATAATATAATTCAAAAACAAATTATTTTTGAATGGAAGAGGGAAATTAGGACTTTTAATTTATTAAAAAAATAATTAAATAATTAAATATTAAATTATTTTAATATATATATATATTTATGTGGTTAAAAAAAAAAGATGAAAAGGAAAGAATATTAAAAGTCTTCTTCTTCAAGGACGTGACTTCCATGGGAGTTTGAAGACCAAGGATTTTGCTTCTTCCATACTCCATCAATTGAAGGAATTAACAAGTTTCAAGTGGATTTTTGGTGATTTTCACCAAAATTAGTAAGTTTCCATCTCTTTTCTTTGAATTCCATGGAAGATGAGAATATGTGAGTTTTGAGATTTTGATGTAGTATGTTATAATTGTTGGAATTGGTGTGTATGATGTTATTTTGGGTAGTTAACAATGATTCTAAGGTTAGATTGAAGAGATGGTGGAGTTTGGTTAAAGAATGGTGAAGAGAGAGAATTTAGGGTTATGGATTTTTGGGGTTTTGAAAACATTAACTTTAATTGTGCAAATTGATTCCGAATGAGTTTTTTTTATTCATAAACAAGTATTTTAAAGTCAAATATTGGATTTGGTGGTGTTGGGTTGGAGTTTGAGAATGGAAGTGGAGATTTAGGTTTTTGGAAAAGTGATTTTCCAAAGTGGTTGAATTGTGTGATTTTATTTGTTTAAGCATGTTGTTTAGTGTTAAAAGTGATGAATATAAGCTTGGAATGAGTAATGGATTGTGTTGGAATGAAAAACCTTCAATGGGGGAAGGTTATGCCATTTTTGAGATTTTGTATAAGAGCGTATTTTTATAATGTAAATGATTTAAATGTATTAAAATATGTTTTTAATAATATAAATAAACTTAAAACACTAATTTAATTATAGTAGAATGGAATTTTAATGTTGAAGTAAGGAAAGGATAAATTTCTGGAAATTTGTAGGAGTGATGTGTAATTATTGTTTAATGTTGGAAATGACATTAAATGTGATACTAAATGATTATTTGTTATCACATTTGTTTTAGGCATTGAGGGAGGTTGATTTGCTTCATACAAGTGGTGAAGGGCAAGTTAGAAAGATTGGATTGAAGGTTGTTTTTAGCTTGCTTTGGGTTGCTTGTGGAGGTATGTACAAACTTTAAATATAATGTCTATATTTGCATAACATTTTGACTTAACATATTTTGGTTGAAAAATGTGTTAAGCTACTTGGTTCATTGATTGAGTATGAATAATGTGCTATGACATTTGTAATGTCATATATGTGTTAAATGCATTGTGAAAAGCCATTGATAATGGCTAATTTGTGTAACATGTGAAATATGCATATTATGTGAAAATACCCAAAGTAATTGGGTAATGTGTTGTGAATGCAAAAATGAGATATGTGTAATAATGAAATGAATTGATATTGATAAAAATGAGAAAAGTAAGAAAAGTGAGAAAAATGAGAAAGATGTGAAAAATGAGAAAAGTGAAAACAAATGTGAAAATAAGGCAATGTGCCTAGATTGAATATGTGAAAATGAGAAAGAAATTAATAATGAGAAATATGAATAAATTGTGTGCCTAGTATATTATTCAATTTTCAGCGTTTTGGGTTTGGCGGCATGCCTATGATTGCCTACGGGCTATACGCTGGAATGGTGAAAAGACTGGGTCGTAAGCTAGGCCAACTGATAAATATGATGTTTTTGGGGTGAAAAGACTGGGTTGTAAGCCTCAAAAACTGTAGCAGTCTAGCCGGGTTGAGGACCAAGATACTGGGGGCCAAGGGTCTAGCCGGGTTGAGGTCCAAGAGACTGGGACTGTTACATTATCTATGGATATATTGCCTACGGGCTAGACACATGGTGTCATTATAGACCAAAACAGTAACTCTGAAATTTGAATAGCATATTAGATTCTTTTTGGGCCCATGCTTGTCTTTGTTTTAATGTGAATTATGAATTATGATACAATTGAGCAATATAATGTTATGAGTTGTGATTATGAAATATTTGAAAAATATGAGAAAGTGGATTGATGTGACATCAATATGCATTGTGCATTTGGTATGGCATTGAGTTATATTATTATTATCAAAGTTTGTACCACTCGGGTTCGGCTTAGCGCAATTGTTTCCATAATGTAGGTGACAGGGTAGACCCTGCTGAGCCAGAGAGTTTTTCTAGACCAGGTCGGGTCTAGACTTGTAGTTGAGCTTGTTGAGTTGCTATCGAGATCAGAAACACTACCAGTAATATGTATATATTTTTATTTTATTGTACATTGTGAGTATTATACATAATATATATTATATTTTGGATTTTACGTATTGTATATTATAAAGAATGTTTGGGTCAATGTATTTGAAATGGGAGAGTATGTGTGTTTTAAATTATATATATCTATAGATATAAATGTTTGAGAAACTTAGTGAAATTGAGAAGCATGGTTGAGATGGTGATTGGAAATTATTTGGGAGTGTTTTCTTTTTTGCAGGTTGAGTAATTGCTAAATTTTGGGATATCCAAAATTCAGACAAAACTCTGGCGAATTTTTCCCATAGATTTTTATATGTATTATTTATTTTGGGTTCTTATAACAAGTAAATAATATTTATATTCTATTTAATTATATATATTTAGAATTTGAAATTTTAAATTGGAAATGTAAAAAAAAAATTATTAAATCGGTTTGTGATATTTTTGTACCGTATATGCGTATTTTACATATGCTGAAAAATATGTATTGTATGTATATAGGGCATAAGGGTGTTACATTTGTTTTGGTATCAGAGCTTAGGTTTGAGGTTCTCGACGTAGGTGGGATGATAGAGAGAGAAAATGGAGGATTTGAAAATAGTTTTTAATAGTAATACATGCATTGGCACTGGCAGTTTTTGATCTCTGATATAGTATTTTCTGCTTTGTTTGCAGATATAGGTAGTTATGGCGTCTTAGCCGCATCAGGTTGCTGAGGATAGTGTAAAGAGTGTGGCTCCAGATGAAGGTAGAGATGGAGCTAAAGTTGTATCTGCTAGTGAGGCATCTGTTTCTGTGCCTTTGAGACCAGTAGCTGATGAGGTTCGGCCTGGCTAGGTATGGCATATGGTAGAGTTGTTGAGGTAGGCTCCAGTTCCGCAGCCGCCACAGCCACAGCCGCAGTTGTCGGTGAGGCAGTATAATAAACTGAAAAAGTATGGAGCTGAGGACTTTGTTGGTACTACAGACCCTGCTGTAGCAGAGAAGTGGCTAGACCGGGTTCAGAGGATATTTATTCAATTACAGGCTAGTTCAGAAGAGAAGTTTGATTATGCTAGATCTTGTAATATCCCAATGTATGCCCTAGAAGTTTTGAATATTACTGTTGTTTGATTTGAATTAAATGTACATATGTTTTAGCAAAGGAAATTATTGTGTTAATGGAATGTATATGTTGTATATATGTTAATATATATAACATATATGTTGGTCAAGTGTAAAGTCAAGGGAAGAAGATATTTTTTTTTATTTGGGATGAGTGAAATTACTTAAGAGGGCAAGAGTTTTAAAGGAAGTGTGAACAAATAGAAAAGGGCATTTAAGTAATTGTGTTGATGGAATTGCTTGGTGGATATTTAAAGAAGAAAAGAAGGTTGAATTGTCTTCATTTCTTTTCTTTTCTTGGTATAGCCGGCCATTACAAAGGAAGAGAGCAAAAGTGAGATTTGCTTATTCAAGTTTCAAATTGAAGGAGAAATCAAAGGTTTTGGTTGGAGATTTGTGAAATTTCTTCATCTAAGGTAAGTACTCTCTTGTTTTCCTTTGGTATTTTGAAGATATGTTTGAAGTGTGTTGTGATTTGATAATATTATGATTTGGTATGTTTGAGATGAGTTTCTAAATGTTGAAATTGATTGTGAGTTAATTTAGTGTTGGTTTGGTTTTGGTTGAAGATGGTAGGTTAAAAGTGATGTTGTTTTTTTTAGGGTTTTGAAGTGGAAGGTGATTAAATGGGTTGATGATGGGTTGTTAAGGTGAATATTGTGGTAAACATGTGAAATATGTATTTAGAACATGGATTACATTCATTTGAATTATGCTATATTGTGTATAATGCAATTAAGTGCAACCAAAGGGGACTTGGACATGTTAAGGTTTCAATTCATGAGAGACACAGCCAAAAGCAAGGAGAGACACGGCCAATTCATGAGAGACACGGCCAAGTCCATGGAAATTTTGCCGTGTTGGGTGATTTTTGGAGGAGACACGGCCGTGTCCCTTGCCCATGTTGGCTTCTGTTGCTTTTGGTTGAGAGATTTTTGGTTGAGAGACACGGCCACAATCTTGGCCGTGTCCCTTGAGTGTGTTGGTTACTGTGTTTGGTTTTTGTTCTTCTTACATGATTGAGTTTGAACTTCCATTTGCTAATACATATGATATTATATGAACAAGGTGATGTAATATGCATTGTGAAACTTGTGAATGGCAATGTGTTATATGAATAATGTATCTTGAAATGTTATACCAATGATGCTATGTGAATAATATGAATTGAGATATAATATGATGATGTTAGGTGAGTAATATGAATTGAGATATAATATGATAATGCTAGGTGAATAATATGAATTGAGATACAACATGATATGAGGCCATTGTGATTGGCTATGATAACTCAAATGTGATGTGAAGCCATTGTGTTTGGCTATGATGATTCAATTGAAAGAACATAAGGCATGTTTGCCTAATTGATGATGAGAATTGAGAATGAAACAAAAAATGAATTGTGTGTCTAATGTGTTATTCATTTTCAGAGTTTTGTTGTTGGTGGCATGCCTATTGGTAACATTCTCTTGAAGTTAGGTTGGATTTGATCCTTGAAGCCTAATTGAGATGTTACAACCCTTGAAGCTAGGTTGGATTGGTTCTTGAAGCCAAGTTGGGTTGATACTTAGCATGCTTTATTCCCCTTGAAGCTTGGTTGAACCTAAATCCTTGAAGCCTAGTTGGGTTTATGATAATGATAAATGTGATAACAAAACCAAAGCATTAACTCTGAAAGTTGAATGGCATATTAGTGTGTCTTGGGTCCATGCTTGTCTTTTTTTAATGTGATTCATGTATGGTAAAATGATTAACTAATGAGATATATGGAAAGAATATTGAAATGTGATATGTTTATATATGTGGTTGATGAAATATAAAGGTATGTTGTTAACCTTTCATCTATGATATTGATTTGAGTAATCAAATGTGTGACATTGCATTGCATTATAGTATAGTGTTGGTATATTTTGTACTACTAAGCCGTTGGCTTGGTGCGATATTGTTTAATCGCGCAGGTAACAGAGTTGAACCTGAGAGCTCCTCAAGACCGAGTGAGAGTAGGCATTGAAATGTTATTTTGGGACTTAAAGATCAGAGAAGAGCTACCAATCATGTATATATATTCTATGTTTTGTAAACTTTGATTTATAATATACTTGTAATAACTTCCGCTGTGAATTAATAAATATTTTTATATGGTGTCTTTTGGATTTCTTTTAAATGTTTGAGATTGGTTTCACTTATTTACAAAGATATTTGTTGTGTTTCTTTTTAAACTGTGGCATTTTCTATATTCAGTATACATATGTTACGATCGTCTAGGCATGCTTGGTACGTATACGGTATATAGGGGTGTTACAATTGTTTTGGTATCAGAGCCTAGGTTTGAGATTCTCAACCTAGGTCAAGTGTAAGAAAAAGAGTATTTTGATTTTAAAAAGTGGATTTTTGAATAACATACATGTTTGGCATTGGCAGTCTCTGATCTTTAATGAGAGGTATTCTGCTGTGTTTGCAGATATAGGTTGTGATGGATTCTGACTCACGTCAGTCAGTTGAGGGTAGTGCGGAGAGTGTAGCTCCGGATGAGAGTGAAGAGGGAGTTAGAGTGGATAGTGTTGGAGAGGTACCTATTTCTGTGTCGGGGAGTCCAGCTGGTGAGGATGTTCCGCCAGTTTGGGTTAGGCATGTGGTAGAGGCTTTGAGGCAAGCATCAGTGCAACCACTGCCACCACCCCTACAGCCTTTGGTATCAGTGAGACAGTATGATAAGCTAAGGAAGTATGGAGAAGAAGACTTCTTGGGTACTATTGATCCAGCTGTAGCTGAGCAGTGGCTAGATAAAGTACAGAGGATATTTGTTCAGTTACAAGCCACTCCAGAGGAAAATTTTGATTATGCAAGATCCTTGTTGCAGAAGGACGCATATGACTGGTGGAGGACAGTGCCCCATGCTATGGATGATCCACCAACACTGTCCTATGCTGATTTTCTAAAAGAGTTTGAATTGAAGTATACTCCTAGGGAGTACAAAGATGTGAAGAAAATGGAGTTTCTAAGCTTGAAACAAGACAACCGGTCAGTAACGGAATATGAGGTTGAGTTTATTCGGTTGAGCCATTATGCTGGGGGTATTATATCTGATGAGATTGATAGATGTAGGAGATTTGAGGAGGGATTGAGGCCCTCTATCATGTGTCATGTGGCTGGATCTAGATATCATGATTTTTTCCCAGCTTGTGGCAGCAGCTAGGAGCGTGGAAAGAGCTCAGGTTATTGCAGCTGCTTCAGAGGAAGAGATCAGGGTTAGAAGGCCCCAGTTTGAGGTAGGGTCTTCATCTGTGAAAAGAGGTAAAGGAAGTTTTGTTCCTCGGGTTAGTAGGAGTCAGAGGCCAGCGGGTAGGTCAGTACAATTTCAGAGGCATAGATCTAGACCTACAGTTTCAGTGGCGAGTGCTCCGACCCTAGTGATGCAGAGATCCACCTTACCCATATGCATTCATTGTGGTAGACCACATGGTGGTCCTTGTTGGAGGACTGGTGTGACAGGGGTATGTTTCAGATGTGGGTCGCCTGATCACTTTGTTAGAGATTGTCCTGAGAGACAGGAGCGGATTTCAGTGGATACTGCAGCTTCCCGACCTAGTGTGAGGGGAGGTCGTGGAGGCAGAGGTTTCATCAGAGGAGGTAGATCTGGGTTCAGTTCTAGAGGAAATTCTACATCCATGGAGAGTAGACCAGAGGAGGCTGGATCTTCTCAAAGGATTTATGTGATGCAGAGGCAACCAGATGCTTCGGCAGTCATAGCTGGTACTTTTTCTTTATTTGGTATTTCAGTACTTGCTTTGATTGATCCGGGTTCCACACATTCATATATTAGTGCATCTGTTTTGCCTGTGTCTAATGTGCATGCTGAATCCCTAGGATTTGATGTTTTGGTGACAAATCCTTTAGGGCATAGTGTGATTGTTAGTAAGGTGCACCGAGATAGTGTAGTAATGGTGCAAGGTGAGGAGTTCCTTGGAGATTTAATTGAGATGCCTTTTAAGGAATATGATGTGATTCTAGGCATGGACTGGTTATCTAGACATGGAGCTGTGGTAGATTGTAAAAAGAAAGTTGTTACCTTGAGAACCAGTGATGGTAGAGAGGTGTTAGTAGCTAGTGAGCAGGGACAGCTAGCATCCTTGTTTGTTTCAGCTGTTGCAGCTAGGAGATTGATTAGAAAAGGGTGTGATGCTTACCTTGCTTATGTTGTGGATACTAGAGTAAAAAGTTCTCAACTTGATGATATAACCACAGTTGCAGAGTTTCCAGATGTGTTTCCAGAGGATTTGCCAGGGTTGCCTCCTGAGAGAGAGGTGGAGTTCGGTATTGTATTATTGCCTGGTACCACTCCTATCTCCATTACTCCTTATAGAATGGCACCTGCTGAGCTGAGAGAACTGAAAGTGCAGTTGCAGGAGTTATTGGATAAAGGGTTTGTTCGCCCTAGTGTTTCACCGTGGGGAGCTCCTGTTCTGTTTGTGAAGAAGAAGGATGGTACTATGAGATTATGTATCGATTATAGGCAATTGAACAGAGTGACTATTAAAAATAAATATCCTTTGCCTAGAATTGATGATCTCTTTGATCAATTGAAGGGTGCAGCAGTATTTTCTAAAATTGATTTGAGATCAAGGTACCATCAGTTAAGGGTCAGAGCTGAGAATATTCCTAAGACAGCCTTTCGTACGAGGTATGGGCATTTTGAGTTTCTAGTTATGCCTTTTGGTTTGACGAATGCACCTGCTGTTTTTATGGATTTGATGAATAGGGTCTTTAGGCCCTATCTTGATCAGTTTGTAGTGGTCTTTATTGATGATATTTTGGTGTATTAGCGTAATGAGGAGGAGCATGATATGCATCTGCGGATTGTGCTGCAGATTTTGAGAGAGAAGCAATTGTTTGCTAAACTGTCGAAGTGTGAGTTTTGGCTTGACCAAGTTACTTTTCTCGGTCACATAGTTTCAGTCGAAGGTATTAGAGTTGATCCGAGTAAGGTTGAAGCTATTCTGAATTGGAGTCCACCAAAGTCTGTGACTGAAGTTAGAAGTTTTCTGGGTTTGGCAGGCTATTACCGGCGGTTTGTGAAAGGATTTTCTTTGATAGCTACTCCACTTACCAGATTACTTCGAAAGGGAGTTAGATTTGTGTGGACAGATCAGTGTCAGGCTAGTTTCGAACAGTTGAGAGAAATGTTGACTCAAGCGCCTGTTCTTACTTTACCTGTGGAAGATAAACCATATGTGATTTATAGTGATGCTTCACATAATGGTTTGGGTTGTGTTCTGATGCAAGAAGGTAAAGTGATAGCTTATGCTTCTCGACAGTTGAAACCGCATGAACTCAATTATCCTACCCATGATTTAGAGTTGGCAGCCATTGTGTTTGCATTGAAGATTTGGCGACATTATCTGTATGGGGAAAAGTGTTTTATCTATACTGATCATAAAAGTTTAAAATATTTGGGTGTCCAAAGAGAGCTAAATCTTCGACAGAGGAGATGGTTAGAGTTGATTAAAGACTACGACTGTTTGATTGATTATCATCCTGGTAAAGCAAATGTTGTGGCTGATGCCTTAAGTCGAAAGTCTTTAACAGGTTTGACTACTTATTCGCTCTCGTTGCTTGTTGAGTTGAGAGCGTTGCATGCCAGTTTTGTATCTTGTGATGATGGTGCATTGTTGGCATAGTTGCAATTGAAACCAGTATTGTTGGATCAGATTAAAGAGGCTCAATTGGCTGATGAGAAGATTCAGAAGATTATTTCAGATTGCCAGAATGGAAAGGGTTGAGATTTTATTGTGAGAGGTGATGGGAGTCTTTGGTTTAAGAACAGAATGTGTGTACCTGATGATACTAATTTTAGAAGAAGCACATCAGTCAGTATTTGCTATGCATCCGGGCAGTACAAAGATGTATCATGATTTGAGACAGCATTATTGGTGGTCTGGTATGAAGAGAGACATTGCAGATTTTGTGTCTAAATGTCTCACATGTCAGAGGGTAAAAGCTGAGCATCAAGTTCCAACAGGGTTACTTCAACCTTTAGCAGTGCCTGAATGGAAATGGGATAGAGTAACCATGGATTTCGTATCTGGTCTGCCATTTACACAAAGAAAGCATGATGCTATTTGGGTGATTGTTGACAGGTTGACTAAGACAGCTCATTTTCTTCCGGTTCGGATGGATTACTCTTTGGAAAGGTTAGCTGAGCTGTATATCCATGAGATTGTGAAGCTGCATGGTGTTCCAACTTCTATAGTGTCTGACCGAGATCCCAGGTTTACTTCAAGGTTTTGGAAGAGCTTACATGGTGCATTGGGTTCTTGATTGCATTTCAGTACTGCTTTCCATCCGCAGAAAGATGGGCAGTCCGAGAGGATGATACAGATTATCGAGGACATGTTGAGAAGCTGTGTTATTGATTTCTCTGAAAGTTGGGATGGATTCTTACCACTTGTTGAATTTGCTTACAACAACAGTCATCAATCAAGAATTGGTATGGCACCATTCGAGGCATTATATGGTAGACGATGTAGGACACCTTTATGTTGGAATGAGCTTGGAGAAGGTAAGTTAATTGGTCCTGATTTGGTCAAAGAAACTGAAGAGAAAGTGAAAGTGATTCGAGAGAGGTTGAAAACAGCTTCAGACCGACAAAAATCTTATTCAGATTTGAAGAGGAGAGACATTGAATATAATGTGGGAGATAAAGTATTTTTGAAGGTGTCTCCTTGGAAAAAGATCTTGAGGTTTGGTCGGAAAGGGAAATTGAGTCCTCGTTTCATTGGACCTTATGAAGTTTTGGAAAGAGTTGGGCTAGTTGCTTATCGGCTTGCTTTGCCACCTGAGTTAGAAATGATTCATAATGTATTTCATGTTTCTATGTTGAGGAGATACAGGTCGGATCCATCTCATGTGTTGCCAATTGAATCTATTGAAGTGAGTCCAGATTTGACATTCGAAGAAGAACCAGTTGCTATCTTGGCACGTGATGTGAAAGAGTTGAGAAATAAGAAAGTGCCTTTGGTAAAGATTTTGTGGAAGAATCATGGGAGAGAAGAAGCAACTTGGGAGAGTGAACAAACCATGCGAGATCAATATCCTCAACTATTCCAGACTTGATATCAGGTAATTTCGAGGACGAAATTTCTTTTTAGAGGGGGGAGAATTGTAATATCCCAATGTATGCCCTAGAAGTTTTGAATATTATTGTTGTTTGATTTGAATTAAATGTACATATGTTTTAGCAAAGGAAATTATTGTGTTAATGGAATGTATATGTTGTATATATGTTAATATATATAACATATATGTTGGTCAAGTGTAAAGTCAAGGGAAGAAGATATTTTTTTTATTTGGGATGAGTGAAATTACTTAAGAGGGCAAGAGTTTTAAAGGAAGTGTGAACAAATAGAAAAGGGCATTTAAGTAATTGTGTTGATGGAATTGCTTGGTGGATATTTAAAGAAGAAAAGAAGGTTGAATTGTCTTCATTTCTTTTCTTTTCTTGGTATAGCCGGCCATTTCAAAGGAAGAGAGCAAAAGTGAGATTTGCTTATTCAAGTTTCAAATTGAAGGAGAAATCAAAGGTTTTGGTTGGAGATTTGTGAAATTTCTTCATCTAAGGTAAGTACTCTCTTGTTTTCCTTTGGTATTTTGAAGATATGTTTGAAGTGTGTTGTGATTTGATAATATTATGATTTGGTATGTTTGAGATGAGTTTCTAAATGTTGAAATTGATTGTGAGTTAATTTAGTATTGGTTTGGTTTTGGTTGAAGATGGTAGGTTAAAAGTGATGTTGTTTTTTTTTAGGGTTTTGAAGTGGAAGGTGATTAAATGGGTTGATGATGGGTTGTTAAGGTGAATATTGTGGTAAACATGTGAATTATGTGTTTAGAACATGGATTACATTCATTTGAATTATGCTATATTGTGTATAATGCAATTAAGTGCAACCAAAGGGGACTTGGACATGTTAAGGTTTCAATTCATGAGAGACACGACCAAAAGCAAGGAGAGACACGGCCAATTCATGAGAGACACGGCCAAGTCCATGGAAATTTGGCCATGTTGGGTGATTTTTGGAGGAGACACGGCCGTGTCCCTTCCCATGTTGGCTTCTGTTGCTTTTGGTTGAGAGACACGGCCACAAGCTTGGCCGTGTCCCTTGAGTGTGTTGGTTACTGTGTTTGGTTTTTGTTCTTCTTACATGATTGAGTTTGAACTTCCCTTTGCTAATGCATATGATATTATATGAACAAGGTGATGTAATATGCATTGTGAAACTTGTGAATGGCAATGTGTTATATGAATAATGTATCTTGAAATGTTATACCAATGATGCTATGTGAATAATATGAATTGAGATATAATATGATGATGTTAGGTGAGTAATATGAATTGAGATATAATATGATAATGCTAGGTGAATAATATGAATTGAGATACAACATGATATGAGGCCATTGTGATTGGCTATGATAACTCAAATGTGATGTGAAGCCATTGTGTTTGGCTATGATGATTCAATTGAAAGAACATAAGGCATGTTTGCCTAATTGATGATGAGAATTGAGAATGAAACAAAAAATGAATTGTGTGTCTAATGTGTTATTCATTTTCAGAGTTTTGTTGTTGGTGGCATGCCTATTGGTAACATTCTCTTGAAGTTAGGTTGGATTTGATCCTTGAAGCCTAATTGAGATGTTACAACCCTTGAAGCTAGGTTGGATTGGTTCTTGAAGCCAAGTTGGGTTGATACTTAGCATGCTTTGTTCCCTTTGAAGCTTGGTTGAACCTAAATCCTTGAAGCCTAGTTGGGTTTATGATAATGATAAATGTGATAACAAAACCAAAGCATTAACTCTGAAAGTTGAATGGCATATTAGTGTGTCTTGGGCCCATGCTTGTCTTTGTTTAATGTGATTCATGTATGGTAAAATGATTAACTAATGAGATATATGGAAAGAATATTGAAATGTGATATGTTTATATATGTGGTTGATGAAATATAAAGGTATGTTGTTAACCTTTCATCTATGATACTGATTTGAGTAATCAAATGTGTGACATTGGATTGCATTATAGTATAGTGTTGGTATATTTTGTACTACTAAGCCGTTGGCTTAGCGCGATATTGTTTAATCGCGTAGGTAACAGAGTTGAACTTGAGAGCTCCTTAAGACCGAGTGAGAGTAGGCATTGAAGTGTTATTTTGGGACTTAAAGATCAGAGAAGAGCTGCCAATCATGTATATATATTCTATGTTTTGTAAACTTTGATTTATAATATACTTGTAATAACTTCCGCTGTGAATTAATAAATATTTTTATATGGTGTCTTTTGGATTTCTTTTAAATGTTTGAGATTGGTTTCACTTATTTACAAAGATATTTGTTGTGTTTCTTTTTAAACTGTGGCATTTTCTATATTCAGTATACGTATGTTACGATCGTCTAAGCATGCTTGGTACGTATACGGTATATAGGGGTGTTACAGATCTCTTCTGCAGAGAGATGCATATGATTGGTGGAAGACAGTTCCACATGCTATGGATGACCCACCAGTCTTGACCTATGATGATTTCCTATGGGAATTTGAGCATAATTATATTCCGAGAGAGTATAAAGATGCAAAGAAGATGGAGTTCCTGAGTCTGAGATAGGATACCAGGACAGTGACCGAGTATGAGATTGAGTTTATCCAGTTGAGTCACTATGCTGGTGGGATCATTTCTGGCGAGTTTGACAGGTGCAGGAGTTTGAGGAGGGACTGAGACCCTCTATCATGTGCATCATTGCAGGTTCTCGGTATCAGGATTTTTCCCAGTTACTTGCAGCTGCCAAGAGTGTTGAGAGGGCACAGAGTCTTGCAGCAGCTACTAGGGTTGAGGAGACTAGAGTTAGGAGACCACAGAGTGAGGTAGGGTCTTCATCAGTGAAGAGAGGTTGAGGGGGACATTTTCAGAGGTTTAGTAGGAGTCAGAGATAGTTTGGCAGGTCAGTACAATAGCAGAGACAGAGACAGAGACCTGCAGTTTTAGTGGCTAGTGCTCCGACTCCAGTGGCTCAGAGACCTACTCCACCTACTTGTGTTCATTGTGGTAGAGTACATGGAGGTGTCTGCTGGTGGAGAGGTGCTTCAGGAGTGTGTTTTAGATGTGGCTCGTCAGACCATTTTATCAGAGATTGTCTCGAGCTACCAGAGGTTAGGCAGGCAGATATTGCAGCTTCTCGACCCAGTGTCAGAGGGGGTCATGGTGGCAGAGGTTTTAGTAGAGGTGGTCGACCTGGGTTTAGTCAGAGAGGAGTCTCTACATCCAGAGGCAGTAGGTCAGATGAGGCTGGGCCATCTCAGTGGTTTTATGTGATGCAGAGGCAACAGGATGCTTCAGCCGTCATTGCGGGTACATTTTCTTTATTTGGTATTTCAGTCCTTGCTCTTTTAGATCATGGATCTACGCATTCATACATAAGTGCATCCATCTTGCCCATGAATGAATTGCATTCTGAGTCCCTAGGATTTGATGTCTTGGTGACAAATCCTTTAGGGCATAGTGTTGTAGTGAGCAAGGTGCACCGAGATATTCCAGTTGTTGTTTAGGATGAGGAGTTTCTCGGTGACCTGATTGAGATGCCTTTCAGGGAATATGATCTGATTTTGGGCATGGATTGGTTGTCCAAGCATGGGGTTGTGGTAGATTGTCAGAAGAAATATGTTACTTTGAGAACACGGGATGGTAGGGATGTGATGGTATCTGGTGAGCAGAGGTATTTTTCATCCATGTTTGTTTTAGCTGTTTCAGCTGGGAGAATGATTCAGAAGGGATGTGAGGCTTATCTTGCTCATGTTATAGATACTAGAGTAGTGGGATCCCTGCTTGAAAGTATACCCACAGCTATCGAGTTTCCAAATGTTTTCCCTGATGAGTTGCCAGGGGTACCTCCTGAGAGAGAAGTGGAGTTTGGTATCGATTTGTTACTTGGTACCACTCCTATCTCTATTACCCCTTATCAGATGGCACCTGCTGAGTTGGGAGAGTTGAAGGTTCAGTTGCAAGAGTTATTGGATAAAGGATTCATCCACCCTAGTGTGTCCCCGTGGGGAGCGCCTGTGTTGTTTGTGAAGAAGAAGGATGGCACCATGAGATTGTGTATTGATTATAGGTAGCTGAATAAGGTGACAATTAAGAACAAGTATCCTTTGCCTCGGATAGATGATCTCTTTGATCAGTCGAAGGGAGCAGCAGTATTCTCTAAGATTGATCTAAGATCAGGGTACCATCAGTTGAGAGTCAGAGATGTGGATATACCCAAGACAGTTTTTCGCACTAGGTATGGGCATTATGAGTTTATGGTGATACCCTTTGGATTGACGAATGCACCAGCATCTTTTATGGATTTGATGAATAGGGTATTCAGACCATTTTTGGATCAATTTGTGGTAGTCTTCATTTATGACATCTTGGTGTATTTGCGTAATGAGGATCATCATGATAGGCATTTGCGGATCGTATTGCAGACTCTGAGAGAGAAGCAGTTGTATGCTAAGCTGTCTAAGTATGAGTTCTGGCTCAATCATGTAGCTTTTCTTGGTCATGTGGTTTCAGTAGAGGGTATTAGAGTTGATCCGAGTAAAGTTGAGGCTATTTTGAATTGGAGTCCACTGAAGACTAGACAGAGGTTAGAAGTTTTCTGGGATTGGCAGGCTATTATCTTCGATTTGTGAAGGGTTTTTCTATAATAGCTACACCACTCACTAGATTACTTCAGAAAGGAGTTAAATTTGTGTGGACAGATTGGTGTCAGGCGAGTTTTGAGTAGCTGAGGGAGTGTTGACTCAGGCTCCTGTCCTTATCTTGCCTGCAGAAGGTAAACCATATGTGATATATAGTGATGCTTCACACAATAGTTTAGGTTGTGTTTTAATGCAGGAGGGTAGAGTCATTGCTTATGCCTCTCGATAGTTGAAACCGCATGAGCTTAATTATCCGACGCATGATTTGGAGTTGGCAGCCATAGTTTTTGCTTTGAAAATTTGGCGACATTATCTTTATGGGGAGAAGTGTTTCATTTATATAGATCACAAGAGTTTGAAATACCTGGGTGTTCAGAGAGAGCTGAATCTTCAGTAGAGACGGTGGTTAGAGTTGATTAAAGACTATGACTGTTTGATTGATTATCATCCTGGTAAGGTAAATGTTGTTGCTAATGCCTTGAGTCGAAAGTCTTTGGCAGGTTTGACTGCTTATTCGCTCTCATTGCTTGTTGAGTTGAGAGCATTGCATGCTAGATTTGAGTCTCCTGATGATGGTACTTTGATGGCTCAGTTGCAGTTGAGGCCAGTCTTGTTGGATCATATTAGGGAGGCTCAGTTGGCAGATGAGAGAATTCAAAAAATTGTGTTGGTTTGTGACTGGACTACCTTTGACCCAGAGG
Organism: Garcia nutans; assembly: GCA_947685225.1. NCBI lineage: Eukaryota > Viridiplantae > Streptophyta > Magnoliopsida > Malpighiales > Euphorbiaceae > Garcia > Garcia nutans. The sequence goes on along the minus strand of CANTUV010000033.1, from coordinate 17,255,114 downwards.
AAGCATGATGCAATCTAGGTGATAGTTGATCGGATGATGAAGACAACTCATTTTCTTCCAGTTCAGATGGATTATTCTATTGAGAGGTTGGTTGAGCTGTATATCAATGAGATAGTCAGGTTGCATGGAGTCCCAGTTTCTTTGGTGTCGGATAGAGATCCCAGTTTACTTTGAGGTTTTGGAAGAGTTTGCATGATGCTTTGGGTTCTCAATTGCATTTTAGTACTGCTTTCCATCCTCAGACAGATGGACAGTCAGAGAGAGTGATACGGATTCTGGAGGATATGTTGAGGAGCTGTATCATTGATTTTACCAGGAATTGGGATAGATTTCTGCCATTAATTAAGTTTGCTTATAACAACAGTCATCAGTCGAGTATTGGGATGACTCCTTATGAGGCTTTATATGGCAGGAGATGCAGGACACCTTTGTGTTGGGATGAAGTTGGAGAAGGTAAACTGGTTGGTCCCGATTTGATTAAGGAAACAGAGGAGAAAGTGAAGGTGATTCAGGGTCATTTGAAAGCATCTTCAGACCGACAGAAATCCTATTCATATTTAAAGAGAAGAGACATAGAGTTTAGTGTGGGAGATAAAGTGTTTCTGAAGGTGTCTCCATGGAAGAAGATTTTGAGATTTTTCCGCAAAGGGAAGTTGAGTCCTCATTTCATAGGACCATATGAGGTGTTGGAGAGAGTTGGTCCAGTGGCTTATAGACTAGCTTTACCGCCTGAGTTGGATTGAATACATAATGTTTTCCATGTATCGATGCTTCAGAGATATAGGTCTGACCCATCTCATATCTTGTCAGTGGAGTCTATTGAGGTGAGTCTAGATCTGACTTACGAGGAAGAACCAGTGGCGATTTTGGCATGATAGATTAAAGAATTGAGGAATAAGAGGGTGCCACTTGTGAAAGTCCTTTGGAGGAATCATGCCACTGAGAAAGTGACATGGGAAAGTGAGCAGGTGATGCAGAGTCAGTTTCCCCATTTGTTCCAGACTTGAGGACAGGTAATTTCGAGGACGAAATTTGTTTTAGGGGGAGAGAATTGTAACATCCTAAAATTTTTGAAAATTTCTAATTTTTAGAAAAATTGGATAAAATAAATTATAATGTAAAAGGATAAATTCAAATTAATGGTTTTAAATGAAAAATGAAGGGATTTTAAATGAAAAAGTGGAATATATATGTGATATATATGCAAAATATGCATAACATATATAAAAGTCAACACTTTTTAAAAGAAAAAGGTATTTTGGTAATTAAATCTTATAAATTCAAAATTAATAAAATAATTCAAAAACAAATTTTTTTTAATGGAAGAGGGAAATTAGGACTTTTAATTTATTAAAAAATAATTAAATTATTTTAATATATATATTTATGTGGTTAAAAAAAGATGAAAAGGAAAGAATATTAAAAGTCTTCTTCTTCTTCTTCTTCTTCTTCAAGGATGTGGCTTCCATGGGAGTTTGAAGACCAAGGATTTTACTTCTTCCATTCTTCATAAATTGAAGGAATTAACAAGTTTCAAGTGGATTTTTGGTAATTTCCACCAAAATTAGTAAGTTTCCATCTCTTTTCTTTGAATTCCATGGAAGATGAGAATATGTGAGTTTTGAGATTTTGATGTAGTATGTTATAATTGTTGGAATTGGTGTGTATGATGTTATTTTTGGGTAGTTAACAATGATTCTAAGGTTAGATTGAAGAGATGATGGAGTTTGGTTAAAGAATGGTGAAGGGAGAGAATTTAGGGTTATGGATTTTTGGGGTTTTGAAAGCATAAACTTTAATTGTGCAAATTGATTCCAAATGAGTTGTTTTGATTCATAAACAAGTATTTTAAAGTCAAATATTGGATTTGGTGGTGTTGGGTTGGAGTTTGAGAATGGAAGTAGAGATTTAGGGTTTTGGAAAAGTGATTTTCCAAAGTGGTTGAATTGTGTGATTTTATTTGTTTAAGCATGTTGTTTAGTGTTAAAAGTGATGAATATAAGCTTGGAATGAGTAATGGATTGTGCTGGAATGGAAAACCTTCAATGGGGGAAGGTTATGTCATTTTTGAGATTTTGTGTATAAGAGTGTATTTTTATAATGTAAATGATTTAAATGTATTAAAATATGTTTTTAAAAATATAAATAATCTTAAAACACTAATTTAATTGTAGTAGAATGGAATTCTAATGTTGAAGTAAAGAAAGGCTAAATTTTTGGGAATTTGTAGGAGTGATGTGTAATTATGGTTTAATGTTGGAAAATGACATTGAATGTGATACTAAATGATTATTTGTTATCACATTTGGTTTAGGTATTGAGGGAGGTTGATTTGCTTCATCCAAGTGGTGAAGGGAAAGTTAGAAAGATTGGATTGAAGGTTGTTTTTAGCTTGCTTTGGGTTGCTAGTGGAGGTATGTACAAACTTTGAATATAATGTTTATATTTGCATAACATTTTGACTTAACACATTTTGGTTGAAAAATGTGTTAAGCTACTTGGTTCATTGATTGAGTATGAATAATGTGCTATGACATTTGTAATGTCATATATGTGTTAAATGCATTGTGAAAAGCCATTGATAATGGCTAATTTGTGTAACATGTGAAATACGCATATTATGTGAAAATACCCAAAGTAATTGGGTAATGTGTTGTGAATGCAAAAATGAGATATGTGTTATAATGAAATGAATTGATATTGATAAAAATGAGAAAAGTGAGAAAAGTGAGAAAAATGAGAAAGATGTGAAAAATGAGAAAAGTGAAAACAAATGTAAAAATAAGGCAATGTGCCTAGATCGAATATGTGAAAATGAGAAAGAGATTAATAATGAGAAATATGAATAAATTGTGTGCCTAGTATGTTATTCAATTTTCAGAGTTCTGGGTTTGGCAGCATACCTATGATTGCCTACGGGCTAATACTGGAATGGTGAAAAGACTGGGTCGTAACTGGGTCAGCTGATAAATATGATGTTTTTTGGGTGAAAAGACTGGGTCGTAAGCCTCAAAAATTGTAGCAGTCTAGTCGGGTTGAGGTCCAAGAGACTGGGGCTGTTACATTATCCATGGATATATTGCTTATGGGGCTAGACACATGGTGTCATTATGGACCAAAGCAATAACTCTAAAATTTGAATAGCATATTAGATTCATTTTGGGCCCATGCTTGTCTTTCTTTTAATGTGAATTATGAATTATGATACAATTTAGCAATATAACGTTATGAGTTGTGCTTATGAAATATTTGAAAAATATGAGAAAGTGGATTGATGTGACATCTATATGCATTGTGCATTTGGTATTGCATTGAGTTATATTATTATTATTATCAAAGTTTGCACCACTAGGCTTTGGCTTAGAGCGATTCTTTCCATCGCACAGGTGACAGGGTAGACCCTGCTAAGCCAGAGAGTTCTTCTAGACCAGGTCGGGTCTAGACTTGTAGTTGAGCTTGTTGAGTTGCTATCGAGATTAGAAACACTACCAGTAACATGTATATATTTTTATGTTATTGTACATTTTGAGTATTATACATAATATATATTATGTTTTGGATTTTACGTATTGTATATTATAAAGAATGTTTGGGTCAATGTATTTGAAATGGAAGAGTAAGTGTGTTTTAAATTATATATATCTATATATATAAATGTTTGAGAAACTTGGTGAAATTGAGAAGTATGGTTGAGATGGTGATTGGAAATTATTTGGGACTGTTTTCTTCTTTGCAGGTTGAGTAATTGCTAAATTTTGAGATATCCAAAATTCAGACAAAACTCTGGCAAATTTTTCCCATAGATTTATATATATATTATTTATTTTGGGTTCTTATATCAAGTAAATAATATTTATATTCTATTTAATTTTTATATATTTAGAATTTGAAATTTTAAATTGTAAATATAAAAAAATAGTAAATCGGTTTGTGACATTTTTGTACCGTATGCATATTTTATATATGCTGAAAATATGTATTGTACGTATATAGGGTATAAGGGTGTTACAGGTGTTGCCTAGTCTTCGTGAGAGGATGTCTCATACACTCATCTGTGATTTCAAAGACCTTCTCCAAGCGGGTTTGCAAATTGAAGAATGGGAAAGAGAGAAGAACCATTTCTCAACAAGAAGGAACGAGAAAGGAAACTATCAGTTTAGTAGCTAAAGCATGCAAAAGGCAGTCGGTGTTAACGCTACTAACCAAGGAACAAGGAGACAATTTTCTGAATTAGGGAAGCTGATGTCTTGGGTTCTCAATAAGCTTCAAAGAAAGGGATTGCCATAACCCTTAAATCCTCGTCCTTTGCCTAAACCTCTCCCACCTAATTTCAACACTAAAGCATTTTGTCAATTTCACCAAATGCAAGGGCATGACACGAATAGATGTGTGAGGTTGAGACATGAGATCCAAAATCTAATTAATGATGGGAATCTACCCAAGCCCAATAAGCCAAACACCAAAGACAACCCATTACCAAAGTTCAATAGGGTACCGCCGCTGGCAACCTTTATGATTGGAGGAGGTTTGCATCAATATTTTGTCATGTCTTCTTTTTAAGATGTAGGTGGAGAAGCAACCAAAGAAGAAGAGGCATTTGGTGGAATTAAATAAGTTATGGTGGGTAAAGAAATAACAATTTGTGTTGTCAATGGGTTTTGGGATTCAAGCGATAGTGATGATGATCTTATATCCAAGAAGGAGGAGTGGACTTGGTCCGAGCCCGAAGAAGATGAAGTAATGAACACTAGATCTGGTAAGCCTTATGCAAGGCCACCACCCAAGGAGGTAGAAACTAATAAGGGAAAGGAAGTTGAAGTATGAAATAAAGAAGAAGAAGATAATGCTGTGCTCAAGCAATTGAAAAGAATCCAAGCAAGTGTTAGCATTTGGGACTTATTAGCTACTTCTAAAAAGCACCGAGAAACTATGGCCAAAGCCTTAGCTAGCATGCCAATTTCTACCTCCACAACACCAAAGGAGCTGATCAAGTTCATAAAAATTGGAGGAGTAATGAAATGTGAAGATGGTCAAGAAAAGAGTGAAGTTAATATGGGAGCAGTTTCTTTTTCAGATGCGGATTTACTAGAGGAGGGGACAGATCACATCCACCCCCTCTTTATCAAAATAGAAGTCAAGGCAAAGAGGACTCCATGTGTAATGGTCGATGATGGGTCCGCCATAAATATTTGTCCACTTAAGATATTGCCAAAGCTAGCCATGTAAACAAGAGATCTAAACCCGACCGAGGTATCAATTTGGGCTTATGACAACACTAAGGGACATGCTGAAGGGACTTTCAAAGCTGCTGTCAAGGTTGGTCCAATTGAATCTATTGTTGAATTTGTGGTTTTAGACATATCAGTTACCTTCACCTTACTCTTGGGGCTACCATGGTTTCATCCTCTTGGTGGAGCTCCTTTCACCCTTCATCAAAAGATCAAGTTCCCTAACGGAGATGAGACGGTGATCATCGAAGTTGAAGATAATGAGATTGTTAACACTCTAATGATAGAAAGGCCTCTCAATGGTTTTCAAGTAGCTGCAATTTTTTATGATGAAGTAGTGGACTCCAAAGTCTTGAGTATGATGAAGAACATGAACTACCTTCCCGGAGCTGGTCTTGGAAAGGGTAAGGCCAGTTTAACAAAGATGCCAGACTTTAGAACTCAAACTTCCAAGAAACGGTTGGGATATGATGAAAACAATGAGGTCCAGCCAAAGAAGAGTGAGAAGATGAGCTTCCCACCACTTGAAGAGATCTTTGTCAAGGTTCCAAATATGGAACCATTCCAAGGAAAGTCCGAGCCAATCATGTTCATGGGAAAGTTGATCCCGAGTTTTGAAATTTTTGCTGATGAGGCCGAGCTAGTGGACCAAGTGAAGAAAGAGCTCACCCTATAAGCCAACAAAGAATCCAATCCAAAAGAGAAGAAAGAAGCTGTCCTGAAAGCTGAGAAGACTCCGGAGGAGATTGCTGCCCTGGTTGAAGAAAAGTTTGAAGACATCCTAGCTTTTGATTTTGAGAACAATGATCTTGATTTTGATTTTAATTTGTCTGCTTTGTATGAGAATGATAATGTTTTCTTTTCCAAAATGAATGCAATAAAGTATGATTTTGCTTACTTGTGTGATGTTTCTCCTGATGGTTGCATACATTCAAATAACAGTTATATGAGCATCTTTAATATTAATTCTGTTAACACACAATCATTAAATTTGGGAACAATCAAAAATCCTAAAAACATTAGCATAGCATCTGACCTTACTCCTGAGGAGAGAGAGAGATTTGAAAAAAATATTCAAAAAGTATGAAGAAGTGTTTGTTTGGTCTTATGAGGATATGCCTGGAATAGATCCAGACATAGCCGGGCATCATATTCCTACTTACACTCACATGAAACCTGTCAAACAAAAGCTTAGGCGATTAAGACCTAAGTGGGCTGAATTAGTTAAAGAAGAGGTCACCAAACAAATATAAGTGAAGTTCCTTGAAGTGATAGAATATTCAGATTGGCTAGCCAACATAGTACCCGTGCCAAAGAGAGATGGAAGAATAAGGGTCTATGTGGACTATAGAGATTTGAACAAGGCTTCCCCTATGGATGATTTTCCTTTACCCCATATAGATGTTTTCATTGATAGTGCAGCCTCTAGCATGCTACACTCATTTGTAGATGGATTTTCTGGATACAATCAAGTGTTAATGGCCCAAGAGGATAAAACCAAAAGAGCTTTCATTACCACATGGGATATATTTTGTTATAGGGTGATGTCGTTCGGCTTAAAGAATCCTGGAGCAACCTATCAAAGGATGGCCACCACATTATTTCATGACATGATGCACAAAGAAGTTGAAGTATATGTTGATGATATCAGATACAAGGGAACAACACTTCCAAAACTTAGAATTATTCTTCGATAAAGCTTTGAAATATAAGCTAAGATTAAACCCGAAGAAGTGTTTATTCAGTGTTACCTCATGTAAATTATTAGGACATGTGATTGGTTCGAATGGCATTAAGATTGATCCTGACAAAGTTAAAGCAATCAGGGATATGCCAGCCCCAAAGACGGAAAGAGAAGTTTGGGGATTTATTGGTAAATTACAATACATTAGCAGGTTCATAGCAAAACTCACAACAATTTGTGAGCCTATCTTCAAATTGCTTAAAACGAATCAGCCGGTCATATAGAATGAAGAATATCAAAAGGCCTTTGAGCGAATAAAAGAGTATTTCTTGAATCCACCTGTTTTAAAACCACCTAAACCTGGCAAACCTCTATTACTATACTTAGCAGTAGAAAAAGAGTCGAAAGGAGCCATGCTAGCCTAAGCAGATGAGTCAGGGATTGAGCATGCAGTTTACTATTTGAGTAGAAAGCTCCTACCTTATGAAGTTAAGTATAGTATCATTGAAAAGACCTGTATAGCCATGGTTTGGTCTTCTAAGAAGTTACGACACTACTTCCAATCGTATAGTGTGCAAGCAATTTCCAGGTTGGATCCAATGAAGTACTTAAGGGAGACTCCCTCTTTGATTGGGAAATATGATCGATGGTTGATAATATTAGAAGAATTTGAGATTGAGAATGTAACCAAAAAATCAAAGGTAGAGCGGTGGTGTGAGCGGGGATTTTTGCCCCCACTCCCGGTGGAATGGTTCTTGTGACTTTGGCACTGTTTAAGCTCGGGGCGTTAGAGAACATGGACTTAAGTCCGGAGAAAATGGAGTCACCACCCGGACGGGCCGGGAAAAAGAAAGGGGTGGATGACTCGATTCCTAAGGAATCCCTAATCCCCTAATGGGTTCGGAAAGTTGGGTATGTGTGGGGAAGGTGAGAAATGGCCCAACACCCCCACAACGCCCGGTTCATTGGAACCAGCCTCCTTTACAGGTCTTAATATTATAAAATTCTTAAATATAACAACATTATACATACTACACACAATTAAATGAAAAGCATCATTATATTAAAATCAAAGCAATGTCCAAACAAAACAAAACAAATAAATAGACACCCATGGAAACATGTCCTTACATCACATGCCTAGATAGGACACCCACCGAAAGGTAGAAACATGCCCTTTACATTGGTTCTAAAATAAAAAAGCAAATTAAATTACATGATATTTAACTAATGAGGTACCCACCAAGTGGAAACATACCTCTTATAATATTTGGAAATATAAATAAATTGATAAAATAAATAACCATTCACCATAAATAAATCATTAATCAAAGCTATTAATCAAAATATAAAATAAACATCCATCCATGATAAATTAAATAAATCAAGCATTGAAATTAAATAAATCAAAGCATAAGAAATAAATGAAAGCATAATCAAATATAGAATTAAATAAAGCAAAAAAAAAGTCCAATTATAGCTACTGTGACTTTTTATGAAATTAAAATAGATTGAGGATTGTATGTTTTAAAAGGTTAGTAAAAATCTTTGATTAAACAAATTAAGGTTTGAATGATGAAATCATGAAACTAAGGTTTTAGATACTTTAAAATACTTTTGATTCATGGTTTTAAATGGTGATTTCAAGCTACTGTGTAAAATTAAAGTATTCATGTTTTTATGATTTTTAATGTTTTAAAGATTTAAGGTTTAGAAAAAGTTAGGGTTTAAGGTTTTAAAGGAGTTAAAATTTACTATTTTAAGTTTGGAAGTTGATTTAGGGTTTTAGGATTTAAAATTAGGGTCTCGGGTGATGAATTTGAATTAGGGTTTAAAAAGACAATTTGGTGATATCATGAGGTTTTATGAATTTAAACAAATGGATTAAAGCTTTTATAAATAGAAAATATGTTTTTTTATGGCTTTTTTGAAAGAAACAGAACCTAGTTTAATGTTTTGAAAGAAATAGAATCAAATAATGGTTTTGTTGAAAAATATGTTTAATTAAGGTTTTAAGATTTTGAAGAGGTAAAAATAACAATTTTAAGTCTTTTTGGAAAATAAAGTAACGTATTAGTGTTTTTAACTTTGGAAAAACTAAATTAAAGTTCTAAGGTTTTTGATTTAAAAAAAATTTTCATAGTTTATGCTACTGCGAAAAAAATAAAACAAAAAGAATTTAATACATACGTCATTTTGTTGATTCTCCAAAAATAATTCTTCTTGGATGAACAAGAACAAAGACAATTGCTGCCTTTGAATTGCTTAAATCGTGTCCCTGCTATTCTAGAAAAAAAGAAATTGAATTGCTCCTTTTCCTTCACTGATTTGGTTTCAAATTTTTCAACCTCCTGTTTGATTTTTGGCCTCCCCAATTTCATTGCCATTGGTCCTTATTTATAGTGGTTTGATATGGTTTCTTCCGAATTAGTCACGGCAAGTAATATTAATAAGAAAAGAAAACCGAATCCTAATTGAATTAGGTTTCGAAAAATTTGCGTCAGAAAATTTGTACTGCCAAAAAAAATTGCCGCAGGAAAAAATGAGTTGGCGAAAAAAATCTGCAGTAGATTTTGCTGCAGTGGTCGCAGGAAAATCCTGCGAGCGAAATGCCCACGGGCCCGCGCGATGAATTTTTCGTCGCTAATTTTTTCTACTCCGATTTTTATTTTTATTTTTATTTTTATTTTTTGACTTTTATTTGTTTATTTTTATTTTTTATTAATAAAAATTAGATACTAAAGCAAAAATTATTTAACAAAAATTATTTTGGACCAATTGGACAACAAAAATCATTTAGGACTAAATAAAATATATTAGACCGGACTGGGTCAAAAATTAAGGGTCTACAGTTTGCCCCCTGCTTGAATGATCTGAAACTTTAGTGAAAGAGAGTGAAAAGTAATAAAACTTAATTTTTGAGATGGTTGAAGTTTTGGGTTCTGGACCCGGTTTGAGTTCTGGATTCACGGATAAATTATAGGTTCTAGACCTAAGGAAAGTTTGGGTTCTGGACCTGGTTCGAGTTCTGGACTCAAGGATAATTCTAGGTTCTCAGCCTAAGGAAAATTTAGGTTCTGGACCCGGTTCGAGTTCTGAACTCACGGAATAATCCTAGGTTCTAGACCTAAGGAAAAATTTGGGTTCTGGACCCAGTTAGAGTTATGGACTAAAGGATAATTCTAGGTTCTGGACCTAAGGAAAGTTTGGGTTCTGGACCCGGTTCGAGTTCTGGACTCAATGATGATTCTAGGTACTGAACCTAAGAAAAATTTGGGTTCTGGACGCGGTTTGAGTTCTGGACTCAAAGATAATTCTAGGTTCTGCACCTAAGGAAAATTTGGGTTCTGGACCCGGTTTGAGTTCTGGACTCAAAGATGATTCTAGGTTCTGGACCTAAGAAAAATTTGGGTTCTGGACCCGAACTAATAATTTTTTATTTCAAAAAGTTTGGCTAATTTTTATACGTATGTCTTCTTATTGCCGCTATGTAACACCCCCATATCCGGTACAAGCACATTACAAACACCACAATGTAGTATACGTGCACTGAACATAGGGATGCTACGGTTTTCTTTAACCATCAAATCATTTTAAAAGATATCATAATCTTTATCATTATACATTATAGAAAATAAGTAATTAACTTGTAATATAAAACAAAATAGATATAAATACATTTACTTAATATGCAGCGGAATTTATAAAATAGTTACATATATGAAAACATTTAAATCCATATTTACAAATATACATATATTCACATTATAAACAATACTTTACAAAATGTAAAGAAGTTATACATGATTGGCAGCTCTTCTCTGATCTTTAAGTCCCAAAATAGATTCTTTAATGTCTACTCTCACTTGGTCTCGAGGAACTCTCGGGTTCAACTCTATCACCTGCGCGATCAACACTATCGCGCTAAGCCAACGGCTTAGTAGGACAAAGTATGCAAACATTATGCTTTAACATGATATAATATCACAATTAATCTCATACACCATTTAAAAGAATATCACAATTCCACATCATACTTTGATTAATGTCATAACAACATTCATATTATATCTTCCTAATTCCATTAACTTCACCATTCAAGAATCACATCAAATACAAAGACAAGCATGGGCCCAAGAACACTAATATGCCATTCAACTTTCAGAGTTAGTGTTTTGGTTAAATTATCACATTTATCATTATCCCAACTAGGCTTCAAGGATTTAGGTTCAACCAAGCTTCAAGGGGAACAAAGCATGCTAAGTATCAACCCAACTTGGCTTCAAGAACCAACCCAACCTAGCTTCAAGGGTTGTAACATCTCAATTAGGCTTCAAGGATTAAATCCAACCTAACTTCAAGAGATTGTTACTAATATTAGGCATGCCACCAACAACAAACTCTGAAAATGGAATAACACATTAGCCACACAATTCATTCATTATTTAATTATCATTTCCATTCTCAATTCTCATCATCATCTAGGCAAACATGCCTTATTTCTTTCAATTGAATCATCATAGCCAATCACAATGGCTTCACATCACATTTGAGTTATCATAGCCAATCACAATGGCCTCATATCATATCATGTCTCAATTCATATTATAATATTTCCATTCTTATCAAAGCAATTCATCATAAAAGCATTCATATACATCATCAATACTCACATTGTGTCCCACATTATACACAATATAACATTATTCATAGATTTAGAATCTTTCGCATATATTTGTTTCGATCATTCTTTGTATTAAATGTGTTTAGAGTGTTTATTTTTATGTTTAGGTGCAAGAAGACCTTTGAAAAATCAAAACAATGCAAGAAGAGCAAAGAACAATCACAGTAGCTAACACACTCAAGGGACACGACCAAGCTTGTGGCCGTGTCTCTCAACACAAAATCAAGCCGAGGCAGACATGGGCAAGGGACACAGCCATGTCTCTCCAAAAATATCCAACATGGCCAAATTTCCTTAGACTTGCCCGTGTCTCCCAAAAATTCTTTAGTTTGGCCGTGTCTTTTCCTTAGTTTGGCCGTGTCTCTCAAGAATAAAACCCTAAACATGGCCAAATCTCTTTTGATTGAATTAAAACACATTGTGCACAACATAACCTCATTCAAATGGATATAATCAATGTCATCAACACTTATTTTACATGTTCATCACAATATTCACATTAACAACACATTTAATCACTTACCACTTCATAACCCTTAAACCAACATCACTCTTATTCTTTCAATATCAACATCCACTTAACTTACCATCTTCAAACCAAAACCAACACCAATTCAATATTTTTAACTTACACACAATTTCAACACTTATAAACACATCTCAAACACACCAAATCATAATATCAACAAATCATAACTCACCTCAAACACAACTTCAAAATAACAAAGGAAAACAAGAGAGTACTTACCAAAAATTAAGTCAATTCCACAAATCTTCAACTTAATCCTTTGATTCTTCCTTCAATTTGAAACTTGGAATAAACAAATCTCACTTTGCTCTTTTGCTAGGAAATGGCCGGCCAACATATGGGAAAGAGAAGAAGAAGAAATGAAGAAAAGTCAAGTTATCATCTCTTTAAATCTCCACCATGTATTCCAAAACAAGAATTTACCTAGATACCCCTTTCCATTTGTTTTAACTCTCTTTTCACTTACTTGCCCATTTAGGTAATTTCACATATCACAAATAAATATCTTCTTCCCTTGACTCCTCATTTTGACCAACATAAATGGTATATATATTACCATATACCCAACATATACACTTTCTCTCTACACATTACTCTCCTTTTTAAACAATACCTAAACATTCTCTTATCAATTTCTTTTCTTATCAACATAACATATACACATAATTCAAACAAACAACAATTATATCCAAACTTCTAGGGCACACATTGGGATATTACAATTCTCCCCCTCTAAAAAGAAATTTCGTCCTCGAAATTACCTTTTATCAAGTCCGAAACAACTAAGGATACTGATCTCGCATGGTTTGTTCACTTTCCCAAGTTGCCTCTTCTTTTGCATGATTCTTCCACAAAATCTTCACAAGTGGCACTTTCTTATTTCTCAATTCTTTCATTTCACGTGCCAAAATCGTAACTGGTTCTTCTTCAAATGTCAGATCTGGACTCAATTCGATAGATTCAATTGGCAAATCATGAGATGGATCCGACCTGTATCTCCTCAACATAGAAACATGGAATACATTATGGAACCTATCTAACTCAGGTGGCAAAGCAAGCCGATAAGCAACTGGTCCAATTCTTTCTAAAACTTCATACGGTCCAATGAAACAAGGACTCAATTTCCCTTTCCGACCAAACCTCAAGATCTTTTTCCAAGGAGACACTTTCAAAAATACCTTATCTCCCACATTATACTCAATGTCTCTCCTCTTCAAATCTGAATAAGACTTCTGTCGATTTGAAGCTGTTTTCAACCTATCTCGAATCATTTTCACTTTCTCTTCAGTTTCTTTAACCAGATCAGGACCAATTATTTTACCTTCTCCAGGCTCATTCCAACATAAAGGTGTCCTACACCGTCTACCATACAGTGCTTCGAATAGTGCCATACCAATGCTGAATTGATGAGTATTATTGTAAACAAATTCCACAAGTGGTAAGAATCTATCCCAACCTCCAGAGAAATCAATGACACAGCTTCTCAACATATCATCGATAATCTGTATCACTCTCTCTGACTGTCCATCTGTCTGCGGATGGAAAGCAGTACTGAAGTGTAATCGAGAACCCAAAGCACCATGTAAACTCTTCCAAAATCTTGAAGTCAATCGGGGATCTCGATCAGAAACTATAGAAATTGGGACACCATGCAACTTCACAATCTCATTGATATACAGCTCAGCTAACCTCTCCAAAGAGTAATCCATCCGAACCGGAAGAAAATGAGCTATCTTAGTCAACCTGTCAACAATCACCCAAATAGCATCATGCTTTCTTTGCGTCAATGGTAGACCAGATACAAAATCCATGGTTACTCTATCCCATTTCCATTCAGGCACTGCTAAAGGTTGAAGCAACCCGGTTGGAACTTGATGCTCAGCTTTTACCCTCTGACATGTGAGACATTTGGATAAAAACTCCGCAATGTCTCTCTTCATACCAGACCACCAGTAATACAGCTTCAAATCATGATACATCTTTGTATTGCCCGGATGCATAGCAAATACTGACTGATGGGCTTCTTCTTAAATAATTCTTCTCAAATTATCATCATCAGGTACACACAATCTGTTCTTAAACCAAAGACTCCCATCACTTCTCACAATAAAATCTCGACTCTTTCCATTTTGGCAATCTGAAATAATCTTTTGAATCTTCTCATCAGCCAATTGAGCCTCTTTAATCTGATCCAACAAAACGGGTTTCAATTGCAACTGTGCCAACAATGCACCATCATCACAAGATACAAAACTGGCATGCAAAGCTCTCAACTCAACAAGCAACGAGAGCGAGTAAACAGTCAAACCTGCTAAAGACTTCCGACTCAAGGCATCAGTAACAACATTTGCTTTACCAGGATGATAATCAATCAAACAGTCGTAGTCTTTAATCAACTCCAACCATCTCCTCTGTCGAAGATTAAGCTCTTTTTGGACACCCAAATATTTCAAACTTTTATGGTCTGTATAGATAAAACACTTCTCCCCATACAGATAATGTCGCCAAATCTCCAGTGCAAACATAATGGCTGCCAATTCTAAATCATGGGTCGGATAATTGAGTTCATGCGGTTTCAATTGTTGAGAAGCATAAGCTATCACTTTACGTTCTTGCATCAGAACACAACCCAAACCACTATGTGAAGCATCACTGTAAATCACATATGGTTTGCCTTCCACAGGTAAAGTAAGAACAGGCGCTTGAGTCAACATTTCTCTCAACTGTTCAAAGCTAGCCTGACATTGATCTGTCCACACAAATCTAACTCCCTTACGAAGTAATCTGGTAAGTGGAGTAGCTATCAAAGAAAATCCTTTCACAAATCGTCGGTAATAGCCTACCAAACCCAGAAAACTTCTAACTTCAGTCACAGACTTTGGTGGACTCCAATTCAAAATAGCTTCAACTTTACTCGGATCAACACTAATACCCTCTGCTGAAACTATGTGACCGAGAAAAGTTACTTGGTCAAGCCAAAACTCACACTTCGACAGTTTAGCAAACAATTGCTTCTCTCTCAAAATTTGCAACACAATTCGCAGATGCTTGTCATGCTCCTCTTCATTACTCGAATACACCAAAATATCATCAATAAAAACTACCACAAACTGATCCAGATAGGGCCTAAACACCCTATTCATCAAATCCATAAAAGTTGCAGGTGCATTCGTCAAACCAAAAGGCATAACTAGAAACTCGTAATGCCCATACCTTGTACGAAAGGCTGTCTTAGGAACATCTTCAGCTCTGACCCTCAACTGATGGTACCCTGATCTCAAATCAATTTTAGAAAACACTGTTGCACCCTTCAATTGATCAAAGAGATCATCAATTCTAGGCAAAAGATATTTATTTTTAATAGTCACCTTGTTCAATTGCCTATAATCGATACACAATCTCATAGTACCATCTTTCTTCTTCACAAACAACACAGGAGCTCCCCACGGTGAAACACTAGGGCGAACAAACCCTTTATCCAGCAACTCCTGCAACTGCACCTTTAACTCTCTCAGTTCAGCTGGTGCCATTCTATAAGGAGTAATAGAGATAGGAGTGGTACCAGGCAATAATTCAATACCAAACTCTACCTCTCTCTCAGGAGGCAACCCTAGCAACTCCTCTGGAAACACATCTGTAAACTCTGCAACTGTGGGTATACTATCAATTTGAGAACCCTTTACTCTAGTATCCATCACATGAGCAAGATAAGCGTCACACCCCTTTCTAATCAATCTCCTAGCTGCAACAGCTGAAACAAACAAGGATGCTAACTGTCCCTGCTCACTAGATACTATCACCTCTCTTCCATCACCAGTTCTCAAAGCAACAATTTTCTTTTTACAATCTACCACAGCTCCATGTCTAGATAACCAGTCCATGCCTAGGATCACATCATATTCCTTAAAAGGCATTTCAATTAAATCTCCAAGGAACTCCTCACCTTGCACCACTACTACACTATCTCGGTGCACCTTACTAACAATCACACTATGCCCTAAAGGATTTGTCACCAATACATCAAATCCTAGGGATTCAGCATGCACATCAGACACAGGCAAAACAGATGCACAAATATATGAATGTGTGGATCCGGGATCAATCAAAGCAAGTACTAAAATACTAAATAAAGAAAAAGTACCAGCTATGACTGCCGAAGCATCTGGTTGCCTCTGCATCACATAAATCCTCTGAGAAGATCCAGCCTCCTCTGGTCTACTCTCTCTGGATGTAGAACCTCCTCTACTGAAACTCCTGCCTTCTCGACCTCCCCTCACACTAGATTGAGAAGCTGCAGAATCAACCGGCATCTGCTCCTGCCTGCCAGGACAATCTCTAACAAAATGATCAGGCGATCCACATCTGAAACATACTCCTGCCACACCAGTCCTCCAACAAGTACCACCATGTGGCCTGCCACAATGAATGCATATGGGTAGAGTGGATCTCTGAGTCACTGGGGTCGGAGCACTCGCCACTGAAACTCTAGGTCTAGATCTCTGTCTCTGAAACTGTACTGACCTACCAGCTGGCCTCTGACTCCTACTAACCCGAGGAATGAAGCTTCCTTTACCTCTCTTAACAGACGAAGACCCTGCCTCAAACTGGGGTCTTCTCACCCTGATCTATTCCTCAGAAGCAGCCACTGCAATATTCTGAGCTCTCTCCACACTCCGAGCTGCTGCCACAAGCTGGGAAAAATCACGATATCTAGATCCAGCCACAAGACACATAATAGAGGGCCTCAATCCCTCCTCAAATCTCCTGCATCTATCAATCTCATCAGATATAATACCCCCAGCATAATGGCTCAATCGGATAAACTCAACCTCAAATTCTGTTATGGTCCGGTGACCTTGTTTTAAGCTTAGAAACTCCATTTTCTTCACATCTTTATACTCCCTCGGAGTATACTTCAATTCAAACTCTCTTAGAAAATCAACATAGGACAATATTGGTGGATCATCCATAGCATGAGGCACTGTCTTCCACCAGTCATATGCATCCTTCTGCAACAATGATCTTGCATAATCAAATCTTTCCTCTGGAGTGGCTTGCAACTGAACAAATATTCTCTGTACTTTATCTAGCCACTGCTCAGCTACAGCTGGATCAATAGTACCCAAGAAATCTTCTGCTCCATACTTCCGTAATTTGTCATAATGCCTCACTGATACCAAAGGCTGTGGGGGTGGCAGCAGTGGTTGCACTGGTGCTGGCCTCAAAGCCTCTACCACATGCCTAAGCCAAACTGGTGGAACCTCCTCACCAGCTGGTCTCCCCGACACAGAAATAGGTACCTCTCCAGCACTATCCACTCTAGCTTCCTCTCTAATCTCATCAGGAGCTACGCTTTCTGCACTACCCTCAACAGACTGATGTAAGTGAGAATCCATCACAACCTATGTCTGCAAACACAACAGAATACATCTTATTAAAGATCAGAGAATGCCAATCCCAAACATGTATATTATTCAAAAACCAACTTTTTAAGTCAAAATACTCTTTTTCTTACACTTCACCTAGGTTGAGAATCTCAAACCTAGGCTCTGATACCAAAACAATTGTAACACCCCCACATCCGGTACAAGCACATTACAAACACCACAATGTAATATACGTGCACTGAACATAGGGATGCTATGGTTTTCTTTAACCATCAAATCATTTTAAAAGATATCATAATCTTTATCATTATACATTATAGAAAATAAGTAATTAACTTTTAATATAAAAAAATAGATATAAATACATTTACTTAATACGCAGCGGAATTTATAAAATAGTTACATATATGAAAACATTTAAATCCATATTTACAAATATACATATATTCACATTATAAACAATACTTTACAAAATATAAAGAAGTTATACATGATTGGCAGCTCTTCTCTGATCTTTAATTCCCAAAATAGATTCTTTAATGTCTACTCTCACTTGGTCTCGAGGAACTCTCGGGTTCAACTCTGTCACCTGCGCGATCAACACTATCACGCTAAGCCAACGGCTTAGTAGGACAAAGTATGCAAACATTATGCTTTAACATTGTAACACCTCTATACCCTGTATACGTACCAAGCATGCTTAAACGATCGTAATATACGTATACTGAATATAGAAAATGCCCCGGTTTAAATAGACACAACAAATATCTTTGTAAACAAGTGAAACCAATTTCAAACAAATAAAAGAAATCCAAAAGAGACTATATATAAAATGTTTAATAATTCACAGCGGAAGGTATTACAAATATGTTATAAATCAAAGTTTACAAAACATAGAATATATACATGATTGGCAGCTCTTCTCTGATCTTTAAGTCCCAAAATGAACTCTTCAATGTCTACTCTCACTCGGTCTTGAAGAACTCTCAGGTTCAACTCTGTCACCTGCGCGATCAAACACTATCGCGCTAAGCCAACGGCTTAGTAGTACAAAGTATGCTAGTATTATGCTTTAGTGCAATATAATGTCACACATATTAATAACAAATCAACATCATAGATGGAAGGCTAACAACATACCTTTATATTTCATAAACCACACACATAGAAGCACATCACATTACCACATCATACTACATTCAATGTCATAACAATATTCATATTACATCTTCATAGTTCCATTGATTTTACCATTCAAGAATCACATTATATACAAAGACAAGCATGGGCCCAAAACACTCTAATATGCCATTCAATTTTCAAAGTAAATGTTTTGGTTTAATCATCATATTTATCATTATCATAAACCCAACTAGGTTTCAAGGATTAGGTTCAACCAAGCTTCAAGGGGAACAAAGCATGCTAAGTCTCAACCCAGCTTGGCTTCAAGAACCAACCCAACCTAGCTTCAAGGGTTGTAACATCTCAATTAGGCTTCAAGGACTAGACCCAACCAAGATTCAAGGGGAGTAAAACATGTTAAACTTCTACCCAACTTGGCTTCAAGGATCAAGCCCAACCTAACTTCAAGAGAGTGTTACTATCATTAGGCATGCCACTAACAACAAACTCTGAAAATTGAATAACACATTAGCCACACAATTCATTTATTATTTCATTCTCAATTGTCATCATCAATTAGGCAAACATGCCTTATATCTTTCAATTGAATCATCATAGCCAAACACAATGGCTTCATATCATAGCATATCTCAATACCCATCTTAGCAATTCCTCTTTCAAATGTACAATCATTTGTATCATCATATCATTCATACAATACATATATATATCATTATTGATATAAGCATAGCAAAGTACATTCTTCACAAGAATCAACAATGCAATAATGCAGGATGTGTACTTACCTCAAAAGCAATTTACACAACTCAAAACACTCCCTTTTCCAAGGTTCTTATGCTTCTTAAATCAATGACAAATCACCTTCTTCAAGACCTAATCCAACAAATATAACACACACTTACTTAAAGATACACAAGAAGTAATCAAGTTAAGAGTTAACTAGGGCAATCTCTACACATGACACGCTCAACCACACGGGCGTGTTCCTGACCGTGCCCTAACTCCACAACACAGAAGCTATTACACGCTCATGACCACGGGCGTGTCACTGGGCGTGTAATACATACTGCCTCTGTAACACCCCCCATATCCAATGCACACACACTACAACCACAACAATGTAGCATAAGTGCACCAAACATAGGGATGCTACGGTTTTCTTAACATTCAAAACATTTTAAACTTGATACAATACCCTTATCATTATACATTATAGAAAAGTAGATCATTTACTTATAAAACAAAATATATTAGTTATATATATATACATTTAAATATTACACAGCGAAAGTTATAAAATATGTACATATTTACATATCAAACATTTCTTTACAAAATATAAAGAAGTATACATGATTGGCAAGTCTGCTCTGATCTTTAAGCTCCCAAAAAGAATTCTTCAAGGTCTACTCTCACTTGGTCGTGATGAACTCTCGGGTTCAACTCTATCAACTCTATTACCTGCGCGATTAAACACTATCGCGCTAAGCCAACGGCTTAGTAAGATAATCATGCAAATGATATGGCTTAGTGCAATGCAATGTCATTTCTCAATCCATATTATACATATAATATCATATATGCAAAACTAACAACATATTTTCACATTACATATCACATTTCAATATCTTTTCATATACCTCATTAGTATTCATTTAACCATTCATAATCAACACTAAACAAAGACAAGCATGGGCCCAAGACACACACTAATATGCCATTCAATTTTCAGAGTTAATGCTTTGGTTTTGTTATCACATTTATCAATATCATATACCCAACTAGGCTTCAAGGATTAGGTTCAACCAAGCTTCAAGGGGAGCAAAGCATGCTAAGCTTCAACCCAACTTGGCTTCAAGAACCAACCCAACCTAGCTTCAAGGGTTGTAACATCTCAATTAGGCTTCAAGGATTCAATCCAACCTAACTTCAAGAGATTGTTACTATCATTAGGCATGCCACCAATAACATACTCTGAAAATGGAATAACACATTAGCCACACAATTCATTTATTATTTAGTTATCATTTCCATTCTCAATTCTCATCAACATTTACGCAAACATGCCTTATTTCTTTCAATTGCATCATCATAGCCAATCACAATGGCTTTATAGCATTTCATATCTCAATTCATATGGTGCATATAGCATTATTGGTATCACATTTCAAAGTACATTATTCATAATACACATCACCATTCACAAGCCTCACAATACACAATACATAACCTTCTTCATGTAATATCATATACATTATTAATTCCATATCATCTCACATTTCATGATTCAACAATGATGTTAGATAAATGATCTCTATTTTGATCATTTACAACTCATATGGATAATCTATTTAACATGTATTTGAGAATCTTGTTGCATAATTAGGTTGCCTCCAATAAGGTGAACAGAACCTTTCTAGCGGTCGCACCTCACCTGAATACGACCGCGCCATACAGTTAAAAGATGAAACCTTATCACAGTAGGTTTCGCAGTCAGAAGCCCGACCTAAGTCGCGACCGCACTTCAAAATCAAAAGATAAAATCTTATTACAGTAGGTTTCGCGGTCAGAAGCCCGACCTAAATCGCGACCGCACTTGAATAATAGCGACCGCCCCAAATTACGTGTCTCTCATGCATAAACCCTAAATGCACAACTTTCCTCCAATTGCACTCCAACTCATCACACACAATATAGCATGTTTCAAATGAATGGAATCAATGTTCTAAACACAAATTCTACATGTTTATCACAATATTCACCTCACAAAACATTAATATTACATTAAACACAAACCCTAAAATCTTCCTCCTTTTCCATCTTTCAAACTCAACATCCACCACTTCTAACAACAATACCTATTTAAACTCTTAACTTAAAACCAATTCAACACTTGAAAACACAACACAAACACATTTCAAACACACCAAATCACAAAATCAACAAACTCTAATTCACTTTAACACCACATCAAAATAAGTAAAGAAAGCAAAAGAATACTTACCAAATAATGAAATTTCTTGAAATTCCAACTTGTTTACTTAAAATCTCCTTCAACCTTTGAGCTAAGAACATCAAAATCTTCCTTTGCTCTCTTGTTTTCCTTTGCCTTTGGTGAGCCGGCCAACATCAAGAAGAAGAAGAGAAGATGATGAAGAAATCACAAAGTCAAACACCTTTTCTTCTTTTAATCTCCACCATGCATTTCATTTCATGTAATTACTCATATACCCCTCATCACTTAACTTAGCTTTTTGTCTCATATAAGCCCTTATATGTAATTTCAATAACAACCAAAAATATCTTCTTCCACTTAACCATCACTTTGACTCTTCATTTGACCAATTTATATGTTATATATATCATCATATACACAACATATAAACTTGTCTCTAAACCCTATTTCTTCCCAAAACACATATACATATACTTTTCTTTTCTCAATTTAAACCAACAACAACAACATACAAAACTTCTAGGGCATGCATAGGGATATTACAGCCTCACACAAATACATCAACACGTCCAACAACCTGAACGTGCTCCTGGCCATGTAAATTCTCCATTCTCACAGTAGCTATGACACGCTCAATAACATGAGCGTGTTACTGGCCGTGTCGAACCTACTGCCACACAGAACAATTGACACGCCTAAGAACCCTGGACGTGCTCATGGGCGTGTCAGGCCAAAAATCCAGATTCCGGCCAAAACAACACCACAACTACAAATCACTTCTATCCACCAACATCCACTTCCACCAAACTTAACAAAACATACCCAAACATCATCTCAAACTTGCAACAACACCAAAACAAGCCAAAACACACATCAAACACAAATCACAAACATCATCAAAACTCTAAACATAACCACAACTCAATCTATACCAACCAACTTATTCTTTTCTTCAATCCAACCCCAAAATCCAAAACCACTTAAACCAAATACTCTTAAACACAACATAATCAACCCAAACACATTCTCAAACACAACTTCAACTCAAAAACCCATATAACCTCAAAAACAACACAAGAAATCGAGATAGGACTTACCAAAGATGGAGAACTCTTAAACCTTCAACTTGATCTTTAGAAAACTCTCTTTAATCTTGAACTTGGAAGAAAAAATCTCTAACTTGCTCTCTTTCTTCTTGATGGCCGAACAACACAGAAAAACAAAGAGAAAGAGAGAAATGGTTGAGGACCACGCAGGAAAAAGAAAGAAAGAAAACCAAATAAGCCAAGTCAAACCCACTTTTCCTTAAAATCCTCTCATCCAAGTATTTGTTATAAAATATTAAAAATATCCATTTCCACTTACTCTAACCCAAATTCAAATAATTATTAATCCTTTAAACACAATTAATCAATAATAAATCTCTTCCTTTGACTTTCCCAATGACTTATGTATATGTTATATATATATTTACATATATACAACATATAAACTCTCTCTTCATTTATTTTCTCTTTTCCAATTAAACACGATTACACTTACTTCAATTACAACAATTATTACACCAAACTTCTAGGGTATATTTTGGGATATTACAAACATGATATAATATCACAATTAATCTCATACATCATTTAAAAGAATATCACAATTCCACATGATACTTTGATTAATGTCATAACAACATTCATATTATATCTTCCTAATTCCATTAATTTCACCATTCAAGAATCACATCAAATACAAAGACAAGCATGGGCCCAAGAACACTAATATGCCATTCAACTTTCAGAGTTAGTGTTTTGGTTAAATTATCACATTTATCATTATCCCAACTAGGCTTCAAGGATTTAGGTTCAACCAAGCTTCAAGGGGAACAAAGCATGCTAAGTATCAACCCAACTTGGCTTCAAGAACCAACCCAACCTAGCTTCAAGGGTTGTAACATCTCAATTAGGCTTCAAGGATTAAATCCAACCTAACTTCAAGAGATTGTTACTAATATTAGGCATGCCACCAACAACAAACTCTGAAAATGGAATAACACATTAGCCACACAATTCATTCATTATTTAATTATCATTTCCATTCTCAATTCTCATCATCATCTAGGCAAACATGCCTTATTTCTTTCAATTGAATCATCATAGCCAATCACAATGGCTTCACATCACATTTGAGTTATCATAGCCAATCACAATGGCCTCATATCATATCATGTCTCAATTCATATTATAATATTTCCATTCTTATCAAAGCAATTCATCATAAAA
This sequence comes from Garcia nutans, assembly GCA_947685225.1. NCBI lineage: Eukaryota > Viridiplantae > Streptophyta > Magnoliopsida > Malpighiales > Euphorbiaceae > Garcia > Garcia nutans. The sequence continues at coordinate 17,231,230 of CANTUV010000033.1, read as the reverse complement.
GCATTCATATACATCATCAATACTCACATTGTGTCCCACATTATACACAATATAACATTATTCATAGATTTAGAATCTTCCGCATATATTTGTTTCGATCATTCTTTGTATTAAATGTGTTTAGAGTGTTTATTTTTATGTTTAGGTGCAAGAAGACCTTTGAAAAATCAAAACAATGCAAGAAGAGCAAAGAACAATCACAGTAGCTAACACACTCAAGGGACACGGCCAAGCTTGTGGCCGTGTCTCTCAACACAAAATCAAGCCGAGGCAGACACGGGCAATGGACACAGCCGTGTCTCTCCAAAAATCATCCAATACGGCAAAATTTCCTTAGACTTGGCCGTGTCTCCCAAAAATTCTTTAGTTTGGTCGTGTCTCTCAAGAATAAAAACCTAAACATGGCCAAATCTCTTTTGATTGAATTAAAACACATTGTGCACAACATAACCTCATTCAAATGGATATAATCAATGTCATCAACACTTATTTTACATGTTCATCACAATATTCACATTAACAACACATTTAATCACTTACCACTTCATAACCCTTAAACCAACATCACTCTTATTCTTTCAATATCAACATCCACTTAACTTACCATCTTCAAACCAAAACCAACACCAATTCAATCTTTTTAACTTACACTCAATTTCAACACTTATAAACACATCTCAAACACACCAAATCATAATATCAACAAATCATAACTCACCTCAAACACAACTTCAAAATAACAAAGGAAAATAAGAGAGTACTTACCAAAAATTAAGGCAATTCCACAAATCTCCAACTTAATCCTTTGATTCTTCCTTCAATTTGAAACTTGGAATAAACAAATCTCACTTTGCTCTCTTGCTATGGAATGGCCGACCAACATATGGGAAAGAGAAGAAGAAGAAATGAAGAAAAGTCAAGTTATCATCTCTTTAAATATCCACCATGTATTCCAAAACAAGAATTTACCTAGATACCCCTTTCCATTTGTTTTAACTCTCTTTTCACTTACTTGCCCATTTAGGTAATTTCACATATCACAAATAAATATCTTCTTCCCTTGACTCCTCATTTTGACCAACATATATGTTATATATATTACCATATACCCAACATATACACTTTCTCTCTACACATTACTCTCCTTTTTAAACAATACCTAAACATTCTCTTATCAATTTCTTTTCTTATCAACATAACATATACACATAATTCAAACAAACAACAATTATATCCAAACTTCTAGGGCACACATTGGGATATTACACGCTAGGTGTAAAAATATTTATATACCCGCAATTATTTGAATGATTAAAGTGAATAATTGAATTTACTGTTTATTTACTGTGTAGTCACTGTTCATGCATTATTTACTATTTATAAATAGTAAATTTACTATTTACAAATAGTATTTACTATTGGAAAAGTAATTTCACTATTCACCAATAGTAATACTATTTATAAATAGTAATATTTACTATTCATCAATAGTAATACTATTCATAAATGGTGACATTTACTATTCATCAATAGTAATACTATTTATGAATAGTAAAATTTACTATTCATGAACAGTTTAAATTTGGTTTTTTGCTTGTCGTTCCTCTATAAAAGGCCACCAATCCTTCATTTCATTTCACAGTTTCAATTTCAATTTTGTAATTCTCTCAAATTTCTTTTCAATTTCAGCATATATTTTTCAAAAACAATACATGTTTCGAGGTCGGGGACTCATTCTAATGCCACGTTATTGGAGTTTATTAGACATCATGAAGACAGAAATATAGATATACTGGCCGGGATGCCGCTCCGTCACAGTTCCAACCCAAAGAGCGAGGTAATTATTTTTCTTTCTTTTTCTCTTGATTGATTTGATTGATGTTTATATATATATATATATATTTTTATTGTGAAAAATAAATTAATTTAAGTAGATAGAATAACACGTACTTACCTGGGTCTGTGTTAGCATGATCGTTGTGTCATTCGGGCCGGAGGGTGTATTTATAAAGCCCGACAATGGTACGATGTAATGCCTTCTCGGGTAAGGCGGATTATCCGAGATTGCGGCTTTGAACAGTTCATCTTACAATTGCCATCTAAAGACTATCAAATAGACCGAAGCGTAGTCCAGGCGCTTGCAGAGCGATGGCTGGATACAACGCACACTTTTCACTTGCCCATTGGGGAGATGACAACTGGTCCGGTAGATTTTAGTGCCATAACCGGCCTTCGATATGATGGTGTTCCGGTTCCTCTGACCAATGAAATTTTAACATTTGAAGAAATTCAAGAATTAATTGGTATGGAACCGTCATATAAAGGGCCTTTTAAGATAAAAATTGAGCCGATTCATAGTTATTGAATTAACTACAAAGGTCGGGTTGGTAGAAACATGGCCGAATAGTATGCTCTAGGATTTTTGTTATATCTACTCGGGTCAACCATCTTAGGCAGCACTGAATCGTCCATTCACTTGTTAGTGTTGAGTGCCTTTCTTATCTCAGAATGGTACCATCTTCTGGCTGGGGTGAAGCTGGTCTCACATGTCTTTATCATGGTCTTGATAAGCTTTGCCAAAACAAGAATTCTTTTGTCGGCTTGATGGCGGTTGTCGAGGTATTCTTTCTTCCATCAATGTCTTTTCCCCTCTTTTCTTGCATGAATGTGATCTTTATTGTTATTGTAGATATGGGCATATGAACACAACCTCGTGAGGGTACCCGGCATTTTTTGAGAGAGAATCAGGTATCCGAGATTAAATTACTGGTTGTCCGATCGTATGGATGTTCCCGGCTCTAATCATGTGCATACCCATCGCTTTGTGTTGAGCCGCTTAACCTGGGATCAGGTAAAATAACATTAGTATGCTTTAAATTTTATGTGAAAGTTTTACTTACCTTATGTTATCCTGCAGGTAAATTTGGCCTGGTGGAATCCAGAGGAGCAAGCAAATTGGTCTCCTTTGATAAGGGCTGCACTATCTTTCCAACATTCTCGCCGAATTATTGCTGGCCCAGTATCTAGTGGCTGGATTCTCGGGGAGAGAGTTTATGAATGGTTTCTCAGTCCACAGCAGTGGAGGTTTTCGATGCAAATCTCAGAATATACTTTATATATTATGTCGATGCCGAAGGATGCATGGTGGTCCGCCCGATATGGTTATGATGCCGAGTCATTTCTCCATTTATCGGGTCCATTTTATGGCCGTTTTATTCAAATGAGACTCTTGCACTTTGATGTATCCCCTGTCGGCGTGCTGGAGATTTTCGATGAAAATGAGGGTAGAGATGAGGAGGAACATCACGGAGATGTAGGAAAGTCTGTTCCACATCTCAGGGCCAGTTCTTCTCAGGTAAAACTTTACCACTTTTCCATTGCAACTGCTTTTCCTTTCTTTGATTCTTTAATGATTGTTGCAAGCTGTTGGCTCGTTTGATCATGAGGCTGGACCTTCTTTTACTACCCCTTCTTTTGCTCATTCTAGCCCGCTGGATATGCCATCTCATCCGTAGGGTATTGATATGAATTACTTGGTACGTTTCCTATTTCATAATAGTTTATGCTATATGTATGCATGCTTATGTATGCTCTTACCTTTTTTCCTTCTTGGCTCACAGCGGATGCTCGAAGAACAAAATAAGAAACTTCAAGAAGAGTTGGTTGCAAGTCGTCAGCAGGCTTCTCATTTTGAAAGTTTATATCATCAATCCAAACAAAATTTCCGTAACTTCCGATTTCAGGGGATGAGGGATCCCGGTGCTTCTTCATCAAGAGGCCCCCAGACTGATGAACATGAGATCCTTTCGTCTACTTCTGATGAAGACCATGACAAATCGAAACTCCAAGGCAATAGGGATTTTAGTGCTTCTGCTTCGGATGATCCCGGGATGAGTAATTTGCCCCCTCCTCCAACAGGCGATGACTTTTTCAGGTCTTTATTTGGTGACCTACCACCACCCTCTTAGTGATATGTAAATATTGTAGCAATTGTAAAACACTGTACAATAATGAAAAGTATACAATTTTCCTCTTTACTGTAATTATTTTTCATTATTTTTTCTTTACTACAAATTTTTTTTTCATTATTTTTCGTTACTGCACAAATTTTTTTTTTAGCACCACTTTTTTACATCCACTTCTTTTGTTAAACCAAATCCAATGTGGAAAAGGAAATTCATTGCCACTTCATTTCCCTATGCCATATGGTCTTATCCTTTCCCATCATCTTTTCCATTTCACTTTTGGAAAATGTTTGTTTCCTCTATATAAATCACCCTTCATGCCATATTTTAATTCATAAACCAAAAATCTCCCTCTTTCAACGTGAAGACCCTTTTAACAATTTTGGTTCTCCTTTATTCATCAACCATGACCGAGCACCATTTAAAGAAAATAAAAATTCTATTTAAGAATATGGATGCCATCCATTGGAAGCAAATTTCATGGTCAAAGCTTGACGTTTTAAAATGTTTTCAAAATGTCAAATTGGACCACTCCTTCTTACATGTCGTGGCTTCCTTTTGGGATGCGGATTCTAGGGTATTTAGAATTAATGGCTTTGAAATATGTCCCTTGATTAAAGAGTTTGAGGCCGTCCTTGGATATCCAAATAATCAACAAATGGCATTACCCACACTAATTTCCAAGACTCAACAGAAGATGCAGATGTTATTTCAAATTCCAAAACCCGAAGTTCTTCGGTTGATGAGAGGTGAAAAAATTCTACTTGCTCCTTTGATTGACTTTTGTTTCTCTCATTTGGCTCCTACCAAGGCATGGGGATGCATGCTTTGTCTTTGCTTGCTCGGCCAATTCTTGCTTGTTGCTTCTGACGGTGATATTGATCCACGACTATTGGATATTATGGACCAAATGGAAGGAGGCTTATCACCGGTACCTGTGATCTTAGCCGAGACCTTAGTTGGATTAGACCAATTTAAATCAGGATTATCAAAGAGATTGACTGGGAGTCCGTTGCTGCTTTAGGTAATTACCTAAACTGCCCTTTTGGGTTTTCAATTTAGGTTTTTTTTCTTTTCTTTTATTGCTCTAACTTTTGCATACTCCGCCCATGCGGGTTTTCAGAACTAGCGAGCTGTCCTAATTTTTGCCTAAGCTGCCCTTGCGGGTTTTCAACTTAGCGGACCCCTTTTTTTAACTTAATTATTTCTTCACAGATTTGGTTTCAGGAGCGTCTTTGTTTGCTTGATACTCCCTCCATGGATTTTGCTAGATACCTACCACATCATCATTTTGCTAGGAAGCTACTCCATCCAGCTTCTTCATATGCTGACTGGGTTGACTGGATCCACTCATGCTCCGAAGTCAATATCTGTTGGTTAGTACCTTGGTGGAAGATTTCTCGTATCACCATGCGGACATACTTGATGTACGTTCCTGTAATATCCCAATGTATGCCCTAAAAGTTTTGAATATTATTGTTGTTTTAATTGGATTGAATGTATATGTTAATTTGAAAGAGAAAGATTTTTTAAAGGAAGTGTATATATGGTAGTATAAATAACATATACATAAGTCAAAAGGGATGGTCAATGGAAGAGGATATTTATGTGTGATATGTGAAATTTCTTTAATGGGCATATAAGTGATAAAGGTTAAGTTAAATGGATGAGAATATTTAGGTAATTGCTTGGCTAGAATTGCTTGGTTGAGATTTAAAGAAGAAAAGAAGTTGACTTGTGTTTATTTTTCTTTTCTTCTCATTTGTGTGCCGGCTATCCAAGAAAAGAGAGAGCAAGAGAGGTGTTCTAAATGCTAGAATCAAATTGAAGGAAGAATCAAAGGATTGAGTTGGAGATTTGTGAAATTTCTTCATTTAAGGTAAGTACTCTCTTGTTTTCCTTTGTTATTTTGAAGTGGTGTTTGAGGTGATTTATAAATTGTTGATTTTATGAATAAGTATGTTTAAGATGTGTTTATAAGTGTTAAAATTGATTGTAAGTTAAAAGGTTGAATTGGTGTTGGTTTTGGTTTGAAGATGGTAAGTTAAGGGTGATGTTTGGTTTTAGGGTTTTGAAGTGGTAAGTGATTGATTGTATGGTTAATATAGTGTTAATGCGAATATTGTGATGAATATGTAAAATATGTGTTAATAACATTGATTATATCCATTTGAATGAGGTTAAGTTGTGTATAATGTGTTCTTGATTCAATTAGAAGAGTTTTGGCTATGTTTAGGGTTTATTCATGAGAGACACGGCCAAACCTAAGAAGAGACACGGCCAAAACTAAATATTTTTGGGAGACACGGCAAAGTCTATTGAAATTTGGCCTTGTTGAATGATTTTTGGAGAAGACACGACCGTGTCCCTTACCCATGTTTACCACTGCCTGATTTTTGTTGAGAGACACGGCCGTGTCCCTTGCCTGTGTCTGCCTCGGTTGATTTGGTGTTGAGAGACACGGCCACAAGCTTGGCCGTGTCCCTTGAGTGTGTTGGCTACTGTGATTGTTCTTTGCTCCTCTTGCATTATTGAGAAAGAACATACATTTGATGATGCATATGATACTGTATGAACAATGTTATGTTATATACATTGTGAATCTTGTGAATGGTAATGTGTTATATGAATAATATACTTCATAATGTTACATCAATGATGCTATATGTAAAATGTGAAGGATATGATGAGGTAAATGATTATGTATAGCTTGATGGGAGTGGCTCTTGAGGTAAGTACAAACCCTAATCCACATTATTGCATATCAATAATATTATGTTTGGCATAATATGAGCTTAATGAAATGTGAATTGAGATAATTGAAGCATATTTGCTTGGATGACAATGTTCAATGTAATTGATTATGTATACTTAAATAATGAAGTATTAATATGTGAATTGAAATATAATGTGATGTGAAGCCATTGTGATTGGCTATGATGATTCAATTGAAAGACATAAGGCATGTTTGCCTAATTGATGAAGAGAATTGAGAATGAAATTGATAAATGAATGGTGTGGCTAATGTGTTATTCCATTTTCAGAGTTTGTTGTTGGTGGCATGCCTAATGATAGTAACAATCTCTTGAAGTTAGGTTGGGCTTGATCCTTGAAGCCAAGTTGGGTAGAAGTTTAACATGTTTTACTCCCCTTGAAGCTTGGTTGGGTCTAGTCCTTGAAGCCTAATTGAGATGTTACAACCCTTGAAGCTAGGTTGGGTTGGTTCTTGAAGCCAAGTTGGGTTGATACTTAGCATGCTTTGTTCCCCTTGAAGCTTGGTTGAACCTAAATCCTTGAAGCCTAGTTGGGTCTATGATAATGATAAATGTGATAACAAAACCAAAGCATTAACTCTGAAAATTGAATGGCATATTAGTGTCTTTTGGGCCCGAGTCTGTCTTTGTTGTCAATGTGTTATACAAATGTTGAAATAAATGAGTAATAAGATCTATGATTGCTTTGTTGGAAATGTGACTCATGAAAGATGATAATGATTGCCTTTGTTGGAAATGTGACTCATGAAAGATGATAATGATTGCCTTTGTTGGAAATGTGATTTATGATTGGTGAATTGTGAATAAAATAATGATATGAAGTATGATATGTAATATGTATATTGATATAATGATTGTGAGTATTAGTGATGGATTGTGGTTGGTGTTAATGATATGTATATATGTATATATAATATATGAGATTAGTAGAGATATTTGAAAGGTGCAATTCAAAAGAAAAAAACATGATAAGAAACTAATGGTACATGAAAGTGATATTTCATTATATGCTAGAATTTCTATAATGTATGTTTATATGTTATATTTGTACTACTAAACTCTCGGGCTTAGCGCGGATGTGTAATCGCGCAGGTGACTAGGTGGAAGATATGAAGTCTTTCGTTATGCCACGAGAAGAGTAAGAGGTTGTCGAGACCAACTAGAGGGTGATGCATACATGTATAATTTTTAATTATGATATATATGTAAGATCATTAAAAGTATAATGATTTTGTAAATGTTCTTTAAATTTATATATTGTGGTTTGAACTCTGTTAAAGGTTTTAAAAATGTAACGAAAAATGACATCCTTATACTTTATATACTTACTGTATGTATACTAGGTGTATGTATAGTACTTATATGGAGTATCGGGGTGTTACAGTTCCCCTTGCTGCTCTTCGTCAAGGTACATGCTATGATCCTCACCGACTTGGCCGTCAGTATGGAGCTGAGCCTCGTGATTCTGACTTTGCTCCTGACCTAAACATGCCTTGCTTGACTGAAGCCTACTTGGATTGGCTGAGGCAAAGTTGGCCTGCACGTTATACTTATCGATTGCCATAGATTTTACATTTGTCAATTCAGAATGTGTTTTGTTAGGATGAAAATAACTAAAGTAATAAAAGATGCTTCTTTTCCATTTATAATTTGTCATCACCTTTTGCAATTATGATTATTTATTTCATCCATATCTGGTCAAATACTTATAACAGTGCACATAGAACAATTTTAACATTAATTCTATTTTATTAAATTGGGGAACAACCAAACATAAAGCCAGCATACACAAAGATCACTTATGTTGCCAATTAGCCCTTTTGGGTTTTCTAATTGACGATTTTCTCTCATTTAGCCCTAATTGTTGCCTAGCCCACTCTTTCGGGTTTTCGAAACTAGCGGACTACTCTAACTTTTTCCTAGGCTGCCCTTTTTGGGTTTTCAACCTAGCGAGCTCTTTTTTTCCTTTTTTCTATCATACATGAAACCTCTTCAACTTGTCAATGTTTACTGGCTCACTAAATTCATTCCCGTCCATGTCTGATAACTTCACCGCACCTTTGCTCATGACTTGTTTCACAACATATGGCCCTTCCCAGCTAGGTCTGAACTTCCCTCTTCGATCAGATACATTAGGCTTACATTGCTTCAACACCAAATCCCCAACTCTGAATTTTTTGACCTTAACCCTTCTATTGTAGGCCCGAGCTATCTTCTTTTGATACAGTTGATGATGATACAATGCCTTTAATCTTCTCTCTTCTAATAGAGCTAATTGTGTGTATCTGCTTTCTACCCATTCCATTTCAGACAGTTTCACTTCCAAGACTACTCTCAATGACTTGATCTCAATCTCAATTGGCAATATTGCTTCCATCCCATAAACCAAAGAGAACGGTGTCATTCCAGTAGGTGTTCGCACACTTGTCCTATATCCCCATAAAGCAAAGGGAAGTATCTCTGACCAATCCATGTAAGTCTTGCTCATCTTGGACAAAATTTGCTTAATTGTCTTGTTTGTTGCTTCTACTGCACCATTAGCCTTTGGTCTATAAGGAGAGGATCGATGATGATGGATTTGGTACTTGGAGAATAAATCCTTAACTACTCCTTGAAATTGTACCCCATTGTCTGATATCACACTGTGCGGGACCCCATATCTGCAGATGAGATTCTTTTCGATAAGCCTAGCCATTTGGTTTACACCTAGTTTATTGAAGGATTTGGCTTCGACCCATTTTGAAAAATAATCTACTGCTACTACAATGGATCGGTGACCGTTTGAAGCTGTTGGATGTATCTCTCCTATAATGTCGATACCCCAGGTGTCAAATGGCCAGGGTGAAGACATTGAATGCAGTTCTTCAGGAGGCATGTGATTCAAGTTACTATACATCTGACATTGTTGAAACTTCTTAACAAACTCAATACAGTCTCTCTCCATGGTTAACTAATAGTAACCTTGTCGAATAACCTTCTTAACTATGGACAAACCACTCATGTGTTGACCGCAACTTCTCGCATGTATTTTTGACATGATGCACTCCACTTCAGGCTTTCTTAAACATCTCAAATGCACCCCATCAAGCCATATTCGATATAACTCCCCATGGAAGGTGATGTATTGCAATGACCACCACCTTATGGCTCTTCTCTCTTTCTTTGTTGCCCCCGGCTAGTATTCTCTTTCCTCCAAAAATTGCCTTATAGTATCATACCACGCATCATGGTCTGTAACAATTTCCATGATTGTTTCATATTCATAGCAAGGAGTTGATGAACTGGTCAAGATCAGAGGCTTAAGGAATATGCTAATAGGATTTTCCCATACCGAAGCCAATGTGGCCAGGGCATCAGCCATCTGATTTTCTTCTCTTGACAGGTGTATAAACCTACACTCCTTAAAATTCTTCTTCATCATGGTCAAGTAATGGTGGTATGGTTTCAATTTTTCTTCTTTCAAGTCCCATTCTCCATTTACTTGGGATACAACTAGCAACAAATCGCCATAGACTTCCACCTTATCCACCTTCATAATCATTAGGGTTTCCAAACTGAAAATACAAGCTTCGTACTCCACCATATTATTGGTTGCCCTAAATTTCAACATTTTGGCTAAAGGGATAAGTTCCCCTTTGGGCGATTCTAGTATAACTCCCAAACCTGCTCCTTTCCTGTTTACCGCTCCATCAAAATACATTTTCCACCCTTATACTTCAATTGCTTCTAAATGTTCATCTGGAAACTCCAAGATTACCTCTTCACTTTCTAGTAATGGTTGTTGAGTCAGGAATTTTGCCACTGCTCTTCCTTTGATTGTTTTCCTGGTTACATACTCAATCTCAAATTCTTCTAATATTATCAACCATCGACCATATTTCCCAATCAAAGAGGGTGTCTCCCTTAAGTACTTCATTGGATCCAACCTAGAAATTGCTTGCACACTATATGATTGAAAGTAATGCCGCAACTTCTTAGATGACCAAACCACAGCTATACAGGTCTTTTCGATGATACTATACTTAATTTCATAAGGTAGGAGCTTTCTACTCAAATAGTAAGCGGCATGTTCAATCCCTGACTCATCTGCTTGGGCTAGCATGGCTCCTATCGACTCTTCTTCTACTGCTAAGTATAGTAATAGAGGTTTGCCAGGTTTAGGTGGTTTCAAAACAGGTGGATTTAACAAATACTCTTTTATTTTATCAAAGGCCTTTTGACATTCTTCATTCCATACGACCGGCTGATTCTTTCTAAGCAATTTGAAGATAGGTTCACAAATTGTTGTGAGCTTTGCTATAAATCAGCTAATGTACTGCAGTCTACCAATGAATCCCCGAACTTCTCTCTCCGTCTTTGGAGCTGGTATATCCCTGATTGCTTTAACTTTGTCAGGATCAATCTCAATGCCATTCGAACCAATTACATGTCCCAATAATTTTCCTGAAGTAACATCAAATACACACTTCTTTGGGTTTAATCTTAGCTTATATTTCAAAGCTCTATCGAAGAATAATTCTAAGTTTTGGAAGTGTTGCTCCCTTGTATCCGACTTCACCATCATATCATCAACAAATACTTCAACTTCTTTGTGCATCATGTCATGAAATAGTGTGGTGGCCATCCTTTGGTAGGTTGCTCCAACATTCTTTAAGCCGAAAGGCATCACCCTATAACAAAATATACCCCACGTATTATCAAAGCAGTTTTGGCTTTATCCTCTTGGGCCATTAACACTTTATTATATCCGGAAAATCCATCTACAAATGAGTGTAGCATGCTAGGGGCTGCACTATCAATGAGAACATCTATATGAGGTAAAGGAAAATCATCCTTAGGGGAATCCTTGTTTAAATATCTATAATCCATGCAAACCCTTATTCTTCCATCTTTCTTTGGCACAGGTACTATGTTGGCTAGCCAATCTGGGTATTCAATCACTTCAAGGAACTTCACTTGTATTTGCTTAGTGACCTCTTCTTTAACCAATTCAGCCCACTCAGGTCTTAATCGCCTAAGCTTTTGTTTGACAGGTTTTATGTGAGTGTATATAGGAATGTGATGCTTGGCTATGTCTCAATCTATCCCCGACATATCTTCATAAGACTAAGCAAACACTTCTTCATATTTTTTGAATATTTTTTTCAAATCTCTCTCTCTCATCAGGAGTAAGGTTGGATGCTATACTAATGTTTTTAGGATTTTCAGTTGTTCCCAAATTTAATGATTGTGTGTTAACGGAATTAATATTAAAGATGCTCATGTAACTGCTATTTGAATGTATGCAACCATCAGGAGAAACATCACACAAGTAAGCAAAATCAGACTTTATTGCATTCATTTTGGAAAAGAAAACATCATCATCCTCAAACAAAGCAGACAAATGAAAATCAAAATCAAAATCATTGTTCTCAGAATCAGAAAGCAGGATGCCTTCAAACTTCTCTTCAACTAGGGCAGTAATCTCCTCCGGAGTCTTCTCGGCTTTTAGGGCAGCTTCATTCTTCTCTTTTGGATTGGATTCTCTGTTGGTTGATAGGGTGAGCTCTTTCTTCACTTGCTCCACTAGCTTGGCAACATCTGCAAAAATTTCAAAACCTGGGATTAACTTACCTATGAATATGATTGGCTCAGGCTTTCCTTGGACTGGTCCCATATCTGGAGTTTTGACAAAGATTTCTTCAAGTGGTGGGAAGCTCATCTTCTCACTCTTCATTGGATGTACATCATTGTCTTCATCATATCCCAACCCTTTCTTGGAAGTTTGAGTTCTAAAATCTGGTAACTTTGTTAAACCGGCCTTACCCTTTCCAAGACCAGCTCCGGGAAGGTAGTTCATGTTCTTCATCATATTCAAGACTTTGGAGTCCACTACTTCATCATCAGAAATTGCAGCCACTTGAAAACCATTGAGAGGCCTCTCAACCATTAGAGCGTTAACAATCTCATTACCTTCAGCTTCAATGACCACTATCTCATTTCCGTTGGGGAATTTGATCTTTTGTTGAAGGGTGGAAGGAACTCCACCAAGAGGGTGAAACCATGGTTGCCCCAAGAGCAAGACGAAGGTAACTGGTATGTCTAAAAAAACAAATTCAACAATAGATTCAATTGGCCCAACCTTGAGGGCCGCTTTGAAAGTCCCTTCGACATGCCTCTTAGTGTTGTCATAAGCACGAATTGTCACCTCAGTTGGGTTTAGATCTCTTATTGACATGGCTAGCTTTGGCAATATCTTAAGTGGAAAAACATTTATGGCGGACCCATCATCAACCATTACACATGGATTCCTCTTCCCCTTGACTTCTATTTTGATAAAGAGAGGACGGATGTGGTCTCTCCCCTCCTTCGGTAGGTGCGCATCTGAAAAAGAAACTGCTCCCATACTAACTTCACTCTTTTGTTGGACCTCTTTGCATTTCATTACTTCCCCAATTTTTATGAAGTTGATCAACTCCTCCGGTGTTGTGGAGGTAGAAATTGGCATGCTAGCTAAGGCCTTGGCCATAGTTTCTCGGTGCTTTTTAAAAGTAGCTAACAAGTCCCAAATGCTAACACTTGCTTGGGTTCTTTTCAATTGCTTGAGCACAACATCATCTTCTTCTATTTCGACTTCTTTTCCCTTATTAGCTTCTATCTCCTTAAGTGGTGACCTTGTGTAAGGCTTACCGGATCTAGTATTCATCACCTCATCTTCTTCGGGCTCGGACCAAGTCCACTTCTCCTTCTTGGGTATAATATCATCATCACTATCACTTGAATCCCAAAACCTGTTGACAACACAAATTGCTACTTCTCCACCCATCATAGCTTATTCAATTTTGACAAATGCCTCTTCTTCTTTGGTTGCTTTTTCATCCACATCTTGAAAAGAAGACATGAAAAAGTCCTCATGCAAACCTCCTCCAATCATGAAGATTGCAGGTGGTGGTACCCTATTGAATTTTGGCAATGGGTTGTCTTTAGTGTTTGGCTTGTTGGGCTCGGGCAGCTTCACATTATCAATTAGATTTTTAATCTCATGTCTCAACCTCACACATCTATCCATGTCATGTCCTTGCATTTGGTGAAATTGACAAAATGCTTTGGTGTCAAAATTAGGTGGGAGAGGGTTAGGCAAAGGATGAGGATTTAAGAGTTGTAGCAATCCTTTTCTTTAAAGCTTGTTAAGAACCCAAGACATCGGTTTTCCCAATTTCGAAAATTGTCTCCTTGTTCCTTGGTCAGTAACATTAACACCGACGGCCTTTTGCATGCTTTGGCTACTAGGTTGATAGCTCCCTTTCTCATTCCTTTTGTTTCAAAGCGGCTCTTCTCCCTTTCCCATTCTTCAATTTGCAAACCAGCTTGGAGAAGGTCCTTGAAATCACGGATGAGTGTATGAGACATCCTCTCCATAAGATTAGGCAACACCCCTCTCACAATCATCCTTATTTGATTGGATTCATCGGGTCTCTTCTTGAGTAAAGCGGCCTTGTTTCTCCACCTTTTCACATAGTCCACAAAATTCTCATTCGGCCTTTGCCTAATGGACTCCACTTCCATCAAGGTAACTTCCAACTCAACATTATATCCATATTGTTGGATGAAGGCTTTGTAAAGTAGATCCCAACTCTTTTGTGTTCCATCATCTAAGGTATTGAACCAATTTTGGACAACAGGGTCCAATGAGAGCATACATTACCTTAGGGTTTGAGCCTTAATAGCTCGGCCAAACTGCATGGCAATGATGTATTGCTTCACGTGGAGATGAGGATTTTCAGTGCCATTGTACTTTGTAAAGGATGGCATCTTGAACTTATAAGGGACCTCTTCATCTTGTTCAAATAGTTTGTCGATCTCAGACATCTCTTTAGTTTTCAACTTCTTATCAAATTTCTTTTCTAAATCAGCAATCATCTTTTCAACATCGGATGTCTCGGTCTTTTCAATAGCTGCTTTCTCAGCAACCTTCGGTTCTTTCTTCTTCTCTTGAACATCTTGGTAGTATTGAGCCCAATCATCATCATCATCAATGATCACCTTTTCATCATCAAAAACCACTTCACTAACTTTGTTCTTCCCTTTGTTCATTGGTTTCTTAGTGCTAGCAGACGCCTCGGCATGGTTCTTTAAGATTGCAGTCAACTGGTTCTTCATGGTCTCAACTAGGGCCTCTTTGATTTCTTCCATCTTGGCGTTGAGGGCTTCATCCACCATTCTTTGAATTTGTTCAGGCTCCATTGTTTTAGGTGAGCAAGTGATTGAGTCATTGCTAGATACTTCATCTCCGGCGAAGGTCGGATTGTTGTAAGCTTTAGAACTTTCATAATCTAGGGCCGTGAGCTTGAGAGGATCAATGATATGAGATGCAAATGTATGCATGTATGCACGAATAATCAACTAAGAAAGATAATTAGGATGTTCCTTCCAACCTTATAACATCCAGACACGAATGATGAGTCTCTTTTCCTAGGTATATGGTTAACAAAATACCAACATGGGGTATCTTGTTTTCGAATAATTCCCTCAGACGTTTCAACCAATAGTTATATTCTCGAAAATGGAAGTCCATTCATAGTAATTCCCATTAATTAGGTTTTAATCCATTCAACCAACTAAAGTAGCTTTTATGCTATATTGGATTAAAACCAAATTAAGAGGTTTATTATAGATAGATTTCTTACTTGAAAATGGTAACTAATGGTTCATGCCAAAAACAAACCCATGGTTAATTTATTCTTAGTGTAAAGTAGGCCCACAATTGATTTTTGCTATCTCATAATTGACCTAAATATTTTTGCAAGCTCTTTGTAAGAAAAGGTTGGGTGAAAATAGTTTTGTTTCTAAGCCCATTGTAAAAGATTTTAGGCTTAGTATTTGGGCCATGGGCCAAAGAATTTTTTATTTGTTTTTAGAAAAGTCTTATGTCCAAAGACCAACTTGAAAAAATTTTGAAAATAGCTTTGGTCTTTTGGACTTTAAAGAAAAGTTTATTTTGAGCTTACAATATACTTAGGTCATATTAGAAAAAGAGCAAACCAAATAAGCCATGATTTAGACTAAGATAAACTAACCATAGTCAAACAACATGCATTTGGGGTAAAACCTAAGGAAAGTAACTAGGCCAATTACATGAGCTTTAGTCTTTGGGTTAAAAGGCTTAGGTTCCCATAGCAAGTATATACCAAATGGTACGAGGCTATGAGTGGTTATGCCATGCTCGATCTCCATACCTTGGGTGAAAGTATGGTATCTCTTACATAACACAACACGGGTAACACGGGTGTCCTAACTCATGCACACGATGCAATCTAAGATGATGCAATGGATAATATCATTATAAGAAAGAATAGAATAATATAATGTAACACCCCTATACCTCGTATACGTACACAGCATGCTAATACGAATATAGAAATGTGACAGTTTATAAAAATGCCACAATTTATAAAATACACAAACCATCCCTTTAATTAATTTAAAAAATTTTAAAACATTTAAGGAAAATTTATAAAACACAATAGACCAAAATATTTATACAAAATGCAGCGGAAAATATAACAAATATTTACAAATATATATACATCAAAACTCAAGTTTTACAAAATAGAAAATATATACATTTTTGGCAGTATGTCTTTGATCTTTAAGCTCCACTATCCACACCTCAAAAATCTATACTCTACTCGGCCTAGAGGAACTCTCCAGTTCTTCCCTATCACCTGCGCGATGAATCACACTCGTGCTAAGCCAACGGCTTAGTGGTACAAACTACAATATTATTATGTTTCAATGCCATGCTAATGTCATACAATCAAGTTTCAAAAACAATTCAAAAGAATACTATTTTACAAACCTCACATTCTTCAATAACTTGTCATAATATTCATTTATTTCATCTTTCAAGAATCACAATTAAACAAACACAAGCATGGGCCCAAAAAGAAACTAATATGTTATTCAAAGTTCAGAGTTACTGCTTTGGTCTATAATCATAATCATCAAGCCCGTAGGCAATATATACATATCTCTATCCATGGATAGTGTAACAGACCCAGTCTCTTGGACCTCAACCCGGCTAGATTGTTTCTGTTTTTGAGGCTTATGATCAAGTCTTTTCACCCCAAAAACATCACATTTCACATTTATCAACTGGAATCGGCTTACGACCCAATCTTTTCACCTATCCAGTACTTTATAGGCATGCCGCCAAACCCAGCACTCTGAAGGTTGAATAACACATTAGACACACAATCTTTTCATTTATCTCTTTATCATTCTATTTTCGTTTCATTTCTCATTTCATATTCCATAATCAACTAGGAAAATATGCCTCAATTATATTTCATTTACATTATCATAGCCAACAACTATGGCCTCATATCTCATATCATTTCAACTCACATTAAGACAATTCATCATAACATCATATCTTTCACATTTCATATTTCATTTCATCATCATATAGGCAAACATACTTCAATCATCTTATTTACATCATTATAACCAACTACATTGGTTTTACATTTCATTATATCTCAATTCATTATTCAAGTATACACAACCAATTCATTAACATACATTTTACATGCTCATCACAATCTTCACATTATACCAAACATAACATTATTAATATGCATCAACAATGCAATAGATTTCTTAACACATTTACAATCAATTGTGTTTTAACTCTCAACATCATAAGAATGTATGCAATAATGTAGTTTGTACTTACCTTATGCACCACTCACACCAATCTACACCCTTCCTCTTCCAACACTTCTTCACCACTTGAATTAGGGAAAATTATCTTCTTCAAGACCTAATCCAAAAATGATAAAATACATCAATTCCAATGCAAATATTCACTTAATAACCTCTTACTAGACCCTTAAATCACAAATTACAAATCAACATCTCCTAACTAGGGTCCACGGCCATGGCCTCCCAACCCCCACGGGCGTGGGTTAGAAAATGATTCTGCCTCCCTTGCTCCAAACCTCCACGGCCATGGTTTCAAATGGCCACGGTCGTGGCAGCCAAGGGCCACGGGCGTGGCATCCAAGATGCTTCTGTTTCCCATCAAATTCATGTATTCTATGCTTCTAACTCCACTAAACCCAAACAACAAGAAGATCTATGAAAATAATTGCTCAAACTCAAGTTTAACATCACTTACCACTTCAAAACCCTAAAACCAACATCACTTTTACTTTTCCAAAACCAACATCAACCTAGCTTCTTATCTTATTTTCAAAACCAACACCACAATCAATTAAATCAAACACCTTTCAACATGCTACAATCAACACAACCCTACTTACAAATATCAACAATCAAACTCTTATACAACTTCAAATAAAACAAGAGAAACCAAGAGAGAACTTACCAAAGTTGATGAAACTTCAAAATTGTTCAACTCAACCACTTGATTCTTCCCTCAATTTGCTCTTAAAATTCAAAAACCTTCTCTTGCTCTCTTGCTTCCTTGATGCCCTGCCAACACAAAGAGAAAAGAAGAGAAAATGAAAAAGTGTAAGAGACAAAGTCAAACTTCTCATCTCTTTAAACCTCCACCAAGCATTCCAAATAAGAAATTACTTAAATACCCTCTTCTATTTATTTTAATTCTCTTTGTCTTATTGCCCTTTTTAGTAATTTCATAAATAACAAAATAAATATCTTCTTCCTTTGACCATCACATTTGACTTGTATATATGTTGTATATATTTCCATATACACAACATATACACTTTCTTTTAAATTTCTTTTCTCTTTCGAATTTAACATATACATTTAATCCAATTACAACAATAATATCAAAACTTATAGGGCAAAGTTTGGGATATTACAATTCTCCCCCTCTAAAAATAAATTTCGTCCTCGAAATTACCTGATATCAAGTCTGAAACAGTTGAGGATACTGATCTCGCATTGCTTGCTCACTTTCCCAAGTTGCCTCTTTTCTACCATGATTCTTCCAAAGAACCTTTACAAGTGGCACTTTCTTATTTCTCAATTCTTTCACTTCATGTGCCAAAATAGCAACTGGTTCTTCTTCAAATGTCAGATCCGAACTCACCTCAATGGATTCAATTGGTAAAATATGAGATGGGTCTGATCTGTATCTCCGCAACATAGAAACATGAAATACATTATGGATTCTGTCCAACTCGGGCGGCAAAGCAAGACGATAAGCAACTGGTCCAACTTTTTCTAAAATTTCATATAGTCCAATGAAACGAGGACTCAGCTTCCCTCTTTAACCAAATCTCAATATTTTTTTCCAAGGAGACACTTTCAAAAAATACTTTATCTCCAACATCAAATTCTATGTCTCTTCTTTTCAAATTTGAATAAGATTTCTGCTGATCCGAAGCTACTTTTAACCGATCCTGAATAATCTTCACTTTCTCTTTAGTCTCTTTAACCAAATCAGGACCAATTAACTTGCCCTCTCCAATTTCATTCCAATATAAAGGTGTTCTGCATCTTTTACCATACAATGCCTCAAATGGTGCCATACCAATACTGGATTGATGACTGTTGTTGTAAGCAAATTCCACAAGTGGCAAAAATCTATCCCAACTTCTAGAGAAATCAATGACACAGCTTCTCAACATATCCTCAATAATCTGTATCACTCTCTCTGACTGCCCATCTTTCTGTGGATGAAAAGCAGTACTAAAGTGTAATCGAGAACCCAATGCACTATGCAAACTTTTCCAAAACCTTGAAGTAAATCTAGGATCTCGATCAGACACTAAAGAAATTGGGACCCCATGCAACTTTACTATCTCACTGATATACAGCTCAGCTAATCTTTTAAGAGAATAGTCCATTCTAACAGGAAGAAAATGAGCTGTCTTAGTCAATCGATCAACAATCACCCAGATAGCATCATCTTCTTCTAAGTCAATGGCAAACCAGATACAAAATCCATTGTCACTCTCTCCCATTTCCATTCAGGCACTGTTAAAGGTTGAAGCAACCCTGTTGGAACTTGATGCTCAGCTTTTACCCTCTGACACATGAGACTCTTGGATATATACTCCGCTATGTCTCTCTTCATACCAGACCACCAGTAGTGCTGTTTTAAATCATGGTACATCTTTGTACTACCCGGATGCATAGCAAAAATCGATTGATGTGCTTCCTCTAAAATAATCCTTCTCAAACTAGCATCATCAGGAACACATAACCTATCTTTAAACCACAGGCTACCATCATTTTTCACCAAGAAATCTCGACTCTCCCCATTTTGGCAATCTGAAACAATCTTCTGAATTTTCTCATCAGCCAACTGAGCCTCCTTAATCTGATCCAACAATACTGGCCTCAACTGCAACTGAGCTAATAATGCACCATCAACACATACTTCAAAACTAACATGTAACGCTCTCAACTCAACAAGCAACGAGAGCGAATAAATAGCCAAACTAGCCAAAGACTTCCAACTCAAGGCATCCGCAACAACATTTGCCTTGCCAGGATGATAATCAATCAAAAAATCATAGTCTTTAATCAATTCTAACCATCGCCTTTGTCGAAGATTCAGCTCCTTTCGAACACCCAAATATTTCAAACTTTTATGATCCGTATAGATAAAACATTTCTCCCCATATAAGTAGTGTTGCCAAATCTTCAAAGCAAACACTATAGCCGCCAACTCCAAATCATGAGTCGGATAATTAAGCTCGTACGGCTTTAACTGCCGAGAAGCATAAGCTACGACTTTACCCTCTTGCATTAAGACACATCCTAAACCATTATGTGAAGCATCACTATAAATCACATAAGGTTTACCTTCCACAGGTAAATTAAGAACAGGCGCTTGAGTCAACATCTCTTTCAACTACTCAAAGCTAGCTTGACACTGGTCCGTCCACACAAATCTGACTCCCTTCCGAAACAATCTGGTGAGTGGAGTAGCTATCAAAGAAAAACCTTTCACAAACCTTTGGTAATAGCCTACCAAGCCCAGAAAACTTCTAACTTCAGCCACTGACTTTGGTGGACTCCAATTCAAAATAGCTTCAACTTTACTTGGATCAACTCTTATACCATCTGCTGAAACTATATGACCCAGAAAAGTAACTTGGTCAAGCCAAAACTCACACTTTGACACAACTGCTTCTCTCTCAAAATCTGTAATACCATCCGAAGATGCTTGTCATACTCCTCCTTATTACGTGAATACACCAAAATATCATCAATGAAAACCACCATAAACTGATCTAGATAGGGCTTAAACACCCTATTCATCAAATCCATGAAAGCTGCAGGTGCATTCGTCAATCCAAAAGGCATTACTAAAAACTCATAATGCCCATATCTTGTATGAAAACCTGTCTTAGGAACATCTTCAGCTCTAACCCTCAACTGATGGTACCTTGATCTCAAATCAATTTTGGAAAACACTGCTGCTCCCTTCAATTGATCAAAGAGATCATCAATCCTAGGCAAAGGATATTTATTCTTAATAGTCACTTTGTTCAATTGCCTATAATCAATACATAACCTCATAGTACCATCTTTCTTCTTCACAAACAACACAGGAGCTCCCCAAGGTGAAACACTAAGGCGACTAAACCCTTTATCCAATAACTCCTGTAACTGCACCTCCAACACTCTTAGTTCAGCTGGTGCCATTCGATAAGGAGTGATAGAGATGGGAGTAGTACCAGGCAACAAATCAATACCAAACTCAACCTCTCTCTCAGGGGGTAACCCTGGCAACTCTTCAGGAAACACATCTGGAAAATCTGCAACTGTGGTTATATTATTAAGTTGAGAACCCATTGCTCTAGTATGCATCACATGAGCAAGATAAGCATCACACCCTTTTCTAATCAACTTCCTAGCTGTTACAGCTGATACAAACAAGGATGCAAGTTGTCTCTGCTCACTAGATACTATCACACTCCTACCATTACTAGTTCTCAAGGTGACACACTTCTTTTGACAATCTACCATAGCTCTATGCTTAGACAACCAATCCATGCCTAAGATTAAATCATACTCTTTAAAAGGCATTTCAATCAGATCACCAAGAAACTCCTCACCTTGCACTACAACAGCACTATTACGATGCACTTTACTCACCACAACACTATGTCCTAAAGGATTTTTCACTAAGACATCAAATCCTAAGGACTCTGAATGCAATTCAGACACAGGCAAGATAGATGCACTAATGTATGAATGAGTAGATCCTGGATCAATTAAAGCAAGAACTGAAATGCCAAATAAAGAAAATGTACCCGCTATAACTGCTGAAGCATCTGGCTGCCTCTGCATCACATACACTCTCTGAGAAGATCCGGCCTCCTCTGGCCTACTACCTCCGGATGATGATCCTCCTCTCTGATTAAACCGGGTCAACCACCTCTACTGAAACCTCTACCCCCTCGACCACCTCTACTGACACTGGGTCGAGAAACTGCAGACTCTGCCTGCCTATGCTCTGGCATCTCAGGACACTCCCTAATAAAATGATCAGGCGATCCACACCTGAAACACACAACCGATCTACTAATCTTCCAGCAAACACCCACATGGTTCCTACCACAAAGCTCACATGTGGGTGGAGTAGACCTCTGAACCCATGGAGTGAGCACTGGCTACAGAAGTTGTAGGTCTCGGTCTCTGTCTCTGATACTGCATTGACCTACCCGATTGTCTCTGGCTCCTACTGATCCTTGGAACAAAACTTCCTCTGCCCCTCTTCATAGATGAAGATCCTACCTCAAACTGGGATCTCCTTACTCTGGTCTCCTCCTCAGTAGCAGCTGCTGCAATATTCTGTGCTCTCTCAATACTTCTAGCTGCTGCAACAAGCTGAGAAAAATCCTGGTATCTAGAACTAGCCACAATGCACATGATAGAGGGCCTCAATCCCTCCTCAAATCTTCTGCACCGATCTATTTCATTAGAGATAATTCCCTCGGCATAACGACTCAACCGGATGTACTCAATCTCATATTCTATTACCGTCTGGTTGTCTTGCCTCAAATTCAAGAATTCCATCTTCTTAATATCTTTATACTCCCTCGGAGTATACTTCTGCTTGAACTCCCTCAGGAAATCACCATATGATAATGTAGGTGGATCATCCATGGCATGAGGAACTGTCTTCCACCAGTCATAGGCATCTTTCTGTAGGAGGGATATGGCATAGTCAAATTTCTCATCTGAAGTAGCTTGCAACTGGATGAATATTCTCTGCACTTTATCCAACCACTGCTCAGCCACTGCCGGATCAGTAGTGCCCAAGAAATCCTCAGCCCCGTATTTCCTCAACTTATCATAATGTCTTACTGGCACCTGAGGCTGTGGTGGTGGTGGCTGCACTGGACTGGCCTCAATAGTTCTATCACATGCCTTAACCAACCCGGCGGAGCCTCCTCTGCAGCTGATCTCTCTGGCACAGAAACAGGTGCCTCACTAATTCTATCAACTCTAGCTCCATCTCTACTCTCTCCTAGAGCTACACTCTAAGCACTTCCTTCTACAGTCTGACGTGAATGGGACTCCATTACTACCTATATCTGCAAACACAGCAGAATATTCCTCATTAAAGATCAAAGACTGCCATACCAAAACATGTATCTTATTCAAAAACCAACTTTTAAAATCAAAATATTCTTTTTCTTACAATTGACCTAGGTTGAGAATCTCAAACCTAGGCTCTGATACCAAAACAATTGTAACACCCCTATACCCCGTATACATACACAGCATGCTAATACGATCGTAATATACGTATACTGAATATAGAAATGCCACAGTTTATAAAATACACAAACCATCCCTTTAATTAATATAAACAATTTTAAAACATATAAGGAAAATTTATAAAACACAATAGACCAAAATATTTATACAAAATGCAGCGGAAAATATAACAAATATTTACAAATATATATACATCAAAACTCAAGTTTTACAAAATAGAAAATATATACATGTTTGGCAGTATGTCTTTGATCTTTAAGCTCCACTATCCACACCTCAAAAATCTATACTCTACTTGGCCTAGAGGAACTCTCCAGTTCTTCCCTATCACCTGCGCGATGAATCACACTCGTGCTAAGCCAACGGCTTAGTGGTACAAACTACAATATTATTATGTTTCAATGCCATGCTAATGTAAAACAATCAAGTTTCAAAAACAATTCAAAAGAATACTATTTTACAAACCTCACATTCTTCAATAACTTGTCATAATATTCATTTATTTCATCTTTCAAGAATCACAATTAAACAAACACAAGCATGGGCCCAAAAAGAAACTAATATGTTATTCAAAGTTCAGAGTTACTGCTTTGGTCTATAATCATAATCATCAAGCCCGTAGGCAATATATACATATCTCTATCCATGGATAGTGTAACAGACCCAGTCTCTTGGACCTCAACCCGGCTAAACTCGAGGAGATCCTCAACCCGGCTAGACTGTTACTATTTTTGAGGCTTACGACCCAGTCTTTTCACCCCAAAAACATCACATTTCACATTTATCAACTGGAATCAGCTTACAACCCGGTCTTTTCACCTATCCAGTACTTTATAGGCATGCCGCCAAACCCAACACTCTGAAGGTTGAATAACACATTAGACACACAATCTTTTCATTTATCTCTTTATCATTCTATTTTCGTTTCATTTCTCATTTCATATTCCATAATCAACTAGGCAAATATGCCTCAATTATATTTCATTTACATTATTATAGCCAACAACTATGGCCTCATATCTCATATCATTTCAACTCACATTAAGATAATTCATCATAACATCATATCTTTCACATTTCATATTTCATTTCATCATCATATAGGCAAACATACTTCAATCATCTTATTTACATCATTATAACCAACTACATTGGTTTTACATTTCATTATATCTCAATTCATTATTCAAGTATACACAACCAATTACATTAACATACATTTTACATGCTCATCACAATCTTCACATTATACCAAACATAACATTATTAATATGCATCAACAATGCAATAGATTTCTTAACACATTTACAATCAATTGTGTTTTAACTCTCAACATCATAAGAATGTATGCAATAATGTAGTTTGTACTTACCTTATGCACCACTCACACCAATCTACACCCTTCCTCTTCCAACACTTCTTCACCACTTGAATTAGGGCAAATTATCTTCTTCAAGACCTAATCCAAAAATGATAAAATACATCAATTCCAATGCAAATATTCACTTAATAACCTCTTACTAGACCCTTAAATCACAAATTACAAATCAACATCTCTGAACTAGGGCCCACGACCGTGGCCTCCCAACCCCCACGGGCGTGGGTTAGAAAATGATTCTGCCTCCCTTGCTCCAAACCTCCACGGCCATGGTTTCAAATGGCCACGGTCGTGGCAGCCAAGGGCCACGGGCGTGGCATCCAAGATGCTTCTGTTTCCCATCAAATTCATGTATTCTATGCTTCTAACTCCACTAAACCCAAACAACAAGAAGATCTATGAAAATAATTGCTCAAACTCAAGTTTAACATCACTTACCACTTCAAAACCCTAAAACCAAAATCACTTTTACTTTTCCAAAACCAACATCAACCTAGCTTCTTATCTTATTTTCAAAACCAACACCACAATCAATTAAATCAAACACCTTTCAACATGCTACAATCAACACAACCCTACTTACAAATATCAACAATCAAACTCATATACAACTTCAAATAAAACAAGAGAAACCAAGAGAGAACTTACCAAAGTTGATGAAACTTCAAAATTGTTCAACTCAATCACTTGATTCTTCCCTCAATTTGCTCTTAAAATTCAAAAACCTTCTCTTGCTCTCTTGCTTCCTTGATGCCCGGCCAACACAAAGAGAAAAGAAGAGAAAATGAAAAAGTGTAAGAGACAAAGTCAAACTTCTCATCTCTTTAAACCTCCAGCAAGCATTCCAAATAAGAAATTACTTAAATACCCTCTTTTATTTATTTTAATTCTCTCACTTATTGCCCTTTTTAGTAATTTCTTAAATAACAAAATAAATATCTTCTTTCTTTGACCATGACATTTGACTTGTATATATGTTGTATATATTTCCATCTACACAACATATACACTTTCTTTTAAATTTCTTTTCTCTTTCAAATTTAACATATACATTTAATCGAATTACAACAATAATATCAAATCTTCTAAGGCAAACTTTGGGATATTACATATAAAGACTAACGGAATCAACTTCTCTTATCCCCAGTGGAGTCGCCACTATGAGCGGGGATTTTTGCCCCCACTCCCGGTGGAATGGTTCTTGTGACTTTGGTACTGTTTAGGTTCGGGGCCTTAGAGAACACGGCCCTAAGTCCGGAGAAAATGGAGTCGCCGCCCGGACGGGCTGGGATAAAGAAAGGGGTGGATGACTCTATTCCTAAGGAATCCCCAATCTCCTAATGGGTTCGGAAAGTTGGGTAGGTGTAGGGAAGGTGAGAAATGGCCCAGCACCCCTACAACGCCCGGTTCATTGGAACCGACCTCCTTTACAGGTCTGAATATTATAAAATTCTTAAATATAATAACATTATCCATACTACACACAATAAAAAGAAAGCATCATTATATTAAAATCAAAGCAATGTCCAAACAAAACAAAACAAATAAATGGACACCCATGGAAACATGTCCTTACATCACATGCCTAGATAGGACACCCACCGAAAGGTAGAAACATGCCCTTTACATTGGTTCTAAAATAAAAAAGCAAATTAAATTACATGATATTTAACTAATGAGGTACCGACCAAGTGGAAACATACCTCTTATAATATTTGGAAATCTAAATAAATTGATAAAATAAATAACCATTCACCATAAATAAATCATTCATCAAAGTTATTAATCAAAATATAAAATAAACATCCATCCATAATAAATTAAATAAATCAAGCATTGAAATTAAATAAATTAAAGCATAAGAAATAAATCAAAGCATAATCAAATATAGAATTAAATAAAGCAAAAAAAAGTCCAATTATAGCTACTGTGACTTTTTTATGAAATTAAAATAGAATGAGGATTTTATGTTTTAAAAGGTTAGTAAAACTCTTTGATTAAACAAATTAAGGTTTGAATGATGAAATCATGAAACTAGGGTTTTAGACAGTTTAAAATCCTTTTGATTCATGGTTTTAAATGGTGATTTCAAGCTACTATGTAAAATTAAAGTATTCATGTTTTTATGGTTTTTAATGTTTTAAAGAATTAAGGTTTAGAAAAAGTTAGGATTTAAGGTTTTAAAGGAGTTAAAATTTACTATTTTAAGTTTGGAAGTTGATTTATGGTTTTAGGATTTAAAATTAGGGTCTCGGGTGATGAATTTGAATTAGGGTTTAAAATGACAATTTGGTGATTTCATGAGGTTTTATGAATTTAAATAAACGGATTAAAGCTTTTATAAATAGAAAAGATTTTTTTTATGGCTTTTTTGAAAGAAATAAAACCTAGTCTAAAGTTTTGAAAGAAATAGAATCAAATAATGGTTTATTGAAAAATATGTTTTATTAAGGTTTTAAGATTTTGAAAAGGTAAAAATAACAATTTTAAGTCTTTTTGGAAAATAAAGTAACGTATTAGTGTTTTTAACTTTGGAAAAACTAAATTAAAGTTCTAAGGTTTTTTATTTAAAAAACAAAATTTCATAGTTTATGCTACTGCGAAAAAAATAAAACAAAAAGAATTTAATACATACCTCATTTTATTGATTCTCCAAAAATAATTCTTCTTGGATGAACAAGAATAAAGACAATTGCTGCCTTTGAATTGCTTAAATCATGTCCCTGCTATTCCAGAAAAAAAGAAATTGAATTTCTCCTTTTCCTTCACTGATTTGGTTTCAAATTTTTCAAGCTCTTGTTTGATTTTTGGCCTCCCCAATTTCATTGCCTTTGGTCCTTATTTATAGTGGTTTGATATGGTTTCGTCCTAATTAGTCACAGCAAGTAATATTAATAAGAAAAGGAAACCAAAACCTAATTGAATTAGGTTTCAAAAAATTTGCGTCGGAAAATTTGCGCTGCCGAAAAAAATTGCCGCAGGAAAAAATGCGCTGGCAAAAAAAGTCTGCCACAGATTTTGCGACAGTGGACAGGTTGCGGGCAACCATTTCGCCCGTAGGAAATTCCCACGGGCCCGAGCGACGATTTTTTCGTCGCCAATTTTCTCGACTCCAATTTTTATTTTTATTTTTATTTTTTTACTTTTATTTGTTTATTTTATTTTTTATTAATAAAAATTAGATACTAAAGCAAAAATTATTTAACAAAAATTATTTTGGACCAATTGGACAACAAAAATCATTTAGGACTAAATAAAACATATTGGACCGGACTGGGTCAAAAATTAAGGGTCTACAGGTGGCAGAATTCCCGGCCCAACAACCATTACCAAATAGCAAAGAGGTAATCTTGGAATTTTTGGATGAACATTTAGAGGAAATTGAAGTACAAGGGTGGAAAATGTATTTTGATGGAGCAGTAAACAGGAAAGGAGCAAGTTTGGGAGTTATACTAGAATCGCCCAAAGGGGAACTTATCCCTTTAGCCAAAAGGTTGAAATTTAGGGCAACCAATAATATGGTGGACTACGAAGCTTGTATTTTCGGTTTGGAAACCTTAATGATTATGAAGGTTGATAAGGTGGAAGTTTTTGGCGATTCATTGCTAGTAGTATCCCAAGTAAATGGAGAGTGGGAGTTGAAAGAAGAAAAATTAAAACCATACCACCATTACTTGACCATGATGAAAAAGAACTTTAAGGAGTGTAGGTTTGTACACTATCAAGAGAAGAAAATCAGATGGCAGATGCCCTAGCCACATTGGCTTCGGTATGGGAAAATTCTGCCAGCTTATTTCTTAAACCTCTGATTTTGACTAGTTCATCAACTCCTTGCTATGAATATGAGACAATCATGGAAATTGATACAGACCATGATGCGTTGTATGATACTATAATGCGATTTTTGGAGAAAAAGAATACCCGCTGGGGGCAACAAAGAAAGAAAGAAGAGCCATAAGGCGGTGATCTTTGTAATACATCACATTTCGTGGAGAGTTATATTGAAGATGGCCTGATGGGGTGCATTTAAGATGTTTAAGGAAGCCTGAAGTGGAGCGTATCATGTCAGAAATACATGCGGGAAGTTGCGGTCCGCACATGAGTGGTTTGGCCCTAGTTAAGAAGATTATTCGATAGGGTTATTATTGGTTAACCATGGAGAAGGATTGTATTGAGTTTATAAAGAAGTGCCAACAATGTCAGATGTATGGTAACTTGAATAACATGCCTCCTGAAGAATTGCATTCTATGTCTTCACCCTGGCCCTTTGCCACTTGGGGTATCAACATTATAGGAGAGATACATCCGACAGCTTCAAATGGTCACTATTTCATTATGGTAGCAATAGATTATTTTTCAAAATGGGTCAAAGCCAAATCCTTCAACAAACTGGGTGCAAGCAAAATACTAGATTTATTGAAAAGAACCTCAACTGCAGATACGGGGTCCCGCACAGTGTGTTATCAGACAATGAAGTACAGTTTCAAGGAGCAGTTAAGGATTTATTCTCAAAGTACCGAATCCATCATCATAGATTCTCTCCTTATAGACCAATGGCTAATGGTGCAGTAGAAGCAACAAACAAGACAATTAAGCAAATTTTATCCAAGATGACCAAGACTTACGGGGATTTGTCAGAGATGCTTCCCTTTGCTTTATGGGGATATAGGACAAGTGTGCAAACACCTACTGGAATGACACCGTTCTCTTTGGTTTACGGGATGGAAGCAGTATTGCCAATTGAAATTGAGATCAAGTCACTGAGAGTATTCTTGGAGTCGAACTGCCTGAAATAGAATGGGTGGCGAGCAGATACACACAATTAGCTTTACAAGAAGAGAGAAGGTTAAAAGCACTGTATCATCACCAACTGTATCAAAAGAAGATAGCTCGGGCCTACAATAGAAGGGTTAAAATCAGAAAACTCAGAGTCGGGGATTTGGTGTTGAAGCAATGTACGCCTAATGTATCTGATCCAAGAGGGAAGTTTAGGCCTTGCTAGGAAGGGCCATATGTCGTGAAACAAGTCATGAACAAAGGTGCGATGAAGTTATCATACATGGATGGGAACAAATTTAGTGAGCCAGTAAACATTGATAGGTTGAAGAGGTTTTATGTATGATAAAAAAAAGAGAGAGAGAGAGAGCTCGCTAGGTTAAAAACCCAAAAAGGGCGGCCTAGGAAAAAGTTAGAATAGTCCGCTAGTTCCAAAAACCCAAAAGGGCGGGCTAGGCAACAATTAGGGAAAAAAGAGAGAAAATCATCAATTAGAAAACCCGAAAGGGCTAGTTGGCAACAGGAGTGATCTTGTGTATACTGGCTTTATGTTTGGTTGTTCACTAATTTAAAAAAATAGAATTAATGTTAAAATTGTTCTATGTGCACTGTTATAAGTATTTGACCAGATATGGATGAAATAAATAAACACAATAGCAAAAGGTGATGATAAATTTTAAGTGGAAAAGAAGCATCTTTTATTACTTTAATTATTTTTCATCCTAACAATATGCTTTCTGAATTGACAAATGTAAAATCTATGGCAGTCGATAAATATAACGTGCAGGCCAGCTTTGCCTCAGCCGATCCAAGTAGGCTTCAGTCAAGCAAGGCATGTCTAAATCTGGAGTAAAGTCAAAATCACGAGGCTCAGCTCCATACTGACTACCAAGACGTCGAGGATCATAGCAAGTACCTTGACGAAGAGCAGCAAGGGGAACATACATCAATTATGTCCGCATGGTGATACGAGAAATCTTCCACCAAGGTACCAACCAACGGTTATTGACTTCAACGCGTGAGTGGATCCAGTCAACCCAGTCAGCATATGAAGAAGCAGGATGGAGTAGTTTCCTAGCAGAATGATGACGTGGCAGATATCTGGCAAACAAAGACGCTCCTAAAGCCAAATCTGTGAAGAAAGAATTAAATTAAAAAAAAAAGACTCCGCTAAGTTGAAAACCGCAAGGGCAGCTTAGGCAAAAATTAGGACAACTCGCTAGTTCTGAAAACTCACATGGGTAGACTAGGCAAAAATTAGAGCAATAAAAAATATATATAATAAAAAAGAGGTTCGCTAAGTTGAAAACCCGCAACGGCAGCTTAGGTAAAAATTAGGACAGCTCGCTAGTTCCGAAAACCCACATGGGCGGACTAGGCAAAAATTAGAGCAATAAAGAAAAGAAAAAAAAGAAAACCTAAATTGAAAACCCGAAAGGGTAGTTTAGGTAATTAACTAAAGCAGCAATGGACTCCCGGTCAGTCTATTTGATAATTTTTTTTTATTTAAGTTGGTCTAACCTAACTAAAGTCTCAGCTAAGATCACAGGTACCGGCGACAAGCCTCCTTCCATTTGGTCCATAATATCCAATACCCGTGGATCAATATTGCCGTCATAAGAAACAAGCAAGAATTGGCCAAGCAAGCAAAGATAGAGCATGCATCCCCATGCCTTAGTAGGAGCCAAATGAGAGAGACAAAAATCAATCGAAGGAGCAAGTAGAATTTTTTCACCTCTCATCAACCGAAGAACTTCGGGTTTTGGAATTTGAAATAACATCTGCATCTTCTGTTGTGTTTTGGAAACCAATGTGGGTAACGCCATTTGTTGATTATTTGGATATCTGAGAATTGCCTCAAATTCTTCAATCAAGGGACATATTTCAAAGCCATTAATTTTAAATGTCCTAGAATCCACATTCCAAAAGGAAGCCATGGCATGTAAGAAGGAGTGGTCCAATTTAACATTTTGAAAACACTTTAAAACATCAAGTTTTGACCATGAAATTTTTTTCCAGTGAATAGCATCCATATGATTAAATAGAATTTTTATCTTCTTTAAATGAAGTTCGGTCATGGTTGATGAATGAAGAAAAATCAAAACTGTTAAAGGAGTCTTTACGTTGAAATGGAAAGTTTTTTTTTTTTGGTTTCTGTATGAAATTAGGTGTAAAAAGGAGATTTATATAAAGGAAACAAACTTTTCCACAGTTGGTAAGGAAAAGGTGATGGGAAAAGGGCGAGACCATGTTAAATGAGGAAAAGAATTAGCAACGAATTTCCTTTACCGCATTGCATTTGGTTTAGCAAAGTGATGTGGCTGTGAATTATGAAAAGGAAATTGTGATGCAATATTTATGATGTGATAAAAAAAAAGTAAAAAAGTATAATAATTGTGGCGCAGTAAAAAAAAAGTTAGTTACAGTAAAGGCAGAAATTATGTATTATTATTTTTATGCTTATTGTACAATGTTCATACAATTGATACAAGTTATACATTATTAAGAAGGTGGTGGTAGGTCATCAAATAAAGCCCTGAAAAAGTCATCACCTGTTGGAGGAGGGGGCAAATTACTCGTCCCGGTATCACCCAAAGTAGGAGCACCAAAATGCCTATTACCTTGGAGTTCCGATCTGTCACGGTTCTCATCGGAGGTAGATGAAAGGATCTTATGGTCATCAGTCTGGGGGCCTCTTGATGAAGAAGCATCAGGATCCCTCATCCTCTGAAATTGGAAGTCTCAGAAATTTTGTTCGGATTGATGATATAAATTTTCAAAATGAGAAACCTATTGACGACTTGCAGCCAACTCTTCTTGAAGTTTCTTATTTTGTTCTTCCAGCATCCGCTGTGAGCCAGAAAGGAAAAGGGTAAGAGCATACATAATCATGCATACATATAGCATAAATTACCATGAAATAAGAAACTCACCATGTAATTCATATCAATGCCCTGCGGATGAGATGGCATATCTGGCGGGCTAGAATGAGTAAACAAAGGGGCAGTAAAAGAAGGTCCAGCCTCATGATCAAATGAGCCAACAACCTGCAACAATCATTAAAGAATAAAAAAAAGAAAGAAGCAGTTGCAAGGGAAAAATGGTAAAGTTTTACCTGAGAAGTACTAGCCCTGAGATGTGAAACAAACTCTCCTGCATCTCTATGATGTTCCTCTTCATCTCTACCCTCATTTTCTTCGGGAATCTCCCGTACGCCAACAGGAGATACATCAAAGTTCAAGAGCCTTCTTTGAATAAAATGGGAATAAGATGCATTCAGTAGATAGAGAAATGCTTCAATACCATAACTGTACCGAGCAGACCACCATGCATCCTCCGGCATTGTCATCTCTCCAATGGGCAAGTGAAAAGTGTGGGTTGTGTCCAACCATCATTCTGCAAGTGCCTGGACTACGCTCCGGTCTATCAGATACTCCTCAGATGGCAATTGTAAGATGAAGCTTTCAAAGCCGCAATCTCGGATAATCTGCCTTACCAGATAAGGCACTACATCATACCATTGTCGGGCTTTGTAAATACACCCTTCGGCCTGAATAACTCAACGATCGCGCTAACACGGAGCCAGGTAAGTTAATATAAGGTAAGTACATATTATCTTATTTATCTTATCTGCTTAACTTAATATATTTTTCCTAAATTTTCTAAAAATGAGCATAATATAAAAACATAAATAAAAAATAAAAAATAATAATATAAACAAAAAAAGAAAGAAAAATAAATAATAGAAAGACGAAAAAATCAAAACAAAAAAAGGGAAAAAATAATTACGGTGCTCTTTTAGTTTGAACTACGATAAAACGGCATCCCGGCTAGTAGATCTATATTTCCATCTTCATGATGCTGAATAAACTCTAATAACTCAGCATTAGAATGAGTTCCTGACCTTGAAGCATGCATTTTTTTATTTGAAAACTATGTGAATTTGAGAGAATTATAGAAATTAAGAATTTATCTATAAATGAAATGAAGGAATTCGTTCGTTTATATAGAGAAATGGCAAGGAAAAAAATAAAATTTAAAAGTAAGTTTTACTGTTCATGAATAGTAAGTTACTATTTATAAATAGTAAATAGTGCTTGAATAGTTACTACATAGTAAATAAATAGTAAATTCAAATATTCAACTTAATCATTCAAATACTTGCGTGTATATAAATATTTTTACATGCAGTGGGCAAGAAGAAGACGTGCATAAAAATTAGCCAAACTTTTTGAAATAAAAAAAATTATTATTAGCTCGGGTCCAGAACCTAAATTTTCCTTAGGTCTAGAACCTAGAATCTCTTCTGAGTCCATAACTTAGCTCGTGTCTAGAACCCAAAGTGCCCTTAGGTCCAGAACTTAGAATCTCTTCTGAGTCTAGAACTTAGCTCGGGTCCAGAACCCAAATTAGCCTTAGGTCCAGAACCTAGAATCTCTTCTGAGTCCAGAACTTAGCACGGGTCTAGAACCCAAATTACCCTTAGGCCCAGAACCTAGAATCTTTTCAAGTCCAAAACTTAGCTCGGGTTAAGAACCCAAATTTTCCTTAGATCCAGAACCTAGAATCTTTTCTAAGTCTAGAACTCAGCTCAGGTCCAGAACCCAAATTTTGCAGTAGGTTTAGAACCTAGAATCTTTTCTAAGTCCGGAACTTAGCTCGGGTCCAGAACCCAAATTTTCCAGTAGGTCTAGAACCTAGAATCTTTTCTAAGTCCAGAACTTAGCTCGGGTCCAGAACCCAAATTTTTCTTAGGTCCAGAACCTAGAATCTCTTCTAAGTCCAGAACTTAGCTCGGGTCCAGAACAAAAATTACCCTTAGGTCCAGAACCTATAATCTTTTCTAAGTCCAGAACTTAGCTCGGGTTAAAAATCCAAATTTTCCTTAGGTCCAGAACCAAGAATCTCTTCTATGTCAAGAACTTAGCTTGGGTCCAGAACCCAAATTACCCTTAGGTCCAAAACCTAGAATCTCTTCTAAGTCAGAACTTAAATCGGGTCCAGAACCCAAATTACCCATTGGTCCTTAACCTAGAATCTCTTCTAAGTCTAGAACTTAGCTAGGGTCCAGAACCCAAATTACCCTTAAGTCCAGAACCTAGAATCTCTTCTAAGTACAGAACCCAAATTACCCTTAGGTCCAGAACCTAGAATCTCTTCTAAGTCTAGAACTTAGCTCTAGTCCAGAACTCAAATTATCCTTAGGTCTAGAACCTAAAATTATCCTTAAGTCCAGAATTCAAATTGGGTTCAAAGCCCAAAACCTCAACCATCTCAAAAATTAAGTCTTATTGCTTTTCACTCACTTTTACTAAAGTCTCAAATCATTCAAGCAGGGGGCAAACTGTAAACCCTTAATTTTTGACCCAGTCCGATCCAATATATTTTAATTAGTCCAAAATAATTTTTGTGTTGTCCAATATATTTAAATTAGTCCAAAATAATCCTTATATTATCTTAATTAAATAATATTTTCTTTAGTATTTAATTTTTATAATTAATAAAAAATAAAAAATAATAGTAATAAACAAATAAATAAAAATAAAAATCGGCGACGAAAAATTTCATCTCCGAAAAGGGGTCAGAAGAAATGGCCTTGGACCATTTCGCCCGCAGTTTATTTATGCGGGCAAAATGGCCCGCAGGCAATTTCGCCGGCCCCAGCTCGCAGGCTCCTACGGCAACATTTTTACCAGCAAAATTTTTTCGCAGCAGTTTTTTTCGCTAACGAATTTTTTCGATGCAAATGTTTTTGAAACCAAATTCAACTCAGTTTCAGTTTCCTTTTCTTAATTACTGTTAGATCCCGCGAGCAACTAAATTAATCATAAAAATCTTCTATAAATAAGGACTAAAAACAACATAGAAGGGATGGAAATTAGGAGGAAAACATTGAAAGGAAATCGGATTTCAAAAATTCCTTCTGGCAGTGAAATCAATCAGACTTTTTGAGAGAAGAATAAGCAATCAAACAATCAATCCATCAAAGGTAGCCACTTTGCCTTTGTTCTTGTTCATCCAAGAAGTAATTTTTGGTGGAACCAACAAACGAAGGTATGAATTTCTTTATTTATTTTTCTTTACAGTAGCTTCATCACTCAAGATTAAAAATTGTTATTTCTGTAAAATCTTAAAACCATAATCTACTTTCTAACTTCTCAAGACCTTAAATCATTTCATTAATTTACCATGTAATATCCCTAAATGTACCCTAGAAGTTTGGATATAATTGTTGTTTGATTTGAATTTAATGTATATATGTTTTTGCAAAGGAAATGATTGTGTTAATGGAATGTATATGTTGTTTATATGATAATATATATAACATATATGTAAGTCAAAAGAGTGGTCAAGGGAAGAAGATATTTTCATTTGAGATTTGTGAAATGACTTAAAAGGGCAAGTGTGTTAAAGGAAATCAAAACTATTGGTAGAAGGGTGTTTAGGTAATTGCTCTTGATGAAACACTTGGTGGAGATTTAAAGAGGAGTTGACTTTGTTTTCTTCATGTTTTCTTCTTTCTCCATTGTTGTTGGCCGGCTCCTCCATAGACAAAGGAAAGCAAGAGACAAAGAGAAGATCTTGATGTGTTAAGCTCAAATTGAAGGAAGATTTAAGTGATCAAGTGATGATTCAAGAAGTTTTATAACTTTGGTAAGTCCTCTTTTGATATACTTGCTTATTTGAAGTTGTGTTATGAGTTTGATAGATTTTTAAGAGTATGTTGGTTGATTTTGATATGTTTAACGGTGTTTGATTATTTTGATCATGGATTTTAAGGATAAATTGAAGAAAAGAGTAAGTTGATTGGATGAGATGATGTTGAGTTGTGTCTAGGGTTTTGATGATGTTTGTGATTTGTGTTTGATGTGTGTGTTGTGGTTTGTTTTGGTGTTGTTGCAAGTTTAAAATGGATTTTGGGTATGTTTTGTTAAGATTGTTTGAAGTGAATGTTGGTGGAAGAAGTGTTTTGTTGGGTGTTTGGTTGTTTTGGCTGGATTTTGGATTTTTGGCCTGACACACCCGGGAGCACGTCCAGATTCTTAGACGTGTCAATTATGTTGGAGGCAGTAGGTTTAACACGACCAGTAACACGCCCGTGTTATTGAGCGTGTCATAGCTACTGTGAGATTTGAGAATTTACACGGCCAGGAGCACGTTCATGATGTTGGACGTGTTGTTATTTTTGAGAAGCAGAAGGTATTACACGCCCAGTGACACGCCCGTGATTCTGAGCGTGTAAAGGCTACTGTATTATGAAGTTAGGGCACGGTCAGGGACACGCCCGTGTGGGTGAATGTGTCATGTTTAGGGTTTTCCCTAGTTTACTCTTAATTGGATTATCCCTTGTGTATCCCTAAGCAAGTGTATGTTATTATTTTTGGATTAGGTTTTGAAAGAAGGTGATTTGCCTAGTTTGGAAAGTGAAGAATCTTGGAAAAGGAAAGTGTTTAAAGTTGTGTGAATTGTGATTGAGGTAAGTACAAACCTTGCATTGTTGCATATAGTTAATTGATATTGCATTGTTGATGCATATGAGTAATGTTATGTTTGAACATTGTGACTCTTGTGACATGTAATGTGCTATATGTTTATTAATGATGCCATATGTATAATGTGAAGGATATGATGTAAATGATTGTGTATTTGAAAGATGAAATTGCAGAATGTAAATTGAGATAATTGAGGTATGTATACCTATGTGATGATGTTTAATGGATTTGGTTATGTGTACTTAATTAATGAAGTGTTATATTGTGAAATGAAATGGGAAGCCATTGTGATTGGCTATGATGATTCAATTGAAAGAAATAAGGCATGTTTGCCTAGATGATGATGAGAATTGAGAATGGAAATGATAATTGAATAATAAATGAATTGTGTGGCTAATGTGTTATTCCATTTTCAGAGTTTGTTGTTGGTGGCATGCCTAATAATAGTAACAATCTCTTGAAGTTAGGTTGGATTGAATCCTTGAAGCCTAATTGAGATGTTACATCCCTTGAAGCTAGGTTGGATTGGTTCTTGAAGCCAAGTTGGGTTGATACTTAGCATGCTTTGTTCCCCTTGAAGCTTGGTTGAACCTAATCCTTGAAGCCTAGTTGGGTTTATGATATTGATAAATGTGATAACAAAACCAAAGCATTAACTTTGAAAATTGAATGACATATTAGTGTGTTTTGGTCCCATGTTTGTCTTTGTTTAATGTGAGTCATGAATGGTAAAATGATTGACTAATAAGGTATATGGAAGGTTGTTGACATGTGATATGCTTATATGATTATGATTTGTGAAATGCAAAGGTGTGATGTTAGCTTTTCATCTATGTTGTTGTCTTTATTAATAACATGTGTGGCATTGCATTGCATTAAATCATATGATTGAATGCTTTTTATTACTAAGCCGTTGGCTTAGCGCGATAGTGTGGATCGTGCAGGTGACGGAGTTGAAACCGAGAGTTCCTCGAGACCAAGTAAGAGTAGACATTAAAGAATCTAATTTGGGACTTAAAGATCAGAGAAGAGCTGCCAATCATGTATAACTTCTTTATATTTTGTAAAGTATTGTTTATAATGTATTTATATGTATATTTGTAAATATGGATTTAAAGGTTTTCATATATGTAAATATTTTATAAATTCCGCTGCGTATTAAGTAAATATATATATATATCTATTTTGTTTTATATTACAGGTTAATTACTTACTTTCTATAATGTATAAAGAAAAAGGTTATGGTATCTTTTAAAATGATTTGAATGTTTAAGAAAACCGTAGCGTCTCTATGTTCAGTGCATGTATATTACATTGTGGTGTTTGTAGTGTGCATGTGCTGGATGTGGGGGTGTTACAATTGTTTTCGTATCAGAGCCTAGGTTTGAGATTCTCAACCTAGGTAAAATGTAAGAAAAAGAATATTTTCACTTAAAAAGTGAGTTTTGGAATAAAACACATGTTTGGGATTGGCAGTCTCTGATCTTTAATAAGATGCATTCTGCTGTGTTTGCAGATATAGGTTGTGATGGATTCTCACTTACGCCAATCAGTCGAGGGTAGTGCCAAGAGTGTAGCTCCTGATGATGGAGCTAGAGTTGATAGTCCTGGGGAGGCACCTGCTTTAGTGTCGGGGAGACCAGCTGGTGAGGAGGTTCCACCAGTTTGGCTTAGGCATGTGGTAAAGGCTTTGAGGCAAGCACCAGTGCAACCACCGCCACCACCCCCACAACCTTTGGTATCAGTGAGGCATTATGATAAACTAAGGAAGTATGGAGCAGAAGATTTCCTTGGTACTGTTGATCCAGCTGTAGCGGAGCAGTGGCTAGATAAAGTTCAGAGAATATTTGTTCAATTACAAGCCACTTCATAGGAAAAATTTGATTATGCAAGATCATTGCTGCAGAAGGACGCTTATGATTGGTGGAAGACAGTGCCCCATGCTATGGATGATCAACCAACCTTTTCCTATGCTGATTTTCTGAGGGAGTTTGAATTGAAGTATACTCCAAGGGAGTATAAAGACATGAAGAAGATGGAGTTTTTGAGCTTGAAGCAAGATAACCGGACAGTAACTGAATATGAGGTTGACTTTATTCGGTTGAGCCAGTATGCTGGGGGTATTATATCTGATGAGATAGATAGATTCAGGAGATTTGAGGAGGGGTTGAGGCCCTCTATCATGTGTATTGTGGCTGGATCGAGATATCATGATTTTTCCCAGCTTGTGACAGCAGCTCGGAGTGTGGAGAGGGCTCAAGTTATTGCAGCTGCTTCAGAGGAAGAGATCAGGGTTAGAAGGCCCCAGTTTGAGGCAGGGTCTTCATCTGCTAAGAGGGGTAAAGGAAGTTTTGTTCCTCGGGTTAGTAGGAGTCAGAGGCCAGCTGGTAGGTCAGTACAGTTTCAGAGACAGAGATTTAGACCTACAGTTTCAGTGGCGAGTGCTCCGACCCCAATGATTCAGAGATCCACCCTACCCATCTGCATTCATTGTGGTAGGCCATATGGTGGTCCTTGTTGGAAGACTGGTGTTGCAGGGGTGTGCTTCAGATGTGGATCACCTGATCATTTTGTTAGAGATTGTCTTGAGAGGCAGGAGCAGATGTCAGTTGATTCTGCAGCTTCTCGACCTAGAGTGAGGGGAGGTCGAGGAGGCAGAGGTTTCAGTAGAGGAGGCAGATCTGGGTTCAGTTCTAGAGGAGGTTCTACATCCAGGGAGAGTAGACTAGAGGAGGTTGGATCTTCCCAGAGGATATATGTTATGCAGAGGCAGCCAGATGCTTTGGCAGTCATAGCTGGTACTTTTTCTTTATTTGGTATTTTAGTACTTGCTTTGATTGATCCTGGATCCACACATTCATATATTAGTGCATCTGTTTTGCCTGTGTCTGATGTGCATGCTGAATCCCTAGGATTTGATGTATTGGTGATAAATCCTCTAGGGCATAGTGTGATTGTTAGTAAGGTGCACCGAAATAGTGCAGTAGTGGTGCAAGGTGAGGAGTTCCTTGGAGATTTAATTGAAATGCCTTTTAAGGAATATGATGTGATCCTAGGCATGGACTGGCTATCTAGACATGGAGCTGTGGTAGACTGTAAAAAGAAATTTGTTACTTTGAGAATTGGTGATGGTAGAGAGGTGATAGTATCTAGTGAGCAAGGACAGCTAGCATCTTTGTTTGTTTCAGCTGTTGCAGCTAGGAAGTTGATTAGAAAAGGGTGTGATGCTTATCTTGCTCATGCGGTGGATAATAGAGTAAGGGGTTCTCAAATTGATAATATACCCACAGTTGCAGAGTTCCCAGATGTGTTTCCAGAGGAGTTGCCAGGGCTGCCTTCTAAGAGAGAGGTGGAGTTTGGTATTGAATTATTGCCTGGTACCACTCCTATCTCTATTACTCCTTATAGAATGGCGCCAGCAGAACTGAGAAAATTGAAGGTGCAATTACAGGAGTTGTTGGATAAAGGATTTATTCGTCCTAGTGTTTCACCGTGGGGAGCTCCTGTATTGTTTGTAAAGAAGAAGGATGGTACTATGATATTGTGTATCGATTATAGGAAATTGAACAAGGTGACTATTAAAAATAAATATCCTTTGCCTAGTATTGATGATCTTTTTGATCAATTAAAGGGAGCGTCAGTGTTCTCTAAGATTGATTTGAGATCTGGGTACCATCAGCTGAGGGTCAAAGCTGAAGATGTTCCTAAGACAACCTTTCATACCAGGTATGGGCATTATGAGTTTCTAGTTATGCCTTTTGGTCTGACGAATGCACCTGCAGCTTTTATGGATTTGATGAATAGGGTATTTAGGCCCTATCTGGATCAGTTTGTGGTAGTTTTATGGATGACATTCTGGTGTATTCGCATAATAAGGAGGAACATGACAAGCATCTGCGGATTGTATTGCAAATTTTGAGAGAGAAGCAATTATTTGCTAAACTGTCGAAGTGTGAGTTTTGGCATGACCAAGTAACTTTTCTAGGTCATATAGTTTCAGCAGAGGGTATTAGAGTTGATCCGAGTAAAGTTGAAGCTATTCTGAATTGGAGTCCACCAAAGTCTGTGACTGAAATTAGAAGTTTTCTGGGTTTGGCAGGCTATTACCGATGGTTTGTGAAAGGATTTTATTTGATAGCTACTCCACTCACCAGATTACTTCGAAAGGGAGTTAGATTTGTGTGGACGGATCAGTGTCAGGCTAGCTTTGAACAGTTGAGAGAAATGTTGACTCAAGCGCCTGTTCTTACTTTACCTGTAGAAGGCAAACCATATGTGATTTACAGTGATGCTTCACATAGTGGTTTGGGTTGTGTTCTGATGCAAGAAGGTAAAGTTATAGCTTATGCCTCTCGACAGTTGAAACCGCATGAGCTCAATTATCCGACCCATGATTTGGAGCTAGCAGCCATTGTGTTTGCATTGATGATTTGGCGACACTATTTGTTTGGGGAGAAATGTTTTATTTATACAGACCATAAAAGTTTAAAATATTTGGGTGTCCAAAAAGAGCTCAATCTTCGACAAAGGAGGTGGTTGGAGTTTATTAAAGACTATGACTGTTTGATTGATTATCATCCAGGTAAAGCAAATGTTGTTGCTGATGCCTTGAGTCGGAAGTCTTTAGCAGGTTTGACTATTTATTTGCTCTCGTTGCTTGTTGAGTTGAGAGCATTGCATGCCAGTTTTGTATCTTGTGATGATGGTGCATTGTTGGCACAATTGCAATTGAAGCCCGTATTGTTGAATCAGATTAAAGAGGCTCAGTTGACTGATAAGAAGATTCAAAAGATTGTTTCAGATTGTCAGAATGGAAGGAGTCGGGATTTTATTGTGAGAGGTGATGGGAGTCTCTGGTTTAAGAACAGATTGAGTGTACCCGATGATGCTAATTTGAAAAGGATCATTTTAGAAGAGGCACATCAGTCAGTATTTGCTATGCATCCGGGCAATACAAAGATGTATCATGATTTGAGACAGCATTACTGGTGGTCTGGTATGAAGAGAGACATAGCTGAGTTTGTATCAAAATGTCTCACATGTCAGAAGGTAAAAGCAGAGCATCAAGTTCCAACTGGGTTGCTTCAACCGTTATCAGTGCCTGAATGGAAGTGGGAAAGAGTGATAATGGATTTTGTGTCTGGTTTGCCATTGACACAAAGGAAACATGATGCTATTTGGGTGATTGTTGATAGGTTGACTAAGACAGCTCATTTCCTTCTGGTTCGAATGGATTACTCTTTGGAGAGGTTAGTTGAGTTGTATATCCATGAGATTGTGAAGTTGCATGGTGTCCCAATTTCTATAGTGTATGATCGAGATCCCCGGTTTACTTCAAGATTTTGGAAGAGTTTACATGGTACTTTGGGTTCTCGATTACACTTCAGCACTACTTTTCATCCACAGATGGATGGACAGTCAGAGAGAGTGATACAA
Organism: Garcia nutans; assembly: GCA_947685225.1. Taxonomy (NCBI): domain Eukaryota; kingdom Viridiplantae; phylum Streptophyta; class Magnoliopsida; order Malpighiales; family Euphorbiaceae; genus Garcia; species Garcia nutans. The sequence goes on along the minus strand of CANTUV010000033.1, from coordinate 17,188,689 downwards.
ATTATCGAGGAAATGTTGAGAAGCTGTATCATTGATTTCTCTGGAAGTTGGGATAGATTCTTACCACTTGTGGAATTTGCTTACAATAACAGTCATCAATCTAGCATTGGTATGGCACCATTCGAAGCATTGTATGGTAGATGGTGTAGGACACCTCTATGTTGGAGTGAACTTGGAGATGGTAAGTTAATTGGGCCTAATTTGATTAAAGAAACTGAAGAGAAAGTGAAAGTGATTCGAGGCAGGTTGAAAGCAGCTTCAGACCGACAGAAGTCTTATGCAGACTTGAAATGGAGAGACATTGAGTTTGAGGTGGGAGATAAAGTATTTTTGAAAGTATCTCCTTGGAAGAAGATTTTAAGGTTTGGTCGAAAAGGGAAATTGAGTCCTCGTTTCATTGGACCGTATGAAGTTTTGGAAAGAGTTGTGCCAGTTGCTTATCGGCTTGCTTTGCCACCTGAGTTGGATCGTATCCATAATGTATTTCATGTTTCTATGTTGAGGAGGTATAGATCGGATCCATCTCATGTGTTGCCGATTGAATCTATCGAAGTGAGTCCAGATCTGACATTTGAAGAGGAACCAGTTGCTATCTTGGCATGTGAAGTGAAAGAGTTAAGGAATAAGAAAGTGCCACTTGTGAAGATTTTGTGGAAGAACCATGCGAAGGAAGAGGCAACTTGGGAAAGTGAACAAACCATGCGAGATCAGTATCCCCAACTATTTCAGCCTTGATGATAGGTAATTTCGAGGACGAAATTTCTTTTTAGAGGGGGAGAATTGTAATATCCCTAAATGTACAATAGAAGTATGGATATAATTGTTGTTTGATTTGAATTTAATGTATATATGTTTTTGCAAAGGAAATGATTGTGTTAATGGAATGTATATGTTGTTTATATGATAATATATATATAACATATATGTAAGTCAAAAGAGTGGTCAAGGGAAGGAGATATTTTCATTTGAGATTTGTGAAATGACTTAAAAGGGCAAGTGTGTTAAAGGAAATCAAAACTATTGGTAGAAGGTTGTTTAGGTAATTGCTCTTGATGAAACACTTGGTGGAGATTTAAAGAGGAGTTGACTTTGTTTTCTTCATGTTTTCTTCTTTCTCCATTGTTGTTGGCCGGCTCCTCCATAGACAAAGGAAAGCAAGAGACAAAGAGAAGATCTTGATGTGTTAAGCTCAAATTGAAGGAAGATTTAAGTGATCAAGTGATGATTCAAGAAGTTTTATAACTTTGGTAAGTCCTCTTTTGATATACTTGCTTATTTGAAGTTGTGTTATGAGTTTGATAGATTTTTAAGAGTGTGTTGGTTGATTTTGATATGTTTAAGGGTGTTTGATTATTTTGATCATGGATTTTAAGGATAAATTGAAGAAAAGAGTAAGTTGATTGGATGAGATGATGTTGAGTTGTGTCTAGGGTTTTGATGATGTTTGTGATTTGTGTTTGATGTGTGTGTTGTGGTTTGTTTTGGTGTTGTTGCAAGTTTAATATGGTTTTTGGGTATGTTTTGTTAAGATTGTTTGAAGTGAATGTTGGTGGAAGAAGTGTTTTGTTGGGTGTTTGGTTGTTTTGGCCGGATTTTGGATTTTTGGCCTGACACGCCCGGGAGCACGTCCAGATTCTTAGACGTGTCAATTATGTTGGAGGCAGTAGGTTTAACACGACCAGTAACACGCCCGTGTTATTGAGCGTGTCATAGCTACTGTGAGATTTGAGAATTTACACGGCCAGGAGCACGTTCATGATGTTGGACGTGTTGTTATTTTTGAGAAGCAGAAGGTATTACACGCCCAGTGACACGCCCGTGATTCTGAGCGTGTAAAGGCTACTGTGTTATGAAGTTAGGGCACGGTCAGGGACACGCCCGTGTGGGTGAACGTGTCATGTTTAGGGTTTTCCCTAGTTTACTCTTAATTGGATTATCCCTTGTGTATCCCTAAGCAAGTGTATGTTATTATTTTGGATTAGGTTTTGAAAGAAGGTGATTTGCCTAGTTTGGAAAGTGAAGAATCTTGGAAAAGGAAAGTGTTTAAAGTTGTGTGAATTGTGATTGAGGTAAGTACAAACCTTGCATTGTTGCATATAGTTAATTGATATTGCATTGTTGATGCATATGAGTAATGTTATGTTTGAACATTGTGACTCTTGTGACATGTAATGTGCTATATGTTTATTAATGATGCCATATGTATAATGTGAAGGATATGATGTAAATGATTGTGTATTTGAAAGATGAAATTGTAGAATGTAAATTGAGATAATTGAGGTATGTATGCCTATGTGATGATGTTTAATGGATTTGGTTATGTGTACTTAATTAATGAAGTGTTATATTGTGAAATGAAATGGGAAGCCATTGTGATTGGCTATGATGATTCAATTGAAAGAAATAAGGCATGTTTGCCTAGATGATGATGAGAATTGAGAATGGAAATGATAATTGAATAATAAATGAATTGTGTGGCTAATGTGTTATTCCATTTTCAGAGTTTGATGTTGGTGGCATGCCTAATAATAGTAACAATCTCTTGAAGTTAGGTTGGATTGAATCCTTGAAGCCTAATTGAGATGTTACATCCCTTGAAGCTAGGTTGGATTGGTTCTTGAAGCCAAGTTGGGTTGATACTTAGCATGCTTTGTTCCCCTTGAAGCTTGGTTGAACCTAATCCTTGAAGCCTAGTTGGGTTTATGATATTGATAAATGTGATAACAAAACCAAAGCATTAACTTTGAAAATTGAATGACATATTAGTGTGTTTTGGGCCCATGTTTGTCTTTGTTTAATGTGAGTCATGAATGGTAAAATGATTGACTAATAACGTATATGGAAGGGTGTTGACATGTGATATGCTTGTATGATTATGATTTGTGAAATGCAAAGGTGTGATGTTAGCTTTTCATCTATGTTGTTGTCTTTATTAATAACATGTATGGCATTGCATTGCATTAAAGCATATGATTGAATGCTTTGTATTACTAAGTCGTTGGCTTAGCGCAATAGTGTGGATCACGCAGGTGACAGAGTTGAAACCGAGAGTTCCTCGAGACCAAGTGAGAGTAGACATTAAAGAATCTAATTTGGGACTTAAAGATTAGAGAAGAGCTGCCAATCATGTATAACTTCTTTATATTTTGTAAAGTATTGTTTATAATGTATTTATATGTATATTTGTAAATATAGATTTAAAGGTTTTCATATATGTAAATATTTTATAAATTTCGCTGCGTATTAAGTAAATATATATATCTATTTTGTTTTATATTACAGGTTAATTACTTACTTTCTATAATGTATAAAGAAAAAGGTTATGGTATCTTTTAAAATGATTTGGATGTTTAAGAAAACCGTAGCGTCTCTATGTTCAGTGCATGTATATTACATTGTGGCGTTTGTAGTGTGCATGTGCTGGATGTGGGGGTGTTACATACCAAAACCCTAATATGCTTTCCAATTTTCCAAAACCTTAAATTGAATTGTTTTCTTTCCAAAAACACTAAAAAATATCTTTTTTGTTTCTATAAACTTTAAATCGTTTTGTTTATTTTCATAAAACTTCATAAAACTATAAATTGTTTTTCAAAATTCCAAAATCAAATTCATTCTCCGAAACACTAAAAACCCTAATTCAACTTTCAAAACCAAGATAGTAACCCCAGTAACCCCAAACTAAACTAGCTAACCTAAACCCTAAAGTTTTCTTAAACCCTAACTCCCTTAAAACCTTAAACCCTAATTTTTCTAAACCCTAATTCTTTAAACCTTAAAACCTTATAAACCTAAATATTAAAATTCAAACACAATAAGCTAATAATCATAAATATAATGTTTTAAAATGTCCAAACCCTAATTTCATGATTTTACCACTCAAACACTAATTTGGTTAATCAAAGAACTTTATCAACCTCTTAAATTATAAAACTTTAATCCATTTCAATTCCTTTAAAACTCACAGTAGCTTAAACCCATAAATTCCAAAACCCTAAACACATTAAATAAAGAATCTTAAATAGAAACAGTAGCCCTAATTTGAATCTTTACTTGCTTTATTTAATTTTAGATTTGATTATGTAGTTTATTATATGCTTTGATTTATTTAAGTTCAATGCTTGATTTATTTAGTTTATCATGGATGGATGTTTACATTCTATTGATGTTTAATATCTTTGATGAATGATTTACTTATGATGAATGGTTATTTTTATCGATTTATTTAGATTTTCAAATGTTGTAAGAGGTATGTTTCCATTTGGTGCGTACCTCATTAGTTAAATATCATGTAATTTAAATTGTTTTTCTGTTTTAGAACCAATGTAAAGGACATGTTTCTACCTTTCGGTGGGTGTCCTATTTAGGCATGGATTATGTAAGGGCATGTTTCCATCTTCGGATGGGTGTCCGTTTATTTGTTTTGCTTGGACATTATTTTGATTTTCAATATATCGATACTTTATTTTAATTATTGTGTGTAATATGGATAATATTATTATATTTAAGAATTTTATAATATTAAAACCTATAAAGGAGGCCGGTTCCAATGAACAGGTTGTTGTGGTGGTGATGGGCCATTTCTCACCTTCCCCACACGTACCCAACTTTTCGAGCCCATTAGGGGGCTGGGGATTCCTTAGGAATCGAGTCATCCACCCCTTTCTTTTTCCCGGCCCGTCCGGGTGGCAACTCCATTTTCTTCGGACTTAGGTCCGTGTTCTCTAAGGCCCCGAGCCTAAATAGTGCTGAAGTAGCAAGAACCATTCCACCGGGAGTGGGGGCGAAAATTCCCGCTCACGGTACAAAACTCACCACTGGGTCCAAGTACCCAAATAAAATTTAGTCTCCGGTCCAAGTACCCAAACTCAATTCAGTCTCGAGTCTAAGTACCTAGTTTTGGGTCCAAGTACCCAACTCAATTTAGTCTCAGGTCAAAGTACCCAAATAAAATTTAGCCTCGAGTCCAAGTACCTAATCTCGGGTCCAAGAACCCAATCTCGGGTCCAAGTACCCAAATCAAATTTAATCTCAGGTCTAAGTACCCAAATCTAACTCAACCTCGGGTCTATGTACCTAAACCCAATTCAGTCTCGAGTCCAAGTACCCAGTCTCCAGTCCAAGTACCTAATCTTAAGTTCAAGTACCCAAATCCAAGTCAGTCACGGGTCCAAGTACCCAATCTCGAGTCCGAATACCCAAATCCAATTCAGTCTCAGGTTAAAGTACCAAAATCCAATCCAATTTTTGGTCCAAGTACCCAATCTTGGGTCCAAATACCCAAACACAATCCAGTCTTGGGTCCAAGTACCACTCTCGGGTCCAAGTACCCAAATCAAATTCAGTCTTGGGTCCAAGTACCCAGTCTCAGATCCAAGAACCCAAATCAAATTCAGTCTCGGGTCCATGTACCCAGTCTCAGGTCCAAGAACCCAATAATGAGTCCAAGTACCCAATTCAGTCATAGGTCCAAGTACCCAATTAAGTCTTGAGTTCAAGTACCCAATCATGGGTCCAAGTACCTAATCCAGGTTTGGGTCCAAGTACCCAAATCAGATTCAATCTTGGGTCCAAGTACCTAGTCTTAGGTCTAAGCACCTAAATCCTTTTTGGGTCCAAACCCAAGCCAACTCCAACCTCAGATCGAGAACCCATCCTCATCCAAAATCTACTTATGTTGCTTTTCACTCTCTGCAACCAAGTCTCAGATCGTTCAAGCAGGGGGGCAAACTGTAGACCCTTAAATTTGGACCGGTTTAAATTTAAAAGGTTTATGTAGGTCCATTATGAATTTAGATTTCTTAAACCTAATTTTAAAATTAAAATGGAAGTTATATCAAAATTACAAAAACATTGGCTGAAAATTTAATTATTTTGGACCGATTTATGTTGAAGTTAATGGTTTTAGTCGAGATGGTTTGATATGGGTACTGCCATATCGATTTGGGAGGGCCAAATCGATATCGGTACTACCCATATTGATTTGAGCTTGCCAAAATGATATGGGCAAGTGCCTCATATCGATTTTGGCAAGCCAAATCGATATGAGGCAATTTCATATCGATTTGGCTAGCCCAAATCGATATGAGGCAGATTCCATATCGATTTGGACAGCCCAAATCAATAAGAGTTGCACTCCATGTCGATTTCGGCCTTTAATTCTAGTCCTAAATGTAATTGTACTGGCCATTAGACTTCCTAATTACCTTATGATAGTCGGATTAGGTTTAGGTTAAAGTGTGGATTTTTATATAAATACATGATTAACATGAATAAAAAAGGGGAGGCAAACTAAGAGGAAGAGATCGAGAGGCAACTTGAATTATTTGGAAAGAGCAACAGGAGACAGAGAGAAAACATCAATAAGTGACAATCTAATTTACAAAATCAAGGTAATAAAAGCAGTGTTGTCTTTATCTAGCTCAACCCAAAAATAAACTTTGATTCAGGAAGTAGCACATATCCAAAAAAGCTTGATTCAAACACTTTAAATTTGATGGAGCCTTCAAACGTAGGTAAGTTCTCTAAATTCAGTTTATTGAATAAATAACCATCTTCACCTTTCAAATTTTCATTACACTGTTTGTATAATCAATTTCTCATTTTTTTTTAAATTCAAACAGTAGCTAAGGTTTTACATAAAGTAAATATGATCATTCAAATATTAGTCTAATTTCTCAAACCCCAATTAGTTTCACAACTTAATAAAACCCTAATTATTTTCCTTAAAATAAAAACCCCAAAATTGTTTTCAAATTCTAAAACCCTAACTATCCAAAACCCTAGCTTCCTAAAACCCTAATTCCAAAACATCAATTCTAGAAGCCATAAACTTGAGTTTACAAATAGTTTAATTATTAAAATTGATCCAATAGCCAAATTTCTAAACCCTAACTCTAGTAAACTCTAAGACCCAAACCCTAATTTGCCTTGTATTTCCTAAAACCCCAAAATAGCTTTTCAAGTATCAAAACCCTAAATTAATTTTTAAAATTCTAAAATTAAAAATTGCTTTCTTGAATCCTAATTTGTTTTCCAAATATCTAGTTACCCTAAAAATTAACTTTCAAACCTTAGATCCCAAATTCTTAAGCTCTTCTTCTAGAACCATAAATTATTCTTCAAACAAACCCTAAAGTGCTTTATTTTTCAAAAAACCCTAAATTATTTTTCCCAAATCCTAAATTCTTTAAAACCCTAATTCTAAATGTCAAAACCTTAATTCCTCAAAGCCAAAATTCAGAAATCATAATTTATTAAATCAACACCCAGTACTCCCGGTAGCCTAAAGCCATAACCAAAACCCTATTTCCTCAAACCTTAAATCCTAGAACCCTAATTTCTTAAATCCTAAATCTTAAATCTTAACCTTGCTTATTTAATGGGTTGAATTCTAATTTTATTTATCTATTTGATTATGTGATTTGATATATGTTAAGGATGAATGGTTTATTTTATTTTATGAATGGTTTGCTTTTATTTATAATTGGATGATTGAATATTCTTTTATTTGTCTTAGTTTTAAAATTGTAAGAGGTATGTTTCCACTTTGTGGGTACCTCATTAGTTAACTTTTATTTTATTTTAAAGTTTTTTGGACCAATGTAAAGGACCCATTTCCACCTTTCTGTGGGTGTCCTATTTAGCTTTAGATATGGATGATGTAAGGACATGTTTACATCCTCGGATGGGTGTCCATTTATTTATTTTGTTTGAACATTGCTTTAATTTTAATATAATGATGTTTTTTTTAATTGGTGCATGTAGTATGGATAATATTATTATATTTAAGAATTTTATAATATTAAGACCTGAAAAAGAGGCTGGTTCTAATGCACTAGGCATTGTGGGGGTGCTGGGCTGTTTCTGATCTTCCCCACATGTAGCCAACTTTTTGAACCCATTATGAGGTTAGGGATTCCTTAAGAATCGAGTCATCCACCCTTTTCTTTTTTCCTAGCCCATCTGGGTGGCGACTCCATTTTCTTCTCTAAGGCCATGAGCATAAATAGTACTGTAAGTCGTAAGAACCATTCCACCGGAATTGGGAGCAAAAATCCCCACTCACACAACTCTCTCAACTCAACAAGCAATGAGAGCCAATATGTAGTCAGACCTGCTAAATACTATCCACTTAAGGCATCGGCAATAACATTTTCCTTGCTAGGATGATAATCAATCAAACAGCCATAGTCTTTAATCAACTCTAACCACCATCTCTGCCCAAGATTTAGCACTCTCTAAACACCCAGGTACTTCAAACTCTCGTGATTATCATAAATAAAACATTTCTCCCTATACAAGTAATGCTGCCAAATCATCAAGGCAAAAACTATGGCTGCCAGCCCCAGATCATGAGTAGGGTAATTCAACTCATATGGCTTCAACTATTGCGAGGCATAAGCAATGACTCTACCCTTCTACATCAGAACACAATATAAACCACTATGTGAAGCATCACTGTGTGTCACATAGGATTTACCTTCCATAGGCATTGCAAGGACAGGAGCCTAAGTCAATATCTCTCTCAACTGCTCAAAACTCACCTGATACCAATCTGTCCACACAAATCTAACTCCCTTCCGAAGTAATATGATGAGTGGTGTAGCTATCATAGAAAAATCCTTCACAAACCAACGATAATAACCTGCCAATCCAGAAAACTTTGAACCTCTGTCACAATCTTTGATGGACTCTAATTCAAGATGGTATCGACTTTACTCAGATCAACTCTAATACCCTCTGCTGAAACCACATAACCGAGAAAAGTCACCTGATTGAGCCAGAACTACACTTAGACAGCTTAACATACAACTGCTTCTCTCTCAAAGTTTGCTATATAATCCGCAAATGCCTATCATGATCATCCTAATTACGTGAAAACACTAGAATATCATGTATGAAGACCACCATAAACTGATCTAAGTATGGTCTAAACATCATGTTTATCAAATCCATAAATACTGCTGGTGCATTCATCAATCCAAAGGGCATCACCAAAAACTCATAATGCCCATATCTCGTACAGAAAGTTGTCTTGGGTACATCTACATCTCTCACTCTTAACTGATGTTACCCTAAACTCAGTTCAATAGTAGAGAATATTGCTGCTCCTTTCAACTAATCAAAGAGGTCATCTATCTGAGGCAATGGATAATTTTTCTTGACGGCCACCTTATTCAACTGTCTATAATCAATACACAATCTCAAGGTGCCATCCTTTTTCTTCACAAACAAAACAGGTGCTCCCCATGGGGAGACACTACGGCGGATGAACTTTTATCTAGCAACTCCTGCAACTGCACCTTCAACTCCCTCAACTCTGTAGGTTCCATCTAGTAAGAGGTAATAGAGATGGGAGTGGTACCAGGCATTATATCGATACCAAACTCAAATTCTCTCTCAGGAGGTACCCCTAGAAACTCATCAGGGAAAACATCTAGAGACTCGACAACTGTGGGTATACTATTAAGCTGCGACCCCACTACTCTGGTATCTACAACATGAGCAAGATTAGCCTCACATCCCTTTCGAATCATCCTCCTAGCTGAAATGATTGAAATAAACATGGATGAAAGATGCCTCTACTCACTAGTTACTATCACATCTATATCATCACGTGTTCTCAGAGTAACACATTTTTACTGACAGTCTACCACAGCCCCATGCCTAGATAATCAATCCATGCCTAGAATCAAATAATACTCCCTAAAAGGCATCTCAATTAGATCACCAAGAAACTCCTCATCCTGAACAACAATTGGGCTATATCGGTGCACCCTACTAACCACAACACTGTGCCTTAAAGGATTTGTCACCAACACATTAAATCCTAAGGACTCAGAATGCAAATCACTCACAGGTAAGATGGATGCACTAATGTATGAATGAATCGACCTAAGATCTATTAATGTAAGAACTGAAGTACCGAATAAAGTAAATATACTAGCAATAATAGTTGAAGCATCTGGCTACCTCTGCATCACATAGACCCGCTGTGATGGCCATGCCTCATATGATCTACCCCGGGTTGTAGAACCTCCTCTATGACTATTCCCAGATCGACCACCTCTACTAAAACCTCTACCACCACAACCCCCTCTAGCACTGGGTCGAGAAGTTGCAATATCTATTTATCTATCCTCAGGTGGCTCTAGACAATCTCTGATAAAATTGTCTGTCTATCTCCAATAGACACCTCTGTGTGCTCTATCACAAGGAACACAAGTAGATGGAATATGCCTCTGAGCCACTGGGGTCAGAGCACTAGCCACTGAAACTGTAGGTCTCTGCCTCTGTCTCTATTGTTGTACTGACCTACCATATTTCCCTTGACTCCTACTGAACCTTTGAGGATATCCCCACTCTACCACTCTTCACTAATGAAGACCCTGCCTCACCCTGAGGTCTCTTAATTCTGCGGCTCTGGCAGCTGTTGTAAGACCCCATGCTCAATATACACTCCTGGCAGCTGTAATTAACTGAGAAAAGTCATGATACTGAGAGCCTTCTATAATACACATAATAGAGGGTCCCAGCCTGTAGACCCTTAATTTTTGACCCAGTCCGGTCCAATATGTTTTATTTAGTCCTAAATAATTTTTGTTGTCTAATTGGTCCAAAATAATTTTTGTTAAATAATTTTTGCTTTAGTATCTAATTTTTATTAATAAAAAATAAAAATAAACAAATAAAAATAAAAATTGGAGTCGAAAAAATCGGCGATGAAAAAATCGTCACGCGGGCTCGTGGGCATTATGCCCGCAGAAGTTGCCTGAGGGCGAAATGGCCAGGATTTTCCTGCAAGCGAAATAGCACACGCCATTTTGCCCGCTCCTCGCCCAACTGCGGCAGATTTTTTTCGACAGCCCAATTTTTCCTGCGGCAATTTTTTTCGGCAGGGCAATTTTTCCGCCGCAAATTTTTCGAAACCTAATTCAATTAGGTTTCAGTTTCCTTTTCTTATCAATATTATTTGCCGTGATTAATTAGGAATAAACCATATGAAACCTCTATAAATGAGGACCAAAGGCAATCAAATTAGGGGAGGCCGAAAATAATAAAAAAATGGATAGTAGCTTGAAAAAGTGGATCCAAATCCGTGAAGGAAATCAGCTTGAATCAAGCTGGTTTTTTAAGGGAGCAGAAAAATGATTTAACCAATTCAAAGGCAAAAAGACTTGTCTTTGACTTTGTTCATCCAAGAAGCAATTTTGGTGTAACTAACAAAATAAGGTTTGAATTCTTAATTCCTTTTATTTTTTATTTTCACAGTAGCTTAATCATCCTTTGGTTTCTTTTAGATTAAAAACTTTATAACCTCAATTCACCTTTTGTAAGGTTTGAAAATCTTAAATCGTGGCTTTATTTTCTAAAAGTTTAAAGTTATTAGATTTATTTCTTCAAAACTCCAAAACCAAAATTTGTTTTCCAAATTTTCAAAACTCAAAATTGTGTTCTGTTACATTCCCAAAAGCTTTAAAAATATCTTTTTTTGCTTCATAAACTTTAAATCATTGGTTTATTTTCATAAAATTCCATAAAATCTTCAATTGCTTTTTTCCATATCCTAAAAATCATGCATCACCGAAACCCTAAATTCTAAAACACTAAACCAAAAATTCAACTTCTAAACCTAAAATAGTAAACTCTAACTCCTTTAAAACCTTAAACCCTAACTTTTTCTAAACCTTAATCCTTTAAAACATTAAAAAACCATAAAAATATAAATATTTTAAATTTACACAGTAAGCTTGAAATCACCATTTAAAACCATGAATCAAAAGTATTTTAAAGTGTCTAAAACCCTAGTTTCATGATTTCACCATTCAAACCTTAATTTGTTTAATCAAAGAGTCTTACCAACCTTTTAAAACATAAAACCTCAATTTATTTTAATTCCATAAAAAAGCCACAGTAGCCTAATTTTATGAATTCCAAAAATTTTAACACATGAGATAAAGAATCCTAAATGGAAACAGTAGCTATAATTTGGACTTTTATTTACCTTATTCAATTCCATATTTGATCATGCTTTGTTTTATTTCTTATGCTTTAATTTATTTAAATTCAATGCTTGGTTTATTTTATTTATCATGGATGGATGTTTACTTTTTATTGATATTTGGTACATTTGATGAATGATTTATTTATTATGAATGGTTATTTACTTTTATCAATTTATTTAGATTTCCAAATGTTGTACGAGGTATTTTTCCACTTGGTGGGTACCTCATTAGTTAAATATCATGTAATTTAATTTGCTTTTCTATTTTAGAACCAATGTAAAGGGCATGTTTCTACCTTTTGGTGGGTATCCTATTTAGGCATACGATGTAAGGACATGTTTCCATCCTTGGATGGGTGTCCATTTATTTGTTTTGTTTGGACATTGCTTTGATTTTAATAATGATACTTTCTTTTAATTATTCTGTGTAATATGGATAATGTTGTTATATTTAAGAATTTTATAATATTAAGACCTGTAAAGGAGGCCGACTCCAATGAACCAGGCATTGTGGGGGTGCTGGGCCATTTCTCACCTTCCCCACACGTACCCAACTTTCTGAACCTATTAAGGGGTTGGGGATTTCTTAGGAATCGAGTCATCCACCCCTTTCTTTTTTCCAGGCCCATCCGGGTGGCAACTCCATTTTCTCTGAACTTAGGTCCGTGTTCTCTAAGGCCCCGAGCCTAAACAGTCCCACAGTCGCAAGAACCATTCCACTGGGAGTGGGGGCGAAAATCCCCGCTCACAGTGGTGACTCCACTGGGGATAAGAGAAGTTGATTTTGTTGGTCTTTATATTATTCTATTCTTTCTTATAATAATATTATCCATTGCATCATCTTAGATTGTATCGTGTGTGTGAGTTAGGACGCCCGTGTTACCCATGTTATGTTATGTAAGGGATACCATACTTTCACTTAAGGTATGGAGATCGAGCATGGCATAACCACTCACAGCCTCGTACCATTTGGTATATACATGCTATGGGAACCTAAGCCTTTTAACCCAAAGACTAAAGCTCATGTAATTGGCCTAGTTACTTTCCTTAGGTTTTACCCCAAATGCATGTTGTTTGACTATGGTTTATTTATCTTAGCTTAAATCATGGCTTATTTGGTTTGTTCTTTTTTTTAATATGACCTAAGTACATTGTAAGCTCAAAATAAATTTTTCTTTAAAATCCAAAAGACCAAAGCTATTTTCAAAATTTTTCAAGATGGTCTTTGGACGTAAAACTTTTCTAAAAATAAATCAAAATTTCTTTGGCTCATGGCCCAAATACTAAGCCCGAAATCTAATTTTCTAAAATCTTTTTATAATGGGCTTAGAAACAAAATTGTTTTTATCCAACCTCTCCTTACAAAGAGCTTGCAAAAATATTTAGGTCAATTAAGAAATGCCAAAAATCAATTGTGAGCCTAGTTTATACAAAGAACAAATTAACCATGGGCTTGTTTTTGGCATGAACCTTTAGTTACCTTTTTTCAAGTGAGAAATCTATCTACAATAAACCTCTTAATTTTGTTTTAATCCAATATAGCATAAAAGCTACTATAGTTGGTTGAATGGATTAAAACCTAATTAATGGGAATTACTATGAATGGATTTCCATTTTCAAAAATATAACTATTGGTTGAAACGTCTGAGGGAATTATTCGAAAGCAAGATACCCCATGTTGGTATTTTGTTAACCATATACCTAGGAAAAGGGACTCGCCATTCGTGTGTGGATGTTATAAGGTTGGAAGGAACATCCTTATTTGTTGATTGTTTGTGCATACATGCATACATGCATACATTTGCATCTCATATCATTGATCCTTTCTGGCTCATAGCCCTGGATTATGAAAGTTCAAAAGCCTACAACAATTCGACCTACACCAGAGATGAGGTATCTAGCAACAACTCAATCACTTGCTCACCAAAAATAATGGATCCCGAACAAATTCAAAGAATGGTGGATGATGCTCTCAATGCCAAGATGGAAGAAATAAAAGAGGCCATGGCCGAGACCATAAAGAATCAACTAGCTACAATTTTAGGAAACAATGCCGAAGCATCTGCTAGCACCAAGAAAGTCAAGGGGAAGACTAAAGTTGATGAAGTAGCTTTTGATGATGATAAGGTAATTATTGATGATGATGATTGGGCTCAATATTACCAAGATCTTCAAGACAAAAAGGAGCCGAAGGTTGTTGAGAAGGAAACTATTGAAAAGACAGAGACTTCTGATGTTGAAAAGATGATTGCTGATTTAGAAAAGAAATGTGAGAAGAAATTGAAAACCGAAGAGATGTCTGAGATCGACAAATTATTTGAACTAGATGAAGAAGTTCCATACAAATTCAAGATGCCATCCTTTGCTAGATACAATGGTACGGGAAATTCTCATCTCCATGTGAAGCAGTATATCACTGCTATGCAGTTTGCCCGAGCTACTAAGGCTCAAACTCTAAGGTACTTCATGCTCTCATTGGATCCTGTTGTCCAAAATTGGTTCAATACCTTAGATGATGGAACACAAAAGAATTAGGATTTGCTGTACAAGGCCTTTATACAACAATATGGATATAATGTTGAGTTGGAAATTACCTTAATGGAAGTGGAGTCCATTAGGCAAAGGCTGAATGAGAATTTTGTAGATTATGTCAAGAGATGGAGAAACAAGGCTGCTTTACTCAAGAAGAGGCCCGATAAATCTGATCCAATAAGGATGATTGTGAGAGGGGTGTTGCCTAATCTTCGTGAAAAGATGTCTCATACACTCATCCATGACTTCAAAGATCTTCTCCAAGCTGGTTTGCAAATTGAAGAGTGGGAAAGAGAGAAGAATCGCTTTTCCATAAGAAGGAATGAGAAAGGGAACAACTAGCCTAACAATCAAAGCACACAAAAAGAAGTTGATGTTAATGTAACCGGTCAAGGGAATAAAAGACAATTCTTAGAATTGGAGAAACCTCTATCTTGGGATTTTAGCAAGCTGCAAAAGAAAGGATTATTACAACCGTTAGCTCCTCGACCTTTACATAATCCATTGCCACCAAACTTCAATGTCGAGGCCTTCTGTCAATTTCATCAAATGCGAGGACATGAAACAGATAAATGTGCTCGTCTAAGGTATGAGATCCAAGACCTAAATGATAGTGGCAAGCTACCCGAATCGGATAAGCCCAACACCAAAGACAATCCATTACCAAGGTTCAATAGAGTACCTCCACCGGCAACCTTTATGTTGGGAAAAGGATTGAAAGAAGATTTTGTTTTATCCTCTTTTCAAGATGGGGATATTGAAGATGTGAAAGGAAAAGAAGCCTAACTCAATGAACTTTCCTTAGCTTGAATGTTGCTTTTCAATCTTACTTTCTTTAATATTTTGGAACTATTGTGTTTTTCAAATTTAAAGTTGCTTGAATAAATTATTTTCATCAAAATATTGGTTGGTCTTTGTTCATTTTGGTGCTCAACCAATGAGGAATCTAGCTTGATAATTCATGAATTAATATATCTAGGCATCATGACTTGAATGACTTTACTAGGTGAGGGAATTGCCCTATAACATTGAGTTGTGTATGCTTACTTAGAGAGGGCTCCTGCATAATTATCTTTGTCTAGGTTCTAGTCAGTCTTTAAACATGCTTAGACAAACTTTCGAGGTGGAATTGAACTCTACTTATTTAAGGGAGAGATGATCTAGGCATTGTTTGATGAGCCAACAACTAGCATCTACCCAATTAAATATCAATCCCTAGTTGTCCCTTTAAGCCTTCATAAAATTTTAGCTGTCTTTTCATTGGCATACAAACCTCAGTAACCTACCCTGAGCTATTGTGATACTTTTGATAAGTCTTATGATCACTAAGATGAATAGGCAAGAAGATCAAAGAAAATAATTATTAGTTAAGACCATAAGGGTAGTCGATGTTTTCAAGACCATAAGGATAGTGGAATTTTTCAATATATCAAGACAGAGTAACAAATGATTTATCCCTGTTAAAGGAGATTTATGTTAATCCACTCATCCATTATTGGAAGCCCAAGTTGGTACAAACAATACAACTCTGTTTGAGCTAGAACCAAAAAAGGAAAGAAAGAAAGAAAAAGAAAAAAAAAGAAAGAAAAAAAAGAGAAAAAAAGAAAAGAAAAAAGAAAAAAGAAAAGAAAACCCAAAATGGTTCAAAAAGCCAACTGAGTTCTCTTTTACCTAAGACAATAAAAGGCTTCCATTTGGTTTATAAAGACATTTTTACTTGAATTGGTCCAACCCAACCAAAGATACTACAAAATCAGAGGAAAAGGAGAAAGACCATCCAGTTCTTGAAAGTTTTGTACTTGATAGTCCTACAAGAAAGAAGGACAAAATGATAAAAGAAAGGAAAGAGTAAGGAAAGAGAAGGGAAGAGTAAGGAAAATAAGGAAAGAAAAGGGAAAAGAAGAAAAGAAACGAATTTTGGTCTTAAATGTTTTGCAAGGGCAAAGACTGTCCTAATCAAGATCCAGATTAATGCCAAGAAGACAGAAGGAATTTGGAGTCCAACAAGATTGCTCCCAATTGTCTAAAGTTCCGACAAGAAATTTGTAGTGTGAGGGTTTATCCATTGTGTCACACCAGCTCCAATCTCAAAATGGCCTCCACTTTAACCCGTGTCCCTAATAGACCCCGTTTCAAGCCTATCAAAGACCTGTTGATCTCTCTTGGTAGGTAGAGTCTATTAGTGGAGATAGTTTGGATAAGCATGCATATGAGATGGACAATATTTAAACTCAAATGAGACCTTTGACCAAGCAATGTGTATGTGCCTATCTGAAGTGCAACAGTTCTTGCTTAAATAGAAATGATTCCCGAGTTTAGTACGGTAACTAGGGTTGTCATGTTATAGATATATTAATTTAGAAAATCAAGTCCTGAGGTACATTGACATTAATTTGCCAAAGCCAACATTTGATTTCAAAATCAAAATTAAAAAAATGTTTTGTCATACAAAGCCTTCAAGTTAAGGGAAGTATGTTGAACCTCCAAAGGACACATTGGGCAAAGGGAATGATTATTGGCAAGGTCATGAAGAAGCTATCAATCGACATGCTAAAACATAGTTGAAAATGGATGCATCCCTGACTCTGCTGCTTAGGGTCTCCACCACTCATGTTTTCAACATCTTGAAGATAAAAGCCACAAATGCAAAAGCTTTCAATCATTCCAATGCAAGACTTGAACAAGCGTCAAAAGGGAACCAATGAGAACACTTCTGCTGAACAACTCAGTCTATGAGTCAATGGAATGACTGTAAGTATCATTCATGCATATCATGCATAAATGAGCATATCATATCACACTTTCTTGTCTTGTATTGTCTATTCTTTATCAAAGTGAACAGCAAACACTCTGTGAAGTGAAGAATCAAAAGAAGATGTCAAATCGGGGGGCATGGAAAGACCATTGCTTGAGAAAGCTCCAGTAATTTTGCAAAGAGAAGAAATACGTGCTTGTGCGAAGAACTAGACGGTAAAATCATCAATCAAAGCTTACATGGATAAAATCTTTGGTTTGAGCCTACATAGGGGGGGCAAAGTTTCTCCTTTTCAATTTTTTGAGTTTATATACCAAATATTTTTAAACTCACTTACAAATATTTTGCCACATAGGGGGGGCAAGGAGAGGATCTAAGGTCCAATTAAAAATAGCTGAATTTTTGCAAAAAGGGAGAACAAAAGAATGGAACATTAGAGCTATCAAAAGAATGAAGAGGCAAAAGACGAAAGATCAGTTTAGCTAAAAGAGTTGAAGCCAGGGTAAAGACCCAACCTCCAATGGATAAAGATCCATGTTCCAAGGGAGAAGACCCGAAGTCTAAAGGATGAAGATCCATTTGCAAGGGTGAAGACCCGATCTCAAAGGATGAAGATCCACTTTCAAGGGTGAAGACCCAATCTCAAAGGATGAAGATCCACTTTCAAGGGTGAAGACCCAATATCAAAGGATGAAGATCCATTTGCAAGGGTGAAGACCCAATCTTAAAGGATGAAGATCCACTTTCAAGGGTGAAGACCCAATCTCAAAGGATGAAGATCCATTTGCAAGGGTGAAGAACCAATCTCAAAGGATGAAGATCCATTTGCAAGGGTGAAGACCCAATCTTAAAGGATGAAGATCCACTTTCAAGGGTGAAGACCCAATCTCAAAGGATGAAGATCCATTTGCAAGGGTGAAGACCCGATCTCAAAGGATGAAGATCCACTTTCAAGGGTGAAGACCCAATCTCAAAGGATGAAGATCCATTTGCAAGGGTGAATGTAACATCCGTGATTTTGGAGAAATTAAATAAATATTTGGAGATATAAATTGTATATACTCAATATATATATCTATAGTATATATAACATATACATATGGTATATTAATTGTATATGTTGGATTAATACATTTATTCAAGTTAGAAGGATAGGATTGGATGTTGTATTAAGCTTGCTTTGGGTTGCCAGTAGAGGTATGTACAAACTTTGAGTACAATTTTTATATTTGCATGACATTTGGACTTTACACATTTTGGTTGAAAAATGTGTTAAGCTACTTGCTTCATTGATTTAGTATGAATAATGTGCTATGACATTTGTAATGTCATATATGTGTTAAATGCATTCTGAAATATGCATATTATGTGAAAATACCCAAAGTAATTGGGTAATGTGTTGTGAATGCAAAAATGAGATATGTGGAATAATGAAATGAATTGATATTGATAAAAATGAGAAAAAAAATGAGAAAACTGAGAAAGATGTGAAAAATGAGAAAATTGAGAAAAAAAAAAGTGAAAATAAGGCAATGAGCCTAGTTTGATTATGAGAAATAAAATGAAAAATGAATTGTGAAAGTATTTGATAATGAGATAAATGAATTAAGTGTGTGCCTAGTATGTTATTCAATTTTTAGAGTTCTGGGTTTGGCGGCGTGCCTATGAATTACTGGGCAGGTGAAAAGACCGGGTCGTAAGCCGAGCCAGCTGATAAATGATAAATATGATGTTTTTGGGGTGAAAAGACTAGGTCGTAAGCCTAAAAAATCGTAGCAGTCTAGCTGGGTTGAAGACCAAGATACTGGGGCCTAAGGGTCTAGCCGGGTTGAGGTTCAAGAGACTGGGGCTGTTACATTATCCATGGATATATATATACTGCCTACGAGCTAGACACATGGTGTCATTATGGACCAAAGCAGTGACTCTGAAATTTAAATAGTATATTAGATCCTTTTTGGGCCCATGCTTGTCTTTGCTTTAATGTGAATTATGAATTGTGAAATAATTGTGCAATATAATGTTATGAGTTGTGAGCATGAAATATTTGAAAAATATAATAAAGTGAAATGATGTGACCTCTATATGCATTATGCATTGGCATTACTTTACATTTTTATTATTATCAAAGTTTGTACCACTAGGCTTCGGCTTAGCGCGATTGTAATTCGTCGCGCAGGTGTCATGGACGTTTTGTAGAGTCGGAGAGTTTTACTAGACCTAGTAGGGTCTAGGTTTGTATTTATTGAGCTTGAAGAGTTGTTTTGGGTACATCAAGATCAGAGCCAGTTGCCAGCATGTACATTTTTTATATTATGTATATTATGATATGTTTTTGAAGCATATATTGTAAATTGTAAAGAATGATTTGAATAATTTTGTTTAAAATGGGATTTTATATATAATGTTGATATATATATACCTATATATAAGTATTTTGAGAAAATATGGAGAAATTGAGAAGTATTGGTGAATTGATTTTATTTGGAGTGTTTGTTTTATGCAGGTTGTGTTTTGTTGAATTTTGGAAATGTTCAAATTACAAACAAAACTTTGGCAAATTTTTCTCAGAGATTTTCATATAAAATATTTATTTTGGATTCCTATAACAAGCAAAGAATATTTATATACTATTTATTTTATATATTAGTATTTGAAATCTTAAAACAGAAATGTGAAAATTTTTATTAAATCGGTCTATGACATTTTTATACCGTATATGCGTATTTTACATATGCTGAAAATATATATTGTACATATATAGGGTACAAGGGTGTTACATTTATTTTGGTATCAGAGCCTAGGTTTAATGTTCTCGACCTAGGTGGGATGATAGAGAGAGAAAAATGGAATAAAAAAATGAATTTTCAATTGTAATGCATGCATTGGCACTGGCAATTTATCTGATCCCTGATGTGGCAATGTCCATTTGATATAATGGATATGAGTTGAAATGGTGTCTGGGTTGCATAGATCAGAGTGGTGCAGTGGAAACATTATTCTAGAGATTATGGATTAATAATTTTTGGAACTTTTATTTGAAATTTAAAATTTATAGCTGATTCAATTGATGAATAAGTGAAATTAGAAAAACAATCTAGGAAATAATTTAAAATATTAAACTAAAAAGTTTGAGAAATGAGCATGATAGTTACAGAAAATTTTATAGATGTACTGCAAAGTGATATTGTCTGAATTGTTGGACAAATCTAGAAATGTTGGATGAGTTTGAAAATTTAATAGAAAGTTTTTCTATATGTTAGAATCCAAATGTATAAAATTTTATAAATTTTAAAGATGGATCTCTAATTAAGAAAAATAGAAGAACACAGATTGTTGGAGAAATTTCAACAACTCAGAATCTGTAGCAATTGAAAACAAAATAAATCTAGAAACTATGGTAAACCAACCCAGAAAAATATAAAAATTTACACACAATATTATATGTATTCCTATAACATATGGTTAAAATTTCATTAATTTTTATTAAGGTTTCGTACCTGAAAAAAAATTGACAACCGGGTACTGCCAGAGAAATTATTAAAGAGACAGATTCTTTGATTTTGGAACATTTAATTTTTAAATATATTAAATCAACTTGGAAAAATCTAAAACTTTAAATATAAGTTAATATATGTGTCAAGTGCACAGTGTCAAGTGCACATGGATAAAAGTTTACAAGCTTTTATAAAGAATTGGTAAGGAATATAAAAATTAAAAGTGAGATTGACATGAAACTGAAGAAGTCATGCAGTTTTGTATAAGTAAGTAATAAATTAATTTTATGAGACAAATGAATGAAGAAAATCGAAAAAATTTATAGGAATATGGGTATAAGTATAGAAAGAATATGGAGTTTTTAATAATTGTCAACAAAGAGTTCATAATTAAAATCAAAGAGTGAAATCATATATGATAGCGAATTATTTATTATAGAACAACGATGCATAATTTAGGGTTGAGTGTGTAAAATTAAAGTATCTAAATGGATGATGTTAATTAGTGTAAGGAAATGAATTAGTATTGTTTAAAAGTAAATGTTATGATCTTAAGATTGAGAATCTGATATGGGTGAGATTTGGTGAGGTTCATGTTGTTGGTTGCATTATATGAAATTAGAATTTTTGAAATGGGTTTCCATAATTGTGAAAGTGATGTGTTTTGATGTTATATTAATATAAAATAATGTTTATAAAGTTATCTCTTGAAAGTGAGATTAATAGAATGAAGTTTAAGTAAAATAGTAAATTGGAAATTTAGAGTTGTAAGGGAATTTCGATGAGGATTGTTTAAATATTGATAGTTTAATGTTTAATAAGCATAGGAGTAATTTTGAATGAGTAATGTTACTTATTAAAGTACTGACTAAGGTGTAATATGGTTGATAATATAGAAATTTATTTTGAAATAAAGGAAAATGATTAAGCAAGTGAAAATGAGTTACTTTAGTTAATTGAATTGAAAATGATGAAAATGGATATGAAAGGTGCAATAAAAAAAATGAAAGAGAGATATCACATTGGAAACGTTACTAAGATTTATGTGAAGTGTTAGAAAAAAAAATATATATATAATTTTAATACCCTTATACCCTATATGCGTACAAAACATATTTCTAGCATATGTAAAATACGCATTTACGGTACAAAAATGTTACAGACGGATTTACAAATTTTTTTTTTTTACATTTCCAACTTAAAATTTCAAATTCTAAATATATAAAAATTAAATAGAATATAAATATTATTTACTTGTTATAAGAATCCAAAATAAATAATATATATAAAAATCTCTGGGAAAAATTCTCCAGAGTTTTGTCTGTATTTTGGATATCCCAAAATTTAGCAATTACTCAACCTGCAAAAAAGAAAACACTCCCAGTAATTTCCAATCACCCTCTCAACCATACTTCTAAATTTCACCAATTTTCTCAAACATTTATACATATAGATATATATAATTTAAAACACACTTACTCTCCCATTTCAAATACATTGACCCAAACATTCTTTATAATATACAATACGTAAAATTCAAAACATAATATATTATGCATAAAACTCAAAATGTACAATAACATAAAAATATATACATGTTGCTGGCAGTGTTTCTGATCTTGATAGTAACTCTACAAGCTCAACTACAAGTCTAGACTCAACCTGGCCTAGAAGAACTCTCTGGCTCAACTGGGTCTACCCTGTCACCTGTGCTATGGAAACAATCGCGCTAAGCCGAAGCCTAGTGGTATAAACTTTGATAATAATAATATAACTCAATGCAATACTGTAACACCTCGATACCCTATATAAGTACTATACATATACCTAGTATACATACAGTAAGTATATAGAGTATAAGGATGCCACTTTTCTTTTTACTTTTTAAAAACCTGTAACAAAATTCAAACCATAATAGGTCAATTTAAAGAACACTTACAAAATCATTGTCTTTATCAAAACTTCATTTATACATTTAATATAACATACTTAAAGTGGATACATGTATACATTACCCTCTAGTTGGTCTCGACAAAATCTTACTCTTCTCGTGGCATACCAAAAGACTTCATATCTTCCACCAAGCTACCTGCGCGATAATACATCCGCGCTAAGCTCGAAAGCTTAGTAGTATAAATATAAAATACAAACATATATCATGGAAATACTAACATATAAAGATATATCAATTCCATATACTTTTAGTTCTTATTAAGTTTATCCCTTTTCATTTGCACCTTTCATATCTTTCAACTAATTTCATATCTTATACACATATATATACATAACATTTCTACCAATTCCAACCCATCACTAATATTCACAATCAACATCTCAATACACACATTATACATCATACTAACCATAAGTCACATTTCCAATTAAGACAATCATTGTCTTCAACCACAATTCATCAATTCAATTCACAATCAATGCTAGTACACACATTATACATCATACCAATCACAACATTTCTTTATTCACAATTCACCATTTATGATTCATCATTAGTGCTCATAATCAATAATTCAACACACAAATTACATATCATCAATCACATGTCCAATGAAGTATACCAAAGATTTCATTATCCATTTCTTTTAACGTTTGTATATCACATTGACAACAAAGACAGACTCGGGCCCAACAGACACCACTATGTTATTCAGAGTTCAGAGTTACTGCTTTGGTCTATAATCATAATCATCAAGCCCGTAGGCATCATATATCAATATTTCTATCCATGGATAGTGTAACAGACCCAGTCTCTTGGACCATCAACTCATCATGAGGAGATCCTCAACCCGGCAAGACTGTTACCAATCATATATTTCATATTCACAATTCTCATAGTGTAACAGACCCAGTCTCTTGGACCTCAATTCAACTCAATTTGAAGAGATCCTCAACCCGGCAAGACTGTTACCTTTTTCATTTTATAGGCATGCCTCCAAACCCAGAACTCTGAAGACTGAATAACACATTAAACACATATTTCACTTATTGTTTCATTATCAATTTCAATCTCAATGCTCATTATCATCTAGGCAAATATGCCTTATTTCTTTCAATTGGATCATCATAGCCAATCACAATGGCTTCGTCTCACATTTGAATCATCATGGCCAATTACAATGGCTTCACTACATATCATATCTCAATCCATATGATACATATAACATCATTGATATAACATTTCAAAATATATTATTCATATAATACATTGCCATACACAAGATTCACAATGCATATAACATAACATTTTCTCATTTCTCAAAACACATTAACATCATTCATTACTAGAGCATTTATCATAACAAATTGCACATACCTTAAGAAGGATCCTCATATTTTCCTACCTTTTCCATTTCATATTTCATCCTTTATATATATATATATATATAGTAATATACATTCTTCATTTACATTCACAATATAATAGCTTATTTAACACTTTCATCCCAATGTGTTAATGTTCAAAGACATATAAGGATATACAATCAAATAGGGTTTATGCTTACCTTGTTAATGCTCTTCACATCCTTCACATCATTCAATCATCACCTTAGTCCAATTATATTAACAATATAATAAATCACTTAACACATTTGCAAACAAATGTGTTAAGCCTCAAATTATGTAATTAAATACAATCATATGTATTGTTACTTACCTCAAGAACTATTCCCATTCCTCCATACATTTCCTCTTCCAAGAATTCTCAACATATAGGTTAATGCAACACAATCTCTTCAAAACCTAATCCAAAGATCATTATACATAAGTTTAGAATCATCCACATACATTTGATTAGGGCATTCTTTGTTTTAGACATGTTTAAAGTGTTTATGTTTAGGTTTAGGTACCATAATACCTTTGAAGAATCAAAGCCATGCTAAAAGAACAAAGAATAAAAACAATAACCATTACATTTGAGGGACACGGTTAGGGCAATTCAACCTCTTCACAATCTAATCCAAAAGGAATATTAGCAAAATGACCATATGAATAGTACATTCTGGTTTTAGACTCCATTTTATCCTTATTTTGAAAATTTGTATAAACTAATCCACTTGACTAAAAATTCTAAAATTTTTACAGAATTTAGTTTTGTATCTTAAAATCATTCCTTTAAAATTTCAGATCAAACTGAACACAAAATCTTGGTCAAATAGTTCACCTAACCAGACTGCCCCAATTGCCCTGCATCCTGGCAGCAGTTCTGAACTTTGTGAATTCCATAAATCAAATTCAATCAACGTGGTTCCAAATTATTTTTCTCAAATACTAGACTCCCTAAGCAACAACATATCCAAAATTCAATTGGATATGATTTTTCTACATTTTATTAAAAATCCCGAAATATAGCTGTCTCAGTTAAGGTACCTGCTGAAACAGGTCTAATAAAAATAATCTTTATAAACTCATAACCATTCCAAAATCGAATCAACATATTTTTCAGTCATTCTAGACTCATAGAGGCACAACATATCAAAAATTCACTTCAAGAACATTTTTCTATAATTAATTAAAAATCATACAAGTCACAGCCTTTACTAATTGTAAAACAGAAAAAAATTCACTAAACACAACTCTTACTCTTCCATCACCAACACCAACCTAGCTTCTTATCTTTAATTCCACTTCAACACTTTTACACACACCATACACAAACACACTAAATCATCACATCAACCAATCACAATTTTATTTAGACACAACTTCAAAATTGACAAAGGGAAACAAAAGAATTCTTACCTAAAATGAAGAAATTCCACAAATCTCTTTTCACAACCTTTGATTTCTTCTTCAATTTGCTTCTTGTCTCAAGAACACTTCTCTTTCCCTTTTGTCTAAGGAAGAGCCGGCCACACACAAATGAGAAGAGGAAAAGATGAAGAGCAAAAGTCAAATTTTGCTTCTTATATCCACCAAGAGTTTTTAACCTTGCAATTACTAAAACACCCTTCACCATTTAACTACCCTTTTGTCTCATATGTGCCCAATTAAGTAATTTCACATGCCACATAAAAATATCCTCTTGCATTGACTCTCCCTTTGACCAATTTATATGTTATATATATCATCATATACCCAACATATAAACTTGTCTCTAAACCCTAAATTTCTTCTCCAAAACACATATACATATACATTCTCTTTCCATTTCTTTTCTCTTACAATTTAACACATATATACAATCCAATATATAACAACAACAACACTAACCACAACATCAACAACATAATCAAAACTTTTAGGGCATATATGAGGATATTACAATTCTCTCCCCCTTAAATAATTTCGTCCTCGAAATTATCTAGTATAATTGTAATTCATTCATAATACCATACCATCTTAACTTCCATATGAAGTTAATTATACGCTTAAGTCATTATATCATCAAATCATATAGCTTCAACTCTCCTCTTTAGAATCAACCACCTTCTTTAAATTCCTTAACTCATCATTCTATATGTCTATACATCTTATTACTTTCTTGATCAAACATTCAAAAGATCTCGTTACATTCCTATTAATATCTTTATACCAGAATCAGATCATCATATAGCACAAAAATACTTTGTCAAATCTTTATATTTAATACATTACTTTTCAACTTATTTTATAAATAACCAATCTTTTTCCCTTTTTCTCATGATGATTTATAATTATTATACTCCACTCATTCATGTCCAATCATACTTTAAAATTTACATCATATACATTATCATGTAAATAACTACACTCTTGGTACAACTATACACATTAAATCTCAATAATGATTCATAATCTCAGCCAAATCTAGATCCATTGATTTATCTGTCACATTATATCCACATTCCAATCTTGTTCAACTCCAACCAATAATTAATTTATTCAAACTTATCATGAAATTTCACAATATTCATATATGTATATATATTTATAACCTAATTCCATTAGGGTAAACATATATACAATTTCTGATCTCTTCCGATCCATATTCAATCAAATTATCATGATAACAAATCACTTCAAATTATCTTTTAATATACACATAATTTATTCTCTATCATCTTATTATAATACCCACCAATTCTCATAAAGGTTTTTATACCATATTTACTGTCTACAATTCATGCACTCAAACCTCGAGTTACATATCTTAAACATATTCAATATAACTTTCATAACATTCCATATCATTCCATATCATTGTTATATTTATTTTGATTACCTTATTTTCATATCATCCGTAACTCAAAACCTTTCCATAGTTTCTTTTTCCTCTCTTAGTCTTCACAATTATAACCAAAATTGTTAACATAAAATGATAATATACAACTTTATCCATCATAACTTTTAACTATACTTCTCAATTATAATTTCAACCTCACCAAATCTGTATTACAATCATTTTATCTAAGATTCAAATCCATGGATAACAATTTAACCGATCAAATATACTGAACAAAACACATGGCTTTAAGGGATTAATATTCAAGCCTGGAACTTTTAAATCAATGCTGTCTTTTTTTTTTTCATCCTCAATCTTTACAAATACAATGCTAAAGTACATATCAAGAATCAGTTATTCCTTCTTTACATTTTTGCTATATCAATAGCTAACACATTCCAACTCCGTTTCAAATCAATTGCACTCGATTTATAATCTTTATCCACTTAATTCATGTTTCTACAATATTACTCTATACATATTCAATCATATGGAGTTCCTATACAATTTCTATTTGTCACTTCATTTCTAATCCATTTACAATCTCTTATAATATAACATTACATAGAACTTTCCATATGTGCATACTTTGGAACTCTAAATATCATATGATCATCATACTTTGGAACTCTAAATATCATATGATCATCACATTCAATGCTTACTATAACAATTTCCACTATCCAATATTACTCAAGTCCATTCCATTCTCACTTCCATCACATAATTCATTTAGCTTAACACAATTCAAGACCTAATCTCCCTTAGGTCTTTTAATACACACAACATCATTTCCATATTACTAATTCTATAATAATACCACATACATTTCATTCACAGTGAAAACTCAATTCACATCTCATATACATGTATACACTTAATTATATGCTCTTGTTTTATTTCCCTTTTTCATACATTCAATACAAATTTAATGTTTATCACTTTCTTTTAAACATTGTCATTCTCATTCTTTCAATATGATGTAAAGCATTCATTCATACTACAATGTATATATATATCCTGACTATACTAATACTTCACATTCATCTTGATCATATTCCCAAAGTGACATCTCTTTCACTTTCATCCTTAAAAAACACTTAATATACTTCCATAACCATCTTTACTCTTTGCAGTTAAAATGACTTAAAATAACTCATTTTCATTTGCTTATCCAATTCCTTTTTTTTTTTTACTTTAAAACAATTTCTCTTTCTATCAATCACATTACTCAATTCATAATGCTTTAATATGGAATATTAGTCATTTCACCTAACCCATATATTGAATATACATTAAACCATCACTATCCCAATAATCTTTATCAAATTCCACTAAAACTTTAACTTCTCAAATTACTACTTCATTTAAGCTTCAATTTACCAAACTCATCTTTTCTAATATCACTCTAAAACATCTTACAAATATATATCACAAAGCAATATTAAAACTTATAATTTCCACAATCATCAAGCTCACTTCAAAAAATCTCAAATATCACCTATTATCACCATTACCATGAGCTTTCACAATATCCAAGCATTTTACATTTCTAACATTGAATTTACTATGTTCGCATCAAAATAATGATATCAACTTATTTTCTTACTTAACCAATATCATCTCTTTCCTTTAATAAAACCTTAACTTTATATATATATATATATTCCAACTTTAACTAGTCACACTTTGTCTATATTAACCAACTCATTCAATATTCCACCATTCTTTCCTCATTTTTAGTAACATATCTTTCAATAATAACAATCCAACAATATTTTCTCTGTCTAGCAACCTCAACATAAACATTATTATAAAGAGATTCAAAGTATAGAGGAAAGAGTGCATACTTTAATCTTGATTTTGATTTCTATTCATTTTTCAACTTTATTCTTTTTTATATTTCAATTCACATTATGTCCCACATAATATTGCTTATAACCATCAACACTACATTCTATGTTGCACACAACATGACATTTTTCATATGCATCATCAATATACATATATCACATTATATTTCACAATTCGTTTCCCATAATCAATTAGGCACTATGCCTCAATTATAATTCATTTCCAACATCATGGTCAACAATCATGGTTTCTCATCACATCAAAATGGTATACACATATATCATCAACTATATTGAACATCTCATATAACACAAATATTCTACAATTCATATAATGCCACATCCGAGACCAACTTAGGTATGAATGCATATGCATGTATTACAAATTTCATTTCAAAACTTTTCCTTTGTAACTCTATTTAAGCTTTCCAAAACTTTTCTTTTTAATTCTACTTATACTCTTCAAAAATTCTCTTTTTAGTTTCACTTAGGCCGAGAATCTCGAACCTAAGCTCTGATACCAAAACAATTGTAACACCTCGATACCCTATATAAGTACTATACATATACCTAGTATACATACAGTAAGTTTATAGAGTATAAGGATGCCACTTTTCTTTTTACTTTTTAAAAACCTGTAACAAAATTCAAACCATAATAGGTCAATTTAAAGAACACTTACAAAATCATTGTCTTTATCAAAACTTCATTTATACATTTAATATAACATACTTAAAGTGGATACATGTATGCATTACCCTCTAGTTGGTCTCGACAAAATCTTACTCTTCTCGTGGCATACCAAAAGACTTCATATCTTCCACCAAGCTACCTGCGCGATAATACATCCGCGCTAAGCTCGAAAGCTTAGTAGTATAAATATAAAATACAAACATATATCATGGAAATACTAACATATAAAGATATATCAATTCCATATACTTTTAGTTCTTATTAAGTTTATCCCTTTTCATTTGCACCTTTCATATCTTTCAACTAATTTCATATCTTATACACATATATATACATAACATTTCTACCAATTCCAACCCATCACTAATATTCACAATCAACATCTCAATACACACATTATACATCATACTAACCATAAGTCACATTTCCAATTAAGACAATCATTGTCTTCAACCACAATTCATCAATTCAATTCACAATCAATGCTAGTACACACATTATACATCATACCAATCACAACATTTCTTTATTCACAATTCACCATTTATGATTCATCATTAGTGCTCATAATCAATAATTCAACACACAAATTACATATCATCAATCACATGTCCAATGAAGTATACCAAAGATTTCATTATCCATTTCTTTTAACGTTTGTATATCACATTGACAACAAAGACAGACTCGGGCCCAACAGACACCACTATGTTATTCAGAGTTCAGAGTTACTGCTTTGGTCTATAATCATAATCATCAAGCCCGTAGGCATCATATATCAATATTTCTATCCATGGATAGTGTAACAGACCCAGTCTCTTGGACCATCAACTCATCATGAGGAGATCCTCAACCCGGCAAGACTGTTACCAATCATATATTTCATATTCACAATTCTCATAGTGTAACAGACCCAGTCTCTTGGACCTCAATTCAACTCAATTTGAAGAGATCCTCAACCCGGCAAGACTGTTACCTTTTTCATTTTATAGGCATGCCTCCAAACCCAGAACTCTGAAGACTGAATAACACATTAAACACATATTTCACTTATTGTTTCATTATCAATTTCAATCTCAATGCTCATTATCATCTAGGCAAATATGCCTTATTTCTTTCAATTGGATCATCATAGCCAATCACAATGGCTTCGTCTCACATTTGAATCATCATGGCCAATTACAATGGCTTCACTACATATCATATCTCAATCCATATGATACATATAACATCATTGATATAACATTTCAAAATATATTATTCATATAATACATTGCCATACACAAGATTCACAATGCATATAACATAACATTTTCTCATTTCTCAAAACACATTAACATCATTCATTACTAGAGCATTTATCATAACAAATTGCACATACCTTAAGAAGGATCCTCATATTTTCCTACCTTTTCCATTTCATATTTCATCCTTTATATATATATATATATATATATAGTAATATACATTCTTCATTTACATTCACAATATAATAGCTTATTTAACACTTTCATCCCAATGTGTTAATGTTCAAAGACATATAAGGATATACAATCAAATAGGGTTTATGCTTACCTTGTTAATGCTCTTCACATCCTTCACATCATTCAATCATCACCTTAGTCCAATTATATTAACAATATAATAAATCACTTAACACATTTGCAAACAAATGTGTTAAGCCTCAAATTATGTAATTAAATACAATCATATGTATTGTTACTTACCTCAAGAACTATTCCCATTCCTCCATACATTTCCTCTTCCAAGAATTCTCAACATATAGGTTAATGCAACACAATCTCTTCAAAACCTAATCCAAAGATCATTATACATAAGTTTAGAATCATCCACATACATTTGATTAGGGCATTCTTTGTTTTAGACATGTTTAAAGTGTTTATGTTTAGGTTTAGGTACCATAATACCTTTGAAGAATCAAAGCCATGCTAAAAGAACAAAGAATAAAAACAATAACCATTACATTTGAGGGACACGGTTAGGGCAATTCAACCTCTTCACAATCTAATCCAAAAGGAATATTAGCAAAATGACCATATGAATAGTACATTCTGGTTTTAGACTCCATTTTATCCTTATTTTGAAAAATTGTATAAACTAATCCACTTGACTAAAAATTCTAAAATTTTTACAGAATTTATTTTTGTATCTTAAAATCATTCCTTTAAAATTTCAGATCAAACTGAACACAAAATCTTGGTCAAATAGTTCACCTAACCAGACTGCCCCAATTGCCCTGCATCCTGGCAGCAGTTCTGAACTTTGTGAATTCCATAAATCAAATTCAATCAACGTGGTTCCAAATTATTTTTCTCAAATACTAGACTCACTAAGTAACAACATATCCAAAATTCAATTGGATATGATTTTTCTACATTTTATTAAAAATCCCGAAATATAGCTGTCTCAGTTAAGGTACCTGCTGAAACAGGTCTAATAAAAATAATCTTTCTAAACTCATAACCATTCCAAAATCGAATCAACATATTTTTCAGTCATTCTAGACTCATAGAGGCACAACATATCAAAAATTCACTTCAAGAACATTTTTCTATAATTAATTAAAAATCATACAAGTCACAGCCTTTACTAATTGTAAAACAGAAAAAAATTCACTAAACACAACTCTTACTCTTCCATCACCAACACCAACCTAGCTTCTTATCTTTAATTCCACTTCAACACTTTTACACACACCATACACAAACACACTAAATCATCACATCAACCAATCACAATTTTATTTAGACACAACTTCAAAATTGACAAAGGGAAACAAAAGAATTCTTACCTAAAATGAAGAAATTCCACAAATCTCTTTTCACAACCTTTGATTTCTTCTTCAATTTGCTTCTTGTCTCAAGAACACTTCTCTTTCCCTTTTGTCTAAGGAAGAGCCGGCCACACACAAATGAGAAGAGGAAAAGATGAAGAGCAAAAGTCAAATTTTGCTTCTTATATCCACCAAGAGTTTTTAACCTTGCAATTACTAAAACACCCTTCACCATTTAACTACCCTTTTGTCTCATATGTGCCCAATTAAGTAATTTCACATGCCACATAAAAATATCCTCTTGCATTGACTCTCCCTTTGACCAATTTATATGTTATATATATCATCATATACCCAACATATAAACTTGTCTCTAAACCCTAAATTTCTTCTCCAAAACACATATACATATACATTCTCTTTCCATTTCTTTTCTCTTACAATTTAACACATATATACAATCCAATATATAACAACAACAACACTAACCACAACATCAACAACATAATCAAAACTTTTAGGGCATATATGAGGATATTACAAATACCAAATGCACAATGCATATAAATGTCACATCAATTCACTTTCTTATATTTTTCAAATAATTCATAAGCACAACTCATAACATTATATTACTAAATTGTATCATAATTCATAATTCACAGTAAAACAAAAGACAAGCATGGACCCAAAAAGGATCTAATATGCTATTCAAATTTCAGAGTTACTACTTTGGTCCATAATGACACCATGTGTCTAGCCCCGTAGGCAATATATATATCCATGGATAATGTAACAGCCCCAGTCTCTTAGACCTCAACCCGGCTAGACCCTTAGGCCCCAGTATCTTGGTCCTCAACCTGGCTAGACTGCTACAGTTTTTGAGGCTTACGACCCAGTCTTTTCACCCCAAAAACATCATATTTATTAGCTGGCCTGGCTTATGACCCAGTCTTTTCACCATTCCAGCGTATAGCCCGTAGGCAATCATAGGCATGCCGCCAAACCCAGAACTCTGAAAATTTAATAACATACTAGGCACACAATTTATTCATTTTTCTCATTATTAATCTCTTTCTTTTTGTCACATATTCAATCTAGGCACATTGCCTTATTTTAACATTTTTTTTCTCATTTTTCTCATTTTTCACATCTTTCACATCTTTCTCACTTTTCTTATTTTTATCAACATCAATTCATTTCATTATTACACACATCTCATTTTTGCATTCACAACACGTTACCCAATTACTTTGGGTATTTTCACATAATATGCATATTTCACATGTTACACAAATTAGCCATTATCAATGGCTTTTCACAATGCATTTAACACATATATGACATTACAAATGTCATAGCATATTATTCATACACAATCAATGAACCAAGTAGCTTAACACATTTTTCAACCAAAATGTGTTAAATGCAAATGTTATGCAAATATAAACATTATATTCAAAGTTTGTACATACCTCCACTAGCAACCCAAAGCAAGCTAAAAACAACCTTCAATCCAATCTTTCTAACTTGTCCTTCACCACTTGGATGAAGCAAATAAATCTCTCTCAATGCCTAAACCAAATGTGATAGCAAAAAATCATTTAGTATCACATTTAATGGCATTTCCAACATTAAATCATAATTACACATCACTCCTACAAATTTCCAAAATTTAGCCTTTCCTTACTTCAACATTAGAATTCCATTCTACTACAATTAAATTAGTGTTTTAAGTTTATTTATATTATTAAAAACATATTTTAATACATTTAAATCATTTACATTATAAAAAGACACTCTTATACACAAAATTTCAAAAATGGCCTAACCTTCCCCCATTGAAGGTTTTCCATTCCAACACAATCCATTACTCATTCCAAGCTTATATTCATCACTTTTAACACTAAACAACATGCTTAAACAAATAAAATCACACAATTCAACCACTTTGGAAAATCACTTTTCCAAAACCCTAAATCTCCACTTCCATTCTCAAACTCCAACCCAACACCACCAAATACAATATTTGACTTTAAAATACTTGTTTATGAATCAAAACAAGTCATTTGGAATCAATTTTCACAATTAAAATTCATGTTTTCAAAACCCCAAAAATCCATAATCCTAAGTTCTCTCTCTTCACCATTCTTTAACCAAACTCCATCATCTCTTCAATCTAACCTTAGAATCATTGTTAACTACCCAAAATAACATCATACACACCAATTTCAACAATTATAACATACTACAAAAAAATTCAAACTCTCACATAATCTAAATTTCCAAGGAATTCAAAGAAAAGGGATGGAAACTTACTAATTTTGGTGGAAATCACCAAAAATTTACTTGAAACTTGTTAATTCCTTCAATTTATGGAGTATGGAAGAAGCAAAATCCCTGGTCTTCAATCATCCATGGAAGCCATGTTCTTGAGAAGAAGAAGAAGAAGACTTTTAAATATTCTTTCCTTTTCATCTCTTTTTTAACCACAAATATATATTAAAATAATTTAATATTTAATTATTTTTTTTAATAAATTAAAAGCTCTAATTTCCCTCTTCCATTCAAAATTAATTTGTTTTTGAATTATTTTATTAATTTTGAATTTATAAGATTTAATTACCAAAATACCCTCTTCTTTTAAAAAGTGTTGACTTTTATATATGTTATGTATATTTTGCATACATATCATATATATATTCCACTTTTTCATTTAAAATCCCTTCAATTTTCATTTAAAACTATTAATTTAATTTATCCTTTTAAATTATAATTTATTTTATCAAATTTTTGAAAAATTAGAAATTTTCAAAAATTTTGGATGTTACAATAATAAGAAACTTATTTAAGAGATGAGCGATTGAATAAGGAAGATGTTAATTATGTTGTGGTCAGAGTGTGTATATATGTTGAATTGATGAATAACCTAAGTAATGTCAAAAGAATGAGAAATGATAATGTTCTTTGAAAGGTGATAAATGTTAACTTTGTATAGGTTGTATGTAAAAGAGGAATTGAGCATAATTGTATGATTTGTGTGATGAGATTTTTTTTTTCTATATGAACACAAATATGATATGTAAGAAAATGTGGAAAGAAAGTCACATTGTGATTATGACTTACGAAGGTATATGTGGATGAAAAAAAAATGTTATTGAGTGTTTACTACCTTATACAAATATGTGTATGGTGATATTGAGAATGATATTGTATGTATTAATAGACCTAAGAGAGATTAGGTCTTGACCTGCGTAGAGTTAGGTCATGCGATGAATTGAGATTGAGAATGGACGCAAATAGAGCTGGACGATGAAATTGTTATTTTAACAACTGAACTTCATGATTGTATAGTGTTTGGGCCTAAAGTATAATGAAGAAAGTATGGAAGTGAAAAAAAAATGAATGAAAAATTTTATAAGAGATAGATTAGAAATGGAGTAATAAATGGAAATTGTGTAAATTAGCATATGAGCGAATGTGTATATGTAAGAGATGTTAATGATAATATTGTTGAAACATGAGTTAGGCTAATGATGATCAAGTGATCAAGAGTAAATTGCTTTGAAACAGAGCTGAAACGTGTTAACTTTTTTGTGTATCAAAAGATTAGAAAATGAATATGTGATTTTTGCGATATGAACTTAACATTGTGATTGGAAATGTTTGAAGAAGAATGATAGAAGGGCAGTAATTATTTATAAGCCATGGTTGAGACCATTATTATGGCATGATCGTTGGATAGTTTTGGTGAGATTGATAGTTATGCTTCAAGAAACATGGTCGAGACTTATGGTTTGCATAGTTGTATCTTATAATTTTATACTAGAAATTTGTTTATAATTATAAAAAGTGTGGAAACAGAAGAGAATTGTTAAAATATGATGAGCTTTAAATGATGTAACACCCCTATACCCCATATATGCACACTACATACAACTACACCTGTAATATACATATACCGAATATAGGAATGCTACGGTTTACTAAACAAACAAATCATTCCTTTATACAATGATATGAGCAAACTCAAAACATTTAAGTTATATCATAAAACACAATAAATAAAATGTTCATTCAATACGCAGCGGAAAATGTGGAAATATTTACAAATACATAAACATCAAAATCAAATTTTTACAAAACATAAAGTTTATACATGTTTGGCAGTCAGTCTTTGATCTTTAAGCTCACAATCAACACTTCAAAATCTAGACTCAACTCAGCCTAGATGAACTCTCAGGCTCGACTTTGTCACCTGCGCGATGAACCACAATCGCGCTAAGCCAACGGCTTAGCGGTACAAACCCCAATAACAATATGTTTCAATGCAATGACAATATCATATGTTCAAACATTATAAACAATACATAAGAATATCACATTTCAAAGTCTTACATTGAATCTCATTATTCATTTGTTTCACCATTCATGAATTACAATTAAACAAAGACAAGCATGGGCCCAAAAGACACTAATATGCCATTCAACTTTCAGAGTTAATGTTTTAGTTCAATTATCACATTTATCATTATCATTATCCCAACTAGGCTTCAAGGATTAGGCTCAACCAAGCTTCAAGGGGAACAAAGCATGCTAAGTATCAACCCAACTTGGCTTCAAGAACCAAACCCAACCTAGCTTCAAGGGTTGTAACATCTCAACTAGGCTTCAAGGACTAGACCCAACCAAACTTCAAGGGGAGTAAAGCATGCTCAACTTCAACCCAATTTGGCTTCAAGGATCAAGCCCAACCAAGCTTCAAGAGATTGTTACTATTAGGCATGCCACCAACAACAAAACTATGAAAATGGAATAACACATTAGACACACAATTTATTCATTATTTCATTATCAATTTCATTCTCATTTTCTCATAATCATTTAGGCAACCATGCCTCAATTATCTCATTTGCATCATTATAGCCAACAACAATGGCTTCACATCTCATCAATAGAGTATACATAATTAATTGCATTGGACATCATCATCTAGGCAAACATGCCCCACTTATTTCATTTGAAACAATATAGCCAACCACAATGGCTTCACATCTTATCATATCTCAATTCATATCAAAGCAATTCATCATTAAAGTATTCATAACCAATTGCATTGAGCATACATTATGAATGATCATCATATCTTTCACATTATACAAATCATAACATTGATCAAATGTATCAACAATGTAATACATTACTTAACACATTTACAACTCAATGTGTTAAGTCCCAATGTCATGTAAATGTATACAATAATGTAGGGTTTGTACTTACCTCAAGAACAACTTACACCAATCTATACACTTTCTCTTCCAAGAATCCTCAACACTTAGGTTAGGGCAATTCAACCTCTTCACAACCTAATCCAAAAGGAATAATACACACTTAATTACAAATTCACATTAATTCCAATACAATTATTACCTATTAGTCTCATACTAGACCCATAGATCATAAACTACAAGCCAACATCTCTCTCTAGTACCCCACGATAGTGGCCTCCCAACCCCACGGGCGTGGGTTAGCAAATGGATCTGCCTCCCGTGCTCAAAACCCCCACGGCCATGGCTTCTAATGGCCACGGTCGTGGCAGCCAAGGGCCAAGGGCGTGGCATCCAAAATGCTTCTGTTTCGGACCAAACTCATATATTCTATGCTTCTAACTTCATTAAACACCAATATCATAAAGATCTACAAGAATAATTAATCAAACTCAACATCTACAACAATAATCACCAATTCACAACCCTAATACAAACACAGCTCATACACTTCCAACACCAACATCAACCCAACTCCTTATTTCAATTCAAATCCAACACTCTCAAACACACCACAATCAAACACACTCTTACTATAAACAACAATCCATCAAACTCAAACACAACTTCAAATAAAACAAGAGAATTAAGAGGGAACTTACCAAAAATGATGAAACTTCTTGGATTTCCAACTTAATTACTTGAAATCTCCTTTTATTTTGATCTTGTAAAATCAAAACTCTCTCTTGCTCTCTTGCTTTGTGATGCCCGGCCAACCAAAGAAAGAAGAAGAAATTGAAGAAGAAGAAGAAGAAGCAAAGTCAAATATTTATTCCTCACTTAAATCTCCACAATATATCATTAAAATATTCTAATATATTCTCTTCCACTCATTAATTTTCCTTTTAATTTATTTTACTAATTTAAAATAAATAAATATCTTCTTTTGACCATATAATAATTTGACTTGTATATGTTGTATATATCTCTATATATATATATACAACATATACACATCTCTCTTTACTTATTTTCTCTTTCCATTAAACATATACTTCAAATCCAAATACAACAATAATTCCAAAACTTCTAGGGCATACTTTGAGATATTACAATTCTCCCCCTCTAAAAAGAAATTTTGTCCTCGAAATTACCTGATATCAAGTCTGAAACAACTGAGGATATTGATCTCGCATTGCTTGCTCACTCTCCTAAGTTGCTTCTTCCTTTGCATGATTCTTCCAAAGAACCTTCACAAGTGGCACTTTCTTATTTCTTAACTCTTTCACTTCATGTGCCAAAATAGCAATTGGTTCTTCTTCAAAAGTAAGATCCGGACTCACTTCAATAGATTCAACGAACAGAACATGAGATGGATCTAATCTGTACCACCTCAGCATAGAAACATGGAAGACATTATGGATTGTATCCAACTCAGGCGGCAAAGCAAGTCGATAAGCAACTGGTCCAACTCTTTCTAATACTTCATAAGGTCCAATAAAATGAGGACTTAGCTTTCCGTTATGACCAAATCTCACAATCTTTTTCCAAGGAGATACTTTTAAAAATACTTTATCTCCAACATCAAATTCTATGTCTCTCCTCTTCAAATCTGAATAAGATTTCTGCCGATCTGAAGCTGCTTTTAATCGATCCTGAATTATTTTCACTTTCTCTTCCATTTCTTTAATCAAATCAGGACCAACCAATTTGCCTTCTCCTACTTCATACCAACATAGAGGCGTCCTACATCTTCTACCATACAATGCCTCATATGGTGCCATTTTAATACTAAATTGATGACTGTTGTTGTAAGTAAATTCCACAAGTGGCAAAACTCTGTCCCAACTTCCAGAAAAATCAATGACATAGCTTCTCAACATATCCTCTATAATATATATCACTCTCTCTGATTGCCCATCTGTCTGTGGATGAAAAGCAGTGCTAAAGTGTAATCGAAAACCCAAAGCACCATATAAACTTCTCTAAAACCTTGAAGTAAACCGGGGATCTCGATCAGATACTAAAGAAATTGGAACTCCATGCAACTTCACTATCTCACTGATATACAACTCAGCCAACTTCTCAAGAGAATAGTCCATTCTAACTGGAAGAAAATGAGTTGTCTTCGTCAACCGATCAACAATCACCCAGATAGCATCATGCTTCTTCTGAGTCAATGGAAAACCAGACACAAAATCCATTGTCACACGTTCCCATTTCCATTCAGGTACTGCTAAAGGTTGAAGCAACCCTGTTGGAACTTGATGCTCAGCTTTCACCCTCTGACAAGTGAGACACTTGGACACAAATTCCGCTATGTCTTTCTTCATACCTGACCACCAGTAATGTTGCTTCAAATCCTGATACATTTTAGTTCTCCCAGGGTGCATAGCAAAAACCGATTGATGTGCTTCTTCCAAAATAATCTTTCTTAAACTAATATCATCAGGAACACACAATCTATCCTTGAACCAAAGGCTACCATCACTTCTCACATGGAATTCTTGATTCTCCCCATTTTGGTAATCTGAAACAATCTTCTGAATTTTCCCATCAGTCAATTGAGCCTCTTTAATTTGATCCAACAACACCGGTCTCAAATACAACTGAGCTAACAAGGCTCCATCATCACATAATTCAAAACTAGCATGCAACGCTCTTAACTCAACAAGCAACGAGAGCGAATAAACAGCCAAACCTGCCAAAGATTTCCGACTCAAGGCATCCGCAACAACATTTGCCTTACTAGGATGATAATCAATCAAACAGTCATAGTCTTTGATTAACTCCAACCATCATCTTTGCCGAAGATTAAGCTCTCTTTGAATCCCCAAATATTTCAAACTCTTATGATCTGTATAAATAAAACATTTCTCTCTATACAAGTAGTGTCGCCAAATCTTCAAAGCAAACACTATGGCTGCTAACTCCAAACCATGCGTCGGGTAATTAAGCTCATGTGGCTTCAATTGCCGAGAAGCATAAGCTATAATTTTACCCTCTTGCATCAAAACACAACCTAAACCATTATTTGAAGCATCACTGTAAATCACATATGGTTTATCTTCCACAGGCAAAGCAAGAACAAGAGCTTGAGTTAACATCTATTTCAACTGCTCAAAGCTTGTTTGACACTGATCCGTCCACACAAATCTAACTCCCTTCCGAAGTAATCTGGTGAGTGGAGTAGCTATTAAAGAAAAATCTTTCACAAAGCGTCGATAATAGCCTGCCAAACCCAGAAAACTTCTAACTTCAGTTACAGACTTTGGTGGACTCCAATTCGAAATAGCCTCAACTTTACTCGGATCAACTCTTATACCATCTGCTGAAACTATATGACCCAGAAAAGTTACTTGATCAAGCCAAAACTCACACTTCGACAGCTTAGCATACAATTGCTTCTCTCTCAAGGTCTGCAACACAATCCGCAAATGCTTGTCATGCTCCTCTTCATTACGTGAATACACCAAAATATCATCAATAAAAACCACCACAAACTGATCCAGGTAGGGCCTAAACAACCTATTCATCAAATCTAGAAAAGCTACAGGTGCATTCGTCAATCCAAAAGGCATCACTAAAAACTCATAATGCCCATATCTTATGCGGAAAGCTGTCTTAGGAAAATCTTCAGCTCTAACCCTCAACTGATGGTACCCTGATCTCAAATCAATCTTGGAAAACACTACTGCTCCCTTCAACTGATCGAAGAGATCATCAATCCGAGGCAAAGGATACTTATTCTTGATAGTCAATTTGTTCAATTGCCTATAATCGATGCATAATCTCAAAGTACCATCCTTCTTCTTTACAAACAAAACAGGAGCTCCCCACGGAGAAACACTAGGGCGAACAAACCCTTTATCCAACAACTCCTGCAACTGCACCTTCAACTTTCTCAACTCAGCAGGTGCCATTCGATAAGGAGTAATAGAGATGGGAGTGGTGCCAGGCAACAAATCGATACCAAAATCAACCTCTCTCTCAGGGGGTAACCCTGGCAACTCCTTAGGAAACACATCTGAAAATTCTGCAACTGTGGGTATACTATCAAGTTGAGAATCCACTACTCTGGTATCCACAACATGAGCAAGATAAGCATCACACCCTTTTCTAATTAACTTTCTAGCTGCAAAAGCTGACACAAACAAGGATGCAAGTTGTTTATGCTCACTAGACACTATCACACTTCTACCATCACTAGTTCTCAGAGTAACACACTTCTTTTGACAATCTACCACAGCTCCATGCTCAGAAAACCAATCCATGCCTAAGATCAAATCATACTCCTTAAAAGGCATTTCAATCAAATCACCCAAAAACTCCTCACCTTGCACCACAACTGCACTATCACGATGCACCTTACTCACCACAAAACTATGTCCTAAAGGATTTGTCACCAAGACATCAAATCCCAAGGACTCTGAATGCAATTCAGACACAGACAAGATAGATGCACTTATATATGAATGAGTAGATCCTGGATCAATCAAAGCAAGAACTAAAATATCAAATAAAGAAAATGTACCCGCAATGAGTGCTGAGCATCCGGCTGCCTCTGCATCACATACACTCTCTGAGAAAACCCAGCCTCATCTGGCCTACTGCCTCAGGATGTAGAGCCTCCTCTCTGACTGATCTCGGGTCAACCACCTCTACTGAAACCTCTGACCCCTCGACCACCTCTACTAGAATTAGGTCGAGAAGCTGCAGTATCAGTCTGTCTATCATCCTGCATCTCAGGGCAATCTTTAATAAAATGAGCTAGTGATCCACATCTAAAACATACTCCTGATCCACTCGTCTTCCAACAAGTACCCCCATGGGTCCTACCACAATGAACACATACAGGTGGAATAGATCTCTGAACCACTGGAGTTGGAGCAATAGCTACAGCAACTGTAGGTCTCGATCTCTGCCTCTGATACTGAACTAACCTACTTGACTGCCTCTGGATCCTACTAATTCTTGGAACAAAACTTCCTCGGCCTCTCTTAATAGATGAAGACCCTGCCTCAAACTGGGACCTCCTAACTCTGGTCTCCTCCTCAGTAGCAGCTGTTGCAATAGATTGTGCTCTCTCAACACTTCTAGCTGCTGCAACTAATTGAGAAAAATCCTGATATTGAGATCCAGCAGCAATACACATAATATAGGTCCTCAACCCCTTCTCAAATCTCCTACACCGGTCTATCTCATCTGAAATAATCCCCCCGGCATAGTGACTCAACCGGATGAACTCTACCTCATACTCTGTCACAGCCGGTTATCTTGTCTCAAATTCAGAAATTCCATCTTTTGGACATCCTTATACTCCCTCAGAGTATATTTCTGCTCAAACTCCCTCAGAAAATCACCATAAGACAACGTAGGTGGATCATCCATAGCATGAGGAACCGTCTTCCACCAATCATAAGCATCTTTCTAAAGAAGGGATCTAGCATAATCAAATTTCTCTTCAGGAGTAGCTTGCAACTGGATAAATACCCTCTGCACTCTATCCAACCACTGCTCAGCTACTACAGGATCTGTAGTGCCAAGAAAATCCTCAGCCCCATATTTCCTCAATTTATCATAATGCCTCACCGGTACTTGCGGCTGTGGTGGCGGTGGAGGTTGCACTGGAGCTCGCCTCAACAATTCTACCACATGCCGTAACCAACCCGGAGGAACCTCATCAGCAGCTGATCTCCCTAACACAGGAGCAGGGGCCTCACTAGCTCTCTCAACTCTAGCTCCATCTCTACTCTCTTCAGGAGCTACGCTCTCACCACTACCTTCTATAGACTGATGTGACTGAGACGCCATCACTACCTATATCTGCAAACAAAGTAGAATATACCTCATCAAAGATCAGAGACTGCCAATACCAAAGCATGTATCTTATTTAAAAATCACATTTTAAAATCAAAATTTTCTTTTTCTTAACAATTTACCTAGGTTAAGAATCTCAAACCTAGGCTCTGATACCAAAACAATTGTGACACCCCTATACCCCGTATACGCACACTACATACTACTACACCTGTAATATACGTATACCGAATATAGGAATGCTACGATTTACTAAACAAACAAATCATTCCTTTATACAATAATATGACCAAACTCAAAACATTTAAGTTATATCATAAAACACAATAAATAAAATGTTCATTCAATACGCAGCAGAAAATGTAGAAATATTTACAAATACATAAACATCA
Source organism: Garcia nutans (assembly GCA_947685225.1). NCBI lineage: Eukaryota > Viridiplantae > Streptophyta > Magnoliopsida > Malpighiales > Euphorbiaceae > Garcia > Garcia nutans. The sequence goes on along the minus strand of CANTUV010000033.1, from coordinate 17,144,859 downwards.
AAATCAAATTTTTACAAAACATAAAGTTTATACATGTTTGGCAGTCAGTCTTTGATATTTAAGCTCACAATTAACACTTCAAAATCTAGACTCGACTCGGTCTAGATGAACTCTCTGGCTAGACCCTGTCACCTGCGCGATGAACCACAATCGCGCTAAGCCAACGGCTTAGTGGTACAAACCCCAATAACAATATGTTTCAATGCAATGCCAATATCATATGTTCAAACATTATAAACAATACATAAGAATATCACATTTCAAAGTCTTACATTGAATCTCATTGTTCATTTGTTTCACCATTCATGAATCACATTTAAACAAAGACAAGCATGGGCCCAAAAGACACTAATATGCCATTCAACTTTCAGAGTTAATGTTTTGGTTCACTTATCACATTTATCATTATCATTATCCCAACTTCAAGGATTAGGCTCAACAAAGCTTCAAGGGGAACAAAGCATGCTAAGTATCAACCCAACTTGGCTTCAAGAACCAAACCCAATCTAGCTTCAAGGGTTGTAGCATCTCAACTATGCTTCAAGGACTAGACCCAACAAAACTTCAAGGGGAGTAAAGCATGCTCAACTTTGGCTTCAAGGACCAACCCAAACCTAGCTTCAAGAGATTGTTACTATTAGGCATGCCACCAACAACAAAACTCTGAAAATGGAATAACACATTAGACACACAATTTATTCATTATTTCAATATCAATTCCATTCTCATTTTCTCATAATCATTTAGGCAACCATGCCTCAATTATCTCATTTGCATTATTATAGCCAACAATAATGGCTTTACATCTCATCAATAGAGTATACATAATTAATTGCATTGGACATCATCATCTAGGTAAACATGCCCCGCTTATTTCATTTGAATCATTATAGCCAACCACAATGGCTTCACATCTTATCATATCTCAATTCATATCAAAGCAATTCATCATTAAAGTATTTATAACCAATTACATTGAGCATACATTATGAATGATCATCATATCTTTCACATTATACAAATCATAACATTGATCAAATGTATCAACAATGTAATACATTACTTAACACATTTACAACTAAATGTGTTAAGTCCCAATGTCATGTAAATGTATGCAATAATGTAGGGTTTGTACTTACCTCAAGAACAACTTACACCAATCTATACACTTTCTCTTCCAAGAATCCTCAACACTTAGGTTAGGGCAATTCAACCTCTTCACAACCTAATCCAAAAGGAATAATACACACTTAATTACAAATTCACATGAATTCCAATACAATTATTCACCTATTAGTCTCATACTAGACCCATAGATCATAGACTACAAGCCAACATCTCTCTCTAGTACCCCACGGTCGTGGCCTCCCAACCCCCACGAGCGTGGGTTAGTAAATGGATCTGCCTCCCTTGCTCAAAACCCCCACGGCCATGGCTTCCAATGGCCACGGTCGTGGCAGCCAAGGGCCACGGGCGTGGCATCCAAAATACTTCTGTTTCGGACCAAACTCATATATATTCTATGCTTCTAACTTCATTAAACACCAATATCATGAAGATCTACAAGAATAATTAATCACACTCAACATCTACAACAATAATCACCAATTCACAACCCTAATACAAACACAACTCATACACTTCCAACACCAACATCAACCTAACTCCTTATTTCAATTCAAATCCAACACTCTCAAACACACCACAATCAAACACACTCTTACTATAAATAACAATCTATCAAACTCAAACAAAACTTCAAATAAAACAAGAGAATCAAGAGGGAACTTACCAAAAATGATGAAACTTCTTGGATTTCCAACTTAATTACTTGAAATCTCCTTTAATTTTGATCTTGGAAAATCAAAACTCTCTCTTGCTCTCTTGCTTTGTGATGCCCGGCCAACCAAAGAAAAAAGAAGAAAATGAAGAAGAAGAAGAAGCAAAGTCAAATATTTATTCCCCACTTAAATCTCCACCAAGCAATATATCATTAAAATATTCTAATATATTCTCTTCCACTCATTAATTTTCCTTTTAATTTATTTTACTAATTTAAAATAAATAAATATCTTCTTTTGACCATATAATAATTTGACTTGTATATGTTGTATATATCTCTATATATACAACATATACACATCTCTCTTTTCTTCTTTTCTCTTTCCATTAAACATATACTTCAAATCCAAATACAACAATAATTCCAAAACTTCTAGGGCATACTTTGGGATATTACAAATGATGTATAAGAAAAGTGATTTGTGTAAATAGGTTAACTATAAGAAATGTGAGAAAATGGTAAATGAAAGGAATTATGAAATGTGAGTAAGAGTTATAATAAATGTATTTGAAAGTGGTATAAAATGAATAAGTTGATGAAAATGATGTGTAAAGTAAACGAGACTAGGGGAAGTGAATATTATCTGTAATGGATTGTATTGGAATGGAAAACCTTCAATGGGGGTAAGGTTATGCCATTTTTGAGATTTTGTGTATAAGAGTGTATTGTTATAATGTAAATGATTTGAATGTATTAAAATATGTTTTTAATGATATTAATAAACTTAAAACACTAATTTAAATGGCTTGATATGGTTTTTCAAAGTTAAAGTGAGGTGAAGCTTAATTTTGGGATTTGATTTAGAGTGATGTTTAATTATGGTTTGATGTTGAGAATGCTTTAGAATATGATATTAAATGATTATGTATGATCACATTTTGTATAGGCATTGAGGGAGATTGATTTTCTTCATCCAAGTGGTGTAGGGCAAGTTAGAAGGATAGGATTGGAGGTTGTATTAAGCTTGCTTTGGGTTGCTAGTAGAGGTATGTACAAACTTTGAGTATAATATTTATATTTGCATGACATTTGGACTTTACACATTTTGGTTGAAAAATGTGTTAAGCTACTTGCTTCATTGATTGAGTATGAATAATGTGCTATGACATTTGTAATGTCATATATGTGTTAAATGCATCGTGAAATATGCATATTATGCGAAAATACCCAAAGTAATTGGGTAATGTGTTGTGAATGCAAAAATGAGATATGTGGAATAATGAAATTAATTGATATTAATAAAAATGAGAAAAAATGAGAAAACTGAGAAAGATGTGAAAAATGAGAAAAAAAAAGTGAAAATAAGGCAATGAGCCTAGTTTGATTATGAGAAATAAAATGAGAAATGAATTGTGAAAGTATTTGATAATGAAATAAATGAATTAATTGTGTGTGTCACATTCGCCTACTGCATTTATGCAGTGTAGACACGTGCATAGCAAGAGTAGGGAAAAGGAGAAGATAATTCTTGATAACAGCCCTAGATAAGGTTGTATGACAAAAGGGACATAATTGTAATTTTTAATAAAGTTGGGGACGTAGATGTAATTTCAAAGAAAGTTGCACCGGATGTTCTTAATAGTGCATATAACAGATTTCAAAAATGGAATGTAGAGAAAAACCGGATCGCAACGACGTGTAACGGTTTTTCCAGGAAATGTCCCGTTAAAGAAAAATGAAGAAATGTTGCCTAAGGGCATTTTGGTCATTATCAATTAAAGTTATACATGAATTTAGGGTAGGAAATAAAGACGTGAGTACGTAGAGAATGGCGAGAGGTTAAATATGAAACGATCGTCAGTGGAAACGAAGCCGGAGAAAACCCGAGCAAAAATAGGACCAAAAGGGAATTTTGTAAAAAGTTGAGGGCTTACCGGTAATTTTTCAAAATGACTTGGAAACCTAAAATAGACCTTATAAATAGAAAGTAGAGGTCGAGAGGATCAAAACCATATATAGTTTGACTCATGGAACTATACGGTTTAAAAGATATGATCGATTAATCGCCGGAATGTAATGTGGCTCGGTTTCATGTCGGGACCGGATGGGTAACCCGGGACAACTTTATGAGATCCAATGGGAAGAGAGACTAGTGGAAAGAAGTAAAGGAAAAAGGAAGTTATAAAAATCAAAGGTTGGCCAATCAAAAGAAAACATTTAGCATGTGTAATAAATGTGTAATAAATGAAGAAAGAGAAAAAGTGGACAAGTGGGCAAGGTGATCATCATTTCCTTTGTCTATAAATATATGTGATATGAAGAGCAAATTCTCTCTTTTTCCACTCACCAAATTCGGCCAACAAAAGAAAATACCAAGGGACTTCCAAGTTTCTTCAAACTTTGATTTTTAAGGTAAGTTCTAAGGTTTTTAAGTGTGTAGACTTTAATTTTAGTATTAGTTTTAGGTAGTTATATATTTATTGGAAGATTGGGAATTAGAGTCTTATATGGAATTGAAAAACATAATAATAATATTAAGTAAGTGATGAGATTAATTGATTAAATGGAAGAATCAAGATGTAGAAAGATTAATAAGGTTGGATTAGGGGTTTCGGTTGGAAAAGAAATAGAGGATAATTTATTATTTTGAAATTCTAAGGTTTATGTTGTATCTTGAATTGATTGAAGGAGAAATAAAGAATTAAAGAAGGAGAAGAAGGAAAAGCCAAGAGGAGTTAAAGAAATAAGGTTTGGTACTTTACCTTTGAATAATTAGTTTGGTACTTTACTTTTGAATAATAAATTTTGGTTTGATGCTTTACAAACTTTGGTTTATGAAAGTTTTGTTGTTGATGCTTAAATATATTGATTTGAGTTAAACATGCAAAAGTTGTCAAAGAGAAGTGTTTGAATTTTCACTTTACCATTAAAGAAGCCTTAATATTGATTTGCAAAAGAAAAATAAACTATCCTATGCATTTTATGTGTTTGGGCCGAAATGGTCCCAAAAAGACAGCTTTCTGGACCTTTTTGTGGAAATCGTTTGAGGCAGCAAATGAATGAATTTTTCAACGAAATTTTACATGCAATTAGTCAACATATAAAACAAGTTTTCTGTAAAATTTCAGCCAAAAATAAGATCATTTACTTGGTCAAATGCATGATTGAAGTGGACTGAAATTTTGACGAAAATCCAGATTTTACTATTCATTTGGTCATGCCATTTTGCGTTGCCGATTTTTCTCGCCGCAACACTATTCATTTGGTCAATTTGGGATATTTTGAGGAATGCTTTGAAATGTTTGATGTGTTTATTGTGGATGTTAAATATGCGAAAAAGGGGAATGGTTTGACTGAAGAATGTGTTGCGCGGCATAAAAGGCAAAGTGTGATGGGAATTTAAAATGATTTCGCGAGTCATTCTAAAATGAGGTTTGAGACTTAAATTGAATCATTTTAACCTTTTTGCTCTACTGGATAGTGGGAGTGGTAGATAAGGGTATGGTGCACTATACTAACGCATGCAGTACTGCTCATTATTGTGATATGATATGTTATTCAGTGGTGAGGCCACTGAAGCCAATGGGGAGGCCCATTGGTTATAACCAGGATGGTGAGGGCCATTCCTGTGATCTGATATCGGTGGTGAGGGCCACCTATGTTACAGTGGTGAGGGCCACTGCCTTATCACTATGGTTCCCTATATACCAATAGAGCCTGAATCAAAGACATATTATTTTTCGTTAAACTATATAATGCCAATGAGTTTGAATTATGATTTTACATTATTGAAAGCATATTACCCTGAATGTACAATAATTTCTATTGGTTTAAGGTTGGTTAAATTATGATTTCATTATTTCCTTTGATTTTGAATACTTTCATATACTACTTTTATTTTTATTGGTAAAGTACCCACTGAGCGACAACGCTCAGCGAGTTAAGTTTTCCTTGACTCGTAGGTTCGGAGCAGTAGATAAATCTTGGGGAAGCAACGACCAGACCACAGCAAATCTCAGGGGTAGATCTTTTAGTTCCATTATGAGTCGATAGTTGTGGCATGTATATGAATAAATATAAAAGAGATTTTCTATGTTATAATTGTATGTTAGTAGTATGTAATAATCATAAATCTTTATTTTATGTTATATTAGAAGTGTGAACTCTTCGTGCAGGTTTGTAGTTGAGGGTATAAGGTGGATTCATTGGGAGTGCATTAAATTTGATGGTATTCTTATTCACATTGGTATGTGTAAAATGTTTTCAAAAATCAGAAAAACAAGTTTTGACGACACTTGGGATCCAAATTTCTAGGCGGAACTATGGCAAAATTTCTGTAAAAATCAGAACTAAAATTTGACTAAGTAAATTGGTAGCAACAATTAGGATAGTGTGGCACCTCTACTCAGCTTACGCATGTAGGTTGGGAAGGGGTGTTACAGTGTGCCTAGTATGTTATTCAATTTTTAGAGTTCTGGGTTTGGCGGCATGCCTATGAATTGCTGGGCAGGTGAAAAGACCAGGTCGTAAGCCGAGCCCAGTTGATAAATGATAAATATGATATTTTTGGGGTGAAAAGACTGGGTCGTAAGCCTCAAAAACCGTAGCAGTCTAGCCGGGTTGAGGACCAAGATACTGGGGCCTAAGGGTCTAGCCGGGTTGAGGTCCAAGAGACTGGTGCTGTTACATTGTCCATGGATATATATATTGCCTACGAGCTCGACACATGGTGTCATTATGGACCAAAGCAGTGACTCTGAAATTTGAATAGTATATTAGATCCTTTTTGGGCCCATGCTTGTCTTTGCTTTAATGTGAATTATGAATTGTGATACAATTGAGCAATATAATGTTATGAGTTATGAGCATGAAATATTTGAAAAATATAATAAAGTGAAATGATGTGACCTCTATATGCATTATGCATTGGCATTACTTTACATTTTTATTATTATCAAAGTTTGTACCACTAAGCTTCGGCTTAGCGCGATTGTAATTCGTCGCACAGGTGTCATGGACGTTTTGGTAGAGCCGGAGAGTTTTACTAGACCTGGTAGGGTCTAGGTTTGTATTTATTGAGCTTGAAGAGTTGTTTTGGGTACATCAAGATCAGAGCCAGTTGCCAGCATGTACATTTTTTATATTATGTATGTTATGATATGTTTTTGAAGCATATATTGTAAATTGTAAAGAATGATTTGAATACTTTTGTTTAAGATGGGATTTTATATATAATGTTGATATATATACCTATATATAAGTATTTTGAGAAAATATGGAGAAATTGAGAAGTATTGGTGAATTGATTTTATTTGGAGTGTTTGTTTTATGCAGGTTGTGTTTTGTTGAATTTTGGAAACGTTCAAATTACAAACAAAACTCTGGCAAATTTTTCCCAGAGATTTTCATATAAAATATTTATTTTGGATTCCTATAACAAGCAAAGAATATTTATATACTATTTATTTTATATATTAGTATTTGAAATCTTAAAACAGAAATGTGAAATTTTTATTAAATCGGTCTATGACATTTTTATACCGTATATGCGTATTTTACATATGCTGAAAATATGTATTGTACGTATATAGGGTACAAGGGTGTTATAGTGAAGACCCAATCTCCAAGGATGAAGATCCATTTACAAGGGTGAAGACCCCAATCTCTAAGGATGAAGATCCATTCTGAGGGTGAAGAATCACAATGCATAGAACAGCCGGAGCAGTCAGACTTCTCAACTGATAAAAGGTTAGTCAAATTCATTCTCGGGTCCAAGTACCCAATCTCGAGTCCAAGTACCCAAATTAAATCAAAATCAATTCAATCTCGGGTTCAAGTACCCAATCTTTGGTGCCAAATCAAATCCCAATCCAGTTTAGGATCGAGTATCCAAAGCCAATTTAGGATTGAGTATCCAAATCAAGTTTAGGATCGAGTATCCAAACCCAGTTTAGGATCGAGTATCCCAATCTAGTTTAGGATCGAGTATCCAAAGCCAATTTAGGATCGAGTATTCAAAACCAATTAGGATCGAGCGTCCGAATCTAGTTAGGATCGAGTATCCCAATCCAATTTAGGATCAAGTATCCAAATCCAGTTAGGATCGAGTATCCCAATCCAGTTTAGGATCGAGTATTCGAATCAAGTTAGGATCGAGTATCCAAATCCAGTTAGGATCGAGCATCCAAAGCCAATTTAGGATAAAGTATCCCAATCTAATTTAGGATCGAGTATCCAAATCTCTCTGGTCCAGAACCCAAATTATTCTTAGGTCCTGAACCTAGAATTTGTTTCTAAGTCCAAAACTTAGCTTGGGTCTAGAACCCAAATTTTCCTTAGGTCCAGAACCTAGAATTATTTCTAAGAACAGAACTTAGCTTGGGTCCAGAACCCAAATTTTCCTTAGGTCCAGAACCTAGAATTATCCATGAGTCTAGAACTCGAACCGGGTCCAGAACCCAAATTTTCCTTAGGTCCAGAACCTAGAATTTGTTTCTAAGTCCGAAACTTAGCTCGGGTCCAGAACCCAAATTTTTCTTAGGTCCAAAACCTAGAATTTATTTCTAAGTCCAAGAACTTAGACCGGGTCCAGAACCCAAATTTTCCTTAGGTCTAGAACCTAGAATTATCCTTGAGTCCAAAACTCAAACCGGGTCCAGAACCCAAAACCTCAACCATCTCAAAAATTAAGTCTTATTTCTTTTTACTCTCTTTTACTAAAGTTTCAGATTTTTCAAGCAGGGGGCAAACTGTAGACCCTTAATTTTTGACCCAGTCCGATCCAATATGTTTTATTTAGTCCTAAATGATTTTTGTTGTCTAATTGGTCCAAAATAATTTTTGTTAAATAATTTTTGCTTTAATATCTAATTTTTATTAATAAAAAATAAAAATAAACAAATAAAAGTCAAAAAATAAAAATAAAAATAAAAATCGGCGTCGGAAAAATAGGCGACGAAAAAATCATAGCGCGGGCCGGTGGGCATTTCGCCTGCTCCTTGCCCACTGCGGCAGATTTTTTTTGCCAGCGTAATTTTTCCTGCGGCAATTTTTTTTGGCAGCGCAATTTTTTCGATGCAAATTTTTCGTAACCTAATTCAATTAGATTTCGGTTTCCTTTTTTTATTAATATTATTTGCCATGATTAATTAGGAATAAACCATATGAAACCTCTATAAATGAGGACCAAAGGCAATCAAATTAAGGGAGGCCAAAAATAAAAAAAAATTGGACAGTAGCTTGAAAAAGTGGATCCAAATCCGTGAAGGAAATCAGCTTGAATCAAGCTGGTTTTTTGGGGGAGCAGAAAAATGATTTAAGCAATTTAAAGGCAAAAAGATTTGTTTTTGACTTTGTTTATCGAAGAAGCAATTTTGGTGTAACTAACAAAATAAGGTTTGAATTCTTAATTCTTTTTATTTTTTGTTTTCACAGTAGCTTAATCATCCTTTGGTTTCTTTTTGATTAAAAACTTTATAACCTCAATTGACCTTTTGTAAGGTTTGACAATCTTAAATCGTGGCTTTATTTTCTAAAAGTTTAAAGTTATTAGATTTTTTTCTTCAAAACTCCAAAACCAAAATTTGTTTTCCAAATTTCCAAAACTCAAAATTGTGTTCTGTTACTTTCCCAAAATCTTTAAAAATATCTTTTTTTTTTCTTTATAAACTTTAAATCGTTGGTTTATTTTCATAAAATTCCATAAAATCTTCAATTGCTTTGTTGCAAATCCTAAAAATCATGCATCACCGAAACCCTAAATTCTATAACAAAAACTCAAAATTCAACTTCTAAACCTAAAATAGTAAACTCTAACTCCTTTAAAACCTTAAACCCTAACTTTTTCTAAAACTTAATCCTTTAAAACATTAAAAAACCATAAAACCATAAATATTTAAATTTACACAATAAGCTTGAAATCACCATTTAAAACCATGAATCAAAAGTATTTTAAAGTGTCTAAAACCCTAGTTTCATGATTTCACCATTCAAATCTTAATTTGTTTAATCAAAGAGTCTTACCAACCTTTTAAAACATAAAACCTCAATTTATTTTAATTCCATAAAAAAGCCACAGTAGCCTAATTTTATGAATTCCAAAACCTTAACACATGAGATAAAGAACCCTAAATGGAAACAGTAGCTATAATTTGGATTTTTATTTACCTTATTCAATTCCATATTTGATCATGCTTTGTTTTATTTCTTATGCTTTAATTTATTTAAATTCAATGCTTGGTTTATTTTATTTATCATGGATGGATGTTTACTTTTTATTGATATTTGGTACCTTTGATTAATGATTTATTTATTATGAATGGTTATTTACTTTTATCAATTTATTTAGATTTCTAAATGTTGTAAGAGGTATGTTTCCACTTGGTGGGTACCTCATTAGTTAAATATCATGTAATTTAATTTGCTTTTCTATTTTAGAACCAATGTAAAGGGCATGTTTCTACCTTTCGATGGGTGTCCTATTTAGGCATGTGATGTAAGGACATGTTTCCATCCTTGGATGGGTGTCTATTTATTTGTTTTGTTTGGACATTGCTATAATGATGCTTTCTTTTAATTATTATGCTAATATGGATAATGTTGTTATATTTAAGAATTTTATAATATTATGACCTGTAAAGGAGGCCGGTTCCAATGAACCGGGCGTTGTGGGGTTGTTGGACCATATCTCACCTTCCTCACACGTACCCAACTTTCCGAACCCATTAAGGGGTTGGGAATTCCTTAGGAATAGAGTCATCCATCCACCCCTTTCTTTTTTCCCGGCCCGTCCGGGTGGCGAATCCATTTTCTCCGAACTTAGGTCTGTGTTCTCTAAGGCCCCGAGCCTAAACAGTGTAGAAGTCGCAAGAACTATTCCACCGGGAGTGGGGGCCAAAATCCCCGCTCACACAGCCCCTCCTTAAACCTCCTACACCAATCAATCTCATAAAAAATTATCCCACCAGCATACTAACTCAGCCGGATAAACTCTCTCTCATACTCTGTCTCTGTCCTAGTATCCCACCTCAAACTTAGAAACTCCATCTTCTTTGCATTCCTATACTCCCTCGGAGTATTTTCTTCTCAAATTCCCATAGAAAATTATCATAGGTAAGGACTAGTGGATTAGCCATAGCATGTGGAACCGTCTTCCACTACTCATATGTATCCCTCTGCAGAAGAGATCTGGCATAATCAAACTTCTCCTCCGGAGTAGCCTTCAACTAGATGAACACTCTCTGGACACTGTCTAGTCACTACTCTGCTACAGTAGAGTCTGTAGTACCAACAAAGTTCTCAACTCTAAGCTTCCTCAGCTTACATTCTTTCTCATCAGTAATTGCAGCTGTGGTGGCTGCGTCAGCTAGACATCAAATATCAAGAGAGTCACCACCTAGATGGACTGAGAAAAAGAAAGGGGTGGATGACTCAATTCCTAAGGAATCCTTAACCCCCTAATGGGTTTGGAAAGTTGGATACATGTGGGGAAGGTGAGAAATGACCCAGCAACCCCACAACGCCTGGTTTATTAGAACCGACCTCCTTTGCAGATCTTAATATTATCCATACTATATGCGATCATAAGAATAAATAAATACTTTATTTAAATCACAACAATGTCTAAATAAAGCAAATAAATGGACATCAATCCGAGGATGGAAACATGTCATTACATCATCCATATGTAAAATTAAATAGGACACCCACCAAAAAGGTGGAAACGTGTTCTTTACATTAGTCAAAAAAACTTTAAAATAAAATAAATTGCATGATGCTCACGACATGAGGTACCCAAAACATGGAAACATACCACTTACAATGTTTTAAAATCAAAACAAATCAATAAAAATAGCCAACCATTCATTATAAATAAATCATTCATCAAAGACATCAAACATCAATCAAAATATATAATAAACATTCATCTAATTTAAATAAAACAATAAGTATATAAATTTAGGGATCATGCATCAATTTAAGGTTTCTTGGATTTTATGTTTAATAATTAGCGTTTTGTATATACTGGATTAATTAATTGAGAAATATTTAATATTAAAGAAGTAATATAGCTACTGGATGTTTTAAAGATTTTGAGTTTCAAAAGTTTAATGAAAATAATATTAAAGTTTAGGGTTTAAATAAATAAGATTGAAGATCATGAAAATTGGATTTTAAATTAGATATTTGGAAAGAATAGGCTACTGTGAATCTTTTAGAAAAATAGATTTGGTTAGGTTTTAAGAAAATTGTCTATTGTTTTGTTATTTTAGAAAAGTGTAATTAGGGTTTTAGATTTAAAATTATATTATGGGTATTAAGATATTAGGGTTTTGAAAAATATTTTTTAGGGTTTTAAATAGAATTTAGATAGTAAGTAGAACAATTGATCAATGTGCCTAATAAAAACATCATCTATTGTATGTTTAAATAATTGATCTAATTGAATGATGAAGCTACTGTAAACATAAACAAGTAAGTAGAAATTCAAACCTCCATTGTTGGTTCCACCACAATATTGAATTCTGGTTGAACAATAACCAAAGACAGAGTATGCTGCCTTTGATGGATTCCTTATTGCTTGCTGACTGCCTCTTGCTTTTTCAAGTCCAAGGTTCTAAATCTATTCTCCAAAAAGTCCAACTCCTTCCAAAAGTCAGATCTCCTTTTAAAAGATCCAAGTCTCTTTCTGTGTGTTTTGATGTGGTATTTATAAGAAAAATAAAAACCTAATACTAATTGGTTAAGGAAATGAAAACCATTTAGGAAATAAAATTAAAAACCAAGTAGAATAGGGTTTTGAAAAAAATTATGCTGGCAAAAATTACGGTGGCAAAAATTGATGTTGGGCACTGCTCGCTGGGTGCATGGGCTGGGCGGGGGCCGTAGGCCAATTCATTGTAAGAAAAACCTGCGACGAAAAATTTCATCACCGATTTTTCACTTCTCCAATTTTTATTTTTAATTTATTTTTTTATCTTTTCTTTTTCATTTTTCATTTTTTATTTTAATTAAAAATAAATTCTATAAGTAATAAATATTATTAAAAATACCACAAAATTTATTTTGGACTGTTTAAAAATATCTGACTGAACTGGGTCAAAAATTAAGGGTTTACAGTTTGCCCCTGCTTGAGCAATCTGAGACTACAGCAAAAGAGAGTGAAAAGAAATGTGATTTTTAACTGGATTTAGAGCCATACTAGACTCCGTAATCAAGGTTAGTTTGAGTTCTGAATTTAAAAATAATTTGGGCTTTAGACCCGGAATAAGTTCTGGACTTAAAAATAATTTGGGTTCTGGACCTAGGGTAAGTTCTGGACTTAAAAATAATTTGGGTTCTAGACCCGAGGTAAGTTTTGGACTTAAAAGATAATTTGGGTTCTGGACTAAAGATAAGTTCTAGACTTAAGAAATAATTTGGGTTCTAAACCCGAGATAAGTTCTGGACTTAAGAAATAATTTTGGTTCTGAACCCAAGATAAGTTCTGGACTTAAGAAATAATTTGGGTTCTAGACCCGAGATAAGCGCTGGACTTAAGAAATAATTTGGGTTCTAGACCCGAGATAAGTGCTGGACTTAAGAAATAATTTGGGTTCTTAACCCGAGATAAGTTCTGGACTTAAAAAATAATTTGGATTCTAGACCAGAGATAAGTTTTGGACTTAAGAAATAATTTGGGTTCTAGACCCGAGATAAGTTTTAAACTTAAAAAATAATTTGGATTCTAGAACCGAGATAAATTCTGAACATAAAAGATAATTTAGGTTCTAGACCAGAGATAAGTTCTGAACTTAAAAAATAATTTGGGTATCTATAAAAAATTATTATAGTCATTAGGATAATAAAGAAATTGGCAAAAAATTTAGCTATTTTATAACATGCATATATCCTATTTCCCCTTGCGTGTAAAAATATTTTAAAAGTGCCAAAATATTTTTAGACACGCAAATATCTAGATAATTGAATTGAATAATTGAATTTACTATTTATTCACTGTGTAGTCACTATTTACTCACTATTCACTAATATTTATTTACTATTTATTAATAGTGATATTTACTTTTTCTTTTTTTCATGAGAATTACTATTTTCACTTTTTATTTTTGTTTTTTATGTGTAATTTGCCTGTATAAATGGCTCATTTCTTCAATACTTATTCATACTTACATATTTTCATATTTAAAGCAGAGAATTGACCAGAGAGTTAAAGAGAAATTGCATGCTTTGAGATCAGGACCTCGATCCAATGCTGAGTTATTAGAATTTATTCGACGGCATGAAAATGGAACTATAAGTCTACTAGCTGGGATGCAGCTTCATCGCAATTCAAGTCAAAAAACTAAGGTAATAATGCAACTTAACATTTGAATAACACAAAAACTTATTATTTTATTATTGGTTTTTTTATTTTTTGTCTTTTTTTAATAAAGATTAGGAAAATTAAATTAGTTAGTGGACTATTTAATAAATAAATGAATAGATAAATTAGAATAGGACATAACAAATTAATGTAGTCTATGAATTAGTAATATTGGTATGATGATATATTTACCTCATGTTAACTTACCTGATTCCGTGTTAGCACGATCATTGTGTTATCCAGGGCAGAGAGTGTGTCTATAAAGTCTGACAATGGTATGATGTAGCACCCTCTTGAGTAAAATGAATTGTCCGAGATTGCGGTTTTGAAAGCTTTATCTTGCAATTACCATCTGAAGAGTGTCCAATAGACAGGAGTGTAGTTTATGCATTGTCAGAGCAATGGATGGACACGACTCATACTTTTCATCTACCTATAGGAGAGATGACCATTGGCCCAGTCAATTATACAATCATAATTGGTATTTGATACTATGGCCTTTCAGTCCCTCTTACCAATGATATTTTAACATACGAAGAAGTCCAACAATTAATTATTATGGAACCGTCATTAAAAGAGCCCTTTAAGATAATAATTGAGCCAATTCTAAGTTATTTGATGAACTATGATGGACGGATTCATAGGAAAACAACTAAATAATATGCTCAAGGATTTTTATTGTATTTGCTCAGGTCGACCATTTTATGCAGCATCGAATCTGCCATCCATTTGTCGTTATTGAGGGCCCTTACTGACATGAGTATGGTACCACTTTACGGCTAGAGTGAAGTTGGCCTTGCCTGTCTCTATCATGGACTAGATAAGATTTGCAGGAATAAGAAGTCTTTCATTGGTTTCATGGTAGTTGTCGAGGTACTCTTCTTCTACCCATGTCAATTCCATTTTTATACTTGCATGAATTTGATTTTCATTGTTGTTGTAGGTATGGGCATATGAGCATAATCTTGTGAGGGTGCCTGGTATTTCCCGAGAGAGAGTCAAGTATCAGAGATTGAATTTTTATTTATCAGATCATGTAGCAGTTCCTGGCTCTCACCATGTACACGACCGGCGCTATCTCTTGAGTTGCTTAACCTGTGGCCAGGTAAAATAGTATTACTATAATTTAAAATTTATATAAAAGTTCACTTATCTTATGTCATTTTGTAGGTCAATTTGGCTTGGTGGAACACAAAAGAGCAGACGAACTGGACTTCTTCCATGAATGTCGCATTGCCTTTTCAGCATACCCGCTGAGTTATTGCTGGCCCTGTGTCTATTGGCTGGTTTCTCGGGGAGAGGATGCATGAGTGGTTCCTTGGTCTCGAGCAATGGAGGATCCCGATGAATTGCCCGGAGTATACTTTAAATATCACATAATGCTGGAGAATGCATGGCAGTTGGCTCAGCACGGTTATGATGTTGAAAACTTTATTTATCCATCAGGTGCATCGTACACCCAGTTTATTCAAGTAGGACTCTTGAACATTGATGTATGTCCTATTTTCATCTGGAAGATTCATGAGGAAAAGGAGGATAGTGATGAAGAGGAGTATCACAGAGAGGGAGGAGGGTCCGTCCCGCATCCCGAGGCTAGCACCTATCAGTTAAACTTTTACCACTTTGCCATTGTAATTACTTCTTTCTTAACTTGTTTTGACTGTTTCAATGATTATTGTAGGCTATTGGCTAATTTGGTCATGAGGCTGGACCTTCCTCTATCGCTCCTTCATTTGTTCATTCTAATCAACCGGAGATGCCATCTCATCCAAAGGGTATTGATAGGAATTACATGGTAGGTTATCCTTTTCCATGATGATTTATGCTACATGTATACATGATTATGTATGCTCTTACCCTTTTCTTTCTGGCTCACAACGGATGCTTGAGGAACAAAATAAGAAACTTTAATAAGAGTTAGTTTCTAGTCATCAACAGGTTGCCCATTTTGAAAAATTATATCATCAGTCAGAGCAAGACTTTCGAGACTTTCTATTTCAAGGGCTGAGAGATCCTGGTGCTTCGTCGTCTAGGGGACCCTAAACCGATGACCATGAGATTCTTTCATCTACTTCGAATGAGGATCGTTATAGATTTAAATTCTAAGGTAATAGAGGTTCAGGTGCTCCTGCTTCGGGTGGACTTGGGATAGATGATAGGCCTCCTCCTTTAATAGATGATGACTTTTTCAAGGCTTTATTTGATCATGATCCACCACCTCCTTCTCAGTGATCTATCATTATTGTATTAATTGAAAAAATATTATATTATCATTAATAACAAAAATAATGATAAAAATAATAATGATGATATATAGTTTGTACTTTTACTGCAACTTTTGACTTTTAAATATATATATATATATATTTTGTTTTCTTTTCTTTTTTTTGGTATTATCATTTTTACTATTTCTGCATTACAATAATTCAAAATTCCACAGTAGCACTGGTTTACAAAACCAAAGGCAATGCAGCCACTCAAAACCATTTCGTCGTTAATTTCCTATCCTTGCATGTCTCGGTCTCAAACCATTCCTTGTAAACTTTGGTATGGCCAATCATCCTATATAAATCTTCTTTCCCTGTTATGACCTCATATAGAAGCCACGAATTTTCAACTTTAGCATCAAAATTCCTTTTAGCAATTCTAATTTCCCTTCAATTGTCAACAATGACCGAACTCAATTTGAAGAAAATAAAAAGTCTATTTAAAAATATGAATGCCATTCACTGGGAGAAAATATCTTGGTCTAAAATTAATACTTTGAAGTGTTTTCAAAATATTAAATTGGACCATTCTTTTTTACATGCCATGGTTTCTTTTTGAAATGTGAATTCTAGGACTTTTAAGATAAATGACTTTGAGATATGTCCCATGATTGAAGAGTTTGAGGCCATCCTTGGTTATTCAAGCAATCAACCAATGGCGTTACCTATATTGATTTCCAGGACTCAACAAAAGATGCAAATATTATTTCAACTTTCAAAGCCCGAAGTTCTACAGTTGATGAGGGGTGAGAAGATTCTGCTTGGTCCCGTAATTGACTTTTGCATTTCTCACTTGGCTCCTACCAAGGCATGGGGATGTATGCTTTGTCTATGCTTGATTGGCCAATTTTTGCTTGTTTCTTATGATTATGATATTGACCCATGAGTATTGGATATCATGGACCAAATGGGTCGAGGCTTGTCGCCGATACCCATTATCTTAGCTGAGACTTTAGTTGGATTGGACCAACTTAAATCAGGATTGTCAAAGAGATTGATCGGGAGTCCATTACTGCTTCAGGTAATTACCTAAACACCCTTTCAGGTTTTCAATTTAGGTCCTTTTTATTATTTTTATTATTATTATTATTTTTTATTGCTCTAATTTTTGTCTAGTCCGCCCTTACGGGTTTTCAAAACTAGCGAGCCGCCCTAATTTTTTACTAGGCCATCCTTGCGGATTTTTTACCTAATGGGTCTCTCTCTTTTTTCTTTTCTTTTTTTAATTCTTTTCTTGTGTTTACAGATTTGGCTTCAGGGGCATCTCTATTTGCTCAACACTCCATCTATGGATTTTGCCAGGTATTTGCTGCAGCATCACTCTGCTAGGAAACTACTCCACCCTGCTTCTTCATTTGCAGACTGGATTGATTGAATCCACTCACATGCTGAAGTCAACATCTATTGGTTAGTACCTTGGTGGAAGATTTCTCGTATCACCATTCGAACGTATTTGATGTATGTTCCTCTCACTACTCTTCGTCGAGGTACTTGCTATGATCCTCATCAGCTTGACCATCAGTATGGAGCTGAGCCTCAAGATTCTTATTTTACTCTCGATTTGGACATGCCTTGTCTGATAAAGCCTACTTGGATCAACTGAAGCAAAGCTAGCTTGCATGCTACACTTATCTTCTGCCACAGATTTTACATTCATCAATTTCTTTAGAAACAATATTATTAGAAAATAATGACAACAATAATAAGAGATGTTTCTTTTCCTTTCATAATTTGT
Organism: Garcia nutans; assembly: GCA_947685225.1. Taxonomy (NCBI): domain Eukaryota; kingdom Viridiplantae; phylum Streptophyta; class Magnoliopsida; order Malpighiales; family Euphorbiaceae; genus Garcia; species Garcia nutans. The sequence continues at coordinate 17,126,713 of CANTUV010000033.1, read as the reverse complement.
CATCACCTTTTGCTATTGTATTTATTCATTTTATCCATATTTGGTCAAATACTTAAAATAGCACACGCAGAACAATTTTAATATTACTTTTTTTTTATTAAATTGGGGAACAACCAAACATAAAGCTAGCATACACAAGATCACTCCTGTTGTCAACTAGCCCTTTCAGGTTTTCTAATTGACAATTTTCTCTCACTTAGCCCTAATTGTTGCCTAGCCTGCCCTTTCGGGTTTTCAGAACTAGCAAACTGCTCTAACTTTTGCCTAGGCCGCCCTTTTTGGGTGTTTAACCTAGCGTGCTCTTTTTCTTTTTTTTTTTAACATAAAACCTCTTCAACCTGTCAATGTTCACTGGCTCACTAAACTGGTTCCTGTCCATGTCTGATAACTTGTTGGACCCTTGTTCATGACTTATTTCACAATATATGGTCCTTCCTAGCTAGGCCTAAATTTCCCTCTTAGATTAGATACATTAGGCTTACATTATTTCAACACTAAATCCCTGACTCTGAGTTTTCTAACCTTAACCCTTCTATTGTAGGCCCAAGCTATCTTCCTTTGATATAGTTGATGATAATACAATGCTTTTAACCTTCTCTCCTCTAGTAAAGCTAACTGTGTGTATCTACTCACTACCCACTCTGTCTCAGGCATTCAGCTTTCAAGACTACTCTCAATGATTTGATCTCAATTTCAATTGGCAACACCGCCTCCATCCTGTAAACCAAAGAGAACGGTATCATTCCAGTCGGTGTTCGCACACTTGTTCTGTACCCCAATAAATCAAAAGGAAGCATCTCTGACCAATCCCTATATGTCTTGGTCATCTTGGATAAGATCTGCTTAATTGTCTTATTGGTTGCTTCTAGTGCACCATTGGCCTTTGGTCTATAAGGGAAGGATCGGTAATGATGGATTCGGTATTTTGAAAATAAGTCCTTAATTGCACCTTGGAACTGTACCCCATTGTCTGATATCACACTGTGCAGGACCCCATACCTGTAAATGAGATTTTTTTTAATAAATTTAGCCACTTTTCTTGCCCCCCAGTTTATTGGAAGATTTGGCTTCGACCCATTTTAAAAAATAATCTACTGCTACTACAATGAAACAGTGACCATTTGAGGCTGTCGGATGTATCTCTCCTATAATGTCAATTTCCCAAGTTGCGAAGGCCTAGGGGAAGACATAGAATGCAATTCTTCAGGTGGCATATGATTCAAATTACCATACATCTAACATTGTTGGCACTTCTTTACAAACTCAATACAATCTCTCTCCATGGTCAACCAGTAATAACCTTGTCGAATTATCTTTTTAACTAGGGCTAAACCACTCATGTGTGGACCGCAACTTTCTGCTTGTATTTCTAACATGATATGCTCCACTTCAGGCTTCCTCAAGCATTTCACATTCACCCCCATCAGGCCATCTTCGATACAATTCTCCATGGAAGGTGATGTATTGTAAGGACCATCGCCTTATGGCTCTTCTTTCTTTCTTTGTTGCCCCCAACGGGTATTCCTTCTCTTCCAAAAACCATCTTATAGTGTCAAATCACGCATCATGGTCTGTATTAGTTTTCATGATTGTCTCATATTCATAGCACAGAGTCGATGAACTAGCCAAAATCAGAGGCTTAAGGAATAAATTGATAGGATTTTCCCATACCGAAGCCAATGTGGCTAGGGCATCAACCATCTGGTTTTCTTCTCTTGGTAGGTGTATAAACCTGTACTCCTTAAAGTTCTTCTTCATCATGGTCAAGTAATGGTGGTATGGTTTTAACTTCTCTTCTTTCAACTCCCACTCTCCATTTACTTGGGACACTACTAGTAATGAATCGCCAAAGACTTCCACCTTATCAACCTTCATAATCATCAAGGTTTCCAAACAAAAAATAGATGCTTCATACTCCACCATATTATTAGTTACCCTGAACTTCAACTTCTTGGCTAAGGGATAAGTTTCCCTTTGGGCAATTCTAGTATAACTCCCAAACCTACTCCTTTCCTATTCACTGCTCCATCAAAATACATTTTCCATCCTTGTACTTTTATGGCCTCTAAATGTTCATTAAGAAATTCCAAGACTACCTCTTCGCTATTCTGCAATGTTGTTGGGCCAGGAATTCTGCCACCGCTCTACCTTTGATTGTTTTCCTGGTTACACACTCAATCTCAAATTCTTCCAATATTATCAACCATCGCCCATATTTCCCGATCAAAGAGGGTGTCTCCCTTAAGTACTTCACCGGATCCAACTTGGAAATTGCTTGAACACTATAAGATTGAAAGTAATGCTGCAACTTCTTAGAAGACCAAACCATAGCTATATAGGTCTTTTCAATGATACTATACTTAATTTCATAAGGTAGGAGCTTTCTACTCAAATAGTAGACTGCGTGCTCAATCCCTGACTCATCTACTTGGGCTAGCATGGCTCCTATTGACTCTTCTTCTATTGCGAAGTATAGTAACAAGGGTTTATCGGGTTTAGGCGGTTTTAAAATAGGTGGATTTAGCAAATACTCCTTTATTCACTCAAAGGATTTTGACACTCTTCATTCGATAGGACCATCTGATTCTTTTTAAGCAATTTGAAGATAGGTTCACAGATTGTGGTGAGCTTTGCTATAAACAGGGAAATGTAGTACAATTTGCCAATGAATTCCCGAACTTCTCTCTCCGTCTTAGGGGCTGGCATATCCCTGATTACTTTAACTTTGTCAGGGTCAATCTCAATGCCATCTGGACCAATCACATGTCCCAATAATTTGCCTGAGGTAACCCCAAACACACACTTTTTCGGGTTTAATCTTAGCTTATACTTCACTGCTGTTTCGAAGAATAATTCTAAGTTTTAGAAGTGTTGTTCCCTTGTATCTGATTTCACCATCATATCATCAACATACACTTCAACTTCTTTGTGCATCATATCATGAAACAATGTGGTGGCCATCCTTTGATAGGTTGCTCCAGCATTCTTTAACCCAAATGGCATTACCCTATGACAAAATATACCCCATGTAGTAATGAAAATAATTTTGGCTTTATCCTTTTAGGCCATTAACACTTGGTTGTATCCAGAAAATCCATCTACAAATGAGTGTAGCACGCTAGAGGCTGCACTATCAATGAGGACATCTATATGGGATAAAGAAAAATCATCTTTAGGGGAAGCCTTGTTTAAGTCTCTATAGTCCACACAGACCCTAATTCTTCCATCTTTCTTTGGCATGGGTACTATGTTGGCTAGCCAGTCTGGATAATCTATCACTTCAAGGAACTTTACTCGTATTTGTTTAGTGACCTCTTCTTTAATCAATTCATCCCATTTTGGCCTCAAACACCTAAGCTTTTGTTTGATAGGTTTCATGTGAGTGTAAGTAGGAATTAGATGTTCGGCTATGTTTCGATCTATTATAGGCATATCCTTATATACCTCTTCATATTTTTTAAATATTTTTTAAATCTCTCTCTCTAATCAGGATGAAGGTCGGATGCTATGCTAATATTTTTAGGATTTTCGGTTGTTCCCAAATTTAATGATTGTGTATCAACAGAGTTAATATTAAAGATGCTTATGTAACCACTATTTGAATGTATGCAACCATCAGGAGAAACATTACACAAGTAAGTAAAATTAGACTTTATTGCATTCATTTTTGAAAAGAAAACATCATCATCCTCATACAAAGTAGATAAATTAAAATCAAAATCAAAATCATTGTCATTATTCTTAAAATCATAAAGCAGGGCATCTTCAAACTTTTCTTCAACCAGGGCAACAATCTCCTCTGGGGTTTTCTCGGCTTTCAGGACAGCTTCCTTCTTCCTTTTCAGATTGGGCTCCTTGTCGGCTAGTAGGGTGAGCTCTTTCTTCACTTGTTCCACTATCTTGACAACATCAGTAAAAATTTCAAAACCCGGGATCAACTTTCCCATGAACATGATTAGCTCAGGCTTTCCTTGGAGTGGTCCCATGTCTAGAGCTTTGACAAAGATCTCTCTAAGTGGTTGGAAGATCATCTTCTCATTCTTCTTTGGCTGGACATCTTTGTCGGTTTCTTCATACCCTAACCCTTTCTTGGAAGTTTGATTTTTGAAATTTGAAAGCTTTGTCATATTGGCCTTGCTCTTTTCAAGACCAGCACCAGGAAGATAGCTCATGTTCTTCATCATGTTCAAAACCTTGGAGTCCATTACTTCATCATCAAAAATTACAGCTACTTGGAAACCATTGAGAGGCCTCTCAATCATTAGAGCATTAACAACCTTATTATCTTCAGCCTCGATGACCACCATCTCATCTCTGTTAGGGAACTTGATCTTTTGATGAAGGGTGGAAGGAACTACACCAACAGGATGAAACCATGGCCTTCCCAAAAGTAGAGCAAAAGTAACTAGTATGTCTAAAACAATAAATTCAACAATAGATTCAATAGTACCAACATTCACAATAGCTTTGAAAGTCCCCTCGGCAGGCCTCTTAGTATTGTCATAAACCCTAATGGTTACCTTGGTTAGGCTTAGATCCTTCGTTGACATAGCTAGCTTTGGCAATATTTTGAGTAGACAAACATTTATGGTTGACCCATCATCAACCATCACACATGGAGTCCTTTTTCCTTTGATTTCTACTTTGATAAAGAGAGGACGAATGTGATCTCTCCCCTCTTTCGGTAAATCTGCATCTGAGAAAGATCCCATTCCCATATTAACTTCGCTCTTCTTTTGAATATCTTCATATCTCATTACTCCTTCAACTTTTATGAAGTTAATCAGCTCCTCCGATGTTATGGAGGTGGAAATTGGCATGCTAGCCAAGGCCTTGACCATAGTTTCATGGTGCTTTTTAGAAGTGGCCAATAAATCCCAAATGCTAACACTTGCTTCGGTTCTCTTCAACTGCTTAAGCACAGTATCATCTTCCTCTTCTTTGTTCCCCACTTCAACTTCCTTTCCTTTATTAGCCTCTACTTCTTTAGGTGGTGGCCTCACATAAGGCTTACCAGATCTAGTGTTCATTACTTCATCTTCTTCAGGCTTGGACCAGGTCCATTCCTCCTTCTTGGGTGTAGACCCTTAATTTTTGACCCAGTTCGGTCCAATATATTTTATTTAGTCCAAAATATTTTAATTGGTCCAAAATAATTTTTGATATCTTAATTAAATAATTTTTGCTTTAGTATCTAATTTTTATTAATAAAAAAATAAAAATAAACAAATAAAAATAAAAAATAAAAATAAAAAATCGGCGATGAAAAAATCGGTGACGAAAAAATCATCGCCGAAAACCAGCGCGAGGGGCATGGCCGTGGGCCATTTCGCCGGCAGGAGTTTCCTGCGGGTGAAATGGCCTTCGGCTGCCCGTAGGCCAGCTCGAGCGCCCGCTGCCGCAGCAGTTTTTTTTCGCCAGCGAAATTTTTCCGACGTAAATTTTTCAAAACCTAATGCAATTAGGTTTCGTTTCCTTTTCTTAATGAATAATAGATGCCATGAATAACTAGAATTAGTCATATAAAACTTCTATAAATAAGACTAAAACAACACAAAAATCAATCAAGAAATAAGGGAAGAAATCGAATAGAAACTTGAAAAAAAATTGGATCCGAAACTAAGTAGGAAGGAGGTGAATCAATCTTATTTTTTGAGAGAGCAGGAAAACAATTCAAGCAATTCAAAGGCAGCAAAGCTTGTCTTTATTTTGTTCATCCAAGAAGAAATTTTTGGTGGAACCAACAAACGAAAGTATGCATCAATTGTTTAAATTTTATTCTTCACAGTAGCTAAATCATCCCATTATTTCTTTTAATTCAAAAACCTAAGAACCCTAATTCATCTTTTCTAAAGTTTGAAAACCTTAATTCATTGCTTTGTTTTCTAAAAAGTTTAAAGTTATTAGTTTTGTTTCTTCAAAACCCCAAAACCAAAATTTATTTTCCAAATATTCAAAACCCTAAATTGAGTTCTGTTTCTTTCCAAAATCCCTAAAAACATCTTTTCTGCTTTTATAAACTTTAAATCGTTTGGTTTATTTTCCTAAAACTTCATAAAATTACCAATTATTTTCTAAATTCTAAAAACCAACTCATTACCCGAAACCCTAATTCAAAAATCCTAAAATCCTAATTCAATTCCAAAACTCAAAACAATGAATCTTAACCCCTTTAAAACCTTAAACCCTAATTTTTTCTAAATCTAATCCTTTAAAACTTTAAAAACCATAAAAACACAAATATTATAATTTTACACAGTAAGCTTAAGACATAATTCAATGAGTAACCGTAAACTATAAATCTAAGTATTGTAAAGTGTCCAAACCCTAGTTTCATGATTTCACCATTCAAACACTAATTTGGTTAATCAAAGAACTTTATCAACCTTTTAAAACATAAAATCTTAATCTATTATAATTCCTTTAAAAACTCACAGTAGCCTAATTCCATAAATTTCAAAACCCTAAACACATGAAATAAAGAACCCTAAATGAAAACAGTAGTTATAATTAAATTTTTATTTGTCGTATTCAATTCTATATTTTATTATGCTTTGATTTATTTTATATGCTTTAATTTATTTAAGTTCAATGCTTGGTTTATTTAATTTATCATGGATAGATGTTTACTTTTCTATTGATGTTTAAATACCTTTGATGAATGGTTCATTTATGATAAATGGTTATTTACTTTTATCAATTTATTTAGGCTTCCAAATTTTGTAAGAGGTATGTTTCCACTTGGTGGGTACCTCATTAGTTAAATGTCATGTAATTTAAATTGCTTTTCTATTTTAGAACCAATGTAAAGGACATGTTTCTACCTTTTGGTGGGTGTCCTATATAGGCATGGATGTAAGGGCATGTTTCCATCTTCGGATGGGTGTCCATTTATTTGTTTTGCTTGGACATTGTTTTGATTTTGTAATATATCGATGCTTTATTTTAATTATTGTGTGTAATATGGATAATGTTGTTATATTTAAGAATTTTATAATATTAAGACCTATAAAGGAGGCCGGTTCCAATGAACCGGGCGTTGTGGGGGTGCTGTGCCATTTCTGACCTTCCCCAAATGTACCCAACTTTCCGAATGCATTAGGGGGTTGGGGATTCCTTAGGAATCGAGTCATCCACCCCTTTCCTTTTCCCAGCCCGTCTGGGTGGTGACTCCATTTTCTTCGAACTTAGGTCTGTGTTCTCTAAGGCCTCGAGCCTAAACAGTGTCGAAGTCACAAGAACCATTCCACTGGGAGTGGGCGCAAAAATCACCACTCACAGTGGCGACTCCACTGGGGATATGAGAAGTTGATTCCATTGGTCTTTATAGTATTCTATTCTTTCTTATAATGATATTATCCATTGCATCATATTAGATTACATTGTGTGCATGATTTAGGATGCCCGTGTTACCCGTGTTATGTTATGTAAAGGATACCATACTTTCACTCAAGGTATGGAGATCGAGCATGGAATAACCACTTATAGCCTCGTACCATTTGGTATATATTTACTATAGGAACCTAATCCTTTTTACCAAAAGACTAAAGCTCATGTAATTGACCTAGTTACTTTCCTTAGGTTTTACCCCAAATGCATGTTGTTTGACTATGGTTAATTTGTCTTGGCTTAAATCATAGCTTATTTGGTTTGTTCTTTTTCTAATATGATTAAGTATATTGTAAGCTCAAAATAAATTTTTCTTTAAAGTCCAAAAGACCAAATCTATTTTCAGAACTTTTCAAGATGGTCTTTGGACATAAAACTTTTCTAAAAATAAATCAAAAATTCTTTTGCTCATGGCCCAAATACTAAGCCCAAAATATGTTTTTTCTAAAATCTTTTTACAATGGGCTTAGAAACAAAATTGTTTTTATCCAATCTTTCTAAAAAGAGCTTACAAATTATTTAGGTCAATTACGAAATACCAAAAATCAATTGTGAGCCTAGTTTATACTAAGAATAATTAATTATGAGCTTGTTTTTGGCATGAATCATTAGTTACCTTTTTCGAGTGAGAAATCTATCTATAATAAACCTCTTAATTTAGTTTTAATCCAATATAGCATAAAAGCTACTATAGTTAGTTGAATGGATTAAAACCTAATTAATGGGAATTATTATGAATGGATTTCCATTTTCAAAAATATAACTATTGGTTGAAACCTCCGAGGGATCTATTCGAAAACAAGATACCCCATGTTGGTATTTTGTTAACCATATACCTAGGAAAAGAGACTCACCATTCGTGTGTGGATGTTATAAGGTTGGAAGGAACGTCCTATTTATCCTTGTTTGTTTATTGCTTGTGCATACATGCATACATACATTTGCATCTCATATCCTTGATCCTCTCTGGCTCACAGACCTAGAGTACGATAATTCAAGAACATACAATGACACCACCTACAACATTTCAAGGATGGATGCAAACCAGCTAAGGGACATAATTGATGAAGTTGTCAAAGCTAGGATGGCTGAACTACAAGACCAATTGGTTGAAATTATGAAGACCCAATTGATTGAAATTCTGGAGATCATCAACAATGCTAATAAGGCATCTCCCATTGACATAAGAAAGAAGGAAAAGATAGCATTAACAAGGTACTTTTCTACTGATAGAGATCGAATGAAAAATAAGAGATTAATCCCTATTCTATAAGACCAACCGAACCATGTGCTATCTAAGTGGAGCAATAAGAGCAGCTATCACCCTAGTGGGCAAAGTCAAAGGGAAAGAGGAGGTGTTGAGAAAGATGCAAAAACTAAGCCAACAAAGAAGCGTAAATTTTTAGACTTAAGGGAACCTTTGTCAAAGATGTTAGAAAATCTAATGAAAATGGATTTGCTACAACCATTGGCACCTCGGCCTCTATATAAGCCTCTACCGCCAAATTTTGATGCCAAGGTCTTCTGTCAATTCCATCAAATGCAAGGGCATGAGACAGATAAATGTGTTCGATTAAGGCATGAAATTCAAGATTTGATTGACAGTAGAAAGCTGCCTGAGCCTGATAAGCCCAACACTAAGAATAATCCTTAGCCTAAATTTGGAAGGGCATCATCGCTTTCAACCTTCATGAAGAGTTTTATCTTGTCACCTTGTCATGATATGGATAGAGAAGCTGCTAAAGAATGATATGCTACTAAGCAAGCTTGGACTAACTGTGGATGATGAAGCAATGATCCTTGATGATGGAAAAAATCCTTGCCCTTGAGATGTCTAAATAAATGAAGCATCTTTGACTCCAACTCAACAAACTTTCCTTAGCTTGAATGCTGCTTTTCAATTTTGCTTTCTTTAATATTTAATTGGAACAATCTTATTTTTCAAATTATGTTTCTTTGAATAAATTACTTTCATCAAAAATTTTGTTGGTCTTTGTTCATTTTGGTGCTCAATCAATAAGGAATCTAGCTTGATAATACATAAATTAATGTGTCTAGGCATCATGACTTGAATGACTTTACTAGATGAGGGAATTGCTCTATAGCATTGAGTTGTGTATGCTTACCTAGAGAGGGCTCCTGCATAATTACCTTTGTCTAGGTCCTAGTCAGTCTTAGAACATGCTTTGACGAACTTTCGAGGTGAAATTGAACTCTGCTTATTTAAGAGAGAGATGATCTAGGCATTGTTTGGTTAGCCAACAACTAGTATCCACCCTATTAAATATCAATCCCTAGTTGTCCCTTTGAGCCTTCATAAGGTTTTAGCTTTCTTTTCATTGGCATATAACCCCAACAACCTACCCTGGGCTGTTGTGATACTTTTGACAAGTCTTATGATCACTAAGATGAAAAGGCAAGAAGATCAAAGAAAGCAATGATAAGTTAAGATCATGAGGATAGTTGAAGTTCTCAAGACCATAAAGATAGTTGAAGTTCTCAAGACCATAAGGGTAGTTGATGTTTTTAAGACCATAAGGGTAGTTGAAGTTCACTTACTATCTCCAATATATCAAGACAACATCAACATCAGAGTAACAAATGATTTGTCCCTGTTAAAGAAGATTTATGTCACTCCATTCATCCATTATTGGAAGCCAAAGTCATTACAAACAAGACAACTCTATTTGAGCTAGAACCAAAAAAAAAGGAAAGAAAGAAAAAAATAGAAAAAAATAGAAAAAGAAAAAAGAAAAAAAAGGAAAGAAAAAAAAAAAGAAAACAAAGAAAACAAAGAAAACAAAAAAAAAGAAAAAAAAGGAAGAAAGATAAAACCTAAAAAGGTGGATCAAAAATCCAACTGAGTTCTCTTTTACCTAAGACAACAAAAGGCTTCCATTTGGATGGATTGACTTGAATTGGTTCAACCCAACCAAAGATTTGATCAAAATCAAAGAAAACGGAGAAAGACCATTCAGTTCTTGAAAGTTTTGTACTTGATGGTCCTACAAAGAAGAAGGACAAAATGATAAAATGCTCAAAGAAAGGTAAGAGTAAGAAGAAGAAAAAGAAAGCAAAGGGAGAAGAAAAGAAAGGAAATTTGGGAACCAAACTTTATGTAAGGGCAAAGACTATCCCAATCAAGATCCAGATTAATGCCAAGAAGATAAAAGGACTTTGGAGTCTAGAAAGATTGCTCCCAATTGTCTAAAGTTCCAACAAGAAATTTGTAGTGTGAGGGTTTGTCCATTGTGTCACACCAGCTCCAATCTCAAAATGGCCTTCACTTTAACCCATGTCCCTCATAGACCCCATTTCAAGCCTATCAAAGACCTGTTGATCTCTCTTGGTAGGTAGAGTCTATTAGTGGAGATAGTTTGGATAAGCATGCATATGAGATAGACAATATTTAAACTCAATGAGACCTTTGGCCAAGTAATGTGTATGTGCCTATCTGAAGTGCAACAATTCTTGCTTAAATAGAAATGATTCCCGAGTTTAGTACGGTAACTAGGGTTGTCATGTTATACATATGTTAATTTGGAAAATCAAGTCCCGAGGTGCATTGACATTAATTTGGCAAAGCCAACATTTGATTTCAAAATCAAAATTCAAAAATAAATAAATAAAAGATAAATAAATAAATATTTTTTTCATACAAAGTCTTCAAGCTAAGGGAAGTATGTTGAACCTCCAAAGGACACATTGGGCGAAGGAAATAATTATTGGCAAGGTCATGAAGAAGCTATCAACCAACTTGCTGAAACATAGTTTGAAATAGATGAATCCCTGACTCTGCTGCTTGGGGCCTCCATTATTCATGTTTTCAATATCTCAAAGATAAAAGTCATAAATGGGAAGCATTGTTTTATTCCAATGCAAGACTTGAACAAGCGTCAAAAAGGAACCAATGAGAATACTTCTGCTGATCACCTCGGTCTGTGAGTCAATGAAACCGCTGTGAGTATTATCATGCTTATCATGCATACATGAGCATATCACATCACATTTTCATGTCTTGTGTTTTCTATTCCTTGTCAAAATGAACAGCAAACACTCTGCAAAGTAAAGAATCAAAAGAAGATATTGAATCAAGAAGGCACGAAAAGCCTATTTGCTTGTGGAAGCTCCAGTCATTTTGTAAAAGAAGAAATACGTTCTTATGCGACGAACTAGATGGCAAAAACATCAATCAGAGCCCGCATAGAAAAATCATGGGTTTGAGCCTACACAGGGGGCAAAGTTTCTCCTTTTCAATTTCTTGAGTCTATATATAAAATATTTTCAAACTCACTTGCAAATATTTTGCCACGCAGGGGGCAGGAGAAGATATGAGAGCCAACTAAAAATAGCTGAATTTTTGCAAAAAGGAAGAACAAAAGAATGGAACATTAGAACTATCAAAAGAATGAAGATGCAAGACAAAAGATCAGTTCAGCTAAAAGAGCTGAAGCCAGGGTAAAGACCCGACCTCCAATGGATAAAGATCCATGTTCCAAGGGTGAAGACCCGATCTCAAAGGATGAAGATCCATGTCTCAAGGGTGAAGACCCAATCTCAAAGAATGAAGATCCATTTGCAAGGGTGAAGACTCGATCTCAAAGGATGAAGATCCATGTCTCAAGGGTGAAGACCCAATCTCAAAGGATGAAGATCCATTTTCAAGGGTGAAGACTCGATCTCAAAGGATGAAGATCCATGTCTCAAGGGTGAAGACCCAATCTCAAAGAATGAAGATCCATTTGCAAGGGTGAAGACCCGATCTTAAAGGATGAAGATCCATTTTCAAGGGTGAAGACCCGACCTCCAAAGGATGAAGATCCATTTTCAAGGGTGAAGACCAGATCTCAAAGGATGAAGATCCATGTCTCAAGGGTGAAGACCCAATCTCAAAGGATGAAGATCGATTTGCAAGAGTGAAGACCCGATCTCAAAGGATGAAGATCCATTTTCAAGGATGAAGACCTAATCTCAAAGGATGAAAGTCCATTTTCAAGGGTGAAGAACCAATCTCAAAGTATGAAGATCCATTTTGAGGGTGAAGAACCACAATGCATAGAATAACCGGAGCAGTCAGACTTCTCAAATGATAAAAGGTTTGTCAAACTCAGTCTCGGGTCCAAGCACCCAAATTAAATTCAATATCGGGTCCAGAAGCAAAATTACCCTTAGGTCCAGAACCTAGAATCTTTTCTAAGTCCAGAACTTAGCTCGGGTCTAGAACCCAAATTTTGATTAGGTCCAGAACCTAGAATCTCTTCTAAGTCTAGAACTTAGCTCGGGTCCAGAACCCAAATTCAATCCAAGCTTGGGTCCAAGTACCTAATCTCGGGTCCAAGTACCCAAATCCAATTCAAGCTCGGGTCTAAGTACCCAAATCAAATAAATTTTGGGTCCAAGTACCCAAATTCAATCCAATCTCGGGTCCAAGTACCCAAATCCAATTCAAGCTCGGTCCAAGTACCCAAATCAAATCAATCTCGGGTCCAAGTACCCAATCCTGGGTCCAAGTACACCAAATTCAACCTAATCTCGGGTCCAAGTACCCAAATCAAATCAATCTTGGTTCTAAGTACCCAAATTCAATCCAATTTCTGGTCCAAGTACCTAAATCCAATTCAAGCTCAGGCCTAAGTACCCAAATCAAATTCATTCTAAGGTCCAAGTACCCAATCTCGGGTCCAAGTACCCAAATCAAATCAATCTCATGTCTAAGTACCCAATCTCGGATCCAAGTACCCAAATCAAATTCAAACATAGGTCCAAGCACCCAATCTCGGGTCCCAGTACCCAAACTACGGTCCAAGTACCCAAATCAAGTTCAGCCTCAGGTCCAAGTACCCAAAACAAATTCAGATAACCATCTCATCAAAAATTAAGTCTTGTTGCTTTTCACTCTCTAAAGTCTCAGATCGTTCAAGCAGGAGGCAAACTGCAGACCCATAATTTTTGACCCAGTTCGGTCCAATATATTTTATTTAGTCCAAAATAATTTTTGTGTTGTCCAAAATAATTTTTGTTATCTTAATTAAATAATTTCTACTTTAGTATCTAATTTTTATTAATAAAAAAATAAAAATAAACAAATAAAAATCAAAAAATAAAAATGAAAATAAAAATAAAAAATCGGCAATGGAAAAATCGGCGATGAAAAAATCATCGCCGAAAACCAGAGCACGGGGCATGGCCGTGAGCCATTTCACCCGCAGGAGTTTCCTGCAAGCGAAATGGCCTTCGCTCGCCTGCAGGCCAGCTCGCCGGCCCACTACCGAAGCTAGCTGCGGCAGCTTTTTTGCCAGCGCATTTTTTCCGCAGCAGTTTTTTTTTTTTGCCAGCAAAATTTTTTCGACGCAAATTTTTCGAAACCTAATGCAATTAGGTTTTAGTTTCCTTTTCTTATTGAATAATAGATGCCTTGAATAACTTGAATTATTCATATAAAACTTCTATAAATAAGACCAAAAACAACACAAAAATCAATCAAGAAATAAGGGAAGAAATCGGACAGAAACTTGAACAAAAATTGGATCCGAAACTAAGTAGGAAGGAGGTGAATCAATCTTATTTTTTGAGAGAGCAGAAAAACAGTTCAAGCAATTCAAAGGCATCAAAGCTTATCTTTGTTTTTGTTCATCCAAGAAGAAATTTTTGGTGGAACCAACAAACGAAGGTATGCATCAATTGTTTAAATTTTATTCTTCACAGTAGCTAAATCATCCCATTATTTCTTTTAATTCAAAAACCTAAGAACCCTAATTCATCTTTTCTAAAAATTGAAAACCTTAATTCGTTGCTTTGTTTTCCAAAAAGTTTAAAGTTATTAGTTTTGTTTCTTCAAAACCCCAAAAACCAAAATTTGTTTTCCAAATATTCAGAACCCTAAATTGAGTTTTGTTTCTTTCCAAAATCCCTAAAAACATCCTTTTTGCTTTTATAAACTTTAAATCATTTGGTTTATTTTCCTAAAACTTCGTAAAATTATCAATTGTTTTTCTAAATTCTAAAAACCAACTCATTACCCGAAACCCTAATTCAAAAATCCTAAAACCCTAATTCAATTCCAAAACTCAAAACAGTGAATCTTAACCCCTTTAAAACCTTAAACCCTAATTTTTTCTAAACACTAATCCTTTAAAACTTTAAAAACCATAAAAACACAAATATTATAATTTTACACAATAAGCTTAAGACATAATTCAATGACTAACCATAAACCATAAATCTAAGTATTGTAAAGTGTCCAAACCCTAGTTTCATGATTTCACCATTCAAACACTAATTTGGTTAATCAAAGAACTTTATCAATTAAAACATAAAATCTTAATCTATTATAATTCCTTTAAAAACTCACAGTAGCCTAATTCCATAAATTCAAAAACCCTAAACACATGAAATAAAGAACTCTAAATGGAAACAGCAGCTATAATTTAGATTTTTATTTGTCTTATTCAATTCTATATTTGATTATGCTTTGATTTATTTTATATGCTTTAATTTATTTAAGTTCAATGCTTGGTTTATTTAATTTATCATGGATAGATGTTTACTTTTCTATTAATTTTTAAATACCTTTGATGAATGGTTCATTTATGATGAATGGTTATTTACTTTTATCAATTTATTTGGCTTCCAAATGTTGTAAGAGGTATGTTTCCACTTGGTGGGTACCTCATTAGTTAAATGTCATGTAATTTAAATTGTTTTTCTATTTTAGAACCAATGTAAAGGACATGTTTCTACCTTTCGGTGGGTGTCCTATTTAGGCATGGATGTAAGGGCATGTTTCCATCTCCGGATGGGTGTCCATTTATTTGTTTTGCTTGGACATTGTTTTGATTTTTAATATATCGATGCTTTATTTTAATTATTATGTGTAATATGGATAATGTTTTTATATTTAAGAATTTTATAATATTAAGACATGTAAAGGAGGCCGGTTCCAATGAACCGGGCGTTGTGGGGGAGCTAGGCCATTTCTCACCTTCCCCACACGTACCCAACTTTCCGAATTCATTAGGGGGTTGGGGATTCCTTAGGAATTGAGTCATCTACCCCTTTCTTTTTTCCGGCTCGTTCGAGTGGTGACTCCATTTTCTCCGGACTTAGGTCCATGTTCTCTAAGGCCTCGAGCCTAAGCAGTGCCAAAGTCGGAAGAACCATTCCAATGGGAGTGGGGGCAAAAATCCCCGCTCACATTGGGTTCAAGATCATCATCACTATCGCTTGAATCCCAAAACTCATTCACAACATAGATTGCTACTTCTTTACCCATCATAGCTTGTTCAACTTTGCTAAATACCATTTCTTCCTTGGTTGCTTCTCCACCCATAGCTTGGAAAGAAGACATGATAAACCCTCCTCCAATCATGACGGTCACCTGGTGGTGGTACTCTATTGAACCTTGGCAATGGATTGTCTTTGGTATTTGGCTTGTAAGGCTAGGGCAGCTTCCCATTGTCAATCAAATTTTAGATCTCATGCCTCAATCTCACACATCTATCATCGTCGTGCCCTTACATTTGATGAAATTGACAAAATGGCTTAGTGTCAAAATTAGGTGGGAGAGGGTTAGACAAAGGACGAGGATTTAAAGATTGTAATAATCCCTTCTTTTGTAGCTTATTGAGAACCCAAGACAGTAGCTTCCCCAATTCTCAAAACTACCTTCTTCCTCCTTAGCCAGTAGCATTAACTGTCACATCCGCCCACCGCATTTATGCATAGCAGTCACGTGCACAGTGAGAGAAGGGGAAAGGAGAAGTCAATTCCTGACAACGGCCCCAGATAAGGCTATAGGACCAATGGGACCTAATTGAAGAAATGCAAAGTTTTGGGGAGGTGATTGTAATTACCAAAAGTTGTTCCGGAGGTCTTTAATAGTGCATATAATAGACTCCAGAAATGGAAAGTAGAGAAAAATGGGGGTAGCAACGGCGCGACACGGTTTTTCCCGAAAATGCACGGTTTGGAAGATATAGGGGATTTTGACCAGGGGCATTATGGTCATTTTCAAAAGTGTCTCGAAAGTAATAATGGATCTCAAAAATGAAAAGTAGAGAAAAAACTGAGTCAAAAAGTGTATCACAGCATTCGGCGGAAGTGCGCGGTTTAAAAGTTACGAACGAGTAATCGCCGGAGGGTATTTTGGTCTTTTCACACCCTAGACCATAAAATTACAGCACAAGGAGGTTGAGGGGCCAAAATATAATTAAAATAAAGTCAAAGGGCTTGCGTTTTAAATAAATAAAAGAAAGAGACATTTGGACCAATTAAAATTAGCCATTTTCCCACTTAAGTGTACCAATGGGAAACCAACACTTACACCAACACATCTTAACCTCTCTTAGCTTCCATTTGGAGGAGAGAACAGCAAAAAAATAAAAGGCAAGAGCTCTTCTTTGTTCTTGCTTTGGCCGAATAGGAGAGAAAGGGAAAAGAGAGAGTGATTTTTTTCAAGTAGCTATTTTTGGTTGCAAACTTTGGTGGAGAATAAGACTTTAAGGTAAGGGGTTTTATTTGTAGCTTTAATTTCATAAATTGTTGGCTATTTTAAGAGATCTATGTTAAGGTTCATAAAGGTTGAATTTGGGGAAAGTTTGTAGGATGGTTAGAAAATGAATTTAATGGAAAAATATGTTGATTAATGATGAGAGATGGTTAATTTAGGTAGAAATTCATATGAATTTGGAGGGTAGCTTATTGTTCTAAATTTCTAAGGTTTATGTTTAAGGTTGTGTTCTTGAATTTCTTGAAGGAGAAACAAAGATTAAGGAAGGAGAAGAAGGAAAAGGAAAGGGGAATTAAAAGAATAAGGTTTGGTACTTTACCTTGGAAGAATTAATTTTCCTTTCAATTTCTTACCAAAACTTTATCTATGGAACTTTTGCTATGGATGCATAAATGTGTTGTTTGAATTTGAATTCAATTGTTGAGTTGTATTTTTAAATCCATGTAGTGATTGGGTTGTTTAAATTCAAATGAAATCTAATGTTTCCAATGATTTTGGTAAAAGAGTTTATGAACTCCATTTAGTTCAAATTGATTTAAACAATCAAGTTATTTTAAAAGGGAAGTGTCTAAGTCTTCATTACATTATTAGGGAAGCTTTGAAATGGGTTTAAAAAAGAAAAATGAACAATTTTGCACCAAATGCAAGTGTGGGCCGAATTGGTGCCCTTTGGGATCCAATTCTGGACCTAACTTTGGGCAGCCAGTTGAGGCAGCAAACGATGAAATATTTCGACGAAATTTTACATACAATTAGTCAACATATGAAATAAGTTTCCTGTAAAATTTTACCCAAAAATAAGATCATTTACCTGGTCAAATGCATGACTGAAATGGACTGAAATTTTGACGAAAACCCATATTTACTATTCATTTGGCGCTTGCCTTTTTCGTTGTCGATTTTACACGCCGTGACACTGTTCATTTGGTCAATTTGTGACCTTTTGAGGAATACTTTGAAATGTTTGATATGTTTATTATGGATGTTAAATATGTGAAAAAGGGTAATGGTTTGACTAAAAATGTGGTGCGCGGCGTAAATGGCAAAGTGCAACAGGAATTAAAATGATTTCTCGAGTCATTCTAAAATGAAGTTTCAGACTTAAATTGAATCATTTTAACCTTTATGCTCTGCTGGGTAGTAGGGGGTGGTAGATAAGGGTATGGTGCACTATACTAACTTATGCAGTACTGCTTGATATTGTGATTGAATTATTATGATCTGAACTTAATGGTGAGGGCCATTGAAGCCAATGGTGAGGGCCATTCTTGTGATATAATAATGGTGGTGAGGGCCACCTATGTTACAGTGGTGAGGGCCACTGCCTTATCGCTATGGTTCCCTATATTCCAGTAGAGCCAAAGTCCTGTTTTTTTTTTAAACTACGTAATGCAAAATGAGTTTGAATTATGGTTTTTACATTTGTTGAAAGCATATTTACACTGAATTTACAATAACTTCCATTGGTTTAATGTTGGTTGATTTTTTATTTAATTATTTCCTTTTATTTCAAATGCTTTCATGTTTTACTTTTATTTCCATTGGTAAAGTACCCACTGAGCGACATTGCTCAGCGAGTTAAGTTTTCCTTGACTCGTAGGTTCGGAGCAGTAGCTAACTCTTGGGAAGCGATGACCAGACCCACAGCATCTCAGGGTAGATCTCCTAGTTTCCATTATGAGTTAACTAGTTGTGGCATGTATATGTATATATAAGATTGAGAATTACTATGTTATATTATATGTTAGTAGTATGTAATAATAATAAATCTCTACTTTATTTTGTACTAGAAGTGTAAATTCTTCTTGCAGGTTTGTAGTTGAGGTTATAAGGAGGATTCATTGGGAGTGTATTGATACTGATTATATTCGCATTGATTTGTGTAAAAATGTTTTTAAAAATCAGAAAAACCAGTTTTGTCGACACTTGGGACCCAATTTCTAGGCGAAACTCTGGCCAAATTTCTGTAAAAATCTGAACTAAAATTTGACTAAGTAAAATTGGTAACAACATTAGGCAAGTGTGGCGCCTCTACTCGGCTTACAAATGTAGGCCGGGAAGAGGTGTTACAATTTTTGGTATTAGAGCTCCGGTTTAGCCAATTCTGGGTAGTTAGTTGAACTGAACCTTAAATGTATGACACATAGGGTTAGGTTAGGGGTTCTAAATATGTAACTATACATGTATGTAGTATTGTTAGTTATGTTATTCTAATTATAACAGGAGTAATTATGGGTGATCGAAACAATGAGATGAGGGAGCTGAGGATGGAAGTAGAGAGGCTAAAGTAGATAGTGCAGGAGTAAGATGATACCATAGAAATTCTGGCAGATTGAAGTATACAGGATCGTGAAGACCTGAGATTAAAGCATGAGATGATTACCTCCTTGATAAGAGACGTGCAGATGTTAAAGGATGACAGGCTTAGTCATAGAGTGGAGTTTGATAGTTCCTGTAGGAGCCTCGGGGTAGCACATAGAGAGATCCGTGCTTTGCATTAGAGGGTCCAGGAGCTAGGCCAACACTTACCTGGTAAAGCATCGCATGACCCTGAGTTTGATCCTGAGATAGAAGAGTATTTGTCTGACAGTGCCACCTCACATAGGGCACCTACTCACTGAGCTTCGAGATGTGTTTCTTTTTGGAGGTTCTTTTGGTTATGTACATATGTGACATCGGGGTATCGTGTAAATATTGTATGGTAGTATGACATGATGATATAGTAGTAAGGAGTCCTAAATTTTGGAATGTACATAAGGGCTTCCTAGTAATGTAACTACTTTTGCATGGAAATAAATAAAAGTTGTGTTGTATATGTGTTATTTAAGAGTTTTATCTTTATATACATGCCACCTAGGGTAATATAATGTTGTTGGTCTGGGTCATTATTGATGATGGGATTGTATATGTTTTACTATGTTCTTTAGATGTCGCGAGTAGCGCAGTGTGATATAGAGGAGGAGGTCGAGTCTCAAGCCTCCCGAACTGTAGAAACGCATGTATCAGAGATACCTGCATCTAAGCAACCACCATCTGATGCTCTTATTCCCAACGAAATATTGCAACAAATGGCTGTCGTATTACGGAAGATAGTCGGCGCCGCCCCGGCACCACCACCAGCGCCAGCACCCATACCAGTACCTGTTGTAGGAGGGGAAAGGAAACCCCCGATTGAAAAGATAAGAAAGTATGGGGCGAAGGAGTTTAGGGCCCGAAGGGATGATGATTCTTCTACAGCCGAGTATTGGCTGGAAGGAACGGTACTAGCCTTAGATTAGTTACAGTGTACTCCAGAGGAGCGAGTTGTGTGCGCTACTTCCTTGTTATTGGAAGAAACGTATGTCTGGTGGGACACAGTTCAACAACGAGTTCCATCAGAGCAGAGGACATGGGACTTCTTTGTGAGAGAATTTAAGAGAAAGTTTATTTCTGAAACAGACCTCGACGCTAGGAGGAAAGAGTTTCTACACTTGAAGCAGGGGTGAATGACAGTGACAGAGTACGAAAGGGAGTTCACCAGATTAAGCAAGTATGCTAAGAAAGCGATAGAAGACGAGGAAGATCGATGTAAACAATTCTTAGATGGATTGAATAATGAAATTAAGGTGCAGCTGATTGCTGCTCATATTAAGGAATTTTCTATGTTAGTCACCCGAGCTATTGAAGTGGAACAGTGTCAGTCTGATGAGCAGAATAGAAGACAGAAGATGAAACAGAAGAGAGGTACCCAAAACTATTTGGGAAACTACCAATCATCAAGGAAGCAATTCCAAGGTAGTGGTTCCACGGGAGGCGGTCAACGCCGGGGTTACAGTCAGGGATCGAATCGCAGTGGCCCAAGTCAAGCCACCTCAGTCGCTAGTATCGGACGATCCAGAAGAGGGCAAGGAAGAGGATTCAATCGAAGCGAAGGTAACTTTTCTACCGGTCTGAGAGGTAATGAAGGCGAAAATACTAATCCACGTTGTGATCAATGCGGACGCCGCCACACGGGAGAATGTTGGGGTCGGACATTTGCATGTTACATATATGGATCTTTAGACCACCTTATGCCAGAATGTCCCCAGCGAATGCAGAATCTAACTAGGGAGACTAAGGAATCGCAAGCGGCAGCAGGGAGAGGCCGAGGCAGAGGTAGGGGCAGAAATTCGTCACTTGTGCAGTCTGAGACGGTGGATCGATCAGAAGCGAGGGCTCCTGCTAGAATGTATGCCATGAGGGGGCGAGAAGACGAAGAAGCGCTGACGTGATTGTAGGTCAGTTATCTATGTTTGGAGTTCCGCTTTACGTTTTAATAGATCCGGGTTCTTCACACTCATATATATGCACAAAAAATGAAAAACTTGGGAACCTAAAGGTAGAACTAGAGGAAGAGGGAATATTAGTTACTAGCCCATTAGGGAGTGAGGTGATTACGAGGAAGGTAGTGAAAGATTGCCCCGTGGAGATACACGGACGTATCTTTTGGGGAGACTTATTTGAACTACCATTTCAAGAATTTGACGCTATCATTGGGATGGATTGGTTGGCCAAACACGATGCACTGGTTGACTGTAAACGGAAGAGAGTTACTCTGCATACGTCAGACGGCGATGAAGTGACCTTAGTGGGAAAGAGGAAGGACTATCTAACTAACATCATTTCCTCTATGACAGTTAAGAGGTTAGTGCAAAAAGGCTGCAAGGCATATCTGTTATGGGCATTAGAAGCGAAAGAAGAGGCACTGAAGCTACAAGATATAACTATTGTTTGTGATTTCCCCGACGTATTTCCTAACGATTTACCCGAATTACCACCTAAATGAGAGGTGGAATTCACCATAGAGTGTACCCGGGAGCTGCACCAGTATCCATCACACCTTACCGAATGGCGCCAGTGGAGCTAAAAGAACTAAAGGTACAACTACATGAACTTTTAGACAAGGGGTTCATTAGACCAAGTGTATCACCATGGGGAGCGCCAGTATTGTTCGTAAAAAAGAAAGATGTATCCCTAAGGTTGTGTGTGGATTACAGTCAACTCAATAAGCTGACCATCAAGAACAAGTATCCACTACCTCGCATAGACGATTTGTTTGATCAACTCAAAGGTGCTGGAGTCTTTTCAAAAATCGATCTACGATCGGGTTATCATCAATTGGGATCAAAGACGAAGACATACCAAAAACCATATTCAGAACTCGCTATGGACATTATGAATTCATTGTTATGCCTTTCCGATTAACGAACGCACCTGCAATATTCATGGATCTAATGAACATAATCTTTCACCCGTATTTGGATCAGTTCGTGGTTGTATTCATTGACGACATATTGGTGTATTCAAAGAATCTAGAGGACCATGATCGCCACCTTAGGATTGTTTTGCAAACCCTGCGAGAGAAGCAGTTATACGCTAAATTCAGCAAATGCGAATTTTGGGTGGAAGAAGTAGCCTTCTTGGAACCTATTGTATCGGCAGAAGGAATAAGGGTCGATCCCAAGAAAATAGAAGCAGTATTGGAATGGAAGCCACCTAAGACAGTAACGAAATTCCATAGTTTCTTGGGGTTAGCGGGATATTATCGGAGATTCATCAAAGGGTTTTCCATGATCGCCGCACCTATGACCAAGCTACTTCAGAAGAATGCCAAATTCCAGTGGACTGACACTTTCCAACGAAGCTTTGAAAGGCTGAAGCAAAAACTTACTCAAGCGCCCATTCTTATACAACCCGAATCAGGAAAAGATTTTGTGATCTATAGCGATGCATCCCACATTGGGTTAGGTTGAGTATTGATGCAGGAGGGCAAAGTCATTGCATATGTCTCTCGACAGCTCAAGCCACACGAAAAGAATTATCCCACGCATGACTTAGAACTAGCAGCAATTGTTTTGGCTTTCAAGATGTGGAGGCACTACCTATACAGGGAAAAGTGTTACATTTATACGGATCATCAAAGCCTGAAGTACCTGCCCACGTAGAAAGATTTAAACCTGCGACAGTGAAAATGGATGCAATTGTTAGCCAACTACGACTATACGACAAAGCGAATGTCGTAGCATATGCACTTAGTAGGAAGTCAATGCAAGCACTACGTGCTATGAGGGTAGAATTAGAGCCCACAGAAGATGGAGCTATCTTTGCAGAAATGTACATGCGACCTACCTTACATCAACAAATACGTGTGGCTCAAAAGGAAGATGAACAAGTGAAGAAGTGGAGTCAACAGGCGTAGGAGAATTCATCAGGAGATTATCAAATTCGTCCAGATGGTATCCTATACTACAAGAAGAGAATGGTGGTACCTAAGTCCGAGGAACTGAAGAAATAGATTTTGCAAGAAGCTCATAACAGTCCTTACACAATGCATCCGGGAGCAACAAAAATGTACCGGGACTTGAAGGAGTATTACTGGTGGCCAGGAATGAAAAGAGACATCGTGGATCACGTGATGAAGTATCTAACCTGTCAGCAAGTGAAAGCAGAACATCAACTACCCTCAGGACTACTACAACCTATCACGATTCCAACCTGGAAATGGGACCGTATTACTATGGATTTTGTCACAGGATTGCCTATGACTAAGGACAAACATGACGCGATCTGGGTAATCGTGGATCGATTTACTAAGTTCGCTCATTTCTTACCAGTACGTGTGGATTACTCGCTAGACAAGTTGGCAGACTTGTACATCAAAGAGATCATACGTATCCACAGAGTTCCAACTTCCATCATATCAGATCGAGATCCACACTTTACGTCAAATTTTTGGTAGAAATTCCAAACAGCCCTTGGGACTCGAACGTACCACAGTACAGCATTCCATCCCCAGACAGACGGACAGTCGGAAAGAGTGATTCAAGTTTTGGAAGATATGCTGAGGGTGTGCTTTTTATAATTTAAAGGCATCTGGGACAAACACCTGAGCTTAATGGAATTCGCGTACAACAACAGCTATCAATCCAGCATACAAATGGCTCCTTACGAAGCACTGTACGGTCAGAAATGCAGAACTCCAGTTTGCTGGACAGAATTGAGCAAGGAAAAGATGTTGGGGCAAGACATAGTTAAGGAAACTGAGGAAAAGGTAGAGATCATTCGAGACCATATTAAAAGTAGCGGCGGACAGGCAAAAATCATACGCGGACCTAAAGAGGAAAGACATACAGTTCGAGGTCGGCGACAGAGTATTCCTCAAAGTCTCTCCTTGGAAGAAGGTGTTATGATTTAAACAGAAAGGCAAGCTAAGCCCTAGATTCATCGGACCATATGAGATCATCAAATGGGTAGGTCCGATAGCTTACCAGTTGGCATTACCACCCGAATTAAGTAAAATACATGATGTTTTCCACATTCCAATGCTAAGGAGGTATCATTCCGATCCAACCCACGTCATACAAGCCCAAGACATCGAGATTCAGCCCGACCTGTCGTACGAGGAAGAGCCGGTAGAAATCTTAGCACGGGAAATCAAAGAGTTGCGGAATAAGAAGATTCCATTGGTCAAAGTGCTTTGGAGGAATCACAAAGAAGAAGAAGCTACATGGGAACGCGAAGAAACTATGAGGAAGCAGTACCCATATTTATTTCCACCTGATGGGCTTCAGGACGAAGCCTAAATTAACGAGGGAGGAACTGTCACATCCGCCCACCGCATTTATGCATAGCAGTCACGTGCACAGTGAGAGAAGGGGAAAGGAGAAGTCAATTCCTGACAACGGCCCCAGATAAGGCTATAGGACCAATGGGACCTAATTGAAGAAATGCAAAGTTTTGGGGAGGTGATTGTAATTACCAAAAGTTGTTCTGGAGGTCTTTAATAGTGCATATAACAGACTCCAGAAATGGAAAGTAGAGAAAAATCGGGTAGCAACGGCGCGACACGATTTTTCCTGAAAACACACGGTTTGGAAGATATAGGGGATTTTGACCAGGGGCATTATGGTCATTTTCAAAAGTGTCTCAAAAGTAAAAATGGATCTAAAAAATGAAAAGTAGAGGAAAAACTGAGTCAAAAAGTGTATCACAACATTCGGCGGAAGTGCGTGGTTTAAAAGTTACAAACGAGTAATCGTCGAAGGGTATTTTGGTCTTTTCACACCCTAGACCATAAAATTACAGCACAAGGAGGTTGATGGGTCAAAATATAATTAAAATAAATTCCAAGGGCTTGGGTTTTAAATAAATAAAAGAAAGAGACATTTGGACCAATTAAAATTAGTCATTTTCCCACTTAAGTGTACCAATGGGAAACCAACACTTACACCAACACATATTAACCTCTCTTAGCTACCATTTGGAGGAGAGAACAGCAAAAAAATAAAAGGCAAGAGCTCTCCTTTGTTCTTGCTTTGGCCGAATAGGAGAGAAAGGGAAAAGAGAGAGTGATTTTTTTCAAGTAGCTATTTTTAGTTGCAAACTTTGGTGGAGAATAAGACTTTAAGGTAAGGGGTTTTATTTGTAGCTTTAATTTCAATAATTGTTGGCTATTTTAAGAGATCTAAGTTAAGGTTCATAAAGGTTGAATTTGGGGAAAGTTTGTAGGATGGTTAGAAAATGAATTTAATGGAAAAATATGTTGATTAATGGTGAGAGATGGTTAATTTAGGTAGAAATTCATATGAATTTGGAGGGTAGCTTATTGTTCTAAATTTCTAAAGTTTATGTTTAAGGTTGTGTTCTTGAATTTCTTGAAGGAGAAACAAAGATTAAGGAAGGAGAAGAAGGAAAAGCAAAGGGGAATTAAAAGAATAAGGTTTGGTACTTTACCTTGGAAGAATTAATTTTCCTTTCAATTTCTTACCAAAACTTTATCTATGGAACTTTTGCTATGGATGCATAAATGTGTTGTTTGAATTTGAATTCAATTGTTGAGTGGTATTTTTAAATCCATGTAGTGATTGGGTTGTTTAAATTCAAATGAAATCTAATGTTTCCAATGATTTTGGTAAAAGAGTTTATGAACTCCATTTAGTTCAAATTGATTTAAACAATCAAGTTATTTTAAAAGGGAAGTGTCTATGTCTTCATTACATTATTAGGGAAGCTTTGAAATGGGTTTAAAACAGAAAAATAAATAATTTTGCACCAAATGCAAGTGTGGGCCGAATTGGTGCCCTTTGGGATCCAATTCTGGACCTAACTTTGGACAGCCAGTTGAGGCAGCAAACGATGAAATATTTCGACGAAATTTTACATGCAATTAGTGAACATATGAAATAAGTTTTCTGTAAAATTTTAGCAAAAAATAAGATCATTTACCTGGTCAAATGCATGACTGAAGTGGACTAAAATTTTGAAGAAAACCCAGATTTTACTATTCATTTGGCGCTTGCCTTTTTCGTTGTCGATTTTACGCGCCGTGACACTATTCATTTGGTCAATTTGTGACATTTTGAGGAATGCTTTGAAATGTTTGATATGTTTATTGTGGATGTTAAATAGGTGAAAAAGGGTAATGGTTTGACTAAAGAATGTGGAGCGCGGGGTAAATGGCAAAGCGCAACGGGAATTAAAATGATTTCTCGAGTCATTTTAAAATGAAGTTTGAAACTTAAATTGAATCATTTTAACCTTTATGCTCTATTGGGTAGTAGGGGGTGGTAGATAAGGGTATGGTGCACTATACTAACTTATGCAGTACTGCTTGATATTGTGATTGAATTATTATGATCTGAACTCAATGGTGAGGGCCATTGAAGTCAATGGTGAGGGCCATTGGTTATAACCAGGATGGTGAGGGTCATTCCTGTGATATAATAATAGTGGTGAGGGCCACCTATGTTACAGTGGTGAGGGCTGCCTTATCGGTATGGTTCCCTATATACCAGTAGAGCAAAAGTCCTGTTTTTCTTTTAACTACGTAATGCAAAATGAGTTTGAATTATGGTTTTTACATTTATTGAAAGCATATTTACACTGAATGTACAATAACTTCCATTGGTTTAATGTTGGTTGATTTTTTATTTAATTATTTCCTTTTATTTCAAATGCTTTCATGTTTTACTTTTATTTCCATTAGTAAAGTACCCACTGAGCAACATTGCTCAGCGAGTTAAGTTTTCCTTGACTCGTAGGTTCGGAGCAGTAGCTAACTCTTGGGAAGCGATGACCAGACCCACAGCATCTCAGGGTAGATCTCCTAGTTTCAATTATGAGTTAACTAGTTGTGGCATGTATATGTATATATAAGATTGAGAATTACTATGTTATATTATACGTTAGTAGTATGTAATAATAATAAATCTTTACTTTATTTTGTACTAGAAGTGTAAATTCTTCTTGCAAGTTTGTAGTTGAGGTTATAAGGGGGATTCATTGGGAGTGTATTGATACTGATTGTGTTCGCATTGGTTTGTGTAAAAATGTTTTCAAAAATCGGAAAAACCAGTTTTGTCGACACTTGGGACCCAATTTCTAGGCAAAACTCTGGACAAATTTCTGTAAAAATCGAAACTAAAATTTGACTAAGTAAAATTGGTAGCAACATTAGGCAAGTGTGGCACCTCTACTCGGCTTACACATGTAGGCCGGGAAGGGGTGTTACATTAACCCCAACTGCCTTTTGCGTGCTTTGATTACTAGACTGGTTGTAATATCCTCATGTTTGTCCTAGAAGTATTTGTAACACCCCCATATCCAATGCCCACACACTACAACTACAACAATGTAGCATAAGTGCATCAAACATAGGGATGCTACGGTTTTCTTAACATTCAAAACACTTTAAACTTGATACAATACCCTTATCATTATACATTATAGAAAAGTAGATCATTTACTTATAAAACAAAACATATTAGTTATATATATATACATTTAAATATTACACAGCGGAAGTTATAAAATATGTACATATTTACATATTAAACATTTCTTTACAAAATATAAAGAAATATACATGATTGGCAAGTCTGCTCTGATCTTTAAGCTCCCAAAATGGATTCTTCAAGGTCTACTCTCACTTGGTCTTGATGAACTCTCGGGTTCAACTCTATCCACTCTATTACCTGCGCGATTAAACACTATCGCGCTAAGCCAACGGCTTAGTAAGATAAAACATACTAATGGTATGCTTTAATGTAATGCAATGTCACATATGTTATTGATAAGATCAACATCATAAATATAAAGTTAACCACATAATTATGCATTTAACAAATCATAGTCATATGAGCATACCACATTTCAACATCTTTCCACATTCAACATTAATCAATCATACTCAATAAACAACATCTCATTTCATTAACTCATAACATTATTTAAGACATTCATATAACCTTGACACCTATGGGCCCAACAAGTATTTAATACGATATTCAGAGTTCAGAGTTACTGCTTTGGTTCATAGTCATAATAATCACGCCCGTAGGCAATGTATATACATGTATCTCTATCCATGGATAGTGTAACAGATCCAGTCTCTTGGACCATCAACTCAACACATATGAGGAGATCCTCAACCCGGCAAGACTGTTACAAATTATATATCTCATATTCACAATTCTCATAGTGTAACAGACCCAGTCTCTTGGACCATCAACTCAACACATATGAGGAGATCCTCAACTCGGCAAGACTGTTACCTTTCATCATTTCTTAGGCATGCCACCCAAATCCAGAACTCTGAAACTGAATAACATATTAAACAAACAATTCATTTATTATATAGTTACCATTTCCATTCTCAAATTCTCATCACATTTAGGCAAACATGCCTTCTTTCTTTCAATATCATCATCATAGCCAATCACAATGGCATTGTCTCATATCATGTCTTATTTAAATTATCATTGCATCTTTGATATACATTTCAATTTCAATGTATATTACTCATGAAACACATTACCATTCACAATACATAACATAACATTGTTCAATCTCAACAATGCAATTAGGGCAAAGAACAATTGATATGATTCATAGTTTTAGGACCTTACACATGCATTTGATTATATCATTCATTGATTCAAGTGTGTTTAAAGTGTTTAGGGTTAGGTTTAAGGACCAACCTACCTTTGGAGAACCAAAGCAATGCAAGAAGAACAAAGAATTAAAACGCTAACCCACACAATTGAGGGACACGGGCAGCCACTTGAGGGACACGGTTAGGGAAATTCAACCTCTTCACAATCTAATCCAAAAGGAATATTAGCAAAATGACCATATGAATAGTACATTCTGGTTTTAGACTCCATTTTATCCTTATTTTGAAAAATTGTATAAAATAATCTACTTGACTAAAAATTCTAAAATTTTTACAGAATTTAGTTTTGTATCTTAAAATCATTCCTTTAAAATTTCAGATCAAACTGAACACAAAATCTTGGTCAAATAGTTCACCTAACCAGACTGCCCCAATTGCCCTGCATCCTGGCAGCAGTTCTGAACTTTGTGAATTCCATAAATCAAATTCAATCAACGTGGTTCCAAATTATTTTTCTCAAATACTAGACTCACTAATCAACAACATATCCAAAATTCAATTGGATATGATTTTTCTACATTTTATTAAAAATCCCGAAATATAGCTGTCTCAGTTAAGGTACCTGCTGGAACAGGTCTAATAAAAATAATCTTTCTAAACTGATAACCATTCCAAAATCGAATCAACATATTTTTCAGTCATTCTAGACTCATAGAGGCACAACATATCAAAAATTCACTTCAAGAACATTTTTCTATAATTAATTAAAAATCATACAAGTCACAGCCTTTACTAATTGTAAAACAGAAAAAAATTCACTAAACACAACTCTTACTCTTCCATCACCAACACCAACCTAGCTTCTTATCTTTAATTCCATTTCAACACTTTTACACACACCATACACAAACACACTCCATCAAACTCAAACAAAATTCCAAATAGAACAAGAGAAATCAAGAGAAAACTTACCTTAAATGAAGAATTCCACAAATCTCTAACCAACACCCTTGATTCCTTCTTCAATTTGCTTCAAACCTCAAGATCACCTCTCTTTCTCTCTTTGTCTATGGAGAATCCGGCCACACATGAAGAGAAGAAGAAAATATGAAGAGCAAAGTCAAATTTGGCTTCTTATATCCATCAAGTGTTTTTAACCTTGCAATTACTAAAACACCCTTCACCATTTAACTAACCTTTTGTCTCATCTAAGCCCTTATATGTAATTGCACATTCCACAAAAATATCTTCTTGCATTGACTCTATATTTGACCAATCTATATGTTATATATATCATCATATACACAACATATACATTTGTCTCTAAACCCTAAATTTCTTCTCCAAAACACATATACATATACATTCTCTTCCCATTTCTTTTCTCTTACAATTTAACACATATATATTCAATCCAATATATAACAACAACAACAACACTAACAACAACACCAACAATAACAACAACATAACCAAGACTTCTAGGGCATACATGAGGATATTACAGTATTGGTTATGTTGTTGTTGTAAATTGGATTGAATGTATATGTTATGTGTTAAGAAAAGAAATTGAGAAGAGAATGTGTATGTATATGTGTTTTGGGAAAGAAAGAGGGTTTAGAGACAAGTTTATATGTTGTTTATATGATGATATAATTAACATATACATAAGTCAAATAGGGAGTCAATGCAAGAAGATATTTTATTTGAGATTTGTGAAATTACATATTTGGGCATGCAAGGGACAAAAGCTAAATTAAGTGATGAGGGGTGTTTTGGTAATTGTTTTGTTAAATTTTGTGGTGAGATTTAAAGAAGAAGAAATGGTTGATTTGTATTCATTCTTCTTCTCTTCTCATGTGTGTGCCGGCCATTGAAGAAAAGAGAGAGAAAGAGAGGTGTGCTTAATGCTAGAACCAAATTGAAGAAGGAATCAAAGGATTTGGCTAGAGATTTGTGGAATTTCTTCATTTAAAGTAAGTATTCTTTTGTTGCTTTGGTTATTTTTGAAGTTATGTTTGATGTGAGGTTTGATTGGTTGGAATCTTGATTTGGTGTGTTTGAGATGTGTTTACAAGTGTTTAAATTGATTGCAAGTTAAAAGATTTAATTGGTGTGGGTTTGGTTTTGAATATGGTAAGTTATGTAGAGGTTGATAGTGAAAGATTATGAAGGATGTTGGAATTAGGGTTTTGAGATGGCTTGTGTTTAAATGTGTTGTTTAAGTGATTATTGTGATGATTATGTAAGATATGTGTGTATGTCATTGATTGCATCCATTTGAATGAGTTTGTGTTGTGCATAAGGTGTTAGAATGCATTTAGAAGAGTGTTGGCTTTGGTTAGGGTTTGTTCATGAGTGACACGGCCAAAACCAAAGAAGAGACACGGCCAAGACTTAATGTTTTGGACAGACACGGCCAAGTCCATGGAAATTTGGCCGTGTGTGTGAGTTTTTGGAAAGGACACGGCCGTGTCTCATGCCAGTGTCTGCCACTGCCAATTTGTTTTGGGAGACACGGCCACAAGCTTGGCCGTGTCCCTTGGGTGTGTTGGTTACTGTGTTTGGTTTTTGTTCTTCATACATGGTTGAGTTTGATTTTACAATTGATAATGCATATGATACTACATGAACTAGGGTTTGTACTATGCAATGTGAATCTTGTAAATGATAATGTGTGATATGGATAATGTATTTTGAAATGCTATATCAATGATGCTATATGCAAAATATGAATTGAGATGTGAAATGTGAAATGTGATGTAAAGCCATTGTGATTGGCTATGAAGATGCAATTGAAAGAAATAAGGCATGTTTGCCTAAATGTTGATGAGAATTGAGAATGGAAATGATAACTAAATAATAAATGAATTGTGTGGCTAATGTGTTATTCCATTTTCAGAGTTTGTTGTTGGTGGCATGCCTAATAAGTGTAACAATCTCTTGAAGTTAGGTTGGATTGAATCCTTGAAGCCTAATTGAGATGTTACCACCCTTGAAGCTAGGTTGGGTTGGTTCTTGAAGCCAAGTTGGGTTGAAGCTTAGCATGCTTTGCTCCCCTTGAAGCTTGGTTGAACCTAATCCTTGAAGCCTAGTTGGGTATATGATATTGATAAATGTGATAACAAAACCAAAACATTAACTCTGAAAATTGAATGACATATTAGTGTGTTTTGGGCCCATGCTTGTCTTTGTTTAATATGATTCATGAATGGTAAAATGATTAACTAATGAGATATATAAAAGGATGTTGACATGTGATATGTACATATATTGTGGTTTATGGAATGTAAAAGTATGTGCTAGCTTTACATCTGTAATGTTGTTCTTATTAATAAATTGTGTGGCATTGCATTGCACTAATGCATAACATTAGCATGATTTGTCTTACTAAGCCATTGGCTTAGCGCGATAGTGTTTGATCGCGCAGGTAATAGAGTTGAACCCGAGAGTTCATCGAGACCAAGTGAGAGTAGACCTTGAAGAGTTGATTTTGGGAACTTAAAGATCAGAAGAGATTTGCCAATCATGTACTACTTCTTTATATTTTGAAAAGTAATATTTATAATGTAAATATATGCACATTTGTAAATATGGATTTAAATGTTTCTTATATGTAAATATTTTATAAATTCCGCTGCGTATTAACTAAATGTATCTATATATTTATTTTGTTTTGTATTACAAGTAACTACCTATTTTTTTATAATGTATTACAAATTGATTACTTATTATCTATAATGTATATTGAGAAAGATGATGGTATTATATAAAAATGTTTTTTTTAATATTAAGAAAATTCGTAGCATCCCTATGTTTAGTGCATGTATACTACATTGTGGTGTTTGTAGTGTGCATGTATTGAATGTGGGGGTGTTACACTGGTAGTCTCTTTTCTCGTTCCTTCTTATTAAAATGTGATTCTTCTCTCTTTCCCACTCTTCAATTTATAGACCAGCTTGGAGAAGGTCCTTGAAATCTCGAATGAGTGTATGCGACATTCTTTCTTGAAGGCTAGGTAACACTCCTCTCACAATCATTCTAATTTGATAGGATTCATCAGGCCTTCTCTTGAGCAAAGCAGCCTTATTCCTACATCTTTTCACATAGTCCACAAAATTCTCATTTGGCCTTTGTCTAATGGACTCAACTTCCATTAAGATAACTTCCATCTCGACATTGTACTCATATTGTTGGGTGAAAGCCTTGTATAATAGATCCCAATCTCTTTGGGTACCTTCTTCCAAGGTATTGAACCAATTCTGGACAATAGGGTCTAATGAGAGCATGAAGTACCTTAAAGTTTGGGCCTTAGTAGCTCTAGTAGACTGCATGGCGGTGATGTACAGCTTAACATGGAGGTGAGGATTTTTTATTCCATCAAAATTTGGCCATCTTGAACTTGTACGAAACTTCTTCATCTAGCTCAAATAATTTGTCAACTTCGGACATTTCTTCAGTTTTCAGCTTCTTTTAAAATTTCTTTTCCAAATTAGCAATCATCTTTTCAACATCTAAAGTTTTAGTTTTCTCCATAGTTGATCTTTCAACAATCTTTGGCTCTTTCTTCTTTTCTTAAGGATCTTGAAAGTATTGAGCTCAATCGTCATCATCATCAATGATCATCTTATCATCATCAAAAGCCACTTCACCAACTTTAGCCTTCCCCTTATCTTTCTTAGTGCTTGCGGATGCTTCAGCATTATTCCCAAACATTGTAGTTATTTGATTCTTCATGATCTCAGCTAGGACCCCCTTTACTTCTTCCATTTTAGCATTGAGGGCATCATCCACCATTCCTTGAATTTGTTCGGGCTCCATTGCTTTTGGTGAAAAAGTGATTGAGTCGCTGCTAGATTCTTCGTCTCCAGCGTAGATCGGATTGTCATAAGCTTTTGAACTGTCATAATTCAGGGCTGTGAGCTAGAGAGGATCAATGATATGAGATGCAAATGTATGTATGAACAAACAATAAACAAACAAGGATAAATAAGACGTTCCTTCCCACCTTATAACTTCCACACATGGATGGTGAGTCTCTTTTCCTAGGTATATGGTTAACAAAATACTAACACGGGGTATCCTATTTTCGAATATTTCCCTCAGATGTTTCAACCAATAGTTATATTTTTAAAAATAGAAATCAGTTCATGATAATTCCCATTAATTAGGCTTTAATCTATCCAATCAACTAAAGTAACTTTTATGCTATATTGGATTAAAACTAAATTAAGAGGTTCATTATAAATAGAATTCTCACTTGAAAAAGCAACTAATGATTCATGCTAAAAACAAGCCCATGGTTAATAATTCTTAGTATAAACTAGGCTCACAATTGATTTTTGGTATTTTCATAATTGACCTAAATATTCATAGGCTCATTTAAAAGATTGTGAAAATAATTTTGTTTCTAAGCCCATTTGTAAAAAGATTTTAGAAAAAAAAGGATTTTGGGCTTTGTATTTTGGTCATGAGAAAAGAAGTTTTTATTTGTTTTTTTAGGAAACTTTTATGTCTAAAGACCATCTTGAAA
Source organism: Garcia nutans (assembly GCA_947685225.1). NCBI lineage: Eukaryota > Viridiplantae > Streptophyta > Magnoliopsida > Malpighiales > Euphorbiaceae > Garcia > Garcia nutans. The sequence continues at coordinate 17,092,372 of CANTUV010000033.1, read as the reverse complement.
AGTTTTGAAAATAGCTTTGGCCTTTTGGATTTAGAGGAAAAAATTATTTGAGCTCACAATGTAATTAGGTCATATTAGAAAAAGAACAAACCAAATAAGCCATAATTTAAGCCAAGATAAATTGACCATAGTCAAACAACAAACATTTGGGGTAAAAACCTAAGGAAAGTAACTAGGCCAATTACATGAGCATTAGTCTTTTGGTTAAAAGCCTTAGGTTCCCATAGCAAGTATATACCAAAAGGTACAAGGCTATGAGTGGTTATGCCATACTCGATCTCCATACCTTGAGTGAAAGTATGGTATCCCTTACATAATACAATGCGGGTAACACGGGTGTCCTAACTCACGCACACGATGCAATCTAATATGATGCAATGGATAATATCATGATAAAAAGAATAGAATAATAAAAAGACTAACGGAATCAACTTCTCTTTTCCCTAGTGGAATCACCACTGTGAGCAGGAATTTTGGCCCCCACTCCTGGTGGAATGGTTCTTGAGACTTCGGCACTGTTTAGGCTCAGGGCCTTAGAGAATAAGGGCCTAAGACCGAAAAAAATAGAGTCACCACCCGGACGGACCGGAAAAAAGAAAGGGTGGATGACTTGATTCCTAAGGAATCTCCAACCCCCTAATGGGTTCAAAAAGTTGGGTATGTGTGGGGAAGGTGAGAAACGGCCCAGCACCCCCACAACGCCCAGTTCATTGGAACCGGTCTCTTTTGCAGGTCTTAATATTATAAAATTCTAAAAATAATGATATTATTCACACTACATGCGATCATAAGAATAAATAAATACTTTATTAAAATCACAACAATGTCCAAACAAAACAAATACATGGACACCCATCCGATGATGGAAACGTGTCCTTACATCGTCCATGTCTAAAATTAAATAGGACACCCACAGAAAAGGTGGAAATGTGCCCTTTACATTGGTAAAAAAACTTTAAAATAAATTAAATTACATGATGCTCACGACATGAGGTACCCAAAACATGAAAACATACCTCTTATAATATTTTAAAATTAAAACAAATCAATAAAAATAGCCAACCATTCATTATAAATAAATCATTCATCAAAGACATCAAACATCAATCAAAATATATAATAAATATTCATCTTATTTAAATAAAATAGTAAGTATATAAATTTAGGGTTCATGCATCAATTTAGGGTTTCTTTGGATTTTATGTTTAATAATTAGGGTTTTGTATATACTAGATTAATTAATTGAGAAACATACAATATAAAAGAAGTAATATAGCTACTAGATGTTTTAAAGATTTTGGGTTTTGAAAGTTTTATGAAAACAATATTAAAGTTTAAGGTTTAAATAAGTAAGATTGAAGATCATGAAAATTGGATTTTAAATTAGATATTTGAAAAGAATAGGTTACTGTAAATCTTTCAGAAAAATAGATTTGGTTAGGGTTTTAAGAAAATAATTTATTGTTTTGTGGTTTTAGAAAAGTGTAATTAGGGTTTTAGATTTCAAAAGTATATTGTACGGGTATTAAGATATTAGGGTTTTGAAAACTAGTTTTTAGGATTTTAAGTAGAATTTGGATGGTAAGTAGAACAATTGATTAAGCCTAACAAAAATATCATCTATTGTTTGTTTAAATAATTGTTCTAATTGAATGATGAAGCTACTGTAAACATAAAAGAAATAAGCAGAAATTCAAACCTCTATTGTTTGTTCCACCTCGATTTTGTATTCTGGTTGAATAATAACCAAAGACAAAGTATGCTGCCTTTGATGGATTCCTTATTGCTTGATGACTACCTCTTGCTTTTTCAAGTCCAAGGTTCTGAATCTATTCTCCAAAAGGTCTAGCTCCTTCCAAAAGTCTGATCTCTTTTTAAAAGATCTAAGTCCCTTTCTGTGTGTTTTGATGTGTTATTCATAAGAAAAATAAAAACCCAATACTAATTTGTTAAGGAAATAAAAATTGTTTAGGAAATAAAATTAAAAAACAAGTAGAATAGGATTTCGAAAAACATTTCGCTAGCAAAAATTGTTGCGGGGCACTGTTGGCCAGGTGTGCAGGCTGGGGGCAGGCCACAGGCCAATTCATTGCAAGTAAAATCTACGGCGAATTGGCTTGTGCCCAATTCATCTCCAGAGACGAAAAATTTAGTCGCCGATTTTGCCCATCGTTGATTTTTATTTTTAATTTATTTTTTTTATCTTTTCTTCTTTTTTTATTTTTTACTTTAATTAAAAATAAATACTATAAGTAATAAATATTATTAAAAATATCAAAAAATTATTTTTAACTGTTTAAAAATATCGGACTGGACTGAATAAAAAATTAAGGGTCTACACTACCTATATCTACAAACACAATAGAAATTGCCACATCAGAGATTAAAAACTACCGGTGTCAATGCATGTATCATAATTAAAAATTATATTTAAAAATCCTCATTTTCTCTCTCTAACAATCCACATAGGTCGAGAACCTCAAACCTAGGCTTTGATACCAAAATAAATGTAACACCCTTATACCGCATATACATACAATATATACACCCAGTAAATGTAAGATACGCATACACGGTATAAAAATATCACAGATCAGTTTAATAAAAAATTTTCACTTTTCAAATTCAAAATCATAAGTACTTTAAAATGTATATTCAAATATCAAATAAAATATTATTATTAACTATATGTTCCAAAATAGTATTTTTCATAAAAACTTTGGGAATAATTCGCTAGAGTTTTGTCTGTAATTTGGACATTCCCAAAATCAACAAAAATCATACCTGCATAAGATAACACTCCCAAATAATATCAAATCACTATTTCACTCAATACTCCTCAATTCTTCCACAGTTCTCAAGACATTTATACATACATATATATATATATATATCCAAATGCACATATAAAATCCACATTATAAAATTTCAACCCATTCTTTATAGTTTACATATACAAAAATTTAAAATATATACATACTGGCAATCGGCACTGATCTCGAAGAAGCAGTAAAATCAACTCACAAAATCTCAAAGCTAGATCTGTCCTGGTCTAGACGAACTCTCCGGCTCTACCAGATCTACTTTGTCACCTGCACGATAAATTTCAATTGCGCTAAGCCAAAAGCCTAATGGTACAAACTTTGATAACAATAAAACTTAAATGCAATGCCAATGCACAATGCATATGGATATCATATCTCATATCATTTCATTTTAACATATTTCTCAATTGTTTCACAATTCACATAAAAAAATACAAGCATGGGCTCAAAGGATCTAATATGGTATTCAAATTTCAGAGTTACTATTTTGGTCCATATTGACACCCAGTGTCTAGCCCAATGGCAAGTGACACCCAGCATCCATCCCAAAGGCAAATCATAGTGATGTCCAGCATCCAGCCTGAAGGCAAGTGATGTCCAATGTCTAGCCCGACGGCAAATTAAATAGTTGCTCAAAAGCTAGCCCCAAAGGCAAATAATGAGGATAATCTCATAGGCATGCCGCCAAACACAAAACTCTGAAAATTGAAGAATATACTAGGCACATAATTATTTCATATTTTTCATTATCAATCTCTTTCTCATTTTCTCATAATTATGCTAGGCACATTTCCCTCATTTTTCTTTATCAATTAGGCACATTGCCTTATATCTTTTTCTCACTTTTCTCATTTTTCTCATTTATATCAATATCAATTCATCACATTTCATCATATCATCACATGGCATCATATTTTACCTTAAAACTCATCACCCAAATATTTTGGATAATTTCACATAATCCACATATGACTCAAATTTTATGCATTTTAGCCATTACCAATGGCTTTTTAACAATGCCCTTAACGCATACACAACAAATTGAATTATCCAAACACTTTAGGTCATTTTCACATAATACACATATTTCACATTTCACACAATTTAGCCATTATCAATTACTTTCCATAATGCATTTAATACATATATGATATTACACATGTCATTGCACATTATTCATGCAATTTTCATGTATCAAGTAGCTTAACACATTTTCTAATCCAAAATATGTTAAGCCCAATGTAATGCAAATATAACCAATTTACCCAAAGTTTGTACTTACCTCAAAACACAACCAAAAGCAAGCTTAAACTCCACCTCCAACCTTCTCTTCCAAATTTCCCTTCAACACTAGGATGGGGCAAATCAACTCTCTTCAATGTCTAAACCAATTGTGATCATAAATAATCATTTAGTAACATATTTAATGTCATTTTCAATGTTAAATCATAATTAAACATCATTCAAACAAAAATCACAAAGTTAAGGCTAACCTCACTTTAACTTTGGAATTCCATATTAACCCATTCAATGGTGTTTTAATTTTATTTATATTATTAAAAATATGTTTAAACATGTTTAAACAATTACATTACAAAAATATATCCTTATGACCAAAATCCTAAATCAACACTTCCATTCTCAAACTCTAATCAAACTCAACCAAATCTAATATTTGACTTTAAAATACTTGTTTATGCTTCAAAAAAATCATTTTAAATCAAATTACACAATTAAAAACCATGATTTCTCAAACCCTAAAAGTCCATAATCCTAAATTATCTCTCTTCACCAATCTTTAATCAAACTCAACCATTTCTTCAATCCAACCGTAAAATCATTATTAACTATCCATCATAACTTCATTCATACCCAGATAGACAATTATAATATACTACTTCAATAACCCAAAATTTACATATTCTTAATTTCCTTGAAATACAAAGGAAGAAGTTGATAACTTACTAATTTTGGTGAAAAACACCAAATCTTCAATTAAAACCTTAAAAATCAATCAATATTGGAAGACTGGATGAAGCAAAATCTTGTCTTTAAACCTCCATGGAATTCTTCCTTGAAGAAGGAAGATGAAGAAGAAGAACAAAGATATTAATTTCTCTTTCCTTCCACTCATTTATATCCATATATATATATATATTATTTTATTAATTTAATAATTATTTATTTATTTATTTGATTAAAAATCCAAAATCCATCTTCCATTCAAAAATAAATTAATTTTGAATAATTTTAATAATTTTAAATTTCAAAATTTTATTTACAAAAAACTATACTTTGACTTTGACTTTTTAAAATATTTGACTTTTGTTGACTTTGTATATGTTGTACATATTTTGCATATATATCACATATATATTCCACTTTTTCATTTAAAAACCTCTCATTTTTTATTTAAAATTTTTTATTTAATTTATTCAATTAAATTATAATTTATTTTATCAAATTTTTAAAAATTAAGAATTTTTAAAAATTTGGGATATTACATTAAAAAATGGAACTTGTTATTATTTTAAAGAGTTTAGAAAACAAAACTTGCATTGAAGGCTCCACCAAATTATTTGTTGATTCCAAGCTACTGCCTATACCAACTATTAACTATAGTCGAGCAAAGATGAAGACAATGGTTACTGCCTTAGATGTGTCGATGATGGTGTTTCATTATTCCTTATGAACTGCTTTGTACACTGCTTGATAATTTTGCTATCTTTAAACTTATATTTATAGGAAAATCCATCCCTAATCCTAAACCTAATTTTGCTTAATCCGTAATTTAAATGAATTCTAGCCTAATTAGGAAATCAAATTGCTGGCCAAAACTGTTTTAAAAATAGGGTTATGTTAATATTTTATTTATTATACTTTTTTCTTTACCTAATATTTGGCTCATTTTCTATATAAAGAATCATTCTCATGTAAATTTTCAATCAGAACACCTGCATCTTCAACTTTTTCTTATAATATTAAGTTTTTGAAAGCTTCATCGCTTACTATGGCTGCCATTCAACATTCCTCAAGGTTTAGGATACGATCAAATAACTAATTGCTTACTTACCTTTATAATAACGAGGTTGAGCAAATTTCGCTTGTAACACCTTTATACCCTATATACATACAATACATATTTTCAGCTTATGTAAAATATACATATATGGTACAAAAATGTCACAGACTGATTTCATAAAAATTTTCACATTTCTGATTTAAAATTTCAAATACTAAATATATAAAATTAAATAATATATAAATATTCTTTACTTGTTATAGGAACCCAAAATAAACATTTTATATGAAAATCTCTAGGAAAAATTTGCCAGAGTTTTGTTTGTAATTTGAACGTTTCCAAAATTCAGCAAAACACAACTTGCATCAAAAAACATTTCCAAATAATTTCAAATCACCATTTCACCCATACTCCTCAATTTCATCAAGTTTCTCAAACATTTATATATAGATATATATATATATAATTTAGAACACATTTACACTCCCATTTCAAATAACTTAATCCAAATATTCTTTATAGTTTACAATACATAAAATCTAAAAACATGATATAATATGCATAATACCCAAAATATACAATAACATAAAATATATGCATGCTGCTGATAGTGTTTCTGATTTTGATATCAACTTTACAAGCACAACCACAAGTATAGACCCGACATGGTCTAGAAGAACTCTTCAGCTTAGCCGAATCTATCTTGTCACCTGCACGATGTAAATAATCATGCTAAGCCAAAAGCTTAGTAATGCAAACTTGATAACAATAAAACTCAAATGCAATGCTAATGCACAATGCATATGGATATCCAACTAAATCCATTCTCAAACTTCCATTCTTAAACTCTAACCAAACACAACCAAATCAAATATTTGACTTTAAAATACTTGTTTAAGCACCAAAACAACTCATTTAAAACTAATTTGCACAATTAAAAACCATGATTTCTCAAACCCTAAAAGTCCATAACCCTAAATTCTCTCTCTTCAGCATTCTTTATCCAAATTCAACCATTTCTTCAATCCAATCTTAAAATCATTAATAACTACCCAAAATAACTTCATACACACCAATTCCAACAATTACAACATACTACTTCAAAAATTCAAAACTCACATATTCAAAATTTCTATGGAAATTCAAAAAAAAACCTAAAGAACTTACTTTTTCAAGTGGAAATCACTAAAAATCCTTTTTGAACCTTTGGAATCCTTCAAATTTGGAAGCTTGGAAGATCAACATCTTCTCTTGGCATCCATGGAGATTTCGGCCCTTGATGGAGAAGAAGAAGATGAAAAAAAAAACTTTTATTTTCTCTTTCCTTTCATCTTTTATTTATAAGCATATGAATATATTATTTATTAATTTCATAATTAATTAATTATTTATTTATTTAATAAATTAAAAGTCCAAGAATCCCTCTTCTATTTAAAAATTTTAAGATTTAATTACCAAAATACCCTTTTTACTTTAACTTTTCACTTTTGTTTTAAAAAGTGTTGACTTTTATTTGTTATGTATATTTTGCATATATATCACATTTATATTCCACTTTTTCATTTAAAATCCCTTCATTTTTCATTTAAAACCATTAATTTAATTTATCCAATTTAATTATAATATATTTTATTAAATTTCTAAAAATTAAAAATTTTTAAAAAATTTGGGATATTACAATTCTCTCCCGCTAAAATAAATTTCATCCTCGAAATTACCTGCTCTCAAGTCTGAAACAATTGGAGAAAATGACTTTGCATCGTCTGCTCACTCTCCCATGTCACCTCCTCAGTGACATAATTTCTCCAAAGGGCTTTCACAAGTGGCACCCTTTTATTTCTCAATTCTTTAACCTCTCGTGCCAAAATAGCCACTGGTTCTTTCTCGTAAATCAGATCTGGACTCACCTCAATGCACTCCACTGATAGGATATGACATGGGTCAAACCTGTATCTCTGAAGCATCGAGACATGGATGATATTATGAATTTGATCCAACTCAGGCGGCAAAGCTAGTATATAAGCCACTGGACCAACTTTCTCCAAAACCTCATATGGTCCTATGAAACGAGGACTCAACTTTCCTTTTTGACCGAACCTCAGAATCTTCTTCCATGGAGACACCTTCAGATACACTTTATCTCCCTCACTAAACTCTATATCTCGTCTCTTTAAATCTAAATAGGATTTCTGTCGGTCTGAAGCTGCTTTCAAATGATCCCGAATCACCTTCACTTTCTCTTCTGTTTCCTTAATCAAATCGAGACAGACCAATTTACCTTCTCCAACCTCATCCCAACACAAAGGTGTCCTGCATCTCCTGCCATATAAGGCCTTATAAGGAGCCATCCCAATACTAGACTGATGAATGTTGTTATAAGAAAACTCAATTAGTGGCAAAAATTTATCCCAATTCCCGATAAAATCAATGATACAACTCCTCAACATATCCTCTAGAATCTGTATCACTCTCTCTGACTGCCCATCTATCTGAGAATGCAAAGCAGTACTAAAATACAATCAAGAACCCAAAACATCATGCAAAATCTTTCAAAACCTAGAAGTAAACATAGGATCTTGATCTGACACTAAAGAAACTGGGACTCCATGCAACCTCACTATCTCACAGATATACAGCTCAGCCAACTTCTCAAGAGAATAATCCATCCGAACTGGAAGAAAATGAGCTATCTTCATCATCTGATCAACTATCACCTAGATTGCATCATGCTTCTTCTAGGTCAAAGGCAGTCCAGTCACAAAATCCATTGTCACTCGCTTCCATTTTCTCTCGGGCACTAATAAAGGTTGGAGCAACCCTGAAGGAAACTGATGCTTAGCCTTCACTCTCTGGCAAGTGATATATCTAGATACAAACTTTGCTATGTCCTTCTTCATACTTGACCACCAATAATGTCGCTTCAAGTCATGAGACATCTTGGTACATCTAGAGTACATAGCATAAAGTGACTGATGTGCTTCCTCTAGGATCATTCTTTTCAATTCTGCATCATCAGGAATGCACAGCCTATCTCTATACCATAGACTACCATCATCCCTCATAAAAAAGTATAGACTCTCCCCCTTTTGACAAACCAACACAAGTTTCTGAATTCTCTCATCTGCCAATTGAGCCTCCCTAATATAATCTAACAAGACTAGACTCAATCGTAATTGAGCCATCAAAGCACCATCATCACAAGACTCAAATCTAGCATGCAACACTCTCAACTCAATAAGCAACGAAAGCGAATAAGCAGTCATGTAATATCCCAAATTTTTGAAAATTTCTAATTTTTAGAAATTTGATAAAATAAATTATAATTTAAATGGATAAATTAAATTAATAGTTTTAAATGAAAAAATAAGGAATTTTAAATGGAAGAAGTGGAACATATATGTGATATATATACAAAATATATACAACATATAAAAGTCAACATTTTAAAAGAAAAGTCAAAAGTAAAAAAGTAAAAGGGTATTTTGGTAATTAAATTTTATAAATTCAAAATTATTAAATTAATTAAAAAATAAATAATTTTTGAATGGAAGAGTGATTTTTGAACTTTTAATTTATTCAATAAATAATTAAATAATTAATTATTAAAATATTGTAATATATATCTATAGTTTAAAATAAAAGATGAAAGGAAAGAGAAATTAAAAAGTTATCTTCATTTCTTCTTCTTCATCATCAAGTCTGAACCACCATGGGTGCATAGACTGAGATTTTGATTCTTCCATACTCCACAAATTGAAGGATTTAACAAGTTTAAAGTAGATTTTTGGTGATTTCCATCAAATTTGGTAAGTTTCCAACTCCTTTCTTTGAATTCCATGGAAATTTTAATTATGTGTGATTTTGGACTTTTAAGTAGTATGTTATAATTATTTCAATTGGTGTGTATGATGTTATTTTGTGTAGTTAACAATGATTTTAAGGTTGGATTGAAGAGATGATGGAGTTTGGATAAAAAATGGTGAAGAGAGAATTTAGGGTTATGGATTTTTAGGGTTTGAGAAATCATGGTTTTTAATTGTGCAAATTGGCTCTAAATGTGTTGTTTTGGTGCATAAACAAGTATTTTAAAGTCAAATATTGGATTTGGTTGTGTTTGGTTGGAGTTTGAGAATGGAAGTGGAGATTTAGGGTTTTGGAAAAGTGATTTTCCAAAGTTGTTGCATTGTTTGATTTTATTTGTTTAAGCATATTGTTTAGTGTTAAAAGTGATGAATACAAACTTGAAATGATTAATGGATTGTGTTGGAATGGAAAACCTTCAATGGGGGAAAGTTATGCCATTTTAGGGTTTTGTGTATAAGAGTGTGTTTTTGTAATGTAAATGGTTTAAATGTATTAAAATATGCTTTTTAATAATATAAATAAACTTAAAACACTAATTTAAATGGAATAGAATGGATTTTAATGTTAAAGCAAGGAAAGGCTAAATTTTTGGAATTTATAGGGGTGATGTTTAATTATGGTTTAATATTGAAAATGCCATTAAATGTGATACTAAATGATTATTTGCTATCACATTTGGTTTAGGTATTGAGGGAGGTTAATTTGCTTCATCCAAGTGGTGAAGGGTAAGTTGGAAGGATAAGATTGGAGGTTGTTTTAAGCTTGTTTTGGTTGCTATTTGAGATAAGTACAAACTTTGAATTCATTGGTTATGTTTGCATGACATTTGGGCTTAACACATTTTGGTTGAAAAATGTGTTAAGGTACTTGATGCATTGGTTATGTATGAATAATGTGCTATGACGTTTGTAATGTCATATATGAGTTAAATGCATTGTGAAAAGCCATTGATAATGGCTAAATTATGTAAAATGTGAAATATGTGTATTATGTGAAAATGACCCAAAGTGTTTGGGTAATGCCATTTGTTGTGTATTGATTAAGTGCATTGTTAAAAGCCATTGGTATTGGCTAGATTACATTAAATGTGATTAATATGTGAATTATATTGAAATACCCAAGGTAATTGGGTAATGTGGTATAATGTAATGAGATATGTGGAAACATAATGAAATGAATTGATATCAATATAAATGAGAAATGTGAATAAATTGTGTGCCTAGTATGTTATTCAATTTTCAGAGTTAAGTGTTTGATGGTATGGCTATGATTTGCCTACGGGCTAGGCACTGGGCATCACTGTGAAAATATTTTTGAGGCTATGGTGAAATGATCGGGTCTTACGCCTTAAAAACAAGTCCTTCAAGCTAGGTTGGGTGAAACGACCGGGTCGTAAGCTCAGACCTAGTTAGATTATTACATTGATATATTGGCTACGGGGCTAGACCCATGGTGTCATTATAGACCAAAAAAGTAACTCTAGGATTTGAATAGCATATTAGTTATCTTTGGGCCCATGTTTGTGTTTGTTTTATGAGAATTGTGAATTGTGAAATATTTGAAAAGTATGAGGAAATGGAATGATGTGATATCCATATGCATTGTGCATTGGCATTGCATTTGAGTTTTATTATTATCAAAGTTTGTATTAATAGGCTTTTGGCTTAGCGCGATTGTTTACATCGCACAGGTGACATGATAGATTCGGTTGAGCCGGAGAGTTCTTCTAGACCAGGTTGGGTCTAGACTTATGTTTGTGCTTGTAGAGTTGATATGAAGATCAGAAACACTGTCAGCAGCATGTGTATATTTTATGTTATTGTATATTTTGGGTATTATGCATAGTATATTATGTTTTTGGATTTTATGTATTATAAACTATAAAGAATGATAGGGTTAAGTTAATTGAAATGGGAGTGTAAATGCGTTCTAAATTATATATATATTTATATATAAATGTTTGTGAAACTTGATGAAATTGAGGAGTATGGCTGAGATGGTGATTTGAAATTATTTGGGAGTGTGTTCTTTTTGCAAGTTGTGTAATTGATAAATTTTGGGATGTCCAAATTATAGACAAAACTCTGGTGAATTTTTCCCAGAGATTTTCATATAAAGTATTTTTTTTGGGTTTCTATAACAAGTAAAGAATATTTATATACTATTTAATTTTATATATTTAGTATTTGAAATTTTAAATCAGAAATGTAAAATATTTTTTTATTAAATTGGTCTGTGATATTTTTGTACCGTATATTCATATTTTACATATGCTGAAAATATGTATTGTACATATATAGGGTATAAGGGTGTTACAAGTCGAACCTTCCAAAGACTTTCGACTCAAGGCATCAGCAACAACATTTGCCTTACTAGGATGATAATCAATCAAATAGTCATAGTCTTTAATCAACTCTAACCACCATCTCTACCGAAGATTCAGCTCTCTTTGAACACCCAGGCATTTCAAACTCTTGTGATCTGTATAAATGAAACACTTTTCCCCATACAAGTAATGCCGTCAAATCTTCAAGGCAAAAACTATAGTTGCTAATTCCAAATCATGCGTCGGGTAATTCAGCTCATGCGGCTTCAACTGTCAAGAGGCACAAGCAATGACTCTACCTTCCTGCATTAGAATACAACCTAAACCACTATGTGAAGCATCACTATAAATCACATAAGGTTTACCTTCCACAGGCAGGGAAAGGACAGGAGCCTGAATCAACATCTCCCTCAGCTACTCAAAACTTGCCTGACATCGATCTGTCCACAGAATCTAAATCCTTTCCAAAGTAATCTGGTGAGTGGTGTAGCTATCATAGAAAAACCCTTCATGAACTGATGATAATAGCCTATCAAACCCAGAAAACTTCTAACCTCTGTCACAGTCTTTGATAGACTCAAATTTAAGATAGCCTCAACCTTACTCAGATCAACTCTAATACCCTCTGTTGAAACCACATGACCAAGAAAAGCTACCTGATCGAGCCAGAACTCACACTTAGATAGCTTAGCATACAACTGCTTCTTTCTTAGAGTTTGCAATACAATCCGCAAATGCCTATCATGATCCTACTCATTATGTGAATACACCAAAATGTCATCAATGAAGACCACCACAAACTGATCTAAATATGGTCTGAACACCCTAATCATCAAATCCATAAAAGCTACTGGTGCATTCATCAATCCAAAGGGCATCACCAGAAATTCATAATACCCATACCTCATAAGAAAAGTTGTCTTGGGTACATCCACATCTCTGACTCTCAACTGATGGTACCCTGATCTCAGATCAATTTTAGAGAATATTGATGCTCCCTTCAACTGATCAAAGAGATCATCTATCCGAGGCAAAGGATACTTATTTTTTATGGTCACCTTATTCAACTGCCTATAATCAATACACAATCTCAAGGTGCCATCCTTCTTCTACACAAACAACACAGGCGCTCCCCTCGGGGATACACTAGGGCAAACAAATCCTTTTTCCAACAACTCCTGTAACTGCACCTTCAACTGTCTTAACTCAGCAGGTGTCATCCGATAAGCATTAATAGATATGGGAGTGGTACTAGGCAACAAATCGATACCAAACTACACTTCTCACTCAGGAGGTACCCCTGGCAACTCATCAAAAAAAATATCTAAAAACTCGGCAACTGTGGGTATACTGTCAAGTTGGGAACCCACTACTCTGATATCTACAACATAAGCAAGATAAGTCTCACATCCCTTTTGATTCATCCTCCTAGCTGAAACAGCTGAAACATGGATGAAAGATACCTCTGCTCACTAGATACCATCACATCCCTACCATCACATGTTCTCAAAGTAACACATTTCTTCTAACAATCTACCACAGCCCCATGCCTGGATAACCAATCCATGCCTAAAATTAGATCATACGCCCTGAATGGCATCTCAGTTAGGCCACCGAGAAATTTCTCATCTTGAACAACAACTGAGTTATCTCGGTGCACCCTACTCACCAGAATACTATGCCCTAAAGGATTTGTGACCAAAACATCAAATCCTAAGGACTCATAATACAAATCACTCACAGGCAAGATGGATGCACTGATGTAAGAATGAGTCGACCTAGGGTCTAATAATACAAGAACTGAAATACCAAATAAAGTAAAAGTACTAGATATAACAACTGAAGCATATGGCTACCTTTGCATCGTATAAACCCGTTGTGATGGCCCTGCCTCATCTGGTCTACTACCTCCGGCTGTAGAACCTCCTCTCTGACTAGTCCCAGATCGATCACTTCTACCAAAACCTCTGTCACCATGACCCTCTCTGCCACTAGATTGAGAAGCTGCAGAATCTGCCTGTCTATCCTCTAGTGGCTCTAGATAATGTTTGATAAATGGTTTGATGATCTACATCTAAAACAAACTCCCGAAGCACCTCTCTACCAGCATACACCTTCGTGTGCTTTACCACAATGAACACAAGTAGGTGGAGTAGGCCTCTGAGCCACTGAGGTCAGAGCACTAGCCACTGAAACTGCAGGTGTCTGTCTCTATCTTTGCTGCTGTACAGACTTGTCAAACTACCCCTGGCTCCTACTGAACCTTTAAAAATATCCCCTCGACCTCTCTTCACTGATGAAGACCCTGCCACACTTTGGGATCTCCTAGCTTTGGTCTCCTCAACCCTGGCAGCTGCTCTAAGACTGTACTCTCTCTACACTCCTGGCAGCTGCAATCAACTGAGAAAAATCTTGATACCGAGAGCCTGCTATGATACACATGATAAAGGGTCTCAGTCCCTCCTTAAATTTCCTGCACATGTCAATCTCATCAGAAATGATCCCACCAGCATAATGACTCATCTGGATAAACTCGATCTCATACTCTATCACTGTCCAGGTATCCTGTCTGAGACTCAGAAACTCCATCTTCTTTGCATCCTTATACTCCCTCGAAGTATACTTCTGCTCAAATTCCCACAGAAAATCATCATAGGTTAGGACTAGTGGATCATCTAGAGCATGTGGAACTGTCTTCCACCAATCATATACATCCCTCTGCAAAAGAGATTTGGCATAATTAAACTTTTATTCAGGACTAGCCTGCAATTGAATGAAAACTCTTTGAACCCTGTCTAGCCACTGCTATGCTACAGCAGGGTTTGTAGTACCAATGAAGTGTCAGCTCCAAACTTTCTCAACTTATCATACTTCCTCAACGGCAACTACGGCGGTGGCTATGGCGGCTGCGGCTGCTGAATTGGAGCCTGCCTCAACAACTCTACCATATGCCGTACCCAACTAGGTAGGATCTCATCAGCTGCTAGTCTCATAAGCATAGAAACAAATGCCTCACCAGTATACACAACTCTAGCTCCATCTCTACTCTCATCAGGAGCCACACTCTCTGCACTACCCACTTCAGACTGATGCATCTGAGATACCATAACTGCCTATATTTGTAAACACAACAAAAATTACTATATCAGAGATCAAAAACTGCCAGTGCCACTGCATGCATTATAATTGAAAACTATTTTTAAATTCCCCATTTTTTATCTCTATCAATCCACCTAGGTTGAGAGCCTCAAACCTAGGCTCTGATACTAGAATAAATATAACACCCTTATACCCTATATACGTACAATACATATTTCCAGCATATGTAAAATATGTATATATGGTACAAAAATATCACAGACCGGTTTCATAAAAATTTTCATATTTTTGACTTAAAATTTCAAATACTAAATATATAAAATTAAATAGTGTATAAATATTCTTTACTTGTTATAGGAACCCAAAATAAACATTTTCTATGAAAATCTCTGGGAAAAATTTGCCAGAGTTTTTTTCTGTAATTTGAACGTTCCCAAAATTCAGCAAAACACAACCTGCATCAAAAAACACTCCCAAATAATTTTAAATCACCATCTCACCCATACTTCTCGATTTCACCAAGTTTCTCCAACATTTATATATATATATATAATTTAGAATATATTTAAACCCCCATTTCAAATAACTTAACCCAAACATTCTTTATATTTTATAATACATAAAATCCAAAAACATGATATAATGTGCATAATAGCCAAAATATACAATAACATAAAATATATACATGTTGCTGATAGTGTTTCTGATCTTGATGTCAACTCTACAAGCACAACCACAAGTCTAGACCAGATCTGGTCTAGAAGAACTCTCCAGCTCAGTCGAATCTACCATGTCACATGTGCTATGTAAACAATCGCGCTAAGCGAAAAGCCTAGTAATGCAAACTTGATAACAATAAAACTCAAATGCAATGCCAATGCACAATGCATATGGATGTAACATCATTTCATTTTCTCATACTTTTCAAATATTTCACAATCCATAATTCACGAAAAAACAAACACAAACATGGGCCCAAAGATAACTAATATGCTATTCAAATTTCAGAGTTACTATTTTGGACTATAATGACACTATGTATCTAGCCCTGTAGGAAAAATATCAATGTAATAGTCCAACTAGGTCTGAGCTTTCGACCCGGTCATTTCACCCTACCCAGCTTCAAGGATTTATTTTTGAGGCTTATGACCTAGTCATTTCACCTCAAAAATATTTTCATAGTGACGCCCAGCGTCTAGCCCGTAGGCAAATCATAGGCATGTCACCAAATACAGAACTCTGAAAATTAAATAACATACTAGGCACACAATTTATTCAAATTTCTCATTTATATCGATATCAATTCATTTCATTGTGTTTCCACATATCTCATTACATTATACCACATTTTTTCATTTATAACACATTACCCAATTACTTTGGGTATTTCCACATAATTCACATATTAATCACATTTAATGTAATTGAGCCAATGCCAATGGCTTTTTAACAATGCACTTAATTTAGACACAATAAATGGCATTACCCAAACACTTTGGGTCATTTTGACATAATACACATATTTCACATTTTACATAATTTAGCCATTATCAATGGCTTTTCGCATTGCATTTAACACATATATGAGATTACAAATGTCATAGCAAATTATTTATACATAACCAATGTATCAAGTAACTGAACACATTTTTCAATCAAAATGTGTTAAGCCCAAATGTCATGCAAACATAACTAATGTATTCAAAGTTTGTACTTACCTCAAATAGAAGCCAAAACAAGCTTAAAACAACCTCCAATCCTATCCTTCCAACTTGCCCTTCACCACATGGATGAAGCAAATTAACCTCCCTCAATGCCTAAACCAAATGTGATAGCAAATAATCATTTAGTATCACATTTAATGGCATTTCCAATATTAAACCATAATTAAACCCATCCAAGCAAAAATCCAAAATTTAAGGGTAACCTCACTTTAACTTTGGATTCTCATACTAGGCCATTCATTTCAATATATTAAGTTTATTTATATTATTAGAAACATATTTTAATACATTTAAGCCATTTTCATTACAAAAACACACTCTTATACACAAAACCCTAAAATGGCATAACCTTTCCCCATTGAAGGTTTTCCTTTCCAACACAATCCATTAACCATTTCAAGCTTATATTCATCAATTTTAACACTAAACAACATGCGTAAACAAATAAAATCAAACAATCCAACAACTTTGGAAAATCATTTTTCCAAAGCCCTAAATCTCCACTTTCATTCTAAAACTACAACCAAACACAACCAAATTCAATATTTGACTTTAAAATTCTTGTTTATGCACCAAAACAACTCATTTAGAACCAATTTGCACAATTAAAAAACATGATTTCTCAAACCCTAAAAGTCCATAACCCTAAATTCTGTCTCTTCACCATTCTTTATCCAAATTCAACCATTTCTTCAATCCAACCTTAAAATCATTAATAACTACCCAAAATAATTTCATACACACCAATTCCAACAATTATAACATACTACTTCAAAAATTCAAAACTCACATATTCAAAATTTCTATGGAAATCCAAAGAAAAAGCTAAAGAACTTACTTTTTCAAGTGGAAATCACTAAAAATCCTTTTTGAACCTTTGGAATCCTTCAATTTTGGAAGCTTGGAAGATCAAAATCCTCTCTTGGCATCCATGGAGATTTTAGCCCTTGATGGAGAAGAAGAAGATGAAAAAAAAACTTTTATTTTCTCTTTCCTTTCATCATTTATTTATAACTACATGAATATATTATTTAATATTTTAATAATTAATTATTTAATTATTTATTTAATAAATTAAAAGTCCAAAATTCCATTTTCCATTCAAAAATTATTTATTTTTGAATTAATTTAATAATTTTAAATTTTTAAGATTTAATTACCAAAATACCCTTTTTTACTTTGACTTTTGACTTTTCTTTTAAAAAGTATTGACTTTTATATGTTATGTATATTTTACATATATATCACATTTATATTCTACTTTTTAATTTTAAATTCCTTAATTTTTTATTTAAAACTATTAATTTAATTTATCCAATTTAATTATAATATATTTTATCAAATTTTCAAAAATTAGAAATTTTTTAAAAAATTGGGATATTACACCGCTATTACTCGGGATGCATCTCCACTGAAGTTTCAAGAAAAAAACACCAGTAAGTGTCACTTTGTTGTTATTTAATTACTTATTGACACAAAATTTGTTAGCATAATAGAATGATAAATGTTGTTGTACCAAAAAATGCATGAAAATAAAAATTGGTTGATATTATTGTCTGAAAATATATAACACCCTTATGACGTATATACATATAATATGTATACTCAGTATATGTAAAATATATGTATACAGTATAAAAATGTCATTGCCTAATTTAATAAAAAATTTCATATTTCCAATTTAAAATTCTCAAACATAGCATTTTATATGAAAATCTCTGAAGAAAATTCGCCAGAGTTTCATCTGTAATTTGGATATTTCAAAAATTCAACATAAACACAACTTACATAAAGACACTCCCAATAAAACAAATCACCCATCTCCACCTCAACTTCTTAAATCCTCCATATTTTCTCAAAATATTTATACATATACATAGGTATATATCAAAAACACATATAAAAATCCCATATTATGTAATTTGTCCCAAAATATTATTTATAATTTACAATGTGCACTCCAAAAACACAACATAATATACATGTTAGCAAAATGCACTATAATATAACATATATACATAATGGAAAATGACTCTGGTTTTTATGTAACCTAAAACAAACTCAACAAGGAACCGCAAATCTAGATGCAACCTAGTCTAGAAGAACTCTCAGATCAACCGGATTACCCCTGCCTCCTGCGTGATAAATTATAATCGCGCTAAGCTAATAGCTTAGCGGTACAAACTTTGATAACAATAAAACTATTAAAAATCATTAATAACTAATCAAAATAGCTTCATTTATATTAATTTAAACAATTTAATCACACCTATTCAAAATTTCAAACTTCACATAATCCTAAAAAGAAAGAAAACCAAGATTTAGAGAAGAGGTACTTACTTGATTACTTGCTAAGCCTTTAATATCCACTTAAATCCTCTTAAATCCATTGTAGTATTTGGTGTATAGAAGAAACTTATACCATTCTCTTCCTCTCTCTCAAGTTATGGGTTGCATAAAAAAAAAAAAAGAAGATGACCTTTTTTGCTTCTTTCTCATTTCCTATACATAAGTATTGTAACACCATTATACCCTATAGACGTATAATACATACACATAGTATGTGTAAAATATGCATATATGGTTTAAAAAATATCACGAACTGGTTTCATAAAAATTTTTACTTTACCAAATTAAAATCTCAAACCTATTTTAAAAATGTATATTTAAATAGTAATAAAATATTCTTTATTAATTATAGCTTCCAAAATAACCATTTTACATAAAAATCTTTGAAAAAAATTCGCTAGAGTTTTGACTGTAATTTGGACAATTCCAAAACTTAATAACACAACCTGCATAAAACAACACTCCTAATAATATCACATCACCATTTCACCAATACTTCATAATTTCTCAACATTTTCTCAAAACATTTTTAAATATACATATTTATATCAAAACACACTTAAAATCCCACATTACATAATTTATTCCAAAACCATAAACAATGCCAATGCGTAATATTTTTACATATCATGTCACAATGTATAGTATCATTTTATTTTAAACACATTCTTCAATCATTTTTACAATTCGCTTAAACATAAACACAAGCATGGCCTAAAGGATCTAATATGTCATTCAAATCCCAAAGTTAGGTCTAAATTGACACCATGTGTCTAGCCCGAAGGCCAATCAAGTAATGCTCAAAAGCTAGCTTCGAAGGCAAACCATATCACAATGACGCCAAGCGTCTAGCCCCGAAGGCAAATTAAGTAATTGCTTAAAAGCTAGCCCCAAATCCAAAAAATGAGGATAACCTCATAAGCATGCCTCCAAACACAGAACTCTGAATTTTGAATAACATACTAGGCACATAATTATTTCATATTTTTCATTATCAATTTCTTTTCTTCATTTTCTCATAATCAACTAGACACATTGTCTCTTTTCTCATTATCAATTAGGCACATTGTCTTATTTTCTCATTTTTCTTAATGTCATTTCATTTCAGTTTATCACATTTCATCATATCTCAATATATCTTCAAAATGTATCTTTTTTTACCTTTAAAACACATTACCCAATTAATTTGGTTTATTTTTGCATAACTCATATAAATCACACTTTACGCAATTTAGCAATCAACAATGGCTTTTCACAATGCCTTTAATACATATATAACAACTAACATTACCCAAACACTTTGGGACATTTTCACATAATGCACATATTTCACATTTTATTCAATTTAGCCATTAACAATGACTTTTCACAATGCATATGATGAATACATGACAAATCACATGTCACACCACAACGTTCATGCATGTTTAATGTATTAAGTAGCTTAACACATTCTCCAACCAAAATATGTAAGCCAAATCGTTGCCAACACATGAAATTAACCAAAATTTGTACTTACCTTAGAAAGCCAACAAAATGAAGCTTAAAAACAACTTCCAACCTTCTCTTCCAAGTTGCCCTTCAACACTTGGGTTGGCCAAACTATATCCTCTCAATGCCTATACCAAATGTGATCATAAATAATCATTTAGTATCACATTTAAAAGCATTTCCAATCTTAAACCATAATTAAACATTATTCAAATCAAAACCCCAAAGTTAATCCTAACCTCACATTAACTTTGAAAAACCATATTAAGCCATTCAATTGGTCTTTTAAGTTTATTTATATTATTAAAAACATATAATAACATGCTTAAACCAATTACATTGCATAAACACATACTTATGTCCAAAACCCTAAAATGGCATAACCTTCCCCATTGAAGGTTCTCCATTCCAACTTAAACCAATTATCATATCAATCTCATTTCCATCCTTAATATCATTAAATAACATACTTTAACCATTAAAATCAAACAATTCACCATCTTTGAAAATTCACTTTTCCAAAATCCTAAATCAACACTTTAATTTCCAAACTCTATTCAAACTTAACCAAATCTAATATTTGACTTTAAAATCCTTGTTCATGCATTAAAAAACACATTTAGAACGAAAATGCACATTTAAAAACCCATGATTTCATAAACCCAAAAGTTACATAACCCTAAATTCTCTCTCTTCACCAAACTCAACTTAAATTCAACAATTTCTTCAATCCAACCTTAAAATCATTGTTAAATACTCAAAACAACTTCATTCATACCCAAATAAGCAATTAAAACATAACACTTCAAAATCCAAAACCAACATAATCATACTTTTATGAAAATTCAAAGAAAAAGTAAGAAAACTTACTAATTAAGGAGGAAAATCCTAAAAATCCCACATACACACTTGAAATCCTTCAATTTAAGAAGCTTGGAAGAAGCAAAAGCTTCACTTGAACTCCCATGGAATTTCAGCTAAGGAAGGAAGGAAGAAGAAGAAGATGACCAAGTGAGTTTTTATCTTTCTTTCCACTTTCAATTTCCACCTTATACATATTATTTAATTATATTATTTATTTATTTATTTATTTAATAAAAATACTATTTTTCCTCTTTCATACCAAAATAAAATATTTTTGAATTATTTTTATAAATTTTAATTTTCAAAGTATATTTACAAAAATGCCATTGGACTTTTGACTTTTAAAAGTTGATTTTTTTATTGACTTGTATATATTATGTATATTTCATGTATATTTCACATATACATCCCACTTATTCACTTAAAATCACTCAAATTTTTATTTAAATTATTTATTCAATTTATTCAATTAAATTTTAATTTATTTTATTTAATTTTTAAAAATTTCAGATGTTACAAGTATACATATATTAATTAATTAATTAATTTCATTTTAATTCTCCACCACATATTTTCTTTCTTCTTTGACTTTCTTTTATTTTTATTTGTTATTATTATCATCATCATTATCATCACCTTTTCCACCACAAATATATACTTTATATATATATATATGGTATATTTTATGTATATGTATATGTTATATATATATTACTTATATATTACATATACGTTTATGCACATATTTATATAATGTATGTATTATGTATATGTAATATATATTTAATATATATTTTACACATATGTATATAGTATATATCATATGTATACATCAACTATACCTTATATGTATATTATATATATTAAATATAATATATATCCAATGCATATAATAATTATTATATGATATGTATATACTATGTATACACTAAGTATACATTAAATATATACAACACTTTATACCTACAAAAATATATTTATTTTTTCTAAAATTATAGATGTAATAATTCTCTCCCCCTTAAATAATTTCATTCTCAAAATTATCTAGTACGGTAATAAACCACCCAAATTAAAACATAATCTTAAAATCTCATATGAAATTAATCATTTCATTAAATTACATAATTTATACTCTCCCTCTTGGGTTCATTCTCAATTACCTTTTCACAAGTTCATAATTCATTGTTGTACTTTCTATTTAATCAAACAATCACAATAGATTATTATATAATCAACTGAAATGTCATTGAACAAAATTAGTTCATCTCTTTAGTATATATGTACATCACACATCTATTACACTCAAGATATTTTATCACTTTAGTATCTTAAAAATGTACTCTTATAACCCTAAATATAAATGTTAATAACTTATACCCCCAACACTGACTAGAATAGTCATCACAGTTATTTTCAGAATCGTATCTTTGTTTAATTACCCCTTACCTATATTTACAAATAGTTATTTGTAAAAACCACAAAAAGTAATAATTCCCAATTTCCATTTAACAAGACTTAACACAATAATTTTATGCATCCCCACTTTGATCTTACTCTCTATACAATTACTACATATTAATTCAATATCACTAGTATACAACAACAAAATCTTATTTCCTTATTAAGATTGATTCCCACAGGTTATTCATTAACTGAACATATATATACATTCCAATCATAATGTAATTAACATCTTTCTCTTATAATCATTTGAAACTAATATATATTAACTCCTTTCATATCCATATATGTAATATCCTCATGTATGCCCTAGAAGTTTTGATTATGTTGTTGATGTTGTTGTTAGTGTTGTTGTTGTTGTTATATATTGGATTGAATATATGTGTTAAATTGTAAGAGAAAAGAAATGGGAAGAGAATGTATATGTATATGTATTTTGGGAAGAAATAGGGTTTAGAGACAAATTTATATGTTGTGTATATGTTAATATATATGACATATAAAGTGGTCAAAAGGCTTGGTCAATGCAAGAGAAGATATTTATTTGAGATTGGTAAATTACTTAATTGGGCATATAAGACAAAAAGATAATTATGTGAATAAGGGCACTTTGGTAATTGCTTGGATAAAATCACATGGTGGATATTTAAAGAATGTTTGACTTGTGTTTTCTTCATCATTTCTTCTTCTTCTTCTTGTTGATGGCCGACCCTCCTTAGCCAAAGAGAAAGAAAGAGACAAGTGATGGTTTTGATGATTTCAAGCTTAAATTGAAGAAAGATTAAGTGTTCAAGTGTTGATTTAAGAAGTTTTTAACTAAGGTAAGATCTTTTCTCTAATTTCTTCAATTCTTTTGAAGTGGTATGATTAAGTTGCTTATGGTATGATTGTAAGTATTGATTTTGCTTGATAGATGAGAAGTTGGGTTGGTGTTGGTGATGGAAGAGTAAGATTGGGGTTTAGTGAAATTGTTTCTGTTTTAGGATTAGTAAAGGCTGTGACTTGTATGATTTTTAATTAATTATAGAAAAATGTTCTTGAAGTGAATTTTTGATATGTTGTGCCTCTATGAGTCTAGAATGACTGAAAAATATGTTGATTCGATTTTGGAATGGTTATGAGTTTAGAAAGATTATTTTTATTAGACCTGTTCCAGCAGGTACCTTAACTGAGACAGCTATATTTCGAGATTTTTAATAAAATGTAGAAAAATCATATCCAATCGAATTTTGGACATGTTGTTGCTTAGTGAGTCTAGTATTTGAGAAAAATAATTTGGAATCACGTTGATTGAATTGGATTTATGGAATTCACAAAGTTCAGAACTGCTGCCAGGATGCAGGGCAATTGGGGCAGTCTGGTTAGGTGAACTATTTGACCAAGATTTTGTGTTCAGTTTGATCTGAAATTTTAAAGGGATGATTTTAAGATACAAAACTAAATTCTGTAAAAATTTAGAATTTTTAGTCAAGTAGATTATTTTATACAATTTTTCAAAATAAGGATAAAATGGAGTTTAAAAACCAGAATGTACTATTTATGGTTAGGGTTTTAATTCTTTGTTCTTCTTGCATTGCTTTGGTTCTCCAAAGGTAGGTTGGTCCTTAAACCTAACCCTAAACACTTTAAACACACTTGAATCAATTGTTCTTTGCCCTAATTGCATTGTTGAGATTGAACAATGTTATGTTGTGCATTGTGAATGGTAATGTGTTTCATGAGTAATGTGGAATGAAATGTTGATATTTATGAATGATGCTATGTGAAATATAATGTGATCATGGATGAGATATATATATATATATATATATATACTTGAATAATGAGATGTTATATTGTGAAATGAAATGTGAAGCCATTGTTATTGGCTAAGATGATGTAATTGAAAGAAAGAAGGCATGTTTGCCTAAATGTGATGATAATTGAGAATGGAAATGAATTGTTTGTTTAATATGTTATTCAGTTTTAGAGTTCTGGATTTGGGTGGCATGCCTAAGAAATGATGAAAGGTAACAGTCTTGCCGGGTTGAGGACCTCCTCATAGGTGTTGAGTTGATGGTCCAAGAGACTGGGTCTGTTACACTATGAGATATATGATTTGTAACAGTCTTGCCGGGTTGAGGATCTCCTCATATGTGTTGAGTTGATGATCCAAGAGACTGGGTCTGTTACACTATCCATGGATAGAGATACATGTATATACATTGCCTACGAGCGTGATTATTGTGACTATGAACCAAAGCAGTAACTCTGAACTCTGAATATCGTATTAAATACTTGTTGGGCCCATAGGTGTCAAGGTTATATGAATGTCCTAAATAATGTTATGAGTTTAATGAAATGAGATGTTGGTTATGGAGTATGATTGATTAATGTGGAATGTGAAAAGATGTTGAAATGTGGTATGCTCATATGACTATGATTTGTGAAATGCATAATTGTGTGGTTAACTTTATATTTATGATGTCGATCTTATCAATAACATATGTGGCATTGCATTTCATTAAAGCATACCGTTAGCATGTTTTATCTTACTAAGCCGTTGGCTTAGCGCGATAGTATTTAATCGCGCAGGTAGTAGAGTGGATAGAGTTGAACCCGAGAGTTCATCAAGACCTAGTGAGAGTAGACCTTGAAGAATCCATTTTGGGAGCTTAAAGATCAGAGCAGACTTGCCAATCATGTATATTTCTTTATATTTTGTAAAGAAATGTTTAATATGTAAATATGTAAATATTTTATAACTTCCGCTGTGTAATATTTAAATATGGGGGTTGTCACAAAACCTTTATTTTATGTTGTACTAGAAGTGTAAATCCTTTTTGCAGGTTGTAGTTGAGGTTACAAGGGGGATTTATTGGGAGTGTACTGAGAATGATTTTGTTTGCATTGGTTTGTGTAAAATGTTTTTAAAAATAAGAAAAAAACCGGTTTTGTCGACACTTGGGACTCAATTTTTAGGCGAAACTATGGCAAAATTTTTGTAAAAATCGGAACTAAAATTTGACTAAGTAAAATTGGTAGCAACATTAGGTTAGTGTGGCGCCTCTACTCAGCTTACACATGTAGGTCGGGAAGGGGTGTTACAATTTTTGGTATCAGAGCCTAGGTTTGAGATTCTCAACCTAGGTAAAATGTAAGAAAAAGAATATTTTTACTTAAAAAGTGGTTTTGAATAACATATACGTTTGGGATTGGCAAACTCTGATCTTTAATAAGATGTAGTATGTTGTGTTTGCAGACTTAGGTTGTGATGGATTCTCACTCACGTCAGTCGATTGAGGGTAGTGCCGAGAGTATTGCTCCTGCTGAGGGAGCTAGGGTTGATAGTGTTGAGGAGGCACCTGCTTCGGTGTTGGGTAGACCAGCTGGGGAGGAGGTTCCGCCAGCCTGGTTTAGGCCTATGATGGAAGCTATGAGACAAGCACCTGTGCAACCACAGCCACCGCCACCACCCCCTCAGCCTTCAGTACCAGTAAGGCACTATGATAAGCTAAGGAAATATGGAGCAGAGGATTTCTTTGGTACAGTTGATCCGGCTGTAGCAGAACAGTGGCTTGATAGAGTTCAGAGGGTATTTATGCAGTTGCAAGCCACTTCAGAGGAGAAGTTTGACTATGCAAGATCTTTGCTACAGAAGGATGCCTACGACTGGTGGAAGACAGTGCCCCATTCTATGGATGATCCACCAACCTTGTCTTATGCGGATTTTCTGAGAGAATTTGAGTTAAAGTATACTCCTAGGGAGTATAAAGATGGGAAGAAAAGAGAGTTTCTAGATTTGAAGCAAGATCATCGGACCGTAACTGAGTATGAAGTTGAGTTTATTCGACTGAGTCAGTATGCTGGAGGTATCATTGCTGATGAGATTGATAGATGTCGGCGATTTGAGGAGGGATTGAGGCCCTCGATCATGTGCTTAGTGGCTGGATCCAGATATCAGGATTTCTCACAGCTTGTGGCAGCAGCTCGAAGTGTAGAGCGAGCTCAAGTTATTGCAGCTGCTTCAGAGGAAGAGGTTAGGGTTAGAAGGCCCCAGTTCGAGGCAGGGTCTTCTTCTGCGAAGAGGGGTAGAGGAAGTTTTGTTCCTCGGAGTAGTAGGAGCCAGAGACCAGCGGGTAGGTCAATGCAGTTCCAGAGGCAGAGATTTAGACCTGCAGCTTCAGTAGCGAGTGCTCCTACTCCTGGAGTTCAGAGATCCACCTTACCTGTGTGTAACCAGTGTGGTGGAAGACATGGGGGCGTTTGTTGGAGGCATAGTAGATCAGGGGTATGCTTCAGGTGTGGATCACCTGACCACTTTGTGAGAGACTATCCTGAGAGGCAGGAGCAGATGCCAGTTGATTCTGCTGCTTCTCGAGCTAGTGTGAGGGGAGGCAGAGGAGGCAGAGGTGCCAGCCGGGGAGGTAGACCAGGATTCAGTTCTAGAGGAGGTGCTACATCCAGGGAGGGTAGACCAGAGGAGGTTGGATCTTCCCAGAGGATGTATGTTATGCAGAGGCAGCCAGATACATCGGCAGTCATAGCTGGTACTTTTTCTTTAGTTAATACTCTAGTACTTGCTTTGATTGATCCGGGTTCCACGCATTCATATATTAGTGCATCTGTTTTGCCTGTATCTGATTTGCATGCTGAGTCCCTAGGATTTGATGTGTTGGTGACAAATCCGTTAGGGCATAGTGTGGTTGTGAGTAAGGTGCATAGAGATAGTGCAGTAGTGGTGCAGGGTGAGGAGTTCTTAGGGGATTTGATTGAGATGCCATTTAAGGAATATGATGTGATCTTAGGTATGGATTGGCTATCTCGACATGGAGCTGTGGTAGATTGTAAGAAGAAAATTGTTTCTTTGAGAACGGGTGATGGTAGAGAGGTGATAGTATCTAATGAGCAGGAACAGCTAGCCTCCTTATTTGTTTCAGCTGTTGCAGCCAGGAGGTTGATTAGAAAGGGATGTGAAGCCTATCTTGCTCATGTGGTAGATACTAGAGTAAGAAGTTCTCCCATTGATAACATTGCCACAGTTGCAGAGTTCCCAGATGTGTTTCCAGAGGAGTTGCCAGAGTTGCCTCCTGAGAGAGAGGTGGAGTTCGGTATTGAATTGTTGCCTGGTACCACTCCTATCTCTATTACTCCTTATAGAATGGCACCAGCAGAATTGAGGGAGTTGAAAGTGCAATTACAGGAGTTATTGGACAAAGGATTTATTCGCCCCAGTGTTTCTCCTTGGGGAGCTCCTGTGCTTTTTGTGAAGAAGAAAGATGGTACTATGAGGTTGTGTATCGATTATAGGCAATTGAACAAGGTGACCATTAAGAATAAATATCCTTTGCCTAGAATCGATGATCTCTTTGATCAGTTGAAGGGAGCGTCAGTGTTCTCCAAAATTGATTTGCGATCTGGGTATCATCAGTTGAGAGTCAAAGCTGAAGATGTTCCTAAGACCGCTTTTCGGACCAGGTATGGGCATTATGAATTTTTAGTTATGCCTTTTGGTCTGACGAATGCACCTGCAGCTTTCATGGATTTGATGAATAGGGTGTTTAGGCCCTATTTGGATCAGTTTGTAGTGGTCTTCATTGATGATATACTGGTGTATTCGCGGAATGAGGAGGAACATGATATGCATCTGCGGATTGTGTTGCAGATTTTGAGAGAGAGGCAGTTGTTTGCTAAATTGTCGAAGTGTGAGTTCTGGTTGGATCAAGTAGCTTTTCTCGGACATGTTGTTTCAGCAGAAGGCATTAAAGTTGATCTGAGCAAAGTTGAAGCTGTATTGAATTGGAGTCCACCCAAGTCTGTGACAGAGATTAGAAGTTTTCTGGGTTTGGCAGGCTATTACCGGTGGTTTGTGAAAGGATTTTCTTTGATAGCTACTCCACTCACCAGATTGCTTCGTAAGGGAGTGAGATTTGTGTGGACGGATCAGTGTCAGGCTAGTTTTGAGCAGTTGAGAGAGTTGTTGACTCAAGCGCCTGTTCTTACTTTACCTGTTGAAGGCAAACCATATGTGATCTACAGTGATGCTTCACATAGAGGTTTGGGGTGTGTATTGATGCAGGAAGGGAAAGTTATAGCTTATGCATCTCGACAGTTGAAACCGCATGAGCTTAACTATCCGACCCATGATTTGGAATTGGCTGCCATTGTTTTTGCATTGAAGATTTGGCGCCATTATCTGTTTGGGGAGAAATGTTTCATCTACACTGATCACAAGAGTTTGAAGTATTTGGGTGTCCAGAAAGAACTCAATCTTCGTCAGAGGAGATGGTTAGAATTGATTAAAGACTACGACTGCTTGATTGACTATCATCCAGGTAAAGCAAATGTTGTTGCTGATGCCTTGAGTCGGAAGTCTTTAGCTGGTTTAACTGTTTACTCGCTCTCGTTGCTTGTTGAGTTGAGAGCTTTGCATGCCAGTTTTGTAGCTTGTGACGATGGTGCATTGTTGGCACAGTTGCTTTTGAAACCAGTTTTGTTAGATCAGATCAAAGAGGCTCAGTTGATTGATATGAAGATTCAGAAGATTATTTCAGATTGCAAGAATGGGAAGACTAGAGATTTTGTTGTGAAAGATGATGGGAGTCTCTGGTTTAAAAACCGATTGTGTGTACCCGATGATGCTGATTTGAAAAGAGTCATTTTAGAAGAAGCTCATCAGTCAATGTTTGCTATGCATCCGGGTAATACGAAGATGTATCATGATTTGAGACAGCATTATTGGTGGATTGGTTTGAAGAGAGACATTGCTGAGTTTGTATTGAAATGTCTCACTTGTCAGAAGGTTAAAGCAGAGCATCAAGTTCCAACCGGGTTGCTTCAACCATTGTCAGTGCCAGAATGGAAGTGGGAAAGAGTGACAATGGATTTTGTGTCTGGTTTGCCATTGACACAAAAGAAGCATGATGCTATATGGGTGATTGTGGATAGATTGACTAAGACAACTCATTTCCTTCCGGTTCGAATGGATTACTCTTTGGAGAGATTGGCTGAGCTGTATATCCATGAGATTGTGAAACTGCATGGTGTTCCAACTTCTTTAGTGTCTGATCGAGATCCCAGGTTTACTTCCAGATTTTGGAAGAGTTTGCATAGTGCTTTGGGTTCTCGACTGCACTTCAGCACTGCTTTTCATCCACAGACGGATGGACAGTCAGAGAGGGTGATACAGATTATTGAGGTCATGTTGAGAAGCTGTGTCATCGATTTCTCTGGAAGTTGGGATAGGTTTTTACCTCTTGTGGAGTTTGCTTACAACAACAGTCACCAATCTAGCATTGGTATGGCACCGTTCGAGGCATTGTATGGTAGACGGTGCAGAACACCTCTTTGTTGGAGTGAACTTGGTGAAGGTAAAATAATTGGACCTGATTTGATTCAAGAAACTGAGGAAAAAGTGAAGTTGATCCGAGGTAGGTTAAAAGCAGCTTCAGACCGACAGAAGTCTTATGCAGATCTGAAGAGGAGAGACATTCAGTTTGATGTTGGAGATAAGGTGTTTTTGAAAGTATCTCCTTGGAAGAAGATTTTGAGGTTCGGTCGGAAAGGAAAATTGAGTCCTCGTTTCATTGGGCCGTATGAAGTGTTAGAAAGAGTTGGGCCAGTTGCATATCGACTTGCTTTGCCACCTGAGTTGGATCGTATTCATAATGTATTCCATGTTTCTATGTTGAGGAGGTACAGGTCAGATCCATCTCATGTGTTGCCATTTGAGTCTATCGAAGTGAGCCCAGACTTGACATTTGAAGAGGAACCAGTTGCTATCTTGGCACGAGAAGTGAAAGAGTTGAGGAACAAGAGTGTGCCATTGGTGAAAGTTCTATGGAAGAATCATGCAAAAGAAGAAGCGACTTGGGAGAGTGAACAATCCATGCGAGAGCAATATCCGCAGTTGTTTCAGCTTTGATATCAGGTAATTTCGAGGACGAAATTTTCTTTTTAGAGGGGGAGAATTGTAATATCCTCATGTATGCCCTAGAAGTTTTGATTATGTTGTTGATGTTGTTGTTAGTGTTGTTGTTGTTGTTATATATTGGATTGAATATATGTGTTAAATTGTAAGAGAAAAGAAATGGGAAGAGAATGTATATGTATATGTATTTTGGGAAGAAATAGGGTTTAGAGACAAATTTATATGTTGTGTATATGTTAATATATATGACATATAAAGTGGTCAAAAGGCTTGGTCAATGCAAGAGAAGATATTTATTTGAGATTGGTAAATTACTTAATTGGGCATATAAGACAAAAAGATAATTATGTGAATAAGGGCACTTTGGTAATTGCTTGGATAAAATCACATGGTGGATATTTAAAGAATGTTTGACTTGTGTTTTCTTCATCATTTCTTCTTCTTCTTCTTGTTGATGGCCGGCCCTCCTTAGCCAAAGAGAAAGAAAGAGACAAGTGATGGTTTTGATGATTTCAAGCTTAAATTGAAGAAAGATTAAGTGTTCAAGTGTTGATTTAAGAAGTTTTTAACTAAGGTAAGATCTTTTCTCTAATTTCTTCAATTCTTTTGAAGTGGTATGATTAAGTTGCTTATGGTATGATTGTAAGTATTGATTTTTCTTGATAGATGAGAAGTTGGGTTGGTGTTGGTGATGGAAGAGTAAGATTGGGGTTTAGTGAAATTGTTTCTGTTTTAGGATTAGTAAAGGCTGTGACTTGTATGATTTTTAATTAATTATAGAAAAATGTTCTTGAAGTGAATTTTTGATATGTTGTGCCTCTATGAGTCTAGAATGACTGAAAAATATGTTGATTCGATTTTGGAATGGTTATGAGTTTAGAAAGATTATTTTTATTAGACCTGTTCCAGCAGGTACCTTAACTGAGACAGCTATATTTCGAGATTTTTAATAAAATGTAGAAAAATCATATCCAATCGAATTTTGGATATGTTGTTTCTTAGTGAGTCTAGTATTTGAGAAAAATAATTTGGAATCACGTTGATTGAATTTGATTTATGGAATTCACAAAGTTCAGAACTGCTGCCAGGATGCAGGGCAATTGGGGCAGTCTGGTTAGGTGAACTATTTGACCAAGATTTTGTGTTCAGTTTGATCTGATATTTTAAAGGGATGATTTTAAGATACAAAACTAAATTCTGTAAAAATTTTAGAATTTTTAGTCAAGTAGATTATTTTATACAATTTTTCAAATTAAGGATAAAATGGAGTTTAAAAACCAGAATGTACTATTTATGGTTAGGGTTTTAATTCTTTGTTCTTCTTGCATTGCTTTGGTTCTCCAAAGGTAGGTTGGTCCTTAAACCTAACCCTAAACACTTTAAACACACTTGAATCAATTTTTCTTTGCCCTAATTGCATTGTTGAGATTGAACAATGTTATGTTGTGCATTGTGAATGGTAATGTGTTTCATGAGTAATGTGGAATGAAATGTTGATATTTATGAATGATGCTATGTGAAATATAATGTGATCATGGATGAGATATATATATATATACTTGAATAATGAGATGTTATATTGTGAAATGAAATGTGAAGCCATTGTTATTGGCTAAGATGATGTAATTGAAAGAAAGAAGGCATGTTTGCCTAAATGTGATGATAATTGAGAATGGAAATGAATTGTTTGTTTAATATGTTATTCAGTTTCAGAGTTCTGGATTTGGGTGGCATGCCTAAGAAATGATGAAAGGTAACAGTCTTGCCGGGTTGAGGACCTCCTCATAGGTGTTGAGTTGATGGTCCAAGAGACTGGGTCTGTTACACTATGAGATATATGATTTGTAACAGTCTTGCCGGGTTGAGGATCTCCTCATATGTGTCGAGTTGATGATCCAAGAGACTGGGTCTGTTACACTATCCATGGATAGAGATACATGTATATACATTGCCTACGGGCGTGATTATTGTGACTATGAACCAAAGCAGTAACTCTGAACTCTGAATATCGTATTAAATACTTGTTGGGCCCATAGGTGTCAAGGTTATATGAATGTCCTAAATAATGTTATGAGTTTAATGAAATGAGATGTTGGTTATGGAGTATGATTGATTAATGTGGAATGTGAAAAGATGTTGAAATGTGGTATGCTCATATGACTATGATTTGTGAAATGCATAATTGCGTGGTTAACTTTATATTTATGATGTCGATCTTATCAATAACATATGTGGCATTGCATTTCATTAAAGCATACCGTTAGCATGTTTTATCTTACTAAGCCGTTGGCTTAGCGCGATAGTGTTTAATCGCGCAAGTAGTAGAGTGGATAGAGTTGAACCCGAGAGTTCATCAAGACCTAGTGAGAGTAGACCTTGAAGAATCCATTTTGGGAGCTTAAAGATCAGAGCAGACTTGCCAATCATGTATATTTCTTTATATTTTGTAAAGAAATGTTTAATATGTAAATATGTAAATATTTTATAACTTCCGCTGTGTAATATTTAAATATGGAGGTTGTCACAAAACCTTTATTTTATGTTGTACTAGAAGTGTAAATCCTTTTTGCAGGTTGTAGTTGAGGTTACAAGGGGGATTTATTGGGAGTGTACTGAGAATGATTTTGTTTGCATTGGTTTGTGTAAAATATTTTTAAAAATAAGAAAAAAACCGGTTTTGTCGACACTTGGGACTCAATTTTTAGGCGAAACTATGGCAAAATTTTTGTAAAAATCGGAACTAAAATTTGACTAAGTAAAATTGGTAGCAACATTAGGTTAGTGTGGCGCCTCTACTCAGCTTACACATGTAGGTCGGGAAGGGGTGTTACAATATGCATATCAGAACATTACATCATATACTTTGTCACATACCTCTTATACTCTTAATACAACTATATATTTTGAATCCCAATAATTACTTGTTTAGATAATTTATGATTTTATTTTTAAAGTAATATTATTTATTTTTAGTTAATTTTTCATTTGATTTGTGTTTAAAGTTTGTTTGAAGTGTTGGCTTTAGGTTAAAGTGCAAAAACTCCCTTGGATGGATCAAAACAATGATGGAAGAGCATGAATCAAGCAAGACAAAGCCAAGTCAAAGCAAGCCTGGCCGTGTCACTCACCAAGGCAAGGAACAAGCAAGAGACATGGCCAAGTCAAGTTGGCTTGGCCGTGTTCCTCAAAGAAATTGAGGCAGAGACTGACATGGGTAGGAGACACTGCTAAGCCACTGGCCGTGTCTCACCTAAAAAGAAAGAAGGCAGAAAGAGACACTGGCAAGAGACAAGGCCAAGCCACTGGCCGTGTCACATGACACGGCCAGGAGCTTAGCCGTGTCACTTCTTGAAAAGAAAGAAAGAAAGAGGGGTAGCCAGGGACACGGCCAGCAAGCTTGGCCGTGTCCATATGAAATTGAGTGACACGGCTGTGAGCGAAAATTTTTGCCCTCACTCCCGGTGAAATGGTTCTTGAGACTTCAGCATTGTTTAGGCTCGAGGCCTTAGAGAACACGATCCTAAGTTAAGAGAAAATGGAGTCGCCACCTGGACGGGCCAGGAAAAAAAAAGGGGTGGTTGACTCGATTCCTAAGAAATCCCCAACCCCCTAATGGGTTCAGAAATTTGGGTACGTGTGGGAAAGGTGAGAAATAGCCCAGCACCCCTACAACGCTCGGTTTATTGGAATCGGCCTTATTTGCAAGTTTTAATATTATAAAATTTTTAAATATAACAATATTATCCATACTACATGCAATAATTAAATAAAGCATCATTATATTAAAATCAAAGCAATGTCCAAACAAAGCAAATAAATGGACACCCATCCGAGGATGGAAACATGTTCTTACATCATCCATGTCTAAAATAGGACACTCACCGAAAGGTGGAAACATGTCCCTTACATTGGTCCAAAATACCTTAAGATAAAATGAATTACATGATGCTCACGACATGAGGTACCCAAAAATATGGAAACATACCTCTTACAATATTTTAAAATTAAAATAAATCAATAAAAGTAAACAACCATTCATCATAAATAAATCATTCATCAAATATATCAAACATCAACCAAAATATATAATAAACATTCATCCAATTTAAATAAAATAGTAAATATATTAACTTTAGGGGTTCATGCATCAATTAGGGTTTCTAGGGTTTTATGTTTAATAACTAGGGTTTTGCATATACTAGTTTAATTAGTTGAGAAATATTTTAAAGAAATAACATAGCTACTAGATGTTTAAAGATTTAGGGTTTTGGATGTTTTTATGAAAATAATGCTACTGTGATTTAAAAAAAAAAAGGTTTGGTTGGGGTTTTAAGCAAACACATTGTTGTTTTGGTTTTCAGAAAGGTGTAATTAGGATTTTAGATTTGAAAAACATGTTTTAAGGCTATTAAAGTTTTAGGATTTTACGATTATGATATTAGGGTTTTATGGTTTGAAATCATGATTCTATAGATTATGATTTTGAATTTATAATTTGATGCCTTTCTGTGATCAAAGTTGAGTGTGCTTTTAATATTGATTGTAATAACTACTTTTGTATTTTTAGGTGAAACAAATATAGAAAGCTAACTTAGGGTTTATGAAATTATATTTGTGTTGAATGATTATATTATTTACTTTAATTAAGATCTTAAGTATTATATGAATTAATTTATGCTACTGCCTAAACTAGATTGAAGGAAGAATTAAATAACTAAGGCAGTGTGATGATGGCTTAAAAGATGAAGATGATTAATGATTTAATAAACATAAGTTAGAGTAATTTTCCTACGTTTAAAGGCTCCACCAAATTGAAGAAATTAAACCAAGTCGTTGCCTGCTTCAGATTTGATTTTGGTTGAGAAAAACAATCTGGAGACGAATGATTTCCTCTTTTGGTTGCTATCTCTTGAATTTCTCCTTCCTTGCTAGGGTTTTCTTTTGGCCGAAAGAACTTAAGAGTCCTAAGTTTGGTTCCAAATTTTCTTTTCAAAAGATCCAAGTTCCGTCTCTAAAGTCCCTTCTAAAGTGTTTTAATGTAGAATTTATAGGAAAAAATTCCAAACCTAATTCTAATTGTTTAAGAAAATAAAAACCATTTAGGAAAAGAAATCAAAACCAAATAGAATTCAGTTTCAAAAAAACTGCACTAGCAAAAATTGTTGCGGGCTGCGGGCGAGCCAGCACAAAAATTGTGAGAGCTGGGGCACGGGCCAGCCAATTCACCCCAGGAATTTCCTGCGGCGAATTGGCTTGTGCCCAATTTGCCGCAGGAAATTCCTGCGGCCGCCGATTCTTTCGTCGACGATTTTTTATTTATTTATTTTTTTAACTTTACTAATATTACCTTTTTTATTTTTATTAAAAATTTTAAATAATAAATACTGAAATAAATATTATTAAATTAAAATACTATAAAATTTATTTTAAACTATAAAAAATATTCGACCAGACTGGGTAAAAAATTAAAGGTCTACAGTTTGCCCCCTAGTAGAGCGATCTGAGACTACGACAAAAGAGGGTGAAAAGCAACGTGATTTTTGTCTAGGTTTGAAGCCATACTAGACTCCCAAGGTTGGTTTGAGCTCTGGACTCAAAAATAATTTGAGTTCTGGACCCGAGCTAGATTTAGGATTTGGGTTCTGGACTCGGGGTAAGTTCTGGACTTAATAGAGATTTTAGGTTCTGGACCTAAGCTAAGTTCTAGACTTAAAAATAATTTGGGTTCCGGACCCAAGCTAAGTTCTGGACTTAAGAGAGAATTTAGGTTCTGGACCTAAGCTAAGTTCTAGACTTAAAAATAATTTGGGTTCTAGACCCGAGCTAGATTTAGGATTTGGGTTCTGGACCCGAGCTAACTTCTGGACTTAATAGATATTTTAGGTTCTAGACCTAACCTAAGTTCTGGACTCAAGCTAAGTTCTGGACTTAAGGGTAATTTGGGTTCTGGACCTAAGCTAAGTTATGGACTTAAGAGAGATTTGGGTTATGGACTCGAGCTATGTTCTGGACTTAAGAGAGAATTTAGGTTCTAGACCTAAGCTAACTTCTTGACTTAAAAATAATTTGAATTCTGTACTTAAGAGAGATTTTAGGTTCTGGACCTAAGCTAAATTCTGGACTTAAAAATAATTTGATTATCTGTAAAAAAAATAATTGTAGTTAGTAGAATACTAAAGAAATTTGCAAAATATTTAGCTAATTTTTACCATGCCCATATCTTCTTTCCCCCTATGTGTAAAAAATATTTTAAAAGTGCAAAAATATTTATATACACATAAATTTCTTAATAATTAAATTGAATAGTTGAGTTTCCTATTTATTCACTATGCAGTTACTATTTATATACTATTCACTAACTATTTATTTACTATTTATCAATAGTAACATTTACTTCATTTTTTTATGAGAATACTGTTTTTCTCTTTTTTATTTTTTTCCTTATCCTTTGCAATTTTTCTATATAAACCTCGGCTCATCTCTCCTTTTCATCCACACTCACACATATTTTAAAATCAGAGGGTTTAGCAAAGAGCTAAGAAGAAAATGCATTCTTCAAGATTAGGAACTCGATCTAATACTGAGCTATTGGAGTTTATTCGGCAACATGAAAATGGAAATATAAGTCTACTAGCCAGGATGCAGCTTCATCGCAGTTCAAATCAAAAGACTAAGGTAATAATTTAATTATTTATTTTAACAACAAATTAATTTTTTGTTTTTGTGTTTTTGTTCTTTTTTTTGTTTTTTTATTTTTTAATATTTAGGAAAAATAAATAAATTAGATGAATATATTTAAGAATTTAACAAACAAGTAAATAGATAGACTAAAAATAGAACATAAATAAATTTATCCTAAAAATTAGTGGTATTGATGTGATGATATACTTACCTTGTATTAACTTACCTGGCTTCGTCTTAGCGTGATCGTTGCGTTATTGGGGGTGGAGGGTGTGTCTATAAAGCCCGACAATGGTATGATGTAGCACCTTCTCGAGTAAAATGGATTATCCGAGATTGCAATTTTGAAAGCTTTATCTTGCAATTACCATCTGAGGAGTGTCCGATAGATAGAAGTGTAATTCAAGCATTGTTAGAGCGGTGGATGGACACAGCCCATACTTTTCACCTACCTATAGGAGAAATGACCATCGGCCCTGTCGATTATACAGCTATAACTAGTATCCGGTACTATGGCCTTCCAGTCCCTCTTACCAATGATATTCTAACATTCAAAGAAGTCCAACAGTTAATCGGTATGGAACCATCATTTAAAGAGCCTTTCGAGATAAAAATTGAGCCAATTTGGAGTTATTGGATGAACTACGAAGGACTAGTTCTTAGAGAAACAACCAAACAATATGCTTGAGGATTTTTACTGTATTTGCTCGGGTCGACCATTTTATACAGCACCAAATCTGCCATCCATTTGTTGGTGTTGAGGGCCTTACTGAAATGAGTATGGTATCACTTTACGGCTAGGGTGAAGCCGGCCTTGCCTGTCTTTACCATGGACTTGATAAAATTTGCAGAAATAAGAAGTATTTTATTGGTTTATGGTGCTTCTCGAGGTACTTTTCTTCTACCAATGTCAATTCCATTCTTATTCTTGCATGAATTTGATTTTTATTATTGTTGTAGATATGGGCCTATGAGCATAATCTTGTGAGGGTGCCTGGCATTTCTAGAGAGAGAGTCGGGTATCTGAGATTAAATTTTTGGTTGTCAAATCGTGTAGAAGTTTTCGGCTCTCACCATGTGCACACCCAACGCTATCTCTTGAGTTGCTTAACCTGGGGCCAGGTAAAATAGCATTAGTATACATTAAAATTTATATAAAAGTTCACTTACCTTATGTCATTTTGTAGGTTAATTTGGCATGGCAGAACATAGAAGAGTGGACAAACTGGACTTCTTCCATGAATGCCACATTGCCTTTTCAACATACCCACTGAGTCATTGCCGGCCCTATGTCTAGTGGCTTGTTCCTCGGGGAGAGAGTGTATGAGTGGTTTCTTGGTCCCGAGCGATGCAGGATCCTAATGAGTTGCCCAGAGTATACTTTAAATATCACATCAATGCCAGAGAATGCATGGTGGTTTGCTCGGCACGGTTATGATGTTGAAACCTTTCTCTATCCACCAAATGCATCATATACCCAATTTATTTGAATAGGGCTCTTGAACTTTGATGTATCTCATGTTGGTGTACGAGAGATTTTTGAGGAAAATGAAGATAGAGATGAAGAAGAGTGATGATGCAAAACTATGCTATTACAATACCGCAAGTGCACGGGTCGCTCAAGTAATAAAATAGTGAGTGAGTTATCGTTCCACTGGGGACAAGGACAAGTACTAGTGTAAATTTTAACTGTTGTTTAGCAAATCAATAGTTTTGTGAAGTTTTGTAATTAAAGATAATTAACTTGATACTGAAAATAGAGAGGGATTGAGTGTTGAATGAATTGATTGATGAAAATACTACCCAGATATTGAATGCCCCTAGCCACAATTATATTTATGAAAATCAATTCAATTAAACCAAATAATAGAGTTGAATTGGTATTCCTCTAAATTAGACTAAAACCTTTCTCAAGTGAATTAATCCCTAATCACTAAGTAGAATGCTGGAATCTCTTCTCAAACATAATTAAGTAGATATTGCATTAAGAATAAGGAATTGTAAACCAAAGGATCTTGTAAGTCTATCTCTAGTACTCCAATCAATCTTCAATCCTTATGAGTATTCAATTCATATCAAGCTTTCTCAAGTCAATAATATGAAAATTACAAAAAATCAATAAGCATGCTATTATCAATTGGAAATAAATTATTAAGCATCATAAGAATAAAACAACTCAATCAAATGATTTAATTAAATAAAATTATTCAATCCATACAATAAAGCTAGGGTTCATCAATATCTAGATAAAGAATGAGTTAGTTCATGTTCAAAACCAAAAATCCAGAACAAGAGTAATAAGAAAAAGAATCCAAACAATCCATTGCCAATAATTCGTATTTCTTCACTTGAATCCTTGAATCTTATTTTAGAATATGTCTTCACCTTCAATCTCAGCTCCAAAACTCTCCTCCTTGCTTTAGAAGTCAGCTCTAGGTTATAAAATATGAAAATCGAATACCTAATTCGTGCTTCAGCTCAGCTTTTATAGTGCAGATATTTTCGCCTGACATGCCCATTGACACTCCCATGTCACTGGGCGTTTCATTGCCACTGGGATTTTGAATATAAGGCACGTCCAGTGACATGCCCATGTCACTGGGCATGTCACAGTTACTGTGAATCATTCCAATAGGCATGCTCGGTGACACGACCATGTCACTTGGCATGTCAATGCTTCTGTATGCAGTATCGAGAGCACGTCCATTGACACGCCCATGTCCATGGGCGTGTCACTTGAAGAATTTTGCTCTTTTCTTCTACTTTTATCCGTAATTCCTCCGAAATGACCATAAAACTCAAAATATAGAAAATTCCTAAAATTAACCCTAAAAAGCACTTTAACAAACAAAATAAACTCAATTGGATAATAATCATATTAAGAAATAGGGGCAAAATATCATCAATTGTGCACTTATCAAATTCCCCCACACTTGAGTTTTTGCTTGTCCTCAAGTAAACTAAATCACTATAATAAGCAGAAATGACGCACCCTCTATATTCAAAAAGAAAAGAAAAGTTTGACAATACTCGAATCAGAAAACCTGACATTCTCAACCAAAAACTAATTCACAGTCATAACAGCTGAATCAAGAAGTTTCAAAACAAAAATTTCACAGACCTAAAACCTAAAAATCCAGAATTAAAAGATTGAGCATAAAATTCCAGAAAATCCAAAAGCCATGAACCAAGTACAAAAAATGAAAATTTTCTCTTAAGTTCTTTAACCCTTTTTTTTTTAACTATATATACACATATATATACATTTTAAGGAGCCCGACTTGTTTGAACTGATACTAACCTTTTGACGTGAAGGTAAACATTTGTGATGCCGACCCCCGGTTACTTAGCCAAAATCACCGTTCAAATGGCTACTAGCACTATTCATGATTCCAACTCATTTGTTTTAATTCAAGAGTAAAAATCAGCGGAATAGGGATAAATTTTCAAAGCTCCTTTAATTAGAATTATTTATTTATTTATTTATTTATATTTTTAATTTTAATTTTAATTTTTAATTTTTAATTTATTTTTACTGCTCAAGGGTTAGAAACTTAAGGGTCATACTAAGTCCGACACAAGAATCTAAGGAATTATAACATGCTCAAAAATGTAACTAAGGTTTTAAACTTCAGATGTGTCCAATTCCATCAATCCACTACCTAATTATAGCTATTACAATCGATCCTCAGTAATTGATCAAGATCGCCAAGTTAACCTCAACAAGAAATTGTCATTTAGAAAATCACAAATTAATTTAACATATAAAGGGGAACCATTTCAATTCACACAATTACAACAATCTTGCTTACTTAAATTCAAAAACAATTTGCAGAAATTAATTGAGACAAATGAATCAAATGGTAAGAATGAAATAATAAAAACTCAATCAAGAAAGTATACCTCTCCCGTACACTTAAGATGCACATTGTCCTCAATGGGTGTGCAAAATAAGAAATAATGAAGAGAGAGAAAAAATTGCCCTTCCATGTCCATGATAGGACAAATATGAATACGATGCCAAGAGAATGGTGAAGGCAAATTTGCTTCAAAATAAAAATCTAAAATGCATAAACAAGGTTAAGACATAAATAAATGAAATAAACAAACAAAAGAAATAGTTTGTAAAGAAGATTGTAATTGTCCAAAAGGAATAAAAATAAAGAAATAGAAAAAGGACAGTAAATAAGTTAAGAAAATAAAATAAAATGTGGGCTAGTAAAAAATTGGCGCATCACCAGAATCATCACTGCTGGTCTCATCATCGAAGACATCAACTGGAGGCGCAGGTGCAGGTGCAGGGGCAGGTGGTTGGTATGGTGGAGGTGGTGGTTGCGAAGGGTGAAACCCTTGATACCGCCAGAACTCTAACATGGATTGTTCCAGCCATTGCCTTCTCAAGATCTCGTGATCTAGCTGGGCTTAGAAAGAAGTAGTCTGTTCAAGTATGAACAACTGCATCTGGTCTTGCTGAGTTAAGATTTTATTCTGATTCAGCTCGATATTCCCTATCTTCCCTTCGATCCTACAAATCTGATGCTCTAAATCTATGGGTTTCCTGTCATCATCCCACTCAACATTAACTGATTGGCGCCAATCTCAGAATGTGGGAGTCTAGACAAAAGATGGTCCAGCAGAAGAAGAAGGTGCAACAGTGGAAGAAGGCCAAGCGGCAGTGGACGAACCCAAAAAATCTATCGGTGGAGGTGGTGGTATATCCGAAGGAGGAGCAGAAGGAGCTGCCTCTGGTATATCTAAATCCATAGGAGGTGCCTATAGCCCAGCTACCTTATCCCAATTCAATCTCTTCAATGTGTCCATATCCAACAACTTGGGCAAACCATCCACCGTCATAGGGAGGCAGCCATCTAACACACCCAGGTGACGAGCTAGTCGTGTGACATACATGCCACCATGTAAAGTACCTGATGCTCCCTTTCTATACTGCTCATAAAAAAAATGTGTGATGGCATATGCGACATTGCACCGGTTCTTCTGTACCATGCAGTGCAGGAAAAACAGATCTCGCAGGCTTACCACTCCTATGCTGCTTAGGCGAGCTGTAAGAGTGTGAACTAATAGGTTGTGCACCACTTGGCAGGGGAAGGACTCAAAGTTGGAAGCCTTAGAAACCTTGGGTTGATATTTATCTGCAGTGGGTGCAAAGGTCCTCCAAACACGGGGGTGTCCCTGGGCGTGCCATAGCTACTATTTCTCATTCAAAATGACACGCTCAATGACACGGTCGAGTCACTAGGTGTGTTGTAGCTACTGGCTGTTGAAAATAATGACACGCCCAATGACACGGGTGTGTCCTAGAATATGCTCAATTTTCCCCTCAAAATCAAATTTCCTCTATAAATTCAAATGAATGCAAGGAAACAAACCACCAACCACTGATAGAAGGATAAAATAAAACAAAATGATGACATAAACCAAAAACACAAAAACTAAAGACATAAAAATTAAAGAACGAATAAAACAGTGGGTTGTCTCCCACCCAGCACTTCTTTAACGTCGTATTAGTTGGACGGTCAGGGCAAATTTCCCCTCCAAAGTATAATTTGAGTCTGTGCCCATTTACTTTAATATCTCCTTTTTCTGGGTGAGTTATTTCAACCACTCTTTAGAGAAAAACTTCCATAACAGTAAAGGGACCAGACCATTGAGATTTTAACTTACCTGGAAAGAGTCGAAGCCTCAAATTGTATAATAATACTTGATCTCCCGCTTGAAACTCTTTCCGTTCCTTAATGCGAGCATCA
This sequence comes from Garcia nutans, assembly GCA_947685225.1. Lineage (NCBI taxonomy): Eukaryota > Viridiplantae > Streptophyta > Magnoliopsida > Malpighiales > Euphorbiaceae > Garcia > Garcia nutans. Next base: position 17,048,992 of record CANTUV010000033.1, on the reverse strand, counting down.
TGCCATCTCTTGGTACGCTCCTTATACATTCTTGCATTGTCATAAGCTTGCAATCTCCACTTATCCAACTTGTTTACCAGCAACTTTCTCCTTTCACCTGCAAGAGCTAAATCAAGGTTAATCTGTTTTATAGCCCAATATGCATTATGTTCAATTTCTACAGGTAAATGACAAGCTTTTCCATATACCAGCCTAAACGGCATAGTGCCCAAAGGATTTTTAAATGCAGTCCTAAAAACCCTTAGAGCATTGTCCAATTTCTCGAACCAATCCATTCAGGACCGCTCTACAGTTTTTTTCTAGAATTCTTTTTATCTCCTTATTCGTGTTCTCAACTTGGCCACTAGTTTGGGGGTGGTAAGGAGTAGCAAAATTATGTGTAACTCCTAATCTTTTGAAAACTTTCTCAAGCTGAACATTAGAAAAGTGAGTACCCCTATCACTTATGATTGCTTTCGGTGTACCAATTCGAGAGAACAACTTCTGCAAAAACTTCATCACTACCCTGGCATCATTGGTTGCCAAGGTTTGGGCTACAGGCCATTTAGAGACATAATATATAGCTACAAGAATATATTTGTTACCAAAGGAATTTGGAAACTGTCCCATAAAATCGATCCTCCATACATCAAAGACTTCACACACTAAAATTCCATTTTGGGGCATCTTATCATGAGATGAAATGTTTCCATTCCTTTGGCAACAATCACAACGGTTAACAAATTTATAGCTATCCCTAAACAAAGTGGGCCAATAAAATTCTGATTCTAGTATCTTTTGAGCAGTCCTATTGGCTCCCATATGACCACCAGCTGGTCCAACATGGCATTGACTAAGAATGTTCATTGTTTCGTGTAATACCCCGATTTTTGATGTACTTTGGAATAGTAGTTGTGAGAGAATATATTCGTGAAATATGTAAAGAAAATATTATAAGAGATAGATGTATATGAAGGGTGATATGTATATATTGTATTTGAAAAATATGGGAAATATAAATACAATATACAAGGCATGTACATATATCAACATATACACCACATATACATGATGTATATGTATTGGTGTAGGAAAAGTAAAGTGAAAATAAATAATTAATAATAATAATGATAATAATGACAAGAGAAAAAGAAGAAAAGAAAGTCAAAGAAGGACCAATATTTGTGGTGGAAAATTTTTAGGGTATTATATTATATTATTATTATATATATATATAAGATAAGGATGAGAGTTTGACAAGAGAGCTTTCACTTTCTTTCTTCTTCTTCTTTTTCTTCTTGAACGTGGGAGAGAGAGAGAGAGAGTGTAACACCCTGATACTCCATATAAGTACTATACATATACCTAGTATACATACAATACGTATATAAAGTATAAGAATGTTACTTTTAGTTTCAATTTAAAAACCTTTATCCAGATTCATAAAATTGAACATTAATTTAAAACACATTTACAAAAGTCAGTATTCTTATTTATCAAAACTTCATTCATCCATATGAATATATATTAACTAAAAAATACAATATAATTTAAAATCACACATGTATGCATCACCTTCTAGTTGGTCTCGAGACACTCATACCTTTCTCGTGGCATAAAAGCTGGACTTCCAGATCAACCGCAACCACCTGCGCAATTACACAACCGCGCTAAGCCCGAAAGCTTAGTAATACAAATAATAATAAAATATACCTTACTAAAGAATCATACCTCATATTTTTAGCATCATATTTTATTTTCTTTCTCTTACCCCGTTTTCCTTTCTCAATTCATTCTTCACATATTCCTACTAATTTCATAAATTATACACATATTTACACAGAACATTCACCAAGCAATACTTATCATTTCTATCTCATATACATATCCATATACGTTATTTCAACAAGTCACCATTCAATGATTTATCCAAACCTTCATGAAAACAATTCTTACAAGTTCCACATTCATATACATTTACACATCATATTATATTTTCATAAACTCATTTCTTATCAAGGCTCCTCAACCCATATTCATTTTCAATATATCAATACACACATATATTATATATCATACCAATCATGAATCACATTTGCAATAAAGGCAACCATAGATCTCATTTCTCAGTTATTTCAAAATTTAAATATCACACTGACAACAAAGACAGACTCGGGCCCAACAGACACTAATATGTTATTCAAAGTTCAGAGTTTCTGCATTGGTCCATAATCACAATGATCAAGCCCGTAGGCAATATATCTCATATCTCTATCCATGGATAGCGTAACAGACCCAGTCTCTTGGATCATCAACTCGGCTAAACTCGAGGAGATCCTCAACCCGGCTAGACTGTTACTATAATTCACATTTCACATTTTATCAAGTAACAGACCCAGTCTCTTGGATCTCAATTCATCTCAATGCAAAGAGATCCTCAACCCGGCAAGACTGTTACCTTTCATGTATTTCGTATCAATAATTCACATAGTGTAACAGACCCAGTCTCTTGGACCTCAATTCACTCAAATTGAAGAGATCCTCAACCCGGCAAGACTGTTACATTTTCACATTTTCTAGGCATGCCGCCAAATCCAGAACTCTGAAAATTGAATCAACATATTAGACACAAAATCTTTTCATTTTCATTTCATTCTCAATTGAATTATCATAGCTAATAACAATGGCTTGACATCTCATTTGAATCACTATAGCCAATCACAATGGCTTCATATCTCATTTGAATCATCATAGTCAATCACAATGGCTTCACATCACATTTGAATTATCATAGCCAATAACAATGGCTTCACATCATATCATGTCTCAAATCATACTATAATATTTCATTATTCAATTATACATAATCAATTATCTCATCATATCCTTTACATTATAAAGTACATCATTCATATAACACATTACAATTCACTAGATTCACAATGCATATAACATAACATTGTTTATATAATATCATATGCATCTTCATTACCATCAAAAGTATGATCAATCATTGATATACACATATATAATTTACCTTATTCATAGATTTGGAATCCTCAATATACATTAGTTTAGGTCATCTTTGTTCAAGTATATTTAAAGTGTAGATACAAAAAGACCTTTGGAGGATTCAACAATGTAAGAATAATCAAGAATAAATATCCTTAGCCAACACACTCAAGGGACAGGGCCAAGCTTGTGGCCGTGTCTCACAACACCAATTCAAACAGTAGCAAACACGGGCAATGGACACGGCCAAGCCAGTGGCCGTGTCTCTCAACACCAAAAATCCAGTAGCAGACACGGGCAAGGGACACGGCCGTGTCTCTCAACATAAAATAGGCAGTGGCAAACACAGTCAAGGGACACGACCAAGCCAGTGGCCGTGTCTCTCCAAAATCATCCAACACGGCCAAGTTTGCCCTAACTTGGCCGTGTCTCTTATAACTTGGCCGTGTCCTTCAATGATTTAAAGACCAAATATTTCAAAATTCATCCAAGCCCTTTAAAATTCACACCACAACCATCTTAATCATCATCTTTGTTAATATTTATCAATTTCCTATCACTTTAACATTTATATAACTTCATTATATCATCATAATAATCAATATATATATATCACTATAATCAATTACTCAAAGTACCAATTCATTTATACTAAACTCTAACTCAACAATTTATCATCATCCTCACAAATACCCCAACTTATCATCACTTAAATATCAATTCAACACATTTACATACTTCAATCTTTCATTATCATCATCTTACACACCAACCATAACCTCAATCAAAAGAAATCAAGACAAGAAGATAAAGGCTTACATATATATATAATCAATAAAATCAACTCAAGAGATGAGTACTTACATGAATAGCTTGCCAAATCTTCAACTCCACTTGCAAATCTCTTGATATCCTTAATCTTTGGTGTAAATAGAAGCAAAATCACCTTTCTCTCTCTACCTTCTTTCTCTCTCTCCATCTCTCTCTCTCTCTCTCTCACAAAGAAGAAAAGACGAAGAAGAAGAAGAAAGAAAGAATGAATTCTCTTCCTTCTTTCGTTCTTATCTCAAATATATAATAATAATAATAATAATAATAACAGTAATAATAACAATAACAATAACAATAATAATAATAATAATAATAATAATAATAATAATAATAATAATTTCTCAATTAATCTCCACCTCATAAATTTCCTTTGACTTTCTTCTTCTCTTTTCTTTTTGTCCTTATCATCATTATTATTATAATTAATTATATATATATATATAACTCACTTTTCCTATCCCCAATTTATCTCTCATGTATATGTAATGTATATGTATATGTCTTTTATATTGTAATTATATTTCCCAAATATACATATACATTAAGTCCAAATGCAACAATAACAACAAAACTTTTAGGGCATATCTTGGGATATTACAGAGAGAAGAGGATTTTGTTCACATACACATCAAATTCATAAGGGTTTTAAGAGAATTGAAGGTGGATATTGAAGTTTTGGCAAAGAATTAAAGTAAGTGTTCATTTCCTTGTGTTGATTTTTTTAGATTGAGTTTATATTTGATATGGTTAGTGTGTGAAGATGATGATAATGAAAGATTGAAGTATATATATTGTTGAATTGGTATTTAGATGATGATGGTATGGTTATTTGTGAGGATGATGATGAATTGTTGAAATTGTTTAGTAAGGTTTAGTATAAATGAGTTGTGGAAATTGAGTAATTGATACATGGATGATGTATATAATGATTATTATTATGATATGTTGAAGTTATATAAGTGTTAAATTGATAGGTAATTTATGAATATAAACCAAGATGTTGATTAAGGGTGTTGTAGTATGGATTTTGGAGTGATTGTGTTTACATGGATGAGAGTTCGAAATGTATAATCTTTGCCTGACACGACCAGTGACACGGCCATGTTGTTGGGTGTGTCAACGGTGTTGAGTTTAATGTTTGTGACATGACCATTAACATGGCCATGTCATTGGTATGTCATAGCTACTGTGAGATAAAGTAATTGAAACGGCCATGATCACGCCCGTGTTGTTGGGCGTGTCAATGTTTCTGTGAGGCAGAATGAGTGTCACATTCAGTGACACACCCATGTTACTGAGCATGTCAAAGCTTCTGTGTTGATGGTTTAGGGCACGATCAGGGACACGCCCGTGTTGTTGAGCGTGTCATGTGTAGAGTTTGCCCTAGTTGGTTCTTATCTATATTATCTCATATGTATCTCTGAGTGAGTGTGTATGATCACTTTTGGATTAGGTATTGAAGAGATTGAGTTGCCCTAATCCAAGTGTTGGAGGATTCTTGGAAGAAAAGTTTAGATTGGTGTGAGTTTCTCTTGAGGTAAGTACAAATTTTGATTGATTGCATACATTTATATGACATTGGGACTTAACACATTTAGTTGAGAAATGTGTTAAGTTACTTGAGACATTGTTGATGAATGAGTTATATGTTGTGATATGCATAATGTGAATTATGTTGATGTATCAATGCAATTGAGTAAAGTATTGTATATGTGAAATATATATATATATAATGATCTTTCAAAATGTATGTACTATGCAATTGGTTATGTATACCTTAATGATGAGATGTGAAGCCATTATCGTTGGCTATAATGATGCAAATGAAATACTTGGGGCATGGTTGCCTAGTTTGATTATGAGAAATGAAATGAGAAATGAGTTGTGAAAGAGATTGATAATGAGATAAATGAATTAATTGTGTGCCTAGTATGTTATTCAATTTTCAGAGTTCTGGGTTTGGCGGCATGCCTATGAATCGCTGGGCAAGTGAAAAGACCGGGTTGTAAGCCGAGCCCAGTTGAAAAATGATAAATATGATGTTTTTGGTGTGAAAAGACTGGGTCGTAAGCCTCAAAAACTGTAACAGTCTAGCTGGGTTGAGGACCAAGATACTGGGGTCCTAGGGTCTAGCCGGGTTGCGGTCTAAGAGACTGGGTTTGTTACATTATCCATGGATATATATATCACCTACGGGCTTGATAAATGTGATTATGGACCAAAGCAGTAACTCTGAACTTTGAATAGCATATTAGTTTCTTTTGGGCCCATGTTTGTCTTTGCTCTAAGGTGAATTATGAATGATGAATTAATTAAATAATATAATGACATGTAATGTTATAAAGTATGATATGATTACAATACATAAGTAAATTATTGAAAAGAAATGTGGCCTGAGAAGCTATGCTGAAAGATGAGATTATGAAAGTACAATATGACGTGTAATATGTATATGGATGTGAACATTGTGAGTATTATTTTATGAATGTTCTAATAAGTCATGGAATTGTGGTTTGTGTTAATGATATATGTGTATATGTATATAATTATGAGATTAGTGGAAATATATGAAAAGTGTAATTGAAAATGGAAAACATGATAAGAAAATAATGATACACGAAGTTAATATATGAGTATGATTTTCTGTAATGTATGTTTATAATATTATTTGTACTACTAAGCTTTCGAGCTTAGCACGGTTGTGTAAATCACGCAAGTGAGTAGATGATTGATTCAGGAGTCAAAACGTTATGCCACGAGAAGGGTAAGAGTATTTCGAGACCAACTAGTGGGTGGTGCATACATGTACAATTTGATTATGTTGTATTTTGATAAAAATGTATATATACATAAGTGAAATTTTGAAAAGACAAGTTAAATTTATATATATGTAACATCATCAAAAGTATAATGTTTTTGGTAAATGTTCTTTAAATCAAATGTATTATTGTTTAGAACTAAGGTAAAGGTTTTAAACTGTAATGAATAGTGACATCCTTATACTTTATATACATACTGTATGTATACAAGGTATATGTATAGTACTTATATAGAGTATAGGGGTGTTACATTTCGGGCCATGCCACACATCGTCAGATCATGTGATCCTTACATAATCTAATTAAAAAGGGAACCTCCCAAAAATAATACTTTAAATCAGAAAAGAATTTCTTTTTTTCTTGATAAGTTAAGTCCTTAGGAAGTTTCCTAACAACTAAATAGTTAGCAAAATCTGCAAACCAAGGTGTTTCAAAATTTAAATTGCTTACCTCACTTACCATGGCATACAACTGCTCATCAGAGAAGTGGTCATCAATGTCCCCTTCTTCAAACCTCTCCAAGGTTGGATTCTCCAAGCGAGGAAGGTGATTTGCTACCAATTTTTCAGCTCCCTTCTTGTCTTGAATCGTCAAGTCAAATTCCTGCAATAACAAAACCCAACGGATTAGCCTAGGCTTAGCATCAATTTTCGCAAATAAGTATCTCAAAGCCGAATGGTCTGTATAAACAATCACTTTTGACAAGATTAGATATGATCTAAACTTGTTAAAAGCAAAAACCACAGCTAGCAGCTCTTTCTCTGTAGTTGTGTAATTAGCTTGAGTTGTGTTCAACGTCTTGTTTGCATAGTAGATAGGCTGGAAGTATTTCTCTTTGCGTTGACCCAAGTCTGCTCCCACTGCAAAGTCACTCACATCACACATTAGTTCAAATGGTAGATTCCAATTGGGAGCTACCATGATTGGAGCATGGGTCAATTTCTCCTTAAGAGTTGTGAATGCTCTAAAACATTCCTCATCAAAAGCAAAATCCACATCCTTCTCAAGGAGTCTTGTTAGTGGAAGGGCTATCTTAGAAAAATCTCATATGAACATCCGATAAAAACCCGCATGTCCTAGAAAACTTATGATGGCCTTTACAGATGTGGGTGGTGGTAACTTCTCAATGGTGTCTACCTTAGCCCGATCCACCTCAATGCCCTTAGTTGAAATTTTGTGTCCCAACACAATTCCCTCTTGAACCATGAAATGACACTTTTCTCACTTAAGCACTAAGTTGGTTTCCTCACATCTCATCAAGACTCTTTCAAGATTTTCCAAACATCTTTCAAATGAGCCACCATAGACTGAGAAATCATCCATAATCACCTCCATAATATCCTAAATAAGTTCATCAAAGATTGCCATCATGCACCTCTAAAATGTTGCAGGTGCATTGCACAACCCGAATGGCATTCTTCGATATGCGAATGTCCCATATGGGCAGGTGAATGAAGTTTTCTCTTAGTCTTCCGGGGCAATAGGAATTTGGAAATATCCTGAAAGAGCATCCAAAAAGCAGTAATACTCATGCCTGGATAACCTCTCCAACATCTGATCAATGAAGGGTAAAGGAAAATGGTCCTTCCTAGTTGCATCATTCTATTTCCTGTCGTCTATGCAAACCCTCCAACCGGTAACTATTCTTATTGGAATCAGCTCATCATTTTCATTAGGGACTACCATCATCCCTCCTTTCTTTGGTACTAATTGAACTGGGCTCACCCAAGAGCTATCCAAGATTGGATATATAATCCTTGCATTAAGTAGTTTTATCACTTCAGCCTTCACTACATCTTTCATCTTGGGGTTTAGTCTTCATTGTGGTTGCACTACTGGCTTGAATTCATCCTCCATTAGTAACTTATGAGTGCAATAGGATGGACTGATACCCTTGATGTCTACTATCTTCCAAGCTATAACTTTTTTATGTTTCTGCAACAACTGGATAAGTTTTTCCTTCTGCTCAGAAGATAGGTGGGAACTCATAATTATTGGTAATTTCTTCTTCTCCGCTAGAAATCCATACTCAAGGTGATCTGGAAGGGGCTTTAGTTCCAAGTTGGGTGGATCAATCACTGATGGTTTTGGCTTTTCTTCCTTTGGCATCTCAATAGTCTCATATGCCTTGCATTTGAATGATTTGCTTGCTTCAAGAGAATCAAGATGCTCCATTGCTTCTCGACCCTCAACATTTTCTGGCAATAAACACAACTCTAGGGGATCATTGGAAACAATGTTAGTAACACAATTGAGGGTCTCATGCTCAATAACATCATTGCATGATTCCGCCTCATCAAGTGAAAGTGAATGTTTCATAGCATCATGTATCCTAAAAATAACTTTCTCACCACCCACTCTCAAAGTTAATGTGCCATCATGAACATCGATAAGGGCACAGGCTGTATTTAAAAATGGCCTTGTGAGCGGGAATTTTCTCCCCCACTCCTGGTGGAATGGTTCTTGCGACTTCGGCACTATTTAGGCTCGGGACCTTAGAGAACACAGACCTAAGTCTAGAGAAAATGGAGTCGCTACCCGGACGGGCCGAAAAAAAGAAAGAGGTGGATGACTCGATTCCTAAGGAATCTCCAACCCTCTAATGGGTTCGAAAAGTTGGGTACGTGTGGGGAAGGTGAGAAATGGCCCAGCACCCCCACAACGCCCGGTTCATTGGAACCAGCCTCTTTTATAGTCCTTAATATTATAAAATTCTTAAATATAACAATATTATCCACATTACACACAATAATTAAAATAAAGCATCGATATATTGAAAATCAAAACAATGTCCAAGCAAAACAAATAAATGGACACCTATCCGAAGATGGAAACATGCCCTTACATAATCCATGCCTAAATAGGACACCCACCAAAAGGTAGAAACATGTCCTTTACAATGGTCTAAAATATAAAAGCAATTTAAATTACATGATATTTAACTAATGAGGTACCCACCAAGTGGAAACATACCTCTTACAATATTTGGAAATCTAAATAAATTTATAAGAGTAAATAACCATTCATCATAAATAAATCATTCATCTAATGTATCAATCAAAATATAAAATAAAAATCCATCCATGAAAAATTAAATAAATCAATCATTGAAATTAAATAAACCAATAAAGCATTGAAAATAAATTAAAGAATATAATAGACTACATAATAAAAAATAAAATTAAATAAAGCAAATAAAGATTCAAATTAGGGCTACTGTTTCTATTTAAGATTCTTTATTTAATGTGTTTAGGATTTTGAAATTTATGGGTTTAAGCTACTGTAAGTTTTAAAGAAATTGAAATGGATTAAAGTTTTATAATTTAAGAGGTTGATAAAGTTCTTTGATTAACCAAATTAGTGTTTTAGGAGTGAAATCATGAAATTAGGGTTTGGACACTTTAAAACATTAGATTTATGATTATTAGCTACTGAATTGTTGTTTTTAGGCTTACTGTGTTTGAATTTTAATATTTAGGTTTATAGGGTTTTAAGGTTTAAAGGATTAGGGTTTAGAAAAATTAGGGTTTAAGGTTTTAAGGGAGTTAGGGTTTAAGAAAACTAGGGTTTAATGTTAGCTAGTTTAAGGTTACTGTCTGGGTTTTAAAGTTGAATTAGGGTTTTTAGTGTTTTGGGGAATGTATTTGATTTTAGAATTTGGGAAAAAACAATTTATAGTTTTATGAATCTTTATGAAAATAAACAAAACGATTTAAGATTTACATAAACAGAAAAGATATTTTTTAGGGTTTTTAGAAAGAAAAAGATTCAATTTAGTGTTTTGGAAAATTGGAAAGCAGATTAGGGTTTTGGCAAATTTTGAAACGATTTAAGGTTTTGAAAAGTTAGAAAGTAGATTAGAGTTTTAAGATTTTGAAGAAACAAGAATTTTCAATCTTGATTGATGAAACTACTATAAAGAAAAATAAATAAAGAAATTCATACCTTCGTTTGTTGGTTCCACCAAAAATTGCTTCTTGGATGAACAAGAATAAAGACAAGCTTTGCTGCCTTTGATGAATTATAGATTTGCTTGCTTATTGCTTCGGTTTGCTGAGTTTTGACCACGTAATCAAAAGTCTCCCAAAGCTTTGAGTTCATAAAGAATTCGAGTCCGATCCCTCAAAGTTTTTCTCCAAAAGTCCTCTAAAATTTTCCTCCCTTTCTTTTGTTGTTTTTGGTCTTATTTATAGAAGATTTATATGATTAATCTTAATTGATTACGAAATCTAACATTAACTAAGAAAAGGAAACCGAAACCGAATTGAATTTGGTTTTGGAAAAATTTGAGTCGAAAAAATCTCGCTGGCAAAAAACTGCTACGGAAAAATTTCGCTGGCGAAAAAGTTGCCACAGGAGCTTGCGGGCTGCGAGGGCGAAATTACCCCTTTTCGGCGATGAAATTTTTCGTCGCGGATTTTTTATTTTTATTTATTTGATTATTAGTATTTGTTTATTTTTTATTATTTATAAAAACTAAATACTAAAGCAAATATTTTTTAATTAACATAACACAAAAATTGTTTTGGACTAATTAAAATATATTGGACCACTCAAAAATTATTTTGGACTTATTAAAATATATTGGACTGGATTGGGTAAAAAATTAAGGGTCTATAGTTTGCCCCCTGCTTGAATGATCTGAGATTTTAGTAAAAGAGAGTGAAAAGCAATAAGACTTAACTTTTGAGATGGCTGAGGTTTTGGGTTCTGGACCCGATTCGAGTTCTGGACTCAAGGATAATTTTAGGTTCTGGACCTAAGCGTACTTTTAGGTTCTGGACCTAAGAAAATTTGGGTTCTGAACTTGAGCTAAGTTTTGGACTTAGAAAAGATTCTAAGTTCTGGACCTAAGGATAATTTTGGTTCTCAACCCGAGCTAAGTTCTGGACTTAGAAGAGATTATAGGTTCTGGACTTAAGGAAAATTTGGGTTCGGGACCCGAGTTAAGTTTTGGACTTAGAAGAGATTCTAGGTTCTGTACCTAAGGAAAATTTGGGTTCTGGACTCGAGCTAAATTCTGGACATAAAAGAGATTCTAGGTTCTGGACCTAAGGAAAATTTGGGTTCTGGACCCGAGCTAAGTTCTGGACTTAAAAGAGATTCTAGGTTCTAGACCTAAGAAAAATTTGGGTCTGGGCCCGAGCTAAGTTCTGGACTTAGAAAATATTCTAGGTTATGGACCTAAGAAAATTTGGATTTTGGACCCAAGCTAATAAAGTTTTAATTATCTGCAAAAAATAATTTTCTAGTTTCAAAAAGTTTGACTAATCTTTATACACATGTCTTCTCCTTTGCCCCTGCATGTAAAAATATTTATACGCAAGCATTTGAATGATTAAAGTGAATAATTGAATTTACTGTTTATTTACTGTGTAGTCACTGTTCATGCACTATTTACTATTTCCAAATAGCAAATTACTATTCAAAAATAGTAGTAAATAGTATATACTATTTGAAATAGTAATTTACTATTTATAAAATAGTAAATTTTACTATTCATCAATAGTAAAGTTTACTATTCATGAATAGTAAACTTATTTTTGAATTTTGTTTTATTCTTTGCCTTTTCTCTATATAAACCAACGAATTCCTTCATTTCATTCACAACAAAATCTATAATTTCTATAATTCTCTCAAATTCTTTCAAATTTAGTGCATAGTTTTTTTTTTTAAAAAAAATGCATGTTTCAAGGTCAGGGACTCATTCTAATGCTGAGTTATTAGAGTTTATTCGGCATCATGAAGACGAAAATATAGATATACTAGCCGGGATGCCGCTTCATCGTAGTTCAAACCAAAAGAACGCGGTAATTATTCTTCTTCTTTCTTCTTTCTTTTTTTAATTTTTTTATTCGTATTTCTATTATTTGTTTATTTTTTTTCTTTATTATATATATATATATTGTTTGTTTTTTCTTTTTTTTTATTTTTTTCTTTTCTTTTTTTTTATTATTTTTTTCTTTCTTTGTTTTTTCTTCTTTTTTTATGTTATTATTTTTTATTATTTATTTATGTTTTTATATTATGCTCTTTTATTATTATTATTGTGTTTGCCTTTATTTTTTATTTATATTTTTATATTATTATATTTTAGAAAATTTAGGAAAAATAAATTAATTTAAGCAGACAGAATAATATGTACTTACCTGGTATTAACTTACCTGGCTCCGTGTTAGCGTGATCATTGTGTTGCTCGAGCTGGAGGGTGTATTTACAAAGCCCGACAATGGTATGATGTAGTGCCTTCTCGGGTAAGGCAGATTATCGGAGATTGCGGCTTTGAGAGCTTCATCTTACAATTATTATTCGAGGAGTATCTGATAGACCAGAGCGTAGTCCAGGTACTTGCAGAATGATGGTTGGACACAACTCATACTTTTCACTTGCCCATTGGAGAGATGATAATTGGTCAGGTCGATTTTACTAATATAACCAGCCTTCGACATGATGGTGTTCCAGTTTCTCTGACCAGCGATATTTTAACATTTGAAGAAATTCAGTAATTAATTGGTATGGAACCATCATATAAAGGGCCTTTTAAGATAAAAATTGAGCCAATTCATAGTTATTGGATGAACTACGAAGGACGGGTTCATAAAGACAGGACCTAACAGTATGCTCGAGGATTTTTGTTATATTTGCTTGGATCGACCATCTTATGCAGCACTGAATCCTCCATCCACTTATCAGTGTTGAGGGCCCTTTCTTATTTTAGGATGATACCATCTTTTGGCTGGGGTGAAGCTTGTCTCACCTGTCTTTACCATGGTCTTGATAAAATTTGCCGAAGCAAGAAGTCATTTGTCGGCTTGATGGCGATTGTCGAGGTATTCTTCTTCTACCAATGTCAATTCCGCTCCTTTCTTGTATGAATTTGATCTTTACTATTATTGCAGGCATGGGCATATGAACACAACCTCGTGAGGGTGCCTGGTATTTCCTGAGATAGAGTCGGGTATCCGAGATTAAATTTTTGGATGTCAGATCGTGTGAACGTTCCCGGCTCTCACCATGTGCATACTCACCGCTTTGTGTTGAGCCGCTTAACTTGGGACTAGGTAAAATAGCATTAGTATGTTTAAATTTTATGTGAAAGTTTACTTACCTTATGTTATTTTGCAGGTGAATTTGGCCTAGTGGAACCCAGAAGAGCGGACAAACTGTTCTCCCTTTATGAAGGCTATGTTATCTTTCCAACATTCTCACTGAGTCATCTCTGGCCTAGTGTCTAGTGGTTAGTTTCTCGGAGAAAGAGTTTATGAGTGGTTTCTTGGTCCAAAGCAGTGGAGGGTTCGAATGCATTGCCCGGAATATACTTTAAATATTATGTCAATGCCGGAGGATGCATGGTGGTCGGCTCGGTATGGTTATGGTGTTGAGCCATTTCTCCATCTACCATGTGCATTTTATGCCCATTTTATTCAAAGAAGGCTCTTGAACTTTGATGTGTCTCCTGTTGGTGTACGGGAAATTCCTGAAGAAGATGAGGGTAGAGATGGAGATGCAGGAGAATTCGTTCCACATCTTGGGGCTAGCACTTCTCAGGTAAATCTTTTCCATTTTTTCATTGCAACTGCTTTTTTTTTTATTCTTTATTGATTGTTGCAGGCTGTTGGCTCATTTGATCACGAGGCTGGACCTTCTTTTACTGCCCCTTCGTTTGCTCATTCTAGCCTGCCAAATATACCATCTCATCCGCAGGGCATCGATATGAATTACCTGGTGAGTTTTCTTATTTCATGGTAATTTATGCTATATGTATGCATGATTATGTATGCTCTTACCTTTTTCCTTCCTAGCTCACAGCGGATGCCTGAAGAACAAAATAGGAAACTTCAAGAAGAGTTGGTTGTACGTCTTCAATAGGCTTCCAATTTTGAAAGTTTATATCATCAATCCGAACAAAATTTTTGAGACTTCCGATTTTAGGGGATGAGGGATCTTGGCACTTCTTCATCAAGAGGCCCCCAAACTGACGACCATGAGATCCTTTCGTCCACTTTCAAAGAAGACCATGATAGATCGAAATTCCAAGGTAATAAGGATTTTGGTGCTCTCGCTTTGGGCGATCCAGGGACAAGTAATTTGCCTCCTCCTCCAATAGGCGACGACTTTTTTAGGGATTTATTTGATGACCTACCACCACCTTCTTAGTAATGTATAAATTGTATCAACATTGTACAATAAGCATAATAATGAAAAATATAATTTCCATCTTTACTGTAACTAATTTTCATTTTTTTTTTACTTTTCATCGTTATTGCATCACAATTATTAAACTTTCTTTTTCATATTTCCATATTTATACAGTCACCACCACAAAAGCCAAATGCAACACGGTAAAGTAAATTCGTCACCAATTCCTTTCCTTACACAACATGGTTTCGTCCTTTTCCACACCTTTACCTTATTAATTTTGGAAAAGTTTATTTCCTCTATATAAATAACCTTTCATGCCATATTTCATATAGAAGCCAAAATACTTTCCAATTCAACGTAAAAACTCCTTTAAAATTTTTGATTTTTCTTCATTCATCCACCATGACCGAACTTCATTTAAAGAAGATAAAAATTCTATTTAAGAATATGGATGCCATTCACTGGAAGCAAATGTTAAATTGGACCTCTCCTTCTTACATGTCGTGTCTTCCTTTTAGAACATGGATTCTAGGGCATTCAAAATTAATGGCTTTGAAATATGTCCCTTGATTGAAGAATTTGAAACCATCCTTGGATATCCAAATAATCAACAAATGGCATTACCCACATTGATTTCCAAGACTCAATAGAAGATGCAGATGTTATTTCAAATTCCAAAACCCGAAGTTCTTCAGTTGATGAGAGGTGAAAAAATTTTACTTGCTCCCTTGATTGATTTTTGTCTCTCTCATTTGGCTCCTACTAAGGCATGGGGACTTATGCTCTGTCTTTACTTGCTTGCTAGTTCTTGCTTGTTTCTTTCGATGGTGATATTGATCCACAGGTATTGGATATTATGGATCAAATGGAAGGAGGCTTGTCACCGGTACCTGTGATCTTAGCTGAGACTTTAGTTGGGTTAGACCAGCTTAAATCGGGATTGACAAAGAGACTGACTGGGAGTCCGTTGCTGCTTTAGGTAATTACCTAAACTGCCCTTTCGGGTTTTCAATTTAGGTTTTATTTTTTCTTCTTTTTATTGCTCTAATATTTGCCTAGTCTGCCCATGTGGGTTTTCGGAACTAGATAGCTGTCCTAATTATTGCCTAAGCTGCCCTTGTGGGTTTTCAACTTAGTGGACTTTTTTTTATTAATCTAGTTTTTGCCTAGTCTACCCATATTGGTTTTCGAAACTAGCGAGCTGTCCTAATTTTTGCCTAGCGGACCTTCTTTTTCACAGATTTGGCTTCAGGAGCGTCTTTGTTTGCTTGATAATCCATCCATGGGTTTTTCCAGATATCTACCATGTCATCATTCTGCTAGGAAACTACTCCATCCTGCTTCTTCATATGCTGACTGGGTTGACTGGATCCACTCACGTGCTGAAGTCAACATCCGCTGGTTGGTAACTTGGTGGAAGATTTCTTGTATCACCATGCAGACATACTTGATGTATGTTCCCCTTGCTGCTCTTCATCAAGGTACATGCTATGATCCTTGCCAACTTGGACGTCAGCACGGAGATGAGCCTCATGATTCTGACTTTACTCCCGATTTAGACATACCTTGCTTGATTGAAGCCTACTTGGATCGGCTGAAGCAAAGCTGGCTTGCACGTTACATTTATCAACTGCCATAGATTTTACATTTGTCAATTCAAAAAGTGTATTGTTAGGATGAAAAATAATTAAAGTAATAAAAGATGCTTCTTTTCCATTTAAAATTTGTCATCACCTTTCACTATTGTGTTTATTTATTTCATCCATTTCTGGTCAAATACTTATAATAGTGCACATAGAATAATTTTAACATTAATTCTATTTTATTAAATTAGGGAACAGCCAAACATAAAGCCAACATACACAAGATCGCTCATGTTGCCAACTAGCCCTTTCAGGTTTTCTAATTGATGTTTTCTCTCTTTTAGCCCTAATTGTTGCCTAGCCCACCCTTTCGGGTTTTCAGAACTAGCGGATTGCTCTAACTTTTGCCTAGGCTGCCCTTTTTGGGTTTTCAACCTAGCGAGCTCTCTCATTTTTTTATATATCATACATAAAACCTCTTCAACCTGTCAATGTTTACTGGCTCACTAAATTCTTTCCCGTCCATGTCAGATAACTTCACCGCACCTTTGTTCATGACTTGTTTCATGACATATGGCCCTTCCCAGCTAGACCTGAACTTCCCTCTTGGATCAGATACATTAGGCTTACATTGCTTCAACACCAAATCCCCGACTCTTAGTTTTTTATTTTAACCCTTCTATTGTAGGCCCAAGCTATCTTCTTTTGATACAGTTGGTGATGATACAGTGCCTTTAACCTTCTCTCTTCTAGTAAAGCTAACTGTGTGTATCTGCTTGCTACCCATTCCGTTTCAGGCAGTTCGGCTTCCATGACTACTCTTAATGACTTGATTTCTATTTCAATTGGCAACACTGCTTCCATCCTATAAACCAAAGAGAATGGTGTCATTCCAGTAGGCGTTCGCACACTTGTCCTATATCCCCATAAAGCAAAGGGAAGCATCTCTGACCAATCCCTGTAAGTCTTGGTCATCTTGGACAGAATTTGCTTAATTATTTTGTTTGTTGCTTCTACTGCACTATTAGTCTTTGGTCTATAAGGAGAGGATCTATGATGATGGATTCGGTACTTTGAGAATAAATCCTTAACTACTCCTTGAAACTGTACCCTATTGTTTGATATCACACCGTGCGGGACCTCATACCGGTAGATGAGGTTCTTTTCAATAAATCTAGCCATTTGGCTTGCACCCAGTTTGTTGAAGCCATTTTGAAAAATAATCTACTGCTACCACAATGAAACGGTGACCGTTTGAGGCTGTCAGATGTATTTCTCCTATAATGTCAATACCCCAGGTGGCAAAGGGCCAGGGTGAAGACATAGAATGTAATTCTTCGGAAGGCATGTGATTCAAGTTACCATACATCTGACATTTTTGGCACTTCTTTACAAACTCAATACAATCCTTCTCCATTGTTAACCAGTAATAACCCTGTCGAATAATCTTCTTAACCAGGGCAAAACAACTCATGTGCAGACCGCAACTTCCCGCATGTATTTCTGACATGATACGCTCTACTTCAAGCTTTCTTAAACATCTTAAATGCACTCCATTAGGCCATCTTTGATATAACTCTCCATGGAATGTGATGTATTGCAATGACCACCGCCTTATGGCTCTTCTCTCTTTTTTTGTTCCCCCCGGCGAGTATTCTCTTTTTTCCAAAAATTGCCTTATAGTATCATACCACACATCATGGTATGTATCAATTTCCATGATTGTCTCATAGTCATAGCAAGGAGTTAATGAAATGGTCAAAATCAGAGGCTTAAGAAAAAAACTGATAGGATTTTCCCATACAGAAGCCAATGTGGCTAGGGCATCAGCCATCTTATTTTCTTCTCTTGATAGGTGTATAAACCTACACTCCTTAAAGTTCTTCTTCATCATGGTCAGGTAATGTTGGTATGGCTTTAATTTTTCCTCTTTCAACTCCCACTCTCCATTTACTTGGGATACTACTAGCAATGAATTGCCAAAAACTTCCACCTTATCCACCTTCATAATCATTAGGGTTTCCAAACCAAAAATACAAGCTTCGTAATCCACCATATTATTGGTTGTCCTAAATTTCAACTTTTTGGCTAAAGGGATAAGTTCCCCTTTGGGCGATTCTTGTATAACTCCCAAACTTGCTCCTTTCCTGTTTACTGCTCCATCAAAATACATTTCCCCCCTTGTACTTCAATTGCTTCTAAATGTTCATCCAGAAATTCCAAGATTACCTCTTCGCTTTCTGGTAATGGTTGTTGGGCTAGGAATTCTGCCACCGCTCTACCTTTGATTGTTTTCTTGGTTACATACTCAGTCTCAAATTCTTCTAATATTATCAACCATCGACCATATTTCCCAATCAAAGAGGGTGTCTCCCTTAAGTACGTCATTGGATCCAACCTGGAAATTGCTTGCACACTATACAATTGAAAGTAGAGCTGCAACTTCTTAGAAGACCAAACCATGGCTATACAGGTCTTTTCAATGATACTATACTTAATTTCATAAGGTAGGAGCTTTCTACTCAAATAGTGAACTGCATACTCAATCCCTGACTCATCTGCTTGGGCTAGCATGGCTCCTATTGACTCTTCTTCTACTGCTAAGTATAGTAATGGAGGTTTGCCGGGTTTAGGTGGTTTTAAAATAGGTGGATTCAACAAATACTCTCTTATTCACTCAAAGGCCTTTTGACATTCTTCATTCCATATGATCGACTGATTCTTTTTGAGCAATTTGAAGATAGGCTCACAAATTGTTGTGAGTTTTGTTATGAATCTGCTAATGTATTGTAATTTACCAATAAATCCCGAAACTTCTCTCTCTGTCTTAGGGGCTGGCATATCCCTAATTGCTTTAACTTTGTCAGGATCAATCTTAATGCCATTCGGACCAATCACATGTCCTAATAATTTACCTGAGGTAACACCGAACACACACTTCTTCGGGTTCAATCTTAGCTTATATTTCAAAGCTCTATCGAAGAATAATTCCAAGTTTTGGAAGTGTTGTTCTCTCGTGTCTGATTTAACCATCATATCATCAACATATACTTCAACTTCTTTGTGCATCATGTCATGAAATAGTGTGGTGGCCATCCTTTGGTAGGTTGCCCCAGCATTCTTTTAGCCGAATGGCATCACCCTATAACAAAATATACCCCATGTAGTAATGAAAGCAGTTTTGGCTTTATCCTCTTGGGCCATTAACACTTGATTGTATCCAGAAAATCCATCTACAAATGAGTGTAGTAGGCTAGAGGCTGCACTATCAATGAGAGCATCTATATGAGGTAAAGGAAAATCATCTTTAGGGGAAGCCTTGTTCAAATCTCTATAGTCCACGCAGACCCTTATTCTTCCATCTTTCTTTGGCACGAGTACTATGTTGGCTAATCAATCTGGATATTCTATCACTTTGAGGAACTTCACTTGTATTTGCTTATTGACCTCTTCTTTAACCAATTTAGCCCACTCAGGTCTTAATCGCCTAAGCTTTTGTTTGACAGGTTTCATGTGAGTGTAAGTAGGAATATGATGTTTGGCTATGTCTCGATCTATTCCAGGCATATCCTCATTAGACCAAGCAAACATTTCTTCATATTTTTTGAATATTTTTTCGAATCTCTCTCTCTCATCAGGAGTAAGGTCGGATGCTATGCTAATGTTTTTAGGATTTTTGGTTGTTCCCAAATTTAATGATTGTTTGTTAACATAATTAATATTAAAGATGCTCATGTAACTGTTATTTGAATGTATGCAACCATCAAGAGAAACATCACACAAGTAAGCAAAATCAGACTTTATTGCATTCATTTCGGAAAAGAAAAGATCATCATCCTCATACAAAGTAGACAAAGTAAAATCAAAATCAATATTATTGTTCTCAAAATCAAAAGGCAGGATGTTTTCAAATTTTTCTTCAACCAGGGCAGCAATCTCCTCTGGAGTCTTCTCAGCTTTCAGAATAGCTTCTTTCTTTTCTTTTGGATTGGATTCATTGTTGGCTGACAAGGTGAGCTCTTTCTTCACTTGGTACACTAGCTCAGCCACATCTGCAAAAATTTCAAAACATGGGATCAACTTTCCCATGAACATGATTGGCTTGGGCTTTCCCTGGAGTGGACCCATATCTGGAGCTTTGACAAAGATCTCTTCAAGTGGTGGGAAGCTCATCTTCTCACTATTCTTTGGCTGGACATCGTTGTTTTCATCATATCCCAACTCTTTCTTGAAAGTTTGAGTTCTAAAGTCTGGCAGCTTTGTCAAACCGGCCTTACCCTTTCCAAGACCAGCTTCGGGAAGTTAGTTCATGTTCTTCATCATATTCAAAACTTTGGAGCATCATAAAAAATTACAGCTACTTGAAAACCATTGAGAGGCCTCTCAATAATTAGAGTGTTAACAATCTCATTATCTTCAGCTTCAATGACCACTGTCTCATCTTCATTGGGGAACTTGATCTTTTGATGAAGGGTGGAAGGAACTCCACCAAGAGGATGAAACCATGGTCACCCCAAGAGTAAGGCGAAGGTAACCGGTATGTCTGAAACAACAAACTCAACATTAGATTCAATTGGACCAACCTTGATAGCAGCTTTGAAAGTCCCTTCGGCGTGTCTCTTAGTGTTGTCATAAGCCCGAATTGTTACTTCGGTCGGGTTTAGATCACTTGTTGACATGGCTAGCTTTGGCAATATCTTAAGTAGGCAAACATTTATGGCGGACCCATCATTGACCATTACACATGGAGTCCTCTTCCCCTTGACTTCTATTTTGAAAAAAGAGAGGGCGGATGTGATCTCTCCCCTCCTCTGGTAAATCCGCATTGAAAAAGAAACTGCTCCTATATTAACTTCACTCTTCTCTTGAACCTCTTTATATTTCATTACCCTTCCAATTTTTATGAAGTTGATCAGCTCCTCCGGTGTCATGGAGGTAGAAATTGGCATGCTAGCCAAGGCTTTGGCCATAGTTTCTCGGTGCTTTTTAGAAGTAGCTAATAAGTCCCAAATGCTAACACTTGCTTGGGTTCTTTTCAATTGCTTGAGCATAGCATCATCTTCCTCTTCTTTATTTCCTACTTCAACTTCCTTACCCTTATTAGTTTCTACCTCCTTAGGTGGTGGCCTTGCATAAGGCTTACTGGATCTAGTGTTCATTACCTCATCTTCTTATGGCTCGGACAAAGTCCACTCCTCCTTCTTGGATACAAGATCATCATCACTATCGCTTGAATCCCAAAACCCATTGACAACACAAATTGTTACTTCTTTACCCACCATAACTTGTTTAATTCCACCAAATACCTTTTCTTCTTTGGTTGCTTCTCCACCTACATCTTAAAAGGAAGACATGACAAAATCCTCATGCAAACCTCCTCCAATCATGAAAGTTACCGGCGGTGGTACTCTATTAAACTTTGGTAATGGGTTGTCTTTGGTGTTTGGCTTATTGGGCTCATGTAGCTTCCCATTATCAATTAGATTTTAGATCTCATGTCTCAACCTCACACATCTATCCGTGTCATGCCCTTGCATTTGGTGAAATTGACAAAATACTTTAGTGTCGAAATTAGGTGGGAGAGGGTTAGGCAAAGGATGAGGATTTAAGGGTTGTAGCAATCCCTTTCTTTGAAGCTTATTGAGAACCCAAGACATCTGTTTCCCCAATTCCAAAAATTGTCTCCTTATTCCTTGGTTAGTAGTGTTGACACCAACTGCCTTTTGCATGCTTTGGCTACTAGATTGATAGTTTCCTTTCTCATTCATTCTTGTTGAAAAATGGTTCTTCTCTCTTTCCCATTCTTCAATTTGCAAATCCACTTGGAGAAGGTCTTTAAAATCATGGATGAGTGTATGAGACATCCTCTCATGAAGACTAGGCAACACCCCTCACACAATCATCCTTATTTGATCGGATTCATCAGGCCTCTTCTTGAGCAAAGCAGCCTTGTTTCTCCATCTCTTCACATAATCTACAAAATTCTCATTCGACCTTTGCGTAATGGACTCTATTTCCATTAAGGTAACTTCCATCTCAACGTTATATCCATATTGTTGGATGAAGGCTTTGTAAAGCAGATCCCAACTCTTTTGTGCTCCATCATCTAAGGTATTGAACGAATTTTGGACAACAGGATCCAATGAAAGCATGAAATACCTTAGTGTTTGAGCTTTAGTAGCTCGAGCAGACTGCATGGTAGTGATATACTGCTTCACATGGAGATGAGGATTTTTGGTTCTATCAAACTTCGCAAAAGAAGGGATCTTGAATTTGTATGGAACTTCTTCATCTAGCTCAAATAATTTGTCAACTTTGGACATTTCTTCGATCTTCAGTTTCTATTCAAATTTATTTTCTAAATCGGCAATCATCTTTTCAACATTAGAAGTTTCGGTCTTCTCCATAGTTGATCTTTCAATAATCTTTGGTTCTTTCTTCTTGTCTTGAGGATCTTGGTAGTATTGAGCCCAATCATCATCATCATCAATGATCACCTTTTCATCATCAAAAACCACTTCACCAACTTTAGTCTTCCCTTTGTCCTTTGGCTTCTTATTGCTAGCAGATGCCTCGGCATGATTTTCTAAGATTGCAGTCAATTGGTTCTTCATGGTCTCAGCTAGGGCCTCTTTTATTTCTTTCATCTTGGCGTTGAGGGCATCATCCACCATTCTTTGTATTTGTTCGAGATTCATTATTTTTGGGGAGCAAGTGATTGAGTCGTTGCTAGATACTTCATCTCTGGCGTAGGTCGGATTATCGTAAGCTTTTGAACTGTTGTAATCCAGGGCTGTGAGCCAGAAAGGATCAATGAGATGCAAATGTATGCATGTATGCATGTATGCACAAACAATAGACAAACAAGGACAAATAGGACATTCCTTCCAACCCATGGCGAGTCTCTTTTCCTAGGTATATGGTTAACAAAATACCAACATGGGGCATCTTGTTTTCGAATAATTCCCTCGGACGTTTCAACCAATAGTTATATTTTTGAAAATGGAAAACAACTTATGATAATTCTCATTAATTAGGTTTTAATCCATTTAACCAATTAATGTAGCTTTTATGCAATATTGGATTAAAATGAAATTAAGAGGTTTATTATAAATAGATTTCTCACTTGAAAAAGGTAACTAATGATTCATGCCAAAAACAAGCCCATGATTAATTATTCTTAGTATAAACTAGGCTCACAATTGATTTTCGGTATTTCTTAATTGACCTAAATAATTTGCAAGCTCTTTGTAAGAAAATGTTGGATAAAAAAAATTTTGTTTCTAAGTGTA
Source organism: Garcia nutans (assembly GCA_947685225.1). NCBI lineage: Eukaryota > Viridiplantae > Streptophyta > Magnoliopsida > Malpighiales > Euphorbiaceae > Garcia > Garcia nutans. Next base: position 17,025,334 of record CANTUV010000033.1, on the reverse strand, counting down.
ACACCCCAATACTCCATATAAATACTATACATATACCTAGTATACATACAGTAAGTATATAAAGTATAAGGATGCCACTTTTCTTTTTACCTTTCAATACCTGTAACAAAATTCAAACCATAATAGGTCAATTTAAAGAACACTTACAAATTATTGTCTTTATCAAAACTTCATTTATACATATAATATAACATACTTAAAGTGGTTACATGTATGCATTACCCTCTAGTTGGTCTTGACAAAATCTTACTCTTCTCGTGGCATACCAAAAGACTTCATATCTTCCACCAAGCTACCTACGCGATAAAACATCCGCGCTAAGCTCGAAACCTTAGTAGTACAAATATAAAATACAAACATATATCATGGAAACACTAACATATAAAGATATCTCCATTCCATATACTTTTAGTTCTTATTAAGTTTATCCCTATTCATTTGCACCTTTCATATCTTTCAACTAATCTCATATCTTATACACATATAAACATAACATTTCTACCAAGTCCAACCCATCACTAATATTCACAATCAACATCTCAATACACACATTATACATCATACTAATCATAAGTCACATTTCCAATTAAGACAATCATTGTCATCAACCACAATTCATCAATTGAATTCACAATCAATGCTAATACACATATTATACATCATACCAATCATAACATTTCTTTATTCACAATTCAACATTAATGATTCATCACTAGTGCTCATAATCAATATTTCAACGCACATATTACATATCATCAATCACATGTCCAATGAAGTATACCAAAGATTTCATTATCCATTTCTTTCAACATTTGTATATTACATTGACAACAAAGACAGACTCGGGCCCAACAGACACCACTATGTTATTCAGAGTTCAGAGTTACTGCTTTGGTCTATAATCATAATCATCAAGCCCGTAGGCATCATATATCAATATTTCTATCCATGGATAGTGTAACAGACCCAGTCTCTTGGACCATCAACTCATCATGAGGAGATCCTCAACCCAGCAAGACTGTTACCAATCATATATTTCATATTCACAATTCTCATAGTGTAACAGACCCAGTCTCTTGGACCTCAATTCAACTCAATTTGAAGAGATCCTCAACCCGGCAAGACTGTTACCTTTTTCATTTTATAGGCATGCCTCCAAACCCAGAACTCTGAAAACTGAATAACACATTAAACACATATTTCACTTATTATATAGTTACCATTTCCATTCTCAAATTCTCATCACATTTAAGCAAACATGCCATCTTTCTTTCAATATCATCATCATAGCTAATCACAATGGCATTGTCTCATATCATGTCTTATTTGAATTATCATTGCATCTTTGATATACATTTCAATTTCAATGTATATTACTCATGAAACACATTACCATTCACAATGCATAACATAACATTGTTCAATCTCAACAATGCAATTAGGGCAAAGAACAATTGATATGATTCATAGTTTTAGGACCTTACACATGCATTTGATTATATCATTCATTGATTCAAGTGTGTTTAAAGTGTTTAGGGTTAGGTTTAAGGACCAACCTACCTTTGGAGAACCAAAGCAATGCAAAAAGAACAAAGAATTAAAACCCTAACCCACACAATTGAGGAACACGGGCAGCCACTTGAGGGACACGGTTATGGCAATTCAACCTAATCCAAAAGGAATATTAGCAAAATGACCATATGAATAGTACATTCTGGTTTTAGACTCCATTTTATCCTTAATTTGAAAAATTGTATAAAATAATCTACTTGACTAAAAATTCTAAAATTTTTACAGAATTTAGTTTTGTATCTTAAAATCATTCCTTTAAAAGTTCAGATCAAACTGAACACAAAATCTTGGTCAAATAGTTCACCTAACCAGACTGCCCCAATTGCCCTGCATCCTGGCAGCAGTTCTGAACTTTGTGAATTCCATAAATCAAATTCAATCAACGTGGTTCCAAATTATTTTTCTCAAATACTAGACTCACTAAGCAACAACATATCCAAAATTCAATTGGATATGATTTTTCTACATTTTATTAAAAATCCCGAAATATAGCTGTCTCAGTTAAGGTACCTGCTGGAACAGGTCTAATAAAAATAATCTTTCTAAACTCATAACCATTCCAAAATCGAATCAACATATTTTTCAGTCATTCTAGACTCATAGAGGCACAACATATCAAAAAGTCACTTCAAGAACATTTTTCTATAATTAATTAAAAATCATACAAGTCACAGCCTTTACTAATTGTAAAACAGAAAAAAAAAAACTCACTAAACACAACTCTTACTCTTCCATCACCAACACCAATTTAACTTCTTATTTTAAAATCAATTTCAACTCTAATCAACAAATCATCAACACACTTAATCATACTATCAATAACCCTAACTCAACTCACACACATCTTCAAAAATAACAAAGGCAAACAAGAGAAAACTTACCAAAATCATGAAATTCTTGAAATTCCAACTTGTATACTTGAGATCTTCCTTCACTTTTGAGCTTAAAATTCCAAAATCATCACTTGCTCTCTTGCTTTCCTTTGTCTTTGAGTGAGCCGGCCATCAACAAGAAGAAGAAGAAGAAATGATGAAGAAAACACAAAGTCAATAGGCATTAAATACCCTTCCAAAAGAAAATTACTAAACTACCCTCAACCATATAACTAAACCTTTGTCTTTTACAAGCCCATGTTGGTAATTTCACAATCACAAATAAAATATCCTCTTCCCTTGACCAAGCCCTTTGACCAACTTATATTATATATATATGACCATATACACAACATATACACTTCACTCTACACAATGCTTTTCTTCAAACAACATAATTACCACTTATCAATCACACACTCAATTCAATAATAACAACATTATCATAACTTCTAAGCACACTTAGGGATATTACAATTCTCCCCCTCTAAAAAGAAAATTTTGTCCTCGAAATTATCAATATCGTAACAATTGATTCTTAACAACATACTATCTTAACTTCCATATGAAGTTAATTATATGTTTAAGTTACTATGTCACCAAATCATATAACTTCAACTCTTTCCTATAGAATCAACAATCTTCTTTAAATTCCATAACTCATCATTCTATAGGTTTATATATCTTGTTACTTCCTTGATCAAACATTCAAAAGAACTTATTACACTTCCTATTACTATCTTTATACCAGAATCAGATCATTTTATAGTACACTTATACTTCATCCAATCTTTATATTTAATATATATTGTTCCTTCATCTCTTTATGATTACTCTTTTAACTTTAACCTTAAAAATCATTGGTTATGTCTTAGCATTAATTATCCCATCATTACAATCACTGTCTAAATAGACATTTATCAATCCCTCAATGGATAACAAGATCCTTATTTTCCACAAATGGAGTTACCTCTTTAGCATGCTTTTCTCTTAACTTACATATTAATACATTACCTTTCAACTTATTTTATAAATAACCAATCTTTTCCCTTTTTATCCTGATTTATAACTACTATGACTCCATTCATTCATGTCCATTCACACTTTAATATTTTACATCATATACATTGCCATGTAAATAATTACATTCTTAATACAACTATAGATATTAAATCTCAAGAATAATTCATAATCTTAATCCAATCCAGATCAATTGATTTATCTTACACAATATATCCACTTTCCCATCTTGTTCAATTCCATCCAATGATTAATTTATTTAACTTATCATGAAATTGCACCATATTCATATATGTATATATGATCTAATTCAATTAGGGCAAACTTATATACAATTTCTTGATCTCTTCCAATCCATATTCAATCAAATTATTGTGATAACAAATCACTTCAAATCATATTAGTATAGTTCCCACCAAATCTTATAATAACTTTTTAACTATGCTTCTTAAACAAAATTTTCAATCTCACCAATTTGTACTACAGTCATATTGTCTCAGTCCCAAATTTATGGATACTAAAATTAACCGGCTACACATACTAACCAAATCATATAGCCATAGGAGATGAATGGTCACACACCTGTAACTCATAAATCAATACTGTTTCTCGATTATTCTGTATCCAAACTTTTTAATTACACTATTTAGTTGTATCACAAGAATTATATATCCATTCTCCACACTTTTACTACACCAAGAGTTAACACATTTCAACTCCATCTCCATAAATTTTCTCTTGAACATACGATTATCATTAGTCTAACTCACATCAACAATATTATCTATAACATCTTTATACACAACATTTAATCATATACAAATTCCATTTATTACTCCACTTCTAATTTATCTCTTGTAACACTTTTCATACAGTATACTTTCCTTTTTATTATATACTTATACATATAGAATTTCTACAAACAAAATCCTTAATCCAGGAAACATTATATGATAGTTTAACTCAGTTATTATCATAACAATTTCATCTTCTAGTGTTACTTGAGTCCTTTCTCACTCTCCATTTCATCCCATAATCTAACTCTACATAGGTTAAAACCTATTCTCTCATAGATCCACTGATACATGCCCTATTATTCTCCACACCACTAAACAAATAATTATATCACATTCACATACTTAGCTCACATTCACAATATGACTTGCTTTCCACATTTCTTACATTTTCATTTACATTCATATCGAAAAGCTCATTCCACATTTTCCATACATGTATACACATAGTCATACAATTATATATAATTCCTCTTTTACATATTTTTAACACAATTTAACATTTATTACTTTTCCTTAATCAACATCATTCTTACCCCTTTTTGACATAACTTAAATTATTTATCAACTCAACACATATATATATCCTAACCATAATAATACTTCACAAATTCTTAGTCACCTTACTAAGGTGACATCTCTCTCACCTTTATTTTGAAATGCATTTAATATATCATCTTTATATCCGTTTGTTTACCATTCAACGTATATATATATTTTTTACTCATATATTTATACATATGTACATTACACCTAATAATATACACATTGAGCCCAATAGCTCCTATACACTTAATTATATGCTCTGATTTTTATTTTCCTTTTTCATACATTCACTACAAATTTAGTGTTTATCACTTTCTTTTAAATACTATTATTCTCATTCTTCCAATATGATAAAAAGTATTTAATCACACTACAAATATATATATTCTGACTATAATAACACTTCACATCCATCTTGGTCACATTCCCAATGTGACATCTCTTTTACTTTCATCTAAAAAAAAAAACATTTAATATACTTCCATATCCATTTTTTTTTTGCAATAAAATGACTTAAAATAGCTCCTTTTCATTTGCTTATCTATTTCTCTTTTTACTTCAAAACAAATTCTCATACCATCAATATCCAATCAATCTTTATCAGTTTCTAGTAGAACTTTAACTTTTCAACTTACTACTTCGCTTAAACCTTCAATTTACCAAACTCATCTTTTCTTAAAATCAACTTTAAAAACATCTCGGATATATATATATATCATAAAGCAATATCAACACATATTTCTTCCCCAATTATTAAGCTCATTTCGAAAAATCTCAAATATCACATATTATTACCATTACCATGAGCTTTCACAATATCCAAGCATCTCACATTTCTAACCTTGAATTCACAATGTTTACATTAAAATAACCATACCAATTTATATTCTTACATAACCAATATCATCTCTTTTTCCTTTAAACAATACCTTAACTTTATATATATACCCCAAACTTTAAATAATCATACCTTGTCTTTACTAATCAACTCATTCAATATTATTTTCCTTTTCATTTCTTTATGCTTCAACACATTTAACACTTCACTTTACTTGCATAAATTTCCATTTTTAATTATCAATTAGACTTATATAAATTCATATCATTCATTATACTCATTTAAATTTATCATTATAGCCAACAACTATGACTTTATATACGTACCCTTCCCCAACCAGGTCGGTTGCCCTTCAATCCCAAGGGTCCGCAGGAGGCAGATAGGCACGTATAACATTATCAGTAACATACCTTTTCCCATCCAGGTCGGTTGTCCAAGTTCGGTTGCCCATTCCAATGGGTCTGCATGGTTCCGCAGGAGACAGATAGGTCCGTTCATTAAACTTATCAATATTTTTTTTTAAATTCATTTCTTTTTTTTCACAAGCAAGTTAAGTAATCATGCCTCAACATCTCACATTACAACAAAACAATTTTCTCATAACATCATATCATTCACACATTAACATCCATCTCATATAACACAGATATACTATAAATCATATAATGACACCTCCGAGACCAACCTAGGTGTGAATGCATATGCATGTATTACAAATTTCATTTTCAAAACTCTTCTTTTTAATTCATTTTAAGCGTTTCAAAACTTTTTCTTTTTAATTTTACTTAGGCCGAGAATCTCGAACCTAAGCTCTGATACCAAAATAATTGTAACACCCCAATACTCCATATAAATACTATACATATACCTAGTATACATACAGTAAGTATATAAAGTATAAGGATGCCACTTTTCTTTTTACCTTTCAATACCTGTAACAAAATTCAAACCATAATAGGTCAATTTAAAGAACACTTACAAATTATTGTCTTTATCAAAACTTCATTTATACATATAATATAACATACTTAAAGTGGTTACATGTATGCATTACCCTCTAGTTGGTCTTGACAAAATCTTACTCTTCTCGTGGCATACCAAAAGACTTCATATCTTCCACCAAGCTACCTGCGCGATAATACATCCGCGCTAAGCTCGAAACCTTAGTAGTACAAATATAAAATACAAACATATATCATGGAAACACTAACATATAAAGATATCTCTATTCCATATACTTTTAGTTCTTATTAAGTTTATCCCTATTCATTTGCACCTTTCATATCTTTCAACTAATCTCATATCTTATACACATATAAACATAACATTTCTACCAAGTCCAACCCATCACTAATATTCACAATCAACATCTCAATACACACATTATACATCATACTAATCATAAGTCACATTTCCAATTAAGACAATCATTGTCATCAACCACAATTCATCAATTGAATTCACAATCAATGCTAATACACATATTATACATCATACCAATCATAACATTTCTTTATTCACAATTCAACATTAATGATTCATCACTAGTGCTCATAATTAATATTTCAACGCACATATTACATATCATCAATCACATGTCCAATGAAGTATACCAAAGATTTCATTATCCATTTCTTTCAACATTTGTATATTACATTGACAACAAAGACAGACTCGGGCCAGACAGACTCGGGCCCAACAGACACCACTATGTTATTCAGAGTTCAGAGTTACTGCTTTGGTCTATAATCATAATCATCAAGCCCGTAGGCATCATATATAAATATTTCTATCCTTGGATAGTGTAACAGACCCAGTCTCTTGGACCATCAACTCATCACGAGGAGATCCTCAACCCGGCAAGACTGTTACCAATCATATATTTCATATTCACAATTCTCATAGTGTAACAGACCCAGTCTCTTGGACCTCAATTCAACTCAATTTGAAGAGATCCTCAACCCGGCAAGACTGTTACCTTTTTCATTTTATAGGCATGCCTCCAAACCCAGAACTCTGAAAACTGAATAACACATTAAACACATATTTCACTTATTATATAGTTACCATTTCCATTCTCAAATTCTCATCACATTTAAGCAAACATGCCTTCTTTCTTTCAATATCATCATCATAGCTAATCACAATGGCATTGTCTCATATCATGTCTTATTTGAATTATCATTGCATCTTTGATATACATTTCAATTTCAATGTATATTACTCATGAAACACATTACCATTCACAATGCATAACATAACATTTGTAATATCCTCATATATGCCCTAGAAGTCTTGGTTATGATGTTTTTATTGTTGTTGTTATTATATTGGATTGTATATATATGATAATTGCAAGAGAAAAGAAATTGGGAAAGAAAATAGGGTTTAGAGAGAATGGTATATGTTGTGTATATGTTGATATATATAACATATAAATGGGTCAAAGGAAGAGTCAAAGGAAAAGAGATATTTTTGTGTTGAGTGTGTAATTACTTAAATGGGCTTATATGAGACAAAAGGTGAGTTATATGGTTAAGGGTATTGAGGTAATTTACCTTTAGAAATCTCTTGGTGGAGATTAAAAGATGGAAAAGTGTTTGACTTGTGGCTATTTTGTTTTCTTTTCATTTTGGGTGCCGGTGATTGAAGGAGAGAAAGAGGAAGAGAAGTGTTCTTGATGCTAGAGTTCAATTGAAGAGGCAATCAAAGAGTTTGGTTAGAGATTTGTGAAATTTCTTCATCTAAGGTAAGAAATCTCTTGTTTTTCCTTTGTAAATTTTGAAGTTATGTTTAAAGTGAAGTGTGATTTGTTGATGTAATGATTTGGTGTATTTGATATGTGTTTGCAAGTGTTAGAATTGATTTAAAGTAAAAAAATTGGAATTGGTGTTGGTTTGGTTGTGATTATGGAAAAATAAGTGAAGATTGATAGTGGAAAATCAAGAGTAAAGTTTGAGTTAGGATTTTGAGATGGTTTGTGTTCAAATGTGTTGTTTAAGTGGTTATTGTGATGAATATGTGTTATGACATGAGTTATATCCATTTGAGTGAGTTTGTGTTGGGAATTATATGTTAAAATGCATTAGGAAGAGGGTTGGTTACATTTAGGGTTTATGCATGAGAGACACGTAATTTGGGACGGTCGCTATTATTCAAGTGCGGTCGCGACTTAGGTCGGGCTTCTGGCCGCGAAACCTACTGTAATAAGGTTTTATCTTGTAATTGTATGGGGCGGTCATATTCAGGTGAGGCGCGACCGCTAGAAAGGTTCTGTTCACCTTATTGGAAGCAATCTAATCCTACAACAAGATTTTCATATACATGTTAAAATAGATCATCCATTTGAGTTGTCAAGGATCAAAATAGATATCATTTGTCTAACATCATTGTTGAATCATGAAATGTGGGATGATATGGAATTGATAATGCATATGATATTACATGAATAAGGTTATGTATTGTGTATTGTGAGGCTTGTGAATGGTGATGTGTATTATGAATAATGTACTTTGAAATGTGATACTAATAATGCTATATACACAATATGAATTGAGATATGAAATGCTATAAAGCCATTGTGATTGGCTATGATGATATAATTGAATAATGTATGGCATGTTTGCCTAATTGATGAGAAAGATTGATAAAGAGTTTGAAATAAGTGTATGTTTAATATGATATTCAGTTCAGAGTTCTGGTTTTTTTTGGAGGCATGCCTATTTAATGAAAGTTAACAGTCTTGCCGGGTTGAGGATCTCTTCAAATTGAGTTGTATTGAGGTCCAAGAGACTGGGTCTGTTACACTATGATAATTGATATTATGAAATATTAGATTTGTAACAGTCTTGCCGGGTTGAGGATCTCCTCGAGTTAGATGAGTTGATGATCCAAGAGACTGGGTCTGTTACACTATCCATGGATAGAGATATATATGTATTTGTTGCCTACGAGCGTGATAATGGTGTTTATGAACTGAAGCAGTAACTCTGAATTCTGAATATCGTATTAAATAATTGATGGGCCCATAGGTGTCTAGGTTTTATGTATAACATAAATGTTGTTCTAATGTAATGAAATGTTAATATTACTTATATGATGAAACGGACTATTCACGGAATATTGTTTATTGAGTATGATCTTTACTAATTGTGTGTGTATCATTGATGTTGATTTATTAATACAAATGTGAAACATTGCATTGCACTAAAGCATAACATTAGCATGAATTGTCTTACTAAGCCCTTGGCTTAGCGCGATAGTGTTTAATCGCACAGGTAATAGAGTTGAACCCGAGAGCTCTTCTAGACCGAGTGAGAGTAGACATTGAAGAGTTGATTTTGGGAACTTAAAGATCAGAGGAGATTTGCCAATCATGTATAACTCTTTTATATTTTGTAAAGATTTTGTTTATATTGTAAATATATATATGTAATGATAAATTAGTACTCAAATGTTTTCATATGTGTAAATATTTTATAACTTCCGCTGTGTACTACTTAAATGTATTAATATATCTATAATGTATATTGAGAAAGATGATGGTATTATATAAAAATGTTTTGAATGTTGATGAAAAGCCGTAGCACTCCTATATTCGGTGCACATATGCTACATTGTGGTGTTGTAGTGTGTGTGTACTGAATGTGGGGGTGTTACAATTGTTTTGGTATCAGAGCCTAGGTTTGAGATTCTCAACCTAGGTAAAATGTAAGAAAAAGACTATTTTGATTTTAAAAAGTGGTTTTTGAATAAAATATATGTTGGGATTGGCAATCTCTGATCTTTAATAAGATGTATTCTACTGTGTTTGCAGTGTTAGGTTGTGATGGATTCTCACTCACGTCAGTCGATTGAGGGTAGTGCCGAGAGTATTGCTCCTGCTGAGGGAGCTAGAGTTGATAGTGTTGAGGAGGCACCTGCTTCGGTGTCGGGTAGACCAGCTGGAGAGGAGGTTCCGCTAGCCTGGTTTAGACATATGATGGAAGTTATGAGGCAAGCACCAGTGCAACCAGTGCCACCACCCCCTCAGCCTGTGGTACCAGTAAGGCACTATGATAAACTAAGGAAGTATGGAGCGGAGGATTTCCTTGGTACTACTGATCCAGCTGTAGCAGAACAGTGGCTTGACAAAGTACAGAGGATCTTTATTCAGTTGCAAGCCACATCGGAGGAAAAGTTTGATTATGTAAGATCTTTACTACAGAAGGATGCATACGACTTGTGGAGGACAGTGCCCCATTCTTTGGATGATCCACCGACCTTGTCATATGTGGATTTTCTGAGAGAGTTTGAATTGAAGTATACTCCTAGGGAGTACAAAGACATGAAGAAGATGGAGTTCTTAAGCTTGAAGCAAGATAGCAAGACGGTAACTGAGTATGAGGTTGAGTTTATCCGATTGAGCCAGTATGCTGGGGGCATTATAGCTGATGAGATAGATAGATGCAGGAGATTTGAGGAGGGATTGAGGCCCTCTATCATGTGTCTAGTGGCTGGATCTAGATATCACGATTTCTCCCAGCTAGTGGCAGCAGCTCGGAGTGTGGAGCGAGCTCAAGTTATTGCAGCTGCTTCAGAGGAAGAGGTTAGGGTTAGGAGGCCCCAGTTTGAGGCAGGGTCTTCTTCTGTTAAGAGAGGTAAAGGAAGCTTTGTTCCTAGAGTTAGTAGGAGTCAGAGGTCAACTGGTAGGTCAGTGCAGTTCCAGAGGCAGAGATTTAGACCTGCAGTTTCAGCGGCGAGTGCTCCAACCCCAGTGACTCAGAGATCCGCTCTACCTGTGTGTGCTCAGTGTGGTGGATCACATAGGGGTGCTTGTTGGAGGTATAGTGGGTCAGCTGTGTGCTTCAGATGTGGATCTCCTGAGCATTTTATTAGAGATTGTCCAGAGAGACAGGAGCGGATGTCAGTTGATACTGCAGCTTCTCGACCTAGTGTGAGGGGAGGTCGAGCAGGCAGAGGTAGCAGCCAGGGAGGCAGATCTGGGTTCAGTGTTAGAGGACGTGCTACATCCAGGGAGAGTAGACTAGAGGAGGTTGGATCTTCCCAGAGGATGTATGTTATGCAGAGGCAGCCAGATGCTTCGGCAGTCATAGCTGGTACTTTTTCTTTATTTGATACTTCAGTACTTGCTTTGATTGATCCGGGTTCCACACATTCTTATATTAGTGCATCTGTTTTGCCTGTGTCTGATATGCATGCTAAGTCCCTAGGATTTGATGTGTTGGTGACAAATCCGTTAGGGCATAGTGTGATTGTGAGTAAGGTGCACCGAGACAGTGCAGTGAGGGTGCAAGGTGAGGAGTTCCTTGGAGATTTGATTGAGATGCCATTTAAGGAATATGATGTGATCCTAGGTATGGATTGGCTATCTAGACATGGAGCTGTGGTAGACTGTAAAAGGAAAATTGTTTCTTTGAGAACTGCTGATGGTAGAGAGGTGATAGTATCTAATGAGCAGGAACAGCTAGCCTCCTTATTTGTTCCAGCTGTTGCAGCCAGGAGGTTGATTAGAAAGGGGTGTGAAGCTTATCTTGCTCATGTGATAGATACTAGAGTGAAGGGTTCTCCCATTGATAGTATTGCCACAGTTGCAGAGTTTCCAGATGTATTCCCAGAGGAGTTGCCAGGATTGCCTCCTGAGAGAGAGGTGGAGTTTGGTATTGAATTGTTGCCTGGTACCACTCCTATCTCTATTACTCCTTATAGAATGGCACCAGCAGAATTGAGGGAATTGAAAGTGCAATTACAGGAGTTGTTGGATAAAGGATTTATTCGCCCCAGTGTTTCTCCTTGGGGAGCTCCTGTGCTATTTGTGAAGAAGAAAGATGGTACTATGAGATTGTGCATCGATTATAGGCAATTGAACAAGGTGACTATTAAAAATAAATATCCTTTGCCTAGAATCGATGATCTCTTTGATCAATTGAAGGGTGCAGCTGTGTTTTCTAAAATTGATTTGAGATCTGGATACCATCAATTGAGAGTTAAAGCTGAAGACATTTCCAAGACCGCCTTTCGGACCAGGTATGGGCATTATGAGTTTCTAGTTATGCCTTTTGGCTTGACGAATGCACCTGCAGCTTTTATGGATTTGATGAATAGGGTGTTCAGGCCCTATCTAGATCAGTTTGTAGTGATCTTCATCGATGACATTCTGGTGTATTCGCGGAATGAAGAGGAACATGACAAGCATTTGCGGATTGTGTTGCAGATTTTGAGAGAGAAGCAGTTGTTTGCCAAATTGTCGAAGTGTGAGTTCTGGTTGGATCAAGTCGCTTTTCTCGGACATATTGTCTCAGCTGAAGGCATTAGAGTTGATCCGAGTAAAGTTGAAGCCATTTTAAATTGGAGTCCACCCAAGTCTGTGACAGAGGTTAGAAGTTTTCTGGGTTTGGCAGGCTATTACCGGCGGTTTGTGAAAGGGTTTTCTTTGATAGCTACTCCACTCACCAGATTGCTTCGTAAGGGAGTGAGATTTGTGTGGACAGATCAGTGTCAGGCTAGCTTTGAGCAGTTGAGAGATATGTTGACTCAAGCGCCTGTTCTTACTTTACCTGTTGAAAGCAAACCATATGTGATCTACAGTGATGCTTCACATAGTGGTTTGGGGTGTGTTCTGATGCAAGAAGGTAAAGTTATAGCTTATGCATCTCGACAGTTGAAACCGCATGAGCTTAACTATCCGACCCATGATTTGGAGCTAGCAGCCATTGTGTTTGCATTGAAGATTTGGCGACACTATCTGTTTGGGGAGAAATGTTTTATCTACACTGATCACAAAAGTTTGAAATATTTGGGTGTTCAAAAAGAGCTCAATCTTCGGCAGAGGAGATGGTTGGAATTGATTAAAGACTACGACTGTTTGATTGATTATCATCCAGGTAAAGCAAATGTTGTTGCTGATGCCTTGAGTCGGAAGTCTTTAGCTGGTTTAACTGTTTACTCGCTCTCGTTGCTTGTTGAGTTGAGAGCTTTGCATGCCAGTTTTGTACCTTGTGATGATGGTGCATTGTTGGCACAGTTGCTTTTGAAACCAGTTTTGTTAGATCAGATAAAAGAGGCTCAGTTGATTGATATGAAGATTCAGAAGATTATTTTAGATTTCAAGAATGGGAAGACTAGAGATTTTATTGTGAAAGGTGATGGGAGTCTCTGGTTTAAGAACCGATTGTGTGTACCCGATGATGCTGTTTTGAAAAGAGTCATTTTAGAAGAAGCACATCAGTCAGTGTTTGCTATGCATCCGGGTAATACAAAGATGTATCATGATTTGAGACAACATTACTGGTGGATTGGTTTGAAGAGAGATATTGCAGATTTTGTGTCGAAATGTCTCACCTGTCAGAAGGTTAAAGCAGAGCATCAAGTTCCAACTGGATTACTACAACCATTATCAGTACCAGAATGGAAGTGGGATAGAGTGACGATGGATTTTGTGTCTGGGTTGCCATTGACACAAAAGAGGCATGATGCCATATGGGTAATTGTGGATAGATTGACTAAGACAGCTCATTTCCTTCCGGTTCGGATGGATTATTCTTTGGAAAGGTTAGCTGAGCTGTATATCCATGAGATTGTGAAGTTGCATGGGGTTCCAACTTCTTTAGTGTCTGATCAAGATCCCAGGTTTACTTCAAGATTTTGGAAGAGTTTGCATAGTGCTTTGGGTTCTCGATTACACTTCAGCACTGCTTTTCATCCACAGACGGATGGACAGTCAGAGAGGGTGATACAGATTATTGAAGATATGTTGAGAAGTTGTGTCATTGATTTCTCTAGAAGTTGGGATAGATTTTTACCTCTTGTGGAGTTTGCTTACAACAACAGTCACCAATCTAGCATTGGTATGGCACCATTCGAAGCATTGTATGGCAGACGGTGTAGGACACCTCTTTGTTGGAATGAGCTTGGAGATAATAAGTTGATTGGTCCTGATTTGATTCAAGAAACTGAAGAGAAAGTAAAAGTGATACAAGGCAGGTTGAAAACAACTTCAGACCGATAGAAGTCTTATGCAGATCTGAAAAGGAGAGACATAGAGTTTGATGTTGGGGATAAGGTATTTCTGAAAGTTTCTCCTTGGAAAAAGATTTTGAGGTTCAGTCGGAAAGAGAAATTGAGTCCTCGTTTCATTGGACCGTATGAAGTTTTGGAAAGAGTTGGGCCAGTTGCGTATCGACTTGCTTTGCCACCTGAGTTGGATCGTATTCATAATGTATTTCATGTTTCTATGTTGAGGAGGTACAGATCGGATCCATCTCATGCATTGCAAATTGAATCAATCGAAGTGAGCCCAGATTTGACTTTTGAAGAGGAACCATTTGCTATTTTGGCACATGATGTGAAAGAGCTGAGAAACAAGAGAGTGCCATTGGTGAAGGTTCTATGGAAGAATCATGCAAAAGAAGAAGCAACTTGGGAAAGTGAACAATCCATGCGAGAGCAATATCCTCAGTTGTTTCAGAGTTGATATCAGGTAATTTCGAGGACGAAATTTTCTTTTTAGAGGGGGAGAATTGTAATATCCTCATATATGCCCTAGAAGTCTTGGTTATGATGTTTTTATTGTTGTTGTTATTATATTGGATTGTATATATATGATAATTGCAAGAGAAAAGAAATTGGGAAAGAAAATAGGGTTTAGAGAGAATGGTATATGTTGTGTATATGTTGATATATATAACATATAAATGGGTCAAAGGAAGAGTCAAAGGAAAAGAGATATTTTTGTGTTGAGTGTGTAATTACTTAAATGGGCTTATATGAGACAAAAGGTGAGTTATATGGTTAAGGGTATTGAGGTAATTTACCTTTAGAAATCTCTTGGTGGAGATTAAAAGATGGAAAAGTGTTTGACTTGTGGCTATTTTGTTTTCTTTTCATTTTGGGTGCCGGTGATTGAAGGAGAGAAAGAGGAAGAGAAGTGTTCTTGATGCTAGAGTTCAATTGAAGAGGCAATCAAAGAGTTTGGTTAGAGATTTGTGAAATTTCTTCATCTAAGGTAAGAAATCTCTTGTTTTTCCTTTGTAAATTTTGAAGTTATGTTTAAAGTGAAGTGTGATTTGTTGATGTAATGATTTGGTGTATTTGATATGTGTTTGCAAGTGTTAGAATTGATTTAAAGTAAAAAAATTGGAATTGGTGTTGGTTTGGTTGTGATTATGGAAAAATAAGTGAAGATTGATAGTGGAAAATCAAGAGTAAAGTTTGAGTTAGGATTTTGAGATGGTTTGTGTTCAAATGTGTTGTTTAAGTGGTTATTGTGATGAATATGTGTTATGACATGAGTTATATCCATTTGAGTGAGTTTGTGTTGGGAATTATATGTTAAAATGCATTTGGAAGAGGGTTGGTTACATTTAGGGTTTATGCATGAGAGACACGTAATTTGGGACGGTCGCTATTATTCAAGTGCGGTCGCGACTTAGGTCGGGCTTCTGGCCGCGAAACCTACTGTAATAAGGTTTTATCTTGTAATTGTATGGGGCGGTCGTATTCAGGTGAGGCGCGACCGCTAGAAAGGTTCTGTTCACCTTATTGGAAGCAATCTAATCCTACAACAAGATTTTCATATACATGTTAAAATAGATCATCCATTTGAGTTGTCAAGGATCAAAATAGATATCATTTGTCTAACATCATTGTTGAATCATGAAATGTGGGATGATATGGAATTGATAATGCATATAATATTACATGAATAAGGTTATGTATTGTGTATTGTGAGGCTTGTGAATTGTGATGTGTATTATGAATAATGTTCTTTGAAATGTGATACTAATAATGCTATATACACAATATGAATTGAGATATGAAATGCTATAAAGCCATTGTGATTGGCTATGATGATATAATTGAATAATGTATGGCATGTTTGCCTAATTGATGAGAAAGATTGATAAAGAGTTTGAAATAAGTGTATGTTTAATATGATATTCAGTTCAGAGTTCTGGTTTTTTTTGGAGGCATGCCTATTTAATGAAAGTTAACAGTCTTGCCGGGTTGAGGATCTCTTCAAATTGAGTTGTATTGAGGTCCAAGAGACTGGGTCTGTTACACTATGATAATTGATATTATGAAATATTAGATTTGTAACAGTCTTGCCGGGTTGAGGATCTCCTCGAGTTAGATGAGTTGATGATCCAAGAGACTGGGTCTGTTACACTATCCATGGATAGAGATATATATGTATATGTTGCCTACGGGCGTGATAATGGTGTTTATGAACTGAAGCAGTAACTCTGAATTCTGAATATCGTATTAAATACTTGATGGGCCCATAGGTGTCTAGGTTTTATGTATAACATAAATGTTGTTCTAATGTAATGAAATGTTAATATTACTTATATGATGAAACGGACTATTCACGGAATATTGTTTATTGAGTATGATCTTTACTAATTGTGTGTGTATCATTGATGTTGATTTATTAATACAAATGTGAAACATTGCATTGCACTAAAGCATAACATTAGCATGAATTGTCTTACTAAGCCCTTGGCTTAGCGCGATAGTGTTTAATCGCACAGGTAATAGAGTTGAACCCGAGAGCTCTTCTAGACCGAGTGAGAGTAGACATTGAAGAGTTGATTTTGGGAACTTAAAGATCAGAGGAGATTTGCCAATCATGTATAACTCTTTTATATTTTGTAAAGATTTTGTTTATATTGTAAATATATATATGTAATGATAAATTAGTACTCAAATGTTTTCATATGTGTAAATATTTTATAACTTCCGCTGTGTACTACTTAAATGTATTAATATATCTATAATGTATATTGAGAAAGATGATGGTATTATATAAAAATGTTTTGAATGTTGATGAAAAGCCGTAGCACTCCTATATTCGGTGCACATATGCTACATTGTGGTGTTGTAGTGTGTGTGTACTGAATGTGGGGGTGTTACAACATTGTTCAATCTCAACAATGCAATTTGGGCAAAGAACAATTGATATGATTCATAGTTTTAGGACCTTACACATGCATTTGATTATATCATTCATTGATTCAAGTGTGTTTAAAGTGTTTAGGGTTAGGTTTAAGGACCAACCTACCTTTGGAGAACCAAAGCAATGCAAGAAGAACAAAGAATTAAAACCCCAACCCACACAATTGAGGAACACGGGCAGCCACTTGAGGGACACGGTTATGGCAATTCAACCTAATCCAAAAGGAATATTAGCAAAATGACCATATGAATAGTACATTCTGGTTTCAGACTCCATTTTATCCTTATTTTGAAAAATTGTATAAAATAATCTACTTGACTAAAAATTCTAAAATTTTTACAGAATTTAGTTTTGTATCTTAAAATCATTGCTTTAAAATTTCAGATCAAACTGAACACAAAATCTTGGTCAAATAGTTCACCTAACCAGACTGCCCCAATTGCCCTGCATCCTGGCAGCAGTTTTGAACTTTGTGAATTCCATAAATCAAATTCAATCAACGTGGTTCCAAATTATTTTTCTCAAATACTAGACTCACTAAGCAACAACATATCAAAAATTCAATTGGATATGATTTTTCTACATTTTATTAAAAATCCCGAAATATAGCTGTCTCAGTTAAGGTACCTGCTTGAACAGGTCTAATAAAAATAATCTTTCTAAACTCATAACCATTCCAAAATCGAATCAACATATTTTTCAGTCATTCTAGACTCATAGAGGCACAACATATCAAAGATTCACTTCAAGAACATTTTTCTATAATTAATTAAAAATCATACAAGTCACAGCCTTTACTAATTGTAAAACAGAAAGAAAAAAAAAACTCACTAAACACAACTCTTACTCTTCCATCACCAACACCAATTTAACTTCTTATTTTAAAATCAATTTCAACTCTAATCAACAAATCATCAACACACTTAATCATACTATCAATAACCCTAACTCAACTCACACACATCTTCAAAAATAACAAAGGCAAACAAGAGAAAACTTACCAAAATCATGAAATTCTTGAAATTCCAACTTGTATACTTGAGATCTTCCTTCACTTTTGAGCTTAAAATTCCAAAATCATCACTTGCTCTCTTGCTTTCCTTTGTCTTTGAGTGAGCCGGCCATCAACAAGAAGAAGAAGAAGAAATGATGAAGAAAACACAAAGTCAATAGGCATTAAATACCCATCCAAAAGAAAATTACTAAACTACCCTCAACCATATAACTAAACCTTTGTCTTTTACAAGCCCATGTTGGTAATTTCACAATCACAAATAAAATATCCTCTTCCCTTGACCAAGCCCTTTGACCAACTCATATTATATATATATGACCATATACACAACATATACACTTCACTCTACACAATGCTTTTCTTCAAACAACATAATTACCACTTATCAATCACACACTCAATTCAATAATAACAACATTATCATAACTTCTAAGCACACTTAGGGATATTACAATTCTCCCCCTCTAAAAAGAAAATTTCATCCTTGAAATTATCAATATCGTAACAATTGATTCTTAACAACATACTATCTTAACTTCCATATGAAGTTAATTATATGTTTAAGTTACTATGTCACCAAATCATATAACTTCAACTCTTTCCTATAGAATCAACAATCTTCTTTAAATTCCATAACTCATCATTCTATAGGTTTATATATCTTGTTACTTCCTTGATCAAACATTCAAAAGAACTTATTACACTTCCTATTACTATCTTTATACCAGAATCAGATCATTTTATAGTACACTTATACTTCATCCAATCTTTATATTTAATATATATTGTTCCTTCATCTCTTTATGATTACTCTTTTAACTTTAACCTTAAAAATCATTGGTTATGTCTTAGCATTAATTATCCCATCATTACAATCACTGTCTAAATAGACATTTATCAATCCCTCAATGGATAACAAGATCCTTATTTTCCACAAATGGAGTTACCTCTTTAGCATGCTTTTCTCTTAACTTACATATTAATACATTACCTTTCAACTTATTTTATAAATAACCAATCTTTTCCCTTTTTATCCTGATTTATAACTACTATGACTCCATTCATTCATGTCCATTCACACTTTAATATTTTACATCTTATACATTGCCATGTAAATAATTACATTCTTAATACAACTATAGATATTAAATCTCAAGAATAATTCATAATCTTAATCCAATCCAGATCAATTGATTTATCTTACACAATATATCCACTTTCCCATCTTGTTCAATTCCATCCAATGATTAATTTATTTAACTTATCATGAAATTGCACCATATTCATATATGTATATATGATCTAATTCAATTAGGGCAAACTTATATACAATTTCTTGATCTCTTCCAATCCATATTCAATCAAATTATTGTGATAACAAATCACTTCAAATCATATTAGTATAGTTCCCACCAAATCTTATAATAACTTTTTAACTATGCTTCTTAAACAAAATTTTCAATCTCACCAATTTGTACTACAGTCATATTGTCTCAGTCCCAAATTTATGGATACTAAAATTAACCGGCTACACATACTAACCAAATCATATAGCCATAGGAGATGAATGGTCACACACCTGTAACTCATAAATCAATACTGTTTCTCGATTATTCTGTATCCAAACTTTTTAATTACACTATTTAGTTGTATCACAAGAATTATATATCCATTCTCAACACTTTTACTACACCAAGAGTTAACACATTTCAACTCCATCTCCATAAATTTTCTCTTGAACATACGATTATCATTAGTCTAACTCACATCAACAATATTATCTATAACTGTAACACCCCTTCCCGACCTACATGTGTAAGCTGAGTAGAGGCGCCACACTAACCTAATGTTGCTACCAATTTTACTTAGTCAAATTTTAGTTCCGATTTTTTTTTCAAAAATTTTGCCATAGTTTCGCCTAAAAATTGAGTCCCAAGTGTCGACAAAACCGGTTTTTTTCTTATTTTTAAAAACATTTTACACAAACCAATGCAAACAAAATCATTCTCAGTACACTCCCAATAAATCCCCCTTGTAACCTCAACTACTTCTAGTGCAACATAACATAAAGGTTTTGTGACAATCCCTATATTTAAATATTACACAGCGGAAGTTATAAAATATTTACATATTTACATACTAAACATTTCTTTACAAAATATAAAGAAATATACATGATTGGCAAGTCTACTCTGATCTTTAAGCTCCCAAAATGGATTCTTCAAGGTCTACTCTCACTTGGTCTTGATGAACTCTCGGGTTCAACTCTATCAACTCTATTACCTGCGTGATTAAACACTATCGCGCTAAGCCAAGGGCTTAGTAAGATAAAACATGCTAATGGTATGCTTTAATGTAATGCAATGCCACATATGTTATTGATAAGATCAACATCATAAATATAAAGTTAATCACATAATTATGCATTTCACAAATCATAGTCATATGAGTATACCCCATTTCAACATCTTTCCACATTCAACATTACTCAATCATACTCAATAACCAACATCTCATTTCATTAACTCATAACATTATTTAGGACATTCATATAACCTTGACACCTATGGGCCCAACAAGTATTTAATACGATATTCAGAGTTCAGAGTTACTGATTTGGTTCATAGTCACAATAATCACGCCCGTAGGCAATGTATATACATGTATCTCTATCCATGGATAGTGTAACAGACCCAGTCTCTTGGACCATCACTCAACACATATGAGGAGATCCTCAACCCGGCAAGACTGTTACAAATCATATATCTTATATTCACAATTCTTATAGTGTAACAGACCCAGTCTCTTGGACCATCAACTCAACACATATGAGGAGATCCTCAACCCGGCAAGACTGTTACCTTTCATCATTTCTTAGGCATGCCACCCAAATCCAGAACTCTGAAACTGAATAACATATTAAACAAACAATTCATTTATTATATAGTTACCATTTCCATTCTCAAATTCTCATCACATTTAGGCAAACATGCCTTCTTTCTTTCAATATCATCATCATAGCCAATCACAATGGCATTGTCTCATATCATGTCTTATTTGAATTATTATTTCAATTTCAATGTATATTATTCATGAAACACATAACCATTCACAATGCATAACATAACATTGTTCAATCTCAACAATGCAATTAGGGCAAAGAACAATTGATATGATTCATATGAATAATACATTCTGGTTTTAGACTCCATTTTATCCTTATTTTGAAAAATTGTATAAAATAATCTACTTGATTAAAAATTCTACAATTTTTACAGAATTTAGTTTTGTATCTTAAAATCATTCCTTTAAAATTTCAGATCAAACTGAACACAAAATCTTGGTCAAATAGTTCACCTAACCAGACTGCCCCAATTGCCCTGCATCCTGGCAGCAGTTCTGAACTTTGTGAATTCCATAAATCAAATTCAATCAACGTGGTTCTAAATTATTTTTCTCAAATACTAGACTCACTAAGCAACAACATATCCAAAATTCAATTGGATATGATTTTTCGACATTTTATTAAAAATCCCGAAATATAGCTGTCTCAGTTAAGGTACCTGCTGGAACAGTTCTACTAAAAATAATCTTTCTAAACTCATAACCATTCCAAAATCGAATCAACATATTTTTCAGTCATTCTAGACTCATAGAGGCACAACATATCAAAAATTCACTTCAAGAACAGTTTTCTATAATTAATTAAAAATCATACAAGTTACAGCCTTTACTAATTGTAAAACAGAAAAAGAATTCACTAAACACACTCTTACTCTTCCATCACCAACACCAACCTAGCTTCTTATGTTTAATTCCATTTCAACACTTGAGAATAAATCATAAACACATCTCATCATCAAATCATCAAACCCTAATTAACTTCCCATACCACTTCAAAAGTAGGAAAGAAATCAAAGGAAAGATCTTACCTTAGTTAAAACTTCTTGAATCAACACTTAAACACTTAATCTTCCTTCAATTTGAGCTCAACACATCAAGATCCTCTCTTCACCACTTGCTTTCCTTTCTCTATGGCGGAGCCGGCCACACACATGAAGAAGAAGAAGAAATTATGAATAAACCAAAGTCAACTCTTCTTTTAAATCTCCACCAAGAGTTCCAATTCAAGCAATTACTTAATTACCCTTAATCATTTAATTTAACTTTTGTCTCATGTATGCCCATGATAGTAATTACACATATCACATAAAAATATCTCTCTTCCTTTGACTCTTCTTTTGACCCATTTATATTTTATATATATCCTCATATACACAATATATACCATTCTCTCTAAACCCTAATTCTTTCCCAATACACATATACACAAGCATTCTCCTCCCAATTTCTTTTCTTATCCCATCATATACATTCAATCCAATTTATAACAATAACAACAACAACAATATGCAAAACTTCTAGGGCATAAATGAGGATATTACAATTCTCCCCCTCTAAAAAGAAAATTTCGTCCTCGAAATTACCTGATATTAAAGCTGAAACAATTGCGGATATTGCTCTTGCATGGATTGTTCACTTTCCCAAGTTGCTTCTTCTTTTCCATGATTCTTCCACAAAATCTTCACAAGTGGCACTTTCTTGTTTCTCAACTCTTTCACATCACGTGCCAAAATAGCAACTGGTTCCTCTTCAAATGTCAAATCAGGATTTACTTCAATTGACTCAATCGGTAACACATGAGATGGATCCGACCTATACCTCCTCAACATAGAAACATGAAATACGTTATGAATACGATCCAACTCAAGTGGCAGAGCAAGTCGATACGCCACTGGCCCAACTCTTTCTAACACTTCATACGGCCCAATGAAACGAGGACTCAATTTTCCTTTCCGACCGAACCTCAAAATCTTCTTCCAAGGAGACACTTTCAGAAATACCTTATCTCCAACATCAAACTCTATATCTCTCCTTTTCAGATCTGCATAAGATTTCTGTCGGTTTGAAGCTGCTTTTAACCTGTCTCGAATCAACTTTACTTTTTCTTCAGTTTCTTGAATCAAATCAGGACCAATCAACTTATTATCTCCAAGCTCATTCCAACAAAGAGGTGTCCTACACCGTCTGCCATACAATGCTTCAAACGGTGCCATACCAATGCTGGATTGGTGACTGTTGTTGTATGAAAACTCCACCAGAGGTAAAAATCTATCCCAACTTCCAGTGAAATCAATGACACAGCTTCTCAACATGTCCTCAATAATCTGTATCACCCTCTCTGACTGTCCATCCGTCTGTGGATGAAAAGCAGTGCTGAAATGCAGTCGAGAACCCAAAGCACTATGCAAACTCTTCCAAAATCTTGAAGTAAACCTGGGATCTCGATCAGATACTAAAGAAGTTGGAACACCATGCAACTTCACAATCTCATGGATATACAGCTCAGCCAACTTCTCCAAAGAGTAATCCATCCGCACCGGAAGGAAATGAGCTGTCTTAGTCAATCTATCCATAATCACCCATATGGCATCATGTTTCCTTTGTGTCAATGGCAACCCAGACACAAAGTCCATTGTCACTCTTTCCCACTTCCATTCTGGCACTGACAACGGTTGAAGCAACCTGGTGGGAACTTGATGCTCTGCTTTAACCTTCTGACAAGTGAGACATTTTGATACAAACTCAGCAATGTCTCTCTTTAACCCAATCCACCAATAATGCTGTCTCAAATCATGATACATCTTGGTATTGCCTGGATGCATAGCAAACATCGACTGATGAGCTTCTTCCAAAATAATCTTCTTCAAATCAGCATCATCGGGTACACATAATCTATTTTTAAACCATAGGCTCCCATCACTCTTCACAACAAAATCTCTACTCTTTCCACTCTGACAATCTGAAATAATCTTCTGAATCTTCATATCAGTCATCTGAGCCTCTTTAATCTGATCTAACAAAACTGGCTTCAATTGCAACTGTGCCAACAATGCACCATCATCACAAGGTACAAAACTGGCATGCAATGCTCTCAACTCAACAAGCAACGAGAGCGAGTAAACTGTTAAACCAGCTAAAGACTTCCGACTCAAGGCATCAGCAACAACATTTGCTTTACCTGGATGATAGTCAATCAAGCAGTCGTAGTCTTTAATCAATTCTAACCATCTCCTCTGACGAAGATTGAGTTCTTTCTGGACACCCAAATACTTCAAACTCTTGTGATCAGTGTAGATGAAACATTTCTCCCCAAACAGATAGTGGCGCCAAATCTTTAATGCAAACACAATGGCAGCCAATTCCAAATCATGGGTCGGATAGTTAAGCTCATGCGGTTTCAACTGCCTAGATGCATAAGCTATAACTTTACCTTCCTGCATCAATACACACCCCAAACCTCTATGTGAAGCATCACTGTAGATCACATATGGTTTGCCTTCCACAGGTAAAGTAAGAACAGGCGCTTGAGTCAACATATCTCTCAACTGCTCAAAGCTAGCCTGACACTGATCCGTCCACAAAAACCTCACTCCCTTACGAAGCAATCTGGTGAGTGGAGTAGCTATTAAAGGAAACCCTTTCACAAACCGCCGGTAATAGCCTGCCAAACCTAGAAAACTTCTAATCTCTGTCACAGACTTAGGTGGACTCCAATTCAGAATAGCTTCAACTTTACTTGGATCAACTCTAATGCCTTCTGCTGAAACAATATGTCCGAGAAAAGCTACTTGATCCAACCAGAACTCACACTTCGACAATTTAGCAAACAACTGCTTCTCTCTCAAAATCTGCAACACAATCCACAGATGCATATCATGTTCCTCTTCATTCCGCGAATACACCAGAATGTCATCAATGAAGACCACTACAAACTGATCCAAATAGGGCCTAAACACCCTATTCATCAAATCCATAAAAGCTGCAGGTGCATTCGTTAGACCAAAAGGCATAACTAGAAATTCATAATGCCCATACCTGGTCCGAAAGGCGGTCTTCGGAACATCCTCAGCTCTGACTCTCAGCTGATGGTACCCAGATCTCAAATCAATTTTAGAAAATACAGCTGCACCCTTCAATTGATCAAAAAGGTCATCAATTCTAGGCAAAGGATATTTATTTTTAATAGTCACCTTGTTCAATTGCCTATAATCGATACACAACCTCATAGTACCATCTTTCTTTTTCACAAATAGCACAGGAGCTCCCCAAGGAGAAACACTGGGGCGAATAAATCCTTTGTCCAATAACTCCTGTAATTGCACTTTCAACTCCCTTAATTCTGCTGGTGCCATTCTGTAAGGAGTAATCGAGATAGGAGTGGTACCAGGCAACAATTCGATACCGAACTCCACCTCTCTCTCAGGAGGCAATCCTGGCAACTCCTCTGGAAAAACATCAGGGAACTCTGCAACTGTGGCAATACTATCAATAGGAGAACCCTTCACTCTAGTATCCACCACATGAGCAAGATAGGCTTCACACCCCTTCCTAATCAATCTTCTAGCTGCAACAGCTGAAACAAATAAGGAGGCTAGCTGTTCCTGCTCATTAGATACTATCACATCTCTACCATCAACAGTTCTCAAAGAAACAATTTTCTTTTTACAATCAACTACAGCTCCATGTCTAGCTAACCAATCCATGCCTAGGATCACATCATATTCCTTAAATGGCATCTCAATCAAATCTCCAAGGAACTCCTCACCCTGCACCCTCACTGCACAATCCCGGTGCACTTTACTAACCATCACACTATGCCCTAACGGATTTGTCACCAACACATCAAATCCTAGGGACTCAGCATGCACATCAAACACAGGCAAAACAGATGCACTAATATATGAATGTGTGGAACCCGGATCAATCAAAGCAAGTACTGAAATATCAAATAAAGAAAAAGTACCAGCTATGACTGCCGATGCATCTGGCTGCCTCTGCATAACATACATCCTCTGGGAAGATCCAACCTCCTCTGGTCTACCCTCCCTGGATGTAGCACCTCCTCTAGAACTGAACCCTGGTCTACCTCCTCGGCTGGCACCTCTGCCTCCTCGGCCTCCCCTCGCAATAGGTCGAGAAGCTGCTGTATCAACTGACATCTGTTCCTGTCTCTCAGGACAGTCTCTCACAAAGTGATCAGGTGATCCACACCTGAAGCATACCCCTGATCTACTATACCTCCAACAAACGCCCCCATGTCTTCCACCACACTGGTTACACACAAGTAAGGTGGATCTCTGAACTCCAGGAGTAGGAGCACTCGCTACTGAAGCTGCAGGTCTAAATCTCTGTCTCTGTAACTGCACTGACCTACCCACTGGTCTCTGGCTCCTACCACCCCGAGGAACAAAACTCCCTTTTCCTCTCTTTGCAGAAGAAGACCCTGCCTCAAACTGGGGCCTCCTAACTCTAGTCTCTTCCTCTGAAGCAGCTGCAATAACTTGAGCTCTCTCCACACTGCGAGCTGCTACCACAAGCTGAGAAAAATCATTATATCTTGAACCAGCCACATGACATATAAGAGAAGGCCTTAACCCCTCTTCAAATCTCTTGCATCTATCTATCTCATCAGCAATGATACCCCCAGCATACTGACTCAGTCGAATAAACTCAACTTCATACTCAGTAACAGTCTTGCTGTCTTGCTTCAAGCTCAAGAACTCCATCTTCTTCATGTCTTTATACTCCCTAGGAGTATACTTCAACTCAAATTCCCTCAGAAAATCAACATATGACAAAGTTGGTGGATCATCCATAGAATGGGGCACTGTCCTCCACCAATCGTAGGCATCCTTCTGCAGCAAAGATCTTGCATAGTCAAACTTTTCCTCAGGGGTGGCTTGCAACTGAACAAATATTCTCTGAACTTTGTCTAACCATTACTCAGCCACAACTGGATCAGTAGTACCTATAAAATCCTCTGCTCCAAACTTCCTTAGTTTATCATATTGCCTCACTGCTACCAAAGGCTGTGGGGGTGGTGGTGGTGGCTGTGGTTGCACTGATGCTGGCCTCAAAACCTCTATCACATGCCTAACCCAAGCTGGCGGAACCTCCTCCCCAGCTGATCTCCCTGACACCGAAGCAGGTGCCTCCTCAACACTAACAACCCTAGCTCCATCATCAGGGGCAATACTCTCGGCACTACCCTCAACCGACTGTCGTGAGTGAGAATCCATCACAACCTAAGTCTGCAAACACAACATACTACATCTTATTAAAGATCAGAGGTTGCCAATCCCAAACATATATGTTATTCAAAAACCATTTTTTTAAAATCAAAATAGTCTTTTTATCACATTTTACCTAGGATGAGAATCTCAAACCTAGGCTCTGATACCAAAACAATTGTAACACCCCTTCCCGACCTACATGTGTAAGCTGAGTAGAGGCGCCACACTAACCTAATGTTGCTACCAATTTTACTTAGTCAAATTTTAGTTCCGATTTTTTTTTCAAAAATTTTGCCATAGTTTCGCCTAAAAATTGAGTCCCAAGTGTCGACAAAACCGGTTTTTTTCTTATTTTTAAAAACATTTTACACAAACCAATGCAAAAAAAATCATTCTCAGTACACTCCCAATAAATCCCCCTTGTAACCTCAACTACAACCTGCAAAAAGAATTTACACTTCTAGTGCAACATAACATAAAGGTTTTGTGACAATCCCTATATTTAAATATTACACAGCGGAAGTTATAAAATATTTACATATTTACATACTAAACATTTCTTTACAAAATATAAAGAAATATACATGATTGGCAAGTCTACTCTGATCTTTAAGCTCCCAAAATGGATTCTTCAAGATCTACTCTCACTTAGTCTTGATGAATTCTCGGGTTCAACTCTATCAACTCTATTACCTGCGCGATTAAACACTATCGCGCTAAGCCAAGGGCTTAGTAAGATAAAACATGCTAATGGTATGCTTTAATGTAATGCAATGCCACATATGTTATTGATAAGATCAACATCATAAATATAAAGTTAATCACATAATTATGCATTTCACAAATCATAGTCATATGAGTATACCCCATTTCAACATCTTTCCACATTCAACATTACTCAATCATACTCAATAACCAACATCTCATTTCATTAACTCATAACATTATTTAGGACATTCATATAACCTTGACACCTATGGGCCCAACAAGTATTTAATACAATATTCAGAGTTCAGAGTTACTGATTTGGTTCATAGTCACAATAATCACGCCCGTAGGCAATGTATATACATGTATCTCTATCCATGGATAGTGTAACAGACCCAGTCTCTTGGACCATCACTCAACACATATGAGGAGATCCTCAACCCGGCAAGACTGTTACCTTTCATCATTTCTTAGGCATGCCACCCAAATCCAGAACTCTGAAACTGAATAACATATTAAACAAACAATTCATTTATTATATAGTTACCATTTTCATTCTCAAATTCTCATCACATTTAGGCAAACATGCCTTCTTTCTTTCAATATCATCATCATAGCCAATCACAATGGCATTGTCTCATATCATGTCTTATTTGAATTATTATTTCAATTTCAATGTATATTATTCATGAAACACATAACCATTCACAATGCATAACATAACATTGTTCAATCTCAACAATGCAATTAGGGCAAAGAACAATTGATATGATTCATATGAATAATACATTCTGGTTTTAGACTCCATTTTATCCTTATTTTGAAAAATTGTATAAAATAATCTACTTGATTAAAAATTCTACAATTTTTACAGAATTTAGTTTTGTATCTTAAAATCATTCCTTTAAAATTTCAGATCAAACTGAACACAAAATCTTGGTCAAATAGTTCACCTAACCAGACTGCCCCAATTGCCCTGCATCCTGGCAGCAGTTCTGAACTTTGTGAATTCCATAAATCAAATTCAATCAACGTGGTTCTAAATTATTTTTCTCAAATACTAGACTCACTAAGCAACAACATATCCAAAATTCAATTGGATATGATTTTTCTACATTTTATTAAAAATCCCGAAATATAGCTGTCTCAGTTAAGGTACCTGCTGGAACAGTTCTACTAAAAATAATCTTTCTAAACTCATAACCATTCCAAAATCGAATCAACATATTTTTCAGTCATTCTAGACTCATAGAGGCACAACATATCAAAAATTCACTTCAAGAACATTTTTCTATAATTAATTAAAAATCATACAAGTTACAGCCTTTACTAATTGTAAAACAGAAAAAGAATTCACTAAACACACTCTTACTCTTCCATCACCAACACCAACCTAGCTTCTTATGTTTAATTCCATTTCAACACTTGAGAATAAATCATAAACACATCTCATCATCAAATCATCAAACCCTAATTAACTTCCCATACCACTTCAAAAGTAGGAAAGAAATCAAAGGAAAGATCTTACCTTAGTTAAAACTTCTTGAATCAACACTTAAACACTTAATCTTCCTTCAATTTGAGCTCAACACATCAAGATCCTCTCTTCACCACTTGCTTTCCTTTCTCTATGGAGGAGCCGGCCACACACATGAAGAAGAAGAAGAAATTATGAATAAACCAAAGTCAACTCTTCTTTTAAATCTCCACCAAGAGTTCCAATTCAAGCAATTACTTAATTACCCTTAATCATTTAATTTAACTTTTGTCTCATGTATGCCCATGATAGTAATTACACATATCACATAAAAATATCTCTCTTCCTTTGACTCTTCCTTTGACCCATTTATATGTTATATATATCCTCATATACACAATATATACCATTCTCTCTAAACCCTAATTCTTTCCCAATACACATATACACAAGCATTCTCCTCCCAATTTCTTTTCTTATCCCATCATATACATTCAATCCAATTTATAACAATAACAACAACAACAATATGCAAAACTTCTAGGGCATAAATGAGGATATTACAATAACATCTTTATACACAACATTTAATCATATACAAATTCCATTTATTACTCCACTTCTAATTTATCTCTTGTAACACTTTTCATACAGTATACTTTCCTTTTTATTATATACTTATACATATAGAATTTCTACAAACAAAATCCTTAATCCAGGAAACATTATATGATAGTTTAACTCAGTTATTATCATAACAATTTCATCTTCTAGTGTTACTTGAGTCCTTTCTCACTCTCCATTTCATCCCATAATCTAACTCTACATAGGTTAAAACCTATTCTCTCATAGATCCACTGATACATGCCCTATTATTTTCCACACCACTAAACAAATAATTATATCACATTCATATACTTAGGTCACATTCACAATATGACTTGCTTTCCACATTTCTTACATTTTCATTTACATTCATATCGAAAAGCTCATTCCACATTTTCCATACATGTATACACATAGTCATACAATTATATATAATTCCTCTTTTACATATTTTTAACACAATTTAACATTTATTACTTTTCCTTAATCAACATCATTCTTACCCCTTTTTGACATAACTTAAATTATTTATCAACTCAACAATATATATATCCTAACCATAATAATACTTCACAAATTCTTAGTCACCTTACTAAGGTGACATCTCTCTCACCTTTATTTTGAAATGCATTTAATATATCATCTTTATATCCGTTTGTTTACCATTCAACGTATATATATATATTTTACTCATATATTTATACATATGTACATTACACCTAATAATATACACATTGAGCCCAATAGCTCCTATACACTTAATTATATGCTCTGATTTTTATTTTCCTTTTTCATACATTCACTACAAATTTAGTGTTTATCACTTTCTTTTAAATACTATTATTCTCATTCTTCCAATATGATAAAAAGTATTTAATCACACTACAAATATATATATTCTGACTATAATAACACTTCACATCCATCTTGGTCACATTCCCAATGTGACATCTCTTTTACTTTCATCTAAAAAAAAACATTTAATATACTTCCATATCCATTTTTTTTTTTGCAATAAAATGACTTAAAATAGCTCCTTTTCATTTGCTTATCTATTTCTCTTTTTACTTCAAAACAAATTCTCATACCATCAATATCCAATCAATCTTTATCAGTTTCTAGTAGAACTTTAACTTTTCAACTTACTACTTCGCTTAAACCTTCAATTTACCAAACTCATATTTTCTTAAAATCAACTTTAAAAACATCTCGGATATATATATATATATCATAAAGCAATATCAACACATATTTCTTCCCCAATTATTAAGCTCATTTCGAAAAATCTCAAATATCACATATTATTACCATTACCATGAGCTTTCACAATATCCAAGCATCTCACATTTCTAACCTTGAATTCACAATGTTTACATTAAAATAACCATACCAATTTATATTCTTACATAACCAATATCATCTCTTTTTCCTTTAAACAATACCTTAACTTTATATATATACCCCAAACTTTAAATAATCATACCTTGTCTTTACTAATCAACTCATTCAATATTATTTTCCTTTTCATTTCTTTATGCTTCAACACATTTAACACTTCACTTTACTTGCATAAATTTCCATTTTTAATTATCAATTAGACTTATATAAATTCATATCATTCATTATACTCATTTAAATTTATCATTATAGCCAACAACTATGACTTTATATACGTACCCTTCCCCAACCAGGTCGGTTGCCCTTCAATCCCAAAGGTCTGCAGGAGGCAGATAGGCACGTATAACATTATCAGTAACATACCTTTTCCCATCCAGGTCGGTTGTCCAAGTTCTGTTGCCCATTCCAATGGGTCTGCATGGTTCCGCAGGAGACAGATAGGTCCGTTCATTAAACTTATCAATATTTTTTTTTAAATTCATTTCTTTTTTTTCACAAGCAAGTTAAGTAATCATGCCTCAACATCTCACATTACAACAAAACAATTTTCTCATAACATCATATCATTCACACATTAACATCCATCTCATATAACACAGATATACTATAAATCATATAATGCCACCTCCGAGACCAACCTAGGTGTGAATGCATATGCATGTATTACAAATTTCATTTTCAAAACTCTTCTTTTTAATTCATTTTAAGCGTTTCAAAACTTTTTCTTTTTAATTTTACTTAGGCCGAGAATCTCGAACCTAAGCTCTGATACCAAAATAATTGTAACACCCCAATACTCCATATAAATACTATACATATACCTAGTATACATACAGTAAGTATATAAAGTATAAGGATGCCACTTTTCTTTTTACCTTTCAATACCTGTAACAAAATTCAAACCATAATAGGTCAATTTAAAGAACACTTACAAATTATTGTCTTTATCAAAACTTCATTTATACATATAATATAACATACTTAAAGTGGTTACATGTATGCATTACCCTCTAGTTGGTCTCGACAAAATCTTACTCTTCTCGTGGCATACCAAAAAACTTCATATCTTCCACCAAGCTACCTGCGCGATAATACATCCGCGCTAAGCTCGAAAGCTTAGTAGTACAAATATAAAATACAAACATATATCATGGAAACACTAACATATAAAGATATCTCCATTCCATATACTTTTAGTTCTTATTAAGTTTATCCCTATTCATTTGCACCTTTCATATCTTTCAACTAATCTCATATCTTATACACATATAAACATAACATTTCTACCAAGTCCAACCCATCACTAATATTCACAATCAACATCTCAATACACACACTATACATCATACTAATCATAAGTCACATTTCCAATTAAGACAATCATTGTCATCAACCACAATTCATCAATTGAATTCACAATCAATGCTAATACACATATTATACATCATACCAATCATAACATTTCTTTATTCACAATTCAACATTAATGATTCATCACTAGTGCTCATAATCAATATTTCAATGCACATATTACATATCATCAATCACATGTCCAATGAAGTATACCAAAGATTTCATTATCCATTTCTTTCAACATTTGTATATTACATTGACAACAAAGACAGACTCGGGCCCAACAGACACCACTATGTTATTCAGAGTTCAGAGTTACTGCTTTGGTCTATAATCATAATCATCAAGCCCATAGGCATCATATATCAATATTTCTATCCATGGATAGTGTAACAGACCCAGTCTCTTGGACCATCAACTCATCATGAGGAGATCCTCAACCCGGCAAGACTGTTACCAATCATATATTTCATATTCACAATTCTCATAGTGTAACAGACCCAGTCTCTTGGACCTCAATTCAACTCAATTTGAAGAGATCCTCAACCCGGCAAGACTGTTACCTTTTTCATTTTATAGGCATGCCTCCAAACCCAGAACTCTGAAAACTGAATAACACATTAAACACATATTTCACTTATTATATAGTTACCATTTCCATTCTCAAATTCTCATCACATTTAAGCAAACATGACTTCTTTCTTTCAATATCATCATCATAGCTAATCACAATGGCATTGTCTCATATCATGTCTTATTTGAATTATCATTGCATCTTTGATATACATTTCAATTTCAATGTATATTACTCATGAAACACATTACCATTCACAATGCATAACATAACATTGTTCAATCTCAACAATGCAATTAGGGCAAAGAACAATTGATATGATTCATAGTTTTAGGACCTTACACATGCATTTGATTATATCATTCATTGATTCAAGTGTGTTTAAAGTGTTTAGGGTTAGGTTTAAGGACCAACCTACCTTTGGAGAACCAAAGCAATGCAAGAAGAACAAAGAATTAAAACCCTAACCCACACAATTGAGGAACACGGGCAGCCACTTGAGGGACATAGTTATGGCAATTCAACCTAATCCAAAAGGAATATTAGCAAAATGACCATATGAATAGTACATTCTGGTTTTAGACTCCATTTTATCCTTATTTTGAAAAATTGTATAAAATAATCTACTTGACTAAAAATTCTAAAATTTTTACAGAATTTAGTTTTGTATCTTAAAATCATTCCTTTAAAATTTCAGATCAAACTGAACACAAAATCTTGGTCAAATAGTTCACCTAACCAGACTGCCCCAATTGCCCTGCATCCTGGCAGCAGTTCTGAACTTTGTGAATTCCATAAATCAAATTCAATCAACGTGGTTCAAAATTATTTTTCTCAAATACTAGACTCACTAAGAAACAACATATCCAAAATTCAATTGGATATGATTTTTCTACATTTTATTAAAAATCCCGAAATATAGCTGTCTCAGTTAAGGTACCTGCTGGAACAGGTCTAATAAAAATAATCTTTCTAAACTCATAACCATTCCAAAATCGAATCAACATATTTTTCAGTCATTCTAGACTCATAGAGGCACAACATATCAAAAAGTCACTTCAAGAACATTTTTCTATAATTAATTAAAAATCATACAAGTCACAGCCTTTACTAATTGTAAAACAGAAAAAAAAAACTCACTAAACACAACTCTTACTCTTCCATCACCAACACCAATTTAACTTCTTATTTTAAAATCAATTTCAACTCTAATCAACAAATCATCAACACACTTAATCATACTATCAATAACCCTAACTCAACTCACACACATCTTCAAAAATAACAAAGGCAAACAAGAGAAAACTTACCAAAATCAT
This sequence comes from Garcia nutans, assembly GCA_947685225.1. Taxonomy (NCBI): domain Eukaryota; kingdom Viridiplantae; phylum Streptophyta; class Magnoliopsida; order Malpighiales; family Euphorbiaceae; genus Garcia; species Garcia nutans. The sequence continues at coordinate 16,990,149 of CANTUV010000033.1, read as the reverse complement.
GAAATTCTTGAAATTCCAACTTGTATACTTGAGATCTTCCTTCACTTTTGAGCTTAAAATTCCAAAATCATCACTTGCTCTCTTGCTTTCTTTTGTCTTTGAGTGAGCCGGCCATCAACAAGAAGAAGAAGAAGAAATGATGAAGAAAACACAAAGTCAATAGGCATTAAATACCCTTCCAAAAGAAAATTACTAAACTACCCTCAACCATATAACTAAACCTTTGTCTTTTACAAGCCCATGTTGGTAATTTCACAATCACAAATAAAATATCCTCTTCCCTTGACCAAGCCCTTTGACCAACTTATATTATATATATATGACCATATACACAACATATACACTTCACTCTACACAATGCTTTTCTTCAAACAACATAATTACCACTTATCAATCACACACTCAATTCAATAATAACAACATTATCATAACTTCTAAGCACACTTAGGGATATTACACTAAGCCCATTGTAAAAAGATCTTAGAAAAAATGGATTTTGGGCTTAGTATTTGGGCCATGAGAAAAAGAATTTTTGATTTATTTTTAGAAAAGTTTTATGTCCAAAGACCATCTTAAAAAGTTTTGAAAAAAGCTTTGGTCTTTTTGACTTTAAAGAAAAATTTATTTTGAGCTTACAATATACTTAGGTCATATTAGAAAAAGAACAAACCAAAATAAGCCATGATTTAAGCCAAGATAAATTAACCATAGTCAAACAACGTGCATTTGGGGTAAAAACCTAAGGAAAGTAACTAGGCCAATTACATGAGCTTTAGTCTTTGGGTTAAAAGGCCTAGGTTCCCATAGTAAGTATATACCAAATGGTATGAGGCTATGAGTGGTTATGCCATGCTCGATCTCTATACCTTGAGTGAAAGTATGATATCCCTTACATAATATAACACGGGTAACACGGGCATCCTAACTCAGGCACACGATGCAATCTAAGATGATGCAATGGATAATATCATTATAAGAAAGAATATAATTGTAATGTTTAAAATTTTAGATACTAAACTTTTAAATTAATAGTGATAATTAATAGTGAATTGTGCTATGAGTGATATGGATAAGTAATGTAAATAGTGGATCTCAAAAATTTACCGATGCAATTAATTATTTTTACGGTCTTATGAGAGTTAAAATTTAATTAGAATAAACGGTTAAGAAAGAGGGTGCACCATAACTAAGATGAGATTGGCCACACTAGATTGAGCTGTATATATATGTGTGTGCGTGTGTGGACAGGTGTAAGAGTGTAGAAACTTCATTTCTCTCTTCATCATTCACGTTCAGCACCACCTTCCTCATCAAAACTCCTTCTTGCTTCCTAACTTTCAAGATTTTGATCAAAAACAAAGAGCAAACAATGTTTAGTTATAAGTTTTGAGAAGATTAAGATAGAAAGTTGAGATTATTAACAAGTAAGTAGAGAAAAGAAGAGTTAAAGAGGTATGTGTTTATGTATTTTAATTTACAAATATTTATTTTTCTTTGAGTTTCATGTTTAAATTAGTTTATTGGGTCATTTAGAGGAGATATTTCCTAAAAATTGGATACATGAATTATTGTGTGATATAAGTAGAAATTGAAGTTGTTAATGTTGTTTTTCTTCATTTTGAATGATGATTGTGAAAGTTGATGAGTAGATCATTTGTTAAATACTTGATTAATTAAAGTTTTAGTAAGGTATTAGATTTAAATTCTTTTCATGTGAAAACTTTGATGTTGATTCATTTTTATCTTCGATCTTCATTATATTTGTGTTTTATGAAGTTACAAGTGTAAAATACATGATTTTAAGATGCCATAGGAGTGGTTTTAAGGTGCCATGGCCGTGGGATCGAAGTTCGGATTGTTAGAAAAAGAATTACTCCGAAAACAGTCCCAAAATCAATGCCACGGTCGTGGCCACTGAGATGCCATGACCGTGGGATTGAAAATGATGCTATTTCTTCAAAAATTTTGATAAAACAGAGGAGTTTTATATGCCACTACAGTGGCCCTAGAAGGCCACAATCGTGGGGTCTTCAAAATCATTTTATAGCTTCTTTTTGTATCCCACAGGCGTGGGGTTGAGATGCCACGGCCGTGGGGGTACCTAAATGATGTTTTTGACTTGTATTTTGTGATATACGGGCCTAGTTTGAGGCTATTATGTTTATATTTATTACTTTTGCGTTGTGTAAGTGTTGAAAGTATGAAAAAGAGTGATAAACTTTGAATTTGTGATAAATGTATAGAATAACAAATGTTAATGAAAGTATTGTTTCATAGAAATGATATATATATAATTCAGTATCAACTACAACTTAATGAATTGCCCTAATCATACTGATTTTAGATCTAGCTTGGGATTGAATGGCTAGCCAAAAGGGAGGATATCCAAAGTGTTAGTGGGCACTCTGTGCCATCAATAAACACTCGGTGTCATCATATTCAGTGGGCATTCTTGCCATAGTGGGCCATTGGCCAAAATTCTATACAATGGCATTCAATTGCCATCAGTGACCCGTTATCCAAATCTAGAATCTGAGTTCAGTGTGTTTGGGTATAATTAAAAAAAGGTATCTAGAATGAAAATAATGTGTTATTCAATGTCGATAAATTAGACAATTTTGAACCTAATTGTATTTAGAATTTCAATTTATAATGATTTTAGTTTGCAAGTCGATGTTTCTAAATTACTTAATTGCTATATCTCTTTTATTGCTATATCTCTTTTATTTAAATTTTCTTGTATCATATAAATACATAAACACCACTAAGCTTTGCTTAGTGTGTTAGAATTGTTTTCTGATGCCCAGATCAATCAAGGAGAGTTGAGACCGCAGAGTGAGAGACTTGCGTTCTTGATCAACTGCATTATCAAGGTTCAATGAACAATATTGTAAATATTGTACTCGTTATGGTTCACATAGCAAAAATTTTATAATTTTGTATGACAGTTGTATTAGTTTGAGAGTAGTTTAAGAATTTGATAATAATGTAAGTCTTTTAAGAATTCTTTATAAATATATGGATATATGTGTGTTCTATATAAAGTTTAAGAGTTGCATTAATGCTTAAAAAGTATTATGACTTTATTTCTTTAGTATATACATAGATATATATTTGAACAATTGTGAATGTTAGGTGACATCTCCTATGTAGGTAAGTGTATGGTCTATGTAGGGGGGTGTTACAATAATAATATAAAGACCAATGAAATCAACTTCTCTTATCCCTAGTGGAGTCGCCACTGTGAGCGAGGATTTTCGTCCCCACTCCCGGTGGAATGGTTCTTGCGACTTCGGCACTGTTTAGGCTCGGGGCCTTAGAGAACACGGACCTAAGTCTGGACAAGATGGAGTCGCCACCCGGATGGGCCAGGAAAAAAGAAAGGGGTGGATGACTCAATTCCTAAGGAATCCCCAACCCTCTAATGGGTTTGGAAAGTTGGGTACGTGTGGGGAAGGTGAGAAATGGCCCAGCACACCCACAATGCCCTGTTCATTGGAACCGCCTCCTTTATAGGTCTTAATATTATAAAATTTTTAAATATAATAATATTATCCATATTACACACAATAATTAAAATAAAGCATCGATATATTAAAAATCAAAATAATGTCCATGCAAAACAAATAAATTGACACCCATCCGAAGATGGAAACATGCCCTTACATAATCCATGCCTAAATAGAACACCCACCGAAAGGTAGAAACATGTCCTTTACATTGGTCTAAAATATAAAAGCAATTTAAATTACATGATATTTAACTAATGAGGTACCCATCAAGTGGAAACATACCTCTTACAATATTTGAAAATCTAAAAAAATTGATAAAAGTAAATAACCATTCATCATAAATAAATCATTCATCAAAGGTATCAATCAAAATATAAAATAAACATCCATCCATGAAAAATTAAATAAATCAATCATTAAAATTAAATAAACCAACAAAGCATTGAAAATAAATTAAAGCATATAATAGACTACAAAATCAAATATAAAATTAAATAAAGCAAATAAAGATTCAAATTAGGGCTATTGTTTCTATTTAAGACTCTTTATTTGTTGTGTTGAGGGTTTTGGAATTTATGGGTTTTGTTGGGAATTATGTATGATAAAAAAAAATTGTGAAAAGTTCTTTGCTTTTTTCTATTTTTTTATACCAGATTTTGGGAATTACTTGTACCGCATCTCTAGTCATAATATGTATATTGGTAAGAAGACTGTTTGACTTTATCCCTTCTTTTGTGTTTTTTTTTGTGTTTTTTTTAATCTAAATACTAAATAAAATTAATCTAAATACTAAATAAAATTGGAGCAGTGTGATTAGTATCTAGTCAAATTTGATTCTATTAGAATAGAAAAGCTATTGATCCACTCTATGGCAGTTAAATCTGACAATAGTAAGCTACTGAGTTTTAAAGGAATTTAAATGGATTAAAGTTTTATAATTTAAGAGGTTGATAAAGTTCTTTGATTAACCAAATTAGTGTTTGAGGAGTGAAATCATGAAATTAGGGTTTGGACACTTTAAAACATTAGATTTATGATTATTAGCTACTGAATTGTTGTTTTTAGGCTTATTGTGTTTGAATTTTAATATTTCGGTTTATAAGGTTTTAAGGTTTAAAGGATTAGGGTTTAGAAAAATTAGGGTTTAAGATTTTAAGGGAGTTAAGAAAACTAAGGTTTAATGTTAGCTAGTTTGAGGTTACTATCTTGGTTTTAAAGTTGAATTAGAGTTTTTAGTGTTTCGGGGAATGTATTTGATTTTAGAATTTGAAAAAAATAATTTATAGTTTTATGAAGCTTTATGAAAATAAACAAAACGATTTAAGGTTTACAAAAACAGAAAAGATATTTTTTAGGGTTTTTAGAAAGAAACAGATTCAATTTAGGGTTTTGGAAAATTGGAAAGCAGATTAGGGTTTTGGTAAATTTTGAAACGATTTAAGGTTTTGAAAAGTTAGAAAGTAGATTAGGGTTTTAATATTTTGAAGAAACAGGAATTTTCAATCTTGAGTGATGAAACTACTGTAAAGAAAAATAAATAAAGAAATTCATCCCTTCGTTTGTTGGTTCCACTAAAAATTGTTTCTTGGATGAACAAGAACAAAGACAAGCTTTGCTGCCTTTGATGAATTATAGATTTGCTTGCTTATTACTTCAGTTTGTTGAGTTTCGACCACCTAATCAAAAGTCTCCCAAAGTTCTGAGTTCAGAAAGAATTCGAGTCCGATCCCTTAAAGTTTTTCTCCAAAAGTCCTCTAAAATTTTCCTCCCTTTCTTGTGTTGTTTTTTGTCTTATTTATAGAAGATTTATATGATTAATCTTAATTGTTTACGGAATCTAACATTAATTAAGATAAGGAAACCGAAACTGAATTGAATTTGGTTTCGGAAAAATTTGACTCAAAAAAATTTTGGTGGAAAAAAAAACTGCTGCGGAAAAAAGTTGTCGCAGTAGCTTGCGGGCTGAGGGGACTAAATTGCCTGAGGGCCATTTCGTCCGACCCCTTTTCGGCGATGAAAAATTTCGTCGCCAATTTTTTTTTTCATTATTTTTTTTATTTTTTATTAATTATAAAAACTATATACTAAAGCAAATATTATTTAATTAAGATAACACAAAAATTGTTTTGGACTAATTAAAATATATTGGACCACACAAAAATTATTTTGGACTTATTAAAATATATTGGACCGGACTATTAAAATATATTGGACCAGACTGGTCAAAAATTAAGGGTCTACAGGCCTACCAAGAATAAGTGAAACATCTCCATCCTCATCAATATCAATGACAACAAAATCATTGGGGAAAATGAAATCCCCGACTTTTACAAATACATCTTCTATAATGCCACGAGGGTGGACTACTGACTTATCAGCAAGTTGGATGGTCATAAGTGTTGGTTTAGGTTTACCAATGCCTATCTCTTTAAACATTTTATAGGGAATAACTTATGCTAGCCCCCAAATTAGCTAATGAACTTTTAACCTCAAGGTTACCTATCAAACATGGAATGGTAAAACTACTTGGATCGTTTAACTTCTTAGGTAACCTCCTTTGCAAAATTGCTGAATTCTTTTCAGACAAATACACTAAAGACACTTCCTCAAGTTTGCATTTTTTAGAGAGGATATCTTTCAAAATTTAGCATATTTAGGCATTTGTGACAAAGCTTCAGCAAATGGGATGTTAATGTGCAATTGTTTAAAAAGTTCAAGAAACTTACCGAACTGAGCATCAATCTTGTCCTTGTTCAACCTTATTGGATATGGTACTCTAGGTCAGTATTCCTTCATTATGGGGCTGTTGTCTTGTGGCTGCTTCTCTTTCTCACTTTCAAGTGCAGCTTTCTCTCCCAAAGTGACAGGAGGATCATCTTCTTTTTCTTTTTCTTGTACTTCAGCCCCTTTCTCTGCCACTTCATATCTTTTCTCTTCCACATTACCCTTGATCTCTTTTCCACTCCTTAGTGTAATTGCCTTAAGCTACTCTTTAGGATTTGCCTCAGTGTTGCTAGGCAAACTTCCTTGTCATCTGTCATTGAGCAACTTGGCAATTTGCCCCACCTGATTCTCCAAATTATGAATAGAGGCTTGCTGATTTCTTAGGGTGGTTTTAGTTGATTGGAACTTGGTTTCAGAAGCTGCTATAAATTTCTCCATCATGTCCTCCAAATTACTCTTTCTTGGAGGGGCAACTTGTTGATGTTGGGGCTGCTGGAATCCAGGGGGAGGTCGTGGATTATTCTAATTATTCCATGATAAATTAGGATGATTTCTCCACCCTGATTGTACGTGTTACTGTAGAGGTTATTTTGCTGTTGCCTTAGCATGTTTCCAACATAATCTACTTGCTCTTGCCTAGCAAACATGTTGCCACTTTAACAATCTTGACTTTGATGTCCACCCCCACACCATTCACAGAACATCACCTGCATCACTTTCCCCAAAGAAGAAGAAGCTAAAGAATCGATCTTTTTGTTCATTACTTCCAACTGTGCTGTCAAAGCAACTACGGGATCCAATTGATGTGAACCAGCAACCCTTAACTTCCCTTGTTTCCTGGGGGTTTGCCACTGATAATTTGTAAGGGCCATGTCTTCAATCAAATCCCTTGCTTCTTTAGGTGTTTTATTATTTATGGTACCTCTACTGGTTGCATTGATGGACTACTTACTTGCGTAATTCAATCCATTATAGAAAGTTTGGATCTGAAGCCACAGCGGAAGCCCATGGTGAGGAAATCTTTTCCATAAATACTTAAATCTTTCCCAAGCATCATATAGGGCTTCACCATCTAGCTGGAGAAAAGAAGAAATATCATTCCTCAACTTGGCAGTTTTGGACGGTGGAAAATACTTCTTTAAGAATTTTTCTGCTAGTTGGCCCAATATGGTGAAAGTGTTTGGTGGAAAAGACTTCAGCCACTTCTTTGGTCGGTCTCTGAGCGTGAATGGGAACAACTTCTGCCTAATTGCATCTTCAGAGACATTATGTATCTTGAATGTGTCACACTTTTCCAAAAAAGTCTCAATGTGTGCATTAGGATCTTCGTCTGGGAACCAATCAAACTGACAAGTCCGCTGCATCATTTGAATGACATTTGTCTTTATCTCAAATTTATTTGCAGCAACCACCGGTCTTTGTATACTTGATTCAGCCCCATTAAGAGTAGGCCTAGCAAACTCTTGCATGGTCCTTGGCTCATTTTCTACCATTTCTTCTTCTAAGATGAGATCTTCAAAGTTCGATTCTGTCTCTGCCAGAACTATTTCCTCTTCTTCCTTTCGCCTTCTTCTCAATGTTCTCTCTAACTCTTGATCTAATTGAAAAAGTTGGGAAGAGCTAGCTCAGGTCATAAACAAGAAGTACCTAGAATGATAGTCAAAAAGCAAGAACTTATGTTAAAACAAAATAAAAAAAAACTAAATCAACAGTCTTAATTATATTACTAATATTGAAAATCGTTGTTCCTTGGCAGCGGCGCCAAAACTTGATGATGCGAAAGTATGCTGTTGCAATACCGCAAGTGCACGGGTCGCTCAAGTAATAAAGTAGTGAGTGAGTTATCATTCCACTGGGGACAAGGCCAAGTACTAGTGCAAATTTTAACTATTGTTTAGCAAATCAATAGTTTTGTGAAGTTTTGTAATTAAAGATAATTAACTTAATAACTAAAAATAGAGAGGGATTGAGTGTTGAACGAATTGATTAATGATGAGAATACTATCTAGATATTGAATCCCCCTAGCCACAATTATTTTTATGAAAATCAATTCAATTAAACCAAATAATAGAGTTGAATTGGTATTCCTCTAAATTAGACTAAAACCTTTCTCAAGTGAATTAATCCCTAATCACTAAGTAGAATGCTGGAATCTCTTCTCAAACATAATTAAGTAGATCTTGCATTAAGAATAAGGAATTGTAAACCAAAGGATCTTGTAAGTCTATCTCTAGTACTCCAATCAATCCTCAATCCTTATGAGTATTCAATTCATATCAAGCTTTCTCAAGTCAATAATATGAAAATTACAACCAATCAATAAGCATGCTATTATCAATTGGAAATAAATTATTAAGCATCATAAGAATAAAACAACTCAATCAAATGATTTAATTAAATAAAATTATTAAATCCATACAATAAAGCTAGGGTTCATTAATATCTAGATAGAGAATGAGTTAGTTCATGTTCAAAACCAGAAAACCAGAAAAAGAGTAATAAGAAAAAGAATCCAAACAATCCATTGCGAATAATTCGTATTTCTTCACTTGAATCCTTGAATCTTGGTTTAGATCTTGTTTAGAATATGTCTTCACCTTCAATCTTAGCTCCAAAACTCTCCTCCTTGCTTTAGAAGTCGGCTCTAAGTTATAAAATATGAAAATCGGATCCCTAATTCGTGTTTCAGCTCAGCTTTTATAGTGCAGATATTTTTGCCTGACGTGTCATTGCCATGCCCATGTCACTGGGCGTGTCATTGCCACTGGGATTTAGAATATAAGGCACGTCCAGTGACACACCCATGTCACTGGGCATGTCACAGCTACTGTGAATCAATGCAATAGGCACGCTCGGTGACACGCCCATGTCACTGGGCATGTCAATGCTTCTATATGCAGTATCAAGGGCACGTCCATTGACACGCCCATGTCCATGGGCGTGTCACTTGAAGAATTTTGCTCTTTTCTTCTATTTTCAACCGTAATTCCTCCGAAATGACCATAAACCTCAAAATATAGAGAATTCTTGAAATTAACCCTAAAAAGCACTTGAACAAACAAATTAAACTCAATTGGATAATAAACATATTAAGAAATAGGGGAAAAATATCATCAATTGTGCACTTATCAAGGAGTATCATGGAGAGGAAAGAGAGTCTGTCTCACATCTCTGGGCTAGCACTTCTTAGGTGAACTTTTACCATTTTTCCATTGCAATTGCTTCTTTCTTAACTTGTTTTGACTTTTTTAATGATTCTTGCAGGCTATTGGCTCGTTTGATCATGAGGCTGGACCTTCTTTTACTGCTCCTCCATTTGCTCATTCTAATGAACCGGAGATCCCATCTCATCCACAGGACATTGATATGAATTACCTAGTAGGTTTTCTTATTCCATGATAATTTATGCTATATGTATGCATGATTATGTATGCTCTTGCTCTTTTTCTTTTTGGCTCACAGCGAATTCTTGAAGAAAAAAATAAGAAACTTCAAGAAGAGTTGGCTGCTAGTCGTCAACATGTTTCCCATTTTGAAAAATTGTATCACCAGTCAGAGCAAGATTTTTGAGACTTTCGATTTCAGGGGATGAGAGATCCTGGTGCTTCTTCATCTAGAGGACCCCAAGCTGATGACCATGAGATCCTTTTGTCTGCATCGAATGAGGACCATTACAGATCTGAATTCCAGGGTAATAGAGATTCAGATGCTTCTACTTTAGGAGGACTGGGGATGGGTGATATGCCTCCTTCTTCAATAGGCAATGACTTTTTTAAGGCTTTGTTTGATCATGATCCACCGCCTCATTCTTAGTGATCTATTAATATTGTATCAATTGAGGAAATATTGTATAATAAGTATAATAATAAAAATAATGATGATGATATATAATTTGCATCTTTATTGCAACTTTTTTTTTGTTCCTATAATCATTATTACTAGGATACAATTATTGGCCTTTCCTATTCACATTTAATATTTCCACAATATAACTAACCTACAAAACCAAAGGCAACCTAGCAATTCAAGATCCTTTCATCTCCAATTTCCTATTCTTGCGCATCTCGGTCTCACACTTTTCTTTGTCAATTTTGGAATAGCCAATCATCCCAAATAAATCTCTTTTCACGCCATGATTTCATACAAAAGCCAGGAGATTTTCTACTTCAACTTAAAAATTCCTTTTAACAATTCCAATTTTCCTTCAATTGTTAACAATGACCGAACTCAATTTGAAGAAAACAAAAGTTCTATTTAAAAATATGAATACCAGTCATTGGAACCAAATATCTTGGTCAAAAATTGATACTTTGAAGTGTTTTCAAAATGTTAAATTAGACCGTTCTTTTTTACATGCCATGGCTTCTTTTTGGAATGTGAATTCTAGGACATGTAAAATTGATGGTTTTGAAATATGTCCCTTGATTGAAAAATTTGAGGCCATCCTTGGAAATCCAAGCAATCAACAAATGGCGTTACCTATATTGATTTCCAAGACTCAATTAAAGATGTAAATGTTATTTCAACTTTCAAAGCCTGAAGTTCTACAGTTGATGAGATGTGAGAAAATTCTACTTGGTCCCTTAATTTACTTTAGCCTTTCTCATTTGGCTCTTACTAATGCATGGGGATGTATGCTTTGTCTATGCTTGCTTGACCAATTATTGCTTGATTCTTTTGATGGCGATATTGATCCATGAGTATTGGATATCATGAACCGAATGGAAGGAGGCTTGTCGCCGTGATCTTAGCTGAGACTTTAGTTGGATTAGACCAACATAAATCAGGATTATCAATGAAATTGACTGGGAGTCCATTGTTGCTTCAGGTAATTACCTAAACTACCCTTTTAGGTTTTCAATTTAGGTTTTTTTTTGCTCTAATTTTTGCCTAGTTCACCCTTATGGGTTCTCGAAACTAGTGAGTTGTCCTAATTTTTGCCTAAGCCGCCCTTGCAGGTTTTCAACTTAGTAGGCCTTCCTTTTTAAAATTTTTTTATTGCTCTAATTTTTTCCTAGTCTGTGCTTGTTGATTTTCAAAACTAGCGAGCTATCCTAATTTTTGCCTAAGCTGCCCTTGCGGGTTTTCAACTTAGCGAACCTTCCTTTTTTAATTAATTTTTTTCTTACAGATTTGGCTTTAGGAGCATCTCTGCTTGCTCAATACTCCATCTATGAATTTTGTCAGATATCTGCCATTAAATCATTCTGCTAGGAAACTACTCCATCCTACTTCTTCGTATGTTGACTAGGTTGACTGGATCCACTCATGCGTTGAAGTCAACATTCGTAGGTTAGTACCTTGGTGGAAGATTTCTTGTATCACCATGCGGACATACTTGACGTATGTTCCTCTTACTGCTCTTCGTCGAGGTACTTGCTATGATCCTCGTCAGCTTGACTGTCAGTTTGGAGCTGAGCCTCGAGGTTCTGAATTCACTCCCAATTTAGACATGCCTTGTCTAATTGAAGCCTACTTGGATCGGCTGCAACTGAAGCAAAGCTGGCTTGCACATTACATTTATTGTCTGCCATAGATTTGTCATTTTCTTTAGAAAGTGTATTGTTAGGACGAAAAAATAATAAAAGTAATAATAAGAGATGCTTCTTTTCCTTTTCTAATTTGTCATCACCTTTTGCTATTGTGTTTATTTATTTCATCCATATCTAGTCAAATACTTATAACAGTGCATACAAAATAATTTTAATATTAATTTTGTTTTATTAAATTAGGGAACAACCAAGCATAAAGCCAGCATACACAAGATTACTCATGTTGCCAACTAGCCCTTCCGGATTTTCTAATTGGTGATTTTCTCTCATTTAGCCCTAATTGTTGCCTAGCCCGCCCTTTTGGATTTTCGAAACTAGCAGACTGCTCTAACTTTTTCCTAGGTCGCCATTTTTGGGTTTTCAACCTAGTGAGCTCTTTTTTTATATACATAAAACCTCTTCAACCTGTCAATGTTCACTTGCTCACTAAAATTATTCTCGTCCATGTCTGATAACTTCACTACACCCTTGTTCATGACTTGTTTTACAATATATGGCCCTTCCCAGCTAGGCCTAAATTTCCTTCTTGGATCAGATATATTAGGCTTACATTGTTTCAACATAAAATCCCCAACTCTGAGTTTTCTATTCTTAACCCTTTTATTGTAAGCCCGAGCTATCCTCCTTTGATACAGTTGATGATGATACAGTGCTTTTAACCTTCTCTCCTCTAGTAAAGCTAACTGTGTATATTTGCTCACTACCCATTCTATTTCAAGCAGTTCAGCTTCCAAGACCACTCATAATGACTTGATCTCAATTTCAATTGACAACACTACTTCCATCCTGTAAACCAAAGAGAATGATGTCATTCCAGTCGTTGTTTGCACACTTGTTCTATATCCCCATAAAGCAAAAGGAAGCATCTCTGACCAATCCCTGTATGTCTTGGTCATTTTGGATAGAATTTGCTTAATTGTCTTGTTTGTTGCTTCTACTACACCATTAGCCTTTGGTCTATAAGGAGAAGATCGGTGATGATGGATTTGGTACTTCGAGAATAAGTCCTTAACTGCTCCTTGAAACTGTACCCCATTGTCTGATATTACACTGTGCAGGACCCCATACCTGCAGATGAGATTCTTTTCAATAAATCTATCCATTTGACTTGCCCTCAATTTCTTGAAGGATTCGGCTTCGACCCATTTTGAAAAATAATGTACCACTACTATAATAAAATGGTGACCGTTTGAGGCTGTCTGATGTATCTCTCCTATAATGTCAATACCCCAAGTGGCAAAGGGCTAGGGTGAAGACATAGAATGCAATTCTTCAGGAGACATATGATTCAAGTTACCATACATCTGACATTATTGGTACTTCTTTACAAACTCAATTCAATCTTTCTCCATGGTCAACCGGCAGTAACCTTGCCGAATTATCTTTTTAACTAGGTTAAACCACTCATGTGTGAACCGTAACTTCCCGTATGTATTTTTGACATGATATGCTTTACTTCAGGCTTCCTCAAGCATCTCAAGTGCACCCCATTAGGCCATATTCGGTATAACTCTCCATGGAAGGTAATGTATTGTAAGGACCACCGCCTTATGGCTCTTCTTTCTTTCTTTGTTGCCCCCAACGAGTATTCCCTTTCCTCCAAAAACTATCTTATAGTATCATACCATGCATCATGGTGTATATTAGTTTCCATGATTGTCTCATATTCATAGCAAGGAGTTGATGAACTAGTTAAAATCAGAGGCTTGAGGAATAAGTTGATAGGATTTTCCCATACCGAAGCCAATGTGGCTAGGGCATCAGCCATCTGGTTTTCTTCTCTTGGTAGGTGTATAAACCTGCACTCCTTAAAGTTCTTCTTCATCATGGCCAAGTAATGGTGGTATGGTTTTAATTTCTCTTCTTTCAAATCCCACTCTCCATTTACTTAGGATACTACTAGCAATGAATCGCCAAAAACTTCCACCTTATCCACCTTCATAATTATTAAGGTTTCTAAACCCAAGATACATGCTTCGTACTCCATCATATTATTTGTTGCCCTGAATTTCAACTTCCATTAAGGTAACTTCCATCTCAACAATATATCTATGTTGTTGGATGAAGGCCTTGTATAGAAGATTCCAACTCTTTTGTGTGCCGTCATCTAAGGTATTGAACCAGTTTTGGATAACAGGATCCAATGAGACCATAAAGTACCTTAGAGTTTAAGCCTTAGTAGCTCGGGCAGATTGCATAGCAGTGATATACTGCTTTACGTGGAGTTGAGGATTTTCAGTTCCATCAAACTTTGTAAAAGATGGCATCTTGAACTTGTATGAAACTTCTTCATCTAGCTCAAATAATTTGTCAACTTCGGACATTTCTTCGGTTTTTAGCTTCTTCTCGAATTTCTTTTCCAAATCCGCAATCATCTTTTCAACATTAGAAGTTTCAGTTTTCTCCACAACTAATCTTTCAATAATCTTTGGTTCTTTCTTCTTGTCTTGAGAATCTTGGAAGTATTAAGCCCAATCATCATCATCATCAATGATCACCTTATCATCATCAAAAACCACTTCACCAACTTTAGCCTTCCCCTTATCCTTTGACTTCCTAGTGCTAGCAGATGCTTCGACATTATTTCCTAAAATTACAGCCAATTGGTTCTTCATGGTCTTAGCCAGGGCCTCTTTTATTTCTCCCATTTTGGCATTGAGGGCGTCATCCATCATTCTTTGAATTTGTTTGGGCACCATTGCTTTTGGTGAGCAAGTGATTGAGTTGCTACTAGATTCTTCATCTCTGGCATAGGTCGTATTGAGTTGAACCGTCATAATCCAGGGCTATGAGCTAGAAAGGATCAATGATATGAGATGCAAATGTATGTATGCATGTATGCACAAACAATAAACAAAGATAAGATAATTAGGACGTTCCTTCCAACCTTATAACTTCCATACATGAATGGTGAGTCTCTTTTCCTAGGTAATATGGTTAACAAAATACCAACATGGGGTATCTTGTTTTCAAAAAATTCTCTCGGACGTTTCAACCAATAGATATATTTTCAAAAATGGAAATCAGTCCATGATAATTCCAATTAATTAGGTTTTAATCCATTCAACCAACTAAAGTAGCTTTTATGCTATATTGGAGTAAAACTAAATTAAGAGGTTTATTATAAATAGATTTCTCACTTGAAAAAGTAACTAATTATTCATGCCAAAAACAAACCCATGATTAATAACTCTTAGTATAAACTAGGCTCACAATTGATTTTTGGTATTTCATAATTGACCTAAATATTTGTGAGCTCTTTTAAAGGTTGAAAATATTTTTGTTTCTAAGCCCATTATAAAAAGATTTTAGAAAAAATGGGCTTAGTATTTGGGTCATGAGAAAAAGAATTTTTGATTTATTTTTAGAAAAGTTTTATGTCCAAAGACCATCTTGAAAATTTTTGAAAATAGCTTTGGTCTTTTGGACTATAAAGAAAAATTTATTTGAGCTCACAATGTAATTAGGTCATATTAGAAAAAAAAAACAAACCAAATAATCCATGATTTAAGCCAAGACAAAATAACCATAGTCAAACAACAACCATTTGTGGCAAAAACCTAAGGAAAGCAACTAGGCCAATTACATGAGCTTTAGTCTTTAGGTTAAAAGGCTTAGGTTTCCATAGCAAGTATGTACCAAATGGTATGAGGCTATGAGTGGTTATGCCATGCTCGATCTCCATACATTGAGTGAATGTATGGTATCCCTTACATAACACAATATGGGTAACATGGGCGTCATAACTCATGCACACGATGCAATCTAATATGATGCAATGGATAATATCAAGATAAGAAGGAATAGAATAATAAAAAGACCAATGGAATCAACTTCTCTTATCCCCAGTGGAGTCGCCACTGTGAGTGGGGATTTTTACCCCCACTCCCAGTGGAATGGTTCTTGTGACTTTAACACTATTTAGGCTCGGGGCCATAGAGAACATGGGCCTAAGCCCGAAGAAACTGGAGTAACCACCCGGACGGGCATGAAAAAAGAAGGGGGTGGATGACTCGATTCCTAAGGAATCCCTAACCCCCTAATGGGTTTAAAAAGTTGGGTACGCGTGGGGAAGGTGAGAAATAGCCCAGCAACCCCACAATGCCCGGTTCATTGGAACCGGCCTCCTTTGCAGGTCTTAATATTATAAAATTCTTAAATATAACATTATTATCCATACTACATGCAACAATTAAAATAAAGTATCATTATATTAAAATTAAAGTAATGTCCAAATAAAGCAAATAAATGGACACCCATCCGAGGATGGAAACATATTCTTACATCATCCATGTCTAAAACTAAATAGGACACCCATCAAAAGGTGGAAATGCGTCCCTTACATTGGTCCAAAATACCTTAAGATAAAATGAATTACATGATGCTCATGACATGAGGTACCCCAAAATATGGAAACATACCTCTTACAATATTTTGAAATAAAAATAAATCAATAAAAGTAAACAACCATTCATCATAAATAAATCATTCATCAAAGATATCAAACATCAATCAAAATATATAATAAACATTCATCCAATTTAAATAAAATAGTAAATATATTAACTTTAGGGTTCATGCATCAATTAGGGTTTCTAGGGTTTTATGTTTAATAACTAGAATTTTGCATATACTAGTTTAATTAGTTGGAAATATTTTAAAGAAATAACATAGTTACTGGATGTTTAGAGATTTAGGGTTTTGGATGTTTTTATGAAAATAATGCTATAGTGATTTAAAAAAAATAGGTTTGGTTAGGGTTTTAAGCAAATAGGTTGTTATTTTGGTTTTTAGAAAGGTGTAATTAGGATTTTAGATTTGAAAAAACATGTTTAAGGCTATTAAAGTTTTAGGGTTTTACGGTTAAGATATTAGGGTTTTATGGTTTGAAATCTTGATTTTGTAGATTATGATTTTGAATTTATAATTTGATGCTTTTCTGTGATCAAAGTTGAGTGTGCTTTCAATATTGATTGTAATAACTACTTATGTATTTTTAGGTGAAAAAATATAGAAAGCCAAATTTATTGTTGAAAGATTAAAATAGCTCACTGAATAAAATTATAACAAAATAGCTACAGTGAAGGTTTGAAAACAAAGTTAATTAAGATTTAGGGTTTGAGTAACTTAGGGTTTATGAAATTAGATTTGTGTTGAATGATATTATTATTTACTTTAATTTAAGATCTTAAGTATTGTATGAATTAATTTATGCTACTGCCTAAACTAGATTGAAGGAAGAATTAAATAACTAAGGCAATGTGATGATGGCTTAAAAGATGAAGATGATTAATGATTTAATAAACAGAAGTTAGAGTAATTTAGCTACGTTTGATGGCTCCACCAAATTGAAGAAATTGAATGTAACACCCCGATACCCCATATAAGTACTATACATATACCGGGTATACATACAGTAAGTATATAAAGTATAAGGATGTCACTTTTCGTTACAATTTAAAACCTTTAACAGAGTTTAAACCACAATACATTAATTTAAAGAGCACTTACAAAATCATTATACTTTTAATGATCTTACCTATATATAAGAATCTTATCTTTATCAAAACTTCATTTATACATATAAATACACTCTTCTCAGAAATACATCATAATTAAAAATTATACATGTATGCATCACCCTCTAGTTGGTCTCGATAAACTCTTACTCTTCTCGTGGCATAACGAAAGACTTCATATCTTCCACCTAGTCACCTGCGCGATTACACATCCACGCTAAGCCTGAGAGCTTAGTAGTACAAATAAATAATATAAACATACATTATAGAAGTTCTAATATATAATGATATATCAAATTCCATGTACCATTAGTTTCTTATCATGGTTTCCCTTTTTAGTTACACCTTTCATATATCTCTACTAATCTCATATATTATATATACATATATACATATCATTAACACCAACCACAATCCATCACTAATACTCGCAATCATTATATCAATATACATATTACATATCATACTTCATATCATTATTTTATTCACAATTCACCAATCATGAATCACATTTCCAACAAAGGCAAACATTATATCATTCATAATTCACCAATCATGAATCACATTTCCAACAAAGGCAAACATTATATCATTCATAATTCACCAATCATAAATCACATTAAACAAAGACAAGCATGGGCCCAAAACACACTAATATGCCATTCAATTTTCAGAGTTAATGCTTTGGTTTTGTTATCACATTTATCATTATCATAAACCCAACTAGGCTTCAAGGATTAGGTTCAACCAAGCTTCAAGGGGAACAAAGCATGCTAAGTATCAACACAACTTGGCTTCAAGAACCAGCCCAACCTAGTTTCAAGGGTTGTAACATCTCAATTAGGCTTCAAGGATCAAATCCAACCTAACTTCAAGAGATTGTTACCAATATTAGGCATGCCACCAACAACAAACTCAGAAAAATGGAATAACACATTAGCCACACAAGTCATTTAGCAATTTCATTCTCAATTGAATCATCATAGCCAATCACAATGGCTTCACATTACATTTGAGTTATCATAGCCAATCACAATGGCTTCACATCACATTTGAGTTATCATAGCCAATCACAATGGCTTCACATCACATTTGAGTTATCATAGCCAATCACAATGGCTTCACATCATGTCATGTCTCAATTCATATTATAATATTTCATAGTATACCTAATCAATTACCCCATCATATCCTTCACATTTTACATATAGCATCATTGATATAACATTATAAAGTACATTATTCATATAACACATTACCATTCATAAGATTCACAACGTATAAAACATAACATTGTTCATATACTATCATATGCATCATCATTACTCACATTGTGTCCCACATTATACACAATATAACATTATTCATATAACACATTACCTTTCACAAGATTCACAATGTATAAAACATAACATTGTTCATATAGTATCATATGCATCATCATTACTCACATTGTCCCACATTATACACAATATAACATTATTCATATAACACATTACCTTTCACAAGATTCACAATGTATAAAACATAACATTGTTCATATAGTATCATATGCATCATCATTACTCACATTGTCCCACATTATACGCAATATAACATTATTCATAGATTTAGAGTCTTCCACATATATTTGTTTAGTTCATTCTTTGTATTAAATGTGTTTAGAGTGTTTATTTTTATGTTTAGGTGCAAGAAGACCTTTGAAGAATCAATACAATGTGAGAAAGGCAAAGAACAATCACAGTAGCCAACACCTTCAAGGGACACGGCCAAGCTTGTGGCCGTGTCTCTCAACCAAAAGCTCCAACACGGCCAAGACTCCCCTAACTTGGCCGTGTCTCCCTTAAATCCAAAGAAACCAAAACGAAAGAAATCAGGCAGTAGCAGACACAGTCAAGGGACACGGCCAAGCCAGTGGCCGTGTCTCTCCAAAATTGATCCAACACGGCCAAATTTCCTTAAACTTGGCCGTATCTCCCAAAAATATTTAGTCTTGCCCGTGTCTCTTCTTTAGCTTGGCCGTGTTTCTCATGAATGAAAAACCTAAACATGCCCAAGTCTCTTTTTATTGAATTAAAACACATTATGCACAACATAACCTCATTCAAATGGATATAATCAATGTCATTAACACTTATTTTACATATTCATCACAATATTCACATTAACAATACATTTAATCACTTACCATTTCAAAAGCCTAAAATCAACATCACTCTTATTCTTTCAATATCAACATCCACTTAACTTACCATCTTCAAACCAAAACCAACACCAATTCAATCTTTTTAACTTATACTCAATTTCAACACTTATAAACACATCTCAAACACACCAAATCATAATATCAACAAATCATAACTCACCTCAAACACAACTTCAAAATAACAAAGGAAAACAAGAGAGTACTTACCAAAATTGAGGAAATTCCACAAATCTCCAACTTAATCCTTTGATTCTTCCTTCAATTTGATTTTAGAAATCAAAGCACCTCTCTTGCTCTCTTCTTCCTTTGGTAGCCGGCCACACCAAGCAAAGAAAAGAAAATGAAGACAAGTCAAACTTTTCTTCTTCTTTAAATCTCCACCAAGCAATTCTAACAAAGCAATTACCTAAATGCCCTTCATCCATTTAACTTAACTTCTTTTCACTTATATGCCCATTTAAGTAATTTCACATATCACAAATAAAATATCTTCTTCCCTTGACTCATCATTTTGACCAACATATATGTTATATATATTACCATATACCCAACATATATACTTTCTCTCTACACATTATTTTCCTTTTTAAACAATACCTAAACATTCTCTTTTCAATTTCTTTTCTTATCAACATAACATATACACATAATTCAAACAAACAACAATTGTATCCAAACTTCTAGGGCACACATTGGGATATTACAATTCTCCCCCTCTAAAAAGAAATTTCGTCCTCGAAATTACCAGTACCGTAACAATTCATTCTTAACAAAATACTATCTTAACTTCCATATGAAGTTAATTATATGCTTAAGTTATTATGTCATCAAATCATATAACTTCAACTCTCCCCTTTAGAATCAACCATCTTCTCAAAATTCCATAACTCATCATTCTATATGTTTATATATCTTATTACTTCCTTGATCAACCATTCAAAAGAACTCATTACATTCCTATTAATATCTTAATACAATAATCAGATCATTTTATAGTACACTTATACTTCGTCCAATCTATATATTTAATATATTTTGTTCCTTCATCTCTCTGTAATTACCCCCCTTAACTTTAACCTTAAAAGATCATTGGTTTATATCTTAGCATTAATTATCCCGTCATTACAATCTCTGTCTAAATAAACATTTATCAAGCCTCAATGGATAACAAGATCCTTATTTTTCACAAACTGAGTTACTTCTTTAGCATGCTTTTCACTTAACTTACATATTAATACACTACCTTTCAACTTATTTTATAAATAACCAATTTGTCCCATTTTTATCATGATTTAAACTACTAACTCCATTCATTCATGTCCAATCACACTTTAAAATTTTACATCCTATACATTATCATGTAAATAATTATACTCTCAGTATAACTATACATATTAAATCTCAATAATAATTTATAATCTTAGCCAAATCCAGATCACTTGATCTATCTGTCACAATATACCCACATTCCAATCTTGTTCAATTCCAACCAACGATTAATTTATTTAACTTATCATGAAATTTCACAATTTTCATACATGTATATATATAAGTTAATTCCATTAGGGTAAACTTATATTCAATTCCTGATTTCTTCCGATCCATATTCAGACAAATTATCATAATAACAAATCACTTCAAATTATCTTTTAATATACACATAGTCTATTCACTTAAACATCAAGTCCATTCATTTATTCATTATATACCATAAACATATTCAATATAACCCTCAGTCACATTTTATATTTTCTCCCTTATTAATATCTCCTCACATTCATATCATTGTCATATTTATTTCGATTACCTTTTTGTCATATTATCCATAACTCAAAACATTTCCATAATTTTTTTTTCTCTTTACCTTCATAATTATAACCAAATTCTTAACATAAAATGATAAAGTACAACTTTATCCATCATAACATTTAACTATATTTCTCAAACAAAATTTTCAATCTCACCAAATCTATATTACAATCATTTTATCTAAGACCCAAATCTATGGATAACAAAATTAACCGATCAAATATACTGAACAACACATATGGCTTTAAGAGCTTAATATTCAAGCCTGGGATTTTCAAATCAATACTGTTCTGTTTTATAATTTTATTTCTCAATCTTTACGACATATTCCTTCTTTACATTTTTGCTATATCAGCAGTTAAAACATTCCAACTCCGTTTCAAACCAATTTGCACTCGATTAAATGATCCTTATCAACTTAATTCATATTTCAACAATATTACTATATATATTTTCAATCATATGCAGTTCTTATACAATTTCTATTCGTCACTTCATTTCTAATCCATTTACAATCTCTTATAATATATAATTACATAGAACTTTCCATATGTGAATACTTTGGGACTCTAAATATCATATGATCATCACGTTCAGTGCTCACCATAACAATTTCCACTGTCCAATATTACTCAAGTCCATTCCCTTCTCACTTCCATCACATAATCCATCTAGCTCTACACAGTTCAAGACCTAATCTCTCTTAGGTCCACTAATACATACAACATCTTTTTCCATATCACTAATTTTATAATAATACCACATACATATTCATAAGTCACCTTCATAATGTGATCCACATTTTTTTTATATCATAATTTCATTCATATTGAAAAACTCAGTTCACATATCATATAAATGTACACACTTAATTACATGCTCTTATTTTATTTTCCTTTTTCATACATTCCATACAAATTTAATGTTTATCACTTTCTTTTAAACACTATCATTCTCGTTCTTCCAATATGATATAAAGTATCTATTCACACTCCAATTATATATATTCTGACTATACTAACACTTCACATCCTTCTTGGTCACATTCCCAATGTGACATCTCTTTCATTTTCGTCTTTAAAAATATTTAATATACTTCCATATCCATTTTTACCCTTTGCAGTAAAATGACTTAAAATGGCTCATTTTCATTTGCTTATCCACTTCCCTTTTTACTTCCAAACAAATTCTCATACTATCAATCACATTACTCAATTCATAATACTTTCATGTGCAATATTAGTCATTTCACCTAGCTCATGTATTGAATATACATTAAACCATCAATATCCAAATAATCTTTATCAAATTCCACTAAAACTTTAACTTTTCAACTTACTATTTCGCTTAAGCTTCAATTTGCCAAACTCATCTTTTCTTAATATCAACTTTAAAAACAACATATATATATATATATCACAAAGCAATATCAAAACATATAATTTTCACAATTATCAAGCTCATTTCAAAAGATACAAATGTCACATATTATCACCATTACCATGAGCTTTCACAATATCCAAGAATCTCACATTTCCAACATTGAATTTACAATGTTTGCATTAAAATAACAATACCAATTTATATTCTTACTTAACAAATATCATCTCTTTTTCCTTTAAACAAAACCTTAACTTTATATATATATACCCCAAACTTTAAATAATCACACTTTGTCTATACTAATCAACTCATTCAATATTCCACCATACTCTCCTCATTTAAATAACATATCTTTCAATATTAACAATCAAACAATTTTTCCTCTGTCTAGCAAACCCAACATAAACTTTATTATAAAGATGTTCAAAGTGTAGAGGAAAGAGTAAATACTTTAATCTTGATTTTGTTTCCAACTCATTTTCAACTTTATTCTCCTTTTCATTTCTTTATTCTTCAACACATTTAACAATTCACTTTACTTGCATAAATTTCCATTTTTTTTTAATTTATCAATTAAACTTATATAAATCCATATCATTACTTTCTCTAGCTTTTCTTTCATGTAAAACATCATTCACACTCTAGCATCCATCTCATATAACACAGATATACTACAAATCATATAATGCCACACCCGAGACCAACCTAGGTGTTAATGCATATGCATGTATTACCAATTGCATTTCAAAACTCTTCTTTTTAATTCATTTTAAGCGTTTCAAATTTTTTTTTAAATTCACTTAGGCCGAGAATCTCGAACCTAAGCTCTGATACCAAAATAATTGTAACACCCCGATACCCCATATAAGTACTATACATATACCGGGTATACATATAGTAAGTATATAAAGTATAAGGATGTCACTTTTCGTTACAATTTAAAACCTTTAACAGAGTTTAAACCACAATACATTAATTTAAAGAGCACTTACAAAATCATTATACTTTTAATGATCTTACCTATATATAAGAATCTTATCTTTATCAAAACTTCATTTATACATATAAATACACTCTTGTCAGAAATACATCATAATTAAAAATTATACATGTATGCATCACCCTCTAGTTGGTCTCGATAAACTCTTACTCTTCTCATGGCATAACGAAAGACTTCATATCTTCCACCTAGTCACCTGCGCGATTACACATCCGCGCTAAGCCCGAGAGCTTAGTAGTACAAATAAATAATATAAACATACATTTTAGAAGTTCTAATATATAATGATATATCAAATTCCATGTACCATTAGTTTCTTATCATGGTTTCCCTTTTTAGTTACACCTTTCATATATCTCTACTAATCTCATATATTATATATACATATATACATATCATTAACACCAACCACAATCCATCACTAATACTCCCAATCATTATATCAATATACATATTACATATCATACTTCATATCATTATTTTATTCACAATTCACCAATCATGAATCACATTTCCAACAAAAGGCAAACATTATATCATTCATAATTCACCAATCATGAATCACATTTCCAACAAAGGCAAACATTATATCATTCATAATTCACCAATCATGAATCACATTAAACAAAGACAAGCATGGGCCCAAAACACACTAATATGCCATTCAATTTTCAGAGTTAATGCTTTGGTTTTGTTATCACATTTATCATTATCATAAACCCAACTAGGCTTCAAGGATTAGGTTCAACCAAGCATCAAGGGGAACAAAGCATGCTAAGTATCAACCCAACTTGGCTTCAAGAACCAGCCTAACCTAGCTTCAAGGGTTGTAACATCTCAATTAGGCTTCAAGGATCAAATCCAACCTAACTTCAAGAGATTGTTACCAATATTAGGCATGCCACCAACAACAAACTCTGAAAATGGAATAACACATTAGCCACACAATTCATTTAGCAATTTCATTCTCAATTGAATCATCATAGCCAATCACAATGGCTTCACATCACATTTGAGTTATCATAGCCAATCATAATGGCTTCACATCACATTTGAGTTATCATAGCCAATCACAATGGCTTCACATCACATTTGAGTTATCATAGCCAATCACAATGTCTTCACATCATGTCATGTCTCAATTCATATTATAATATTTCATAGTATACCTAATCAATTACCCTATCATATCCTTCACATTTTACATATAGCATCATTGATATAATATTACAAAGTATATTATTCATATAACACATTACCATTCATAAGATTCACAATGTATAAAACATAACATTGTTCATATACTATCATATGCATCATCATTACTCACATTGTGTCCCACATTATACACAATATAACATTATTCATATAACACATTACCTTTCACAAGATTCACAATGTATAAAACATAACATTGTTCATATAGTATCATATGCATCATCATTACTCACATTGTCCCACATTATACACAATATAACATTATTCATATAACACATTACCTTTCACAAGATTCACAATGTATAAAACATAACATTGTTCATATAGTATCATATGCATCATCATTACTCACATTGTCCCACATTATACACAATATAACATTATTCATAGATTTAGAGTCTTCCACATATATTTGTTTAGTTCATTCTTTGTATTAAATGTTTTTAGAGTGTTTAATTTTATGTTTAGGTGCAAGAAGACCTTTGAAGAATCAATACAATGTGAGAAAGGCAAAGAACAATCACAGTAGCCAACACCTTCAAGGGACACGGCCAAGCTTGTGGCCGTGTCTCTCAACCAAAAGCTCCAACACGGCCAAGACTCCCCTAACTTGGCCGTGTCTCCCTTAAATCCAAAGAAACCAAAATGAAAGAAATCAGGCAGTAGCAGACACAGTCAAGGGACACGGCCAAGCCAGTGGCCGTGTCTCTCCAAAATTGATCCAACACGGCCAAATTTCCTTAAACATGGCCGTGTCTCCCAAAAATATTTAGTCTTGCCCGTGTCTCTTCTTTAGTTTGGCCTTGTTTCTCATGAATGAAAACCCTAAACATGCCCAAGTCTATTTTTATTGAATTAAAACACATTATACACAACATAACCTCATTCAAATGGATATAATCAATGTCATTAACTCTTATTTTACATATTCATCACAATATTCACATTAACAATACATTTAATCACTTACCATTTCAAAAGCCTAAAATCAACATCACTCTTATTCTTTCAATATCAACATCCACTTAACTTACCATCTTCAAACCAAAACCAACACCAATTCAATCTTTTTAACTTATATTCAATTTCAACACTTATAAACACATCTCAAATACACCAAATCATAATATCAACAAATCATAACTCACCTCAAACACAACTTCAAAATAACAAAGGAAAACAAGAGAGTACTTACCAAAATTGAGGAAATTCCACAAATCTCCAACTTAATCCTTTGATTCTTCCTTCAATTTGATTTTAGAAATCAAAGCACCTCTCTTGCTCTCTTCTTCCTTTGGTAGCCGGCCACACCAAGCAAAGAAAAGAAAATGAAGACAAGTCAAACTTTTCTTCTTCTTTAAATCTCCACCAAGCAATTCTAACAAAGTAATTACCTAAATGCCCTTCATCCATTTAACTTAACTTCTTTTCACTTATATGCCCATTTAAGTAATTTCACATATCACAAATAAAATATCTTCTTCCCTTGACTCCTCATTTTGACCAACATATATGTTATATATATTACCATATACCCAACATATACACTTTCTCTCTACACATTATTTTCCTTTTTAAACAATACCTAAACATTCTCTTTTCAATTTCTTTTCTTATCAACATAACATATACACATAATTCAAACAAACAACAATTGTATCCAAACTTCTAGGGCACACATTGGGATATTACATTGAACCAAGCTGTTGCCTGCTTCAGATTTGGTTTTGGTTGAGCAAAGCAATCTGGAGACAACTGATTGCCTCCTTTGGTTGCTATATCTTGAATTTCTCCTTGCTTGCTAGGGTTTTCTTTTGGCCAAAAGAATTTAAGAGTCCCAAGCTTTGTTCCAAATTTTCTTTTCAAAAGATCCGAGTTCAGTCTCCAAAGTCCCTTCTGAAGTGTTTTAATGTGGTATTTATAGGAAAAAAATCCAAACCTAATTCTAATTGTCTAAGGAAATAAAAACTATTTAGGAAAAGAAATCAAAACCAAAAAGAATTCGGTTTCGAAAAAACTGCGGTGGAAAAAATCACGTTGGTAAAAATTGCTGCGGGCTACGGGTTGGCCAGCACGAAAATTGCAAGAGCTGGGGCGCGGGCTAGCCAATTCACTTTCGGCGACGAAAATTTTTATTTATTTATTTATTTAAACTTTACTAATATTACCTTTTTTATTTTTATTAAAAACTATAAATAATAAATACTAAAATGAATATTAATTAAAAAACCATAAAAAAGTATTTTAGGCTATAAAAAATATTAGACCATACTAGATCAAAAATTAAGGTCTACAACGGCCAAGTCACTCATAGCTTGACCGTGTCACCTATGGAATCCTTGAATTATTTGTACAAATGAGGGGACAAAGTGGGGGACAAAGACTTTGCTTTTACTGAAATAAATATTAATAGAATAAAAAGGTCGTCTAATTTCATGGAAGAAATATTAAACAAAGAAAAAAGTGGGAGACAAAGGTGAGTGTGGTGAGTTGGTAAGCATTCTTGGTGTTTTGAAAGAATTAAAAAGAGAGGAATGGAGAGAAAGAAGACACACTTTGGGAGAGGGTGACACTCTCCAATTCTTCCATTCTTCTCCTTCTTGGAGAAGAAGACATCATTCTCTTCCTCACCCTCCATTTCCATCTTCTCCATCTTCCATAGACAAGCTTTAACTTGGTTTTTTGGGATAAATTAGGTTAAACAAGCTCTTGAAGATTAGGGTTTGAAGAAAGCTTCATTGAAGGTTTGGTGACTTGAGAAAGCTCCATTCCATCTTTTAAAGGTAGAATCATCAATTGAAGAGGGCTTGAGTTCTTCATCAACATCAAAGTGGAGCTAGGAGGAAGACAAGTAGTCCAACTCTTGGCATCTACAAGGGGTTTTTCTATTCTCTCTTTTAATTTATTTCTATATTGTTGTTGTTTATTAAGTGAATTAATATTTCAATGGACAATTGTGATTTGATATATATTGAGATGAATGTTTGTTTTAAATTAATGATGATGAGCTAATTTACTCATGCCTAGGGTTTGCAGTAGATTTGATTGAATGCCTTGATATGATATTTCCATTAATATACCTTGTTGATGGTTGATTGCATTGGATTGAATGTTAGGTTGATAGATTAGCTACCTATTAATCTTTTAATATTGAATGACGGACCGAGAGGTGAAATTTGATATCAAAACTATACAATTAACCACCCTATGAATGAATTAGAAATATAAGTTCTAGGGTTTCAATAATTTACAAATGTAAAATAATTGGTTGTTGTTAATTCATGAATGTGAAAACTAATGAATTGGTAATTGACTAATTAAACTCAAGGAACAAATTAAATTACAAGGTTATGTTAATGGAATATTTGAGAATTAAGCTTTGATTGAATTGATCTACAGCCCTAGGCACCATTCCAAGAATTAAACCAATTCTAAGCACACCGTTAATCATTCACTTGCTATTTTACTTTTGATATAATTTCACTAATATTGCAAACACCACATTCCCATTCTTTAAATTAATTGCTTAAATCAAATTATTATGAACAACACCTTCCTTGTGAGACGACCTTGGGGCGATCACCGTTGCTACAATTACCTTGTATACTTGCGAGTGTCACTTTGTAGTAGTACTTAATTCGAGTGCAACATTACTCGTAAACTTACCACATTCTAGATCAATTAATCTTACTATCATAATATGACTGTCACAACCTTATTCTATTATAGCCAAACTTTAGCCTATTTTAAATACATCATTTTGTTTCAATTCATGACCTAACTCTATTAGGTCAAACTTATTCTCAAATCTTAATTCTCTTTGGATTCATCATCACAAATAATATTCATTTCAACTTATTGGAGCTAATGATTGTATACAACCAATATACATCCTTTCAAATATATATATATATTTACACAATTTCCACATAATTCTCATGATCATCTGCTACATTATTCATATCCCCTAGTCACATTCACTTTAAATGTCATTTCATCAACTTATTCACACTATAATATTTTCAAACACATTCAATATAACTCTTACTCACATTTCACAATTCCCCTCATTTATTATCTTCTCACATTTTGTATCATCCACTTAATTGTTAGGTTTTAATTTAAATTAAATTAAATTAAATAATATAAGAGATGAATGAGGAGTTAGTGGTGAGAAATAGGTAATGTATATGTGAAATATAAGAGACATATACATTACATATAAAGCCAAACATGAGCTAGAAAAGTCAATAGATGAATAGTAAAATGAAGGGTAAAATGGTAATTTTACTTAAAAAATAAAATAATTCAAAATTAAAAAATAATTTTATTTTTGGGAGGAAGAAGTAATTTAAAGAATTAAAAAATATTTAAATAAATATTTAATTTAAAATAATAAATGATATATAAATAGTTTTAAAATATGAAAAAGTAAAGAAAAATAAAAAATTAAATATTTATCTTCTTCTTCTTCTCTCTCTCCACCATCAAATTCCACCATAGCCAAGGAAAATTTTTGCTCCAAACATCATATTTTGAAGGTTTTCAAAGAATCAAAAGGAGTTTGATGATTTTTCAATAAATTGGTAAGTTTTCTTTAAGAAAATTTCGGATTTCTTTAGAATAGTAAGCACAAAGAATTGGTGTTTATTTGATTTTATTTTTAAAAGATGTTATTAAATGATTTTAATGGTAGAAATGAACTTAAATTATCAATTAGAATTGATTAGAATGTTGAACCAAAATTAAAGTGGCTTAGGGCAAAATTTTAGAATTTTGGAGAAAATGTGATACATTATGTTTTAATGCTTAAAATGTGTTGAAATATAATGTATTAGATATATTTAAGCTTAAAACTCAATTTGAAATTTGTTGGAATGATTTTTCAAAGTTAAAGTGCTTTATGGAAAAAACTTAAAAAATTATAGAATTATACCTTAATTTATGTTTTAGGCTTAAAACACCTAGAAATGTGATGTAAATTGATTATGTTCATTCACATTTTTAATAGGTGTTGAATAGGTTGTTGTTTCATCAACCTAGTGGTGAAGGATTTTTGGGTGAGTTATAAGTGAAGTGGAGTTTTAACTGCATTTATTTCTTTAAAGAGGTTAGTACATACTTTTATTTAGAATGTGTGTGATTGTATTGAATTTTGGCATAACACATTTCATAAATTAAATGTGTGATGATACTTGATGATTTTTATGAATATGTGTGTAAAGCATTATTTGAAGTAATAATGCTTGGTTGTGGCATGATTAGCCATTTAAGAATGGCTAAATGAATTGTTTGTGCAAAATGTATAGAGTGCAAGTTATACACTGACATGAGGAAGTAAACCACATTTAAATTATTTATGATAATGATTTATGGAAACTATGGTGTGAGTCGAAATGTAAAAGCACATTGAAAGGAATGTATATTTTGTTTATCTTATATATTATCTAGTTACCAGAAGATTGTGCTTGGATGTTGGTATACCATACACCAAAATAGATAAGACACTGGGCGACACAGAAATGTACATATGCCCAAGTGAGACACCAATAATAGACAAGGCAACGAGCCTATGACTAGATAATTGTATAGGATATTTGGGCCCATGTTTAGAGTGCTGTTTAATGTGTATAATAAAAATGTTTGACATTTTTAATAAGATGTATATATGGCATTATATATGTATGACATCATTTTTATATTTAATTTAAGTATGTACTACTAGACAATATGCTTAGCGCGATTGAATTTCATCACGCAGGTGATAGGGTAGATTCGAAAAATCCAGAGAGCGTTGCTAGGCCAACCCAAGTCTTTTTTTTTTTTGTGTAAAGGCCTTTGAGCTACTGCAAACTAGTGCTACTTGCATATCATGTATACAATTTTTAACTTTTTAAAAAGCTTTTGAGGATGTACATTATATATATAATCATGTATCTAGTGTAAAATATATATTTTTCTTTTTGTGTAATATATTAAATAAAAATGAAATTTATATTTTTATATGTTGATGTGTTTAATATTGGTCAATTGAGCTACTGGGCTATTTTGGAGAAATTATGAATTGAATAAATATATGGGAGTGTATTTTACTTGCAGCTTGTGTTATTTAAAATTAGGGATTATCAAAAATACAAACGAAACTCTAGAGAATTTTTTTCAAAGATTTTTTATTTAATATCTTTTTACTTTTCAAATTGCTAATGGTTAATTTTATTTATTTATTAAAATACATTTTAATTATTCTTAAGTGGTTACCATAAAATTAAGAAAATTTTAAAACATACTGTAATGTAAAATTTTAAATGTAATGTAAAACATACTGTAATGTAAAATTTTAAATTTTTATATAAGGTTAAGGGTGTTACATTTATTTTAGTATCAGAGCCTAGGTTTGAGGTTCTCAACCTAGGTGGATTTTTTGAGAGAAAAAATAAAATTTTAAATGTAATTTTAACATGTTATACATGCATTGCATTGGCATTTTATCTGGTCCCTGATTGGTGGTTCCTTTTGTATTTATAGATAGTGGCGAATATGGCATCTCGGACACATGAGTCTGGTGAGGGGAACACTAAGAGCATTGCTCCTAGAGAGGGTGATGTTAGATTTGGTGTAGAGATAGTTGGGGAGGCATCAGTGCCAGCTAGACTAGTTGTTGGGGAGGTTTTGCCTGGATGGGTGCGACAAATGGTAGAATTGTTATGGTAGGCTCCGGTGCAGCAGCCGCCACCACCTTAGCAGCAGCTATCGAATAGAAAGTAAGACAAGCTAAAGAAATTTAGAGTTACAGATTTCTTTGGTACTATAGATCCAGCTATAGCAGAGGAGTGGCTGGATAGAGTTTAGAGGATATTTATCCAGTTGCAGGCTAGTGCAGAAAAGAAGTTTGATTATGCTATATCTCTTCTGCAGGGGGAAGCTTATGACAGGTGGAAGAAAGTTCCTTATATTATGGAAGATCCTTCGGTATTGACATATGATAATTTTTTACAGGAGTTTGATAAGAAATATACTCCTCGGGAGTATGAAGATGCTAAGAAGAAAGTGTTTTTGGGTTTAAGACAAGAATCAAAGACAGTGACAGACTATGAGAATGATTTAATTAGATTGAGCAAGTATGCAGGAGGAATTATGACTGATGAGTGTTGCGCTCAATTAATTACTACTATAAGTGACACTTGCAAGTATATGAGGTTATTGTAGCAATGGTGATCGCCCTAAGGTCGTTTCACAAGGAATGAATTATTCCGCTATAGTTTGATTTAAAAGAAATAAATAAAATTGAGTTTTTGTTGTTGAATTGGTGAGTTGTAATTAAAATTTGAAAGTAAAAACAAGTGGTAGTTGTATAAGATCAATTCAATTCTGGGAATGGTACCTAGGGTTGTAGGTCAATTTAATCAAAGCTTAATTCTCCAATTATCCATTAATATAACCTTGTATTTTAATTTGTTCGTTGACTTAAATTAGCAATTACCAATTCATTAGTTTTCACATTCATAAACTAATAACAACCAATTGTTTTGAAATTGCAAATTAATAAACCCTAGAACTTATATTTCTAATTCATTCTTAGGGTGGTTGATTACATAGTTCTAATATTGAATTTCACCTCCATGTCCATCGTTCAATATTAAGTGATTAATAGGTGACCAATCTATCAAACTAGCTTTATGTCCAATGCAATCAACCAACAACAAGGAATACTAATGGAATTATCAAATCAAGTCATCTAATCAAATCTATTACAACCCAAGGCATGAGTAAATTAACTCATCATCAATTTAAAACAAATATCCATCTCAGTATTCATCAAATCAAAATTATACATTGTAATATCAATGTTCATAATAAAACAACAACAACCTAGAAATGAATTAAAAGAGAGAATATGAAAAACCCCTTGTAGATGCCAAGGGTTGAACTACTTGTCTTCCTCCTAGCTTCCACCTTGATGTATGACGAACAACTTTCAAGCCCTCTTCAATCAATGGCTCTCCTCTTGAAAGATGGAATGGTAACTATGAGCAGGGATTTTCGGCCCCACTCCCAGTGGAATGGTTCTTGCGACTTCGACATTGATTAGGCATGGGGCCTTAGAAAACACGAGCCTAAGCCCGGAGAAAATGGAGTCGCCACCCGGACAGGATGAAAAAAAAAGGGGTGGATGACTCGATTCCTAAGGAATCCCCAACCCCTTAATGGGATTGGAAAGTTGAGTACGTGTGGTGAAGGTGAGAAATGGCCCAGCACCCCCACAATGCCCCGTTTATTAGAATAGGCCTCATTTGCAGGTCTTAATATTATAAATTCTTAAATATAACAATATTATCCATACTACATGCAACAATTAAAATAAAGCATCATTATATTAAAATCAAAGCAATGTCCAAAGAAAGCAAATAAAAGGACACCCATCCGAGGATGGAAACATGTCCTTACATCGTCCATGTCTAAAACTAAATAGGACACCCACCAAAAGGTGGAAACATGTCCTTTACATTGGTCCAAAATATAAAAGCAATTTAAGTTACATGAAAATTAATTAATGAGGTACCCAATAATGGAAACATACCTCTTACAATTTTAATACTAAGACAAACTAATAATAATCATAATAATAATGAAAATATCCATTCATGATAAATTAAATAAATCAAGTATTGAAATTAAATAAATTAAAACATATAATAAACCACATAATCAAATCTAAAATTTAATAAAGCAAATAAAGATACAAATTTAAGTTTATGTCTCAATTTAGAGTTCTTTAATTAACATTTAAGGTTTTGGGATTTTAGAATTATTATTATTATTTAGGCTACTGTGAGAATTTTTGAAAAAATGGAATGGATTAGGGTTTTATAAATTTAAGAAAGTAGTAAGGTTTTTGGTTAATCATATTAAGGTTTAGGGCTAACATCATAAAATTATGGTTTTGGAATCTTAAGACATTAGGTTTTGGGCTTAACATCATGAAATTAAGGTTTTTAGAAAGAATAAATTGAAGTTTGATATTTATAAAAAATAATGTTTATAGCTTAAGGTTTTAGATGAATTAGGGTTTAGTGTTTATGAAAAACTTATCAAAGTTCATAAGTTAAGTGAACTATGAATATGTTTAAAGAGAGTAGATGCTACTATGAAGTTTTATATGAAAACCCTAATGTGATTCTGAGTGATGTATTGATAAAATAGGCATAAGATAAAACAAGTAAACAATCTGTGAAAAAAAAATCTACAGGTTATAATTGATATGACTTATAGAAATAATAATTTGTAATTCACATAAACTAACATATGAACCGATTTTTAGAAGAATTTGTATACTGTAACTTTAACTAAATGAAGAACGGGCTCATCCAATATTTAAAACAATCAAAATATATAGTATTTTCTTAATTTAAAGCATACCATCGTTTGTTGGCTCCACCAAAATTGTTTGAATGGAATTTAGGATGAGCTTTGGCAAAGACAATGATTACACTGCCTTTGTATTTGTTGGTTGAATTGAGGACAAGACCGTGAGCTATGCCACTGCCTTGTTGATTGCTTTTCTGCTTGATCTTTAAGATTCGTCGCTAATTTCTTTTTTGTTTGATATTTCAGATTCATTGCATAAGTAATTGGATTCATCCGAAAGTTCCCAACTCTCCCCGAAAAAAATAAAAGTCCAAAGTTTCTTTCAACAATTGCCCCTCCCCTCCAATCCGTGTGTGTAATGCTAGTATTTATAGGAAAATAAAGAGTTATAATCCTATTTTAATAAGGAAATACCAATTGTTTAGGAAAAATTAGAAAATCGGGTAAAATAAGGTTTGGTTAAAAAGTTGGCAGCGCACGCAGACTGTGTTGGCAAAAATTGCTGCAAGGATCAGTGGCGAGCTAGTTGGGCAAGCCAGTTTGTCGCAGAACTAGGCAAGCCCAGCTACGTCTAATTAGGCAGTGCCCAATTCGCCGCAGACACTTTCTATTTTTATTTTTATTTTTTTTATATTTTTTGTATTTTTATATTTATTAAAAATAACTATTAAATATTATAAGTAATTAAAATATTATTAAAATAATTAAAATACCACAAAATTATTTTGGACTATCGGATTGGACTGAGTCAAAAATTAAGGGTCGACAGTTTGCCCCTGCTTGAATGATCTGAGACTTTCAGTAGAAGAGAGTGAAAAGCAACATGATTTTGAGCAGATTTTGATTGAGGATAGGTACTTGGATTCGATTTGGGTACTTGGACCTGAGACTGGATACTTGGACCCGAGATTGAATTTGATATGGGTACTTGGACCCGAGATTAAATTGGTTTGGGTTTTGGGACCTAAGATTGGGTACATAGACCCGAGATTGAGTACTTGGACCCGATATAGGATTGAATTTGGGTACTTGGAGCTGAGATTGGGTACTTGGACCTGAGATTGGATTGAATTTGGGTACTTGGACCTGAGACTGAATTTAATTCGGGTACTTGGACCCTTAATTGGATTGGATTTGGGTACTTGGACCTAAGATTGGGTACTTGGACCCAAGATTGGGTACTTGGATCCGTAATTGAATTTAATTTGGGTACTTGAACCCGAGATTAGGTACTTGGACCTGAGACTGAATTTGATTTGGGTACTTAGACCCGTGACTGAATTAGATTTGGATACTTGGACCCGAGATTGGATACTTGGACCCGAGATTAAGTTGGATTTGGGTACTTTGACCAGAGACTGTGTACCTGGACCCGTGATTGGGTACTTCGACCCAAGACTGAATTTGATTTGGGTACTTGGACCTAAGATTGGGTAGTTGGACCCGAGACTGGATTGAATTTGGGTACTTGGACCCATGATTGAATTAAATTTGGGTACTTAGACCCGAGATTGGGTACTTGGTTGGTATTTAGACCCGAGACTGAATTTGATTAGGGTACTTGGACCCGAGGCTGAAAATTTTTTTTGACTGACCTTTTGTTAGTTGAAAATTCTGCCTTAATTGGTTGTTCCATTCTTTTATTCTTCCTTTTGCAAAAATTCAGCTATTTTTAGTTGGCCCTCATATCTTCTCCTTGCCCCCTGTGTGGCAAAATATTTGCAAGTGAGTTTGAAAAAATTTTATACCTATATAAACTCAAAAAATTGAAAGGGAGAAACTTTGCCCCCTATGTAGGCTAAAACACATGATTTTTTCTATACTGGTTTTGGTTGATGTTTGTAGATTGTTTAGTTCTTTGGACAAGCGTGCATTTCTTCTTTATTTTGCTAAATTATTGTAGATTCACTAAGCAATGGGCCTGCCATGCCACCTGATTCCATGTCTTCTTTTAATTCTTTACTTCACAGGGTGTTTGTTGTTCACTTTGACAAAGAATAGACAATACAATACAAGAAAATGCAATGTGATATGCTCATGTATGCATGGATAATACTTACAATTGACTCACAGACCGAGGTGATCATCTGAAGTGTTCTCATTGATTCCTTTTAGATGCCTGTTCAGATCTTTCATTGGAATGATAGGAAGTTTTGCATTTATGGCTTTTATTTTCGACATATTGAAAATATGAGTGGTGGAGACCCCAAGTTGCAGAGTCAGGGATACATCCATTTCAAACTATGATTCATTATGTCAATTGGTAGCTTCTTCATAACCTTGCCGGTAATCATTTTATTTGCCCAATGTGTCCTTCGAGGTTCGATTGTTCGACATACTACCCTTAACTTGAAGGCTTTGTAAAATTTCTTTTTTCTTTTTTTTTTAAATTTTAAATTTTGAATTTTGATTTTGAAGTCAAATGTTGGCTTTGCCAAATCAATGTCAATTTACCTCAGGACTTAATTTTTCAAATTAACATATCTATAACATGATAACCCTAGTTATCATACTAAAATCGGGAATTATTTCTATTTAAGCAAGAACTGTTCCACTTCAGATAGGCACATACACATTACTTGGTCAAAGATCTCATTTGAGTTTGAATATTGTCTATCTCATATGCATGCTTATTCAAACTATCTCTGTTAATAGACTCTACCTACTAAGAGAGATCAACAGGTCTTTGATACGCTTGAAATGGTGTCTATAAGGGATATGGGTTAAATGAAGGCCATTTGTAAGTTGGAGCCATTGTGACACTATGGGCAAACCCTCACACTACAAATTTCTTGTTTGGACATTATGCAGCTGGGAGCAATCTTGCTAGACTCCAAATTCCTTCTATCTTTTTGGTATTAATCTGGATCTTGATTAGGATAGTCTTTGTCCTTGAAAAAAGTTTGGTACCCAAATTCATTTCTTTTCTTCTTCTCCCTTTTCTTTAATTTTATTTGTCTTACTCTTCCCTTTTTTTGAGCATTTTATCATTTTTTCCTTCTTCCTTATAGGACTGTCAAGTACAGAACTTTCAAGAACTGGATGGTCTTTCTCCCTTTTCTCTGATTTTGATCGAATCTTTGGTTGAGTTGGACCAATTCAAGTCAAATTGTGCTTATAAACCAAATGGAAGTCTTTTGCTGCTTTAGATAAAAGAGAACTCAGTTGGCTTTCTGAACCGCCTTTTTAGGCTTTATCTTTCTTTTCTTCTTTTTTTCTTTTTTTTTGGTTGTAGCTCTAAAAGAGCTGTCTTATTTGTACCAACTTGGGTTTTTAATAATGGATGAGTGGAGTGACATAAATCTCCTTTAACAGGGATAAATCATTTGTTACTCTGATATTATCTTGATAGATTGGAGATATTAGGTGAACTTCAACTACCCTTATGCTTTGAGAACAACAACTATCCTTATGATCTCGACTATTCATTCCTTTCTTTGATCTTCTTGCCTCTTCACCTTAGTGATCATAAGACTTTTCAAAAGTATCACAACAGCTCAGGGTAGGTTGTTGGGATTATATGCCAATGAAAAGAAAGCTAAAATTTTATAAAGGCTCAAATGGACAACTAGGGATTGATATTTAATTGGGAGGATACTAGATGTTGGCTCGTCAAACAATGCCTAGATCATCTCTCTCTTAAAATAAGCAAAGTTTAATTTTGCCTTGAAAGTTTGTCAAAGCATGTTTTAAGACTGACTAGGACCTAGACAAAGGTAATTATGCAGGAGCCCTCTCTAAGTAAGCATACACAACTCAATGCTATAGAATAATTCCCTCATCTAGTAAATTCAATCAAATCATGATGCATAGATACGCTAATTTATAAATATTAAGTTAAATTCCTCATTGGTTGAGCACCAAAATGAATAAAGACCAACAAAAATTTTGATGAAAGTAATTTATTCAACAAATTTAAATTTGAAAAAAACGATTGTTCCAATTAAATATTAAAGAAAGTAAAATTGAAAAGCAACATTCAAGCTAAGGAAAGTTTGTTGAGTTAAACTTCTTTTCCTTTCACATCTTCATTATTTCCATCTTAAAAGAATGATAAAACAAAATCTTCTTCCAATCCTTTTCCTGCCATGAAGGTTGCTGGTGGTGGCACCCTGTTGAACCTTGGAAAATGATTACTTTTGGTATTGGGCTTATCCGGCTTAGGCAACTTTTCATTATCAATTAAATTCTGGATCTCATGCCTCAACTTCATATAATTGTCCGTTGCGTGTCTAG
This sequence comes from Garcia nutans, assembly GCA_947685225.1. NCBI lineage: Eukaryota > Viridiplantae > Streptophyta > Magnoliopsida > Malpighiales > Euphorbiaceae > Garcia > Garcia nutans. Next base: position 16,951,623 of record CANTUV010000033.1, on the reverse strand, counting down.
GCCTTTGATGGAATTGGCAAAATTCATTAGTATCAAAGTTAGGTGGAAGAGGATTAGCCAAAGGACGAGGAGTCAAGGGTTGTAACAATCCCTTCTTTTGTAGCTTATTGAGAACCTAAGATAGCAACTTCCCTAATTCTGAAAACTGCCTCATTCCTCCTTGACTAGTGACATTAACATCAGCTTCCTTTTATGTACTTTGATTGCCAGGCTGATAATTCCCTTTCTAATTCCTTCTTATTGAAAAGCAATTCTTCTCCCTCTCCCATTCTTCAATTTGCAGACCGGCTTGGAGAAGATCTTTGAAATCACTGATGAGTGTATGAGACATCCTTTCACTAAGACTAGGCAACACCCCTCTCATGATCATCCTTATTTGATAAGATTCATCGGGCCTTTTCTTATGCAAAGCAGCCTTATTTGTCCATCTTTTCACATACTCCACAAAATTCTCATTTGGCCTTTGTCTAATGGACTCACCTACCATTAAGGTAACTTCCAGCTCGACATTGTACCCATATTGCTGAATGAAAGCCTTGTACAACATGTCCTAATCTTTTTGAGTACTTTTCTCTAAGGTGTTGAACCAATTTCGGACAATAGGATCCAACGAGAGCATAAAATACCTCAGAGTTTGAGCTTTAGTAGCTCAGGTAGACTGCATAACAGTGATGTACTGCTTCACATGGAGATGAGGATTTCCAGTACCATTGCACCTAGCAAAGGAAGGAATCTTGAACTTGTAAGGGACCTCCTCATCTTGTTCAAATAGTTTGTTGATCTTGAACATCTCTTCGATTTTTATCTTCTTCTCAAATTTCTTTTCTAAATCATTAATCATCTTCTCAACATCAGACATCTCGGTCTTTTTAATAGTTTTCTTCTCCATAACCTTTGGCTCCTTTTTGTCTTGAGGATCTTGGAAGTACTGAGCCCAGACGTCATCATCATCAAGGACTACCTTGTCTGCATCAAAAGCCACTTCACCAACCTTACCCTTCCCATTGTCCTTTGGTTTCTTGGTGCTAGCAGATGCTTCGACATTGTTCCCTAAAATTGTAGCTAATTGATTCTTTATGGTCTCGGCTAAGGCCTCTTTTATTTCTTCCATCTTGGCATTGAGGGCATCATTCACCATTCTTTGAATTTGTTCGGGCTTCATTACTTTTGGTGAGCAAGTGATTGAGTCGTGGCTAGATTCTTCATCTCCGGTGTAGGTCGGATTGTCGTAAGCTTTTGAACTATCGTAATCCAAGGCTATGAGCCAGAAGGGATTAATGATATGTCATGCGATGCATGTATGCATGTATACATGTATGCACAAATAGTAAACAAACAAGGATAAATAGGACGTTCCTTCCAACCATATAACTTCCACACACGGATGCCGAGTCTCTTTTCCTAGGTATATGGTTAACAAAATACCAACATGGGGTATCTTATTTTCGAATAATTCTCTCGTATGTTTCAACCAATAGTTATATTTTCAAAAATGGAAATCAGTTCATGATAATTCCCATTAATTAGGTTTTAATCCATCCAACCAACTAAAGTAGCTTTTATGCTATATTGGATTAAAACTAAATTAAGAGGTTTATTATAAATAGATTTCTCACTTGAAAAAGTAACTAATGATTCATGCCAAAAATAAGCCCATGATTAATAACTCTTAGTATAAACTAGTCTCACAATTGATTTTTGGTATTTCATAATTGACCTAAATATTGGTAAGCTTTTTTAAAGTTTGGATGAAAATAATTTTGTTTCTAAGCCCATTGTAAAAATATTTTTGAAAAAATGGATTTTGGACTTTGTGTTTTGGTCATGAGGAAAGAATTTTTTATTTGTTTTTAGAAAAGTTTTATATCCAAAATCATCTTAAAAAGTTTTTGAAAATAGCTTTGGTCTTTTGGATTTTAAAGAAAAATTTATTTGAGCTTACAAATGTACTTGGATCATTGTGAGGGGGAAATTTTGCCCCCACTCCCGGTGGAATGGTTCTTGCGACTTCGGCGCTGTTTAGGCTAGGGTGCTTAGAGAACACGGGCCTAAACCTAGAGAAAATGGAGTCGCCACCCAGACAGGCCGAGAAAAAGACAGGGGTGGATGACTCATTTTCTAAAGAATCCCCAACCCCTAATAGGTTCGAAAAGTTGGGTACGTGTGGGGAAGGTGAGAAATGGTCCAGCACCCGCACAATGCCTGGTTTTTGGAACCGGCCTCCTTTGCAGGTCTTATTATTATAAAATTCTTAAATATGACAATATTATCCATACTACATGCAATAATTAAAATAAAACATCATTATATTAAAATCAAAGCAATGTTCAAATAAAGAAAATAAATGGACATCCATCCGAGGATGGAAACATGTCCTTACATCGTTCATGTCTAAACTAAATAGGATACCCACCAAAAGGTGGAAACATGCCCTTTACATTAGTCCAAAAACTTTAAAATAAAATAAATTACATTATGCTCACAACATGAGGTACCCAAAAATATGGAAACATACCTCTTACAATATTTGGAAATCAAAATAAATCAATAAAAGTGAATAACCATTCATAATAAATAAATTATTCATCAAATATATCAAACATCAATCAAAATATATAATAAACATTCATCCAATTTAAATAAAATAGTAAATATATTAACTTTAGGGTTTCATGCATTAATTAGAGTTTCTAGGGTTTTATGTTCAATAACTAGGGTTTTGCATATACTAGTTTAATTTGTTGAGAAATATTTTGAAGTAATAACATAGATACTAGATGTTAAAAAAATTTAAAGTTTTGGACGTTTTTAAAAAAATAAATGTTACTGTGATTTAAAAAAGCGGGTCTAGTTAGGGTTTTAAGCAAACATCATGAAATTAGGATTTTTAAGACATTAGGGTTTATAATTTTAAAAGATTGGATTTTAGGTTCAGTGGATTATGGTTTTAGGTGTTGATGAACTTGTCATAAAGTTTTGATGTTTTAAGAATTTGGGTTTAGGAAAACTAGGGTTTACTGGATTATGGTTTTTGATATTTTGGAAAACATATTTGATCTTATGATTTAAGAAAATAGTTTAGAGTTTTATAGAAACAATTATGATTAAAGTTTTTAGAAACTGTAAAGAAGATTAGGGTTTTGGAGAATTAAGAAGACATTTTGAAGTTTCAGACAAATAAGTTAGGGTTTAGATGATTAAGAAAATAGTTCGGGGAAAAATAATTTAGGGTTTTAAAGTTTTAGAAACAGAAGGACATTTTTAGGGTTTTTGAAGTTTTGGAAACAGAAGAACAATTTTAGGGTTTTTGATAATTTAATTAATGACTTAGGCTATTGGATGAATGGACAATTTGATCTATAAAACATACTACTAAGTTTAATAATTTAGGTTGCTGACTCAATATCGAAACAAATGATTGAAACATTTAAAAGAAAATATGGCAATAACATCATATGCTTAAACAATTTAGGAATCTAAACGTGAGAATATTGTTAATATAATCAAATCAAAGATTTTTAATCAAACCACCATTCGTTGGTTCCTCTACAATTGACTTCTGGATGAACAATGACAAAGGCAATGTTGTTGCCTTTGATGGATTGATGAATGCTTCTTGTTAATTTTTGCCATTTCTTGCTCCTAGGGTTTTTGTCTTCTTTTTCCCCCTAAGTCAGAAGTCCAAAGTCTCGATCCAGTAAAATAATTTTCCTCCCTTAATTCTGTGTTTTAATGTGGTATTTATAGAAAAAATAAAAAACCTATTTCCAATTGTCTAAGGAAATTAAAACTATTTAAGAAAAGAAATCAAAACCAAATAGAATTCGGTTTCAAAAAAACTGCACTGGAAAATTGCGCTGGCAAAAAATTGCTGCTGGCAAAAATTGAGAGTGAGCGCTGGCGAGCCAGCCAATTCGCCGTAGGAATATCCTGCGGCGAATTTGCCTAAGCCAATTCACTTTCGGAGACGAAATTTTTCATCGCCGATTTTTTTAACTTTATTAATATTACCTTTCTTATTTTTATTAAAAATTATAAATAATAAATACTAAAATAGATATTATTTAATTAAAATACCATAAAATTATTTTGGACTATAAAAAAAATCGGACCAGACTGGGTAAAAAATTAACGGTCTATAGTTTGCCCCCTGCTTGAACTATCTGAGACTATGGCAAAAGAGAGTGAAAAACAATAAGACTTAATTTTGATAAAATAGACTTAATTTTTTCGAGATGGTTTAGGTTTTAGGTTCTGGACCCGGTTTGAGTTCTGGACTCAGAAGAGACTTGGGTTTTGGATGCAAGATAGCCTGCGTTCTGGACCCGGTTTGAGTTATGAACTCGAAAAGGAATTTTGTAATATCCCAAAGTGTGCCTTAGAAGTTGTGATAATATTGTTATTATTGAATTGAATGTGTATTTGATAAGTGGTGTATTTGAGTATGGTTTATTTGAATGTTAAAAGAATTTGAGAGAGAATGGTTATGTGTTGTTTGGAAAGAAAGCAATGTATGGAGAAAGTGTATATGTTGGGTATATGGCAATATATATAACATATATTCAAGTCAAAGTGCTTAGTCAAGGGAAGAAGATATTTAGATTGTTAAGTGTGAAATTACCAAAATGGGCAAGAAATTATAAAGAGAATTAAAATGTGTATGAGGGTATTATAGTAACTTTCTTTTGGATGAGTATTTAATGAGTGCTTGACTTTGTGTTTTCATCATCATTTCTTCTTCTTCTTCATTGTGTTGGCCGGCTCACCAAAAACAAGGGAAAGCAAAAGAGCAAAGCAAGGTTTTGAAGTTCTTAGCTCAAAGGTTGATAGAGATTTCAAGTAATCAAGTTGAAATTTCAAGGAATTTCATTATTTGGTAAGTACTCTCTTGTTTCCCTTTGTTAAATTTGAAGTTGTGTCTAAGATGAATTGTGATTTGTTGATGTGGTGATTTGGTGTGTTTGATAGGTGTTTACAAGTGTTAATATTGATTGTAAGTTAAAAGAAGGAAATTGGTGTTAGTTTGGTTGTGAAGATGGTAAGATATGTAGAGGTTGAAAGTGGAAGATCAAGAGTGAATTTGGTTTTAGGGTTTTGAAGTGATGAATGATTAAATGTATGGTTAATTGTGATTATTGTGTTAAACATGCAAAATAGGTGTTAATGACTTTGATTACCTCCATTTGAATGAGTTTATGTTATGTATGATGTGTTTAAATGTAACTAGAAGTGTTTTGGCCACAATTAGGGTTTTGTTCTTGAGTGACACGGCCAAAATAAGAAAGGAACACGGCCAAGACTTAATGTTTTTGAGAGACACGGCCAAGTTGAGGGAAGTTTGGCCGTGTTGGTTGAGTTTAGGGAGAGACACGGCCACAGGCTTGGCCGTGTCCCTTGCCCGTGTTTGCTACTGCTTGAATTTGGTTGAGAGACACGGCCGTGTCCCCTGCCCGTGTCTGCTTCTGCTTGAATTGGTGTTGAGAGACACGGCCACAAGCTTGGCCGTGTCCCTTGAGGGTGTTAGTTATTGTGATGGTTCTTAACTTTTCTCACATTATTTTGATTCTTCAAAGGTCTTGTTGTGCCTAAACCTAAACATAAACATTTTGAAAACAAAGAATGACCTAAACAAATATATGTGGAACATACATTTGATGATATTGATGATGTTATAGGTAAAATGGGAAAGATATGATGAAGTAATTGAGTATGTATAGCTTGATGGGAGTAGCTCTTGAGGTAAGTACAAATTTACCTAGACTCATTCTTTTATATGATTTTGGAACTTAAAACAATGTTAAGTAGATTATTATATTGTTAATACAATGTGAATAATGTTGTTATATATATATAGTGTGAAAGCTATAAGGATGATCCAAAAAGATATGTGCAATGTGAGTTGTGAGGATAAATGTTTGGATAATGAATGGTGCAAATGTGCCTTGAGAAATGGTGAAATGTGATAGTATCATGGTTGCTAATAATGATCAAAATGAAATAAATGAACATATGGTTTATATGACACTGAATTTAAGATACAAGTGCAAAGTAATTGATTATGTATGCTTGGATGATAAAGTGTATAATGTGAATTGAGATAAAATATTATGTGAAGCCATTGTTATTGGCTATGATGATTCAAATGAGATGTGAAGCCATTGTTATTGGCTATGATGATTCAAATGAGATGTGAGCCATTGTTATTGGTTATGATAATTCAATTGTGAATAAAATTGATAAATGAGTTGTGTGACTAATATGTTATTCCATTTTCAGAGTTTGTTGTTGGTGGCATGCCTAATAAGTGTAACAATCTCTTGAAGTTAGGTTGGATTGAATCCTTGAAGCCTAATTGAGATGTTACCACCCTTGAAGCTAGGTTGGATTGGTTCTTGAAGCCAAGTTGGGTTGAAGCTTAGCATGCTTTGCTCCCCTTGAAGCTTGGTTGAACCTAATCCTTGAAGCCTAGTTGGGTCTATGATAATGATAAATGTGATGATTAAACCAAAGCATTACTCTGAAAATTGAATGGCATATTAGTATCGTTTGGGCCCGAGTCTGTCTTTGTTGTCAATATGGTATACAAATTTTGAAATAAATGAGTAATGCGATATATGGTTGACTTTGTTGACAATGTGATTCATGATTGGTGAACTATGAACAAAATAATGCTATAGTGTATGTTGTGTAATGTGTGTATCGATATATTGATTGTGAGTGTTGGTGATATGTTATGGTTGGTGCATTGTGAATTAAACAATGTTATGAATTATGATGTGAAATGTGTATATTGATATGCTAAGTGTGAATATTAATAATGGATTGCGGATAATGATTCAATTGAATGATATAATGATTGCCTTTGTTGAATATGTGATTCATGAATATTGAATTGTGAGTAATGATTTAATAGAATGGTGTAATGAGATGTAAGGTTATGAAGTATGGCATGATAATATTGTATAAATGAGTTATTGAAAAGAGATTTGATTTTAAGAAGTTATGTTGAGATATATGATTATGGAATATTATATGATATGTGATAAGTATATGAGGTAGCAATGGTAAGTATTGTTTTATGAGTGTTTATGTAAATATGTATATAATCTATGAGATTAGTGGGAGTATTTGAAGAATGCACTAAGAAAGGAAGAACAGGATAAGAAAACAATAAAACATGATGCTAAAAATATGAGGTACGATTCTTTTGTAAAGTATATTTTAATATTTATTTGTACTACTAAGCTCTCGGGCTTAGCGCGGATGTATAATCGCGCAGGTGTCTAGGTGGAAGATATGGAGACTTGCGTATGCCACGAGAAGAGTAAGAGTTTATCGAGACCAACTAGAGGATAATGCATACATGTATAATTCTTAATTATTATGTATTTCTGACAAGAGTGTATGTATATGTATAAATGAAGTTTTGATAAAGATAAGACTATTATATATTTATAAGATCAATAAAAGTATAACGATTTGGTAAATGTTCTTTAAATTTATGTATTGTGTTTTGAACTATATGAAAGGTTTTAAAAATTAAAAAAAAAATGACGTCCTTATACTTTATATATTTACTGTATGTATACCCGGTGTATGTATAGTACTTATATGGAGTATCGGGGTGTTATAAATTGAGTTCTAGATCCGAGATAATTTGGATTCTAGACCTGGGATGGTTTGGGTTCTGGACCCTATTTGAGTTCTGAACTCTGAAAAGACTTGGGTTCTAGACTCAGGATGGTTTGGGTTCTAGACCCGGTTTGAGTTCTGGACTAAAAAAAGACTTGGGTTCTAGACCCGAACTAAGTTCTGGACTTAAGAGGGAATTTAGGTTCTGGACCTAAGCTAAGTTCTAGACTTAAGGATAATTTGAGTCCTGGACCCAAGCTAAGTTATGGACTTAAGAGGAATTTTGGGTTTTGGACCCGAGCAAAGTTCTGGACTTAATGATAATTTGGGTTATGGACTCGAGCTAAGTTATGGACTCAAAAGGAAATTTAGGTTCTGGACCCGAGCTAAGTTTTGGACTTAAGAGAAATTTGATTATCTGCAAAAAATAATTGTAGTCAGTAGGATAATAAAGGAATTTGCAAAAAATTTAGCTTTGCAAAAAATGTAATATCCCAATGTATGCCCTAGAAGTTTTGAATATTATTGTTGTTTTAATTGGATTGAATGTATATGTTGATTTAAAAGAGAAAAGATATTGAAAAGAGAATGTTTATGTATTGTTTAAAAAGGAAAGTAATGTGTAGAGAGAAAGTGTATATGTTGGGTATATGGTTATATATATAACATATACATTAGTCAAAAGGGATGGTCAATGGAAGAGGATATTTATGTGGGATATGTGCAATTACTTTAATGGGCATATAAGTGACAAAGGTTAAGTTAAATGGATGAGGGCATTTAGGTAATTGCTTTGTTAGAATTGCTTGGTGGAGATTTAAAGAAGAAAAGAAAATAAATCTCCACCAAGCAATTCTAACAAAGCAATTACCTAAATGCCCTCATCCATTTAACGTAACCTTTGTCACTTATATGCCCATTAAAGTAATTTCACATATCCCACATAAATATCCTCTTCCATTGACCATCCCTTTTGACTAATGTATATGTTATATATATAACCATATACCCAACATATACACTTTCTCTCTACACATTACTTTCCTTTTTAAACAATACATAAACATTCTCTTTTCAATATCTTTTCTCTTTTAAATCAACATATACATTCAATCAAATTAAAACAACAATAATATTCAAAACTTCTAGGGCATACATTGGGATATTACAATTCTCCCCCTCTAAAAAGAAATTTCGTCCTCGAAATTACCTGATATCAAGTCTGGAATAGTTGAGGATATTAATCTCGCATGGTTTTCTCACTCTCCCAAGTTGCCTCTTCTCTCCCATGATTCTTCCACAAAATCTTTACCAAAGGCACTTTCTTATTTCTCAACTCTTTCACATCACGTGCCAAGATAGCAACTGGTTCCTCTTCAAATGTCAAATCTGGACTCACCTCGATAGATTCAAATGGCAACACATGAGATGGATCCGACCTGTATCTCCTCAACATAGAAACATGGAATACATTATGGATCCTCTCCAACTCAGGTGGCAAAGCAAGCCGATAAGCAACTGGCCCAACTCTTTCCAAAACTTCATACGGTCCAATGAAACGAGGACTCAATTTCCCTTTCCGACCAAACCTCAAGATCTTCTTCCAAGGAGACACTTTCAAAAATACCTTATCTCCTACATTGTATTCAATGTCTCTCCTCTTCAAATCTGAATAAGATTTCTATCGGTCCGAAGCTGTTTTCAACCTATCTCGAATCATTTTCACTTTCTCTTCAGTTTCTTTAACCAAATCAGGACCAATTAACTTACCTTCACCAAGTTCATTCCAACATATAGGGGTCCTGCACCGTCTACCATACAATGCTTCGAATGGGGCCATACCAATGCTGGATTGATGACTGTTATTGTAAGCAAATTCAACAAGTGGTAAGAATCCATCCCGACTTCTAGAGAAATCAATGACACAGCTTCTCAACATATCTTCAATAATCTGTATCACTCTCTCTGACTGCCCATCTGTTTGCGGATGAAAAGCAGTACTGAAGTGTAATCGAGAACCCAAAGCACCATATAAACTCTTCCAAAACCTTGAAGTAAATCGGGGATCTCGATCAGATACTATAGAAGTTGGAACACCATGTAACTTCACAATCTCATGAATATACAGCTCAGCTAACCTCTCCAAAGAGTAATCCATCCGAACCGGAAGGAAATGAGCCGTTTTAGTTAACCTATCAACAATCACCCAAATAGCATCATGCTTTCTTTGTGTCAATGGCAAACCAGATACGAAATCCATGGTTACTCTATCCCATTTCCATTCAGGCACTGCTAAAGGTTGAAGTAACCCTGTTGGAACTTGATGCTCAGCTTTTACCCTCTGACATGTGAGACATTTGGACACAAAATCTGCAATGTCTCTCTTTAGACCAGACCACCAGTAAAGCTGCTTCAAATCATGATACATCTTTGTATTGCCCGGTTGCATAGCAAATACTGACTGATGTGCTTCTTCTAAAATGATCCTTCTCAAATTAGTATCATCAGGCACACACAATCTGTTCTTAAACCAAAGACTTCCATCATTTCTCACAATAAAATCTCGACTCTTTCCATTCTGACAATCTGAAACAATCTTCTGAATCTTATCATCAGCCAATTGAGCCTCTTTAATCTGATCTAACAATATTGGTTTCAATTGCAACTGTGCCAACAATGCACCATCATCACAAGGTATAAAACTAGCATGCAATGCTCTCAACTCAACAAGCAACGAGAGCGAATAAACAGTCAACCCTGCTAAAGACTTCCGACTCAAGGCATCAGCAACAACATTTGCTTTACCCGGATGATAATCAATCAAACAGTCGTAGTCTTTAATCAATTCCAACCATCTTCTCTGTCGAAGATTGAGTTCTCTTTGGACACCCAAGTATTTTAAACTTTTATGATCAGTATAGATAAAACACTTCTCCCCATATAGATAATGTCGCCAAATCTTCAATGCAAACACAATGGCTGCTAATTCCAAATCATGGGTCGGATAATTGAGCTCATGAGGTTTCAACTGTCGAGAAGCATAAGCTATAACTTTACCTTCTTGCATCAGAACACAACCCAAACCACTATGTGAAGCATCACTGTAAATCACATATGGTTTATCTTCCACAGGTAAAGTAAGAACAGGCGCTTGAGTCAACATTTCTCTCAACTGTTCGAAGCTAGCCTGACACTGATCTGTCCACACAAATCTAACTCCCTTTCAAAGCAATCTGGTAAGTGGAGTAGCTATCAAAGAAAATCCTTTCACAAACCGTCGGTAATAGCCTGCCAAACCCAAAAAACTTCTAACTTCAGTCACAGACTTTGGTGGACTCCAATTCAATATAGCTTCAACTTTACTCGGATCAACTCTAATACCCTCTGCTGAAACTATATGACCGAGAAAAGTAACTTGATTAAGCCAAAACTAACACTTCGATAGTTTAGCAAATAATTGCTTCTCTCTCAAAATCTGCAGCACAATCCGCAGATGCTTATCATGCTCCTCCTCATTACACGAATACACCAATATATCATCAATAAAGACCACTACAAACTGATCCAGATAGGGCCTAAACACCCTATTCATCAAGTCCATAAAAACTGCTGGTGCATTCGTCAAACCAAAAGGCATAACTAGAAACTCATAATGCCCATACCTGGTCCGAAAAGCAGTTTTAGGAACATCTTCAACTCTAACCCTCAACTGATGGTACCCTGATCTCAAATCAATTTTAGAAAACACTGCTGCCCCCTTTAATTGATCAAAGAGATCATCAATTCTAGGCAAAGGATATTTATTTTTAATAGTCACCTTATTCAATTGCCTATAATCGATACACAATCTCATAGTACCATCCTTCTTCTTTACAAACAGAACAGGAGCTCCCCACGGTGAAACACTAGAGTGAACAAACCCTTTATCTAGCAACTCCTGTAACTGCACCTTCAGCTCTCTCAGTTCAGCAGGTGCCATTCTGTAAGGAGTAATAGAGATAGGAGTGGTACCAGGCAATAATTCAATACCAAACTCCACCTCTCTCTCTGGAGGCAACCCTGGAAACTCCTCTGGAAACACATCTGGAAACTCTGCAACTGTGTGTATATTATCAATTTGAGAACCCTTTACTCTAGTATCCACCACATGAGCAAGATAGGCGTCACACCCCTTTCTAATCAATCTCCTAGCTACAACCGCTGAAACAAACAAGGATGCTAGCTGTTCCTACTCATTAGATATTAATACCTCTCTACCATCACTAGTTCTCAAGGTAACAACTTTCTTTTTGCAGTCAACCACAGCTCCATGTCTAGATAACCAGTCCATGCCTAGGATCACATCATATTCCTTGAAAGGCATCTCAATAAGATCTCCAAGAAACTCCTCACCTTGTACCACTATTGCACTATCTTGGTGCACTTTACTAACAATCACACTACGCCCTAAAGGATTTGTCACCAAAACATCAAATCCTAGGGATTAAGCATGCAAAGCAGACATAGGCAAAACAGATGCACTAATATATGAATGTGTGGAACCCGGATCAATCAAAGCAAGTACTGAAGTATCAAATAAAGAAAAAGTACCAGCTATGATTGCCGAAGCATCTGGTTGCCTCTGCATCACATAAATCCTCTGAGAAGATCCAGCCTCCTCTGGTCTACTCTCCCTGGATGTAGAACCTCCTCTAGAACTGAACCCAGATCTACCTCCTCTGCTGAAACCTCTGCCTTCACGACCTCCCCTCACACTAGGTCGGGAAGCTGCAATATCTACTCACATCCGCTTCTGTCTCTCAGGACAATCTCTAACAAAGTGATCAGGTGACCCACATCTGAAACATACCCCTGTCACACTAGTCCTCCAACAAGGACCACCATGTGGTCTACCACAATGAATGCATATGGGTAAGGTGGATCTCTGCGTCACTGGGGTCGGAGCACTCGCCACTGAAACTGTAGGTCTAGATCTCTGCCTCTGAAACTATACCGACCTACCAGCTGGCCTCTGACTCCTACTAACCCGAGGAACAAAACTTCCTTTACCTCTTTTCACAGACGAAGACCCTGCCTCAAACTGGGGCCTTCTAACCTTGATCTCTTCCTCTGAAGCAGCTACAATAACCTGAGCTCTCTCCACACTTCGAGCTGCTGCAACAAGCTGGGAAAAATCATGATATCTAGATCCAGCCACATGACACATGATAGCTCTCCAGCACTATCCACTCTAGCTCCCTCTCTAATCTCATCAGGAGCTATACTCTCAGCACTACCCTCGACTGACTGACGTGAGTGAGAATCCATCACAACCTATATCTGCAAACACAGCAGAATACTTCTCATTAAAGATCAGAGACTGCCAATGCCAAACATGTATATTATTCAAAAATCCACTTTTTTAAAATCAAATCACTCTTTTTTCTTACACTTGACCTAGGTTGAGAATCTCAAACCTAGGCTCTGATACCAAAACAATTGTAACACCCCTATATCCCGTATACGTACCAAGCATGCTTAAACGATCGTAATATACGTATACTGAATATAGTAAATGCCACAGTTTTTAAAAAAAACGCAAAAAATATCTTTGTAAATAAATGAAACCAATCTCAAACATTTTATAGAAATCCAAAAGACACCATATATAAAATTGTTTATCAATTCACAGCGGAAGTTATTACAAATATGTTATAAATCAAAGTTTACAAAACATAGAATATATACATGATTGGCAGCTTTTCTCCAATCTTTAAGCCCAAAATAACTCTTCAATGTCTACTCTCACTCGGTCTCGAGGAGCTCTCAGGTTCAACTCTGTTACCTGCGTGATCAAACACTATCGCGCTAAGCCATCAGCTTAGTAGTACAAAATATACCAACATTATACTTTAAGGCAATGCAACGTTAAACATCTAAATCATAAAGTGAACATCATGTTAAAAGCTAACATCACACCTTTATATTTCATAAACCAAGCACATAGAAACATATCACATTACCACATCATACTATGTTTAATATCATAACAATATTTATATTACATCTTCATAGTTCCATTGATCTTATCATTCAAGAATCACATTATATACAAGGACAAGCATGGGCCCAAAACACTCTAATATGCCATTCCATTTTCAGAGTTAATGCTTTGGTTTTGTTATCACATTTATCATTATCATATACCCAACTAGGCTTCAAGGATTTAGATTCAACCAAGCTTCAAGGGGAACAAAGCATGCTAAGTATCAACCCAACTTGGCTTCAAGAACCAACCCAACCTAGCTTCAAGGGTTGTAACATCTCAATTAGGCTTCAAGGATCAAATCCAACCTAACTTCAAGAGAATGTTACAAATAGGCATGCCACCAATAACAAAACTCTGAAAATGAATAACACATTAGACACACAATTCATTTATTATTTCATTCTCACATCTCATCATCAATTAGGCAAACATGCCTTATGTTCTTCCAATAGAATCATCATAGCCAATCACAGTGGCTTCATATCATGTTATATCTCAAATCATATTATTCATATAGCATCATTGATACAACATTTCAAAATACATTATTATTGAAATGTACATAATCAAACACATTAAACATCCATTAAAATGATCATCATTGATATATATACACCTTATTCTTACATAAAATGATCATCATTAACACTTATTTTTCATGTTTAACACAATATCAATTAACCATACATCAACAATCCATTTAATCATCTACCATTTCAAAACCCTAAACCAAACATCGCTCTTAACTTATCATCTTCCAACCAAAACCAATATCAATCCAACCTTTTTAACTTATAATCAATCTCAACACTTATAAACTCATTTCAAACACACCTATTCATAATCTCAACACATCACAACCCACCTCAAACATAACTTCAAAATAACAAAGATAAACAAGAGAGTACTTACCTTAAATGAAGAAATTTCACAAATCTCCAACCAACTCCTTTGATTTCTCCTTTAATTTGATTCTAGCATCAAGAACACCTCTCTTGCTCTCTCTTCTCTTGGATAGCCGGCACACAAATGAGAAGAAAAGAAGTTGACTTGTGTTTATTTTAATGTAAGAATAAGGTGTATATATATCAATGATGATCATTTTAATGGATGTTTAATGTGTTTGATTATGTACATTTCAATAATAATGTATTTTGAAATGTTGTATCAATGATGCTATATGAATAATATGATTTGAGATATAACATGATATGAAGCCACTGTGATTGGCTATGATGATTCTATTGGAAGAACATAAGGCATGTTTGCCTAATTGATGATGAGATGTGAGAATGAAATAATAAATGAATTGTGTGTCTAATGTGTTATTCATTTTCAGAGTTTTGTTATTGGTGGCATGCCTATTTGTAACATTCTCTTGAAGTTAGGTTGGATTTGATCCTTGAAGCCTAATTGAGATGTTACAACCCTTGAAGCTAGGTTGGGTTGGTTCTTGAAGCCAAGTTGGGTTGATACTTAGCATGCTTTGTTCCCCTTGAAGCTTGGTTGAATCTAAATCCTTGAAGCCTAGTTGGGTATATGATAATGATAAATGTGATAACAAAACCAAAGCATTAACTCTGAAAATGGAATGGCATATTAGAGTGTTTTGGGCCCATGCTTGTCCTTGTATATAATGTGATTCTTGAATGATAAGATCAATGGAACTATGAAGATGTAATATAAATATTGTTATGATATTAAACATAGTATGATGTGGTAATGTGATATGTTTCTATGTGCTTGGTTTATGAAATATAAAGGTGTGATGTTAGCTTTTCACTCATGATGTTCACTTTATGATTTAGATGTTTAACGTTGCATTGCCTTAAAGTATAATGTTGGTATATTTTGTACTACTAAGCCGATGGCTTAGCGCGATAGTGTTTGATTGCGTAGGTAACAGAGTTGAACCTGAGAGCTCCTCGAGACCAAGTGAGAGTAGATATTGAAGAGTTATTTTGGGACTTAAAGATCGGAGAAAAGCTGACAATCATGTATATATTCTATGTTTTGTAAACTTTGATTTATAACATATTTGTAATAACTTCCGCTGTGAATTGATAAACAGTTTTATATATGGTGTCTTTTGGATTTCTATAAAATGTTTGAGATTGGTTTCATTTATTTACAAAGATCTTTGTTGCGTTTTTTTTTAAACTGTGGCATTTACTATATTCAGTATACGTATATTACGATCGTTTAAGCATGCTTGGTACATATACGGGATATAGGGGTGTTACAAAAAATTTAGCTAATTTTTACTTTGTCCATATCTTCTTGCCCCCTGAGTGTAAAAATATTTTAAAAGTGCAAAAATATTTATATACACGCAAATATATGAATGATTGAATTGAATAATTGAGTTTCCTATTTATTCACTGTGTAGTTACTGTTTATGCACTATTTACAAACTATTCATTTACTATTTATAAATAGTCATTTACTATTTATCAATAGTACAATTTACTTTTTCTTTTTTTTTTCACGAGAATACTATTTTTTCTTTTTTCATTTTGTCTTTTTCCTTTGCAATTTCTCTATATAAACCTTGCAGCTCATTTCTTCATTTCATTCATAGTTATACATTTTTTATCAGAGAGTTTAGAGAGTTTAGCATAGAGTTGAGGAGAAAATGCATACTTCAAGATCAGGAACTTGATCTAATGCTGAGTTATTGGAGTTTATTCGGCAGTATGAGAATGGAAATATAAGTCTACTAGCCGGGATGCCTCTTCATTGCAGTTCAAATCAAAAGAGCAATGTAATTATTTATTTTAACGGCAAATTATTTTTCAATTATTTTTCAATTTTTAATTTTTTGTTTCTTTTTTTTATTTTAGGAAAAAATAAATTAATTTGATGAATAAGTAAATAGATAGACTAAAAATAGAACATAAATAAATTTAGCCTAAAAATCAGCGGTAATGATATGATGATATACTTACCTTGTGTTAACTTACCTGGCTCGGTGTTAGCATGATCTTACTTTATCTGGGGCGGAGGATATGCCTATAAAGCCCAATAATGGTATGATGTAGTGCCTTCTTGGGTAAGATAAATTATCCGAGATTACGGTTTTGAAAGCTTTATCTTTCAATTACCATTTGAGGAGTGTCCGATAGATAGGAGTGTAGTTCAAGCATTGTTAGAACGGTAGATGGACATGACCCATACTTTTCACCTACCTATAGGAGAAATGACCATTGGCCCGATCGATTATACAGCCATAACTGGTATCCGATACTATAGCCTTTCAGTCCCTCTTACCATTGATATTCTAACATTCAAAGAAATCCAACAGTTAATCGGTATAGAACCATCATTTAAAGGGCCTTTCAAAATAAAAATTGAGCCAATTCAGAGTTATTGGATGAACTACGAAGTGCGGGTTCATAGGGAAACAACCAGACAATATGCTTGAGGATTTTTACTATATTTGCTCGGGTCGACCATCTTAGGCAGTACTGAATCTGCCATCCATTTGTCGTGTTGAGGGCCCTTACTGATATGAGTATGGTACCACTTTACGGCTGGGGTGAAGCTGGCCTTGCCTTTGTTTACCATGGACTTGACAAATTTGCAAAAATAAGAAGTCTTTTGTTGGCTTTATGGTCATTGTCGGGGTACTCTTCTTCCACCAATGTCAATTCCATTCTTATTCTTGCATGAATTTGATTTTTATTATTGTTGCAGATATGGGCATATGAGCACAATCTTGTGAGGGTGCCTGGTATTTCTAGAGAGAGAATTGGGTATCTGAGATTAAAATTTTGGTTGTTAGATTGTGTAGAAGTTCCCAGCTCTCGCCATGTGCATACCTAATGCTTTCTCTTGAGCTGCTTAACATGGGACTAGGTAAAATAGTATTAGTATACTTTAAAATTTATATAAAAGTCCACTTACCTTATGTCATTTTGTAAGTCAATTTGGCCTGGTAGAACACAGAAGAGTGGACGAACTGGACTTCCTCCATGAATGCCTCACTGCCTTTTCAACATACCCGCCCAGTCATTACCGGCCCTGTCTAGTGGTAAGTTTCTCAGAGAGAGAGTATATGAGTGGTTTCTTGGTCCCGAGCAGCGGAGGATCCCGATGCATTGCCCATAATATACTTTAAATATCAAATCAATACCGAAGAATACATGGTGGTTGGCTCAGCACGGTTATGATGTTGAAACCTTTCTCTATCCACCGGGTGCATTTTATATCCAGTTTATTCAAGTAGAACTTTTGAACTTTGATGTATCTCCTATTAGTGTACGGGAGATTCCTAAGGAAAATGAGGATGAGATGAAGAGGAGTATCATGGAGAGGGAGGAGAGTTTGTCTCACATCTCGGGGCTAGCCCTTCTCAGGTAAACTTTTACCATTTTTCCATTGCAATTGCTTCTTTCTTAACTTATTTTGACTTTTTTTTAATGATTGTTGCAGGCTACTGGCTCATTTGGTCATCAGGCGGGACCTTCTTTTACTGCTCCTCCATTTGCTCAATCTAATCAACTGGAGATGCCATATCATCCACAAGGCATTGATATGAATTACCTGGTAGGTTTTCTTGTTCCATGATAATTTATGCTTTATGTATGCATGATTATGTATGCTCTTACACTTTTCCTTTCTGGCTCACAGCGGATGCTTGAAGAACAAAATAAGAAACTTCAATAAGAGTTGGCCGCTAGTCATCAACAGGTTTCCCATTTTGAGAAATTGTATCAGCAGTTAGAGCAAGATTTTCGAGACTTCCGATTTTAGGAGATGAGAGATCCTAGTGCTTCATCATCTAGAGGCCCCCAAGTTGATGACCATGAGATCCTTTCGTCTACTTTGGATGAGGATCGTTATAGATCTGAATTTCATGGTAATAGAGATTTAGGTGCTCCTACTTCTGGAGGACTCGGGATGGGTGATATGCCTCCTTCTTCGATAGGCAATGACTTTTTTAAGGCTTTGTTTGATCATGATCCACCACCTCATTCTTAGTGATGTATGAATATTGTATCCATTGTGAAAATATTGTATAATAAGTATAATAATAAAAATAATAATGATGATATATAATTTTTATTTTTACTACAACTCCCTTTTTTTCCTCTTTTTTTATCATCATTATTACTATGATACAATTATTAAGCTTTTCTCTTCACATTTAATATTTCCACAGTATCACTAACCTACAAAATCAAATGCAATGCAGCAATTCAAGATCTTTCATCACCAATTCCCTATCATCATGCATCTCGGTCTCACACTTTTCCTTATCAATTTTGGACTAGTACAATCATCCCATTTAAATCTCTTTTCACGCCACAATTTCATACAGAAGCCAGGAGATTTTCTACTTCAGCGCAAAAACTCCTTTTAACAATTCTAATTTTCTTTTAGCCATCAACAATGACCAAACTCCATTTGAAGAAAACAAAATTTTTATTTAAAAATATGAATGTCATTCATTGAAAACAAATATCTTGGTCAAAAATTGATAATTTGAAGTGTTTTCAAAATGTCAAATTGGACCATTCTTTTTTACATGCCATGGCTTCTTTCTGGAATGTCAATTCTAGGACATTTAAAATTAATGGCTTTGAAATATGTCCCTTGATTGAATAATTTGAGGCCATCCTTGGATATCCAAGCAATCAACAAATGGCGTTACCTATATTGATTTCCAAGACTCAACAAAAGATGCAGATGTTATTTCAAATTTCAAAGCCCGATGTTCTACAGTTGACGAGAGGTGAGAAAATTTTGCTTGGTCCCTTAATTGACTTTTGCCTTTCTCATTTGGCTCCTACTAAGGCATGGGGACGTATGCTTTGTTTATGCTTGCTTGGCCAATTCTTGCTTGTTTAATCTGATGGAGATATTGATCCACGAGTATTGGATATCATGGACCAAATGGGAGGAGGTTTATCGCTGATACCCGTGATCTTAGCTGAGACTTTAGTTGGATTAGACCAACTCAAATCAGGATTATCAAAGCGACTGACTGAGAGTCCATTGTTGCTTCAAGTAATTACCTAAACTGCCCTTTCGGGTTTTCAATTTAGGTTTTTTTCTTCTTTTTCTTTATTGCTCTAATTTTTGCCTAGTCCGTCCATGCGGGTTTTGGAAACTAGCGAGCTGTCCTAATTTTTGCCTAAGCCGTCCTTGTAGGTTTTCAACTTAGCGGACCCCTTCTTCTTCTTTTTTTTTATATATTTAATTTGATCTAATTTTTGTCTAGTCTGCCCATATGGGTTTTCGAAGCTAGCGAGCTATCCTAATTTTTGCCTAAGCTTCCCTTGCGGGTTTTTAACTTAGCGGACCTTCGTTTTTTTTAATTAACTTTTTTTTCTTACAATTTTGGCTTCAGGAGCGTCTCTGCTTGCTTGATACTCCATCTATGGATTTTGTCAGATATCTACCACGACATCATTCTACTAGGAAATTACTCCATCCTGCTTCTTCGTATGTTGACTAGGTTGATTGGATCCACTCACGCGCTGAAGTCAACATCCGTTGGTTAATACCTTGGTGGAAGATTTCTCATATCACCATGCGGACATACTTGATGTATGTTCCTCTTGCCGCTCTTTATCAAGATACTTGGTAAAATCCTTGCCGGCTAGACCATTAGTATGGAGCTGAGCCTCGAGGTTCTGAATTCACTCCCTATTTAGACATGCCTTGTCTGACTGAAGCCTACTTGGATCGGTTGCTGCTGAAGCAAAGCTGTCCTGCACATTACACTTATCGTCTTGTAGACCCTTAATTTTTTACCCAATCCGATCTAAAATGTTTTATTTAGCCCAAAATGATTTTTGTTGTCTAATTAGTCCAAAATAATTTTATTAAGTAATTTTTACCTTAGTATCTAATTTTTATTAATAAAAAATAAAAATAAACAAATAAAAATTAAAAATTAAAAATAAAAATAAAATTTGAGTCGGAATATTTGCGCTGCCGAAAAAACTGCCGCAGGAAAAAATGCGCTGGCGAAAAATTTCTGCCGCAGAAAACTGCGGCAGTGTGCAGGGAACGGGCCCGTAAGCTATTTCTCAGGCTGCCCACGGGCCCACACACTGCTTTTCGCTGCCAATTTTTTTTCGACTCCAATTTTATTTTTATTTTTATTTTTTAATTTGTATTTGTTTATTTTCATTTTTTATTAATAAAAATTAGATACTAAGGTAAAAATTACTTAATCAAAATTATTTTGGACCAATTAGACAACAAAAATCATTTTGGGCTAAATAAAACATATTAGATCGGATTGGGTCAAAAATTAAGGGTCTACAGTTTGCCCCCTGCTTAAATGATCTGAAACCTTAGTGAAAGAGAGTGAAAAGCAAAAAGACTTAATTTTTGAAATGGCTACTTGTTTTGGGTACTTGGACCCAATTTGAGTTCTGGACTCACGGATGATTCTAGGTTCTGGACCTAAGAAAAATTTGGGCTCTGGACCCGGTTCGAGTTCTGGACTCGAGGATATTTCTTGGTTCTGGACCTAAGGAAAATTTGGGTTATGGACCCGTTTCGAGTTCTGGACTCAAGGATGATTCTAGGTACTAGACCTAAGGAAAATTTTGGTTCTGGACCCGGTTCGAGTTCTGGACTCAACGATGATTCTAGGTTCTGGACCTAAGGAAAATTTGGGTTCTGGACCCGGTTCAAGTTCTGGACTCAAGGATGATTCTAGGTTCTGGACCTAAGAAAAATTTGGGTTCTGGACCCTATTCGAGTTCTGGACTCAATGATGATTCTAGGTTCTGGACCTAAGAAAAAATTTTGGTTCTGGACCCTTTTCGAGTTCTGGACTCAATGGGGATTCTAGGTTCTGGACCTAAGAAAAATTTGGGTTCTGGACTCGGTTCGAGTTCTGGACTAAAGGATGTTCTAGGTTCTGGACCTAAGGGAAATTTGGATTCTGGACCCGGTTCGAGTTTTGGACTCAAGGATGTTCTAGGTTCTAGACCTAAGAAAAATTTGGATACTCAATCCTAAACTAGATTTGGAGACTCGATCCTAACTGGATTCGGATACTCGATCCAAAATTGGATTTGGATACTAGATCCTAACTGGATTTGGATACTCGATACTAATTTGGATTGGGATACTCGATCCTAACTGGATTGGGATACTCGATCCTAAACTGGATTTGGATACTCGATCCTAAATTGGATTGGGATACTCGATCCTAACTGGATTGGGATACTCGATCCTAACTGGTTTTGGATACTCGATCCTAAACTGGATTGGGATACTCGATCCTAAACTAGATTGGGATACTCGATCCTAAACTGGATTTGGATACTCGATCCTAAATTGGATTGGGATACTCGATCCGAATTTGGATTAGGATACTCAATCCTAACTGGTTTTAGATACTCGATCCTAAATTGGATTGGGATACTCGATCCTAAATTTGATTTGGATACTCGATCATAAATTGGATTGGGATACTTGATCCTAATTTGGATTGGTATACTCGATCCTAACTGGTTTTGGATACTCGATCCTAAACTGGATTGGGATACTCGATCTTAAACTAGATTTAAATTTGATTTGATTGACTTTTTATTAGTTGAGGATTCTATCTTAACTTGTTGTTCCATTCTTTTACTCTTCCTTTTGCAAAAATTCAGCTATTTTTAATTGGACCTTATATCCTCTCCTTGCCCCCCTGTGTGGCAAAACATTCGTAAGTGAGTTTAAAAATATTTGGTATATAAACTCAAAAAATTGAAAAGGAGAAACTTTGCCCCCTGTGTAGGCTCAAACCTATGATGCTCTTTGCTGGCTTTGATTGACATTCCTGTTGTCTAGTTCTTTGCACAAGCAAGCATTTCTTCTCTTTGAAAAATTACTGGAGCTTTCTCAAGCAACGGGCTTTCTATGCCCCCCTGATTTGACATCTTCTTTTGATTCTTTACTTCACAGGGTGTTTGCTATTCATTTTGCCAAAGAACACAAGACAAGAAAGTGCGATGTGATATGCTCATGTATGCATGATATGCATGAATAATACATACAGTTGTTCCATTGGCTCACAGACTGAGGTGATCAGCATAAGTGTTCTCATTGGTTCACTTTTGACGCTTGTTCAACTCTTGCATTAGAATGATCGAAAGCTTTGTATTTGTAGCTTTTATCTTTGAGATGTTGAAAACATGAGTGGTGGAGACCCTAAGATGCAGAGTCAGGGATGTATCCATTTCAAACTATATTTCAGCATGACGGTTGGTAGTTTCTTCATGACTTTGCCAAATGTGTCCTTTGGAGGTTCAACATACTTCCCTTAACTTGAAGGCTTTGTAAAAACATTTTTTGAACTTTTTGAATTTTTTTGAATTTTGATTTTGAAATCAAATGTTGGCTTTGCCAAATCAATGTCAATGTACCTCAGGACTTGATTCTCCAAATTAACATATCTATAACATGATAACCCTAGCTACCATACTAAACTCGGGAATTATTTAAGCAAGAATTGTTGCACTTTAGATAGGCACATACACACTACTTGGCCAAAGGTCTCATTGAGTTTAAATATTGTCTATCTCATATGCATGCTTATCCAAACTATCTCCACTAATAGACTCTACCTACCCAGAGAGATCAATAGGTCTTTGATAGGCCTGAAATGGGGTCTATAAGGGACATGGGTTAAATGAAGGCCATTTTGAGATAGGAGCTGGTGTGACACAATGGACAAACCCTCACACTATAAATTTCTTGTTTGAATTTTAAGCGGCTTGGAGGCAATCTTGCTAGACTCCAAATTCCTTCTATATCTTCTTGGTATTAATCTGGATATTGACTATGACAGTTTTTGCCCTTGCAAAAAGTTTGGTTCCCAAATTCATTTCTTTTCTTCTTCTCCCTTTTCTTTATTTCTCTTACTCTTCCCTTTTCTTTCTCTTTGTTTTCCTTACTCTTCCCTTTCTTTGAGCATTTTATCATTTTGTCCTTCTTTCTTGTAGAACTATCAAGTATAGAGCTTTTAAGCATTGAATGATCTTTCTCCTTTTTCTCCAATTTTGATTGAATCTTTGGTTGGGTTGGACCAATTCAAGTCAAACCATCCTTATGGAAGCCTTTTGCTACTTTAGGTAAAAGAGAACTCAGTTGGTGTAAACCCTTAATTTTGACCCAATCCGATCCAATATGCTTTATTTAGTCCAAAATGATTTTTGTTGTCTAATTGGTCCAAAATAATTTTAATTAAATAGTTTATGCTTTATTATCTAATTTTTATTAATAAAAAATAAAAATAAAAATAAAAATAAAAATAAAAATCAGAGTCGAAAAAAAAATCAGCAGCGAAAAGTGGTCGCGCGGGCCCGTCGGCCCAGCAGCAGCTCACCAGCAGGCCTACAGGTGTTTCACCAGCAGGAATTTCCTGCGGGCGAGTTATTTCACACGCAGGAAATTCCTGCGGGTGAAATAACTTCCCGCAGGAAATTCCTACAGGCTGGCACGCCACGGGCCCCGCTGCCACAGTTTTCGCCAGAGGAAAATTTTTCGACGCAATTTTTTGAAACCTAATCCAATTAGGTTTTAATTTCTTTTTTTATTAATATTACTTACCTTAATTAATTAGGAATAAATAACCTTAAACCACTATAAAAAGGACCAAAGGCAATTGAAATTAAGGGGGTGGCCGAGAGAGAGCAAATCCAAAGGGATTTTGGAAAGTTTGAAACCAAATCAAGGAAGGAAAAGAAGAAATTCAATTTAAACCTTTTCTGGACAGCATCATCAAGATTAAAGGGATTCCAAAGGCAACAAAGGCTTGTCTTTGGAGTTAGTTCATCCAAGAAGAATTGTTTTGGAGCAACGTACAAAAGAAGGTATGAAATCCTAAATTCTAATTTTTTTTGACACAATAGCTAAACTAGGTTTTTTTTGTGTTTTTCAAAAGTTAAAATCTTAGAACTTTAATTTAGTTTTCCAAAGTTAAAACACTAAAAACATGACTTTCTTTTCTAAAAAGACTTAAAATTGTTATTTTCTTCTTAAAAATCTTAAAACTCTAATTGAACATATTTTTCTACAAAACCAAAATCAAATTCTGTTGCTTTTAAGATTTTAAAGTAGGTTCTATTTCATTCAAAAAGCCTTCAAAAACATCTTTTCTACTTATAAAAACTTCAATCCATGTGTTTAAATTCATAAAGCTTCATAAATCATTAAATTGCTTTTTAAAACCCTAAAAATCATCTTTTACGCGAGAACCCTAATTTTAAAGCCTAAAATCCAAAATTCAACTTTTAAGCCTAAAATAATAAACCCTAATCCTTTTAAAACCTTAGACTATAATTTTTATGAACCCTAATCCTTTTAAAACATAAAAAAACATAAAAACATGAAAACCCAAAAAATTGCACAGTAGCTTGAAATTCAATAATCAAAAATCACAACTTTAAGTACTTTAAGGTATTCAAAACCCTAGTTTCATGATTTCATCATTCAAACCTTAATTTGGTTAATCAAAGAGCCTTACCAACCTTTTAAAACATAAAACCCTAATCTATTTTAATTCCATAAAAAATCACAGTAGCTATAATTGAACTTTTATTTACTTTATTCAATTCCATATTTATTTATACCTTGATTTATTTCTTATGCTTTAATCCATTTGAATTCAATACTTGATTTATTTAATTTATCATGGATGGATGTTTATTTTTTATTTTAATACTTTTGATGAATGATTTATTTATGATGAATGATTATTTACTTTTATCAATCAATTTAGACTTCCAAAAGTTGTAAGAGGTATGTTTCCACTTGGTGGGTACCTCATTAGTTAAACATCATGTAATTTAATTTGCTTTTCTATTTTAGAACTTATGTAAAGGGCATGTTTCTACCTTTTGGTGGGTGTCCTATCTAGGCATGTGATGTAAGGACATGTTTCCATCCTTGGATGGGTGTCCATTTATTTGTTTTGGTTTGTTTAGACATTGCTTTGATTGTATTATAATGATGCTTTCTTTTTATTGTGTGTAATATGGATTATACTTAAGAATTTTATAATATTAAGACCTGTAAAGGAGGCCGGTTCCAATGAACCGGGCATTGTGGGGGTGCTGGGCCATTTCTCACCTTCCCCACACGTACAAAACTTTTCGAACCCATTAGGGGGTTGGGGATTCCTTAGGAATCGAGTCATCCACCCCTTTCCTTTTTCCCGGCCCATCCGGGTGGCGACTCCATTTTCTCCTGACTTAGGTCCGTGTTCTCTAAGGCCCCGAGCCTAAACAGTGCCGAAGTTGCAAGAACCATTCAACCGGGAGTGGGGGCGAAAATCCCCGCTCACAGTGGCGACTCCACTGGGGATAAAAGAAGTTGATTCCGTTGGTCTTTATATTATTCTATTCTTTCTTATAATGATATTATCCATTGCATCATATTAGATTGCATTGTGTGCGTGAGTTAGGACGCCCGTGTTACCCGTGTTATGTTATGTAAGGGATAACATACTTTCACTCAAGATATGGAGATCGAGCATGGCATAACCACTCATAGCCTCGTACCATTTGGTATATACTTGCTATGGGAACCTAAGCCTTTTAACCCAAAGACTAAAGCTCATGTAATTGGCCTAGTTACTTTCCTTAGGTTTTACCCCAAATGCATGTTGTTTGACTATGGTTAGTTTATCTTAGTCTACATCATGGCTTAGTTGGTTTGTTCTTTTTTCTAATATGACCTAAGTATATTGTAAGCTCAAAATAAACTTTTCTCTAAAATCCAAAAGACCAAAACTATTTTAAAAATCTTTCAAGATGGTCTTTGGACATAAGACTTTTCTAAAAAATAAATAAATAAATTCTTTGGCCCATGGCCCAAATACTAAGCCCAAAATCCATTTTTCTAAAATCTTTTACGATGGCCTTAGAAACAAAACTATTTTCACCCAGCATTTTCTTACAAAGAGCTTACAAAATATTTAGGTCAATTATGAAATACCAAAAATCAATTGTGGGCCTAGTTTACACTAAGAATAAATTAGCTATGGGCTTGTTTTTGGCATGAACCACTAGTTACCTCTTTTCAAGTGAGAAATCTATTTATAATAAGCCTCTTAATTTCGTTTTAATCCAATATAGCATAAAAGCTACTTTAGTTGGTTGAATGGATTAAAACCTAGTTAATGGGAATTATCATGGATTGATTTCCATTTTCGAAAATATAACTATTGGTTGAAAAGTCCAAGGGAATTATTCGAAAGCAAGATACCCCATGTTGGTATTTTGTTAACCATATACCTAGGAAAAGAGACTCGCCATTCGTGTGTGGATGTTATAAGGTTGGAAGGAATGTCCTAATTTGTCCTTGTTTGTCTATTGTTTGTGCATACATGCATACATTTGCATCTCATATCATTGATCCTCTCTGGCTCACAGCCCTGGATTACGATAGTTCTAAAGCTTACAACAATCCGACCTACGCCGGAGACAAAGTATCTAGCAACGACTCAATCATTTGCTCACCAAGAACAATGGAGCCCGAATAAATTCAAAGAATGGTGGATGAAGCCCTCAATGCCATGATGGAAGAAATAAAAGAGGGCCTAGCTGAGACCATGAGGAATCAATTGACTGCAATCTTGGAGAATCATGCCGAGGCTTCTGCTAGCACTAAGAAGCCAAAGGACAAAAGGGAAGATGAAAGTTAATGAAGTGGCTTGTGATGATGAGAAGGTGATCATTAATGATGATGATTGGGCTCAATACTACCAAGATCTTCAAGATAAAAAGGAGCCAAAGGTTATTGAGAAGGCAACTATTGAAAAGACCGAGACATGTGATATTGAAAAGATGATTGCTGATTTAGAAAAGAAATTTGAGAAAAAGCTGAAAACTGAAGAAATGTCCAAAGTTGACAAATTATTTGAGCTAGATGAAGAGGTCCCATACAAGTTCAAGATGCCATCTTTTGAAAAGTATAATGGCACTGGAAATCCTCATCTCCATGTGAAGCAGTATATCACTGCCATGAAATCTGTCCGAGCTACTAAGGCTCAAACTCTAAGGTACTTCATGCTCTCATTGGATCCTGCTATCCAAAATTAGTTCAATACCTTAGATGATGGAACACAAAAGAGTTGGGATCTACTTTACAAAGCCTTCATCCAACAATATGGATACAATGTTGAAATGGAAGTTACCTTAATGGAAGTTGAGTCCATTAGGCAACGACCAAATGAAAATTTTGTAGATTATGTCAAGAGATGGAGAAACAAGGCTGCTTTACTCAAGAAGAGGCCCGATGAATCCGATCAAATAAGGATGATTGTGAGAGGGGTGTTGCCTAATCTTCGTGAGAGGATGTCTCATACACTCATACGTGATTTCAAAGATATTCTCCAAGCTGGTCTACAAATTGAAGAGTGGGAAAGGGAGAAGAATCGCTTTTCAATAAAAAGGAATGAGAAAGGGAATTACCAGTCGGGCAATCAAAGCACACAAAAAGAAGTTGATGTTAATGCCGCTAGTGAAAGAGGAATGAGGCAGTTTTCAGATCTGGGGAAGCCACTGTCTTGGGTTCTCAATAAGCTACAAAGGAAGGGATTGTTACAACCCTTGACTCCTCGTCATTTGCCTAATCCTATTCCACCTAACTTTGATACTAATGCATTTTGCCAATTCCATCAAAGGCCTGAACACGAAACGGACAATTGCATGAAGTTGAGGCATGAGATCTAGAATTTAATTGATAATGGCAAGTTGCCTGTAACACCCCAATACCCCGTATACGTACACATCATGCTAATACGATCGTAATATACGTATACTGAATATAGGTATGCCACGGTTTATTTTAACATACAATTAATCCCTTCTCAATAATATGAATAAATTTAAAACATTTAAAGAAAATTTTAAAAAGAGAAACAATAGATAAAATGTTTATTCGAAACGCAGCGGAACAATATACAAATATTTACAAATACATATACATCAAAACTCAAGTTTTACAAAACATAAAATATATACATGTTTGGCAGTATGTCTTTGATCTTTAAGCTTCACTATCAACACCTCAAGATCTAGACACTACACGGCCTAGAGGAACTCTCCGGTTCTTCCCTGTTACCTACGCGATAAACCATAATCGCGCTAAGCCAACGGCTTAGTGGTACAAACTATAATAATATTATGTTTTGATGCAATGCCAATGTCACACAATCAATTCCATACATCATTAAAAGAATGTTATACTTCAACATCTTACTTTCCTTAATGTCATATCAAACATTCATTCTCAATAAGATACTTATGCATTATGAGCAATCTCATTATTCATTGGTTTCACCATCCAAGAACCACATTGAAAACAAGGACAAGCATGGGCCCAAAGACAATAATATGCCATTCAACTTTCAGAGTTAATGTTTTGGTTTAATTATCACATTTATCATTATCATTATCCCAAATAGGCTTCAAGGATTTTAGTTCAACCAAGCTTCAAGGGGAACAAAGCATGCTATGTATCAACCCAACTTGGCTTCAAGAACTAAACCCAACCTAGCTTCAAGGGTTGTAACATCTCAATTAGGCTTCAAGGATTTGACCCAACCAAGCTTCAAGGGGAGTTAAGCATGTTAAACTTCAACCCAACTTGGCTTCAAGGATCAAGCCCAACCTAACTTCAAGAGATTGTTACTTTAGGCATGCCACCAACAATAAAATTCTGAAAATGGAATAACACATTAGCCACACAATTCATTAATTATTTCATTATCAATTTCATTCTCATTTACTCATCATCCCTTAGGCATCCATGCCTCAATCATCTCATTAGCATCATTATCATTTTAGCCAACAACCATGGCTCCCTATCTCATCAAGAGAGTATATATATATATATCATCAATTGCATTGCATATCATCTAGGCAAACATGCCTCAATTATGTCATTTACATCATTATAATCAACCACATTGGTTTCACATCTCATTATATCTCAATTTACATTAATCAATTCACATTATACCAATCATAACATTTATCACATGAAGTAACAATGTAATCAATTACTTAACATATGTACAATAAAACATGTTAAGTATCAAAATCATATAAATGCATGCAACCATGTAGCTTGTACTAACCTTAAGATAACTAACACCAATCTATACCCTTCCTCTTCCAAGAACTCTTCACCACTTAGGTTAAGGCAATTCAACCTCTTTACCACCTAAATCAAAAAGGAATATTAAACATGAGATACTAAGACTAAGAACCAACTAAGGCAAATTCTATACATGACACGCTCAACAACACGGGCGTGTCCCTGACCGTGTCCTAAACTCACAACACAGAAGCTTTGACACGCTCAGAACCACGGGCATGTCACTGAACGTGTAATACATTCTGTCTCCCAGAAACATTGACACGTCCAACAACACGGACGTGCTCATGGCCGTGTCAATTCTTCAACCACACAGTAGTTATGACACGTTCAATGACATGGGCGTGTCACTGCTCGTGTCATCCATCCAAGAACACAGAACTATTGACACGCCTAGAAACCTGGTCATGTTAATGGGCGTGTCAAGCCAAAAATGCAGATTCCAGCCACAACAACACTACATCCAACAAATCACTTTCTTTCATCAAAATCCACTTCAAGCAAACTTAGCTCAACATACCCAAAAGCCATAACAACCTTGCAAAAACACCAAAACAATTCAAAACATACATCACACCCAAATCATAATCATCACCACAAACCCTAAACACAACCACAAAACTATCTCTTCCAACAAACTTACTCTTTCCTTCAATTCAACCCCAAAACTCAAAATCAAATGAATCAAACACTCTTAAACACACCACAATCAAACACACTCCTATTAACAACAATCATCCATCAAACTCAAACACAACTTCAAAGAAAACAAAGGAAAACAAGAGAGTGCTTACCAACAATAATGAAACTTCTTGAATTTTCAACTTGGTTACTTGAATCACCTTTCAACTTTGAGCTTGGAACCCAAAACTCTCTTTTGCTCTCTTTTCTTGATGATGTCCAGCCAACAAAGAAAAAGAAAAGAAAATGAAGACAACAAGTCAAACACTTATCTCTTTAAACCTCCACCAAGTCATTTTAATATTAAAATAATCCAAATTAATCTCTTCCATTCATAATTTCCTTATTAATTAATTCCATAAATCATAACATAAATATCTTCTTCCATTAACTTTCTTTGACTTTGACTTGTGTATATGTTGTATATATTTTCATATACACAACATATACACTCTCTCTATAATTCTTTTCTCTTCCCAAAGAATCATATACATTTAATCCAAGTAAAACAACACTAATATCAAAACTTCTAGGGCACATTTCGGGATATTACAATTCTCCCCCTCTAAAAAGAAATCTCGTCCTCGAAATTACCTGATATTAAGTTTGAAACAATTGAGGATATTGGTCTCGCATTGCTTACTCACTCTCCCATGATTCTTCCAAAGAACCTTCACCAATGGCACTTTCTTATGTCTCAAATCTTTTACTTCATGTGCCAAAATAGCAACTGGTTCTTCTTCAAATGTCAGATCCGAACTCACCTCAATAGATTCAACTTGAAAGATATGAGATGGATTTGATCTGTACCTTCGCAACATAGAAACATGGAATACATTATGAATTCTATCCAACTCAGGTGGCAAAGCAAGACGATAAGCAACTGGCCCAACTCGTTCTAAAACTTCATATGGTCCAATGAAACAAGGACTCAGCTTCCCTTTTCGACCAAATCTTAAAATATTTTTTCCAAGGAGACACTTTCAAAAAGACTTTATCTCCAACATCAAACTCTATATCTCTTCTTTTCAAATCTGAATAAGACTTCTGCCGATTTGAAGCTGCTTTCAATCAATCCCGAATTATCTTCACTTTCTCTTCAGTTTCTTTAACCAAATCAAGACCAATTAATTTGCCATCTCCAAATTCATTCCAGCATAAAGACATTCTACATCTTCTACCATACAATGCCTCAAATGGTGCCATACCAATACTGGATTGATGACTGTTGTTGTAAGCAAATTCCACAAGTGGTAAGAATCTGTCCCAACTTCCAGAAAAATCAATGACACAGCTTCTTAACATATCCTCAATAATCTGTATCACTCTCTCTGACTGCCCATCTGTTTGTGGATGAAAAGCAGTGCTAAAGTACAATCGAGAACCCAAAGCCCCATGTAAACTCTTCCAAAACCTCGAAGTAAACTGGGGATCTCGATCAGACACTAAAGAAATTGGAACTCCATGCAACTTTACTATTTCACATATATACAGCTCAGCCAATCTTTCAAGAGAATAGTCCATCCGAACTGGAAGAAAATGAGCTGTCTTAGTCAATTGATCAACAATCACCCAAATAGCATCATGCCTCTTGTGAGTCAATGGCAATCCAGACACAAAATCCATTGTCACTCTCTCCCATTTCCATTCAGGCACTGTTAAAGGTTGAAGTAACCCTGTTGGAACTTGATGCTCAGCTTTTACCCTTTAACATGTGAGACACTTGGATACAAACTCTGCTATGTCTCTCTTCATACCAGACCACCAGTAGTGCTGTTTCAAATCATGGTACATCTTTGTACTACTCGGATGCATAGCAAAAACCGATTGGTGTGCTTCCTCTAAAATAATCTTTCTCAAACTATCATCATTAGGAACACACAACCTATCCTTGAACCAAAGGCTACCATCACTTTTTATATAGAAATTTTGGCTCTCCCCATTTTGGCAATCTGATACAATCTTTTGAATTTTCTCATCAGCCAATTGAGCCTTCTTAATCTGATCCAGCAATACTGGTCTCAATTACAGCTGAGCCAATAAAGCACCATCATCACATACTTCAAAGCTAGCATGCAACGCTCTCAACTCAACAAGCATCGAGAGTGAATAAACAGCCAAACCTGATAAAGATTTCCGACTCAAGGCATCAGCAACTACATTTGCCTTACCAGGATGATAATCAATTAAACAGTCGTAGTCTTTAATCAATTCTAACCATCGCCTTTGCCAAAGATTTAGCTCCTTCTGAACACACAAATATTTCGAACTTTTATGATCCGTAAAGATAAAACATTTCTCCCCATACAAGTAATGTCGCCAAATCTTCAAAGCAAACACTATAGCTGCCAACTCCAAATCATGAGTCGGATAATTAAGCTCGTGTGGCTTCAACTGCCGAGAAGCATAAGCTATGACTTTACTCTCTTGCATCAAAACACATCCTAAACCATTATGTGAAGCATCACTATAAATCACATATGGTTTATCTTCCACGGGTAAAGTAAGAATAGGTGCTTGAGTCAACATTTCTTTCAACTACTCAAAGCTAGCTTGACACTGATCCGTCCACACAAATCTAACTCCCTTCCGAAGCAATCTGGTGAGTGGAGTAGTTATCAAAGAGAACCTTTCACAAACCATCGATAATAGCCTGCCAAACCTAGAAAACTTCTAACTTCAGTCACTGACTTTGGTGGACTCCAATTCAAAATAGCTTCAACTTTACTTGGATCAACTCTTATACCATCTGCTGAAACTATATGACCCAGAAAAGTAACTTGGTCAAGCCAAAATTCACACTTCGACAGTTTAGCATACAACTGCTTCTCTCTCATGATCCGTAATACAATCCGCAAATGCTTATCATGCTCTTCTACATTACACGAATACACCAAAATATCATCGATGAAGACCACCACAAACTGATCCAAATAGGGCCTAAACACCCTATTCATCAAATCCATAAAAGCTGCAGGTGCATTCGTCAATCCAAAAGGCATTACTAAAAACTCATAATGCCCATACCTTGTGCGGAAAGCTGTCTTAGGAACATCTTCAGTTCTAACCCTCAACTGATGGTACCCGGATCTCAAATCAATCTTGGAAAACACTGCTGCTCCCTTCAATTGATCAAAGAGATCATCAATCCTAGGCAAAGGATATTTATTCTTAATAGTCACTTTGTTCAATTGTCTATAATCAATACATACCTCATAGTACCATCCTTCTTCTTCACAAACAACACAGGAGCTCCCCAAGGAGAAACACTAGGGCAAATAAACCCTTTATCCAACAACTCCTGTAACTGCACCTTCAACTCTCTCAATTCAGCTGGTACCATTCAATAAGGAGTGATAGAGATGGGAGTGGTACCAGGCAACAAATCAATACCAAACTCAACCTCTCTCTCAGGGGGTAACCCTGGCAACTCCTCAGGAAACACATCCGAAAAATCTACAACTGTGGTTATATTATTAAGTTGAGAACCCATTGCTCTAGTATCCACCACATGAGCAAGATAAGAATCACACCCTTTTCTAATCAACTTCCTAGCTGTTACAGCAGAAACAAACAAGGATGCAAGTTGTCTCTGCTCACTAGATACTATTACACTCCTACCATCACTGGTTCTCAAGGTGACACACTTCTTTTGAAAATCTACCACAACTCCATGCTTAGACAACCAATCCATGCCTAAGATCAAATCATATTCTTTAAAAGGCATTTCAATTAAATCACCAAGAAACCCCTCACCTTGCACCACAACAGCACTATCACGATGCACCTTACTCACCACCACACTATGTCCTAAAGGATTTGTCACTAAGACATCAAATCCTAAGGACTCTGAATGCAATTCAGACACAGGCAAGATAGATGCACTAATGTATGAATGAGTAGATTCTGGAAAGCAAGTACTGAAATGCCAAATAAAGAAAATGTACCCACTATAACTGCTGAAGCATCTGGCTTCCTCTGCATCACATATACCCTTTGAGAAGATCCGGCCTCATCTGGCCTACTGCCTCTGGATGAAGATCCTCCTCTCTGACTAAACCCGGGTCTACCACCTCTACTAAAACCTCTGCCCCCTCGACCACCTCTGCTGACACTGGGTCGAGAAACTGCAGTATCTGTTTGCCTAACATCTTGCATCTCCGGGCAATCTCTAATAAAATGATCTGGTGACCCACATTTAAAGCATACTCCGGATACACCAGTCTTTCAACAAAGCACCCCCATGGGGCCTACCATAGTGAACACATACAGGTGGAGTAGACCTCTGAACTACTGGGGTCGGGGCACTAGCTACAGAGACTGTCGGTCTCAGCCTCTGCCTCTGATACTGCACTAATCTGCCTGACTGCCTCTGACTCCTATTAATCCTTGGAACAAAACTTCCTCTACCCCTCTTCAAAGATGAAGACCCTGCCTCAAACTGGGGTCTCCTTACTCTAGTCTCCTCCTTAGAAGCAGCTGCTGCAATGCTCTGCGCTCTCTCAACACTTCTAGCTGCTGCAACAAGCTGAGAGAAATCCTGGTATCGTGATCCAGCCACAATGCACATGATAGGGGGCCTCAATCCCTCCTCAAATCTTCTGCACCGATCTATTTCATCAGAGATAATTCACCAGCATAGCGACTCAACCGGATGTACTCAATCTCATATTCTGTCACCGTCCGGTTGTCTTGCCTCAAATTCAAGAATTCCATCTTCTTAATATCTTCATACTCCCTCGGAGTATATTTCTGCTCGAACTACCTCAGAAAATCACTATAAGATAGTGTAGGTAGATCATCCATGGCATGAGGAACCGTCTTCCACCAGTCATAGGCATATTTCTATAGGAGGGATCTGGCATAGTCAAATTTCTCATCTTAAGTAGCTTGCAACTGGATGAATATCCTCTGCACTTTATCCAACCACTGCTCAGCCACTGCAGGATCAGTAGTGCCCAAGAAATCCTCAGCCCCATATTTCCTCAACTTATCATAATGTCTTACTAGCACCTGAAGCTGTGGTGGTGGTGGCTGCACTGGAGCTGGCCTCAATAGTTCTATCACATGCCTTAACCAACCCGGCGGAGTCTCCTCTACAGCTGATCTCTCTGGCACAGAAACAGGTGCCTCACAAACTCTATCAACTCTAGCTCCATCTCTACTCTCTCCTGGAGCTACACTCTCAGCACTTCCTTCTACAGTCTGACGTGAATGGGACTCCATTACTACCTATATCTGCAAACACAGCAGACTATTCCTCATTAAAGATCAAAGACTGCCATACCAAAACATGTATTTTACTCAAAAATCCACTTTAAAAAAATCAAAATATTCTTTTTCTTACAATTGACCTAGGTTGAGAATCTCAAACCTAGGCTCTGATACCAAAACAATTGTAACACCCCAATACCCCGTATACGTACACAACATGCTAATACGATCGTAATATACGTATACTGAATATAGGTATGCCACGGTTTATTTAAACATACAATTAATCCCTTTTCAATAATATGAATAAATTTAAAACATTTAAAGAAAATTTTAAAAAGAGAAACAATAGATAAAATGTTTATTCAAAACGCAGCGGAACAATATACAAATATTTACAAATACATATACATCAAAACTCAAGTTTTACAAAACATAAAATATATACATGTTTGGCAATATGTCTTTGATCTTTAAGCTTCACTATCAACACCTCAAGATCTAGACTCTACTCAGCCTAGAGAAACTCTCCGGTTCTTCCCTGTTACCTGCGCGATAAACCATAATCGCGCTAAGCCAACGGCTTAGTGGTACAAACTACAATAATATTATGTTTTGATGCAATGCCAATGTCACACAATCAATTCCATACACCATTCAAAAGAATGTTATACTTCCACATCTTACTTTCCTTAATGTCATATCAAACATTCATTCTCAATAAGATACTTATGCATTATGAGCAATCTCATTATTCATTGGTTTCACCATCCAAGAACCACATTGAAAACAAGGACAAGCATGGGTCCAAAGACACTAATATGCCATTCAACTTTCAGAGTTAATGTTTTGGTTTAATTATCACATTTATCATTATCATTATCCCAACTAGGCTTCAAGGATTTAAGTTCAACCAAGCTTCAAGGGGAATAAAGCATGCTAAGTATCAACCCAACTTGTCTTCAAGACCTAAACCCAACCTAGCTTCAAGGGTTGTAACATCTCAATTAGGCTTCAAGGATTTGACCCAACCAAGCTTCAAGGGGAGTTAAGCATGCTAAACTTCAACCCAACTTGGCTTCAAGGATCAAGCCCAACCTAACTTCAAAAGATTGTTACTATAGGCATGCCACCAACAACAAAACTCTGAAAATGGAATAACACATTAGCCACACAATTCATTAATTATTTCATTATCAATTTTATTCTCATTTACTCATCATCCCTTAGGCATCCATGCCTCAATCATCTCATTAGCATCATTATCATTTTAGCCAACAACCATGGCTCCCTATCTCATCAAGAGAGTATATATATATATCATCAATTGAATTGCATATCATCTAGGCAAACATGCCTCAATTATGTCATTTGCATCATTATAATCAACCACATTGGTTTCACATCTCATTATATCTCAATTTAGATTAATCAATTCACATTATACCAATCATAACATTTATCACATGAAGTAACAATGTAATCAATTACTTAACATATGTACAATCAAACATGTTAAGTATCAAAATCATATAAATGCATGCAACCATGTAGCTTGTACTTACCTTAAGATAACTCACACCAATCTATACCCTTCCTCTTCCAAGAACTCTTCACCGCTTAGGTTAAGGCAATTCAACCTCTTTACAACCAAAATCAAAAAGGAATATTACACATGAGATACTAAGACTAAGAACCAACTAAGGCAAATTCTATACATGACACGCTTAATAACACGGGCGTGTCCCTGACCGTGTCCTAAACTCACAACATAGAAGCTTTGACACGCTCAGAACCACGGGCGTGTCACTAAACATGTAATACATTCTGTCTCCCAGAAACATTGACACGTCCAACAACACGGACGTGCTCATGGCCGTGTCAATTATTCAACCACACAGTAGTTATGACATGTTTAATGACATGGGCGTGTCACTGCTCGTGTCATCCATCCAAGAACACAAAACTATTGACACGCCTAGAAACCTGGTCGTGTTAATGGGCATGTCAGGCCAAAAATGCAGATTCTGGCCACAACAACACTACATCCAACAAATCACTTTCTTTCATCAAAATCCACTTCAAGCAAACTTAGCTCAACATACCCAAAAGCCATAACAACCTTGCAAAAACACCAAAACAATTCAAAACATACATCACACCCAAATCATAATCATCACCACAAACCCTAAACACAACCACAAAACTATCTCTTCCAACAAACTTACTCTTTCTTTCAATTCAACCCCAAAACTCAAAATCAAATGAATCAAACACTCTTAAACACACCACAATCAAACACACTCCTATTAACAACAATCATCCATCAAACTCAAACACAACTTCAAATAAAACAAAGGAAAACAAGAGAGGGCTTACCAACAATAATGAAACTTCTTGAATTTTCAACTTGGTTACTTGATTCACCTTTCAACTTTGAGCTTGGAACCCAAAACTCTCTTTTGCTCTCTTGTCTTGATGATGTCCGACCAACAAAGAAAAAGAAAAGAAAATGAAGACAACAAGTCAAACACTTATCTCTTTAAACCTCCACCAAGTCATTTTATTATTAAAATAATCCAAATTAATCTATTCCATTCATAATTTCCTTATTAATTAATTCCATAAATCATAACATAAATATCTTCTTCCATTAACTTTCTTTGACTTTGACTTGTGTATATGTTGTACTCTCTCTATAATTCTTTTCTCTTCCCAAAGAATCATATACATTTAATCCAAGTAAAACAACACTAATATCAAAACTTCTAGGGCACATTTCGGGATATTACATTGCCCGAGCCGGACAAGCCCAACACAAAAGATAATCCATTTCCAAGGTTCAACAGAGTGCCACCACCAGCAACCTTTATGGTGGGAAAAGGATTGGAAGAAGATTTTGTTTTATCCTCTTTTCAAGATGGGAATGTTGAAGATGTGAAAGGAAAAGAAGCCTAACTCAATGAACTTTCCTTAGCTTGAATGTTGCTTTTCAATCTTACTTTATTTAATATTTTGGAACTATCGTGTTTTTCAAATTTAAATTTGTTTGAATAAATTACTTTCATCATAAATTTTTGTTGGTCTTTGTTCATTTTAGTGCTCAACCAATGAGGAATCTATCTTGATAATTCATAAATTTATCTATGCATCATGACTCGAATGACTTTACTAGATGAGGGAATTACTCTATAGCGTTGAGTTGTGTATGCTTACTTAGAAAGGGCTCCTGCATAATTACCTTTTCCTAGGTCCTAGTCAGTCTTAGAACATGCTTTGACAAGCTTTCGAGGCAAAATTGAACTCTACTTATTTAAGAGAGAAATGATCTAGACATTGTTTAGTTAGCCAACAACTAGTATCCACCCAATTAAATATCGATCCCTAGTTGTCCCTTTGAGCCTTCATAAAATTTTAGCTTTCTTTTCATTGGCTTAAAAACCCCTATAACCTACCTTGAGTTGTTGTGATACTTTTGACAAGTCTTATGATCACTAAGGTGAATAGGCAAGAAGATCAAAGAAAGCAATACCATGAAGATAGTTGAAGTTTTCAAGACCATAAGGGTAGTTGAAGTTTTCAAGACCATAAGGGTAGTTGAAGTTCCCTTAATATCTCCAATCTATCAAGACAACATCGTAGTAACAATTGATTTATCCCTGTTAAAGAAGATTTATGTCACTCCACTCATCCATTATTGGAAGCCCAAGCTAGTATAAACGAGATAACTCTTTTAGAGCTAGAACTAAGCAAAAAAAAAACACAAAAAAAAGTGAGACAAAAGAAAAGAAAAAGAAAAAAAAGAGAAAAAAAAAAGAAAAAGAAAACCCAAAATGGATCAAAAAGCCAACTGAGTTATCTTTTACTTAAGACAACAAAAGGCTTCCATTTGGTTTATAAGGATGGTTTGACATGAATTTGTCCAACCCAACCAAAGATTCGATCAAAACCAAAGGAAAAGGAGGGAGACCATTCAGTTCTTTGAAAGTTTTGTACTTGGTAGTTCAACAAGAAAGAAGGATAAAATGATAAAATGCTCAAAGAAAGGGAAGAGTAAGGAAAACAAAGAGAAAGAAAAGGGAAGATTAAGAGAAATAAAGAAAAGGGAGAGGGAGAAAAGAAATGAATTCGGGAACCAAACCTTTTTGCAAGGGCAAAAACTATCCTAATCAAGATCTATATTAATGCAAAGAAGATAGAAAGAATTTGGAGTCTAGAATGATTGCTCCTAACTGTCTAAAGTTGCAACAAGAAATTTGTAGTGTGAGGGTTTGTCCATTGTGTCACACCAGCTCCAATCTCAAAATGGCCTCCACTTTAACCCATGTCCCTTATAGACCCCGTTTCAAGCCTATCAAAGACATGATGATCTCTCTTGATAGGAATAGTCTATTAGTGGAGATAGTTTGGATAAGCATGCATATGAGATAGACAATATTTAAACTCAAATGAGACCTTTGGCCAAGTAATGTGTATGTGCCTATCTGAAGTGCAACAATTCTTGCTTAAATAGAAATGATTCCTGAGTTTAGTACGGTAACTAGGGTTGTCATGTTATAGATATGTTAATTTGGAAAATCAAGTCCCGAGGTACATTGACATTAATTTTTATTTCAAAATGAAAATTCAAAATTTTCAAAAAAAAAAAAGTTGTGTCATACAAAGCCTTCAAGTTAAAGGAAGTATGTTGAACCTCCAAATGGCACATTGGGCAAAGGAAATTATTATTGGAAAAGTTGTGAAGAAACTACCAACTGACATGCTGAGGCATAGTTCAAAATGGATGCATCCCTGACTCTGCTGCTTGGGGTCTCCACCAGTCATGTTTTCATCATCTTGAAGATAAAAGCCACAAATGCAAAGCTTTCGATCATTCCAATGCAAGGCTTGAACAAGCGTCAAAATGGAATCAATAAGAACACTTCTGCTGATCACCTCAGTCTGTGAGTCAATGGAACGGCTGTGATTATTATCATGCATATCATGCATTCATGAGCATATCACATCGCACTTTCTTGTCTTGTATTGTCTATTCTTTATCAAAGTGAACAGCAAACACTCTGTGAAATAAAGAATCAAAAGAAGATGTCAAATCAGGGGGCATGGAAAGCCCATTGCTTGAGAAAGCTCCAGTAATCTTGCAAAGAGAAGAAATGCATGCTTATGCGAAGAACAAGACGGCAAAAACATCAATCAAAGCTTGCATGGATAAAATCTTTGGTTTGAGCCTGCACAGGGGGCAAAGTTTCTCCTTTTTAATTTTTTGAGTTTATATACCAAATATTTTTAAACTCACTTACAAATATTTTGCCACATAGGGGGGCAAGGAGAGGATATAAGGTCCAATTAAAAATAGCTAAATCTTTGCAAAAAGGAAGAACAAAATAATGGAACTTTAGAACTCTCAAAAGAATGAAGATGCAAAAGAAAAAAGACCAATCCAGCTAAAAGAGCTGAAGCCAGGGTAAAGACCCAACCTCCAATGGATAGAGACCCATGTTTTAAGAGTAAAGACCCAATCTCAAAGGATGAAGATCTATTTGCAATGGTGAAGATCCGATGTCAAAAGATGAAGATCCACTTTTCAAGGGTGAAGACCCGATCACAAAGGATGAAGATCCACTTTTCAAGGGTGAAGACCAGATCTCAAAGGATGAAGATCCATTTTAAAGGGTGAAGACTCGATCTCAAAGGATGAAGATCCATTTTCAAGGGTGAAGGCCCGATCTCAAAGGATGAAGATCCATTTTGAGGGTGGAAAACCACAATGTATGGAATAACCGGAGCAGTCAGATTTCTCAAATACCCAATCCCGGGTCCAAGTACCCAAAATCAATCCAATCCCGGGTCCAAGTACCCAATCCCGGGTCCAAGTACCCAATCTCGGGTCCAAGCACCCATTCTTGGGTCTAAGTACCCAAATCAAATCAATCTCGGGTCTAAGTACCCAATTTTGGGTCCAAGTATCCAATCTCGGGTCCAAGTACCCAAATCAAATCAATCTCGGGTCCAAGTACCCAATCTTGGGTCCAAGTACCCAAAATCAATTCAAGCTCGGGTCCAAGTACCCAAATCATATCAATCTCGGGTCCAAGTACCCAAATCATATCAATCTCGGGTCCAAGTATCCAAAATCAATTCAAGCTCGGGTCTAAGTACCCAATCATGGGTCCAAGTACCCAATCTCAGGCCCAAGTACCCAAAATCAATTCAAGCTCGGGTCCAAGTACCCAAATCAAATCAATCTCGGGTCCAAGTACCCAAAATCAATTCAAGCTCGGGTCCAAGTACCCAATCCCGGGTCTAAGTATCGAAAATCAATTCAAGCTCGGGTCCAAGTACCTAAGCTCGGGTCCAAGTACCCAATCTCGGGTCCAAGTACCCAAATAAAATCAATCTCGGGTCCAAGTACCCAATTCCGGGTCCAAGTACCCAAAATCAATTCAAGTTCGGGTCCAAGTAACCAATCCCGGGTCCAAGTACCCAATCTCGGGTCCAAGTACCCAAAACAAGTCACCATTTCAAAAATTAAGTCTTATTGCTTTTCACTCTCTTTCACTAAGGTTTCAGATCATTCAAGCAGGGGGCAAACTTTAGACCCTTAATTTTTTACCAAATCCGCTCCAATATGCTTTATTTAGTCCAAAATGATTTTTGTTGTCTAATTGGTCCAAAATAATTTTAATTAAATAGTTTTTGCTTTATTGTCTAATTTTTATTAATAAAAAATAAAAATAAACAAATAAAAATCAAAAAATAAAAATAAAAATCGGAGTCAGAAAAAAAATCGACAGAGAAAAGTGGTCGCGCAGGCCAGTCCGCCCAGCAGCAGCTCACCCGCAGGCCTGCGGGCGTTTTGCCCGCAGGAATTTCCTGCGGGTGAAATAACTTCCCGCAAGAAATTCCTACGGGCTGGCACGCCACGGGCCCTCTGCCACAGTTTTTGCCAGCGCAAAATTTTTCGACCCAATTTTTTGAAACCTAATCCAATTAGGTTTTAATTTCTTTTTTTTTATTAATATTGCTTTCCTTAATTAATTAGGAATAAATAACCTTAAACCACAATAAAAAGAACCAAAGGCAATTGAAATTAAGGGGGTGGCCGAGAGAGAGCAAATCCAAAGGGATTTTGGAAAGTTTGAAACCAAATCAAGGAAGGAAAAGAAGAAATTCAATTTAAACCTTTTCTTGACAGCAGCATCACGATTAAAGGGATTCCAAAGGTAACAAAGGCTTGTCTTTGGAGTTAGTTCATCCAAGAAGAATTGTTTTGGAGCAACATACAAAAGAAGGTATGAAATCCTAAATTCTAATTTTTTTGACAAAGTAGCTAAACTAGGTTTTTTTGTGTTTTTCAAAAGTTAAAATCTTAGAACTTTAATTTAGTTTTCCAAAGTTAAAACACTAAAAACGTGACTTTCTTTTCTAAAAAGACTTAAAATTGTTATTTTTTCTTCTTAAAAATCTTGAAACTCTAATTGAACATATTTTTCTACAAAACCAAAATCAAATTCTGTTTCTTTTAAGATTTTAAAGTAGGTTCTATTTCATTTAAAAAGCCTTCAAAAACATCTTTTCTACTTATAAAAACTTCAATCCATGTGTTTAAATTCATAAAGCTTCATAAATCATCAAATTGCTTTTTTAAAACCCTAAAAATCATCTTTTACCCGAGAACCATAATTTTAAAGCCTAAAATCCAAAATTCAACTTTAAAGCCTAAAATAATAAACCCTAATCCTTTTAAAAACTTAGACTATAATTTTTATGAACCCTAAAACATAAAAAAAACATAAAAACATGAAAACCCAAAAAATTGCACAGTAGCTTCAAATTCAATAATCAAAAATCACAAATTTAAGTACTTTAAGGTATTCAAAACCCTAGTTTCATGATTTCATCATTCAAACCTTAATTTGGTTAATCAAAGAGTCTTACCAACCTTTTAAAACATAAAACCCTAATCTATTTTAATTCCATAAAAAATCACAGTAGCTATAATTGAACTTTTATTTACTTTATTCAATTCCATATTTATTTATACCTTGATTTATTTCTTATGCTTTAATCTATTTGAATTCAATACTTGATTTATTTAATTTATCATGGATGGAAGTTTATTTTTTATTTTAATACTTTTGATGAATGATTTATTTATGATGAATTATTATTTACTTTTATTAATCAATTTAGACTTCCAAAAGTTGCAAGAGGTATGTTTCCACTTGGTGGGTACCTCATTAGTTAAACATCATGTAATTTAATTTGCTTTTCTATTTTAGAACTTATGTAAAGGGCATGTTTCTACCTTTCGGTGGGTGTCCTATCTAGGGATGTGATGTAAGAACATGTTTCCATCCTTGGATGGGTGTCCATTTATTTGTTTTGTTTTGTTTGGACATTGCTTTGATTTTAATATAATGATGCTTTTTTTTATTATGTGTAATATGGATAATGTTATTATACTTAAGAATTTTATAATATTAAGACCTGTAAAGGAGGCCGGTTCCAATGAACCGGGCATTGTGAGGGTGCTGGGCCATTTCTCACCTTCCCCACACGTACCCAACTTTTCAAACCCATTAGGGGGTTGGGGATTCCTTAGGAATCGAGTCATCCACCCCTTTCTTTTTTTTCCGCCCGTCCGGGTGGCGACTCTATTTTCTCCAGACTTAGGTCCGTGTTCTCTAAGGCCCAGAGCCTAAACAGTG
Organism: Garcia nutans; assembly: GCA_947685225.1. Lineage (NCBI taxonomy): Eukaryota > Viridiplantae > Streptophyta > Magnoliopsida > Malpighiales > Euphorbiaceae > Garcia > Garcia nutans. The sequence goes on along the minus strand of CANTUV010000033.1, from coordinate 16,907,232 downwards.
TCGTAGTCGCAAGAACCATTCCACCGGGAGTGGGGGCGAAAATCCCCGCTCACAGTTGGCTTTCTGAACCGCCTTTTTAGGTTTTATCTTCTTTTTTTTTCTTTTTCTATTCTCTTTTTTTCTCTTTTATTTTTATTTTTTTTTGTTCTAGCTCAAACAGAGTTGTCATGTTTGTACCAACTTGGGCTTCCAATAATGGATGAGTGGATTAACATAAATCTTCTTTAATAGGGATAAATCATTTGTTACTCTAATGTTGATGTTGTCTTGATATATTGGAGACATTAAGGGAACTTCAACTACCCTTAAGGTTTTGAGAACATCAACTATCCTTATGGTCTTGAAAACATAAACTACCCTTATGGTCTTGAGAACTTCAACTATCTTCATAGTCTTGACTATTCATTTATTTCTTTGATCTTCTTGCCTTCTCACCTTTGTGATCATAAGACTTGTCAAAAGTATCACAACAGCTCAAGGTAGGTTGTTGAGGTTATATGCTAATGAAAAGAAAGCTAAAATTTTATGAAGGCTCAAAGGGACAACTAGGGATTGACATTTAATAGGATGGATACTAGTTGTTGGCTAACCAAACAATGCCTAGATCATTTCTCTCTTAAATAAGTAGAGTTCAATTTCACCTTGAAATCTTGTCAAAGCATGTTCTAAGAATGACTAAGACCTAGACAAAGATAATTATGCAGGAGCCCTCTCTAAGTAAGCATACACAACTCAATGCTATAGAGCAATTCCCTCATCTAGTAAAGTCATTCGAGTAATGATGCCTAGACACATTAATTTATAAACATCAAGCTAAATTTCTCATTGGTTGAGCACCAAAATGAACAAAGACCAATAAAAATTTATGATAAAAATAATTTATTCAAACAAATTTAAATTTGAAAAACACAATAGTTCAAAATATTAAAGAAAGTAAGATTGAAAAGCAACATTCAAGCTAAGGAAAGTTCATTGAGTTAGGCTTTTTTTCCTTTCACATCTTCAATATCCCCATCTTGAAAGGATGATAAAACAAAATCTTCTTCCAATCCTTTTCCCACCATGAAGGTTGCCGGCGGAGGTACTCTATTGAACCTTGGTAATGGATTGTCTTTGGTGTTGGGCTTATCCGGCTCGGGTAGTTTGCCACTATCAATTAGGTCTTGAATCTCATGCCTTAGACGAGCACATTTATCTGTTTCATGCCCTCGCATTTGATGAAATTGACAGAAGGCCTCGGCATTGAAGTTTGGTGGCAGTGGATTATGTAGAGGTCGAGGAGCTAACGGTTGTAACAACCTTTTTCTTTTGCAGCTTGCTAAAAACACAAGATAGAGGTTTCCCCAATTCTGAGAATTGTCTTTTATTCCCTTGACCAGTTACATTAACATCAACTTCTTTTTGTGTGCTTTGATTGTTAGGCTGGTTGTTCCCTTTCTCATTCCTTCTTATTGAAAAGCGATTCTTCTCCCTTTCCCATTCTTCAATTTGTAGACCAGCTTGGAGAAGATCTTTGAAGTCACGAATGAGTGTATGAGACATCCTCTCACGAAGACTAGGCAACACCCCTCTTACAATCATCCTTATTTGATCAGATTCATTGGGCCTTTTCTTGAGCAAAGCAGCCTTGTTTCTCCATCTCTTGACATAATATACAAAATTCTCATTCGGTCTTTGCCTAATGGACTCCACTTCCATCAAGGTAACTTCCAACTCAACATTATATCCATATTGTTGGATGAAGGCTTTGTAAAGTAGATCCCAACTCTTTTGTGTTCCATCATCTAAGGTATTGAACCAATTTTGGACAGCAGGATCCAATGAGAGCATGAAGTACCTTAGAGTTTGAGCCTTAGTAGCTCGGGCAGACTGCATGGCAATGATATATTGCTTCACATGGAGATGAGGATTTCCGGTGCCATTGTACTTAGCAAAGGAAGGCATCTTGAATTTATAAGGGACCTCTTCATCTTGTTCAAATAACTTGTCAACTTCGGACATCTCTTCGGTTTTCAGCTTCTTCTCAAATTTCTTTTCTAAATCAGCAATCATCTTTTCAACATAAGATGTCTTGGTCTTTTCAATAGTTGCCTTCTCAACAACCTTTGACTTCTTTTTGTCTTGAGGATCTTGGTAGTATTGGGCCCAATCATCATCATCATCAATGATCACCTTTTCATCATCAAAAACCACTTCACTAACTTTGGTCTTCCCTTTGTCCTTTGGTTTCTTAGTGCTAGCAGATGCCTCGGCATGGTTTTCTAAGATTGTAGTCAATTGGTTCTTCATGGTCTCAGCTATGGCCTCTTTGATTTCTTCCATCTTGGCATTGAGGGCTTCATCCACCATCCTTTGAATTTGTTCAGGCTCCATTGTTTTTGGTGAGCAAGTGATTGAGTCGTTGCTAGATGCTTCGTCTCTGGTGTAGGTCAGATTGTAAGCTTTTGAACTATCATAATCCAGGGCTGTGAGCCAGAGAGGATTAATGATATGAGATGCAAATGTCTGCATCTATGCATGTATGCACCAACAACAAATAAGGACATTCCTTCCAACCTTATAACATCCACACACGAGTGGCGAGTCTCTTTTCCTAGGTATATGGTTAACAAAATACCAACATGGGATACCTTGCTTTCGAATAATTCCCTTGGACGTTTCAACCCATAGTTATATCCTTAAAAATGGAAATAAATCCATGATAATTCCCATTAATTAGGTTTTAATCCATTCAACCAACCAAAGTAGCTTTTATGCTATATTGGATTAAAACAAAATTAAGAGGCTTATTATAAATAGATTTCTCACTTGAAAAGAGGTAACTAGTGGTTCATGCCAAAAACAAGCCCATAGTTAATTTATTCTTAGTGTAAACTAGGCCCACAATTGATTTTTGGTATTTCATAATTGACCTAAATATTTTTGCAAGCTTTTTATAAGAAAAGGTTGGGTGAAAATAGTTTTGTTTCTAAGCCCATTGTAAAAGATTTTTAGAAAAATGGATTTTGGGCTTAGTATTTGGGCCATGAGCCAAAGGATTTTTGATTTACTTTTAGAAAAGTCTTATGTCCAAAGACCATTTTAAAAAGTTTTGAAAATAGTTTTGGTCTTTTGGATTTTAAAGAAAAAATTTATTTTGAGCTTGCAAATGTACTTGGGTTATATTAGAAAAAGAACAAACCAAATAAGCCATGATTTGAACCAAGATAAATTATCCATAGTCAAACAACATGCATTTGGGGTAAAACCTAAGGAAAGTAACTAGGCCAATTACATGAGCTTTAGTCTTTGGGTAGAAAGGCTTAGGTTCCCATAGCAAGTATATACCAAATGGTATGAGGCTATGAGTGGTTATGCCATGCTCGATCTCCATACCTTGAGTGAAAGTATGGTATCCCTTACATAAAATAAAACGGGTAACCTGGGCATCCTAACTCACGTACACGATGCAACCTAAGATGATGCAATGGATAATATCATTATATGAAAGAATAGAATAATATAAAGATCAACGGAATCAACTTCTCTTATCCCCAGTGGAGTCGCCACTGTGAGCGGGGATTTTTGCCCCCACTCCCGGTGGAATGGTTCTTGCGACTTCGGCACTATTTAGGCTTGGGGCCTTAGAGAACATGGACCTAAGTCCGAAGAAAATGGAGTCGCCACCCGGACGGGCTGGGAAAAAAGAAAGGGGTGGATGACTTGATTCCTAAGGAATCCCCAACCCCCTAATGGGTTCGGAAAGTTGGGTACGTGTGGGGAAGGTGAGAAATGGCCCAGCACCCCCACAAAGCCCAGTTCATTGGAACCGGCCTCCTTTACAGGTCTTAATATTATAAAATTCTTAAGTATAATAACATTATCCATATTACACACAATAATTAAAAGAATGCATCAATATATTTAAAGTCAAAGCAATGTTCAAACAAAGCAAATAAATGGACACCCATCCAAGGATGGAAACATGTCCTTACATCACATGCCTAGATAGGACCCCACCAAAAAGTAGAAACATGCCCTTTACATAAGTTCTAAAATAGAAAAGCAAATTAAATTACATGATGTTTAAATAATGAGGTACCCACCAAGTGGAAACATACCTCTTACAACTTTTGGAAATCTAAATTGATTGATAAAAGTAAATAATCATTCATCATAAATAAATCATTCATCAAATGTATTTAAATATCAATAAAATAAACATCCATCCATGATAAATTAAATAAATCAAGTATTGAAATTAAATAAATTATATCATCAGAGATAAATCAAAGCAAAATCAAATATGGAATTGAATAAAGCAAATAAAAGTTCAATTATAGCTACTGTAAATTTTTATGGAGTTAAAATAGATTAGGGTTTTATGTTTTAAAAGGTTGGTAAGACACTTTGATTAACCAAATTAAGGTTTGAATGATGAAATCATGAAACTAGGGTTTCAAATACCTTAAAATACTTTAATTTGTGATTTTTGGTTATTGAAAATTTTAAGCTACTGTGTAATTTTTGAGTTTTTATGTTTTTATGTTTTTTAATGTTTTAAAAGGATTAGGGTTCATAAAAATTAGGGTTTAAGGTTTTAAAAGGGTTAGGGTTCATTATTTTAGGTTCAAAAGTTGAATTTTGGATTTTAGGGTTTTTAAATTTGGGTCTCGGGTACTGAAGAATTTTTAGGGTTTTAGAAATCAATTTGATATTTTATGAAGTTTTATGAATTTAAACAAAAGGATTGAAGTTTTTATAAGTAGAAAAGATGTTTTTTTAAGGCTTTTTGAATGAAATAGAACCTACTTTAAAATTTTAATAGAAACAGAATTTGATTTTGTTTTGTTGAAAAATATGTTCAATTAGTGTTTTAAGGTCTTTAAGAAGAAAAAATAACAATTTTAAGTCTTTTTAGAAAAGAAAGTCATGTTTTAGTGTTTTAACTTTGGAAAACTAAATTAAAGTTCTAAGATTTTAACTTTTGAAAAACACAAAAAAAACCCTAGTTTAGCTACCGTGTAAAAAATTAGAATTTAGAATTTCATACCTTCTTTTGTAAGTTGCTCCAAAATTGCTTCTTCTTGGATGAACTAGCTCCAAAGACAAGCCTTTTTTGCCTTTGGAATCTTTAATCCAGGGTTTTTCCTTTTTTGGGCCCGTTCCCCGCACACTGCCACAGTTTTCTGCAGCAGAAATTTTTTGCTAGCACATTTTTTCCTGCTGCAGTTTTTTTCGGCAGCAAAAATTTTTCGACGCAAATTTTTTGAAACCTAATCCAATTAGGTTTTGGTTTCTTTTTTTATTAATATTACTTACCTTAATTAATTAGGAATAAATAATCTTAAACCACTATAAAAAGGACCAAAGGCAATTAAAATTGGGGGGTGGCCGAGAGAGAGAAAATCCAAAGGGAGTTTGGAAAGTTTGAAACCAAATCAAGGAAGGAAAAGAAGAAATTCAATTTAAATCTTTTTGGACAGCAGCACCACGATTAAAGGGATTCCAAAGGAAAAAAAGGCTTGTCTTTGGAGCTAGTTCATCCAAGAAGAAGCAATTTTGGAGCAACTTACAAAAGAAGGTATGAAATTCTAAATTTTAATTTTTTACACAGTAGCTAAACTAGGGTTTTTTTTTTGTGTTTTTCAAAAGTTAAAATCTTAGAAATTTAATTTAGTTTTCCAAAGTTAAAACACTAAAACGTGACCTTCTTTTCTAAAAAGACTTAAAATTGTTATTTTTTCTTCTTAAAGACCTTAAAACACTAATTGAACATATTTTTCAACAAAACAAAACCAAATTCTGTTTCTATTAAAATTTTAAAGTAGGTTCTATTTCATTCAAAAAGCCTTAAAAAACATCTTTTCTACTTATAAAAACTTCAATCCTTTTGTTTAAATTCATAAAACTTCATAAAATATCAAATTGATTTCTAAAACCCTAAAAATTCTTCATTACCCGAGACCCAAATTTCAAAACCCTAAAATCCAAAATTCAACTTTTGAACCTAAAATAATGAACCCTAACCCTTTTAAAACCTTAAACCCTAATTTTTATGAACCCTAATCCTTTTAAAACATTAAAAAACATAAAAACATAAAAACTCAAAAATTACACAGTAGCTTAAAATTCAATAACCAAATATCACAAATTAAAGTATTTTAAGGTATTTAAAACCCTAGTTTCATGATTTCATCATTCAAACCTTAATTTGGTTAATCAAAGTGTCTTACCAACCTTTTAAAACATAAAACCCTAATCTATTTTAACTCCATAAAAATTCACAGTAGCTATAATTGAACTTTTATTTGCTTTATTCAATTCCATATTTGATTTTGCTTTGATTTATCTCTTATGCTATAATTTATTTAATTTAAATACTTGATTTATTTAATTTATCATGGATGGATGTTTATTTTATTGATATTTAAATACTTTTGATGAATGATTTATTTATGATGAATGATTATTTACTTTTATCAATCAATTTAGATTTCAAAAAGTTGTAAGAGGTATGTTTCCACTTGGTGGGTACCTCATTATTTAAACATCATGTAATTTAATTTGCTTTTCTATTTTAGAACTTATGTAAAGGGCATGTTTCTACTTTTTGGTGGGTGTCCTATCTAGGCATGTAATGTAAGGACATGTTTCCATCCTTGGATGGGTGTCCATTTATTTGCTTTGTTTGAACATTGCTTTGACTTTAAATATATTGATGCTTTCTTTTAATTATTATGTGTAATATGGATAATGTTATTATACTTAAGAATTTTATAATATTAAGACCTGTAAAGGAGGCCGGTTCCAATGAACCGGGCTTTGTGGGGGGTGCTAGGCCATTTCTCACCTTCCCCACACGTACCCAACTTTCCAAACCCATTATGGGGTTGGGGATTCCTTAGGAATCGAGTCATCCGCCCCTTTCTTTTTTTTCGGCCCGTCCGGGTGGAGACTCCATTTTCTTCGGACTTAGGTCCATGTTTTCTAAGGCCCCGATCCTAAACATTGCCGAAGTCACAAGAACCATTCCACCGGGAGTGGGGGCGAAAATCCCGGCTCACACGTCTACCATAGATTTTACATTTGTCAATTTCTTTAGAAAGTGTATTGTTAGGATGAAAAAATAATGAAAGTAATAATAAGAGATGCTTCTTTTCCTTTTATACTTTGTCATCACCTTTTGCTATTGTGTTTTTTTGTTTCATGCATATCTGGTCAAATACTTATAACAGCGCACATAGAATAATTTTAATATTAATTCTATTTTATTAAATTGGGGAACAACCAAACATAAAGCCAGTATACACAAGTTCACTCATGTTTCCAACTAGCCCTTTTGGGTTTTCTAATTGACGATTTTCTCTCATTTAGCCCTAATTGTTGCCTAGCCCTCCCTTTATGGTTTTCAAAACTATTGGACTGCTCTAACTTTTTCCTAGGTCGCCCTTTTTGGATTTTTAACCTAGCGAGCTCTTTTTTTTATGCATAAAACCTCTTCAACCTATCAATGTTTACTGGCTCACTAAACTCATTATCATCCATGTCTGATAACTTCACTGCACCCTTGTTCATGACTTATTTCACAACATATGGCCCTTCCCAGCTAGGCCTAAATTTCCTTCTTGGATCATATACATTAGGCTTACATTGTTTCAATAATAAATCCCCAACTCTGAGTTTTTTGATCTTAACCTTTCTATTATAAGCCTGAGCTATCCTCCTTTGATACAATTTCTCTCCTCTAGGAAAGCTAACTGTGTGTATCTGCTCACTACCCATTTTATTTCAGGTAGTTCAGCTTCCAAGACCACTCTCAACGACTTGATCTCAATTTCAATTGGAAACACTGCTTCCATCCCATAAACCAAAGAGAACGGTGTCATTCCAGTCGGTGTTCGTACACTTGTTCTATATTCCCATAAAGCAAAAGGAAGCATCTCTAACCAATCCCTATATGTCTTGGTCATCTTGGACAGAATTTGCTTAATTGTCTTGTTTGTTGCTTCTACAGCACCATTAGCCTTTGGTCTATAAGGAAAGGATTGGTGATGATGGATTTGGCACTTAGAGAATAAGTCCTTAATTGCTCCTTGAAACTGTACCCTATTGTCTGATATCACATTGTACGGGACCCCATACCTATAGATGAGGTTCTTTTCAATAAATCTAGCCATTTGACTTGTCCCCAATTTGTTGAAGGATTCGGCTTTGACCCATTTCAAAAAATAATCTATCGCTACTACATTGAAACGATGACCGTTTGAGGCTGTCTGATGTATCTCTCCTATAATGTCGATACCCCAAGTGGCAAAGGGCTAGGGTGAAGACATAGAATGCAATTCTTCAGGAGGCATATTGTTCAAGTTACCATAAATCTGACATTGTTGGCACTTCTTTACAAACTCAATACAATCTCTCTCCATGGTCAACCAGTAGTAACCTTGTCAAATAATCTTCTTAACTAGGGCCAAACCACTCATGTGTGGACCACAACTTCCAACATGTATTTCTGACATGATATGCTCCACTTCAGGCTTCCTCAAGCATCTCAAATGCATCCCATCAGGCCATCTTTGATATAACTCTCCATGAAAGGTGATGTATTGTAAGGACCACCGCCTTATGGCTCTTCTTTCTTTCTTTGTTGCCCCCGACGGGTATTCCCTTTCCTCTAAAAATCATCTTATAGTATCATACCACGCATCATGGTCTATATCAGTTTCCATGATTGTCTCATATTCATAGTAAGGAGTTGATGAACTAGTCTAAGTCAGAGGCTTGAGGAATAAGTTGACAGGATTTTCCCATACCGAAGCCAATGTGACTAGGGCATCAGCCATCTGGTTTTCTTCTCTTGGTAGGTGTATAAACTTGCACTCCTTAAAGTTCTTCTTCATCATGGCCAAGTAATGGTGGTACAGTTTTAATTTCTCTTCTTTCAACTCCCAAATTCCATTTACTTGGGATACTATTAGCAATGAACCACCAAAAACTTCCACCTTATCCACCTTCATAATCATTAGGGTTTCCAAACCCAAGATACATGCTTCGTACACCACCATATTATTGGTTGCCCTGAATTTCAACCTTTTGGTTAATAGGATAAGTTCCCCTTCGGGGTGATTCTAGTATGACTCCCAAACCTGCTCCTTTCTTATTTACTACTCCATCAAAATACATTTTCCACCCTTGTACTTCAATTGCCTCTAAATGTTCATCTAGAAATTCCAAGACTACATCTTTGCTATCCCGTAATGATTGTTGGGCCAGGAATTCTGCCACTGCTCTACCTTTAATTATTTTCCTCGTTACATACTTAATCTCAAATTCTTCAAATATTATTAACCATCGTCCATACTTCCCAATCAAAGAGGGTGTCTCCCTTAAGTACTTCATTGGATCCAACCTGGAAATTGCTTACACACTATAAGATTGAAAGTAATGCTGCAACTTCTTAGAAGAACAAACCATAGCTATATAAGTCTTTTCAATGATACTATACTTAATTTTATAAGGTAGGAGCTTTCTACTCAAATAGTAAACTGCATGCTCAATCCATGACTCATCTGCTTAAGCTAGCATGGCTCCTATTGACTCTTCTTCTAATGCTAAGTATAGTAATAGAGGTTTACTGGGTTTAGGTGGTTTCAAAATAGGCAAATTTAGCAAATATTCTTTTATTCATTCAAAGGCCCTTTGACATTCTTCATTCCACAGGACCGGCTGATTCTTTTTAAGCAACTTGAAGATAGGCTCACAGATTATTGTGAGCTTTGCTATAAACCTACTAATGTATTGTAATTTACTAATGAATCCCCAAACTTCTCTCTCTGTCTTAGGGGCTGGCATATCCCTGATTGTTTTAACTTTGTCAAGATCAATCTCAATGCCATTCGGACCAATCATGTAATATCCTAAAGTATACCCTAAAAGTGTTGGGGTTATTGTTGTATTTGGATTCAATGTGTGTATTGAAGGAAAGAGAAAAGAAGAAGAAAGTCAAAAGGAATTGTGTGTGGTGGAGATTTAATGGTATAATTGTTATTATTATTATTATTATTATTATTGTTATTGTTATTATTATTATTATTATTATTATTATTATATATATATATATGAGATAAGAACGAAGGAAGAGAGGAGAACCTTCTTTCTTTCTTTCTTCTTCTTCTGTTCTTCTTCTTCGTCAAAATTTCTTAAGGATGTTAAGAGTATTGAAGATGGAGATGAAGATTTGGCAACATATTCAGGTAAGTACTCATCTCTTGAGTTGAATTTATTGATTATACTTATATATATAAGTTTTTATCTTCTTAGTTGGATTTCTTTTGGATTTAGGTTATGTTTGGTTTGATTGGTGTGTAAGTGGATGATAACAAGAGATTGAAGTATATAAATGTGTGAAATTAACATCTAAGTGATGATGAGTTGAGATAATTGTAAGGAAAATGATGAAATGTTGATTTGGGGTTTGGTTTGGATGAATTTCGAGTGTTTGGTCTTTAAATTATTGTAGGACACGGCCAAGTTATGAGAGACACGGCCAAGTTAGGGCAAATTTGGCCGTGTTGGATGAGTTTTGGAGAGACACGGCCACTGGCTTGGTCGTGTCCCTTGCCTGTGTTTGCTACTGTCTAATTTATGTTGAGAGACACGGCCGTGTCCCTTGCCCGTGCCTGGTACTGGATTGTTGTGTTGAGAGACACGGCCACTGGCTTGGCCGTGTCCATTGCCCGTGTTTGCTACTGCTTGAATTGGTGTTGAGTGACACGGCCACAAGCTTGGCCGTGTCCCTTGGGCGTGTTGGCTGCTGGATGTTTATATTGGGAGACACGGCCACAAGCTTGGCCGTGTCCCTTGAGGGTGTTTGCAAATGTGTTTGTTATTTGGTCTTCAAACATTGTTGGATCTTCAAATGTCTTTTGTACCTAAACACACTTAAAACGATAATGATCCAACCAAATGTATATGGAGGATTCTAAGTTCTTGAATAAGGTAAATTGTTATGTATGAATATATCAATGATAATATAGGAAATGTGGAAGATATAATGATCAATGAAAAAGTATGTGCAATGTCATTGATTATGTATACTTGAGTGATGAATTGAATTGACCAATATGATTTGATGATAACGTTGATATTATATGAACCATGTTAGGTTTTATGTATTGTCAATCTCATGAATTGTATTGTACTATATGTAGATTGATGATGCATATGAATAATGGCATGTTGTGTATAATGTGGAATATCATGAGATCATTGATGATGAATTACTTTAATTTTATGATTGAAGCATGCCTATATGGTATGATTGATTCATGATATGTTTGTTTAGTAATGTAATTGATGTTGCATATAGCAATGATGAAACTTGAAATGTGATTTGAGATATAATGTGATATGAAGCCATTGTGATTGGCTGTGATGATTCAATTGAATTAAGTGGGGCATGTTTGCCTAGATGATGATGAGAATTGATAATGAAATAATAGATGAATTGTGTGTCTGATATGTTATTCATTTTCAGAGTTCTGAGTTTGGAGGCATGCCTATAAAATGAAAGGTAACAGTCTTGCCGGGTTGAGGATCTCTTCAATTTGAGACGAATTGAGATCCAAGAGACTGGGTCTGTTACACTCTGCAAATTGTGATTATGAGATATATGATTTGTAACAGTCTTGCCGGGTTGAGGATCTCCTCGATTTAGTCGGGTTGATGGTCCAAGAGACTGGGTCTGTTACTTGATAAATGTGAAATGTGAAATGTGAATTATAGTAACAGTCTTGCCGGGTTGAGGATCTCCTCAAGATTTGCCGAGTTGATGGTCCAAGAGACTGGGTCTGTTACACTATCCATGGATAGAGATATTTATAGATGATGCCTACGGGCTTGATGATTATGATTATGGACCAAAGCAGTAACTCTGAACTTGGAATAACATATCAGTGTGTTGTTTGGGCTCGAGTCTGTCTTTGTTGTCAATGTGATATTAAATGTTGAAATAAATGAGTAATGAGATCTACAACTGCCTTTATTGGAAGTATGATTCATGTTTGATGAATTGTGGATAAAATAATGTTATGAATTATGCTTTTGTAATATGTGCATTGATGTATTGAAGGTGAATATGTTTTGAGGGACTTTCTTGATATAAGATTTTATAAAAATAAAGTATGATGTGTAAAATATATATATATATATATGAATATGGAATTTGTGAGAATTGCTTTCGTAAAGGTGTTGAATAGGTCTTTGAATGGTAATTGGTTGAATTAATGTATATGTTTATGTATATGAGATTAGTGGGAACTTATGAAGAATGCATTGAGAAAGGAAAACGTGGTAAGCGAACATTAAAACATAATGCTAAACATATGAGGTATGATAATTTTGGTAAAGTGTATTTTATTATTTAGTGTACTACTAAGCTTTCGGGCTTAGCGCGGATGTTTAATCGCGCAGGTATTTATGCGGTTGATCTGGAAGTCTAGCTGTGATGCCACGAGAAGGGTAAGAGTGTCTCGAGACCAACTAGAAGGTGATGCATACATATGTGATTTTAATTATGTTGTATTTTTATAAGAATAATGATTTTCGTAAATGTTCTTTAATTTAATGTAATATCGCTTGAACTTGAATAAAGGGTTTTAAAGTAAAACGAAAAGTGACATTCTTATACTTTATATACGTATTGTATATATACCAGGTATATGTATAGTACTTATATAGAGTATGGGGGTGTTACAATTATTTTGGTATCAGAGCTTAGGTTCGAGATTCTCGGCCTAAGTGAAATTAAAAAGAAAATTTTTGAAGAGTTTAAACAAGAATTGAAAAGAAGATTTTGGAAATGCAATTGGTAAGACATGCATATGCATTCACACCTAGGTTGGTCTCGAACGTGGCATTATGTGAATTGTGATGTATTTGAATTACATGAGATAAATGATAGTATGTAAATGAGGTTTCATATGAAAGTAAATTTTGAAATGTTGATAATTGAGAGGTGATTGTGATATAAAGAAATGATATGGAGTTTATAAGTAAAAAGTTTGATTATTGATATGTGTTTGATTTATAAAGAAATGGCTAGAAGAATAAAATTGGAAATGAGTTAGAAACAAAATTAAGAATTAAAGTATGTAATTTATCCTCTAATATTTGAATCTCTTTTTAATAAACTTTATGTTGGGATTTCTGGAAAGAGTAAATACTGTTGAATGGGTAATATGGAAAGATATATTGTTTAAACGATAATAGTATGGTGAAATATTGAATGAGTTGATTGATATAGATTAAGTGTGATAAATGAAGGTGTGGATAGGCAAATTTAAGGTTTTGTTTAAAGGAAAAAAGAGATGATGTTGGTTAAGTACAAAGAGATATTGGTGTTGTTTGTATTGTTATTTTAATGCAAACATGGTGATTTCAATATTAGAAATGTGAGATGTTTGAATATTGTGGAAGCTCATGTTAATGGTGGTAATATGGGATATTTAGATTTTTGGAATGAGCTCAATAATTGTGAAACATATATGTTTTGGTGTTGCTTGGTGGTATATTCATATAAGATGTTTTAAAATGATATTAAGAGAGTGAGATGAATAAATTGAAGTTTAAGTAAATTAGTAAGTTGGAAATTTATAGTTTTAAATGGAATGTGGATAAAGACCAAGTAAATAGTGATAATTTAATGTATGTAATACATGAGATATATGAAATGAATATTAGTGCACATGAAGGTATTAGGAATTGAGGGGATGTGATTGATAGTAAGAAAATTTGGTTTGAAAGTAAAGAAAAGGAATTGAGCAAATGAAAATGAGTTATTTTAAGTAATTTGATTGGAAAGGATGAAAATAACTAGGAAGAATATGTTAAAAGATATTAAAAAAAAAAACATATATGAGAGAGATATCACATTGGAAATGTGATTAAGCTCCTTGTGAAATAAGGTCATAAGTAGAGTGTATATATTTATTGAAGTTAATGAATAACTTAAGTTATGATAAACAAATGAGCATGATAATAGTCAAAGGAAAGTGATAAATATTAAATTGGTATAAACTATATGAAAAAGGGAAATTTAATAAATTGTATATGAACCATGTGTTTATATAAAGAGGATTTGTGAAATGAACTTTTGATATGAATGTGATCTATGAAGGTGTGGATAATATGTTTATTATTTTATATCATTACATGTTTAATGGTATTATGAGTGAGAATAGACCTGGGTAATATTGAACAGTGAAACTGTTATAGTAATAACTAAATGAGACTATCATAAGATGTGTTGGAGCTCAAAGAATTTATGTGGAAATATTTTTATGTATAAGTGTGTAATAAGAAATTGTAAGGAAGGAGTTATATATTTGAAAATTTTTAGAAGAGATGGATTGGAAATGGAGTAATGAAAGATACTTGTGTAAGATTGGTATCTAATTGAAGGTTGGGCTTAGGAAATGTTAAAGATAATATTATTGAACATGAGTTGGGTTTGTAACAACCCTATACTCCATATAATCACTATACATATACCTGGTATACATACAATGCGTATATAAAGTATAAGAATGTCACTTTTAGTTTCTATTTAAAAATCTTTATCCGAATCTAAGCAACATTATGTTAATTTTAAGAAATATTTATAAAAATCATGATTCTTATCAAAAAGTGAATCATAACTAAAATCATACATGTATGCATCACCTTCTAGTTGGTCTCGAGACACTCTTACCCTTCTCGTGGCATCACAGCTAGATTTCCAGATCAACCGCATAAATACCTGCGCGATTAAACAACCACGCTAAGCTCGAAAGCTTAGTAGTACAACTGAATAATAAAATATACTTTACCAAATTATCATACCTCATATGTTTAGCTTTATGGTTTATTGTTCTCTTACCACATTTTCCTTTCTTAATGCATTCTTCATAAGTTCCTACTAATTTCATAAATTAGTTATATAATCACATAGCACATTCACAACTCAATTCTTCCCTTTTTCTATCTCATATACATATAAATATACATCATTTCAACAAAGCACCATTTTATGTTCTATCCAAACCTTCATGAAGACAATTCTCACAAATTCCACATTCATATACAATTTACACATCATACAACATTTTCATAAATTCATATATCAAGAAAGTCCCTCAAAACATATTCACTTTCAATACATCAATACACATATTACAAAATCATACTTCTAATAAAGGCAGTTATAGATCTCATTACTCATTTATTTCAACATTTGAATATCACATTGTAAACAAAGACAGACTCGGGCCCGAACAACACTAATATGTTATTCAAAGTTCAGAGTTACTGCTTTGGTCTATAATCATAATCATCAAGTCCGTAGGCATCATATATAGATATCTCTATCCATGGATAGCGTAACAGACCCAGTCTCTTGGATCATCAACTCGGCTAAACTCGAGGAGATCCTTAACCCGGCAAGACTGTTACTACAATTCTCATATATGACATTTATCAAGTAACAGACCCAGTCTCTTGGACCATCAACCCGACTCAATCGAGGAGATCCTCAACCCGGCAAGACTGTTACTAATCATATATCTTATAAGCACAAATCTCATAGTGTAACAGACCCAGTCTCTTGGACCTCAATTCAACTCAAATTGAAGAGATCCTCAACCCGGCAAGACTGTTACCTTTCATCTTATAGGCATGCCTCCCAAATCCAGAACTCTGAAATTGAATAACACATTAGATACACAATTCATTTATTAATTCATTATCAATTTCATCATCAATTTGGCAAACATGCCTTATCTCTTTCACTTGAATCATCATAGCCAATCACAATGGCTTTCCATCACATTTAAATCATTATAGTCAATAACAATGACTTCTGATCATATTTTTCATAATATATATATATAAGTCATGATTGCAATTCACAAGATTCACAATGCATTATACACAACATTGTTCATATAGTATCATAAACATCATTGTTATCATCTAATCATATTGATCAATTCATCACTCAACAATACATAATCAATGGCATTGCACATACCATTTTCCATGATCATTATCTCTTCCACATTTCCTATATCATCATTGTTATATACAAAACAATTTACATTATACATGAATGTAGAATCTTCTATACACATTTGGTTGGATCATTATTGTTTTTAAGTGTGTTTAGATACAAAAGACCCTTGAAGATCCAACAAAGTAAGAAGAACAATTAACAAATACAATAACAAACACCCTCAAGGGACACGGCCAAGCCTGTGGCCGTGTCTCTCAACCAAAAGTTCCAGCAGCAAACACGGGTAGTAGACACGGCCAAGCCAGTGGCCGTGTCTCTCAACATAAACAATCCAGAAGCAGACACGGCAAGGGACACGGCCGTGTCTCTCAACACAAACTAGGCAGTGGCAAACACGGTCAAGGGACACGGCCAAGACAGTGGCC
Organism: Garcia nutans; assembly: GCA_947685225.1. NCBI lineage: Eukaryota > Viridiplantae > Streptophyta > Magnoliopsida > Malpighiales > Euphorbiaceae > Garcia > Garcia nutans. The sequence goes on along the minus strand of CANTUV010000033.1, from coordinate 16,890,777 downwards.
GTGTCTCTCCAAAAACCATTCAACACGGACAAGTTTGCCCTAACTTGGCCGTGTCTCTCATAACTTGGCCGTGTCCTTCAATGATTCAAAGACCAAACACTTCCAAATTCATCCAAGCCCTTCCAAAATCACACCACAACCCTATTAATCATCATCTTTATTAATATTTATCAATTTCCTATCATTTTAACATATAATTATCTTCATTATATCATCATAATAATCAATATATACTCCTCACTATAATCAACTACTCAAAGTACCAATTCATTTATACACAACCCTAACTCAACAATTCATCATCATTCTCACAATTATCTCAACTTATCATCACTTAGATGATAGTTCAATACATTTACATGCTTCAATCTTTTCTTTTCATCATCTTACACACCCATTATACCAAATATAAATCTCAATCCAAAAGAAATCAAAACAAGAAGATAAAAACTCATATATTTCTATAATCAATAAAAAACCACTTAAGAGATTAGTACTTACTTGAATAGCTTGCCAAATCTTCATCTCCATCTTCAATTCCCTTAAATTCCTTTAATCCTTGGTGCTTCTCTCTCTCTCTCTCTCTCGTTCACCAAACAGAAGAAGAAGAAGAATGAAGTTTCTCCATTCTTCCTTCGTTCTTATCCTTTATATATATATATAATAATAATAATAATAATAATAATACCATTAAATCTCCTCCACACAAATTTCTTTTGCTTTCCTCTTCTTTTTCTTTTTGTCCTTATTATCATTATTATTATTATTAACTAATTATACAAATATATATATATATTTATCTCACTTTCCTACACCAATTTATACATCATGAATATGTGATGTATATGTGAGTATATGTATATGTTATATATATTGCATTTATATTTCCCATATCATCAAATACCATATATACACTTTATTATTCATATCCATCTAGCTCTTATAATATTTTCCTTACATATTTTACCAACATATCTTCTTTTCACTTCTTTTCTCTTTCCCCTTAATACACACACAAATTACATCCAATTAAATAGCTCCAAAACTTTTGGGGTGTACCTTGGGATATTACAGGGTTAATAATGATAAATTCAACAAAAGCAACAGTTTTGGAGATGAAATTAAAATGTGTTAAATTCTTGGTGTAATAAAAGCTTGGAGAATAAATATATAATTTATGTGATACAAGTTAGTATTATAATTGTAAAAGTTGGAAATTGAATAATAGAAGAACAATATTGATTTACAACCCCTAAGTGTGATTGTTAATATATCATTGTCATATGATTTGGTTAGTGTGATTAGTGATTAGTTTTATTATCTTCAGATTTAGAACTGAGATGGATAACTATGTTTCCAGAAACATGGTTAAAAGATATGATTGGTGAAGTTATATCTTATATTTACGATATTAAAAATTTAATTGTAATTATGAGAAGTAAAGCAAGGGAAGAGAATTGTGATAATGTTTTAAGCTATGAATTGTGTGATAGAACAATAATTATATAAATATAGTAATATTGGGTCAAGTGAAGAAATAATAAAAGGGAAGAAATTGTAATCATGACTGAAAATTATATAGGATACATTTACAGTGTAAAGTGATTATGTGAATGAACTTAAAATTTATGGGAGTATGAATAATGTAAATTAATATGTATATATCAATAATGTTGGGAATGATATGATTGTATAATGAGATGTTAAATATAATTAATGATATACGTGTATACTATTTTGATGTAATGAGAAACTATGATTATTGGCAATGATGTTAGAAATGACTTATAATGGAGGTAGAGTACCTAATTGATTATGAAAAATGAATTGTGAAAAGATAAATGAACGGACTTATCTGCCTCCTGTGGAACCATGCGGACCCAATGTGTTGGGCAACCAAACTTGGATTACCAACCTGGTTGGGGAAAAAGCTCGTTTATGAAGTTATAGTTGTTGGCAATATTGATAAATTTTGAATGAGTATAAGAAATGATGATATAATTATTGAAATAAGGAAATGTATATGTATAAGCATGATTCATATTGATTGAATATATGAATTTGGAAAGATTAGAATTTGAATATAAGTTTGACCTAATGAACTTAGGTTATATATAAGTATATATAGTAAAATCCAATGATAAATTTCAATAAGTTAATTGTTGGTTTGAATCAAATAAAGTTGAAATGTTAGTATATTGTGATAGATAAATCGATTGATCTAGGTTTCATTAAAGTTGCAAGGCAATATTGAGATTTAATATGTGCAATTGTATTGGGAGTGTAAGATTTAATGGTAATGTGTATGATGTAATATTCTGATTTATGAATGAACATAAATAAATTGAGGTATATTAATTGTACATGGCGAGAAATAAACTCATGAGAGTAAGGATATAGTTATCCATTGATGTTTGGCAAATGTTTATTTTGAGAGTGATGGTAAGAATGGAATAAACAATGCTAAGATATTGATTAATGATTTTGAGGTTAAAGTTAAGAGAATATCTATAAAGAGTTAAAGTGATAATCTGACTTTAGTACAAAGATAAAATGTATTGGAGATGTTATGAGATATCTTGATTGCTTTGTTGAGAAAGTAATAAGAGGTAAAGATATATATATATATATACCTATACAATGATGAAATATGAATTTCAGAGAAGATGATTATCTCTAAGGGGGAGAGCAGAAGATATGAGATTTGATAAAACTATATTGTAAGATACGATTATCTTCATATGGAAATTAAGATGGTGAATTGTTCTAAATGGGTTGTTATTATACTGGATAATTTCGAGGACGAAATTATTTAAGGGGGAGAGAATTGTAATATCCTAAAGTATACCCTAAAAGTGTTGGGGTTATTGTTGTATTTGGATTCAATGTGTGTATTGAAGGAAAGAGAAAAGAAGAAGAAAGTCAAAAGGAATTGTGTGTGGTGGAGATTTAATGGTATAATTGTTATTATTATTATTATTATTGTTATTGTTATTATTATTATTATTATTATTATTATTATTATTATTAATATTATTATATATATGAGATAAGAACGAAGGAAGAGAGGAGAACCTTCTTTCTTTCTTTCTTCTTCTTCTGTTCTTCTTCTTCGTGGACAAGAGAGCACGAGAGAGAGAGAGAGCACGAGAGAGAGAGAGAAAGGTGATCTTCATCAAAATTTCTTAAGGATGTTAAGAGTATTGAAGATGGAGATGAAGATTTGGCAACATATTCAGGTAAGTACTCATCTCTTGAGTTGAATTTATTGATTATACTTATATATATAAGTTTTTATCTTCTTAGTTGGATTTCTTTTGGATTTAGGTTATGTTTGGTTTGATTGGTGTGTAAGTGGATGATAACAAGAGATTGAAGTATATAAATGTGTGAAATTAACATCTAAGTGATGATGAGTTGAGATAATTGTAAGGAAAATGATGAAATGTTGATTTGGGGTTTGGTTTGGATGAATTTCGAGTGTTTGGTTTTAAATTATTGTAGGACACGGCCAAGTTATGAGAGACACGGCCAAGTTAGGGCAAATTTGGCCGTGTTGGATGAGTTTTGGAGAGACACGGCCACTGGCTTGGCCGTGTCCCTTGCCTGTGTTTGCTACTGTCTAATTTATGTTGAGAGACACGGCCGTGTCCCTTGCCCGTGCCTGGTACTGGATTGTTGTGTTGAGAGACACGGCCACTGGCTTGGCCGTGTCCATTGCCCATGTTTGCTACTACTTGAATTGGTGTTGAGTGACACGGCCACAAGCTTGGCCGTGTCCCTTGGGCGTGTTGGCTGCTGGATGTTTATATTGGGAGACACGGCCACAAGCTTGGCCGTGTCCCTTGAGGGTGTTTGCAAATGTGTTTGTTATTTGGTCTTCAAACATTGTTGGATCTTCAAATGTCTTTTGTACCTAAACACACTTAAAACGATAATGATCCAACCAAATGTATATGGAGGATTCTAAGTTCTTGAATAAGGTAAATTGTTATGTATGAATATATCAATGATAATATAGGAAATGTGGAAGATATAATGATCAATGAAAAAGTATGTGCAATGTCATTGATTATGTATACTTGAGTGATGAATTGAATTGACCAATATGATTTGATGATAACGTTGATATTATATGAACCATGTTAGGTTTTATGTATTGTCAATCTCATGAATTGTATTGTACTATATGTAGATTGATGATGCATATGAATAATGGCATGTTGTGTATAATGTGGAATATCATGAGATCATTGATGATGAATTACTTTAATTTTATGATTGAAGCATGCCTATATGGTATGATTGATTCATGATATGTTTGTTTAGTAATGTAATTGATGTTGCATATAGCAATGATGAAACTTGAAATGTGATTTGAGATATAATGTGATATGAAGCCATTGTGATTGGCTGTGATGATTCAATTGAATTAAGTGGGGCATGTTTACCTAGATGATGATGAGAATTGATAATGAAATAATAGATGAATTGTGTGTCTGATATGTTATTCATTTTCAGAGTTCTGAGTTTGGAGGCATGCCTATAAAATGAAAGGTAACAGTCTTGCCGGGTTGAGGATCTCTTCAATTTGAGACGAATTGAGATCCAAGAGACTGGGTCTGTTACACTCTGCTAATTGTGATTATGAGATATATGATTTGTAACAGTCTTGCCGGGTTGAGGATCTCCTCGATTTAGTCGGGTTGATGGTCCAAGAGACTGGGTCTGTTACTTGATAAATGTGAAATGTGAAATGTGAATTATAGTAACAGTCTTGCCGGGTTGAGGATCTCCTCGAGATTTGCCGAGTTGATGGTCCAAGAGACTGGGTCTGTTACACTATCCATGGATAGAGATATTTATAGATGATGCCTACGGGCTTGATGATTATGATTATGGACCAAAGCAGTAACTCTGAACTTGGAATAACATATCAGTGTGTTGTTTGGGCCCGAGTCTGTCTTTGTTGTCAATGTGATATTAAATGTTGAAATAAATGAGTAATGAGATCTACAACTGCCTTTATTGGAAGTATGATTCATGTTTGATGAATTGTGGATAAAATAATGTTATGAATTATGCTTTTGTAATATGTGCATTGATGTATTGAAGGTGAATATGTTTTGAGGGACTTTCTTGATATATGATTTTATAAAAATAAAGTATGATGTGTAAAATATATATATATATGAATATGGAATTTGTGAGAATTGCTTTCGTAAAGGTGTTGAATAGGTCTTTGAATGGTAATTGGTTGAATTAATGTATATGTTTATGTATATGAGATTAGTGGGAACTTATGAAGAATGCATTGAGAAAGGAAAACGTGGTAAGCGAACATTAAAACATAATGCTAAACATATGAGGTATGATAATTTTGGTAAAGTGTATTTTATTATTTAGTTGTACTACTAAGCTTTCGGGCTTAGCGCGGATGTTTAATCGCGCAGGTATTTATGCGGTTGATCTGGAAGTCTAGCTGTGATGCCACGAGAAGGGTAAGAGTGTCTCGAGACCAACTAGAAGGTGATGCATACATATGTGATTTTAATTATGTTGTATTTTTATAAGAATAATGATTTTCGTAAATGTTCTTTAATTTAATGTAATATCGCTTGAACTTGAATAAAGGGTTTTAAAGTAAAACGAAAAGTGACATTCTTATACTTTATATACGTATTGTATATATACCAGGTATATGTATAGTACTTATATAGAGTATGGGGGTGTTACAAATCATATGTCCCAACAATTTACCTGAGGTAACTCCGAACACACACTTCTTCAGATTTAATCTTAGCTTATATTTCAATGCTCTATCAAAGAATAATTCTAAATTTTGGAAGTGTTATTCCCTTGATCCTGATTTCACCATCATATCATCAACATATACTTCAACTTCTTTGTGCATCATGTCATGAAATAGTGTGGTGGCCATACTTTGGTAGGTTGCTCCAACATTTTTTAAGCTGAACGGCATCACCCTATAACAAAATATACCCCATGTAGTAATGAAAGCAGTTTTGGCTTTATCCTCTTAGGACATTAACACTTGGTTGTATCCAGAGAATCCATCTACAAATGAATGTAGCACGCTAGAGGCTGCACTATCAATGAGGGCATCTATATGTGGTAAAGAAAAATCATCTTTAGGAGAAGCCTTATTTAAATCTCTATAGTCCACACAGGCCCTTATTCTTCCATCTTTCTTTGGCACGGGTACTATGCTGGCTAGCCAATCTGAATATTCTATCACATCAAGGAACTTTACTTGTATTTGTTTAGTGAACTCTTCTTTAACCAATTCAGCCCACTCGGGTCTTAATAGCCTAAGCTTTTGTTTGACAGTTTTCATGTGATTGTAAGTAGGAATAAGAGGTTCAGCTATGTCTCAATTTATTCCAGTCATATCCTCATAAGACCAAGTAAATACTTCTTCATATTTTTTGATAATTTTTTCAAATCTCTCTCTCTCATTAGGAGTAAGGTCGGATGCTATGCTAATGTTTTTAGGATTTTCGATTGCTCCCAAATTTAATGATTGTGTATCAACATAATTAATATTAATGATGCTCATGTAACTACTTTTTGAATGTATGCAACCATCTGGAGAAACATCACACAAGTAAGCAAAATCAGACTTTATTATATTCATTTTGGAAAAGGAAACATCATCATCATCATACAAAGCAGACAAATTAAAATCAAAATCAAAATCATTGTTCTCAAAATCATAAGGTAGAATATCTTTAAACTTCTCTTCAACCAGGGTAGCAATCTCCTCTGGAGTCTTCTCAGCTTTCAGGATAGCTTCCTTCTTCTCTTTCAGATTGGGCTTCTTGTTGGCTGGCAGGGTGAGCTCTTTCTTCACTTGCTCCACTAGCTCGGCAACATCAGCAAAAATTTCAAAACTCGGGATCACCTTTCCCATGAACATGATTGGCTTGGGCTTTCCTTAGAGTGGTCCCATGTCTGGAGCCTTGACAAAGATTTTTTCAAGTGGCAAGAAGCTCATCTTCTCATTCTTCTTTGGCTGGACATCTTTGTTGGCTTCTTCATACCCTAACCCTTTCTTGGAAGTTTGAGTTTTGAAATGTGGAAGCTTTGTCAAACCGGCCTTGCCCTTTCCAAGACCAACTTCGGGAAGGTAGCTCATGATCTTCATCATGTTCAAGACCTTAGAGTCCACTACTTCATCATTAGAAATTGCAACTACTTGGAAACCATTGAAAGGCCTCTCAATCATTAGCGCATTAACAACCTCATTATCTTCGCCTTCGATGACCACTGTCTCATCTCCATTAGGGAACTTGATCTTTTGATGAAGGGTGGAAGGAACTCCACCAAGAGGATGAAACCATGGTCATCCCAAGAGTAATACAAAGGTAATAGGTATGTCCAAAACAACAAATTCAATAATAGATTCAATTGGAAAAACCTTGACAGCAGCTTTGAAGGTTCCTTCGGCATGTCTCTTGGTGTTGTCATAAGCCTGAATGGTTACCTTAGTTGGGTTTAGATCCCTTGTTGACATGGCTAGTTTTGGCAATATTTTAAGTGGGCACACATTTATGGCGGACCCATCATCAACCATTACACATAAAGTCCTTTTCCCTTTGATTTCTATTTTGATAAAGAGAGGGCGAATGTGATCTCTCCCCTCTTTCGGTAAATTCATATCTGAGAAAGATACTGCTCCCATATTAACTTCGCTCTTCTCTTGAATATCTTCACATTTCATTACTCCCTCAATTTTTATGAAGTTGATAAGCTCCTCCAGTGTTATGGAGGTGGAAATTGGCATGCTGGCCAAGGCCTTGGCCATAGTTTCTCAATGCTTTTTAAAAGTAGCCAATAAATCCCAAATGCTAACACTTGCTTGGGTTCTTTTCAATTACTTGAGAACGGTATCATCTTCCTCTTCTTTGTTCCCTATTTTAGCTTCCTCTCCTTTATTAACTTCTACCTCCTTAGGCGATGGCCTTGCATAGGACTTATCGGATCTAGTGTTCATTACTTCATCTTCTTCGGGCTCAGACCAGCTCCATTCCTCCTTCTTGGATACAAGATCGTCATCACTATTGCTTGAATCCCAAAACCCATTCACAACCCAAATTGCTACTTCTGTACCCACCATAGCTTGTTTAATTTCGCTAAATACCTCTTCTTCTTTGGTTGCTTCTCCACCCACATCTTGAAAAGAATACATGACAAGACTTTCATATTAACCTCCTTCAATCATGAAGGTTGCCGGTGGTGGTACTCTATTGAACCTCGGTAATGGATTGTCTTTAGTGTTTAGCTTGTTGGACTCGGGTAGCTTTCCACTATCATTCAAATTTTGGATCTCATGCCTCAACTTTACACATCTATCAGTGTCATGTCCTTGCATTTGATGAAATTGACAAAATGCCTTAGTGTCGAAATTAGGTGGGAGAGGGTTAGGCAAAGGATGTGGATTTTTGGGTTGTAACAATCCCTTCCTTTTTAAGTTTATTGAGAACCCAAGACAGCAGTTTCCCCAACTCTAAAAACTATCTTCTTTGTCCTTGGCTAGTAGCATTAACACCAACTGCCTTTTGCATGCCTTGGTTACCAGACTGATAGTTTCCTTTCTCGTTCCTTCTTATTGAAAAATGGTTCTTCTCTCTATCCCATTCTTCAATTTGCAGACCAGCTTGGAGAAGATCTTTGAAATCATTGATGAGTGTATGAGACATCATTTCACGAAGACTGGACAACACCCCTCTCACAATAATTATTATTTGATCAGACTCATCGGGCCTCTTCTTGAGCAAAGTAGCCTTATTTCTCCATCTTTTCACATAATCCAAAAAATTCTCATTTGGCCTTTGTGTAATGGACTCAACTTCCATTAGGGTAACTTCCATCTTGACATTGCATCCATATTGTTGGATGAAGGCCTTGTATAGCAGATCCCAACTCTTTTGTGTGCCATAATCTAAGGTATTGAACAATTTTGGATAACAGGATCTAATAAGAGCATAAAGTACCTTAGAGTTTGAGCCTTAGTAGCTCGGACAGACTGCATAGCAATGATATACTGTTTCACATGGGGTGAGGATTTTTGGTTCCATCAAACTTTGCAAAATATGGCATCTTGAATTTGTATGGAACTTCTTCGTCTAGCTAAAATAATTTGTCAACTTCAGACATTTCTTCAGTTTTCAGCTTCTTCTCAAATTTCTTTTCCCAGTCCGCAATCATCTTTTCAACATCAGACGTTTCGATTTTCTCCATAACTAATCTTTCAACAATCTTAGGTTCTTTCTTCTTGTCTTGAGGATCTTGGAAGTATTAAGCCCAATCATCATCATCATCAATGATCACCTTATCATCATCAAAAAACACTTCACCAACTTTAGCCTTCCCCTTGTCCTTTGGCTTCTTTGTGCTAGCAGATGCTTCGGCATGATTTTCTAAAATTGCAGCCAATTGGTTCTTCATTGTATCAGCCAGGGCCTACTTTATTTCTTCCATCATGGCATTGAGGGCATTGTCCACCATTCATTGAATTTGTTTGGGCTTCATTGCTTTTGGTGAGCAAGTGATTGAGTTGCTACTAGATTCTTCATCTCCGGCGTAGGTCGAATTGTCGTAAGCTTTTGAACTATCGTAATCCAGGGCTGTGAACCAGACATGATTAATGATATGTGATGCAAATGTATGCATGCATGTATGCACAAATAATAAACAAAGATAAGTAGAACGTCCCTTCCAACCTTATAACATCCACACACGAATCAAGAGTCTCTTTTCCTAGGTAATATGGTTAACAAGATACCAACATGGGGTATCTTGTTTTCAAAAAATTCTCTCGGACATTTCAACCAATAGTTATGTTTTCAAAAATTGAAATCAGTTCAAGATAATTCCCATTAATTAGGTTTTAGTCCATTCAACCAACTAAAGTAGCTTTTATGCTATATTGGATTAAAACTAAATTGAGAGGTTTATTATAAATAGATTTCTCACTTGAAAATGTAACTAATGATTCATGCAAAAAACAAGCCCATGATTAATTATTCTTAGTATAAACTAGGCTCGCAATTGATTTTTGGTATTTCCATAATTGACGTAAATAATTTGTTAGCTCTTTCAAAGGTTGGATGAAAATAATTTTGTTTCTAAGCCCATTTTGTATTTGGGTCATGAGAAAATAATTTTTTTGATTTATTTTTAGAAAAGTTTTATACCCAAAGACAATCTTGAAAAGTTTTGAAAATAGCTTTGGTCATTTAGACTTTAAAGAAAAATTTATTTTGAGCTTACAATGTACTTAGGTCATATTAGAAAAAGAACAAACCAAATAAGCTGTAACACCCCCACATCCAATGCACACACACTACAACTACAACCATGTAGCATAAGTGCACCAAACATAGGGATGCTACGGTTTTCTTCAACATTCAAAACATTTAAATAGATACAATACTATTATCATTATATAATATAGAAAAGTAGATCATTTACTTTTAAAATAAAACACATTAGATATATATATACATACATATAGTTATTTCACAGCGGAAGTCATAAAATTTTTACATATTTGAAAACACTTAATTCCATATTTACAAATATACAAATATGTACATTTAATCAATACTTTACAAAATATAAAAAGAGTTATACATGATTGGCAAATCCCCTTTGATCTTTAAGTCTCCAAAATCAACTCTTCAATGTCTACCCTCACTCGGTCTCGAAGAGCTCTCGGGTTCGATTCTAACAGTTCTATCACCTGCGCGATTAAACACTATCGCGCTAAGCCAAGGGCTTAGTAAGATAATCATGCTAATGATATGACTTCGTGCAATGCAATGTCATTTCTCAAACCATAATATATATGTAACATCATATATGCAAAATTAACAATATACTTTCACATTACATATCACATTTTATTATCTTTTCATATACCTCATTAGTATTCATTTAATCATCAATACAAAGCAAAACAAACATCATTCATGACTCACATTAACCATAGACAAGCATGGGCCCAAGACACACTAATATGCCATTCAATTTTCAGAGTTAATGTTTTGGTTCTATCATCACATTTATCAATATCAATATCATAGACCCAACTAGGCTTCAAGGATTAAGTTCAACCAAGCTTCAAGGGGAGCAAAGCATGCTAAGCTTCTACCCAACTTGGCTTCAAGAACTAACCCAACCTAGCTTCAAGGGTGGTAACATCTCAATTAGGCTTCAAGGATTCAATCCAACCTAACTTCAAGAGATTGTTACTATCATTAGGCATGCCACCAATAACATACTCTGAAAATGGAATAACACATTAGCCACACAATTCATTTACATATCAATTATCATTTCCATTCTCAATTCTCATCAACATTTAGGCAAACATGCCTTCATTCTCTTAATATTATCATCATAGCCAATAACAATGGCCTCACATTTCATTTCACAATATAACACTTCATTATTCAAGTGTATACTTATCTCATCCATGATCACATTATATCTCATATAGCATCATTCATCATAGCCAAACACAATGGCATTGTCTCATATCATATCTTATTTGAATTATCATTTCATCTTTGATACAACATTTCAAGGTACATTACTCATAAAATACAATACCTTTCACAATGCATAACATAACCTTGTTTAAATCTCAACAATGCAATTAGGGCAAAGAACAACTTATATGATTCATAGCTTTAGGATCTTCCATATGCATTTGATTAGTTCATTCATTGATTCAAGTGTGTTTAAAGTGTTTTAGGGTTAGGTTTAAGAACCAACCCACCTTTGAAGAACCAAAACAATGCAAAAAGAACAAAGAAACAAAACCCTAACCAACTCATTTGATGGACACGGGCAGCACACATGAGGGACACGGCCAAGCTTGTGGCCGTGTCTCTCAATTCAACTTTGGCAGTAGCAAACACGGCTTAGGGACACGGCCGTGTCTCTTCAACCAAAACTCACAGTAGCTCACACGGCTTGGGAACACGGCTGTGTCACCCAAAAATTAATCCAACACGTCCAAAATCATATGACTTGGCCGTGTCTCACATGGCCTTTGGCCGTGTCTCCCAAAACCAAAACCCTAATTGTAACCAACTCTCTTCCAAATGCATTAAAACTCAATATACATCATACCACTATCAATCTTCACTTATTTTTCCATAATCACAACCAAACCAACACAACCTCCAATTTTTAACTTACAATCAACTCTAACACTTATAAACACACATCAACACACTAAATCATCATCTCAACAATTCTCAATACACCTTAACCACAATTTCCAAATTAATAAAAGAAAACAAGAAATTACTTACCTAAAGTGAAGAAATTCCACAAATCTTCAACTTGATTCTTCAATTCTCCCTTCAATCTTGATCTTACTATCAAGAACACTTCTCCTTCCCTTTTGCTAATGGAGAGCCGGCCACTACCATCAAGAGGAAGAGAAAATGATCAAGAATCACAAAGTCAATCTTCCTTTTAATCTCCACCACAAAATTTCCAAAAGTAAATTACCTCAAGGCCCTTAACCATATAACTAACCTTTTGTCTTATATGAGCCCATATATGAACTTTCACACTCAACAAGAAAATATCTTCTTCCACTAACCAACACTTTGACTCTCCCTTTGACCATTTTATATGTTATATATATCACAATATACACAACATATAAACTTGTCTCTAAACCCTAAATTCTTTCCCAAAACACTTATACTTTTCTTTCTCAATTTAAACCAACAATCCAATAACAACAACAACAACAACATGCAAAACTTCTAGGGCATAAATGAGGATATTACATAAGCCATGATTTAAGCCAAGATAAATTACCCATAGTCAAACAACAAGCATTTGGGGTAAAACCTAAGGAAAGTAACTGGGCCAATTACATGGGCTTTAGTTTTTGGGTTGAAAAGGCTTAGGTTCCCATAGCAAGTATATACCAAAAGGTACAAGGCTATGAGTAGTTATGCCATGCTCAATCTCCATACCTTGAGTGAAAGTATGGTATCCCTTACATAACACAACATGGGTAACATGGGCATCCTAACTCATGCACACAATGCAATCTAATATGATGCAATGGATAATAACGTGATAAGAAAGAATAGAATAATAAAAAGACCAATGGAATCAACTTCTCTTATCCCCAGTGGAGTCGCCACTATGAGCGGGGATTTTTGCTCCCACTCCCGGTGGAATGTTCTTGCGACTTCGGCACTCTTTAGGCTCGGGGCCTTAGAGAACACGGGTCTAAGCCCAGAGAAAATGGAGTTGCCACCCGGAAGGGCTTGAAAAAAAAGAAAGGGGTGGATAACTCAATTCCTAAGAAATCCCCAACCCCAAATGGGTTCAGAAAGTTGGGTACGTGTGGGGAAGGTGAGAAATGGCCCAACACCCCCACAATACCCGATTCATTGGAATTGACCTCCTTTGCAGGTCTTAATATTATAAAATTCTTAAATATGACAAAATTATCCATACTACATGTAATAATTAAAATAAAACATCATTATATTAAAATCAAAGCAATGTTCAAACAATGAAAAAAAATGGACACCCATCCGAGGATGGAAATATGTCCTTAAATCGTTCATGTCTAAACTAAATAGGACACCCACCAAAAGGTGGAAACATGTCCTTTACATTAGTCCAAAAACTTTAAAATAAAATTAATTACATTATGCTCACGACATGAGGTAACCAAAAATATGGAAACATACATCTTACAATATTTGAAAATGAAAATAAATCAATAACATTCATAATAAATAAATCATTCATCAAATATATCAAACATCAATCAAAATATATAATAAACATTCATCCAATTTAAATAAAATAGTAAATATATTAACTTTAGGGGTTCATGCATTAATTAGATTTTCTAGGTTTTTATGTTCAATAACTACGGTTTTGCATATACTAATTTAATTTGTTGAGAAATATTTTAAAGTAATAACATAGCTACTGGATGTTAAAAAGATTTAAGGTTTTGGATGTTTTTATGAAAATAAATGTTACTGTGATTTAAAAAAGCAGGTTTAGTTAGGGTTTTAAGCAAACATCATGAAATTAGGGATTTTTTTTAAGACATTAGGGTTTATAATTTTAAAAGATTGGATTTTAGGTTCATTGGATTATGGTTTTAGGTGTTGATGAACTTGTCATAAAGTTTTGATGTTTTAAGAATTAGGGTTTAGGAAAACTAGGGTTTACTGGATTAGGGTTTTTGATATTTTGGAAAACATATTTGATCTTAGGATTTAAGAAAATATTTTAGAGTTTTATAGAAATAATTATGATTAAAGTTTTAGAAACTGTAAAGAAGATTAGGTTTTGGAGAATTAAGAAGACATTTTGAAGTTTCAGACAAATAAGTTAGGGTTTAGAATATTAAGAAAATAGTTTGGGGAAAAAATAATTTAGGGTTTTAAAGTTTTGGAAACAGAAGGACAGTTTTAGGGTTTTTGAAGTTTTGGAAACAGAAGAACGGTTTTAGGGTTTTTGATAATTTAATCAATGACTTAATCTACTGGATGAATGGACAATTTGATATATAAAATGTAATATCCCAAAGTATACCCTAAAAGTTTTGGAATATTTATTGTTGTATTTGGATTAAATGTATATGTTTAAGTGAAAAGAGAATAGAGGTAAGGAGGAGAGTGTATATGTTGTATATATAGAGATATATACAACATATACAAGTCAAAGAAATGGGTGGTCAAAAGAAGATATAATTAATTTTAATTAATTAAATGGAAAATTGAATTAGTAAGTGGATGAAGATATTTGATTATTTTAATATTTAATTGCTTGGTGGAGGTTTAAAGAGAAGAAATGGTTGACCTTGCCATTTATTCTTTTTCTTCTTCTTTCTTTGTTACTGGCCAGGTATCACAATAGCAAGAGAGGAAGAGAGTTTTTGATTTTCCAAGCTCAAGATTGAAGGATGTTTCAAGTGATCAAATTGGAATTCTAAGGATTTTCATCACTTTTGGTAAGTTTTCCACTTGATTCCCTTGTTTTCTTTTAAGTTGTGTTGTGGGCTTGGTGATTGATTGTTGATGGTATGTGTATATTTGATTATGGTGTATTTGAGGGTGTGTAACATTCTTGGTATTGATTTTTGGGGTTGGTTTGAAGAGAAAGTGTTAGGTTTGGTGGAAGAACAAGTGTTGTGTTTGAGTTGTGTGTATGTGATGGTTGTGACTTGGTGTTTGATGTATATTTTGAATTATTTTGGTGTTTTTGCAAGTTATTATGGTTTATGGGTGTGTTTAGTCAAGTTAGTTGAAGTGGAAAATGGTGGAACTAAGAGGTTTGTTGGATGTGTTGTTGTTGTTGCTAGAATCAGGATTTTTGGCCTGACATGCACATGAGCACGGCCAGGTCTTTGGGCATGTCAATGGTTCTCTGTTCTTGGATGGGTGACACGAGCAGTGACACGCCCATGTCACTGAGCGTGTCACAGCTTCTGTGTTGTAGTAGCATTTACATGTCCAGTGACACGCCCATGTCACTGAGCGTGTCATAGCTACTGTGTTGAGCGAGGATTGACACGGCCAGTGACACGCCCATGTCACTGAGCGTGTCAAAGCTTCTGTGTTGTAGTTTTAGGGCACAGTCAGGAACACGCCTGTGTTGTTGAGCGTGTCATGTGTAGAGTTTGCCCTAGTTGGTTCTTAGCCTTATTATCTCATGTGTATCTCTAAGTGAGTGTGTATGATCACCTTTGGTTTAGATTTTGAAGAGAGTTGAGTTGCCCTAATCCAAGCATTGGAGGATTCTTGGAAGAGGAAGTGTTTAGATTGGTGTGAGTTGCTCTTGAGGTAAGTACAAACCCTACATTATTGCATACATTTATATGACTTTGGGACTTAACACATTTGGTTGTAAATGTGTTAAGTAATTCATTACATTGTTTATATATTTGATTAATATCATGAATTGCATAATGTGAAAGATATGATAATCATTCAAAATGTATATCCAATGCAATTGGTTGTGTATACCTTAATGATGAGATGTGAAGCCATTGTGTTGGCTATAGTGATGCAAATGAAATAATTGGGGCATGATTGCCTAGTTTAATTATGAGAAATGAAATGAGAAATGAATTGTGAAAGAGATTGATAATGAAATAAATGAATTAATTGTGTGCCTAGTATGTTATTCAATTTTCAGAGTTCTGGGTTTTGCGGCATGCCTATGAATTGCTGGACAGGTGAAAAGACCGGGCCGTAAGCCGAGTCTAGCTGATAAATGTGGAATATGATATTTTTGAGGTGAAAAGACCGGGTCGTAAGCCTCAAAAATAGTAACAGTCTAGCCGGGTTGAGGACCAAGATACTTGGGCCCTAGGGTCTAGCCGGGTTGAGGTCCAAGAGACTGGGTCTGTTACACTATCCATGGATAGATATATATGTTTCGCCTACGGGCTTGATGAATGTGATTATGGACCAAAGCAGTAACTCTGAACTTTGAATAACATATTAGATGCTTTTTGGGCCCATGCTTGTCTTTGTTTCAATGTGAATCATAAATGGTAAAACAATTGAATAAAATAATGAAATGTAATGTTATGAATTATAGCATTTTGAATATGGTCTCTATTGTTGAAAGTATGACATTGTAATTGCATTAAAGCATATTGTTATTGTTGTTTGTACCACTAAGCCTATGGCTTAGCGCGATTGTGGTTCATCGCGCAGGTGATAGGGTAGAACCGGAGAGTTCAGCTAGACCAAGTCGAGTCTAGACTCCGAAGTATTGATTGTGAGCTTAAAGATCAGAGACGAACTGCCAAACATGTATAAACTTTATGTTTTGTAAAAATTGATTTTGATGTATATGTATTTGTAAATACCGCTACATTTTCCGCTGCGTATCAAATAAACGTTTTATCTATTGTACATTATAATATAATTTGAATGTTTTAAGTCTTTCTTATAATGTTGTTAAATTGAAAGATTGGTTTGTTTAATATAAACCATGGCACTCCTGTATTCGGTATACGTATATTACAGGTGTAGTAGTATGTAGTATGCGGATACGGGGTATAGGGGTGTTACAATTGTTTTGGTATCAGAGCCTAGGTTTGAGATTCTCAACCTAGGTCAATTGTAAGAAAAAGAAAATTTTGATTTTTAAATATGGTTTTTAAATAAGATACATGTTTTGGCACTGGTAGTCTCTGATCTTTGATGAGGTATATTCTGCTATGTTTGCAGATATAGGTAGTGATGGCGTCTCAGTCACGTCAGTCCATAGAGGGTAGTGCAGAGAGTGTAGATCCTGAAGAGGGTGGAGATAGAGCTAGGATTGAGAGAGCTAGAGAGGCACCTGCTCCGATGCAAGAGAGAACAGCTACTGATGAGGTTCCGCCGGTTTGGTTACGGCATGTGGTAGAATTGTTGAGGCAAGCTCCAGTGCAGCCACCGCCACCATAGCCACAAGTACCGGTGAGGCATTATGATAAATTGAGGAAATTTGGGGCTGAATATTTCTTTGGTACTACAGATCCTGTAATAGCTGAGCAGTGGTTGGATAGAGTTCAGAGGGTATTTATTCAGTTGCAAGCTACTCCTGAAGAGAAATTTGATTATGCTAGATCCTTATTGCAGAAAGATGCTTATGATTGGTGGAAGGCAGTTCCACATGCCATGGATGATCCACCGACATTGTCTTATAGTGATTTTCTGTGGGAATTTGAGCAGAAATATACTCTGAGGGAGTATAAGGATGCTAAGAAGATGGAATTTTTGAATCTGAGGCAGGAGAACCGGACAGTGACAGAGTATGAGATTTAGTATATTCGATTGAGTCATTATGCAGGTGGAATTATTTCATATGAGATTGATCGGTGTAGGATATTTGAGGAGGGATTAAGGCCCTCTATTATGTGTATTGTTGCTGGTTATCGGTACCAAGCCTTTTATCAGTTAGTTGCCGCAGCTAGAAGTGTTGAGAGAGCATAGGCTATTGCAGCAGCTGCTACCGAGGAGGAGACCAGAGTTATGAGATCCCAGTTTGAGGCAGGGTCTTCGTCTAAGAAGAGAGGCCGAGGAAGTTTTTTTCCGAGAGTCAATAGGAGCCTGAGGTAGTCGGGCAGGTCAGTTCAGTATCAGAGGCAGAGGCCGAGACCTACAATTTCTATAGCTAGTACTTCGACTCCAGTGGTTCAGAGGTCTACTCCACCTACATGTGTCCATTGTGGTAGGATACATGGGGGTGTTTGTTGGAAGATTAGTGGATCAGCTGTGTGTTTCAGATGTGGATCGCCTGACCATTTCATTAGAGATTGTCCTGAGATGCAGGAGCATAGGCAGGCAGATTCTGCAGTTTCTCGACCTAGTGTGAGAGGAGGTCGAAGTGGCAGAGGTGTTAGTAGAGGTGGTCGACCTGGGATCAGTCAGAGAGGAGGCTCTACATCCGGAGACAGTAGGCCAGATGAGGCTGGGCCATCTCAGCGAGTGTATGTGATGCAGAGGCAACCAGATGCTTCAGCAGTCATTGCGGGTACATTTTCCTTTATTTGGCATTTCAGTTCTTGCTTTGATTGATCCAGGATCTACTCATGTAATATCCCAAAGTATACCCTAAAAGTTTTGGTATTATTGTTATAATTGGATTAAGTGTTATAAGTGTACATATTTATATGAGAAGAGATAAAAGATAAGAAGAGTGTATATATTGTATATACATAGATATATACAAAATATACAAGTCAAAATGTGGAAGTCAAAATAAGATTAACTAGTGATTTTAATTAATTAATTAAGTGGAATTTGAGTGAGTGGAAGTGGATGGAGATATTTTTAATATTTTAATATTATTTGCTTGGAGGATAGGGTTTTAAGGAGAAAGTTATTAAGAGTTTGACTTTGCTTTCTTTCTTTTCTTCTTGTTTCTTTCTTCTTAGTGCGTCTTCATTTCTTTTCTTTCCTTCTCTTTTCTTTTCTTTTCTTTTGGCCAGTTATCAAAGAAGCAAGAGAGCAATAGAGAGTTTTGTTTTCCAAGATCAAATTGAAGAAGATTTCAAGTGATCAAGTTGGAAATTTGAGAAGTTTCATTAACTTTGGTAAGTTTCTTCTTGATTCTCTTGCTTTATTTTAAGTTGTGTTTGAGTTTGGTGTTGGATTATTAAGAGCATGAATATGTTTGATTGTGGTGTGTTTGAGAGTGTTGGGTTTAATTGATTGTGGTTTTGGAATTGAATTGAAGAAAAGGAATTAGGTTAGTGTTGAAAGAGTAAGAGTTGTGACTTGGTAATTGATGTCAATATTGAGTTTGATCAATTATTTTTGGTAGATTTTCAATGTGTTTGTGTTTAATGGAGTGGAAAGCATAGAATACATGAGTTTGGTCCAAAACAAAAGCATTTTGGATGCCACGCCCGTGGCCCTTGGATGCCACGACCGTGGGGGTGTTAAGCAATTGGACAGATTCATTTTCTAACCCACGCCCATGGGGGTTTGTGAGACCACGACCGTGGGGTTGTGAGGCCACAACCGTGGGCCCTAGTTAGTGGTTTTGGTTTGTAATTTTTGATCCATGGGTCTAGTGTGAGGCTAATAGGTGAATAATTGTATTGGAATTCATGTGTATGTTTATATAAGTGTGTATTATTCCTTTTGAATTAGGTTGTGAAGAGGTTGTATTGCTCTAACCTAAGTGTTGAGAATTCTTGGAAGAAGAAGTGTATAGATTGGTGTGAGTTGCTCTTGAGGTAAGTACAAACTTACATGGTTGCATTCATTTACATGATTTTGAGACTTAACACATTTGGTTACAAATGTGTTAGGTAATTTACTATATTGTTAATACAATTTGATTAATGTTATGATTTGTATAATGTGAAAGATATGATGATCATTCAAAAGGTATGTGCAATGCAATTGGTTATGATGAATACTTTAATGATGAATTGTTTTAATGTGAATTGAGATTTATGAAATGTGAAGCCATTGTGGTTGGTTATAATGATTCAAATGAAATAAATGGGGCATGTTGCCTAGATGATGATGAATATTTAATGCAAATGGTTATGTATACTCTTTTGATGAGATGTGAAGCCATTGTTGTTGGCTATAATGATGCAAATGAGATAATTGAGGCATGGTTGCCTAAATGATGATGAGAAAATGAGAATGAAATTGATAATGAAATAATGAATGAATTGTGTGTCTAATGTGTTATTCCATTTTCAAAGTTTTGTTGTTGGTGGCATGCCTAATGGTAACAATCTCTTGAAGCTAGGTTGGATCTAGTCCTTGAAGCCTAGTTGAGATGTTAAAACCCTTGAAGCTAGGTTGGGTTTGGTTCTTGAAGTGAAGTTGGGTTGATACTTAGCATGCTTTGTTCCCCTTGAAGCTTGGTTGAACCTAATCCTTGAAGCCTAGTTGGGATAATGATAATGATAAATGTGATAATTGAACCAAAACGTTAACTCTGAAAGTGGAATGGCATATTAGTGTCTTTTGGGCCCATGCTTGTCTTTATTTCAATGTAAATCATGAGTGATGAAATAATTGAATAAAATAATGAAATGTAGTGTGATGAACAATATAAAGATATCATTTGTGAATATTGTCCTATTTGTTGAAATGTGTGACATTGGCATTGCATTGAAGCATATTATTATTGTAGTTTGTACCACTAAGCCATTGGCTTAGTGCGATTGTGGTTCATCGCGTAGGTGACAGTGTCGAGCCAGAGAGTTCATCTAGACCGAGTCGAGTCTAGATTTTGAAGTGTTGATTGTGAGCTTAATGATCAAAGACTAACTGCCAAACATGTATAAACTTTATGTTTTGTAAAAATTTGATTTTGATGTTTGTGTATTTGTAAATATCTCTACATTTTCCGCTGCGTATTGAATGAACGTTTTATTTATTGTGTTTTATGATATAAATTAAATGTTTTGAGTTTGCTCATATTATTGTATAAAGGAATGATTTGTTTGTTTAGTAAACCGTAGCATTCCTATATTTGGTATACGTATATTACAGGTGTAGTAGTATGTAGTGTGCGTATACGGGGTATAGGGGTGTTACAATTGTTTTGGTATCAGAGCCTAGGTTTGAGATTCTCAACCTAGGTAAATTGTAAGAAAAAGAAAATTTTTGATTTTTAAAATATGGTTTTTAAATAAGATACATGTTTTGGTATTGGCAGTCACTGATCTTTGACGAGGTATATTCTGTTGTGTTTGCAGATATAGGTAGTGATGGCATCTCAGTCACGTCAGTCCATAGAAGGTAGTGTTGAGAGTGTAGCTCCTAAAGAGGGTAGAGATGGAGCTAGGGTTGAGAGAGTTAGTGAGGCACCTGCTCTTGTGCCAGAGAGATCAGCTGCTGATGAGGTTCCGCTGGTTTGGTTACGACATGTGGTGGAATTGTTGAGGCAAGCTCCAATGCAGCCACCACTGCCACCACAGCCACAAGTGCCGGTGAGACATTATGATAAATTGAGAAAATTTGGGGTTGAGGATTTTCTTGGTACTACAGATCCTGCAGTAGCTGAGCAGTGGTTGGATAGAGTGCAGAGGGTATTTATCCAGTTGCAAGCCACTCCTGAAGAGAAATTTGATTATGCTAGATCCTTATTACAGAAAGATGCTTATGATTGGTGGAAGACGGTTCCTCATGCCATGGATGATCTACCAACGTTAGCTTATAGTGATTTTCTGAGGGAGTTTGAGCAGAAATATACTCCGAGGGAGTATAAGGATGTGAAGAAGATGGAATTTCTGAATTTGAGACAAGATAACCGGACTGTGACAGAGTATGAGGTAGAATTCATCCGGTTGAGTCATTATGCCGGGGGGATTATTGCAGATGAGATTGACCGGTGTAGGAGATTTGAGGAGGGGTTGAGGCCCTCTATTATGTGTATTGTTGCTGGTTCCTGGTACTAAGATTTTTCTCAATTGGTTATAGCAGCTAGAAGTGTTGAGAGAGCACAAGCTTTTGCAGCAGCTGCTACCGAGGAGGAGACCAGAGTTAGGAGATCTCAGTTTGAGGCAGGGTCTTCATCTTTTAAGAGAGGCTGATGAAATTTTGTTCCGAGAGTCAATAGGGGCCAGAGGCAGTCAGGTAGGTCAGTTCAGTATCAGAGGCAGCGGCCAAGACCTACAGTTTCTGTAGCAAGTGCTCCGACTCCAGTGGTTCAGAGATCGATTCCACCTGTATGTGTTCATTGTGGTAGTGTAACACCCCTTCCAGACCTACGTGTGTAAGCTGAGTAGAGGCGCCACACTATCCTAATGTTGCTACCAATTTTACTTAGTCAAATTTCAGTTCCGATTTTTACAGAAATTTTGCCATAATTTCGCCTAGAAATTGAGTCCCAAGTGTAGACAAAACTGGTTTTTTTTTCTCTGATTTTTGAAAACATTTTTACACAAACCAATGCAAACAAAATCATTCTCAGTACACTACCAATAAATCCCCCTTATAACCTCAACTACAACCTACAAAAAGGATTTACACATCTAGTACAAAATAAAGTAAAGGTTTATTATGAAACACAGTAGATAAAATATTTGTTCACTATGTAGCAGAAAATAACAGTATTTACAAATTCATATACATCAAAACTCAAGTTTTACAAAACATAAAGTTTATACATGTTTGGCAGTCAGTCTTTGATCTTTAAGCCCACTATTCACACTTCAGAATCTAAACTCTACTCGGCCTAGAGGAACTTTCCGGTTCCACCCTGTCACCTGCGCGATAAACCACAATCGCGCTAAGCCAACGGCTTAGTGGTACAAACAACCATAATATTATGCCTCAATGCAATGCCAATGTCACACAATCAAGTTTCATAAACAATTCAAAAGAATATTATATTACAAATCATGTTTCTCAATATTCATGTGTTTCACCTTTCAAAAATCACAATTAAACAAACACAAGCATGGGCCCCAAAAAAAAATCTAATATGTTATTCAAAGTTCAGAGTTTCTGCTTTGGTCCATAATCATAATCATCAAGCTCGTAGGCAATATACATATATCTCTATCCATGGATAGCGTAACAGACCCAGTCTCTTAGACCTCAACCCGGTTAGAACCGAGGAAATCCTCAACCCGGCTAGACTGTTACTATTTTTGAGGCTTATGACTCAGTCTTTTCACCCCAAAAACATCATATTTCACATTTATTATTTCACATTTTTCAACTGGAATCGGCTTACGACCCGATCTTTTCACCTATCCAGTGATTCATAGGCATGCCACCAAACCCAGAACTCTGAAAATTGAATTAACATATTAGGCACACAATCATTTCATTTATCTCTTTTCATTTCATTTCTCATAATTAATTAGGCAACCATGCCCCAATTATATTTCATTTGAATTATCATAGCCAACAACCATGGCCTCATATCTCATATCATCTCAACTCACATTAAAGCAATTCATCATATCATCATATCCTTCACATTTCATATTCCATATTTCATTTCATCATCATATAAGCAAATATGCTTCAATCATCTTATTTACATCATTATCACCAATCACATTGATTTTACATTTCATCATATCTCAAATCACATTAATCAATTCATCATTCAAGTGTATATAACCAATGGCATTAACACACATTTTACATGCTCATCACAACATTCACATTATACCAAACATAACATTATTAATTTGCATCAACAATGCATTAGAGTTCTTAACACATTTACAATCAAATGTGTGTTAAGTCTCAACATCATATGAATGTATGCAATAATATAATTTGTACTTACCTTAAAACCAACTCACACCAATCTATACACTTACTCTTCCAAGAATCCTCAACACTTAGGTTAGGGCAATTCAACCTCTTCACAACCTAATCCAAAAGGAATATTAGCAAAATGACCATATGAATAGTAAATTCTGGTTTTGGACTCAACTTAATACTTAGTTTGAAAAACTGTATAAAATAATCTACCTGACTAAAAACTCTAAAATTTTTACATAATTTATTTCTACATCTTAAAATCATTCCTTTAAAATTTCAGATCAAACTGAACACAAAATCTTGGTCAAATAGTTCACCCAACCAGACTGCTCCAGTTGCCCTGCATCCTGGCAGCAGTTCTGAACTTTGTGAAATCCGTAAATTAAATTCAATCAACGTGGTTCCAAATTATTTTTCTCAAATACTAGACTCACTAAGAAACAACATATCCAAAATTCAATTGGATATTATTTTTCTACATTTTATTAAAAATCCCAAAAGATAGCTGTCTCAGTCAAGCTACCTGCTGGACAGGTCTAATAAAAATAATCTTTCCAAAATCATAACCATTCCAACTTGAACTCAACATATTTTTCAGTCATTCTAGACTCATTGAGGCACAACATATCGAAAATTCACTTCAAGAATGTTTTTCTATATTTAATTAAAAATCATACAAGTCACAGCATTTACTAATTGTAAAACAGAAAACCAAACTCATGTATTCTATGCTTTCAACTTCACTAAACACAACTCTTACTCTTCCATCACCAACACCAACCTAACTTCTTATCTTCAATTCAATTTCAACACTTATAAACACACCACAACAAACCTAATCATACTATCAACAACAATTCATCAACCTCAACCACAACTTCAAAAAGAACAAAGGAAATCAAGAGAGAACTTACCAAAGTTGATGAAATTTCACAAATTTCCAACTTAATCACTTGAATCTTCCTTCAATTTGATCTTATAAAATCAAAACTCTTCCTTGTTCTTTTGTCTTTGGAGTACCCGGCCAAGAAAAGAAAAAAAAAGAAAAGGAAAAGGAAATTAGAGACAAAGTCAAATATATGGTCTTCAAACATTCTCCACCAAGTCTTTTAATAATAAAATAATCAATTATTTCCTCTTCCACTCATTTATTTCTTCTAATTAATTCATTAATTCAATAATAAACAAATATCTTCTTTAGTTGACCATCCATTTTGACTTGTATATATGTTGTATATATTTCCATATATACAACATATAAACTTTCTCTTCAATTCTTTTTCTTTCCAATTACACATATACATTTAATTCAAATAAAACAACAATTATATCAAAACTTCTAGGGCACACTTTGGGATATTACGATTCTTCCCCTCTAAAAAGAAATTTCATCCTCGAAATTACCTGGTATTAAGTCTGAAAGAGTTGAGGATACTGATCTCGTATCGCTTGCTCACTCTCCCAAGTTGCCTCTTCTCTACCATGATTCTTCCAAAGAACCTTTACAAGCGGCACTTTCTTATTTCTCAACTCTTTCACTTCATGTGCCAAAATAGCAATTGGTTCTTCTTCAAAAGTTAGATCCGGACTCACCTCAATAGATTCAACTGGTAAAACATGAGATGGGTCAGATCTATACCTTCGCAACATAGAAACATGGAAGACATTATGGATTCTATCCAACTCAGGTGGCAAAGCAAGACGATAAGCAACTGGTCCAACTCTTTCTAATATCTCATATGGTCCAATGAATCGAGGACTCAGTTTCCCTCTTCGACCAAATCTTAAAATCTTTTTCCAAGGAGACACTTTCAGAAATACTTTATCTCTAATATCAAATTCTATGTCTCTCCTCTTCAAATCTGAATAAGATTTTTGTCGGTCTGAAGCTGCTTTCAACAGATCCCGAATTAACTTCACTTTCTCTTCCGTTTCTTTAATTAAATCAGGACCAACCAATTTGCCTTCCCCAACTTCATTCCAACATAGAGGCATCCTACATCTTCTACCATACAATGCCTCAAATGGTGCCATACCAATACTGGATTGATGACTGTTGTTGTAAGCAAATTCTACCAGTGGCAAAAATCTGCCCCAACTTCCAGAGAAATCAATGACATAACTTCTCAACATATCCTCAATAATCTGTATCACTCTCTTTGACTGCCCATCTGTCTGCGGATGAAAAGCAGTGCTAAAGTGCAATCGAGAACCCAAAGCACCATGTAAACTCTTCCAAAACCTCAAAGTAAATCTAGGATCTCGATCAGACACTAAAGAAATTGGAACTCCATGCAACTTCACTATCTCACTAATATACAGCTCAGCCAACTTCTCAAGTGAATAGTCCATCCAAACCGGAAGAAAATGAGCTGTCTTTGTCAATCTATCAACAATCACCCAAATAGCATTATGCTTCCTCTGTGTCAATGGTAAACCAGACACAAAATCCATTGTCACTCTCTCCCATTTCCATTCAGGCACTGATAAAGGTTGAAGCAACCCTGTTGGAACTTAATGCTCAGCTTTCACCCTCTGACAAGTGAGACACTTGGATACAAACTCTGCTATGTCTCTTTTCATACCTGACCACCAATAATGCTTTTCAAATCATGGTACATCTTTGTATTTCCCAGATGTATAGCAAAAACCTACTGATGTGCTTCTTCTAAAATAATCTTTCTCAATTTAGCATCATCAGGAACACACAATCTGTCCTTGAACCAAAGGCTACCATCATCTCTCACAAAAAAAAATCTCGATTCTCTCCTTTATGGCATTCTGACACAATCTTCTGAATTTTCTCATCAGCCAATTGAGCCTCCTTTATCTGATCCAACAATACCGGTCTCAAATGCAACTGTGCCAACAATGCACCATCATCACATAATTCAAAGCTAGCATGCAACGCTCTCAACTCAACAAGCAACGAGAGCAAATAAACAGTCAAACCTGCTGAAGACTTCCGACTCAAGGCATCAACAACCACATTTGCCTTACCAGGATGATAATCAATCAAATAGTCATAGTCTTTGATCAATTCCAACCATCATCTTTGCCGAAGATTAAGCTCCCTCTGAACACCCAGATATTTCAAACTCTTATGATCCGTATAAATAAAACATTTCTCTCCATACAAGTAGTGTCGCCAAATCTTCAAAGCAAACACTATGGCTGCCAACTCCAAATCATGCATCGAATAATTAAGCTCATGCGGCTTCAATTACCGAGAAGCATAAGCTATAACTTTATCCACTTGCATTAAAACAATAATCCTAAACCATTATGTGAAGCATCACTGTAAATCATATATGGTTTATCTTCCACATGCAAAGTAAGAACAGGAGCTTGAGTCAACATCTCTCTCAACTGCTCAAAGCTCATTTGACACTGATCCGTCCACACAAATCTAACTCCCTTTCGAAGTAATCTGGTGAGTGGAGTAGCTATCAAAGAAAAACCTTTTACAAACCGTCGATAATAGCCTGCCAAGCCCAGAAAACTTCTAACTTCAGTCACAGATTTCCGTGGACTCCAATTCAAAATGGCCTCAACTTTACTCGGATCAACTCTTATACCATCTGCTGAAACTATATGACCCAGAAAAATCACTTGATCCAACCAAAACTCACACTTTGACAGCTTAGCACACAATTGCTTCTCTCTCAAAGTATGCAGTACAATCCGCAGATGCTTGTTATGCTCCTCTTCATTACGTGAATATACCAAAATATCATCGATGAAAACCACTACAAACTGATCCAGATAGGGTCTAAACACCCTATTCATCAAATTCATAAAAGCAGCAGGTGCATTCGTCAATCCAAAAGGCATTACTAAAAACTCATAATGCCCATACCTTGTACGAAAAGCTATCTTAGGAACATCTTCAGCTCTGACTCTCAACTGATGGTACCCTGATCTCAAATCAATCTTGGAAAACACTGCTGCTCCCTTCAACTAATCAAAGAGATCATCAATCCTAGGCAAAGGATACTTATTCTTGATAGTCACCTTGTTCAATTGCCTATAATCAATGCATAATCACAAAGTACCATCTTTCTTTTTCACAAACAAAACAGGAGCTCCCCACGGTGAAACACTAGGGCGAATAAAACCTTTATCCAACAACTCCTGTAACTGCACTTTCAACTTTCTCAATTCAGCAGGTGCCATTCGATATGGAGTAATAGAGATGGGAGTGGTACCAGGCAACAACTCGATACCAAACTCAACCTCTCTCTCAGGGGGTAACCCTGGCAATTCCTTAGGAAAAACATCTGAAACTCCGCAACTGTGGGTATACTATCAAGTTGAGAACCCACTACTCTGGTATCCACAACATGAGTAAGATAAGCATCACACCCTTTTCTAATCAATTTTCTAGTTGTTACAGCTGATACAAACAAGGATGCAAGTTGTCTCTGCTCACCAGATACCTTCACACTCCTACCATCACTGGTTCTCAAGGTAACACACTTCTTTTGACAGTCTACCACAGCTCCATGCTTAGACAACAAATCCATGCCTAAGATCAAATCATATTCTTTAAAAGGCATTTCAATTAAATCATTAAGAAACTCCTCACCTTGCACCACAACAGCACTATCACAATGCACCTTACTCACCACAACACTATGTCCTAAAGGATTGGTCACTAAGACATCAAATCCTAAGGACTCTAAATGCAATTTAGACACAGGCAAGATAGATGCACTTATGTATGAATGAGTAGATCCTGGATCAATCAAAGCAAGTACTGAAATGCCAAATAAAGAAAAGGTACCCGCTATAACTGCTGAAGCATTCGGCTGCCTCTGCATCACATATACTCTCTGAGAAGATCCGGCCTCGTTTGGCCTGCTGCCCCTGGATGAAGATCCTCCTCTCTGTCTAAACCCAGGTCTACCACCTCTAATGAAACCTCTGCCCCCTCGACCACCTCTGCTGACACTAGGTTGAGAAGCTGCAGTATCAGCCTGCCTATACTCCTGCATCTCAGGACAATCTCTAACAAAATGAGCTGGTGACCCACATCTAAAACACCCAGCTGATCCACCAATCTTCCAACAAACACCCCCATGGGTCTTACCACAATGCTCACATACAGGTGGAGTAGACCTCTGAATCACTAGAGTCGGGGCACTAGCTATAGAAACTGTCAGTCTCGGCCTCTGCCTCTGATACTGAACTGATCTGCCCAACTGTCTCTGGCTTCTACTGGTTCTCAGAACAAAACTTCCTCGACCCCTCTTCATAGATGAAGACCCTGCCTCAAACTGGGGTCTCCTTGCCCTGGTCTCTTCCTCAGTAGCAGCTGCTGCAATGCCCTATGGTCTCTTAACACTTCTAGCTGCTGCAACAAGCTGAGAAAAATCCTGGTACCGGGAACCAGCCACAATGCACATGATAGAGGGCCTCAATCCCTCCTCAAATCTTCGGCACCGGTCTATTTCATCGGAAATAATTCCCCCGGCATATCGACTCAACCGGATATACTCAATCTCATACTCTGTTACCGTCCGGTTGTCTTGCCTCAAATTCAGGAATTCCATCTTCTTAATATCTTTATACTCCCTCGGAGTATATTTCTGCTCGAACTCCCTCAGAAAATCACCATAGGATAATGTAGGTGGATCATCCATGGCATGAGGAACCGTCTTCCACCAGTCATAGGCATCTTTCTATAGGAGGGACCTGGCATAGTCAAATTTTTCATCTAAAGTAGCTTGCAACTGGATGAATATTCTCTGCACTTTATCCAACCACTACTCAGCCACTACAGGATCGGTAGTGCCTAAGAAATCTTCAGCCCCATATTTTCTCAACTTATCATAATGTCTTACCGGCACCTGAGGCTGTGGTGGTGGTGGTGGCTGCTGCACTGGAGTTTGTCTAAATAGTTCTACCGTATGCCTTAACCAACCCAGCGGACCCTCATCTGCAGCTGATCTCTCTGGCATAGAAGCAGGTGCCTCACTAACCCTCTCAACTCTAGCTCCATCTCCACTCTCTCCTGGAGCTACACTCTCAACACTTCCTTCTACAGTCTGACGTGAATGGGACTCCATTACTACCTATATCTGCAAACACAGTAGAATATTCCTCATTAAAGATCAAAGACTGCCATACCAAAACATGTATTCAAAAATCAACTTTTAAAATCAAAATATTCTTTTTCTTACAATTCACCTAGGTTGAGAATCTCAAACCTAGGCTCTGATACCAAAAATTGTAACACCCCTTCCTGACCTACGTGTGTAAGTTGAGTAGAGGTGCCACACTATCCTAATGTTGCTACCAATTTTACTTAGTCAAATTTTAGTTCCGATTTTTACAGAAATTTTGTCATAGTTTCGCCTAGAAATTGAGTCCCAAGTGTCGACAAAACTGGTTTTTTTTTTAAAACATTTTTACACAAACCAATGCAAACAAAATCATTCTCAGTACACTCCCAATAAATCCCCCTTATAACCTCAACTACAACCTGCAAAAAGGATTTACAATTCTAGTACAAAATAAAGTAAAGGTTTATTATGAAACACAGTAGATAAAATATTTGTTTACTATGCAGCGGAAAATAATAGTATTTACAAATTCATATACATCAAAACTCAAGTTTTACAAAACATAAGGTTTATACATGTTTGGCAGTCAGTCTTTGATCTTTAAGCCCACTATTCACACTTCAGAATCTAAACTCTACTCGGCCTAGAGGAACTTTCCGGTTCCACCCTGTCACCTGCGCGATAAACCACAATCGCGCTAAGCCAACGGCTTAGTGGTACAAACAACCATAATATTATGCCCCAATGCAATGCCAATGTCACACAATCAAGTTTCATAAACAATTCAAAAGAATATTATATTACAAATCATGTTTCTCAATATTCATGTGTTTCACCTTTCAAAAATCACAATTAAACAAACACAAGCATGGGCAAAAAAAAAACCTAATATGTTATTTAAAGTTCAGAGTTACTGCTTTGGTCCATAATCATAATCATCAAGCCCGTAGGCAATATATATATATCTCTATCCATGGATAGCGTAATAGACCCAGTCTCTTGGACCTCAACCCGGTTAGAACCGAGGAAATCCTCAACTCGGCTAGACTGTTACTGTTTTTGAGGCTTACGACCTAGTCTTTTCACCCCAAAAACATCATATTTCACATTTATTATTTCACATTTTTCAACTGGAATCGGCTTACGACCCGGTCTTTTCACCTATCCAGTGATTCATAGGCATGCCACCAAACCCAGAACTCTGAAAATTGAATTAACATATTAGGCACACAATCATTTCATTTATCTCTTTTCATTTCATTTCTCATAATTAATTAGGCAACCATGCCCCAATTATATTTCGTTTGCATTATCATAGCCAACAACCATGGCCTCATATCTCATACCATCTCAACTCACATTAAAGCAATTCATCATATCATCATATCCTTCATATTTCATATTCCATATTTCATTTCATCATCATATAAGCAAATATGCTTCAATCATCTTATTTACATCATTATCACCAATCACATTGATTTTACATCTCATCATATATCAAATCACATTATTCAATTCATCATTCAAGTGTATATAACCAATGGCATTAACACACATTTTACATGCTCATCACAACATTCACATTATACCAAACATAACATTATTAATATGCATCAACAATGCATTAGAGTTCTTAACACATTTACAATCAAATGTGTGTTAAGTCTCAACATCATATGAATGTATGCAATAATGTAATTTGTACTTACCTTAAAACCAACTCACACCAATCTATACACTTACTCTTTCAAGAATCCTCAACACTTAGGTTAGGGCAATTCAACCGCTTCACAACCTAATCCAAAAGGAATATTAGCAAAATGACCATATGAGTAGTAAATTCTGGTTTTGGACTCAACTTAATCCTTATTTTGAAAAATTGTATAAAATAACCTACTTGACTAAAAACTCTAAAATTTTTTTACAGAATTTAGTTCTACATCTTAAAATCATTCCTTTAAAATTTCAGATCAAACTGAACACAAAATCTTTGTCAAATAGTTCACCCAACCAGACTGCTCCAGTTGCCCTGCATCCTGGCAGCAGTTCTGAACTTTGTGAAATCCGTAAATTAAATTCAATCAACATTGTTCCAAATTATTTTTCTCAAATACTAGACTCACTAAGAAACAACATATCCAAAATTCAATTGGATAATATTTTTCTACATTTTATTAAAAATCCTGAAAGATAGCTGTCTCAGTTAAGCTACCTGCTGGAACAGGTCTAATAAAAATAATCTTTCCAAACTCATAACCATTCCAACTTCAACTCAAAATATTTTTAAGTCATTCTAGACACATTGGGGCACAACATATCAAAAATTCACTTTAAGAACGTTTTTCTATATTTAATTAAAAATCATACAAGTCACAGCATTTACTAATTGTAAAACAGAAAACCTATGCTTTGAACTTCACTAAACACAACTCTTACTCTTCCATCACCAACACCAACCTAACTTCTTATCTTCAATTCAATTTCAACACTTATAAACACACCACAACAAACCTAATCATACTATCAACAACAATTCATCAACCTCAACCACAACTTCAAAAAGAACAAAGGAAATCAAGAGAGAACTTACCAAAGTTGATGAAATTTCACAAATTTCCAACATAATCACTTGAATCTTCCTTCAATTTGATCTTATAAAATCAAAACTCTTCCTTGCTCTTTTGTCTTTGGAGTACCCGGCCAAGAAAAGAAAAAGAAGAAAATGAAAAGGAAATTAGAGACAAAGTCAAATATATAGTCTTCAAACATTCTCCACCAAGTCTTTTAATAATAAAATAATCAATTATTTCCTCTTCCACTCATTTATTTCTTCTAATTAATTCATTAATTCAATAATAAACAAATATCTTCTTTAGTTGACCATCCATTTTGACTTGTATATATGTTGTATATATTTCAATATATACAACATATAAACTTTCTCTTCAATTCTTTTTCTTTCCACACATATACATTTAATTCAAATAAAACAACAATTATATCAAAACTTCTAGGGCACACTTTGGGATATTACAGGTAGAACCCATGGGGGGTACTTGTTGGAAGACAGGTGGATCGGGAGTATGCTTTAGATTTAGGTCACGAGCTCATTTTATTAAAGATTGCCCTAAGATGCAGGAGGATAGATAGACTGATACTGCAGCTTCTCAACCTAGTTTCAGCAGAGGTGGTCGAGGGGGTAGAGGTGTTAGTAGAGGTGGTTGACTTGGGATCAGTTAGAGAGGAGGCTCTATACCCAGAGGCAGTAGGCCAGATGAGGCTGGATCTTCTTAGAGAGTGTATGTGATGCAGAGGCAGTCGGATGCTTCAGCAGTCATTGCGGGTACATTTTCTTTATTTGGCATTTCAGTTCTTGCTTTGATTGATCCAGGATCTACTCATTCATACATTAGTGCATTTATCTTGCCTGTGTTTGAATTGCATACTGAGTCCCTAGGATTTTATGTCTTGGTGACAAATCCTTTAGGGCATAGTGTGGTTGTTAGCAAGGTGCATCGTGATAGTGCAGTTGTGGTGCAAGGAGAGGAGTTTTTGGGCGATTTGATTGAAATGCGTTTTAAGGAATACGATTTGATCTTAGGCATGGATTGGTTGTCTAAGCATGGAGCCGTGGTAGACTGTCAAAAGAAGTGTGTTACTTTGAGAACTGGTGATGGTAAAAGTATAATGGTATCTAGTGAGGAGAGACAACTTGCATCCTTATTTGTATCAGCTTTTGCAGCTAGAAAGTTGATTAGAAAAGGGTGTGATGCTTATCTTGCTCATGTTATGGATACCAGAGTAGTGGGTTCTCAACTTGATAATATACCCACAGTTGCAGAGTTTCCAGGGTTACCCCCTGAGAGAGAGGTTGAGTTTGGTATCGTTGCAGGAGTTGTTGGATAAAGGGTTTGTTCGCCCTAGTGTTTATCCGTGGGAGCTCCTGTGCTGTTTGTGAAGAAAAAGGATGGTTCTTTGAGGTTGTGCATTGATTATAGGTAATTGAACAAGGTGACTATTAAGAATAAGTATCCTTTGCCTCGGATAGATGATCTTTTCGATCAATTGAGGGGAGCAGTAGTTTTCTCCAAGATTGATTTGAGATCAGGGTACCATCATTTGAGGGTTAGAGAGGAAGATGTTCATAAGACAGCTTTCCGCACAAGGTATGGGCATTATGAGTTTTTAGTGATGCCTTTTGGATTGACGAATGCACCTGCAACATTTAAGGATTTGATGAATAGGGTGTTTAGGCCCTACCTAGATCAGTTTGAGGTGGTTTTTATTGATGATATTTTGGTGTATTCGCATAATGAAGAAGATCATGACAAACATTTGTGAATTGTGTTGCAGACTTTGAGAGAGAAGCAATTGTATGCTAAGCCGTCGAAGTGTGAGTTTTGACTTGATCAAGTGATTTTTCTGGGTCATATAGTTTCAGCAGATGGTATTAGAGTTGATCCGATTAAAGTTGAGGCTATTTTGAATTG
Organism: Garcia nutans; assembly: GCA_947685225.1. Lineage (NCBI taxonomy): Eukaryota > Viridiplantae > Streptophyta > Magnoliopsida > Malpighiales > Euphorbiaceae > Garcia > Garcia nutans. The sequence goes on along the minus strand of CANTUV010000033.1, from coordinate 16,856,424 downwards.
GAGTCCACCGAAGTCTGTGACCAAAGTTAGAAGTTTTCTGGGTTTGGCAGGCTATTTTCGATGCTTTGTGAATGGTTTTTCTTTGATAGCTACTCCACTCACCAGATTACTTAGAAAGGGAGTTAGATTTGTGTGGACAGATCAGTGCAAGCTAGTTTTGAGTAGTTGAAGGAGATGTTGACTCAAGCTCCTATTCTTACTTTGCCTGTGGAAGATAAACCATATGTGATCTATAGTGATGCTTCACATAATGGTTTAGGTTGTGTTTTGATGCAAGAAGGTAAAGTTATAGCTTATGCTTCTCGGCAGTTGAAGCCGCATGAGCTTAATTATCCAACACATGATTTGGAGTTGGCAGCTATAGTGTTTGCTTTGAAGATTTGGCAACATTTTTTGTATGGAGAGAAGTGTTTTATCTATATAGATCATAAGAGTTTGAAATATTTGGGAGTTCAGAGGGAGCTGAATCTTCGATAGAGACGGTGGTTGGAGTTGATTAAAGACTATGACTATTTGATTGATTATCATCCTGGTAAGGCGAATGTTGTTGCGGATGCCTTGAGTCAAAAGTCTTTAGCAGGTTTGACTGTTTATTCGCTCTCGTTGCTTGTTGAGTTGAGAGCGTTGCATGCTAGTTTTGAATCATGTTATGATGGTGCATTGTTAGCTCAATTGCAGTTGAGACCGGTGTTGTTAAATAAGATTAAAGAGGCTCAATTGGTTGATGAGAAAATTCAGAAGATTGTGTCAGATTTCCAAAATGGGGAGAGCCGAGATTTCCATGTGAGAAGCGATGGTAGTCTTTGGTTTAAGGAGAGATTGTGTGTTCCTGTTGATGCAAGGTTGAGAAAGATTATTTTAAAAGAAGCACACCAGTCAGTTTTTGCTATGCACCCTAGGAGTACAAAGATGTATCAAGATTTGAAGCAACATTATTGGTGGACAGGCATGAAGAGAGACATAGCGGAGTTTGTATCCAACTGTCTCACTTGTCAGAAGGTGAAAGGTGAGCATCAAGTTCCAACAGGGTTGCTTCAACCTTTATCAGTGCCTGAATGGAAATGGGAACGTGTGACAATGGATTTTGTGTCTGGTTTGCCATTGACTCAGAAGAAGCATGATGCTATTTGGGTGATTGTTGATCGGTTGACAAAGACAGCTCATTTTCTTCCAGTTCGGATGGACTATTCTCTTAAGAAGTTAGCTGAGCTGTATATTAGTGAGATAGTAAAGTTACATGGAGTTCTAATTTCTTTAGTGTCTGATCGAGATCCCCGGTTTACTTTAAGGTTTTGGAAGAGTTTACATGGTGTTTTGGATTCTCGATTACACTTTAGCACTGCTTTTCATCCGCAGATAGATGGGCAGTCAGAAAGAGAGATGCAGATTATAGATGATATGTTGAGAAGCTGTGTCATTGATTTTTCAGGAAGTTGGGACATATTTTTGCAACTTGTGGAATTTTCTTACAACAACAGTCATCAATCCAATATTAGAATGGCACCATTTGAGGCATTGTATGGTAGAAGATGCAGAACGCCTCTGTGTTGGAATGAAGTTGGAGAAGGCAAATTGGTTGGTCCTGATTTGATTAAAGAAACAGAAGAGAAAGTGAAGATAATTCGGGATCGGTTGAAAGCAGCTTCAGATCGACAGAAATCTTATTCAGATTTGAAGAGGAGAGATATAGAGTTTGATGTTGGAGATAAAGTATTTCTGAAAGTGTCTCCTTGGAAAAAGATTTTGAGATTTGGTCACAAAGGAAAACTAAGTCCTCGTTTTATTGGACCTTATGAGGTATTGGAGAGAGTTGGACCAGTTGCTTATCGACTTGCTTTGCCGCCTGAGTTGGATAGAATTCATAATGTCTTCCATGTTTCTATGCTGCGGAAGTACAGATCAGATCCATCTCATGTTCTGCCAGTTGAATCTATTGAGGTGAGTTCGGATCTGACATTTGAAGAAGAACCAGTATTTATTTTGGCACATGAAGTGAAAGAGTTGAGAAATAAGAAAGTGCCACTTGTAAAGATTCTTTGGAGGAATCATACAAAGGAAGAGGCAACTTGGGAGAGTGAGCAAGTGATGCAAGATCAGTATCCTCAGTTGTTTCAGACTTGATATTAGGTAACTTCGAGGAAAAAATTTCTTTTTAGAGGGGGAGAATTGAAATATCCCAAAGTATACCTTAAAAGTTTTGGTATTATTGTTATAATTGGATTAAGTGTTATAAGTGTATATGTTTATATGAGAAGAGATAAAAGATAAGAAGAGTGTATATATTGTATATACATAGATATATACAAAATATACAAGTCAAAATGTGGAAGTCAAAAGAAGATTAACTAATGATTTTAATTAATTAATTAAGTGGAATTTGAGTGAGTGGAAGTGGATGGAGTATTTTGAATATTTTAATATTATTTGCTTGGAGGAGAGAGTTTTAAGGAGAAAGTTATTAAGAGTTTGACTTTGCTTTCTTTCTTTTCTTCTTGTTTCTTTCTTCTTCGTGCATCTTCATTTCTTTTCTTCCCTTCTCTTTTCTTTTCTTTTCTTTTGGCCGGCTATCAAAGAAACAAGAGAGCAATAGAGAGTTTTGTTTTCCAAGATCAAATTGAAGAAGATTTCAAGTGATCAAGTTGGAAATTTGAGAAGTTTCATTAACTTTGGTAAGTTTCTTCTTGATTCTCTTGCTTTATTTTAAGTTGTGTTTGAGTTTGGTGTTGGCTTATTAAGAGCATGAATATGTTTGATTGTGGTGTGTTTGAGAGTGTTGGGTTTAATTGATTGTGGTTTTGGAATTGAATTGAAGAAAAGGAATTAGGTTGGTCTTGAAAGAGTAAGAGTTGTGACTTGGTAATTGATGTCAATATTGAGTTTGATCTATTATTTTTGGTAGATTTTCAATGTTTTTGTGTTTAATGGAGTGGAAAGCATAGAATACATGAGTTTGGCCCGAAACAAAAGCATTTTGGATGCCACGCCCGTGGCCCTTGGATGCCACAACCGTGGGGGTGTTAAGCCATTGGACAGATTCATTTTCTAACCCACGCCCATGGGGGTTTGTGAGACCACGACCGTGGGGTTGTGAGGCCACGACCGTGGGGTTGTGAGGCCACGATCGTAGGCCCTAGTTAGTGGTTTTGGTTTGTAATTTTTGATCCATGGGTCTAGTATGAGGCTAATAGGTGAATAATTGCATTGGAATTCATGTGTATGTTTATATAAGTGTGTATTATTCATTTTGAATTAGGTTTTGAAGAGGTTGTATTGCTCTAACCTAAGTGTTGAGAATTCTTGGAAGAAGAAGTGTATAGATTGGTGTGAGTTGCTCTTGAGGTAAGTACAAACTTACATGGCTGCATTCTGTAATATCCCAAAGTATACCTTAAAAGCTTTGGAATAATTATTGTTGTATTTGAATTAAGTGTATAGGTTTTATGGAAAGAGAAAAGAAGTGAAGAGAGAGTGTATATGTTGTATATATGTGATATATACAACATCTACAAGTCAAATGTGGAAGTCAAAAGATGATGATTTAAATTATTTTAATTAATTAATGGAAAATGGGAAAATAAGTGAGTGGAAGAAGATAATTATTTTTATAATTAATGGAATTAATTAAAAAAGGAAATTAAAATAAGTGGAAGAGAGGAAATTGATTATTTTATTATTAAATACTTGGTGGAGTTTTAAAGGAGGTTTGAGTGGAGATAAATGTTTGACTTTGCTTCTTTTCTTCTTCATTTTCTTCTTCTTTTCCTTTATTGGCTGGGCACCACTAAGACAAGAGAGAAAGAGAGAGTTTTGTGTTCCAAGCTCAAAATTGAAAGAAGATTCAAGTGATCAAGTTGGAAATTTAAGAGTTTCTTCATCTTTGGTAAGTTTCCTCTTGATTCCTTAGTTTTCTTCTAAGTTGTGTTTGAGTTTGTTGGTTGATTGTTGATGGTTTGTGAATATGTTTGATTATGATGTATTTGAGAGTGTTTGGTTCAATTGATATTGGATTGTGGGGTTGGATTGAAGGAAAGAGTAAGTTTGTTGGAAGAGAAAGTGTTGTGGTTATGTTTTAGGTTTGTGGTGATGATTATGATTTGTGTTTGGTGTATGTTTTGAGTTGTTTTTGGTGTTTTTGCAAGTTTGTTATGGTTTTTGGGTGTGTTTAGTTAAGTTTGTTTGAAGTGGATAATGGTGGAAGTACGAGGTTTGTTGGATATGTTGTTGTTGTTGCCGAAATTTGAATTTTTGGCCTGACACGTCCATGAGCACGGCCAGGTCTTTAGGCATGTCAATGGTTCTGTTTTTTGGATGGGTGACACGAGCAGTGACACCCCCATGTCACTGAGTGTGTCATAGCTACTGTGTTGAGGGAGGATTGACACGACCATGAACACATCCGTGTTGTTGGACGTGTCAATGCTTCTGTGAGACAGAATGTATTACACATTCAGTGACACGCCCATGGTTCTGAAAGTGTCAAAGCTTCTGTGTTGTGAGTTTAGGGCACGGTCAGGGACACGCCCGTGTTGTTGAGCATGTCATGTGTAGAGTTTGCCCTAGTTGATTCTTAACCTTATTATGTCATGTGTATCTCTAAGTCACCTTTGGTTTAGATTTTGAAGAGAGTTGAGTTGCCATAATCCAAGTGTTGAAGGATCCTTGGAAGAGGAGTTTGGTGTGGGGTGAGTTGCTTTTGAGGTAAGTACAAACCATACATTATTGCATATATTATATGATCAAATGTGTTAAGTAACTTATTGCATTGTTGATGCATATGAATAATGTTATGTTTTGGCATAATGTGAACTTGGTGGAGTGTATCTTGAAGATTTTAAATATATAATGATATGATTGAATATGAAATGTGAAAGCTATGATAATCATTCAAAATGTATGTTCAATGCAATTGATTATGGATACTTTAATGATGAATTGCCTTAATGTGAATTGAGATATGATGTGACATGAAGCCATTGTGGTTGGCTATGACAATGTAAATGAAATAATTGGGGCATGGTTGCCTATTTGATTATGGAATATGAAATGAGAAATGAAATGAGAAATGAATTGAGAAAGAGATTGATAAAGAGATAAATGAAATAATTGTGTGATTAATATGTTATTCAATTTTTAGAGTTCTGAGTTTGGCCGCATGCCTATGAATCACTGGATAGGTGAAAAGACCGGGTCGTAAACCGATTCTAGTTGAAAAATGTGAAATATGTGAAATATGATGTTTTTGGGTGAAAAGACTGGGTCGTAAGCCTCAAAAACAGTAATAGTCTAGCCGGGTTGAGGATCTCCTCGAGTTTAGCCGGGTTTAGGTCCAAGAGACTGGGTCTGTTACACTATCCATGGATAGAGATATATATATATATATATCGCCTACGGGCTTGATGATTGTGATTATAGACCAAAGCAGTAACTTTGAACTTTGAATAACATATTAGTGTCTTTTGGGCCCATGCTTGTCTTTGTTTAAATGTGATATTCTCATATATTGTTTATAATGTTTGAACATATGATATTGGCATTACATTGAAACATATTATGATTGTGGTTTGTACCACTAAGCCTATGGCTTAGCGCGATTGTGGTTCATCGCGCAGGTGACAGGGTAGAACCAGAGAGTTCCTCTAGGCCATGTCAAGTTTAGATTCTGAAGTGTGGATAGTGGGCTTGAAGATCAAAGACTGACTGCCAAATATGTATAAACTTTATATTTTGTAAAATTTGTTTTTGATGAATTTGTATTTGTAAATATAACTATATTTTCCGCTGCGTTTTAAATGAATGTTTTATTTATTGTGTTTAAGTTTATGTATATTTTGTAGAAAGCAGTGAGTCGTTTGTTTAGTAAACCATGGCATTTCTATATTCAGTATACGTATATTATGTAATATCCCTATGCTTGCCCTAGAAGTTTTGTATGTGGTTGTTGTTGTTGTTGTTGTTGTTGTTGTTGGTTTAAATTGAGAAAAGAAAAGTATATGTATATGTGTTTTGGGAGAAATTTAGGGTTTAGAGACAAGTTTATATGTTGTGTATATGGTGATATATATAACATATAAGTTGGTCAAAGGGCTTGGTCAAGGGAAGAAGATATTTATATTGTTAAGTGTGAAATTACCAAAGTGGGCAAGAGATAATTAAGGGAATTAAAATGTGTATGAGGGTGTTATAGTAATTTTCTTTTGGATGGGTATTTAATGAAGGTTGACTTTGTGTTTTCTTCATCATCATTTCTTCTTCTTCTTCTTGTGTTGGCCGGCTCACCATAGACAAAGGAAGACAAGAGAACCAAGCAAGGTTTTGATGTTTGTAGCTCAAAAGCTGAAGGAGATTTCAAGAAATCAAGTTGAGGAATTGTGGAATTTGGTGTGTTTGATATGTGTTTGCAAGTGTTAGAATTGATTTTAAGTTAAAAGATGGAATTGGTGTTGGTTTGGTTGTGAATATGGTAAGATTTGTGGAGGATGTTAGTGGAGAGTCAAAAGTGAAGTTGGAGTTAGGGTTTTGGAATGGTTTGTGTTTAAATGTATTATGAATGTTTTGTGAAGTGATTCTTGTGTTGAATTTGTGTTTAGAACATTGATTTCATTCATTTGAACCATGCTATATTGTGTATGATGAGTTGAAGTGAAATTAGAGGAGAGTTGTGCATTTTAGGGTTTTGATGTTGGGTGACACGGCCAAGTCATGAAAATTTGGGAGTGTTGGATTGGTTTTTGAGAGACACGGCCGTGTCCATTAGCCGTGTTCACTACTGGATGTTGGTGTTGGGAGACACGGCCACAAGCTTGGCCGTGTCCTATGTCCGTGTTTGCTACTGTCAAGTGAGGTTGAGAGACACGGTCACAAGCTTGGCCGTGTCCCTCAAAGGTGCTGCCCCTGTCCCTCCAATGTGTTGGTTAGGGTTTTATTTCTTTGTTCTAATTGCATTGTTTTGGTTTTCCAAGGGTAGGTTGGTCCTTAAACCTAACCCTAAACACTTTTAAAACACTTGAATCAATGAAAGATATAATCAAATGCATGTGTAAGGTCCTAAAACTATGAATCATATCAATTGTTCTTTGCCCTAATTGCATTGTTGAGATTGAACAATGTTATGTTATGCATTGTGAATAGTAATGTGTTTCATAAGTAATATACATTGAAATGTATATCAAAGATGCAATGATAATTCAAATAAGACATGATATGAGACAATGCCATTGTGTTTGGCTATGATGATGCATTTGAAAGAAATAAGGCATGTTTGCCTAAATGTTGTTGAGAATTGAGAATGAAAATGATAATTGAATAATAAATGAATTGTGTGGCTAATGTGTTATTCCATTTTCAGAGTTGGTTGTTGGTGGCATGCCTAATAAGTGTAACAATCTCTTGAAGTTAGGTTGGATTGAATCCTTGAAGCCTAATTGAGATGTTACCACCCTTGAAGCTAGGTTGGGTTAGTTCTTGAAGCCAAGTTGGGTAGAAGCTTAGCATGCTTTGCTCCCCTTGAAGCTTGGTTGAACTTAATCCTTGAAGCCTAGTTGGGTATATGATATTGATAAATGTGATAACAAAACCAAAGCATTAACTCTGAAAATTGAATGGCATATTAGTGTGTCTTGGGCCCATGCTTGTCTTTGTTTAGCGTTGATTATGAATGGTTAAATGAATATTAATGAGAGATATGAAAAGATATTGAAATGTGATATGTAATATGAAAGTATGTTGTTAGTTTCGTACATATGATGTTACATGTATAATATGGATTGAGAAATGACATTGCATTGCACTAAGTCATATCATTTGCATGATTATCTTACTAAGCCGTTGGCTTAGCGCGATAGTGTTTAATCGCGCAGGTGATAGAGTTGATAGAGTTGAACCCGAGAGTTCATCAAGACCAAATGAGAGTAGACCTTGAAGAATCCATTTTGGGAGCTTAAAGATCAGAGCAGACTTGCCAATCATGTATACTTCTTTATATTTTGTAAAGAAATGTTTAATATGTAAATAGGTACATATTTTATAACTTCCGCTGTGTAATATTTAGATGTATATATATATATAACTAATATGTTTTGTTTTATAAGTAAATGATCTACTTTTTCTATAATGTATAATGATAAGGGTATTGAATCAAGTTTAAAGTGTTTTGAATGTTAAGAAAACCGTAGCATCCCTATGTTTGGTGCACTTATGCTACATTGTTGTGGTTGTAGTGTGTGTGCATTGGATATGGGGGTGTTACATATTACGATCATATTAGCATGCTGTGTACGTATACAGGTATAGGGGTGTTACAATTGTTTTGGTATCAGAGCCTAGGTTTGAGATTCTCAACCTAGGTAAATTGTAAGAAAAAGAACATTTTGATTTTAAAAGTTGGTTTTTAAATAAGATACTTGTTTTGGTATTGGCAGTCTTTGATCTTTAATGAGGTATATTCTGTTATGTTTGCAGATATAGGTAGTGATGGCGTCTCAGTCACGTCAGTTTGTCGAAGGTAGTGCTGAGAGTGTAGCTCCTGAAGAGGGTAGAGATGGAGCTAGGGTTAAGAGAGTTAGTGAGGCACCTGCTCCTGTGCTAGAGAAATCAGCTGCTGATGAGGTTCCGCTGAGTTGGTTACGACATATGGTAGAATTGTTGAGGAGAGCTCCCGTACAGCAGCCGCCACCGCCGCCACAGGCTCAAGTGCCGGTGAGACATTATGATAAATTGAGGAAGTATGGAGCTGAGGATTTCTTGGGTACTACAGATCCTGCAGTAGCTGAGCAGTGGTTGGATAGAGTGCAGAGGATATTTATCCAGTTGCAAGCTATTCCTGATGAGAAATTTGATTATGCAAGATCCCTTCTTCAGAAAGATGCTTATGATTGGTGGAAGACGGTTCCTCATGCCATGGATGATCCACCAACTTTGTCTTATGGTGTTTTCCTGAGGGAGTTTGAGCAGAAATATACTCCAAGTGATTATAAGGATCTTAAGAAGATGGAATTTCTGAATTTGAAACAAGATAACCGGACAGTGATAGAGTATGAGATAGAGTTTATCCGGTTGAGTCACTATGCTGGTGGGATTATTTCCGATGAGATTGACCGGTGCAGAAGGTTTGAGGAGGGGTTGAGGCCCTCTATTATGTGCATTGTTGCTGGTTCTCGATACCAGGATTTTTCTCAGTTAGTTGCAGCAGCTAGAAGTGTTGAGAGAGCATAGGGTATTGCAGCAGCTGCTACTGAAGAAGAGACCAGAATTAGGAGACCCCAGTTTGAGGCAGGGTCTTCGTCTATGAAGAGAGGCCAAGGAAGTTTTGTTCCGAGAGTCAGTAGGAGCTTGAGGCAGTTGGGTAGGTCAGTTCAGTATCAGAGGCAGAGATCGAGACCTACAGTTTCTGTAGCGAGTGCTCCGACTCCTATGGTTCAGAGATCTACTCCACCTACATGTGTCCATTGTGGTAGGATACATGGGGGTGTTTGTTGGAAGATTGGTGGATCAGCCGTGTGTTTCAGATGTGGATCGCCTGACCATTTCATTAAAGAGTGTCCTGAGCCACAGGATAATAGACAGACTGATACTCCAGCTTCTCGACCCAGTGTTAGCACAGGTGGTCGAGGGGGCAGAGGTTTCAGTAGAGGTGGTATACCTGGGTTCAGTCAGAGAGGAGGATCTTCATCCAGAGGCAGTAGGCCAGTTGAGGCCGGATCTTCTCAGAGAGTATATGTGATGCAAAGGCAGCCGGATGCTTCAACAGTTATAGCGGGTACATTTTCTTTATTTGATACTTCAGTTCTTGCTTTGATTGATCCAGGATCCACTCATTCATACATAAGTGCATCTATCTTGCCTGTGTCTGAGTTGCATTCAGAATCCTTAGGATTTGATGTGTTGGTGACAAATCCTTTAGGGCATAGTGTGGTAGTAAGCAAGGTGCATCGGGAAAGTGCAGTTGTGGTGCAAGGAGAGAAATTTTTGGGTGATTTGATTGAAATGCCTTTTAAGGAGTATGATTTGATCTTAGGAATGGATTGGTTGTCTAAGCATGGAGCTGTGGCAGATTGTCAAAGGAAGTGTGTTACTTTGAGAACCGGTGATGGTAAAAGTGTGATAATGTCTAGTGAGTAGAGACAACTTGCATCCTTATTTGTTTCAGCTGTTACAGCTAGAAAGTTGATTAGAAAAGGGTGTGATGCTTATCTTGCTCATGTTGTGGATACTAGAGTAGTGGGTTCTCAACTTGATAGTATACCCACAGTTGTGGAATTTCCAGATGTGTTTCCTAAGGAGTTGCCAGTGTTACCTCCTGAGAGATAGGTGGAGTTTGGTATTGAATTGTTACCTGGTACCACTCCCATCTCTATTACTCCTTATCGAATGGCACCTGCTGAGTTGAGAGAGTTGAAGGTGCAGTTACAGGAGTTGTTGGATAAAGGGTTTATTCGCCCTAGTGTTTCTCCGTGGGGAGCTCCTATTTTGTTTGTAAAGAAGAAGGATGGTACTTTGAGGTTGTGAATAGATTATAGGCAATTGAAAAAGGTGACTATCAAGAATAAGTATCCTTTGCCTCGGATAGATGATCTCTTTGATCAGTTGAAGAGAGCAGTAGTGTTTTCCAAGATTGATTTGAGATCAGGGTACCATCAGTTGAGAGTTAGAGCTGAAGATATTCCTAAGACAGCTTTTCGCACAAGGTATGGGCATTATGAGTTTTTAGTGATGCCTTTTGGATTGACGAATGCACCTGTAGTTTTCATGGATTTGATGAATAGAGTGTTTAGGCCATATCTGGATCAGTTTGTTGTGGTCTTCATTGATGATATTTTGGTGTATTCATGTAATGAAGAGGAGCAAGACAAGCATTTGCGGATTGTGTTGCAGACCTTGAGAGAGAAGCAGTTGTATGCTAAGCTGTCGAAGTGTGAGTTTTGGCTTGATCAAGTTACTTTTCTGGGTCATATAGTTTCAGCAGATGGTATAAGAGTCGATCCAAGTAAAGTTGAAGCTATTTTGAATTGGAGTCCACCGAAATCTGTAACTGAAGTTAGAAGTTTTCTGGGTTTGGCAGGTTATTACCGACGCTTTGTGAAAGGTTTTTCTTTAATATCTACTCCACTCACTAGATTACTTCGAAAGGGAGTTAGATTTGTGTGGACAGATCAGTGTCAAGCTAGTTTTGAGCAGTTGAAGGAAATGTTGACTCAAGCGCCTGTTCTTACTTTACCTGTGGAAGATAAACCATATGTGATTTACAGTGATGCTTCACATAATGGTTTAGGATGTGTTTTGATGCAAGAGGGTAAAGTCATAACTTATGCTTCTCGGCAGGTGAAGCCGCATGAGCTTAATTATCCGACGCATGATTTGGAATTAGCAGCTATAGTGCTTGCTTTGAAGATTTGGCGACACTACTTATATGGGGAGAAATGTTTTATCTACACTGATCATAAGAGTTTGAAATATTTGGGGGTTCAAAGAGAGCTTAATCTTCGGCAAAGACGATGGTTAGAATTGATCAATGACTATGACTGTTTGATTGACTATCATCCTGGTCAGGCAAATGTTGTTGCTGATGCCTTGAGTCGGAAGTCTTTGGCAGGTTTGTCTGTTTATTCGCTCTTGTTGCTTATTGAGTTGAGAGCGTTGCATTCCAGTTTTGATTCGTGTGATGATGGTGCGTTGTTAGCTCAGTTGCAGATGAGACCGATGTTGTTGGACCAGATAAGGGAGGCTCAATTGGCAGATGAGAAAATTCAGAAAATTATTTTAGAATGCCAAAATGGAGGGGGCTGAAATTTCAATGTGAAAAGTGATGATAGCCTTTGGTTCAAGAATAGATTATGTGTTCCTGATGATGCAAGTTTGAGAAGAATTATTTTAGAGGAAGCACATCAATCAGTCTTTGCTATGCACCCTGGGAGTACAAAGATGTATCAGGATTTGAAGCAGCATTATTGGTGGTCAGGGATGAAGAGAGACATAGCGGAGTTTGTATCCAAGTGTCTCACGTGTCAGAGGGTGAAAGCTGAGCACCAAGTTCCAACATAGTTGCTTCAACCTTTAACAGTACCTGAATGGAAATGGGAGAGAGTGACAATGGATTTCGTGTCTGGTTTGCCATTAACTTAGAAGAAGCATGATGCTATTTGGGTGATTGTTGATCGGTTGACAATGACAGCTCATTTTCTCCCAGTGCGGATGGATTATTCTCTTGAAAAGTTGGCTGAGTTGTATATCAGTGCGATCAGGAAGTTGCATGGAGTCCCAATTTCTTTAGTGTATGATCGAGATCCAAGGTTTACTTCAAGGTTTTGGAAGAGTTTGCATGGTGTTTTGGGTTCTCGATTGCACTTTAGCACTGCTTTTCATCCTCAGACAGATGGGCAGTCAGAGAGAGTAATACAGATTATAGAGGATATGTTGAGAAGTTGTGTTATTGATTTTTCAGGAAGTTGGGACAGATTTTTGCCACTTGTGGAATTTGCTTACAACAACAGTCATGAATCCAGTATTGGTATGGCACCTTATGAGGCATTGTATGGTAGAAGATGCAGAACGCCTCTGTGTTGGAATGAAGTTGGGGAAGGCAAATTGATTGGTCTTGATTTGGTTAAAGAGACGGATGAGAAAGTGAAGATAATTCGGGATCGATTAAAAGCAGCTTCAGATCAGCAGAAATCTTATTCAGATTTGAAGAGGAGAGACATAGAGTTTGATGTTGGAGATAAAGTGTTTCTGAAAGTGTCTCCGTAGAAAAAGATTTTAAGATTTTGGTCGAAGAGGGAAGCTGAGTCCTCGTTTTATTGGACCGTATGAGATATTAGAAAGAGTTGGACCAGTTGCTTATCGTCTTGCTTTGCCACCTGAGTTGGATAGAATCCATAATGTCTTCCATGTTTCTATGTTGCGAAGGTACAGATCAGACCCATCTCATATTTTACCAGTTGAATCTATTGAGGTAAGTCCGGATCTGACATTTGAAGAAGAACTAATTGCCATTATGGCACATGAAGTGAAAGGGTTAAGACATAAGAAAGTGCCACTTGTGAAAGTTCTTTGGAAGAATCATACAAAGGAAGAGGCAACTTGGGAAAGTGAGCGAGCAATGCGTGATCAGTATCCTCAACTGTTTTAGACTTGATATCAGGTAATTTCGAGGACGAAATTTCTTTTTAGAGGGGGAGAATTGTAATATCCCAAAGTATACCCTAAAAGTTTTGAAATAATTATTGTTTTATTTGGATTAAGTGTATAGGTTTTATGGAAAGAGAAAAGAAGTGAAGAGAGAGTGTATATGTTGTATATATAGTGATATATACAACATCTACAAGTCAAATGTGGAAGTCAAAAGATGATGATTTAAATGATTTTAATTAATTAATGGAAAATGGGAAAATAAGTGAGTGGAAGAAGATATTTATTTTTATAATTAAAGGAATTAATTAAAAAAGGAAATTAAAATAAGTGGAAGAGAGGAAATTGATTATTTTATTATTAAATACTTGGTGGAGTTTTAAAGGAGGTTTGAGTGGAGATAAATTTTTGACTTTGCTTCTTTTCTTCTTCATTTTCTTCTTCTTTTCCTTTCTTGGCTGGGCACCACTAAGACAAGAGAGCAAGAGAGAGTTTTGTGTTCCAAGCTCAAAATTGAAAGAAGATTCAAGTGATCAAGTTGGAAATTTAAGAGTTTCTTCATCTTTGGTAAGTTTCCTCTTGATTCCTTAGTTTTCTTTTAAGTTGTGTTTGAGTTTGTTGGTTGATTATTGATGGTTTGTGAATATGTTTGATTATGATGTATTTGAGAGTGTTTGGTTCAATTGATATTGGATTATGGGGTTGGATTGAAGGAAAGAGTAAGTTTTTTGGAAGAGAAAGTGTTGTGGTTGTGTTTTGGGTTTGTGGTGATGATTATGATTTGTGTTTGGTGTATGTTTTGAGTTGTTTTTGGTGTTTTTGCAAGTTTGTTATGGTTTTTGGGTGTGTTTAGTTAAGTTTGTTAGAAGTGGATAATGGTGGAAGTAAGAGGTTTGTTGGATATGTTGTTGTTGTTGTCGGAATTTGCATTTTTGGCCTGACAAGCCCATGAGCACGACCAGGTCTTTAGGCGTATCAATGGTTCTATTTTCTAGATGGGTGACACGAGCAGTGACATGCCCATGTCACTGAGCGTGTCATAGCTACTGTGTTGAGGGAGGATTGACACAGCCATGAACACGTCCGTGTTGTTGGACGTGTCAATGCTTCTGTGAGACAGAAAGTATTACACGTTCAGTGACACGCCCGTGGTTCTGAGCGTGTCAAAGCTTATGTGTTGTGAGTTTAGGGCACGGTCAGGGACACGCCCGTGTTGTTTAGCGTGTCATGTGTAGAGTTTGCCCTAGTTGATTATTAACCTTATTATCTCATGTGTATCTCTAAGTGAGTGTGTACGATCAACTTTGGTTTAGATTTTGAAGAGAGTTGAGTTGCCATAATCCAAGTGTTGAAGGATCATTGGAAGAGGAGTTTGGTGTGGGGTGAGTTGCTCTTGAGGTAAGTACAAACCATACATTATTGCATATATTATATGATCAAATGTGTTAAGTAACTTATTGCATTATTGATGCATATGAATAATGTTATGTTTTGGCATAATGTGAACTTGGTGGAGTGTATCTTGAAGATTTTAAATATATAATGATATGATTGAATATGAAATTTGAAAGCTATGATAATCATTCAAAATTTATGTTCAATGCAATTGATTATGAATACTTTAATGATGAATTGCCTTAATGTGAATTGAGATATGATGTGACATGAAGCCATTGTGGTTGGCTATGACAATGTAAATGAAATAATTGGGGCATGGTTGCCTATTTGATTATGGAATATGAAATGAGAAATGAAATGAGAAATGAATTGAGAAAGAGATTGATAAAGAGATAAATGAAATATTTGTGTGTTTAATATGTTATTCAATTTTCAGAATTCTGAGTTTGGCGGCATGCCTATGAATCACTGGATAGGTGAAAAGACCGGGTCGTAAACCGATTCTAGTTGAAAAATGTGAAATATGTGAAATATGATGTTTTTGGGGTGAAAAGACTGGGTCGTAAGCCTCAAAAACAGTAACAGTCTAGCCGGGTTGAGGATCTTCTCGAGTTTAGCCGAGTTGAGGTCCAAGAGACTGGGTCTGTTACACTATCCATGGATAGAGATATATATAAATTGCATACGGGCTTGATGATTGTGATTATAGACCAAAGCAGTAACTCTGAACTTTGAATAACATATTAGTGTCTTTTGGGCCCATGCTTGTCTTTGTTTAAATGTGATATTCTTATATATTGTCTATAATGTTTGAACATATGATATTGGCATTGCATTGAAACATATTATGATTGTGGTTTGTACCACTAAGCCTATGGCTTAGCGCGATTATGGTTCATCGCGCAGGTGACATGGTAGAACCGGAGAGTTCCTCTAGGCCAAGTCAAGTTTAGATTCTGAAGTGTGGATAGTGGGCTTAAAGATCAATGATTGACTGCCAAATATGTATAAACTTTATATTTTGTAAAATTTGTTTTTGATGAATTTGTATTTGTAAATATAACTATATTTTCCGCTGCATTTTAAATGAATTTTTTATTTATTGTTTTTAAGTTTATGTATATTTTGTAGAAAGAAGTGAGTCGTTTGTTTAGTAAACCGTGGCATTTCTATATTCAGTATATGTATATTACGATCGTATTAGCATGCTGTGTACGTATACGGGGTATAGGGGTGTTACACATTCATTTACATGATTTTGAGACTTAACAAATTTGGTTAAGTAATTTACTATATTGTTAATACAATTTGATTAATGTTATGATTTGTATAATGTGAAAGATATATGATCATTCAAAAGGTATGTGCAATGCAATTGGTTATGATGAATACTTTAATGATGAATTGTTTTAATGTGAATTGAGATTGATGAAATGTGAAGCCATTGTGGTTGGCTATAATGATTCAAATGGAATAAATGGGGCATGTTTGCCTAGATGATGATGAATGTTTATTGCAAATGGTTATGTATACTCTTTTGATGAGATGTGAAGCCATTGTTGTTGGCTATAATGATGCAAATGAGATAATTGAGGCATGGTTGCCTAAATGATGATGAGAAAATGAGAATGAAATTGATAATGAAATAATGAATGAATTGTTTGTCTAATGTGTTATTCCATTTTCAGAGTTTTGTTGTTGGTGGCATGCCTAATGGTAACAATCTCTTGAAGCTAGGTTGGATCTAGTCCTTGAAGCCTAGTTGAGATGTTACAACCCTTGAAGCTAGGTTGGGTTTCGTTCTTGAAGCCAAGTTGGGTTGATACTTAGCATGCTTTGTTCCCCTTGAAGCTTGGTTGAACCTAATCCTTGAAGCCTAGTTGGGATAATGATAATGATAAATGTGATAATTGAACCAAAACATTAACTCTGAAAGTGGAATGGCATATTAGTGTCTTTTGGGCCCATGCTTGTCTTTGTTTCAATGTAAATCATGAGTGATGAAATAATTGAATAAAATAATGAAATGTAGTGTGATGAACAATATAAAGATATCATTTGTGAATATTGTCTTATTTGTTGAAATGTGTGACATTGGCATTGCATTGAAGCATATTATTATTGTAGTTTGTACCACTAAGCCGTTGGCTTAGTGCGATTGTGGTTCATCGCGCAGGTGATAGGGTCGAGCCAGAGAGTTCATCTAGACAGAGTGGAGTCTAGATTTTGAAGTGTTGATTGTGAGCTTAAAGATCAAAGACTGACTGCCAAACATGTATAAACTTTATGTTTTGTAAAAAATTTGATTTTGATGTTTGTGTATTTGTAAATATCTCTACATTTTCCGCTCCGTATTGAATGAACGTTTTATTTATTGTGTTTTATGATATAACTTAAATGTTTTGAGTTTGCTCATATTATTGTATAAAGGAATGATTTGTTTGTTTAGTAAATCGTAGCATTCCTATATTCGTTATACGTATATTACAGGTGTAGTAGTATGTAGTGTGCGTATACGGGGTATAGGGGTGTTACAACTCATTCATACATTAGTGCATCTATCTTGCCTGTGTCTGAATCACATTCAGAGTCCTTAGGATTTGATGTCTTGGTGACAAATCCTTTAGGACATAGTGTTGTGGTGAGTAAGGTGCATTGCGATAGTTCAGTTGTGGTGCAAGGTGAGGAGTTTTTGGGTGATTTGATCGAAATGCCTTTTAAGGAATATGATTTGATCTTAGGCATGGATTGGTTGTCTAAGCATGGAGCTGTGGTAGACTGTCAAAAGAAGTGTGTTACCTTGAGAACCGGGGATGGTAGAAGTGTGATGATATCTAGTGAGCAGAGACAACTTGTATCCTTGTTTGTTTCAGCTGTTGCAGCTAGGAAGTTGATTAGAAAAGGGTGTTATGCTTATCTTGCTCATGTTGTGGATACCAGAACAGTGGGTTCTCAACTTGATAGTATACCCACAGTTGCGGAATTTTCAGATGTTTTTCCGGAGGAGTTGCAAGGGTTACCCCCTGAGAGAGAGGTTGAGTTTGGTATCGATTTGTTGCCTGGTACCACTCCCATCTCTATTACTCCTTATCGAATGGCACCTGCTGAGTTGAAAGAGTTGAAGGTGCAGTTGTAGGAGTTGTTGGATAAAGGGTTTGTTCGCCCTAGTGTTTCTCCGTGGGGAGCTCCTGTTTTGTTTGTGAAGAAGAAGGATGGTACTTTGAAGTTGTGCATCGATTATAGGCAATTGAATAAGGTGACTATTAAGAATAAGTATCCTTTGCCTAGGATAGATGATCTCTTCGATCAGT
Organism: Garcia nutans; assembly: GCA_947685225.1. NCBI lineage: Eukaryota > Viridiplantae > Streptophyta > Magnoliopsida > Malpighiales > Euphorbiaceae > Garcia > Garcia nutans. Next base: position 16,838,593 of record CANTUV010000033.1, on the reverse strand, counting down.
TAAAGGGAGCAGCAGTGTTTTCCAAGATTGATTTGAGATCAGGGTACCATCAGTTGAGATTCAGAGCTAAAGATGTTACTAAGACAGCTTTCCAGACAATGTATGGGCATTATGAGTTCTTAGTGATGCCTTTTGGGTTGACGAATGCACCTGCAGCATTTATGGATTTGATGAATAAGGTGTTTAGACCCTATCTGGATCAGTTTATGGTGGTCTTTATTGATGATATTTTGGTGTATTCGTGTAATGAAGAAGATCATGACAAGCATCTGCGGATTGTATTGCAGACCTTGAGAGAGAAGCAATTGTATGCTAAGTTGTCGAAATATGAGTTTTGGCTTGATAAAGTGACTTTTCTCATTCATATAGTTTCAGCAGATGGTATAAGAGTTTATCCGAATAAAGTTGAGGCCATTTTGAATTGGAGTCCAACGAAGTCTGTGATTGAAGTTAGAAGTTTTCTGGGTTTGGCAAGCTATTATCGACACTTTGTGAAAGGTTTTTCTTTGATAGCTACTCCACTCACCAGATTACTTCGAAAGGGAGTTAGATTTGGGTGGATAGATCAATGTCAAGCTAGTTTTGAGCAGTTGAAGGAGATGTTGACTCAAGCTCCTGTTCTTACTTTGCCTGTGGAAGATAAACATATGTGATTTACAGTGATGCTTTACATAATGGTTTAGGTTGTGTTTTGATGCAAGAGGGTAAAGTCATAGCTTATGCTTCTCGGCATTTAAAGCCGCATGAGCTTAATTATCCGCCGCATGATTTGGAATTGGTAGCTATAGTGTTTGCTTTGAAGATTTGGCGACATTATTTGTATGGAGAGATATGTTTTATATATACAGATCATAAGAGTTTGAAATACTTGGGTGTTCAAAGAGAGCTGAATCTTCGGCAAAGACGATGGTTGGAGCTAATCAAAGATTATGACTGTTTGATTGATTATCATCCTGGTAAGGTAAATGTTGTTGCGGATGCCTTGAGTCGGAAGTCTTTGGCAGGTTTGACTGCTTATTCGCTCTCGTTGCTTGTTGAGTTGAGAGCGTTACATGTTAGTTTTGAATCATGTGATGATGGAGCCTTGTTAGCTCAGTTGCATTTGAGACCGGTGTTGTTGGATCGGATTAAAGAGGCTCAATTGGTTGATGAGAAAATTCAGAAAGTTGTGTCAGAATGCCAAAAAGGAAAGAATTGAGATTTCTATATGAGAGACGATGGTAGCCTTTAGTTCAAGGATAGATTGTGTGTTCCTGATGATACTAGTTTAAGAAAGATTATTTTAGAAGAAGCACATCAATCGGTTTTTGCTATGCACCCTGGGAGTACTGAAATGTATCATGATTTTAAGCAACATTACTGGTGGTCAGGTATGAAGAGGGATTTAACAGAGTTTGTATCTAAATGTCTCACTTGTCAGAGGGTGAAAGCTGAGCATCAAGTTCCAATAGGGTTGCTTCAACCTTTATCGGTGCCTGAATGGAAATGGGAACGAGTGATAATGGATTTTGTGACTGGTTTGCCGTTGACTCAGAAAAAGCATGATGCCATATGGGTGATTGTTAATCGGTTGACGAAAACAAATCATTTTCTTCCAGTTTGAATAGATTATTCTCTGGAGAAGTTGGCTGAGCTGTATATCAGTGAGATAGTGAAGTTGTATGGAGTCCCAATTTCTTTGGTGTCTGATCAAGATCCTCGGTTTACTTCAAGGTTTTGGAAGAGTTTACATGGTACTTTGGGTTCTCGATTGCACTTTAGCACTGCTTTTCATCCGCAGACAGATGGGCAGCCAGAGAGAGTGATACAGATTTTGGAGGACATGTTGAGAAACTGTGTCATTGAATTCTCTGGAAGTTGGGATAGATTTTCTCCATTAATGGAATTTGCTTATAACAACAGTTATCAGTCTAGTATTAAAATCTGGATTACTGGATTAGGGTTTTTGATATTTTCGAAAACATATTTGATTTTAGGATTTAAGAAAATATTTTAGAGTTTTATAGAAATAATTATGATTAAAGTTTTTAGAAACTGTAAAGAAGATTAGGTTTTGGAGAATTAAGAAGACATTTTGAATTTTCAGAAAAATAAGTTAGGGTAGCTGATTAAGAAAATAGTTCGGGGAAAAATAATTTAGGGTTTTAAAGTTTTGGAAACAGAAGGAAAGTTTTAGGGTTTTTAAAGTTTTGGAAATAGAAGAACAGCTTTAAGGTTTTTGATAATTTAATCAATGACTTAGGCTACTGGATGAATGGACAATTTGATATATAAAATGTAATATCCCAAAGTATACCCTAAAACTTTTGGAATATTTATTGTTGTATTTGGATTAAATGTACATGTTTAAGGGAAAAGAGAATAGAGGTAAGGAGGAGAGTGTATATGTTGTATATATAGAGATATATACAACATATACAAGTCAAAGAAATGGGTGGTCAAAAGAAGATATAATTAATTTTAATTAATTAAATGGAAAATTGAATTAGTAAGTGGATGAAGATATTTGATTATTTTAATATTTTATTGCTTGGTGGAGCTTTAAAGAGAAGAAGTGGTTGACCTTGCCATTTATTCTTTTTCTTCTTCTTTCTTTGTTGTTGGTCGGGTATCACAATAGCAAGAGAGGAAGAGAGTTTTTGATTTTCCAAGCTCAAGATTGAAGGATTTTTCAAGTGATCAAATTGGAATTCTAAAGGTTTTCATCACTTTTGGTAAGTTTTCCACTTGATTCCCTTGTTTTCTTTTAAGTTGTGTTGTGGGTTTGGTGCTTGATTGTTGATGGTATGTGTATATTTGATTATGGTGTATTTGAGGGTGTGTAATCTTCTTGGTATTGATTTTTGGGGTTGGATTCAAGAGAAAGTGTTAGGTTTGGTGGAAGAACAAGTGTTGTGTTTGAGTTGTATGTGATGGTTGTGAATTGGTGTTTGATGTATATTTTGAATTGTTTTGGTGTTTTTGCAAGTTATTATGGTTTATGGGTGTGTTTAGTTAAGTTAGTTGAAGTGGAAAATGGTGGAAGTAAGAGGTTTGTTCGATGTGTTATTGTTGTTGTTGCTGGAATAAGAATTTTTGGCCTGACACTCCCATGAGCACGGCTAGGTCTTTGGGCGTGTCAATGGTTCTGTGTTCTTGGATGGGTGACACGAGCAGTGACACGCCCATGTCACTGAGCGTGTCATAGCTTCTGTGTTGTAGTAGCATTTACACATCCAGTGACACGCCCATGTCACTGAGCGTGTCATAGCTATTGTGTTGAGGGAGGATTGACACAACCAGTGACACGCCCATGTCACTGAGCGTGTCAAAGCTTCTGTGTTGTGGTTTTAGGGCACGGTCAGGAACACGCTCGTGTTGTTGAGCGTGTCATGTGTAGAGTTTGCCCCAGTTGGTTCTTAGCCTTATTATCTCATGTGTATCTCTAAGTGAGTGTGTATGATCACCTTTTGTTTAGATTTTGAAGAGAGTTGAGTTGCCCTAATCCAAGCATTGGAGGATTCTTGGAAGAGGAAGTGTTTAGATTGGTGTGAGTTGCTCTTGAGGTAAGTACAAACCCTACATTTTTGTATACATTTATATGACTTTGGGACTTAACACATTTGGTTGTAAATGTGTTAAGTAATCCATTACATTGTTTATATATATGATTAATATCATGAATTGCATAATGTGAAAGATATGATAATCATTCAAAATGTATATCCAATGCAATTGGTTGTGTACATCTTAATGATGAGATGTGAAGCCATTGTGTTGGCTATAGTGATGCAAATGAAATAATTGGGGCATGATTGCCTAGTTTAATTATGAGAAATGAAATAAGAAATGAATTTTGAAAGAGATTGATAATGAAATAAATGAATTAATTGTGTGCCTAGTATGTTATTCAATTTTCAGAGTTCTGAGTTTGGCGGCATGCCTATGAATTGCTAGACAGGTGAAAAGACCGGGTTGTAAGCCGAGTCCAGCTGATAAATGTGGTATATGATATTTTTGAGGTGAAAAGATAGGGTCGTAAGCCTCAAAAATAGTAACAGCCTAGCCGAGTTGAGGACCAAGATACTGGGGCCCTAGGGTCTAGCCGGGTTGAGGTCTAAGAGACTGGGTCTGTTACACTATCCATGGATAGATATATATGTATCTTCTACGGGCTTGATGAATGTGATTATGGACCAAAGCAGTAACTCTGAACTTTGAATAACATATTAGATCCTTTTTGGGCCCATGCTTGTCTTTGTTTCAATGTGAATCATAAATGGTAAAACAATTGAATAAAATAATGAAATGTAATGTTATGAATTATAGCATTTTGAATATGATCTCTATTGTTGAAAGTATGACATTGTAATTGCATTAAAGCATATTGTTATTGTGGTTTGTACCACTAAGCCTATGGCTTAGCGCGATTGTGGTTCATCGCGTAGGTGACAGGGTAGAACCGGAGAGTTCAGCTAGACCGAGTCGAGTCTAGACTCTGAAGTGTTGATTGTGAGCTTAAAGATCAGAGACGAACTGCCAAACATGTATAAACTTTATGTTTTGTAAAAATTGATTTTGATGTATATGTATTTGTAAATACCGCTACATTTTCCGCTGCGTATCAAATAAACGTTTTATCTATTGTACTTTATAATATAATTTGAATGCTTTAAGTCTTTCTTATAATGTTGTTAAATTGAAAGATTGGTTTGTTTAATATAAACCATGGCACTCCTGTATTCGGTATACGTATATTATAGGTGTAGTAGTATGTAGTGTGCGTATACAGGGTATAGGGGTGTTACATAAAACATACTACTAAGTTTAATAATTTAGGTTACTGACTCAATATCAAATCAAATGATTGAAACATTTAAAAGAAAATATGGCAATAACATCGTATGCTTAAACAATTCATGAATCTAAACGTAAGAATATTGTAAATATGATCAAATCAAAGATTTGAAATCAAACCTCCGTTCGTTGGTTCTCCACAATTGACTTTTGGATGAACAATGACAAAGGCAATGTTGTTGCCTTTGATGGATTGATGAATGCTTCTTGTTGTTAATTTTTTTCTTTTCTTGCTTTTAGGGTTTCTGTCTTCTTTTTCCCCCTAAGTCAGAAGTCCAAAGTCTCGATCCAGTAAAACAATTTTCCTCCCTTAATTATGTGTTTTAATGTGGTATTTATAGGAAAAAGAAACCTACTTCTAATTGTCTAAGGAAATTAAAACTATTTAAGAAAAGAAATCAAAACCAAATAGAATTTGATTTCAAAAAAACCGCGCTGGAAAATTGCGCTGGTGGAAAATTACTATGGGCGAAAACTGCAAGCGAGCACTGGCGGGCCAGCCAATTCACTTTCGGCGATGAAATTTTCTGTCGCAGATTTTTTCGTCGTCGATTTTTATTTATTTATTTTTTATATATATATATTTAACTTTATTAATATTATCTTTTTTATTTTTATTAAAAATTATAAATAATAAATACTAAAATAGATATTATTTAATTAAAATACTACAAAAATTATTTTAGACCATAAAAAAAACATCAGACCATGCTGGGTCAAAAATTAAGGGTCTACAGTCATATTAGAAAAATAACAAAACAAATAAGCCATGATTTAAGCCAAGATAAATTAACCATAGTCAAACAACAAGCATTGGGGTAAAAACCTAAGGAAAGTAACTAGGCCAATTACATGAGCTTTAGTCTTTGGATTGAAAAGGCTTAGGTTCCCATAGCAAGTATATACCAAAAAGTTCAAGGCTATGAGAGATTATGCCATGCTCGATCTCCATACCTTGAGTGAAAGTATAGTATCCCTTACATAACACAACACGGGTAACACGGGCGTCCTAACTCATGCACACGATGCAATATAAATGATGCAATGGATAATATCATGATAAGAAAGAATAAAATAATATAAAGACCAACAGAATCAACTTCTCTTATCCCTAGTGGAGTCGCCACTATGAGCGGGGATTTTTGCCCCACTCCTGGTGAAATGGTTCTTGCGACTTCGGCACTATTTAGGCCCTGGGCCTTAGAGAACACGGGCCTGGAGAAAATGGAGTCGCCACCCAGACAGGCCGGGAAAAAGAAAGGGGTGGATCACTCGATTCCTAAGGAATCCCCAACCCCTTAATGTGTTCGAAAAGTTGGGTATGTGTAGGAAAGGTGAGAAATGGCCCAGCACCCCCACAACACCCGGTTCATTGGAACCGGCCTCCTTTGCAGGTATTAATATTATAAAATTCTTAAATATAAAATATTATCCATACTACATGCAACAATTAAAATAAAACATCATTATATTAAAATCAAAGCAATATCCAAACAAAGTAAATAAATGGACACCCATTCGAGGATGGAAACATGTCCTTACATCGTCCATGTCTAAAACTAAATAGGACACCAATAGAAAGGTGGAAACATGTTCTTTACATTGGTCCAAAATAAAAAAGAAATTTAAATTACATGAAAATTAATTAATGAGGTACTCAATAATGAAAACATACCTCTTACAATTTTAATACTAAGACAAACTAATAATAATCATAATAATAATGAAAATATCCATCCATGATAAATTAAATAAATCAAGTATTGAAATTAAATAAATCAAAACATATAATAAACTAAATAATGAAATCTAAAATTTAATAAAGCAAATAAAGATACAAATTTAGGTTTATGTCTCAATTTAGGGTTCTTTAATTAACATTTAGGGTTTTGGAAATTTGGAATTATTATTATTATTATTTAGACTATTGTGAGAATTTTTGGAAAAATGGAATGGATTAGGGTTTTATAAATTTAAGAAAGTAGTAAGGTTTTTGGTTAATCAAATTAGGGTTTAGGGCTAACATCATGAAATTAGGGTTTTGAAACCTTAAGACATTAGGGTTTTGGGCTTAACATCATGAAATTAAGGTTTTTAGAAAGAATAAATTAAAGCATGATATTTAAAAAAAATAATGTTTATAGCTTAAGGTTTTAGACGAATTAGGGTTTAGTGTTTATGAAAAACTTATCAAAGTTCATAAGTTATGTGAATTATGAATATGTTTAAAGAGAGTAGATGCTACTGTGAAGTTTTATATGAAAATCTTGATGTGATTCTGAGTGATGTATTGATAAAATAGGCATAAGATAAAACAAGTAAACAATCTGTGACAAACAAGTCTACTGGTTATAATTGATATGACTTACAGAAATAATAATTTGTAATTCGCATAAACTAACATATGATTCGATTTTTAGAAGAATTTGTATACTATAACTTTAACTAAATGAAGAACGGGCTCATTCAAAATTTAAAACAATCAAAACATATAGTATTTACTTAATTTAAAGCATACCGTCATTTGTTGGCTCTACCAAAATTGTTTGAATGGAATTTTGGATGAGCTTTGGCAAAGACAATGATTACACTGCCTTTGTATTTGTTGGTTGAATTGAGGACAAGACTGTGAGCTAAGCCACTGCCTTGTTGATTGCTTTTCCGCTTGATCTTTAAAATTCATTGCTAATTTCTTTTTTGTTTGATATTTTAGATTCGTTGCATAAGTAATTGGATTCAGCCAAAAGTTTCCAACTCTCCTCGAGAAAAATAAAAGTCCAAAGTTTCTTTCAACAATTGCCCCTCCCCTCCAGTCCGTGCATTTAATGCTAGTATTTATAGGAAAATAAAGAGTCCTAATCCTATTTTAATAAGGAAATACCAATTGTTTAGGAAAAATTAGAAAATTGGGTAAAATAAGATTTAGTTAAAAAATCGGCAGCACGCACAGGCTTCAGGGCCCGAGGGATGCGCTGGCAAAAATTGCTGCGAGGATTAGTGGCGGGCTAGCTGGGCAAGCTAGTTCATCACAGAACTGGGCAAGCCCAGCTGTGACTAATTGGGCAGTGTCCAATTCGCCGCTGATTGTTATCTGTGGCAAATTGGGCAGTGCCCAATTCGCCGCAGACACTTTCTGCTGCGAAATGCCCTGCCGCGTGTCGCTCGCCGATCCGTCCAATTTTTATTTTTTTTATATTTTTTATTTTCATTAAAAATAACTATTAAATATTATAAGTAATTAAAATATTATCAAAAAAATTAAAATACCACAAAAATTATTTTGGACTATCGGATTGGACTGGGTCAAAAATTAAGGGTCTACAGTAACTCTCTCAAGCTTACAACTCCAATCAAGCTTTATTTGAACCCTAATTTTTAAGGAGCTTGGTCACTCAATTTAATTCCCAAACTTGATTAAATCTTGTCTATGGAAGAAATGAAGGATGAATGGAAAATGAAGATGAAGAGAGAATGGTGTCTCTCCTCTCCAAAATCAAGAACAAAAACTAAGATCCCCCCTCTTCACCAGCCAACCAACATGTATATCCTCTCCTCCACTACCACCTCCTTTTAATTTTTTAAGAAACCAACCTTCTCTTGCTAACTCACACACCACAATTTGTTTCCCTCTTTTTTTAATTTTATATTTTTTCCCATAAATTCATCCACCTTTACTTATTTTGTATTATTTATTTCCCTTTTCTTTTTAAAAATAAGGAGTGTTTATCCCTCGTTTCGTGTAAAATGATTCAAAGGAACCATATGAGAGATGGCCAAGCCTTGAGTGACTTGGGCGTGTCACTCATTCTTCTTGGGACACGACCAAGCCTTGAGGCCATGTCCATAGCTGCCCCTCCTTTTCATCCTTTTCCATGTGTTGGCCGTGTCTCTTTGTAGTGTTCTCCTCTGTTTCTATTTTGTCCTCTCTCTAGACTTTGTTCTTTAGATGGGACATGACCAAGGCCTTGGCTGTGTCTCTTGATAGTGTTCACTTCTGCCTTTGCTTCTTTAGTTTTGCTCTTTGGCTTCATCAAGTGAGACACGGCCAAGGCCTTGGCAGTATCAAGTGACACGGCCAGTGGCTTGGCCGTGTCTTCTTCCTGTGTCTGCCTTTGCCAAATTATTTTGAAGGACATAACCAGTGGCTTGTTAACTCAGCCCATGTCATGTGAGTGGTTGCATTAGATGAGGGACACGGCTAGGCCTTAAAGTGTCCTGGCCCTGTCTCGTGTTTTTCCACCATTTTTATCCTTCAATCCATTCTTTTGCACTTCCATCTAAATCAAACACTTCAAACAAACTTTAAACACAAATTAAAAGAAAAAATGACTTAAAGCAAATAAAATTAACCTAAATATGTATACATATTTAATCAAAACAACTACCCCACACTTAATCCTTTTCTTGTCCCCAAGCAAAGTTAAAATCAAAACAACTAAACAAGAAAATTTAGCCAAGTTCAAGAGTTATAAGAATATATCAAGACTTTCAATTTCTTAAATCCGCAATCAATATCAAACCAAGTAAAATAATACTCATGCAATTTAGTGGTTCTCCATGCATGACCAATGTTGACACCCCTCACCAACTCTTTAAATTGTTTAAAAAGGTAGTTTTTGCACTCATCACATTCAATGAAAAATTATCACCATAAGCTTGCTTATCAATCAAACATCCACCACTAAATTCCAATCAATCATCAATTATAAGGTCTTTTATTTGGTTGTAATGGGGCTAATGTAAAGGTATGACATTTGAGAATGTGAGTTTATTCACTAAGTTCAAGAGCACTTCAACAATGAAGTAAATGATGTGATAAAATCGAACAATCCCAACATACCTCCCAATCACTTAGCACTAGACATTAAAGAACTTTTAGGAACTCCACTTATTAAATTTGCAAAGATCATTCCCAAGCTCAATTCAACCCTTCCAACAAGAATAATAAATTTATTATTATAATTATTTTTAATATTATTTATTTTTTTTCTCTCTTTTTTTAAAATAATGATTTGCTTCTAAAGAACATAATGGTTTGCAATCTTAAACCTACTAAATTTAACCCCACATTTTATTCAACACAACACTCAATTATAAACACTCATAAAATGCTCTTGACAAGAGATAAAATAGCATGGTTCAAAGCTAATAGTGTTGTGAAAAAGAAAGAAAAAGAGAAACGAAATAAGCTCAAAATTGGCTCATTAATGTTGAATATAAGGATGGTATTTTAAATCCAAAATGGGCTCACCTAATTGCTTTAATCGTATTGATGCCTAATTGAAATTTTTAGGTAGCCTCAACATGCCATCAAAACAAGTTCTAGGAATTCATCAATCAAAGATGTTCACACACAATAAAGAATAATAAGTTGATATCCAACTTAATAGGCTCAATTCCTTACAAGTCTTAAAAAGGCAATGCAAGGAATATCCACCAAATCAACAATAAGCACCAATTTTATTCAATTCTCCAATTAATGCTTAAAAAATTATAAGGTCATCCATCAATAAACTTATAACAATTGAACTTAAAAAAATATACTCAAAACAGTATGTAAAGTAAGGCAAAAAACTTAACAAAAACTACTAAAACAACTATTAAAATAAAGACTTAAAAATAATGACTAAACTATGAAAAACAAAAGCTTGTATTTATGAAAAAAAACTTAGCACCCCACACTTTAAGATTGACATTGTCCTCAATGGAAACTAGGATAATTTGAAAGAAGTAAGAGTTAAATTACAACTTGATTTCCATCATTTTTGTTGTAAGGCAAGTGCTACCTTTCATCCACAAACATTAATTGTTCAAGATTAAAAAGTAATAAATATAAAATAACCAAAATAAAATACAAAGTTTTAATAACCAACAGTGGTATGAAAAATAACAACTAAAATATTCAACAATTGAAAATAAGAAACATAAGAAGTGTTCTCAAAATGCAAAAGCTGATATGATCTATAGCGATGGATGATGTGATGATGAGGCTGCTGAAGGGTGAAGGCTAAGAATCTTTGCAATGTTGCTATTGATATGTTCCAACTGGGAGAGGACTTTAGCATTATTACGATCTAAATTGTTTTCCAATGCTTCAATCCTACTAATAATCTCGTGATTATGATCTATCTTGCTTTCCAATGATTCAACCTCCTAGCTGCAAGAGCTGAAACAAACAAGGATGAAAGATGTCTCTGCTCACTAGATACCATAACACTCCTACCATCACCGGTTCTCAGGGTAACATACTTATTTTGACAGATTACCACAGCCTCGTGCTTAGACAACCAATCCATGCCTAAGATCAAATCATACTCCTTAAAAGGCATTTCAATCAAATCACCGAGAAATTCCTCATCTTGCACCACAACTAAACTATTAAGATGCACCTTGCTAACATCCATGCTATGCCCTAAAGGATTTGTCACCAAGACATCAAATCCTAGGGACTCATAATGCAATTCAGTCACAGACAAGATAGATGCATTATGTAAGAATGCGTAGATCCAGGGTCTATCAAAGCAAGAACTGAAATGCCAAATAAAGAAAATGCACCCATAATGACGGCTGAAGCATCCTGCTGCCTCTACATCACATACACTAACTAAGATGGCCCTGCCTCATCTGGTCTACTACCTCTGGCTGTAGAGCCTCCTCTCTGACTGATCCCAGGTAGACCACCTCTACTAAAACCTCTGCCTCTCGACCTCATCTGCTGACACTAGGTCGAGAAGCTGCAGTATCAGTCTGTCTATCTTCTGATAGCTCAAGGCAATCTCTGATGAAACGATCTGGTGACCCACATCTAAAACACACTCCTGGTCCACCCGTCTTCTAGCAAGCACCCTGTAGACCCTTAATTTTTGACCCAGTCTGGTCCAATATATTTTAATTAGTCCAAAATAATTTTTGTGTTGTCCAATATGTTTTAATTAGTCCAAAATAATTTTTGTTATCTTAATTAAATAATTTTTGCTTTAGTATCTAATTTTTATTAATAAAAAATAAAAATAAAAAAATCGACAATGAAAAATCGGCTACAAAAAATTTCATCGCCGAGAAAAGCTGCGGCGAAATGGCCTTGCGTAAATTATTTCTGCGGGCGCCATTTCGCTCGTAGGAAAAACCTGCGGGCGAAATGGATGGCCCGTAGGAATTTCCTGCGGGCGAAATGGCCCGCAAGCCAATTCGCCCCCCGTTGCCGCAGCCAGCAACGGCAGCTTTTTTGCCAGCGTAATTTTTTTGCAACAGTTTTTTTTGCCAGCGAAATTTTTCTGATGCAAATTTTTTGAAACCTAATACAATTAGGTTTTGGTTTCCTTTTCTTAATGAATGTTATATTCCATGAATAACTAGATTTAACCATAGAAATCTTCTATAAATAAGGACCAAAAACAACACAAAACGGAGGAAAAAAAAAAGGAAATCCATCGGAGGAAATTTGGAGGAGAAATTGGAGACCGAAACTGAGGAGGAAAAGCTTTGAATCAATCTCATTTTTTTTGAGAGAGCAGACAAACAATTCAAGCAATTCAAAGGCAGCAAAGCTTGTCTTTGTTTTTGTTCATCTAAGAAGAAATTTTTTGTGGAACCAACAAACGGAGGTATGCATCAATTGTCTAATTTCTTCACAGTAGCTTAAATCATCTAATTGTTTCTTTTAATTCAAAAACCCTAGAACCTTAATTCTCCTTTTTTAAAGTTTAAAAAACCTTAATTCGTTGCTTTGTTTTCCAAAAAGCTTAAAATTATTTTTTTTTCTTCAAAATCTCAAAACCCTAATTTGCTTTCCAAATTTTTAAAATCCTAAATTTGAGTCTGTTTCTTTCCACAAACCTTAAAAACATCTTTTCTGTTTATATAAACCTTAAACCATTTTATTTATTTTCATAAAATTATCAATTGATTTACAAATTCTAAAACCTAATGCATTCTCCGAAACCCTAATTCTAAAACACTCAACCATATTTCAACTCCAAAACCCAAAACAGTGAACCCTAAATCCCTTAAAACCTAAACCCTAAAGTTTTCTAAATCCTAATACTTTAAACTTTAAAACCATATAAATTTAATTCTACACAGTAAGCTTAGAAAATACAATCCAGTGACGGTAAATCATAAATCTAAATTTTTTAAATTGTCCAAAACCTAATTTCATGATTATACATCTCAAACCCTAATTTGGTGAATCAAAGAAACTTTACCAACTTTTTAAATCATAAAACTTTTGCTCCATTTCAATTCCATTAAAACTCACAGTAGCTTAAACTCATGAATTCCAAAACCCTAAACACATTAAATAAAGAAACTTAAATAGAAATAGTAGCCCTAATTTGAATCTTTATTTACCTTATTCAATTTTATATTTGATTATGCTTTGATTTATTTTATATGCTTTAATTTATTTAAGTTCAATGTTTGGTTTATCTAATTTATCATGGATGGTTGTTTACTTTCTATTGATATTTAGTACCTTTGATGAATGATTTATTTATGATGAATGGTTATTTACTTTTATCGATTTATTTAGATTTCCAAATATTGTAAGAGGTATGTTTCCACTTCGTGGGTACTTCATTAGTTAAATATCATGTAATTTAAATTGCTTTTCTATTTTAGAACCAATGTAAAGGATATGTTTCTACCTTTCGGTGGGTGTCCTATTTAGGCATGGGATGTAAGGACATGTTTCCATCCTTGGATGGGTGTCCATTTAATTGTTTTGTTTGGACATTGTTTTGATTTTCAATATATTGATGCTTTATTTTTATTGTGTGTAATATGGATAATGTTGTTCTATTTAAGAATTTTATAATATCAAGACCTGTAAAGGAGGCCGGTTCCAATGAACAGGGTATTGTGGGTGTGTTGGGCCATTTCTCACCTTCCCCACACGTACCCAACTTTTCGAACGCATTAGGGGGTTGGGGATTCCTTAGGAATTGAGTCATCCACCCCTTTCTTTTTCCCGGTCCATCCAGGTGGCGACTCCATTTTCTTCGGACTTAGGTCCGTGTTCTCTAAGGCCCCAAGCCTAAATAGTGCCGAAGTTGCAAGAACCATTCAACCGAGAGTGGGGGCAAAAATCCCCACTCACAGTGGCAACTCCACTGAGGATAAGAGAAGTTGATTTCATTGGTCTTTATATTATACTATTCTTTCTTATAATGATATTATCCATTGCATCATATTAGATTGCATTGTGTGCTCGAGTTAGGATGCCCCTGTTACCCGTGTTGTGTTATGTAAGGGATACCATACTTTCACCCAAGGTATGAAAATCGAGCATGGCATAACCACTCATAGCCTCGTACCATTTGGTATATACTTGCTATGGGAACCTAAGCCTTTTTACCCAAAGACTAAAGCTCATGTAATTGGCCTAGTTACTTTCCTTAGGTTTTACCCCAAATGCATGTTGTTTGACTATGGTTAATGTAACACCCCTATACCCCATATACGTACACAACATGCTTATACGATCGTAACATACGTATACTGAATATAGAAAATGCCACAGTTTATAAAATACACAAGTCATAACTCGAAAATAAATGAAACAAATATCAAAGGTTTAGAAGAAATTCATAAAACATAATAGATAAAAACGTTTATTAATATGCAGCGGAAATTATAACAAATACTTACAAGTACACATACATAAAAAAAATCAAAATTTACAAAACATGAAATATATACATGATTGGCAGCTTGACTCTCTGATCTTTAAGCTCTAGGACAACTCTTCAAGCATAAACTCAACTAGGTCTAGAGGAATCTTCCGTCTCAACCCTATCACCTGCGCGATAAATTACAATCGCGCTAAGCCAACGGCTTAGTGGTACAAACCATAATGATATTATGCAATGTCAATATCAATGTCAATAATAATAACATAGACACACATGGGCCCAACAAGTATTTAATATGATATTCAAAGTTCAGAGTTACTGCTTTGGTCTATAATCACAATGATCAAGCCTGTAGGCAATATATCTCATATCTCTATCCATGGATAGTGTAACAGACCCAGTCTCTTAGACCATCAACCCAATAAACTTGAGGAGATCCTCAACTCGGCAAGACTGTTACTAGTAACAGACCCAGTCTCTTGGACCATCAACCCGATTGAAATCGAGGAGATCCTCAACCCGGCAAGACTGTTACTTTTCATATATTTCATATTCATAATTCATATAGTGTAACAAACCCAGTCTCTTGGACCTCAATTCAACTCAAAGTGAAGAGATCCTCAACCCGGCAAGACTGTTACCTTTCATAGGCATGCCACCAAACCCAGCACTCTGAAAATTGAATAACATATTAGGCATACAATCAATTCATTTACCTCTTTACTATAATACGATATGCTAAAATAATACCAAAACTTCTAGGGTACATTTTGGGATATTACAATTCTCCCCCTCTAAAAGTAATTTTGTCCTCGAAATTACCTGATATCAAGTTGAAAAAGTTGAGGATATTGGTCTTGCATCGCTTGCTCATTCTCCCAAGTTGATTCTTCTCTACCATGATTCCCAAAGAACCTTTACAATTGGTACTTTCTTATGTCTCAACTCTTTCATCCCATATGCTAAAATAGCCACTGGTTCTTCTTCAAAAGTCAGATCCGAACTCACCTCAATAGATTCAACAGACAAGACATGAGATGGATCTGATCTGTACCTCCGCAACATAGAAACATGGAAGACATTATGGATTCTATCCAACTCAGGCGGCAAAGCAACCCGATAAGTAACTGGCCCAATTCTTTCCAATACCTCGTAAGGTCCAATAAAACGAGGACTCAGTTTCCCTTTTCGACCAAATCTCAATATTTTTTTCCAAGGAGACACTTTCAAAAATACTTTATCTCCCACATTATACTCAATGTCTCTCCTCTTCAAATCTGAATAAGATTTCTGCCGATCTGAAGCTGCTTTCAATCTATCCCGAATCATCTTTACTTTCTCTTCTGTTTCTTTAACCAAATCAGGACCAATTAACTTGCCCTCTCCGATTTCATTCCAAAATAAAGGTGTTCTGCATCTTCTACCATACAATGCCTCAAATGGTGCCATTCCAATACTGGATTGATGACTGTTGTTGTAAGCAAATTCCACAAGTGGTAAGAATCTGTCCCAACTTCCAGAAAAATCAATGACACGGCTTCTTAACATATACTCGATAATCTGTATCACTCTCTTTGACTGCCCATCTGTCTGCGGATGAAAAGCAGTGCTAAAATGCAATCGAGAACCCAAAGCCCCATGTAAACTCTTCCAGAACCTCGAAGTGAACCGGGGATCTCGATCCGACACTAAAGAAATTGGGACTCCATGAAATTTTACAATCTCATGGATATACAGCTCAGCCAACTTCTCAAGAGAATAATCCATCCGAACCGGAAGAAAATGGGCTGTCTTTGTCAATCTATCAATAATCACCCAAATAGCATCATGTTTCCTCTGAGTTAATGGCAAACCAGAAACAAAATCCATTGTCACCCTCTCCCATTTCCATTCAGGCACTGTTAAAGGTTGAAGCAACCCTGTTGGAACTTTATGCTCCGCTTTTACCCTCTGACAAGGGAGACATTTGGACACAAATTCCGCTATGTCTCTCTTCATACTAGACCACCAATAATGCTGTCTTAAATCATGGTACATCTTTGTACTTCCCGGATGCATAGCAAACACTGATTGATGTGCTTCTTCCAAAATGATCCTTTTCAAACTATCATCATCAGAAACACACAATCTATCCTTGAACCAAAGACTACCATCATTTTTCACATGAAAATTTTGGCTCTCTCCATATCGGCAATCTGATACAATCTTCTGAATTTTCTCATCCACCAATTGGGCCTCCTTTATCTGATCTAACAATACTGGTCTCAACTACAGCTGAACCAATAATGCACCATCATCACATGCTTCAAAACTAGCATGTAACGCTCTCAACTCAACAAGCAACGAGAGCGAGTAAACAACCAAACCTGCCAAAGACTTCCGACTCAAGGCGTCAGCAACAACATTTGCCTTACCAGGATGATAATCAATTAAACAATCGTAGTCTTTGATCAACTCCAACCATCGTCTCTGCCGAAGATTGAGCTCTCTCTGAACCCCCAAATATTTCAAACTTTTATGATCCCTATAAATAAAGCATTTCTCCCCATATAAATAATGTCGCCAAATCTTCAAAGCAAACACTATGGCTGCTAACTCCAAATCATGGGTTGGATAATTGAGCTCATGCGGCTTCAACTGTCGAGAAGCATAAGCTATGACTTTACCCTCTTGCATCAATACACATCCTAAACCATTATGTGAAGCATCACTGTAAATCACATATGGTTTATCTTCTACGGGTAAAGTAAGAACAGGTGCTTGAGTTAACATCTCTTTTAACTGTTCAAAGCTAGCCTGACACTGATCTATCTACACAAATCTAATTCCCTTTCGAAGTAATATGGCAAGTGGAGTAGCTATCAAAGAAAATCCTTTCACAAAGCGTCGATAGTAGCCTGCCAAACCAAGAAAACTTCTAACTTCGGTCACAGATTTGGGTGGACTCCAATTCATAATAGCCTCAATTTTACTCGGATCAACTCTAATACCATCTGCTGAAACTATATGACCGAGAAAAGTCACTTGATCAAGCCAAAACTCACACTTCAACAGCTTAGCATACAATTGCTTCTCTCTCAAGATCTGCAACACAATCCGCAAATGCTTGTCATGCTCCTCTTCATTATGCGAATACACCAAAATATCATCGATAAATACTACCACAAAATGATCCAGATAGGGCCTAAATACCCTATTCATCAAATCCATAAAAACTTCAGGTGCATTCGTCAACCCAAAAGGCATTACTAAAAACTCATAATGCCCATACTTGGTGCGGAAAGCTGTCTTAGAAACATCTTCAGCTCTAACCTTCAATTGATGGTACCCATATCTCAAATCAATCTTGGAAAACAATGCTGCTCCCTTTAATTGATCAAAGAGATCATCAATCCTAGGCAAAGGGTATTTATTCTTAATAGTCACTTTGTTCAATTGCCTATAATCAATACATAACCTCATGGTACCATCTTTCTTCTTCACAAACAACACAGGAGCTCCCCAAGGAGAAACACTGGGGCGAATAAACCCTTTATCCAACAACTCCTGTAACTACACTTTCAACTCTCTCAATTCAGTAGGTGCCATGCGATAAGGAGTGATAGAGATGGGAGTGGTACCAGGCAACAAATCGATACCAAACTCAACCTCTCTCTCAGGGGGCAACCCTGGCAACTCCTTTGGAAACACATCTGGAAAATCTGCAACTGTGGTTATAATATCAAGTTGAGAACCTACTACTCTAGTATCCATGACATGAACAAGTTAAGCATCACACCCTTTTTTAATCAACCTTCTAGCGGTTACAGCTGATACAAACAAGGATGCAAGCTGTTTCTGCTCACTAGATACCAACACAATTCTACCATCATTAGTTCTCAAAGTAACACACTTTTGTTGATAATCTACCATAGCTCCATGTCTAGACAACCAGTCCATGCCCAAAATCAAATCATATTCTTTAAAAGGCATTTCAATCAAATCTCCATGAAACTCCTCACCTTGCACCACAACTGCACTATCTCGGTGCACCTTGCTAACAATCACACTATGCCCTAAAGGATTTGTCACCAAAACATCAAATCCTAGGGACTCAGAATGCAATTCTGACACAGGCAATATGGATGCACTTATATATGAATGAGTAGATCCTGGATCAATCAAAGCAAGAACTGGAATGCCAAATAAAGAGAAAGTACCCGCGATGACTGCTGAAGCATCTGGTTGTCTTTGCATCACATATACTCGTTGAGAAGGCCCAGCCTCATCTGGCCTACTAACCCTGGATGAAGATCCTCCTCTCTGACTAACTCTAGGTCTACCCCCTCTGCTGAAACCTCTGCCCCCTCGACCACCTCTGACACTAGGTCGAGAAACTGCAGAATCTGCCGGCCTCTGCTCCTGCATCTCAGGACACTCTCTAATAAAATGATTAGGAGATCCACATCTGAAGCATACAGCTGGTCCACTATTCTTCCAACAAACACCTCTATGACAACCCCCACACTGAGCACATATAGGTAGAGTAGATCTCTGAACTACTGGAGTCGGAGCACTCGCTTCAGAAACTGTAAGTCTCGATCTCTGTCTCTGAAACTGAACTGACCTACCAGCCTGCCTCTGACTCCTACTGATCCTGGGAACAAAATTTCCTCTACCTCTCTTCATAGATGAAGACCTTGCCTCAAACTTGGGTCTCCTAACCCTAGTCTCCTCCTCCGTCGCAGCTGCTGCAATACCCTGAGCTCTCTCCACACTCCTAGCTGCTGCAACAAGCTGGGAAAAATCCTGGTATCTAGAACCAGCCATAAGACCCATGATAGAGGGTCTCAATCCCTCCTCAAATCTTCTGCACCGGTCTATCTCGTCTGAAATAATTCCCCCAGCATAGTGACTCAACCGGATGAACTCGACCTCATATTCTGTTACAGTCCGGCTGTCTTGCTTCAAATTCAGAAAATCCATCTTTTTCACATCTTTATATTCCCTCAGAGTATATTTCAGCTAAAACTCCTGTAGAAAATCATTGTAGGACAATGTAGGTGGATCATCCATGGCATGAGGAACTGTTTTCCACCAATCATATGCATCCTTCTGTAACAGTGATCTAGCATAATCAAATTTTTCTTCTGGAGTGGCTTGCAACTGAATGAATATCCTATGTATTCTATCTAACCATTGTTCAGCTACTGCTGGATCAATAGTACCCAGAAAATCTTCTGCTCCATACTTTCTTAATTTATCGTAATGTCTCACTGGTACCAATGGTTGTGGGGGTGGTGGCAGCTGTACTGGGGCTTGCCTAAACAATTCTATGACATGTCTAAGCCAACCCGGCAGAGCCTCCTCACCAGCTGGTCTCCCAGACACAGAAACAGGTACCTCTCCAGCTCTATCCACTCTAGCTCCATCTCTACTCTCTTCAGGAGCTAAACTCTCCGCACTACCCTCAACAGACTGACGTGAATGAGAATCCATTACAACCTATATCTGTAAACACAGCAGAATACACCTCATTAAAGATCAAAGACTGCCAATATCAAACATGTATTTTATTCAAAAACCCACTTTTTAAAATCAAAATACTCTTTTTCTTACAATTGACCTAGGTTGAGAATCTCAAACCTAGGCTCTGATACCAAAATAATTGTAACACCCCTATACCCCGTATACATACACAACATGCTTATACGGTCATAACATACGTATACTGAATATAGAAAATGCCACAGTTTATAAAATACACAAGTCATAACTCGAAAAGAAATGAAACAAATATCAAAGGTTTAAAAGAAATTCATAAAACTTAATAGATAAAAACATTTATTAATACGCAGCGGAAATTATAACAAATACTTACAAGTACACATACATAAAAAAATCAAAATTTACAAAACATGAAATATATACATGATTGGCAGCTTGACTCTCTGATCTTTAAGCTCTAGGACAACTCTTCAAGCATAAACTCAACTAGGTCTAGAGGAATCTTCCGTCTCAACCCTATCACCTGCGCGATAAATTACAATCGCGCTAAGCCAACGGCTTAGTGGTACAAACCATAATGATATTATGCAATGTCAATATCAATGTCATACATTCAATAATAATAACATAGACACACATGGGCCCAACAAGTATTTAATATGATATTCAAAGTTCAGAGTTACTGCTTTGGTCTATAATCACAATGATCAAGCCCGTAGGCAATATATCTCATATCTCTATCCATGGATAGTGTAACAGACCCAGTCTCTTGGACCATCAACCCAATAAACTTGAGGAGATCCTCAACCCGGCAAGACTGTTACTAGTAACAGACCCAGTCTCTTGGACCATCAACCCGATTGAAATCGAGGAGATCCTCAACCCGACAAGACTGTTACTTTTCATATATTTCATATTCATAATTCATATAGTGTAATAGACCCAGTCTCTTGGACCTCAATTCAACTCAAAGTGAAGAGATCCTCAACCCGGCAAGACTGTTACCTTTCATAGGCATGCCACCAAACCCAACACTATGAAAATTGAATAACATATTAGGCATACAATCAATTCATTTACCTCTTTACTATTCTCTTTCTCAATTCATGTCTTATAAACAATTAGGCAATCATGCCTCCAACATCATTTACAATATCATAGCCAACCACAATGGCTTCACATTTCATTCTATTTCAATTCATATTCAAATACTCATAATCAATATACATATATAATATTGCATTTCACAATGTTCACATTGTATAAAACATAACATTATTTATATATATTAACAATGCAATAAGATTCCTTAGTACATTCATACTCAAATGTATAAGTTCCAAAATCACATGAATGTATGCAATAATGCAAGGTTTGTACTTACCTCAAAACAGCTCACACAACTCTATTGACTTCCTCTTCCAAAAATCCTTCACTTCTTAAATTATGGCAAATCACCTTCTTCACAACCTATTCCAAAAGAATGATGAAACCCACATGAGATCATAAGGCTAAGAACTAACTAGGGCAAACTCTACACATGACACGCTCAACCACACGGGCGTGTCCTTGATCGTGCCCTAACTCTACAACACAGAAGCATTGACACGCTCAAAACCACGGGCGTGTCACTGGGCGTGTAATACATTCTGTCTCTCAGAAATATTGACATGTCCAACAACATGAGTGTGCTCATGGCCGTGTCAATTCCCCAATAACACAGTGGCTATGACACATTCAATAACACGGGCATGTTACTGGCCGTGTCAAACCTACTGCCACACAGAACAATTGACGGACGTGCTCGTGGGCGTGTCAGACCAAAAACCCAGATTCTGGCCACAACAACCTCACAACCAACATTTTTCTTCTTACCACCATCATCCACTTCAAACCAACTTAGCCAAACATACCCAAAACCATATCAAACTAGCAAAACAACAAAACAACCCAAAATATACATCAAACACAATCCAAAATATCATCACCACCCTAAACACAACCACAACACTTCTAGACCAACAAACTTACTCTTTCCTTCCATCCAACCCCAAAATCCAAAAATCAATAGAACCAAACACTCTTAAACACACCCAAAATCAAACAAACACATTCTCAAACACAACTTCAACTCACAAACCCAAGCAAATCAAAGAATCAAGTGGAAAGACTTACCAAGAATGAGGAACTCTTAAATCTCCAACTTGATCTCTTGAAAACTTCCTTCAATCTTAAACTTGGAAGATCAAAACTCTTCTTGCTCTCTTGCTTCTTTGATGGTCGGACAACAAAAGGAAAAAAGAAAGAAAAGGAAAGAGAACCACGATGAAGAAAGAGAGAAAGAAAGAAACCAAAGAAATCAAAGTCAAACTTTTCCTTAAAATCCTCTCATCCAAGCAATTATAATATTAAAATAATCCAAATTAATCTCTTCCATTCATTTAATTTCCCATTTCCACTAATTAACTTAATTAATTAAAATAACTAAATATCTTATTCCACTAACCTTCTTTGACTTTGACTTGTGTATATGTTGTATATATTTTCATATACACAACATATACATTCTCTATATAATTCTTTTGTCTTACCAAAGAAACATATACATAAAATCCAATTATAACAATAATACCAAAACTTCTAGGGTACATTTTGGGATATTACAATTCTCCCCCTCTAAAAGAAATTTCATCCTTGAAATTACCTGATATCAAGCTTGAAAAAGTTGAGGATATTAGTCTAGCATCGCTTGTTCATTCTCCCAAGTTGATTCTTCGCTACCATGATTCTTCCAAAGAACCTTTACAATTGGTACTTTCTTATGTCTCAACTCTTTCATCCCATATGCTAAAATAGCCACTGGTTCTTCTTCAAAAGTCAGATCCAAACTCACCTCAATAGATTCAACAGATAAGACATGAGATGGATCTGATCTATACCTCCGCAACATAGAAACATGGAAGACATTATGGATTATATCCAACTCAGGCGGCAAAGCAACCCGATAAGCAACTGGCCCAATTCTTTCCAATACCTCGTAAGGTCCAATAAAACGAGGACTCAGTTTCCCTTTTCGACCAAATCTCAATATTTTTTTCCAAGGAGACACTTTCAAAAATACTTTATCTCCCACATTATACTCAATGTCTCTCCTCTTCAAATCTGAATAAGATTTCTGCCGATCTGAAGCTGCTTTCAATCTATCCCGAATCATCTTTACTTTCTCTTCTGTTTCTTTAACCAAATCAGGACCAATTAACTTGCCCTCTCCGATTTCATTCCAACATAAAGGTGTTCTGCATCTTCTACCATACAATGCCTCAAATGGTGCCATTCCAATACTGGATTGATGACTGTTGTTGTAACTAAATTAACTTAATTAATTAAAATAACTAAATATCTTCTTCCACTAACCTTCTTTGACTTTGACTTGTGTATATGTTGTATATATTTTCATATACACAACATATACATTCTCTATATAATTCTTTTCTCTTACCAAAGAAACATATACATAAAATCCAATTACAACAATAATACCAAAACTTCTAGGGTACATTTTGGGATATTACAGTTAATTTATCTTGGCTTAAATCAATGCTTATTTGGTTTGTTCTTTTCCTAATATGACCTAAGTATATTGTAAGCTCAAAATAAATTTTTCTTTAAAGCCCAAAAGACCAAAGCCATTTTCAAAACTTTTCAAGACGGTCTTTAGACATAAAACCTTTCAAAATTCTTTTGCTCATGGCCCAAATACTAAGCCCAAAATCCATTTTTTCTAAGATCTTTTTACAATGGGCTTAGAAACAAAAGTATTTTCATCCAACCTTTTCTTATAAAGAGCTTGCAAATTATTTAGGCCAATTATGAAATACCAAAAATCAATTGTGAGCCTAGTTTATACTAAGAATAAATCAACCATGGGCTTGTTTTTGACATGAATCATTAGTTACTTTTTCAAGTGAGAAATCTGTCTATAATAAACCTCTTAATTTAGTTTTAATCCAATGTAGCATAAAAGCTACTATAGTTGGTTGAATGGATTAAAACCTAATTAATGGGAATTATTATAAAATGATTTCCATTTTCAAAAATATAACTATTGGTCGAAACGTCCAAGGGAATTATTAGAAAACAAGATGCCCCATGTTGGTATTTTGTTAGTCGTATACCTAGGAAAAGAGACTCGCCATCGTATATGGATGTTATAAGGTTGGAAGGAATGTCCTTTTTGTCCTTGTTTGTTAATTGTTCGTGCATACATGCATACATGCATACATTTGCATCCCATATCATTGATCCTCTCTGGCTCATAGCTCTGGATTACGACAGTTCAAAAGCTTACGACAATTCAACCTACGCCGGAGATGAAGTATCTAGCAACAATTCAATTACTTGCTCACCAAAAATAATGGATCCCGAACAAATTCAAAGAATGGTGGATGATGCCCTCAATGCCAAGATGGAAGAAATAAAAGAGGCCCTAGCTGAGACCATGAAGAACCAATTGACTGCAATCTTAGAAAATCATGCCAAGGCATTTGCTAGCACTAAGAAGCCAAGGGACAAAGGGAAGACTAAAGTTGGTCAAGTGGTTTTTGATGATGAAAAGGTGATCATTGATGATGATGATGATTGGGCTCAATACTAAAAAGATGCTCAAGACAAGAAGAAAGAGCCTAAGATGGTTGAAAGATCAGCTATGGAGAAGACCAAAACTTCTGATGTTGAAAAGATGATTGCTGATTTAGAAAAGAAATTTGAGAAGAAACTGAAAACCGAGGAAATGTCCGAAGATAACAAATTATTTGAGTTAGAAGAAGAAGTCCCGTACAAGTCCATGTGAAGCAGTATATCACTGTTATACAGTCTTCCCGAGCTACTAAGGCTCAAACTCTAAGGTACTTCATGCTCTCATTGGACCCTATTGTCCAAAATTGGTTCAATACCTTAGATGATGGAACACAAAAGAGTTGGGATCTGCTTTACAAAGCCTTCATCCAACAATATGGATATAATGTTGAGATATAAGTTACCTTAATGGAAGTGGAGTCCATTAGGCAAAGGTCGAATGAGAATTTTGTAGATTATGTGAAGAGATGGAGAAACAAGGCTGCTTTACTCAAGAAGAGGCCCGATGAATCTGATCAAATAAGGATGATTGTGAGAGGGGTCTTGCCTAGTCTTCATGAGAGGATGTCTCATACACTCATCCGTGATTTCAAAGATCTTCTCTAAGCTGGTTTACAAATTGAAGAATGGGAAAGAGAGAAGAACAATTTTTCAACAAAAAGGAATGAGAAAGGGAACTACCAATCTAGTAGCCAAAGCATGCAAAAGGTAGTCGTGTCAATGCTACTAACTAAGGAACAAGGAGACAATTTTCAAAATTGGGGAAGCCGATGTTTTGGGTTCTTAAAAAGCTTCATAGAAAGGGATTGCTACAACCCTTAAATCTTCATCCTTTGCCTAACCCTTTCCCACCTAATTTTGACACTAAAGCATTTTATCAGTTTCATCAAATGCAAGGGCATGGCATGGATAGATGTGTGAGGTTGAGACATGAGATCCAAAATCTAATTGATAATGGGAAGCTACCTGAGCCCAATAAGACAAACACCAAAGATAATCCCTTACCAAAGTTCAATAGAGTACCACCGCCGGCAACTTTTATGATTGGAGGAGGTTTACATGAGGATTTTGTCATGTCTTCTTTTCAAGATGTGGGTAAAGAAGCAACCAAAGAAGAAGAGGTATCTGTTGGAATTAAACAAGTTATGGTGGGTAAAGAAGTAACAATTTGTGTTGTCATTGGATTTTGGGAATTAAGAAATAGTGATGATATCTTGTATCCAAGAAGGAGGAGTGGACTTGGTCCGAGCCCGAAGAAGATAAAGTAAGCCTTATGCAAGGCCACCACCTAAGGAAGTAGAAACTAATAAGGGTAAGGAAGTTGAAACAGGAAATAAATAAGAGGAAGATGATGTTGTACTCAAGCAATTGAAAAGAACCCAAGTAAGTGTTAGCATTTGGGACTTATTAGCTACTTCTAAAAAGCACCGAGAAACTATGGCCAAAGCCTTGGCTAGCATGCCAATTTCTACCTCCATGACACCGGAGGAGCTGATCAACTTCATAAAAATTAGAGGGGTAATGAAATGTGAAGATGTTCAAGAAAAGAGTGAAGTTAATATGGGAGCAGTTTCTTTTTCAGATGCGGACTTACCAGAAGATGGGAGAGATCACATCCGCCCTCTCTTTATCAAAATAGAAGTCAAGGGGAAGAGGACTCCATGTGTAATGATCAATGATGGGTTCACCATAAATGTCTGCCCACTTAAGATATTGCCAAAGCTAGCCATGTCAACAAGAGATCTAAACCCGACCGAAGTAACAATTCGGGCTTATGACAACACTAAGAGACATGCCGAAGGGACTTTCAAAGTTGCTGTCAAAGTTGGTCCAACTGAATCTATTATGGAGTTTGTTGTTTTAGACATACCTGTTACCTTTGCCTTACTGTTGGGGCGACCATGGTTTCATCCTCTAGGTGGAGTTCCTTCCACCCTTCATCATAAGATCAATTTCCTCAACGAAGATGAGACAGTGGTCGTTGAAGATGAAGATAATGAGATTGTTAACGCTTTAATGACTGTGAGGCCTCTCAATGGTTTCCAAGTAGCTGCAATTTTTGATGATGAAGTAGTGGACTCCAAAGTCTTGAATATGATGAAGAACATGAACTACCTTCCCCAAGCTAGTCTTGGAAAAGGTAAGGCCGGTTTAAGAAAGCTGCCAGACTTTAGAACTCAAACTTGCAAGAAAGGGTTAGGATATGATGAAGGCAACGATGTCTAGCCAAAGAAGAGTGAGAAGATGAGCTTTCCACCACTTGAAGAGATTTTTATCAAAGCTCCAGATATGGGACCACACCAAGGAAAGCCCGAGCCGATCAATTTCATGGGTAAGTTGATCCCAGGTTTTGAAATTTTTGCAGATGTGGCCGAGCTAGTTGACCAAGTGTAGAAAGAGCTCACCTTGCCAACCAGTGAAGATTCCAATCCAAAAGAGAAGAATGAAGCCGTCTTGAAAGATGAGAAGACTCCGAAGGAGATTGCTGCCCTGGTTGAAGAAAAGTTTGAAGACATTGTTTTATTATTTTTTTGTTATAGTTTTGTGTCTTGTTTGTTATGTTAATTATTGTTTTATTTAGGTATTTTGTTAGTTTTAATCGGTTTGTTTAGTGTTTTCTTTAAATGTGTAGTTTTAGTTTATTTCTGTGTTTCTATCATTTTTTATTTAATTTTTAGTATGTGTTTATGTTTTGTTGGATATTGTTTATTTAATTCTTGTTTAAGTTTTGTTTGCCAGTTTTGTGTTAGGTTAAAACAGCAAGGAAACAAATTGAAGATGAAATGGGCAGAAGCTAACACAGGCAGAGGACACGGCCAAGTCACTGGCCATGTCCCATACTAAGTTAAAAGGAAGAGAAAGTCCTAGTAGCAGACACAAGCAAGGGACACGGCCAAGTCATGTGGCCGTGTCCCTCCAAAGAAGCCCAACACGGCCAAGTCATCTTGACTTGGCCGTGTCTCACTTGGTTCCAAAGGCAAAGACAAAGCAAATTTCATAGAGGCAGACACAGGCAAGGGACACGGCCAAGTCATATGGCCGTGTCCCTCAATCATGGTGCAACACGGCCAAGTCACTCATGACTTGGCCGTGTCACTCAACCAAAAGAAGAAGAAAGACAAGAATGCAACAGAGGTGGACACCTGCAGGGGACACGGCCACGTCTTGTGGCCGTGTCCCTCCAACAAGCTCTCACACGGCCGTGTCCCTCATCACCTGGCCGTGTCCCTCATGAACCAAATGCGCACCAAATTTTAAAGCCGACGTTTCGTATAAAAGCAAAAAGAAAGTTAGGGTTTGGTGACGGTTGACGATTAGGAGCAGATTTTGAGCCGTCAGAGATTAGAGCTAGGGTTTTACATTTGTTTTCTTAATTTTGATTTCATTTTGGATCAAAACTAGCTAGATTAGATTGTTCATACCATTTTTATATCCTTCTTGCAAGATTTGAACAAGAGATTCTTCAGAGCTTCGAGGAGTTTGTAATTTGGTTTTGTTCTTGAACTTGTCTCTTAATTTTACATTGAAATTGTTTTAATGGATATTATCATGTCTATTTTGATTTCTTTGAACATTAATGAGATAATTATGTTTGTTTGCATCATGAACTAATTTGATCTAGTCTAGGGTTTGTATGGATTTGCTATGTTTGTATGAATTGGTTATTCTCTTAGTTAATAATTTCTTTTGCCTTTATTGAATGAAATATTGTTACATATAATTGATTGGCCACCAATTGTGTGTTTTAGGTATTAGATGATGGATTTAGAGATGAAGTCTAATGCTGGAACAATTCAATTAAGGACTTAGGTGAATTAGAGATATAACCTATGAAAGGATTATTTCAATTGGAACAAGATTATTTGAGAGAGGTTTGAATGTGAGAGCTTATTTCCTTTAATTAATTAATTAAGTTGTTTGAGATTTAATTCTTGAAATTAAATTAATTAAGTGGAATAATCGTTCATACAAATAAGTAGTAGAGAAGTGCAAACCCTAGACCTTTTTATCAAGTGAATCAAAACATCAGCTCTTATTTACTTTTATTGTTTTAAAATTCAATTAAACTTCTTCTTTGCAATTTAAATTTATTCATTACTTGTTACTTTTAATTTGATAATCAATTAGTCACTTTAGCTTCCTTGTGAGACGACCTTGGGGCGATCACCTTTGCTACAGCTACCTCGTATACTTGCGAGTGACGCTTTGTGGTAGAGTTAATTTGAGCGCAACAAGTTTTTGGCGCCGCTGCCGGGGAGGCTAATTGGCGTAATTGTTTATTTAAAAAATATATATATATATAAATATTTTAGATTTTTTTTCATTGTTTTCATTTTATTTGTCTTTTGCTTTTAATTGTTTCTTTTTCTAGAAAATTTCTGTTTATGCAAGGCAGGAGATCACTCGAAGGAGAGTTGCATCCATTCATTCCAGAAATTCAGAGAATAAAAAGGAGCAGAGAGGAGTTTGAGCTCTACACCGGATTTGATACTTCAGAGGAAGATATTTTGGATTTTGAGTCAGAATCTGAAAAATCTGTAAAGATGGCTGAAGAAAGGCAGAGAACCATGAGAGATTTTGCTAGACCTGTCATTGGGACTTCCACTTCTTGCATAAGACTAACAGATGCAGCAAGGAACTATGAGTTGAAGAATATTCACTACAACCTGCTGCCATCATTCTATGGAGTTCCAAATGAAGATCCTTTGAATTTTATTCGGGATTTCTACTCCACCCTCAACACTTTTCTTTTGGGAGGACTAACAGAAGATCAGTTGAGGATGAGATGTTTCCCTTATGCTTTGAAGGATAGGGCAAAGAGCTGGCTTATGATGTTGCCCGAGAACTCACTGACAACTTGGGAACAAGTTTACAATAAATTCATGGGCAAGTTCTACTCACATCAAAAGACAGCTGAGTTGAGAGGAAAGATTGCTACATTCTCTCTATTTGAAGGAGAGCCATTTCATGAGGCTTGGGACAGATTCAAGATGCTTTTGATCCAGTGTCCACATCATCACTACCCACTTCAACTCCTTAATCGGTTTTTCTATGATGGTCTCACCCAGCAATTTCAGAACACTATTGATAATGCAGCTGGGGGAGCCATGGGAGAAAAGACAGCTGATGAAACTTATGAGATCTTTGAGATGTTGGGAGCTAATCCTCAACAAAAGAGTGTAAGGGGAAGAAGTAAAGGGGTGAATCAACTGGAAGCCAATACTGAAATGGTTAGTCAAATAGCTGAGTTGACAAGGCAGGTTCAGATGCTAAACATGAAGAACAATATTTCTTCATCTACTCAAGAAGTGTGTGGAATCTGTGGGACATTTGGGCATGGAGCAAATATATGTCCCTCTGCATATGAGTCTTTTGGGAATGAAGTTGAGCAAGTTAATGCTATGGGGGATTTCAACCAAGAGCCAGAAATGATCCTTACTCCAACACTTACAATCCTGGTTGGAGGAGTCACCCCAATTTTTCCTAGACAACGAATAATGCTCAACAGCCCTTCCATTTGCTCCAGAGACAGAACCAACAGCAGGGTCAATCCTCAAATCAAGGTCAGCCTAAAAGAGAGAGTTTGGAGGACAGTTTACAAGCTTTCATCAAAGTCAGTGCTCAAAACCAAGAGATGAACAACAAGAGACTGGATTCCTTAGAAGCATCTTTTAAGAAGGTGGAGACCCAAGTGGGGCAACTTGCAGAACAAATGCAGATTCAACAAAAGGGGAAGTTCCCAAGTCAACCTGAGCAGGCACAAGCACTGACTGTTCTTAGGAGTGGCAAGGTAATTAATAATAATGTTGAAAATAACTCTGTGAATGCAGGTGAGCAAGAAAAGAAAAAGGAAGGAGAATTAGAGAATAAAGGTGCTGAAGAAGGATCAATGGAGAAGTCCCCTACACCAGATTTGCACAAGGCAAGCAATCCATACCGGCCACCTATACCATTCCCTAGCAGGTTGAAGGATGATAAAAAAGATAAGCAATTTTCAGATATCTTCAACATGCTATCTAAGGTAAGTATCAACTTACCCTTACTTGAAGCAATTAAGAACATTCCGGCTTATGCTAAATTCTTCAAAGAACTGAATACCAAGAAAAAGAGGTATGAGCCGAATGAAAAGGTGATAGTTTCTGAGGTAGCTAGTGCTGTTTTGCAGCATAAACTACCTCCTAAACTAAAGGATCCTGGAAGTTTTATTATTCAAATTACTATGGGGAATGGAAAAGGTTCTGAAGGAATGTGTGATTTAGGGGCTAGTGTGAATTTAATGCCTTATTCTGTTTATCTTGATTTGGAATTAGGGGAACTTAAACCAACAAAAATGGTGTTGCAATTAGCTGATAGATCTCTTAGTGTAACACCCCTACATTCAATACATGCACACTACAACCACCACAATGCAGTATACATGCACTAAACATAGAGATGCTACAGATTTTTTTAACATTCAAAACATTTTAAATGATACCATAATTTTTCAATTGTATACATTATAGAAAGATAAGTAATTAACTTGTAATACAAAACTAAATAGATATATATATAAAGAAAGATACATTTAGTTGTTACGCAGCGGAATTTATCAAATATTTACATATATGAAAACATTTAATTTCATATTTACAAATATACACATATGTACATTAAAATCTTTACTTTACAAAATATAAAAGAGTTATACATGATTGGCAAGTCTCCTCTGATCTTTAAGTTCCCAAAATCAACTCTTCACTGTCTATTCTCACTCGGTCTCGAAGAGCTCTCGGGTTCAACCCTATTACCTGCGCGATCAAACACTATCGCGCTAAGCCAACGGCTTAGTAAGATAATGCATGCTAATGTTATGCTTTAATGCAATGCAATGCCAATTCTCAATCCATATTATACATGTAACATCATATATGCAAAGCTAACAACATACCTTTACATTTCATAACTCAACATAAATAGACATATCATATTTCAACATCTTATTATATACCTCATTAGTATTCATTTAATCATTCATAATCAACACTAAACAAAGACAAGCATGGGCCCAAAACACACTAATATGCCATTCAATTTTCAGAGTTAATGTTTTGGTTTTATCATCACATTTATCAATATCATAAACCCAACTAGGCTTCAAGGATTAGGTTCAACCAAGCTTCAAGGGGAGCAAAGCATGCTAAGCATCAACCCAACTTGGCTTCAAGAACCAACCCAACCTAGCTTCAAGGGTGGTAACATCTCAATTAGGCTTCAAGGATTCAATCCAACCTAACTTCAAGAGATTGTTACACTTATTAGGCATGCCACCAACAACAAACTCTGAAAATGGAATAACACATTAGCCACACAAATCATTTATTATTTAATCATCATTTCCATTCTCAACTCTCATCATAGCCAATAACAATGGCCTCATATCACATATAAGTTACCATAGCCAATCACAATGGCATTTTATTCCATCACATTATACATATAGCATTATTGATATAAACATAACCAAACACATTACTCATCACATGAGTCACAATACATGAAATATCACATTGTTCACATAGTATCATATACATTGCCATTATCATCATATGCAACAATGCAATAATACAAGATTTGTACTTATTTTACTAACAATTCATACAACTCCTAACATTTCCTTGTCCAAGATTCTTTAACCTTTTAGATCAATGGTCAATCACTATCTTCAAGACTTAAATCAAAAGTAATAGCATATACTTGTTTAGGGATACACAAGAAATAATCCAATTAGGAATTAATTAGGGCAAACCTCAACCCTGACACGTTCACCCACACGGGCGTGTTTATGGCCGTGCCCTAACTCCACAACACAGAAACATTTACACGCTCAACAACATGGGCGTGTTCCTGGGCGTGTAAATTCTCAAATCTTACAGTAGCTATGACATGCTCAATAACACGGGCGTGCTACTGTCGTGTCAAACCTACTGCCTCCAACACAATTGACACGCCTAAAAACCCTGGACGTGCTCATGGGCGTGTCCGGCCACAAATCAAGACTCCAATCAAAAACAACCATACACTCAACAACACACTTCTATACATTAACATCCTCTTCAAATAATCTTAACAAAACATACTCAAAACTCATCTCAACTTGCAACACACCCAAAACAAACCAAAACACACATCAAACACCAAACACAAAATCATCTCAAAACCCTTACCACATAGACAACATCATCTCTTCCAACCACTTACTCTTTTCTTCAATCCATACTCAACATCCATCATCCAATCACTCAAACACTTCTCACATCTCAAAATCAACCAACACACTCTTAAAAATCTATCAAACTCAAATATCATTTCAAATAAACACAAAGATCACAAGAGAACTTACCAAAGTTACAAAACTTCTTGAATCACCAACTTGATCACTTAATCTTTCTTCAATTTGAGCTTCACTCAACAAGATCTTCTCTTTGCCTCTTGCTTCCTTTGTCTAAGGAGGAGCCGGCCACAATGGAAAAGAAGAAGAAAAATATCAAGAAGCAAAGTCAAATTTTGCTTTTAATCTCCACCAAGTGATCTTATCCAGGCAATTACCAAAATACCCTCAATCATATAACTAACTTTTTGTTTCATATAAGCCCTTATATGTAATTACACGCTCAACACAAATAAATATCTCTTCCATTGACTCTTCATTTGACCAATTTATATGTTATATATATCATCATATACACAACATATACCATTCTCTCTAAACCCTAATTATTTTCCCCAAAACACATATACACAAGCATTCACTTTCCAAAATCTTTTCTCTTGCAATTTAACACATATATTCAATCCAATATGTCACTACAACAACAATAACAACAACATCAACAACATAATCAAAACTTCTAGACTATATATGAGGATATTACAATTCTCCACCTCTAAAAAGAAAATTTTGTCCTCGAAATTACCTGATATCAAAGCTGAAACAACTGAGGATATTGCTCTCGCATTGTTTGCTCACTTTCCCAAGTTGCTTCTTCCTTTCCATGATTCTTCCATAGAACTTTCACCAATGGCACACTCTTGTTCCTCAACTCTTTCACTTCACGTGCCAAGATAGCAACTGGTTCCTCTTCAAACGTCAAATCTGGACTCACTTCGATAGATTCAATTGGCAACACATGAGATGGATCCGATCTGTACCTTCTCAACATAGAAACATGAAATACATTATGAATACGATCCAACTCAGGTGGCAAAGCAAGTCGATACGCAACTGGCCCAACTCTTTCCAACACTTCATACGGTCCGATGAAACGAGGACTCAATTTCCCTTTCCGATCGAACCTCAATATCTTCTTCCAAGGAGATACTTTCAGAAATACCTTATCTCCAACATCAAACTCTATGTCTCTCCTTTTCAGATCTACATAAGACTTCTGTCGGTCTGAAGCTGCTTTCAACCTGCCTCGTATCAACTTTACTTTTTCTTCAGTTTCTTGAATCAAATTAGGACCAATCAACTTATTATCTCCAAGCTCATTCCAACAAAGAGGTGTCCTACACCGTCTGCCATACAATGCTTCAAACGGTGCCATACCAATGCTGGATTGGTGACTGTTGTTGTAAGCAAACTCCACAAGAGGTAAAAATCTATCCCAACTTCCAAAGAAATCGATGACACAGCTTCTCAACATGTCCTCGATAATCTGTATCACCCTCTCTGACTGTCCATCCGTCTGTGGATGAAAAGCAGTACTGAAGTGTAATCGAGAACCCAAAGCACTATGCAAACTCTTCCAAAATCTGGAAGTAAACCTGGGATCTCGATCAGACACTAAAGAAGTTGGAACACCATGCAACTTCACAATCTCATGGATATATAGCTCAGCCAATCTCTCCAAAGAGTAATCCATCCGAACCGGAAGGAAATGAGCTGTCTTAGTCAATCTATCCACAATCACCCATATAGCATCATGCTTCTTTTGTGTCAATGGCAAACCAGAAACAAAATCCATCGTCACTCTATCCCACTTCCATTCTGGTACTGATAATGGTTGAAGCAATCCAGTTGGAACTTGATGCTCTGCTTTAACCTTCTGACAGGTGAGACATTTCGATACAAACTCAGCAATATCTCTCTTCAAACCTATCCACCAGTAATGCTGTCTCAAATCATGATACATCTTTGTATTACCCGGATGCATAGCAAACACTGACTGATGTGCTTCTTCTAAAATGACTCTTTTCAAATCAGCATCATCGGGTACACACAATCGGTTCTTAAACCAGAGACTCCCATCACCTTTCACAACAAAATCTCTAGTCTTCCCATTCTTGCAATATGAAATAATCTTTTGAATCTTCATATCAGTCAACTGAGCCTCTTTGATCTGATCTAACAAAACTGGTTTCAAAAGCAACTGTGCCAACAATGCACCATCGTCACAAGCTACAAAACTGGCATGCAAAGCTCTCAACTCAACAAGCAACGAGAGCGAGTAAACAGTTAAACCAGCTAAAGACTTCCGACTCAAGGCATCAGCAACAACATTTGCTTTACCTGGATGATAATCAATCAAACAGTCGTAGTCTTTAATCAATTCCAACCATCTCCTCTGTCGAAGATTAAGTTCTTTCTGAACACCCAAATATTTCAAACTTTTGTGATCAGTGTAGATAAAACATTTCTCCCCAAACAGATAGTGTCGCCAAATCTTCATTACAAACACAATGGCTGCTAGCTCCAAATCATGGGTCGGATAGTTAAGCTCATGCGGTTTCAACTGTCGAGATGCATAAGCTATAACTTTACCTTCCTGCATCAGCACACACCCCAAACCACTATGTGAAGCATCACTAAAAATCACATATGGTTTGCCTTCAACAGGTAAAGTAAGAACAGGCGCTTGAGTCAACATATCTCTCAACTGCTCAAAACTAGCCTGACACTGATCCGTCCACATAAATTTCACTCCCTTACGAAGCAATCTGGTGAGTGGAGTAGCTATCAAAGAAAACCCTTTCACAAACCGCCGGTAATAACCTGCCAAACCCAGAAAACTTCTAACCTCTGTCACAGACTTGGGTGGACTCCAATTCAATATAGCTTCAACTTTGCTCGGATCAACTCTAATGCCTTCCGCTGAAACTATATGACCGAGAAAAGTCACATGATCAAGCCAGAACTCACACTTCGACAATTTAGCATACAACTGCTTCTCTCTCAAAATCTGCAACACAATCCGCAGATGCTTGTCATGTTCCTCTTCATTCCGCGAATACACCAGAATGTCATCGATGAAGACCACTACAAACTGATCCAGATAGGGCCTGAACACCCTATTCATCAAATCCATAAAAGCTGCATGTGCATTCGTTAGACCAAAAGGCATAACTAGAAACTCATAATGCCCATACCTGGTCCGAAAAGCTGTCTTAGAAACATCCTCAGCTTTAACTCTCAATTGATGGTACCCAGATCTCAAATCAATTTTAGAAAACACAGCTGCACCCTTCAATTGATCAAAGAGATCATCGATTCTAGGCAAAGGATATTTATTTTTAATAGTCACCTTGTTCAATTGCCTATAATCGATACACAACCTCATAGTACCATCTTTCTTCTTCACAAATAGCACAGGAGCTCCCCAAGGAGAAACACTGGGGCGAATAAAACCTTTATCCAACAACTCCTGTAATTGCACTTTCAATTCCCTCAATTCTGCTGGTGCCATTCTATAAGGAGTAATAGAGATAGGAGTGGTACCAGGCAACAATTCAATACCGAACTCCACCTCTCTCTCAGGAGGTAACCCTGGCAACTCCTCTGGAAATACATCTGGGAACTCTACAACTGTGGCAATACTATCAATGGGAGAACCCTTCACTCTAGTATCTATCACATGAGCAAGATAAGCTTCACACCCCTTTCTAATCAACCTCCTGGCTGCAACAGCTGAAACAAATAAGGAGGCTAGCTGTTCCTGCTCATTAGATACTATCACCTCTCTATCATCAACAGTTCTCAAAGAAACAATTTTCCTTTTACAGTCTACCACAGCTCCATGTCTAGATAACCAGTCCATACCTAGAATCACATCATATTCCTTAAATGGCATCTCAATCAAGTCTCCAAGGAACTCCTCACCTTGCACCCTCACTGCACTATCTCGGTGCACCTTGCTCACAATCACACTATACCCTAACGGATTTGTCACCAACACATCAAATCCTAGGGACTCAGCATGCATATCAGATACAGGCAAAACAGATGCACTAATATAAGAATGTGTGGAACCCGGATCAATCAAAGCAAGTACTGAAGTATCAAATAAAGAAAAAGTACCAGCTATGACTGCCGATGCATCTGGCTGCCTCTGCATAACATACATCCTCTGGGAAGATCCAACCACCTCTGGTCTACTCTCCCTGGATGTAGCACCTCCTCTAGCACTGAACCCAGATCTGCCTCCCCTGCTGCTACCTCTGCCTGCTCGACCTCCCCTCACACTAGATCGAGAAGCTGCAGTATCAACTGACATCTGTTCTTGCCTCTCAGGACAATCTCTCACAAAGTGATTAGGTGATCCACATCTGAAACAAACCCCTGCTACACCAGTCTTCCAGCAAGGACCACCATGTGGCCTACCACAATGGATACAGATGGGTAAGGTGGATCTCTGAATCATAGGGGTCGGAGCACTTGCCACTGAAGCTGCAGGTCTAAATCTCTGCCTCTGTAACTGCACTGACCTACCGGCTGACCTCTGACTCCTACTAACTCTAGGAACAAAGCTTCCTTTACCTCTCTTAACAGGAGAAGACCCTGCCTCAAACTGGGGCCTCCTAACCCTAACCTCTTCCTTTGAAGCAGCTGCAATAACTTGAGCTCGCTCTACACTCCTAGCTGCTGCAACAAGCTGGGAAAAATCATGATATCGAGAACCAGCCACATGACACATGAGAGAGGGCCTCAATCCTTCCTGAAACCTCCGGCATCTATCTATCTCATCAGCTATAATGCCACCAGCATAATGGCTCAATCTAATAAACTCAACCTCATATTCAGTTACAGTCTTGCTATCTTGCTTCAAGCTTAAGAACTCCATCTTCTTCATGTCTTTGTACTCCCTAGGAGTATACTTCAACTCAAAGTCTCTCAGAAAATCCGCATATGACAAGGTTGGTGGATCATCCATAGAATGGGGCACTGTCCTCCACCAGTCATATGCATCCTTCTGTAGCAAAGATCTTGCATAATCAAACTTTTCCTCCGAGGTGGCTTGCAACTGAACAAAGATCCTCTGTACTTTGTCTAACCACTGCTCAGCCACTGCTGGATCAGTAGTACCTACAAAATCTTCGGCTCCATACTTCCTTAGTTTATCATAGTGCCTCACTGGTACCATAGGCTGAGGGGGTGGTGGCACTGGTTGCACTGGTGCTTGCCTCAAAGCTTCTATCACATGCCTAACCCAAGCTGGTGGAACCTCCTCACCAACTGGTCTACCCGACACCGAAGTAGGTGCCTCCTCAGCACTAACAACCCTAACTCCATCATCAGGGACAATACTCTCAGCACTACCCTCAACTGACTGGCGTGAGTGAGAATCCATCACAACCTAACACTGCAAACACAGTAGAATACTTCTTATTAAAGATCAGAGATTGCCAATCCCAAACATATATGTTATTCAAAAACCACTTTTTAAAATCAAAATAGTCTTTTTCTTACATTTTACCTAGGTTGAGAATCTCAAACCTAGGCTCTGATACTAAAACAATTGTAACACCCCTACATTCAATACATGCACACTACAACCACCACAATGCAGTATACATGCACTAAACATAGTGATGCTACAGATTTTTTTAACATTCAAAACATTTTAAATGATACCATAATTTTTCAATTGTATACATTATAGAAAGATAAGTAATTAACTTGTAATACAAAACTAAATAGATATATATATAAAGATACATTTAGTTGTTACGCAGCGGAATTTATCAAATATTTACATATATGAAAACATTTAATTTCATATTTACAAATATACACATATGTACATTAAAATCTTTACTTTACAAAATATAAAAGAGTTATACATGATTGGCAAGTCTCCTCTGATCTTTAAGTTCCCAAAATCAACTCTTCACTGTCTACTCTCACTCGGTCTCGAAGAGCTCTCGGGTTCAACCCTATTACCTGCGCGATCAAACACTATCGCGCTAAGCCAACGGCTTAGTAAGATAATGCATGCTAATGTTATGCTTTAATGCAATGCAATGCCAATTCTCAATCCATATTATACATGTAACATCATATATGCAAAGCTAACAACATACCTTTACATTTCATAACTCAACATAAATAGACATATCATATTTCAACATCTTATTATATACCTCATTAGTATTCATTTAATCATTCATAATCAACACTAAACAAAGACAAGCATGGGCCCAAAACACACTAATATGCCATTCAATTTTCAGAGTTAATGTTTTGGTTTTATCATCACATTTATCAATATCATAAACCCAACTAGGCTTCAAGGATTAGGTTCAACCAAGCTTCAAGGGGAGCAAAGCATGCTAAGCATCAACCCAACTTGGCTTCAAGAACCAACCCAACCTAGCTTCAAGGGTGGTAACATCTCAATTAGGCTTCAAGGATTCAATCCAACCTAACTTCAAGAGATTGTTACACTTATTAGGCATGCCACCAACAACAAACTCTGAAAATGGAATAACACATTAGCCACACAAATCATTTATTATTTAATTATCATTTCCATTCTCAACTCTCATCATAGCCAATAACAATGGCCTCATATCACATATAAGTTACCATAGCCAATCACAATGGCATTTTATTCCATCACATTATACATATAGCATTATTGATATAAACATAACCAAACACATTACTCATCACATGAGTCACAATACATGAAATATCACATTGTTCACATAGTATCATATACATTGCCATTATCATCATATGCAACAATGCAACAATACAAGATTTGTACTTATTTTACTAACAATTCATACAACTCCTAACATTTCCTTGTCCAAGATTCTTTAACCTCTTAGATCAATGGTCAATCACTATCTTCAAGACTTAAATCAAAAGTAATAGCATATACTTGTTTAGGGATACACAAGAAATAATCCAATTAGGAATTAATTAGGGCAAACCTCAACCCTGACACGTTCACCCACACGGGCGTGTTTATGGCCGTGCCCTAACTTCACAACACAGAAACATTTACACGCTCAACAACATGGGCGTGTTCCTGGGCATGTAAATTCTCAAATCTTACAGTAGCTATGACACGCTCAATAACACGGGCGTGCTACTGGTCGTGTCAAACCTACTGCCTCCAACACAATTGACACGCCTAAAAACCCTGGACGTGCTCATGGGCTTGTCCGGCCACAAATCAAGACTCCAATCAAAAACAACCATACACTCAACAACACACTTCTATACATTAACATCCTCTTCAAATAATCTTAACAAAACATACTCAAAACTCATCTCAACTTGCAACACACCCAAAACAAACCAAAACACACATCAAACACCAAACACAAAATCATCTCAAAACCCTTACCACATAGACAACATCATCTCTTCCAACCACTTACTCTTTTCTTCAATCCATACTCAACATCCATCATCCAATCACTCAAACACTTCTCACATCTCAAAATCAACCAACACACTCTTAAAAATCTATCAAACTCAAATATCATTTCAAATAAACACAAAGATCACAAGAGAACTTACCAAAGTTACAAAACTTCTTGAATCACCAACTTGATCACTTAATCTTTCTTCAATTTGAGCTTCACTCAACAAGATCTTCTCCTTGCCTCTTGCTTCCTTTGTCTAAGGAGGAGCCGGCCACAATGGAAAAGAAGAAGAAAAATATCAAGAAGCAAAGTCAAATTTTGCTTTTAATCTCCACCAAGTGATCTTATCCAAGCAATTACCAAAATACCCTCAATCATATAACTAACTTTTTGTTTCATATAAGCCCTTATATGTAATTACACACTCAACACAAATAAATATCTCTTCCATTGACTCTTCATTTGACCAATTTATATGTTATATATATCATCATATACACAGCATATACCATTCTCTCTAAACCCTAATTCTTTTCCCCAAAACACATATACACAAGCATTCACTTTCCAAAATCTTTTCTCTTGCAATTTAACACATATATTCAATCCAATATGTCACTACAACAACAATAACAACAACATCAACAACATAATCAAAACTTCTAGACTATATATGAGGATATTACACTTAGATTCCCGAAAGGGGTTATAGAAGATGTGTTAGTTAAAGTTGGTGGTTTGATAGTTCCTGTGGATTTCATTGTTCTTGACATGGAAGTAGGTAATACTTCACCATCTGCACACACTATTCTGCTGGGTAGGCCTTTTATGACAACTACCAACACTTTGATAGATGTTAAAAATGGAAAATTATCAATGACTGTTTTGGGACAAACTGTAGAATTTTCTATTTTTAACACTTCTCCTATTCCTACAACTGCTTTATATGAGGATTGTTCTTTCATTGATTGTGTTGATGCAGTTGTTTCAGATGTTTTCTTGCAGACAGGTTCCTCTAATAAATTGGAGCTGGCATTGACTTTAGAGAGTGATGTGGATATTTTTGATGCAGAAATAGCCAGTTGACTTGAGACTTTAGAGGGTGCTGAAATAGAGGAGCTTAAGGAGAACCCAATTTTTGAACCTTCCCCCATTGAAAAAGAAGAGAAGAACCCCTCACTAGAGTTAGAGCTGAAAGAGTTACCTAAGAACCTGAAATATGTGTTTTTAGGAGATCACAACACTTTACTTGTGATAATATCTAGTGAACTAAGTGAAGGGGAGGAGATGAGATTAGTAAGTGAGCTTAAAAGATTGAAGAGAGCAATAGGATGGGGATTGAGTGACATCAAGGGTATTAGCCCTTCCATGTGCATGCATAGAATCATTTTAGAAGAGGGAGCTAAACCTGTGAGGGAAACCCAAAGGCGACTTAACCCAAATATGAGTGAAGTGGTTAAGAAGGAAGTGCTCAAATTGCTGGATGAAGGAGTAATTTATCCAATTGCTAATAGTGAGTGGGTGAGCCCAGTACATGTAGTTCCTAAGAAATCTGGAATCACTGTGGTGAAAAATGAGAATAATGAATTGGTTCCTACTAGGACTACTACTGGGTGGAGAATGTGCATCGATTATAGGAAGTTGAACAATGCTACAAAGAAAGATCATTTCCCTCTTCCTTTTATTGATCAGATGTTAGATAAACTTTCTTGACACTCACATTATTGTTTTCTGGATGGCCTTTCAGGTTACTATCAGGTACCAATAGCTCCAGAGGATCAATCCAAGACAACCTTTACTTGCCCTTTTGGGACTTATGCATTTCGACGTATGCCCTTTGGCTTGTGCAATGCACCTGCAACTTTTCAGAGATGCATGATGTCTATCTTCTCATATATAATCGATGATTTTATTGAGGTATTTATGGATGATTTTTCTATTTTTGGTAATTCTATTGATAATTGCCTCAATAAACTTGTTCGTGTGCTTGAGAGATGCATTGAATGTAATCTTACTTTAAGTTTGGAAAAGAGTCATTTTATGGTTACTCAGGGCATTGTCTTAGGTCATGTGGTGTCAAGTAAAGGAATTGAGGTAGACAAGGCTAAAATTGAATTGATTGCTAAGTTACCCCTACCTACCTCAGTTAAGGGAATAAGAAGTTTTCTAAGGCATGCAGGATTTTACAGGAGGTTTACTAAGGATTTTTCCAAAATAAGACAACCATTGTGCCATTTATTGGGGAAAGATGTTCCATTTGAATTTACAGCACAATGCATGCAAGCTTTTAATTCCCTTAAGGAAAAATTGACTAGTGCACCTGTGATTGTAGCTCCTGTCTGGTCTTTACCTTTTGAAATCATGTGTGATGCATCTAATCATGCAGTAGGAGCTGTTCTTGGGCAAAGGGTTGACAAATACTTGAGAGTAATTTATTATGCCAGTTTAACCCTGAATAGTGCACAAATGAACTACACCACAACTGAGAAAGAAATGTTAGCTGTTGTTTTTGCTTTAGACAAATTTAGAGCATATTTAATTGGGTAAAAAATTATTGTGCATTCTGATCATGCAGCTCTTAAATATCTGTTAACAAAACAACATGCTAAACCGCCCTTAATTAGATGGGTGTTGTTATTGCAAGAGTTTGATTTCCAAATCAAGGATACTAAGGGTAGTGAGAATGTTGTTGCTGATCATTTATCCAGATTACCCTTCTTTAGTGAAAACCTTGCATCTGACAGCATTCATAAAAATTTAGAAGAATTTCCTGATGAGAATCTGTTTGTGGTAATTAATGCCCCTTGGTTTGCAGATATTGCTAACTATCTTGCTTGTGGTATTTTGAGATCTAACATGTCCTTTAAGGAAAAGAAAAGGTTTCTACACTTGAGTAAGTTTTATTTTTGGGATGAACCTTATCTATTTCGGATATGCAAAGATGAGATAGTTCGCAGGTGTGTAGCTGAGGAAGAATAATTGAGTGTTCTTCAATTTTGTCATGACCTTCACTGTGGGGGTCATTTTGGAGGAAGAAAGACTGCAGAAAAGGTGCTTCAAAGTGGTTTTTACTAGCCTACTTTATTTAAAGATGCTCAAGACTATTGTAAGCACTGTGATCATTGCCAAAGAGTAGGTAACATTGGGAGGAGGAATGAAATGCCCCTTCAGTCATATATTGTTGTTGAACTGTTTGATGTGTGGGGAATAGACTTCATGGGTCCTTTCCCCAAGTCCTTTGGTTATGAATACATTTTAGTTGCTGTTGATTATGTTTCCAAATGGGTGGAGGTAATCCCCACCCGTACTAATGATGCTAATATTGTTGTTAAATTTGTGAAGGAAAACATTCTTAGCAGGTTTGGCACACCAAGGGTGATAGTCATTGATGGGGGGAGTCATTTTTGCAACAGGCTTTTTGAGAAGTTAATGCACAAATCTGGTGTGAAGCACAAGGTGGCAACCCCATACCATCCACAGACTTCTGGGCAAGTGGAAACATCCAACAAGCAGCTAAAAGAAATTTTGGAGAAAACAGTCAACACATCCAGGAAGGATTTGGCAAGCAGATTGCATGATGCACTATGGGCATATCGGACTGCTTTCAAAACTCTTCTAGGTATGAGTCCATATCGATTGGTGTTTGGAAAAGCTTGTCACTTACCAGTGGAGTTGGAGCACAGAGCATATTGGGCAATCAAGACTCTGAATTTGGACTTGGACAAAGCAAAGAGAGAAAGATTTCTGCAAATTTCAGAGTTAGATGAGCTGAGGAATGAGGCTTATGAGAGCTCGAGAATTTACAAGGATCGCACTAAAGCACTTCATGACAGAATTATAGTGCGAAAGACATTGAGTCCAAGTATGAGGGTTTTACTTTTTAACTCACGACTCTGTCTTTTTCCAGGTAAACTCAAGTCTCGATGGAGTGGTCCTTTCGAGATAACTCAGGTATATCCTTCTGGTGCAATTGAATTACTTAACTCTAGAACAGGTGAGATTTTCAAAGTAAATGGACAGAGAGTTAAGCCATATAATGAAGGATTTCAGGAAGTGAGGGTCATTGACAGTACTTTGATTCATGATCCTTAGGCCTTGCATGATGTCCAGCTATATGACATTAAAGAAGCGCTAAATGGGAGGCAACCCATCGGGTGTTTAACGAAGAAGGGTTGCAAAAATCATTGAAAAAAAAAGTGTTTAAAGTTAATACAAGGCAGTAGGTGACACGGCCAAAGGACTTGGCCGTGCCCCTTGGTCGTGTCACATACTGGA
The DNA here is from genome assembly GCA_947685225.1 of Garcia nutans. NCBI lineage: Eukaryota > Viridiplantae > Streptophyta > Magnoliopsida > Malpighiales > Euphorbiaceae > Garcia > Garcia nutans. The sequence continues at coordinate 16,794,089 of CANTUV010000033.1, read as the reverse complement.
CACGGCCAAAACTTCTTCAAAATTTGAACGATTTTGCAAACTTAGTAAAGATTAGGACACACCCAGGGCCGTGTGCTCTCCACTTGGCCGTGTCCCTCCACTTTCACACACAAACATGGCCAAGTCGATACACACACGGCCGTGTCACCTCAATTTTTGACTTTTAAAAACCCGATTTTGCCAAGTTTTTTTTTTTTTTATAAATCCCTAAACTTTTCTATCTTCGTCTCTCTCGTTCTCTCGCTCTCTGTAACGCCAAAACCCTTGATTTTTATTTCAAAACTTCAGATCTTCCATTAAAACTTCAAATTTCTTCAACAAAACTTGAGATAATCACTTAAAACTTCCTCTTTACTCATATTATTTTGATTTAATTCAGTTTTGGGTGTTAATTTCTCAGATATCAAGATGCTAAGAACTAAAACTGTATCACACCATAAGAAGAAGAAATCTAGTGCCGAAGGAGCTTCGTCGTCTTCCTCAACTTTATCTTTCAAGAGAGCAAGTCTTTTGGCTCGGGGTTTTTTCCCGACAAGGTATGTGAATGACGAATCTCTAGATGCTTTGCAAATGAGAACTGCTTTTTATAGATATGTGCAATATCTTGGATGGGAGACTTTTGTCTCATTGAGACCTTTACAGTTTGAGGAGCTCACCTTAGAATTTTTGACAACTCTTAAGGTGGAAAGAGATGATAAGAAAATTTGCAGGAGACTGATGTTTAAATTAATGGGTAGATCATTTGTGCTTACTATTGATCTGTTGAATGATATCTATGATTTTCATCAACATGGGGAAAGATCGATACCCAAAGATTTTAGATAACAATTTGCTTGGGGTGCCTTAGGCTCGGGTAATTATGTAGCCAAATCGGCCAAAGCATCTAAATTACGGAACCCTACTTTGAGATATTTGCACAGGTTTATGTCATGTGGGTTCTTTGCTCGGAAGGAGAGCCCGGGTGTGGTTGAGTCGAGTGAGCTATTTTTCTTGGACTGTGTTTTGAATGAAATGAATATTAGTGCCGGCTATTGGTTAGCCGATATTTTGGATACTGTAGCTAATAAAAGGAGGGGGGCTATTTGTGTTGGAGGATTGATCACTACATTAGCAATAGCCCTTGTTGAGGATTTTGACCCGAGTACTACTCGGATGACTCGAATTTTGGGTAATGATTCCTTTGATTTAGCTACCCTTGAGAAGATGCACATGGTGGTGCATAGGAGAGGGACTTTTGTGATGCCGTCAGCTGAGCCTGAAGCACCAGGGGATAGGCAGAAGAGGGCACGGGTCGAAGAGGAGTCTGACTCGGATTCTCTTGACCTAGATGAGGATGCTCCAGTTTCGGAGAGTCAAGAGATACTTCGGAGGATTGAGGCCCTGGAGGGCAAGGTAGATCGATTGGAGGGAAAGGTAGATGGACTGGGAGCCACGGTGGACCGAAACCATATTGAGATGTTGCAACAGATGGATCAGATTAACAGCAACCTGGCCAAAATCCTTAGTCTTCATCCCTCGGCTGCATCATCTTCACGCCCGCCTTTTCCATAGATTCTGAGATTCTTGCTTTATTTTGTTTAATGTATTTTTGTTTTTATTTTTCGTTTTTGTTTTCATGTTAACGCTTTATATTTGGATATTTTATTTTATATATTGTACTTTTGTTTTTGAACTTTTATGTTTGTGACGGAAAGCTAGGATTTTGCCTCACCAGGTACGATGGAAGACAGGTTATCCTTTAACTCTTCTTATTATTATTATTCTTATTTTCCATTGAGGATAATGTCAGTTTTAAGTGTGGGGTACTCTTTAAGCTTTCCTTTAATTCTTGTTTTGCTTATTGTGGTTGTTTTGTTTATTGTGTTTGTTGTGCATGGCAAATTGTTGAAAATTTATTGATCTTTTCTTTAATTCTAGCATTATAGTTGAGACTTTGGTATCAGCATAGAAATGAGCATTTGAATTCATTCGGGATTAATTTTCGCATTCTGCAATTCATGACATATAAATCTTTGGAAACCAACCTGTGTGAGTTTTGAGCCTCATAAAATTTGATATTTTTGTCAATTGATTTTCTTTTCTTAAGTGTGCACCTTTATGATGTTGCATCTCTAGAGTTTGCTTTTGCATACTTATTGAACTCACATTATGATTTAATCTCAAGTTTTAAAATGATGAAGGCAAATTAGGTTAGCCCCTTTAGCTTAAAGAGACTTCCCTTAATATTGATTTCCTTAGTGAGCCAAGTTGAGCCATTGACCATTTCTTGTTTAATTAACACAATTCTCAACTTAACATGTTCTTATTATCATCATACCTATGCATTAAGGAATGGAGTTGTATGATTTGACAATAGGGTAGTTTATTTCAAGTGTGGGGTAAGTAAAAAAAATATGGAATTCTTAATTGAGGGTTGAAATGCATACTTTGCATATTGTATTTGATTAAGAGTCATTATTCTTTTCCTCTACATTTTAAGCTAGATGTTCCATGTAAGTTTATACTTTGTTTATATATATATTAAAAAAAATAAACTAAATAAAAAAAAGTGAAAATAAAACAAAAAGAGATATATATATTCAAAGTTCATATATTTTCTAGCCTTAGAGGAATTTTGACTCATGTACTTTTCTTTTAGTGTGCAAGTGTAACACCCTGATACTCCATATAAGTACTATACATATACCTAGTATACATACAATACATATATAAAGTATAAGAATGTTACTTTTAGTTTCAATTTAAAAACCTTTATCCAGATTCATAAAATTGAACATTAATTTAAAACACATTTACAAAAGTCAGTATTCTTATTTATCAAAACTTCATTCATCCATATGAATATATATTAACTCAAAAATACAATATAATTTAAAATCACACATGTATGCATCACCTTCTAGTTGGTCTTGAGACACTCTTACCCTTCTCGTGGCATAACCGCTGGACTTCCAGATCAACCGCATAACCACCTGCACGATTACACAACCGCGCTAAGACCGAGAGCTTAGTAATACAAGTAAATAATAAAATAAACTTTACAAAAGAATCATACCTCATATTTTTAGCATTATGTTTCATTGATCTCTTACCATGTTTTCCTTTCTCAATGCATTCTTCATATGTTTCCACTAATCTCATACATTAGATACATAATTACATAGAACATTCACAACACAATACTTACCCTTTCTATCTCATATACCTATATATATACATTATTTCAACAAAACACCATTCAATGACCTTTCCAAACCTTCATGAAAACAATTCTCACCAATTCCATATTCGTATACATTTTACACATCATACAACATTTTCATAAACTCATATCTCAACATATCAATACACATATTATAAAATCATACTTCATAATATCATTTTATTCACAATTCATCAATCATGAATCACACTTCCAATAAAGACAGCCATAGATCTCATTACTCATTTATTTCAACATTAGATTATCACATTGACAACAAAGACAGACTCGGGCCCAAAACAACACACTAATATGCCATTCAATTTTCAGAGTAATGCTTTGGTTTAATCATCACATTTATCATTATCCCAACTAGGCTTCAAGGATTAGGCTCAACCAAGCTTCAAGGGGAACAAAGCATGCTAAGTATCAACCCAACTTGGCTTCAAGAACCAAACCCAACCTAGCTTCAAGGGTTGTAACATCTCAATTAGGCTTCAAGGATTAGACCCAACCAAGCTTCAAGGGGAGTAAAACATGTTAAACTTCAACCCAACTTGGCTTCAAGGATCAAATCCAACCTAACTTCAAGAGATTGTTACCATTAGGCATGCCACCAACAACAAACTCTGAAAATGGAATAACACATTAGCTATACAATTCACTTATCAATTTCATTCTCAATTGAATTATCATAGCAAAAAACAATGGCTTCACATTCCATTTGAATCATCATAGCCAATCACAATGGCTTCATATCATATTTAAATCATCATAGTCAATAATAATGACTTCACATCATATTATATTTCAAATCATATCATGATATTTCATTATTCAATTGTACATAAGTAATCACTTCATTATATCCTTCACATTATATATAGCATCATTGAAATTCACAAGATTCACAATGCATAAAACATAACATTGTTCATATAGTATCATAAACATCATCATTATCATCAAATCATATTGATCAATTCATCACTCAACAATACATAATCAATGGCATTGCACATAATTTTTTTCATGATCATTATATCCTCCACATTTCCTATATCATCATTGTTATATACAAAACAATTTACATTATACATGAATGTAGAATCTTCCATGTACATTTGATTGGATCATTATTGTTTTATGTGTGTTTAGGTACAAAAACATTTGAAGATCCAACAATGTATAAAGAACAAATAACAAACACAAAAGCTAACACCCTCAAGGGACACGGCCAAGCTTGTGGCCGTGTCTATCAACACAAACATCCAGTAGCCAACACACTCAAGGGACACGGCCAAGCTTGTGGCCGTGTCACTCAACACCAAATCATCCGAGGCAGACACGGGCAAGGGACACGGCCGTGTCTCTCAACAAAAATCCCATAGTGACAAACACAGGCAAGAGACACGGCCAAGCCAGTGGCCGTGTCTCTCCAAAACTCATCCAACACGGCCAAGTTTGCCCTAACTTGGCCGTGTCTCTCATAACTTGGCCGTGTTCTTCAAAGATTCAAAGACCAAATACTTCAAAATCCATCCAAACCCTTCCAAATTCACACCACCACCTCTAAATTATTATCTTTGTTTATGCTTATCAATTTCCTATCACTTTAGCATTTATATAACTTCATTATATCATCATAATAATCAATATATATATATATACATCACTATAACCAATTACTCACAGTACCAATTCATTCATACTAAACCCTAACTCAACAATTCATCATCATCCTCACAATTTCCCAACTTATCATCACTTAAATACTAATTCAACACATTTACACACTTCAATCTTTCCTTATAATCATCTTACACACCAACCATCACCTCAATCAAAAGAAATCAAAACAAGAATATAAAAACTTACATATATATATAATCAATAAAATCAACTCAAGAGAGAGTACTTACTTGAATATGTTGCCAAATCTTCATCTCCATCTTCAATACTCTTCAAATCCTTAAGAAATTTGATGAAAATCATCACATCTCCCTATCTCTCTCTCTCTCTCTCGTGCAAGAACCAAAAGGAGAAGAAGAAGAAGAAAGAAAATATCTTTCTCCTCTTCTCACGATAGCCATATAATAATAATAATAATAATAATAATAATAATAATTACTTATTTCCAAAAATCCTCCACCACACCCTTTCTTCTCTTGGCTTTTCTTTTGACCAACTTATATGTATTATATATTAACATATATACAACATATACATTCCATTTACACAATCATTTCTTTTGCAAAAACATATATACCTTTAATTCAAATCACACAACAATTGTATTAAAACTTCTAGGACATATCATGGGATATTACAGCAAGTATGTAAGATTGTTAAGGGTTGGTGAGTATGCTATGTAAGGAGTTATGAAATTCTTAGCAAGAGTAGTGTCTAATTTAGATACTCCATTTCTTGATGCTCCAGCTTAAATGTCTTTTCTCACACCTTACCTTAGCCCCATTACATCCAAATAAAAGACCTTCGGATTATTTCTTGAGAAAATCAGTGAGGGAGATTGGATAATTAAGCAAGTTTATGGCAGTATGCACTCATGAGTGGTATGAGTGATTAACCATTGAAATCGAGTGAAACACTTAGTTGAGAGATAAGATTTGTATGTTTGGATTAATGAATGAGTTAAGAAAATCCTTGATTGAAGGAAATTGCAATTATTTATGTCTGACTCTTTAAGTATTTCATCTATATGCTGGAATTTTAGTTAAGGTTGTTTGAGTTTTTAATTTATGCCATGTGAATTTGCTTGAGGACAAGCAAAGTTTTAATTTGGGGTAGTTGTTTTATTATTTTTTTGTTATAGTTTTGTGTCTTGTTTGTTATGTTAATTATTGTTTTATTTAGGTATTTTGTTAGTTTTAATCGGTTTGTTTAGTGTTTTCTTTAATTGTGTAGTTTTAGTTTATTTCTGTGTTTCTGTCATTTTTTATTTAATTTTTAGTATGTGTTTATGTTTTGTTGGATATTGTTTATTTAATTCTTGTTTAAGTTTTGTTTGCCAGTTTTGTGTTAGGTTAAAACAGCAAGGAAACAAATTGAAGATGAAATGGGCAGAAGCTAACACAGGCAGAGGACACGGCCAAGTCACTGGCCGTGTCCCATACTAAGTTAAAAGGAAGAGAAAGTCCCAGTAGCAGACACAAGCAAGGGACATGGCCAAGTCATGTGGCCGTGTCCCTCCGAAGAAGCCCAACACGGCCAAGTCATCTTGACTTGGCCGTGTCTCACTTGGTTCCAAAGGCAAAGACGAAGCAAATTTCACAGAGGCAGACACAGGCAAGGGACACGGCCAAGTCATGTGGCCGTGTCCCTCAATCATGGTGCAACACGGCCAAGTCACTCATGACTTGGCCGTGTCACTCAACCAAAAGAAGAAGAAAGACAAGAATGCAACAGAGGTGGACACCTGCAGGGGACACAGCCATGTCTTGTGGCCGTGTCCCTCCAACAAGCTCTCACACAGCCGTGTCCCTCATCACCTGGCCGTGTCCCTCATGAACCAAACGCGCACCGAATTTTAAAGCCGACGTTTCGTATAAAAGCAAAAAGAAAGTTAGGGTTTGGTGACGGTTGACGATTGGGAGCAGATTTTGAGCCGTCAGAGATTAGAGCTAGGGTTTTACATTTGTTTTCTTAATTTTGATTTCACTTTGGATCAAAACTAGCTAGATTAGATTGTTCATACCATTTTTATATCCTTCTTGCAAGATTTGAACAAGAGATTCTTCAGAGCTTCGAGGAGTTTGTAATTTGGTTTTGTTCTTGAACTTGTCTCTTAATTTTACATTGAAATTGTTTTAATGGATATTATCATGTCTATTTTGATTTCTTTGAACATTAAAGAGATAATTATGTTTGTTTGCATCATGAACTAATTTGATCTACTCTAGGGTTTGTATGGATTTGCTATGATTGTATGAATTGGTTATTCTCTTAGTTAATAATTTCTTTTGCCTTTATTGAATGAAATATTGTTACATATAATTGATTGGGCACCAATTGTGTGTTTTAGGTATTAGATGATGGATTGAGAGATGAAGTCTAATGCTGGAACAATTCAATTAAGGACTTAGGTGAATTAGACATATAACTTAGGAAAGGATTATTTCAATTGGAACAAGATTATTTGAGAGAGGTTTGAATGCTAGAGCTTATTTCCTTTATTTAATTAATTAAGTTGTTTGAGATTTAATTCTTGAAATTAAATTAATTAAGTGGAATAACCGTTCATACAAATAAGTAGTAGAGAAGTGCAAACCCTGGACCTTTTTATCAAGTGAATCAAAACATCAACTCTTATTTACTTTTATTGTTTTAAACTTCAATTAAACTTCTTCTTTAGTTAGCAATTTAAATTTATTCATTACTTGTTACTTTTAATTTGATAATCAATTAGTCACTTTAGCTTCCTTGTGAGACGACCTTGGGGCGATCACCTTTGCTACAGCTACCTCGTATACTTGCGAGTGACGCTTTGTGGTAGAGTTAATTTGAGCGCAACAGACATCATGCCTTATGATTTTGAGAACAATGATTTTGATTTTAATTTATCTACTTTGTATGAGGATGATGATGTTTTCTTTTCCAACATGAATGCAATAAAGTCTAATTTTGCTTACTTATGTGATGTTTCTCCTGATGGTTGCATACATTCAAATAACAGTTACATGAGCATCTTTAATATTAATTCTGTTAACACATAATTATTAAATTTTGGGAACAGCCAAAAATCCTAAAAATATTAGCATAGCATCCGACCTTACTCCTGATGAGAGAGAGAGAGATTTGAAAAATATTCAAAAAATATGAAGAAGTGTTTGCTTGGTCTTATGAGGATATGCCTGGAATAGATCGAGACATAGCCGAGCATCATATTCCTACTTACACTCATATGAAACCTGTCAAACAAAAGCTTAGACGATTAAGACCTGAGTGGGTAGAATTGGTTAAAGAAGAGGTCACTAAGCAAATACAAGTGAAGTTCCTTGAAGTGATGGAAGAATAAGGGTCTGTGTGGACTACAGAGATTTGAACAAGGCTTCCCCTAAAGATGATTTTCCTTTACCTAATATAGATGTTCTCATTGATAGTGCAACCTCTAGCGTGCTACACTCATTTGCAGATGGATTTTCTGGATACAATCAAGTGTTAATGGTCCGAGAGGATAAAGCCAAAACTGCTTTCATTACTACATGGGGTATATTTTGTTATAGGGTGATGCTGTTCGATTTAAAGAATGCTGGAGCAACCTATCAAAGGATGGCCACCACATTATTTCATGACATGATGCACAAAGAAGTTGAAGTATATGTTGATGATATGATGGTTAAATCAAATACAAGAGAACAACACTTCCAAAACTTGGAATTATTCTTCGATAGAGCTTTGAAATATTAGCTAAGATTGAACCCAAAGAAGTGTGTGTTTGGGGTTACCTCAGGTAAATTATTGGGACATGTGATTGGTCCAAATGGCATTGAGATTGATCTTGACAAAGTTAAAGCAATCAGGAATATGCCAGCCCCTAAGACAGAGAGAGAAGTTTGGGGATTTATTGGTAAATTACAATACATTAGCAGATTCATAGCAAAACTCACAAGAATTTGTGAGCCTATCTTCAAATTGCTTAGAAAGAATCAGCTGGTCATTTGGAATGAAGAATGTCAAAAGGCCTTTGAGAGAATAAAAGACTATTTGCTGAATCCGCCTGTTTTAAAACCACTTAAACCCGGCAAACTTCTATTACTATACTTAGCAATGGAAGAAGAGTCAATCGGAGCCATGCTAGCCCAAGCATATGAGTCAGGGATTGAGCATACAATTTACTATTTGAGTAGAAAGCTCCTACCTTATGAAATTAAGTATAGTATCATTGAAAAGACTTGTATAGAAGTTGAGGCATTACTTTCAATCGTATAGTGTGCAAGCAATTTCCAGGTTGGATCCAATGAAGTACTTAAGGGAGACACCCTCTTTGATTGGGAAATATGGTCGATGGTTGATAATTTTGATATTGAATATGTAACTAGGAAAACAATCAAAGGTAAAGTGGTGGCAAAATTCCTAGCCCAACAACCATTACCAAATAGCGAAGAGGTAATCTTGGAATTTCTGGATGAACATTTAGAGGCAATTGAAGTACAAGGGTGGAAAATGTATTTTGATGGAGCAGTAAACAGGAAAGGAGCAGGTTTGGGTGTTATACTAGAATCACCTGAAGGGGGAACTCATCCCTTTAGCCAAAAAGTTGAAATTTAGGGCAACCAATAATATGGTGGAGTACGAAGCTTGTATTTTCGATTTGGAAACCCTAATGATTATGAAGGTGGATAAGGTGGAAGTTTTTGGCAATTCATTACTAGTAGTATCCCCAGTAAACGGAGAGTGGGAGTTGAAAGAAGAAAAATTAAAACCATACCACTATTACCTGACCATGATGAAGAAGAAGTGTAGGTTTATACACCTATCAAGAGAAGAAAATCAGATGGCTGATGCCCTGGCCACATTGGCTTCGGTATGGGAAAATCCTGTCAGTTTATTTCTTAAGCCTTTGATTTTGACCAGTTCATCAACTCTTGTTATGAATATGAGACAATCATGAAAATTGATACAGACCATGATGCGTGGTATGATACTATAAAGCAATTTTTGGAGGAAAGAGAATACCCACTGGGGGCAACAAAGAAAGAAAGAAGAGCCATAAGGTGATGGTCATTGCAATACATCACATTCCATGGAGAGTTATATCAAAGATGGCCTAATGGGGTGCATTTGAGATGTTTAAGAAAGCCTGAAGTGGAGCGTATCATGTCAGAAATACATGCGGGAAGTTGTGGCCGCACTAGTTTGGCCCTAGTTAAGAAGATTATTCGGCAAGGTTACTACTGGTTGACCATGGAAAAGGATTGTATTGAGTTTGTAAAGAAGTGACAACAATGTCAGATGTATGGTAACTTGAATCACATGCCTCCTGAAGAATTGCATTATATGTCTTCACCCTGGCCATTTGCCACTTGGGGTATCGACATTATAGGAGAGATACATCCGACAGCTTCAAATGGTCACTGTTTCATTGTGGCAGCAGTAGATTATTTTTCAAAATGGGTCGGAGCTGAATCCTTCAGCAAATTGGGTGTAAGTCAAATGGCTAGATTTATTGAAAAGAACCTCATTTGCCGATACGGGGTCTTAAACAGTGTGATATCAAACAATGGGGTATAGTTTCAAGGAGCAGTTAAGGATTTATTCTCGAAGTACCAAATCCACCATCAACAATTGCAACGTCCCCATACTCTATATAAGCACTATACATATACCTGGTATACATACAATGCGTATATAAAGTATAAGAATGTCACTTTTCGTTTCAATTTAAAAACCTTTATCCAAGTACAAGCAATATTATATTAGTTTAAAGAACATTTACAAAAGTCATTATTCTTATCAAAACTACAACATAATTAATATTACATATGTATGCATCACCTTCTAGTTGGTCTCGAGATACTCTTACCCTTTTCGTGGCATAACAGCTAGGCTTCCAGATCATCCGCATAAATACCTGCGCGATTACATATCCGCGCTAAGCCCGAGAGCTTAGTAGTATAAATAAATATTAAAATATACTTTACAAAATAATCATACCTCATGTTTTTAGCATTATGTTCTATTGTTCGCTTACCCCGTTTTTCCTTTCTCAATGCATTCTTCATATATTTCCACTAATCTCATAAAATTATACACATATTTACATAGAACATTCACAATACATAAGACATAATATGGTTCATATAGTATCAACATTATCATCCAATCATATTGATCAATTCATCACTCAAGTATACCTAATCAATGACATAGCACATACTTTTTCAATGATCATTATATCTTCCACATTTCCTATATCATCATTGATATATATACATAACAATTTACATTATTCATGGATTTAGAACCTTCCATATCCATTTAGTTGGATCATTATTATTTTAATTGTGTTTAGGTACAAAAGACATTTGAAGATCCAACAATGTATGAAGAACAAATAACAAACACAAAAGTTAACACCCTCATGGGACACGGCCAAGCTTGCGGCCGTGTCTCCCAACACAATCATCCAGTGGCCAACACACTCAAGGGACACGGCCAAGCTTGTGGCTGTGTCACTCAACACCAATTCATCCGAGGCAGACACGGGCAAGGGACACAGCCGTGTCTCTCAACAAAAATCCAACAGTAACGAACACAGGCAAGGGACACGGTCTCTTTCCTAACTTGGCCGTGTCTCTCATAACTTAGCCGTGTCCTTTATTGATTTAAAGACCAAACACTTCAAAATTCATCCAAACCCTTCAAAATGCACACCACCACCCTCTTAACCATTATCTTTGTTTATATTTATCAATTTTCTATCACCTTAACATTTATATAACTTCATTATATCATCATACTAATTAATATATATATATACATCACTATAATCAATTACTCAAAGTACCAATTCATTTATTCTAAACCCTAACTCAACCATTCATCATCATCCTCACAATTATCTCAACATTTCATCACTTAGTTATCAATTCAACACATTTACATACTTCAATCTTTCATTATCTTCATCTTACACATCAATTATACCAAACAGAACCTCAATCCAAAAGAAAATCAAAACAAGAAGATAAAGACTTATATATACATATAATCAATAAAATCAACTCAAGAGATTAATACTTACTTCAATATGTTGCCAAATCTTCATCTCCATCTTCAATACTCTTAAAATCCTTAAGAAATTTGATGAAGATCATCACCTCTCTCTATCTCTCTCTCTCTCTCTCGTGCAAGAACCAAAAAGGGGTAGAAGAAGAAAAAAGAAAATATCTCCTCCTCTTCTCACGGTAACCATATATATATATAATAATAATAATAATAATAATAATAATAATAATAATAACTTATTTCCAAAAATCCTCCACCACACCCTTTCTTCTCTTGACTTTTCTTTTGACCAATTTATATGTATTATATATTAACATATATACAACATATACATTCCATTTACACAATCATTTCCTTTGCAAAAACATATATACCTTTAATTTAAATCACACAACAATTGTATTAAAACTTCTAGGGCATATATTGGGATATTACAACAATCCTCTCCATATAGACCAAAGGCTAATGGTGCCATAGAAGCAATAAACAAGACAATTAAGCAAATTCTGGCCAAGATGACCAAGACTTATAGGGATTGGTTGGAGATGTTTCCCTTTGCTTTATGGGGATATAGGAAAAGTGTGCGAACGCCCACTGGAATGACACCGTTCTCTTTGGTTTACAGGATGGAAGCAGTGTTGCCAATTGAAATAGAAATCAAGTCATTGAGAGTAGTCTTGGAAGCTGAACTGCCCAAAACAGAATGGGTAGCGAGCAGATACACACAGTTAGCTTTACTAGAAGAGAGAAGGTTGAAGGCATTGTATCATCACCAACTGTATCAAAAGAAGATAGCTCGGGCCTACAATAGAAGGGTTAAAATCAGAAAACTCAGAGTCAGGGATTTGCTGTGGAAGTAATTTAAGCCTAATGTATCTTATCCAAGAGGGAAGTTCATACCTAGCTAGGAAGGGTCATATGTCGTGAAACAAGTCATGAATAAAGGTGCGGTGAAATTGTCAGACATGGACGGGAACGAGTTTAGTGAGCCAGTAAACATTGACAGGTTGAAGAGGCTTTATGTATGATATAAAAAAAAGCTCGCTAGGTTGAAAACCCAAAAAGGGCGGCCTAGACAAAAGTTAGAGCAGTCTGCTAGTTTCGAAAACCCGAAAGGGCGGACTAGGCAACAACTAGGGCTAAATGAGAGAAAATCGTCAATTAGAAAACCTGAAAGGGCTAGTTGGCAACAGGAGTGATCTTATGTATGCTGGCTTTATGTTTGGTTGTTCCTCAATTTAATAAAACATAATTAATGTTAAAATTGTTCTATGTGCACTGTTATATGTATTTGACCAGATATGGATGAAATAAATAAACACAATAGCAAAAAGTGATGACAAATTTTAAATGGAAAAGAAGCATCTTGTATTACTTTAATCCTAACTATACGCTTTCTGAATTGATAAATGTAAAATCTATGGCAGTCGATAAATGTAACATGCAGGCCAACTTTATCTCAGACAATCCAAGTAGGCTTCAGTCAAGCGAGGCATGTCTAAATCGAGAGTAAAGTCAGAATCACGAGGTTCAGCTCCATACTGATGGCCAAGTCGGCGAGGATCATAGCATGTACCTTGACGAAGAGCAGCAAGGGGAACATACATCAAGTATGTCCGCATGGTGATATGAGAAATCTTCCACCAAGGTACCAACCAACGGATATTGACTTCAGATCGTGAGTGGATCCAGTCAACCCAGTCAGCATATGAAGAAGCAGGATGGAGTAGCTTCCTAGCAGAATGATGACATGGCAGATATTTGGAAAAATCCATGGATGGAGTATCAAGCAAACAAAGATGCTCCTGAAGCCAAATTTTTGAAAAAAGAATTAAATAAAAAAACAAAAAAAAAGTCTGCTAAGTTGAAAGCTTAGGCAAAAATTAGGACAGCTCGCTAGTTCTGAAAACCCACAAGGGTGGACTAGGCAAAAATTAGAGCAATAATAAAAAAAACCTAAATTGAAAACCTGAAAGGGCAGTTTAAGTAATTACCTAAAGCAGCAACGGACTCTCGGACAGTCTCTTTTTCAATCCTGATTTAAGTCTGTCTAATCCAATTAAGGTCTTGGCTAAGATCACAGGTACCGGTGACAAGCCTCCTTCCATTTGGTCCATAATATCCAATACTCATGGATCAATATCACCATCAAGAGAGACAAGCAGGAATTGGCCGAGCAAGCAAAGACAAAGCATGCTTCCCCATGCCTTAGTAGCATCCAAATGAGAGAGACAAAAATCAATCAAAGGAGCAAGTAGAATTTTTTCACCTCTTGTCAACTGAAGAACTTTAGATTTTGGAATTTGAAATAACATCTGCATCTTCTGTTGAGTTTTGGAAATCAATGTGGGTAATGCCATTTGTCGATTATTTGGATATCCAAGAATGGCCTCAAATTCTTCAATCAAGGGACATATTTCAAAGCCATTAATTTTAAATGCCCTAGAATCCATATTCCAAAAGGAAGCCATGGCATGTAAGAAGGAGTGGTCCAATTTAACATTTTGAAAACATTTTAAAACATCAAGTTTTGACCACGAAGTTTGCTTCCAATGAATGGCATCCATATTCTTAAATAGAATTTTTATCTTCTTTAAATGATGCTCGGTCATGGTTGATGAATGAAGGAAAATCAAAATTGTTGAATTGGAAAATATTTTCGGTCACTATATGAAATATGGCATGAAAGGTGATTTATATAGAAGAAACAAACCTTTCTGAAAATTGATAAGGAAAAGGTGATGGGAAAGGGTGAGACCGTATGGCATAAGGAAAGGAATTAGCAACGAATTTCCTTTACCACGTTGAATTTGCTTTAGCAAAGTGATGTGGCTATGAATTATGAAATTGTGATCTACTGTGATAAAAAATATGAAAAAGAAATTTTAGTAATTGTGGCACAGTAAAAAAAAATTACAGTAAATATGGAAATTGTATTTTTTTTTTCATTATTGTACAATGTTTATATAATTGATACAATAATTATACATCACTAAGAGGGTGGTGGTAGGTCATCAAATAAAGCCCTGAAAAAGTCATCGCCTATTGGAGGAGGGGGCAAATCACTCGTCCCGAGTCCGCCTGAAGCAGGAGAACCAAAATCTGGCAAATTATTCTTCCCGGGATCACCCAAATGGGAGCACCAAAATCCCTATTACCTTGAAGTTCCGATCCATCACGGTCCTCATCAGAAGCAGATGAAAGGATCAGATGGTCATCAGTCTCGGGACCTTTTGATGAAGAAGCGCCAGGATCCCTCATCCCCTAAAATCGGAAGTCTCAAAAATTTTATTCGGACTGGTGATATAAATTTTCAAAATGAGATGCCTACTGATGACTTACAGCCAACTCTTCTTGAAGTTTCCTATTTTGTTCTTCGAGCATCCGCTGTGAGCCAAAAAGGAAAAAGGTAAGAGCATACATATAGCATAAATTACCATGAAATAAGAAAACTCACCAGGTAATTCATATCAATGCCCTGCGGATTAGATGGCAAATCTGGCGGGCTAAAATGAGCAAACGAAGGGGCAGTAAAAGAAGGTCCAGCCTCATGATCAAATGAACCAACAGCCTGCAACAATCATTAAAGAATCAAAGAAAGAAAGAAGCAGTTGCAAGGGAAAAATGGTAAAAGTTTTACCTGAGAAGTACTAGCCCCGAGATGTGGAACAAACTCTCCTGCATCTCCGTGATGTTCTTCTTCATCTCTACCCTCATTTCATTCGGGAATCTCCCACACACAAATAGGAGATACCTAAAAGTTTTAGAGTCTTCTTTGAATAAAATGGGCATAGAATGCACCCGACGGATGGAGAAATGACTCAACACCACAACCGTACCACCATGCATCCTCCAGCATCGACATAATATTTAAAGTATATTTCGGGATATGCATCGAGACCCTCCGCTGCTCTAGACTGAGAAACCATTCATAAACTTTCTCCCCGAGAAACCAGCCACTAGACACTGGGCCAGCGATGACTCGGCGAGAATGTTGGAAAGATAGCGCAGCCCTCATGAAAGGAGACCAGTTTGTCCGCTCTTCTGGGTTCCACTAGGCCAAATTCACCTGCAAAATAACATAAGGTGTAATATCCCAAAGTATGCCCTAGAAGTTTTGGAATAATTATTGTTGTATTTGGATAAAGTGTATATGTTAAGTGAGAAGAGAAAAGAAGTAAAGAGAGATGTGTATATGTTGTATATATAGAGATATATACAACATATACAAGTCAAATGTGGAAGTCAAAAGATGATGATTTAATGAATTTAATTAATTAATGGAAAATGGGAAAATAAGTGAGTGGAAGAAGATAATTTATATTATTTTAATATTAAAATGCCTGGTGGAGATTTAAGTGGAGTATGAGTGTTTGACTTTGCTTCATTTTCTTCTTCATTTTCTTTTCTTTTCCTTTCATGGCCGGCCATCCAAAGCAAGAGAGCAAGAGAGAGTTTTGTTTTCCTTGGATCAAAATTGAAGAAGATTTCAAGTGATTAAGTTGGAAATTCAAGAAGTTTCATTAACTTTGGTAAGTTTCTTCTTGATTCTCTTGTTTTATTTTAAGTTGTAATTGAGTTTGATGATTGATTGTGAATTGTATGAATATGTTTGATTATGGTGTGTTTGAGAGTATTGGATTTAGTTGTTTGTGATTTTGAAGTTGAATGGAAGAGTAAGAGTTGTGTTTATGTTATGGTTTTGAATTGGTAGTTGATGTATGTTGTGAGTTTGATCAATTATTTTTGGTATATCTTCAAGATGTTTGTGTTTAATGGAGTTTGAAGCATAGAATACATCAGTTTGGTCCAAAACAGAAGCGTTTTGGATGCACGACCATGGCCATTGGAAGCCATGGCCGTGGGGGTTTTGAGCAAGGGAGGCAGAAACATTTGCTAACTCATGCCCGTGGGGGTTGGGAGGCCATGATCGTGGGGTCCTAGAGAGAGATGTTGGTTTGTAATTTATGATTTAAGGGTCTAGTATGAGACTAATAGGTGTATTATTCTTTTTGAATTAGGTTGTGAAGAGATTGAGTTGACCTAATTCAAGTGGTGAAGAATTCTTGGAAGAGGAAGTGTATAGATTGGTGTGAGTTAGTTTTGAGGTAAGTACAAACTACATGGTTGCATACACTTACATGATTTTGATACTTAACATATTTGGTTGTAAACATGTTAAAGTAATTTATTACATTGTTAATACATTTGATTAATGTTATGAATTGTATAATGTGAATGATATGATGAGCATTCAAAATGTATGTTAATGTATTTGGTTATGTACACTTGAATGATGAATTAATTTAATGTGATATGAGACATGATAAGAAATGAAACCCTTGTTGTTGGCTAAGAGAATGCAATTGAAATCAGTGGGGCATGATTGCCTATTTGATTATGAAATATGAAATGAGAAATGAATTGAGAAAGAGAATGATAAAGAAATAAATGAAATAATTGTGTGCTTAATATGTTATTCAATTTTTATAGTTCTGAGTTTGGCGGCATGCCTATGAATTGCTAGATAGGTGAAAAGACCGGGTCGTAAGTCGAATCCAGCTGAAAATTGTGAACTATGATGTTTTTGGGGTGAAAAGACTGGGTCGTAAGCCTCAAAAATAGTAACAGTCTAGCCGGGTTGAGGACCAAGATACTGGGGCTCTCGGGTCTAGCCGGGTTGAGGTCCAAGAGACTGGGTCTGTTACACTATCCATGGATAGAGATATATATATATATATATATCGTCTACGGGCTTGATGATTGTGATTATGGACCAAAGCAATAACTCTGAACTTTAAATATCATATTAAACTCTTTTTGGGCCCATGCTTGTCTTTGATATAAATGTGATCCAGGAATAATGAAACAATTAAATAATATAGATGTGATTCATGAATAGTGAAATAGTTGAATAATATAATGAAAGGTGATGTTATGAAATATGATGTTCTTGTGAATTGTTTATTATGTTTGAAAGTATGACATTTGCATTTCATTATAGCATAATATTATTGTAGTTTGTACCACTAAGCCGTTGGCTTAGCGTGATTGTGATTCGTCGCGCAGGTGACAGGGTAGAACCAGAGGGTTCAGCTAGACCGAGTTGAGTTTATATTTCTAAAGTGATGATTGTGGGCTGTAAGATCAGAGACAAACTGCCAAACATGTATAAACTTTATGTTTTGTAAACATGGATTTTGATGTATTTATATATGTAAATATCGCTATATTTTCCACTGCGTATTGAATGAACATTTTATCTATTGTATTTTATAATATAATTTAAATGTTTTAAGTTTTCTTATAATGTGTTACCGCTGCTTGATAATAAACATTTTATCTATTTTGTTTTTATATTACAATTAAATGCTCTATCTTTCCTATATTGTATAAGTTGGAAAATTTGTTTGGTTTAAAATAGACTGTAACATTCCTGTGTCCGGTATACGTATATTACAGATATGGTGGTATGTAGTGTGTGTATATGGGATATAGGGGTCTTACAAATGTTTTGGTATCAGAGCCTAGGTTTGAGATTCTCAACCTAGGTAAAATGTAAGAAAAAGAAATATTTTGATTTTAAAAGTTGGTTTTTAAATACGATACATGTTTTGGTATTGGCATTCTCTGATCTTTAATGAAGTATATTCTGCTGTGTTTGCAGATATAGGTAGTGATGGCGTCTCAGTCACGTCAGTCCATAGAAGGTAGTGCTGAGAGTGTAGCTCCTGAAGAGGGTAGAGATGGTGTTAGGGTTGAGAGAGTTAGTGAGGCACCTCCTCTTGTGCCAGAGAGATCAGCTGCTGATGAGGCTCCACCGGTTTGGCTAAGACATGTGGTAGAATTGTTGAGGCAAGCTCCAGTGTAGCCGCCACCGCCACCACAGCCTCAAGTGCCGGTGAGACATTATGATAAATTGAGAAAGTTTGGAGCTGAGGATTTTCTTGGTACTACAAATCCTGCAGTGGCTGAGCAGTGGTTGGATAGAGTGTAGAGGATATTTATTCAGTTGCAAGCCACTTCTGAAGAGAAATTTGATTATGCTAGATCTTTACTACAGAAAGATGCTTACGATTGGTGGAAAACAGTTCCGCATGCCATGGATGATCCACCAACGTTGTCTTATAGTGATTTTCTGAGGGAGTTTGAGCAGAAATATACTCCAAGGGAGTATAAGGATGTTAAGAAGATGGAATTTTTGAATTTGAGACAGGAGAACCGGGCTGTGACAGAGAATGAGGTAGAGTTCATCCGGTTGAGTCACTATGCCGGTGGGATTATTTCGGATGAGATTGACCGGTGCAGAAGATTTGAGGAGGGGTTGAGGCCCTCTATTATGTGCATTGTTGCTGGTTCTCGATACCAGGATTTTTCCCAATTGGTTGCAGCAGCTAGAAGTGTTGAGAGAGCATAGGGTATTACAGCAGCTGCTACTGAAGAAGAGACCAGAGTTAGGAGACCCCAGTTTGAGGCAGGGTCTTCGTCTATGAAGAGAGGCCGAGGAAGTTTTATTCCGAGAGTCAGTAGGAGCCAGAGGCAGTCGAGTAGGTCAGTTCAGTATCAGAGACAGAGACCGAGACCTACAGTTTCTGTAGCTAGTGCTCTGACTCCAGTGGTCCAGAGGTCTACTCCACCTACATGTGTCCATTGTGCTAGGATACATGGGGGTGTTTGTTGGAAGATTGGTGGGTCAGCTGTGTGTTTCAGATGTGGATCGTCTGATCATTTCATTAGAGATTGTACTGAGATGCAGGAGCATAGGCAGGTAAATTCTACAGTTTCTCGACCTAGTGTGAGAGGAGGTCGAAGTGGCAGAAGTGTTAGTAGAGGTGGTCGACCTGGGATCAGTTAGAGAGGAGGCTCTACATCCGGAGGCAGTAGGCCAGATGAGGCTGGGTCTTCTTAGAGAGTGTATGTGATGCAGAGACAGCCAGATGCTTCAGCAGTTATTGCGGGTACATTTTCTTTATTTGATACTTCAGTTCTTACTTTGATTGATCCAGGATCCACTCATTCATACATAAGTGCATCTATCTTGCCTGTGTCTGAGTTGCATTTAGAATATTTAGGATTTGATGTGTTGGTGACAAATCCTTTAGGGCATAGTGTGGTAGTTCGCAAGGTGCATCGGGATAGTGCAGTTGTGGTGCAAGGTGAGGAATTTTTGGGTGATTTGATTGAAATGCCTTTTAAGGAGTATGATTTGATCTTAGGCATGGATTGGTTGTCTAAGCATGGAGCTGTGGTAGATTGTCAAAAGAAGTGTGTTACTTTGAGAACCGGTGATGGTAGAAGTGTAATGGTGTCTAGTGAGCAGAGACAACTTGCATCCTTGCTTGTTTCAGCTGTTGCAGCTAGGAAGCTGATTAGAAAAGGGTGTGATGCTTATCTTGCTCAAGTGGTGGATACCAGAGTAGTGGGTTCTCAGCTTGATAGTATACCCACGGTTGCGGAATTCTCAGATGTGTTTCTTGAGGAGTTGCCAGGGTTACCCCATGAGAGAGAGGTTGAGTTTGGTATCGATTTGTCGCCTGGTACCACTCCCATCTCTATTACTCCATATCGAATGGCATCTGCTGAGCTGAGAGAGTTGAAGGTGCAGTTGCAGGAGTTGTTGGATAAAGGGTTTGTTCGCCCTAGTGTTTCTCCGTGGGGAGCTCCTATTTTGTTTGTGAAGAAGAAGGATGGTACTTTGAGGTTGTGCATCGATTATAGGCAATTGGACAAAGTGACTATTAAGAATAAGTATCCTTTGCCTCGGATTGATGATCTCTTTGATCAATTAAAGGGAGCAGTACTGTTTTCCAAGATTGATTTGAGATTAGGGTACCATCAGTTGAGGGTTAGAGCTGAAGATGTTCATAAGACAACTTTTCGTACAAGATATGGGCATTATGAGTTTTTAGTGATGCCTTTTGGATTGACGAATGCACCTGCAGTTTTCATGGATTTGATGAATAGGGTGTTTAGGCCCTATTTGGATCAGTTTGTGGTGGTCTTTATTGATTATATTTTGGTGTATTCGCGTAATGAAGAGGATCATGACAAGCATTTGCGGATTGTATTGCAGACTTTGAGAGAGAAGCAATTGTATGCTAAGCTGTCGAAGTGTGAGTTTTGGCTTGATTAAGTGACTTTTCTGGGTCATATAGTTTCAGCAGATGGTATAAGAGTTAATCCAAGTAAAGTTGAGGCCATTTTGAATTGGAGTCCACCGAAGTCTGTAACTGAAGTTAGAAGTTTTCTGGGTTTGGCAGGCTATTATCGACGCTTTGTGAAAGGTTTTTCTTTGATAGCTACTCCACTCACCAGATTACTTCGGAAGGGAGTTAGATTTGTGTGGACAGATCAGTGTCAAGCTAGTTTTGAGCAGTTGAAAGAGATGTTGACTCAAGCTCCTGTTCTTGCTTTACCTGTGGAAGATAAACCATATGTGATTTACAGTGATGCTTCACATAATGGTTTAGGTTGTGTGTTGATGCAAGAGGGTAAAGTCATAGCTTATGCTTCTCGGTAGTTGAAGCCGCATGAACTTAATTACCTGATGCATGATTTGGAGTTAGCAGCCACAGTTTTTGCTTTGAAGATTTGGCGACACTATTTGTATGGAGAGAAGTGTTTCATTTACACGGATCATAAGAGTTTAAAATATTTGGAGGGTTCAATGAGAGCTTAACCTTCGGCAAAGGCGATGGTTGGAGCTGATCAAAGACTATGATTGTTTGATGGATTACCATCCTGGTAAGGCGAACGTTGTTGTGGATGCTTTGAGTCGGAAGTCTTAGGCAGGCTTGACTATTTATTCGCTCTCATTGCTTGTTGAGTTGAGAGAATTGCATGCTAGTTTTGAATCATGTGATTATGGTGCATTGTTAGCTCAATTGCAGTTGAAACCAGTGTTGTTGGATCAGATTAAAGAGGCTCAACTAGCTGATGAGAAAATTCAGAAGATTGTTTCAGATTGCCAAAATGGGGAGAGCCGAGAATTCCAGGTGAGAGAAGATGGTAGCCTTTGGTTCAAGAATAGATTGTGTGTTCCTGATGATGCAAGTTTGAGAAGAACTATTTTAGAGGAAGCACATCAATCAGTTTTTGCTATGCACCCTGGGAGTACTAAAATGTATCATGATTTGAAGCAGCATTATTGGTGGTCAGGGATGAAGAGGGACATTGCAGAATTTGTATCCAAGTGTCTCACTTGTCAAAGGGTGAAAGCTGAGCATCAAGTTCCAACTGGGTTGCTTCAACCTTTATCAGTGCCTGAATGGAAATGGGAACGTGTGACAATGGATTTTGTGTCTGGTTTGCCATTGACTCAGAAGAAGCATGATGTTATTTGGGTGATTGTTGATCAGTTGACAAAGACAGCTCATTTTCTTCCAGTTCGGATGGATTATTCTCTTGAGAAGTTGGATGAGCTGTATATCAGTGAGATAGTGAAATTGCATGGAGTTCCAATTTCTTTAGTGTCTGATCGAGTTCCTTGGTTTACTTCAAGGTTTTGGAAGAGTTTACATGGTGCTTTGGGTTCTCGATTACAGTTTAGCACTGCTTTTCATCCGCAGATAGATGGGCAATCAGAGAGAATGATACAGATTATAGAAGATATGTTGAGAAGCTGTGTCATTGATTTCTCCGGAAGTTGGGACAGATTTTTTTCACTTGTGGAATTTGCTTACAACAATAGTCATCAATCCAGTATTGGAATGGCACCATTTGAGGCATTGTATGGTAGAAGATGTAGAATGCCTCTGTGCTGGAATGAAGTTGGGGAAAGCAAAATAGTTGCTCCTGATTTGATTAAAGAAATGGAAGAGAAAGTGAAGATAATTCAGGATCGGTTGAAAGCAGCTTCAGATTGACAGAAGTCCTATTCAGATTTGAAGAAGAGAGACATAGAGTTTGATGTTGGAGATAAAGTATTTTTGAAAGTGTCTCCTTGGAAAAAGATTTTAAGATTTGGTTCAAGAGGGAAGCTAAGTCCTTGTTTTATTAGACCTTATCAGATATTGGAAAGAGTTGGACCAGTTGCCTATCGACTTGCTTTGCCACCTGAATTGGATAGAATTCATAATGTCTTCCATGTTTCTATGCTGCGGAGGTACAGATCAGATCCATCTCATGTTCTGTCCGTTGAATCTATTGAGGTGAGTTCGGATCTGACATTTGAAGAAGAACCAATTGTTATTTTGGCACATGAAGTGAAAGAGTTGAGAAATAAGAAAGTGCCACTAGTGAAGTTCTTTGGAAGAATCATGCAAAGGAAGAAGCAACTTGGGAGAGTGAGCAAGCAATGCGAGATCAATATCCTCAGTTGTTTCAGACTTGATGTTAGGTATTTTCGAGGACGAAATTTCTTTTTAGAGGGGGAGAATTGTAATATCCCAAAGTATGCCCTAAAAGTTTTGGAATAATTATTGTTGTATTTGTATAAAGTGTATATGTTAAGTGAGAAAAGAAAAGAAGTAAAGAGAGATGTGTATCTGTTGTATATATAGAGATATATACAACATATACAAGTCAAATGTGGAAGTCAAAAGATGATGATTTAATGAATTTAATTAATTAATGGAAAATAGGAAAATATGTGAGTGGAAGAAGATAATTTATATTATTTTAATATTAAAATACTTGGTGGAGATTTAAGTGGAGTATGAGTGTTTGACTTTGCTTCATTTTCTTCTTCATTTTCTTTTCTTTTCCCTTCATGGCCGGCCATCCAAATCAAGAGAGCAACAGAGAGTTTTGTTTTCCTTAGATCAAAATTGAAGAAGATTTCAAGTGATTAAGTTGGAAATTCAAGAAGTTTCATTAACTTTGGTAAGTTTCTTCTTGATTCTCTTGTTTTATTTTAAGTTGTAATTGAGTTTGATGATTGATTGTGAATTGTATGAATATGTTTGATTATGGTGTGTTTGAGAGTATTGG
This sequence comes from Garcia nutans, assembly GCA_947685225.1. Taxonomy (NCBI): domain Eukaryota; kingdom Viridiplantae; phylum Streptophyta; class Magnoliopsida; order Malpighiales; family Euphorbiaceae; genus Garcia; species Garcia nutans. The sequence goes on along the minus strand of CANTUV010000033.1, from coordinate 16,770,208 downwards.
ATTTAGTTGTTTGTGATTTTGAAGTTGAATGGAAGAGTAAGAGTTGTGTTTATGTTATGGTTTTGAATTGGTAGTTGATGTATGTTGTGAGTTTGATCAATTATTTTTGGTATATCTTCAAGATGTTTGTGTTTAATGGAGTTTGAAGCATAGAATACATCAGTTTGGTCCAAAACAGAAGCGTTTTGGATGCACGACCATGGCCATTGGAAGCCATGGCTGTGGGGGTTTTGAGCAAGGGAGGCAGAACCATTTGCTAACTCACGCCCGTGGGGGTTGGAGGCCACGATCTTGGGGTCCTAGAGAGAGATGTTGGTTTGTAATTTATGATTTAAGGGTCTAGTATGAGACTAATAGGTGTATTATTCTTTTTGAATTAGGTTGTGAAGAGATTGAGTTGACCTAATTCAAGTGGTGAAGAATTCTTGGAAGAGGAAGTGTATAGATTGGTGTGAGTTGGTTTTGAGGTAAGTACAAACTACATGGTTGCATACACTTACATGATTTTGATACTTAACATATTTGGTTGTAAACATGTGATCCATGAATAATGAAACAATTAAATAATATAGATGTGATTCATGAATAGTGAAATAGTTGAATAATATAATGAAAGGTGATGCTATGAAATGCGATGTTCTTGTGAATTGTTTATGATGTTTGAAAGTATGATATTTGCATTTCATTATAGCATAATATTATTGTAGTTAATACCACTAAGCCATTGGCTTAGCGCAATTGTGGTTCATCACACAGGTGACAGGGTAGAACCAGAGGGTTCAGCTAGACCGAGTTGAGTCTATATTTCCGAAGTGTAACACCCCTACATTCAATACATGCACCCTACAAACACCATAATGTAGTATACATGCACTAAACATAGAGATGCTACGGATTTTCTTAACATTTAAAACATTTTAAACCATACCATAATCTTTCAATTGTATACATTATAGAAAGATAAGTAGTTAACTTGTAATACAAAACTAAATAGATATATATATAGATACATTTAGTTGTTACGCAGCGGAATTTATCGAATATTTACATATATGAAAACATTTAATTTCATATTTAAAAATATACACATATGTACATTAAAATCATTACTTTACAAAATATAAAAGAGTTATACATGATTGGCAAGTCTCCTCTGATCTTTAAGTTCCCAAAATCTACTCTTCACTGTCTACTCTCACTCGGTCTCGAAGAGCTCTCGGGTTCAACCCTATTACCTGCGCGATCAAACACTATCGCGCTAAGCCAACGGCTTAGTAAGACAAAATGTGCTAGTGTTATGTTTCAGTGCAATGCAATGCCACTTCTCAATCCATATTATACATGTAACATCATATATGCAAGGTTAACAACATATCTTTACATTTCATATGCCTCATTAGTTATTCATTTAACCATTCATGAACAACATTAAACAAATCATGACACACATTAAACAAAGACAAGCATTGGGCCCAAGACACACTAATATGCCATTCAATTTTCAGAGTTAATGTTTTGGTTTTGTTATCACATTTATCAATATCATATACCCAACTAGGCTTCAAGGATTAGGTTCAACCAAGCTTCAAGGGGAGCAAAGCATGCTAAGCATCAACCCAACTTGGCTTCAAGAACCAACCCAACCTAGCTTCAAGGGTGGTAACATCTCAATTAGGCTTCAAGGATTCAATCCAACCTAACTTCAAGAGATTGTTACACTTATTAGGCATGCCACCAACAACAAACTCTGAAAATGAAATAACACATTAGCCACACAATTCATTTATTATTCAATTATCATTTCCATTTCCAATTCTCATCAACATTTAGGCAAACATGCCTTCTTTCTTTCAATTGCATCATCATAGCCAATCACAATGGCTTTGCATCATATCATTTCTTATTTGAATCATCATAACATCTTTGATATAACATTTCAATATACATTACCATTTACATTGCATAACATAATATTGTTCAATCTCAACAATGCAATTAGGGCAAAGAACAATTTATATCATTTATAGCTTTATGATCTTCCACATCCATTTGATTAGGGCTTTCCATGCTTTAAGTATATTTAAAGTGTTTATGTTTAGGTTTAGGGACCAACCCACCTTTGAAGAACCAAAACAATACAATTAGAACAAGGAAATAAAACCCTAACCAATACATTTGAGGGACACGGGCAGCACCCTTGAGGGACACGGCTAGCACCCTTGAGGGACACGGCCAAGCTTGTGGCCGTGTCACTCAAACCAATTGGACAGTAAGCAACACGGGCAAGGGACACGGCCAAGCTTGTGACCGTGTCTCCCAAAACCAAAATCCAGTAGTGAACACGGCTAAGGGACACGGCCGTGTCTCTCAAAAACTCAACCAACACGCCCAAATTTCCTTGGCTTGGCCGTGTCTCTCCTTTCCTTTGGCCGTGTCACTCATCACCAAAACCCTAAATGTAACCAACCCTCTTCCAAATGCATTTTAACATATAATTCCCAACACAAAACTCACTCAAATGGATATAACTCATGTCATAACACATATTCATCACAATAACCACTTAAACAACACATTTGAACACAAACCATCACAAAACCCTAACTCAAACTTTACTCTTGATTTTCCACTATCAATCTTCACTTATTTTTCCATAATCACAACCAAACCAACACCAATTCCAATTTTTAACTTTAAATCAATTCTAACACTTGCAAACACATATCAAATACACCAAATCATTACATCAACAAATCACACTTCACTTTAAACATAACTTCAAAATTAACAAAGGAAAACAAGAGATTTCTTACCTTAGATGAAGAAATTTCACAAATCTCTAACCAAACTCTTTGATTGCCTCTTCAATGGAACTCTAGCATCAAGAACACTTCTCTTCCACTTTCTCTCCTTCAATCACCGGCACCCAAAATGAAAAGAAAACAAAATAGCCACAAGTCAAACACTTTTCCATCTTTTAATCTCCACCAAGAGATTTATAAAGGTAAATTACCTCAATGCCCTTAACCATATAACTAACTTTTTGTCTCATATAAGCCCTTATATGTAATTGCACATTCCACATAAAATATCCTCTACCCCCTTGACTCTTCATTTGACCAATTTATATGTTATATATATCATCATATACACAACATATACCATTCTCTCTAAACCCTAATTCTTTCCCAATTTCTTTTCTCTTGCAATTAACACATATATTCAATCCAATATAACAACAACAACAACAACATAATCAAAACTTCTAGGGCATATATGAGGATATTACACGAAGTGTTGATTGTGGGCTGTAAGATCAGAGACAAACTGCCAAACATGTATAAACTTTATGTTTTGTAAACATGGATTTTGATGTATTTATATATGTAAATATTGCTATATTTTCCACTGCGTATTGAATGAAAGTTTTATCTATTGTATTTTTTAATATAATTTAAATGTTTTATGTTTTCTTATAATGTGTTACCGCTGCTTGATAATAAACATTTTATCTATTTTGTTTTATATTACAATTAAATGCTCTATCTTTCCTATATTGTATAAGTTGGAAAATTGGTTTGGTTTAAAATAGACTGTAACATTCCTGTGTCCGGTATACGTATATTACAGATATGGTGGTACGTAGTGTGCGTATATGGGATATAGGGGTGTTACATAAGGTAAGTAAACTTTCATATAAAATTTAAAGTATACTAATGTTATTTTATCAGGTCCCAGGTTAAGCGGCTCAGCACAAAGCGGTAAGTGTGCACATGATGAGAGCCGGGGACATCCACACGATCGGACAACCAGAAATTTAATCTCGGATACCCGATTCTCTCTCGGGAAATACCGAGTACCCTCACAAGGTTTTGTTCATATGCCCATACCTACAATAACAATAAAGATCATATTCATGCAAGAAAAGAGTGGAAATGACATTGGTGGAAGAAAGAATACCTCGACAACAGCCATCAAGCCGACAAAAGACTTCTTATTTCGGCTAAGTTTATTAAGATCATGGTAAAGATAGGCGAGACTAGCTTTATCCCAGCCAGAAGATGGTACTGTCCTAAAGTAAGAAAGGGCATTCAACATTGACAAGTGGATGGAGGATTCAGTGCTGCCCAAGATGGTCGACCCAAGCAAATATAACAAAAATCCTCGAGCATACTATTGGACCGTGTCTCTATGAATCCGTCCTTCGTAATTCATCCAATAGCTACGAATCTGTTCAATTTTTATCTTAAAAGGCCCTTTATATGATGGTTCCATACCAATTAGTTCATGAATTTCTTCAAATGTTAAAATGTCATTGATCAGAGGAATCGGAACACCATCGTATCGAAGGCCAGTTATAGCAATAAAATCGACCGGACCAATTGTCATCTCTCTAATGGGCAAGTGAAAAGTGTGGGTTGTGTCCAACCATCATTTTGTAAGCGCCTAGACTACGCTCCGGTCTATCTGATATTCCTCCGATGGCAATTGTAAGATGAAGCTCTCAAAGCCGCAATCTCGGATAATCTACTTTACCCGAGAAGGCACTACGTCATACCATTGTCGAGCTTTGTAGATACACCCTCCAGCCCGAACAACGCAACGATCACGCTAACACGGAGCCAAGTAAGTACATATTATTCTATCTGCTTAAATTAATTTATTTTTCCTATAAAAGAGTAATAATATAAAATATAAATAAAAAATAAAGGTAAACACAATAATAATAAAAGAGCATAATATAAAAATATATATAAATAAATAATAAATAAATAAAATATAATAAATAATAACAGAAAATAAAATAATAAAACAAAAATAAATAACAGACAAAAAATAATAATAACAAAAAATATATATAAAAAACTAAACGGAAAGACGAAAAATCAAGAAAAAAAGAAAAAGAAAAATAATTACCGCACTCTTTTTGTTGGAACTGCGATGAAGCGGCATCCCGGCTAGTATATTTATATTTCCATCTTCATAATGCCGAATAAACTCCAATAACTCGACATTAGAATGAGTCCTTGACCTTGAAGCATGCATTGTTTTTGAAAACTATGTGCTAAATTTGAAAGAATTTGAGAGAATTATAGAAATTGAGAAATCTTGTTGTGAATTGAATGAAAGAACTAGTGGGTTTATATAGAGAAACGGCAAGGAAAAAAATAAAATTCAAAAGTAACTTTACTGTTCATGAATAGTAAACTTTACTGTTCATGAATAGTAAACTTTACTGTTCATGAATAGTAAACTTTACTGTTCATGAATAGTAAATTACTATTTCTAATAGCAAATACTATTTACTACTATTTATGAATAGTAAGTTACTATTTATGAATAGTAAATAGTGCATGAACAGTGACTACACAGTAAATAAACAGTAAATTCAATTATTCAATTTAATCATTCAAATGCTTGCGTGTGTATAAATATTTTTACAAGCAAGGGGCAAAAAGAAGAAGACATGCATAAAAATTAGCCAAACTTTTTGAAATAAAAAATTATTAGCTCGGGTCCAGAACCCAAATTTTTCTTAGGTCCAGAACCTAGAATCTCTTCTAAGTCTAGAACTTAGCTCTGGTCCAGAACTCAAATTTTACTTAGGTCTAGAACCTAGAATCTCTTTTAAGTCCAGAACTTAGCTCGGGTCCAGAACCCAAATTTTCCTTAGGTCCAGAACCTAAAATCTCTTTTAAGTCCATAACTTAGCCCGGGTCCAGAATCGAAATTATCCTTAGGTCCAAAACCTAGAATCTCTTCTATGTCCAGAACATAGCTAGGGTCAAGAACCCAAATTTTCCTTGAGTCCAAAACCTAAAATTATGCTTAGGTCCAGAACTTAAAATTATCCTTTAGTCCAGAACTTGAACCGAGTCAAGAACCCAAAACCTCAACCATCTCAAAAATTAAGTCTTATTGCTTTTCACTCTCTTTCACTAAAGTCTCAGATCATTCAAGCAGGGGGCAAACTGTAGACCCTTAATTTTTGACCCAGTCCGGTCCAATATATTTTAAATAGTTCAAAATAATTTTTGTGTTGTCTAATATGTTTTAATTAGTCCAAAACATTTTTTGTTATCTTAATTAAATAATTTTTGCTTTAGTATCAATCTTTTATTAATAAAAAATAAAAATAAACAAATAAAAAAATCGAAGATGAAAAATAGGCAATGAAAAATTTCGTCGCCGAAAAGAGCTACGGCAAAATGGCCTTGGGCCATTTCGCTCGCAGGAATTTCCTACGGGCGAAATGGCCTGCAGGCCAATTCACCCCCCTGTGGCAGCTTTTTCACCAGTGCAATTTTTCAGCAACAGTTTTTTTTGCCAGCGAAATTTTTTCAATGCAAATTTTCCGAAACCTAATACAATTAGGTTTCAGTTTCCTTTTCTTAATGAATGTTATATTCGGTGAATAACTAGATTTAACCATAGAAATCTTCTATAAATAAGGACACAAAAACAACACAAAAGGGAGGAAAAATAAAGGAAATGGATCGGAGAAAATTTGGAGGATAAATTGGAGACCAAAACTGAGGAGGAAAAGCTTTGAATCAATCTAATTTTTTTTTTAAAGAGCAAACAAACAATTCAAGCAACTCAAAAGCAGCAAAGCTTGTCTTTGTTTTTGTTCATCCAAGAAGAAAGTTTTGGTGGAACCAATAAATGGAGGTATGCATCAATTGTCTAATTTCTTCACAATTTATTTATTTTCATAAAATTTCATAAAATTATCAATTGATTTTACAAATTCTAAAACCTAATGCATTCTCTGAAACCCTAATTCTAAAACACTAAACCCTAATTCAACTCTAAAACCCAAAATAGTGAACCCTAATTTCCTTAAAACCTAAACCCTAAAGTTTTCTAAATCCTAATCCTTTAAACTTTAAAACCATATACATCTAATTCTACACAGTAAGCTTAGAAAACACAATCCAGTGACCTTAAATCATAAATCTAAATTTTTTAAAGTCCAAAACCTAATTTCATGATTATACATCTCAAACCCTAATTTGGTGAATCAAAGAAACTTTACCAACTTTTTAAATCATAAAACTTTTGCTCCATTTCAATTCCATTAAAACTCACAGTAGCTTAAACTCATGAATTCCAAAACCCTAAACACATGAAATAAAGAAACTTAAATAGAAACAATAGCCCTAATTTAAATCTTTATTTGCCTTATTCAATTTTATATTTGATTGTGCTTCGATTTATTTTATATGATTTAATTTATTTAAGTTTAATGTTTGGTTTATCTAATTTATCATGGAAGGATGTTTGCTTTCTATTGATATTTAGTACATTTGATGAATGATTTATTTATGATGAATGGTTATTTACTTTTATCTATTTATTTAGATTTTCAAATGTTGTAAGAGGTATGTTTCCACTTCGTGGGTACCTCATTAGTTAAATATCATGTAATTTAAATTGCTTTTCTATTTTAGAACCAATGTAAAGGACATGTTTCTACCTTTCGGTGGGTGTCCTATTTAGGCATGGGATGTAAGGACATGTTTCCATCCTTCGATGGGTGTCCATTTAATTATTTTGTTTGGACATTGTTTTGATTTTCAATATATTGATGCTTTATTTTTATTGTGTGTAATATGGATAATGTTATTATATTTAAGAATTTTATAATATTAAGACCTGTAAAGGAGGCCGATTCCAATGAACGGGGTGTTGTGGGAGTGCCAGTCCATTTCTCACCTTCCCCAGACATACCCAACTTTTCAAACCCATTAGGGGGTTGGGGATTCCTTTGGAATCGAGTCATCCACCCCTTTCTTTTTCCCGGTTTGTTCTGGTGGCGACTCCATTTTCTCCGGACTTAGGTCCGTGTTCTCTAAGGCCCGAGCCTAAATAGTTCGAAAGTTGTAAGAACCATTCCACCGGGAGTGGGGGCAAAAATCCCCGCTCACACACCCCCATGTGCTCTACCACAATGGTCAATTGTAGGTGGAATAGACCTATGAACCACTGGAGTCGGAGCACTAGCTACAGAAAACTGTAGGTCTCAGTCTCTGCCTCTGATACTGCACTGACCTACTAGACTGCCTCTGGCTCCTACTGACCCTCAAAAAATAGCTTCCTCTGCCTCTCTTCATAGATGAAGACCCTGCCTCAAACTGGGGTCTCCTAACTCTAGTCTCCTCCTCAGTAGCAGCTGCTGTAATACCCTGTGCTCTCTCAACACTCCTGGCAACTGCAACCAACTGAGAAAAATCTTGCTACCAAGAGCCAGCAATAATACACATAATAGAGGGTCTCAACCACCCCTCAAATCTCCTGTACTGGTCTATCTCATATGAAATAATCCCACCGGCATAATGACTCAACCAGATGAACTCTATCTCATACTCTGTCACTGCCTAGTTATCCTGTCTCAGATTCAAAAACTCCATCTTCATGGCATCTTTATACTCCCTCAGAGTATACTTCTATTAAAACTCCCGCAGAAAATCACCATAAGTCAAGGTCGGTGGATCATCCATAACCGTCTTCCACCAATCATAAGCATCTCTCTACAGAAGTTATCTAGCATAATCAAACTTTTCCTCAAGAGTAGCTTGCAATTGAATGAATACCCTCTGAACTCTATCCAACCACTGCTCAACTACTACAGGATCTGTAGTACCAAAGAAGTCCTCAGCTCTGAACTTCCTCAATTTATCATATTGTCTCACCGATACTTGCGGCTATGGTTGCGGCGGCTGCTGTTGCACTAGATCCCGCCTCAACAATTCTACCATATGCCATAACCAGCGAAATCTAATCAACTATTGGTCTCTCTGGCACAGGAGCAGGTGCCTCTCCAACTATCTCAACCCTAGCTCCATCTCTACCCTCATCAAGAGGTACACTCTCAGCACTACCCTCTATGGACTGACATGACTGAGACGCTATCATTATCTATATCTGCAAACATAGCAGAAAATTACTTCATCAAAGATCAGAAACTGCCAGTGCCAATGCATGTATCTTATGTAGAAACCATATTTTAAAATTAAAATTTTCTTTTTCTTACAATTTACCTAGGTTGAGAACCTCAAACCTAGGCTCTGATACCAAAACAAGTGTAACACCCCTGTACCCCATATACGTATACCACATACACCCACATCTGTAATATACGTATACCGGATATAAGGATATCACATTCTATTTGAAGTAAACCAATCTTTAAAACTTTAACATCAAATCATCATTATAAATAGTAATAGATAAAACATTCCTTGTTAAAATACATTTACATATATCTTCATTACCTTAATAGTTTACCCAAAACATTTGTTTAATAAGCAGCGAAATATACATATGTATACATCAAAATCAATATTTACAAAAATATAGAGTTTATACCTGCAGGCAGTTCATCTTTGATCTTAAAGTCCAAAATCAACACTTCACAAGGTATCACAAGCCTAGACTCGACTCGATCTAGCTAAACTTTCTGGCTCAATTGGATCTACCCTGTCACCTATGCGATAAATCACAATCGCGTTAAGCCAAAGGCTTAGTGGTACAACCCATGATAACAATATGATTCAATGTAATGCCAATGTCAAACTTTCAAGAATTAGAAGCAATATATATAAGGATATCATATTTCATACCATTAAATCTCATTACATTGCTCAATTGTTCCATTATTCATAATTCACATTAAAGCAAAGACAAGCATGGGTCCAAATGAAACAATATGCCATTCAAGTTCCAGAGTTACTGTTTTGGTCCAATAATCACATTTATCAAGCTCGTAGTCGAATCATTATCACAATGAGGATTACCTCATATGTAACATCCCAACTAGGCTTCAAGGACTAGGCCCAACCAAGCTTCAAGGGGAGCTCGGCATCAACCCAACTTGGCTTCAAGGACCAAGCCCAACCCAGCTTCAAGGGATTGTTACTTTTAGGCATGCCACCAACAACAAAACTCTGAAAATTGAATAACATACTAGGTACACAATTTTTTCATAATCTCATTATCAAATCCATTCTCATTTTCTCATTGATCATCTAGGCATAATGCCCCAAATATTTCATTTATATCATTATAGCCATCATCAATGGCTTAACATATCATCATTAGAGTATACATAACAAAGTACATTGTTCATATACTTTGAATCCTCAACATATATTTCACATAGTTCACATAATGCAAATCATAGCACCATTCTCGTATATCAACAATATAATAGGTAACCTAACACATTTTCCAACCAAATGTGTTAAGTCCCAAAGTCATGTAAATGTATATAATCATGTAAGGTTTGTACTTACCTCTAAGAGCAACTAACACCAATCTATCAACCTCCTCTTCCAAGAATCCTTCAACAATTGGATTGGTACAACTCAATTCTCTTTAAAACCTAATCCAAAGGTGATTATACATCCTCACTTAGGGATACACATATGAAAATAAGAATAAGAGCTAACTAGGGCAAACTCTACACATGACATGCTCAACCACACGGGTGTGTCCCTGGCCGTGCCCTAAACCCACAACACAAAAGCTTTGACACGCTCAGTGAAATGGGCTTGTTACTGCACTTGTCAATTCTCCTCCAACACAGAAGCTATGACACGCTCAGTGACATGGGCGTGTCACTGGATGTGTCAAAACTACAACCACACAGAAGCTGTGACACGCACAATGACATGGGCATGTCACTGCTTGTGTCACCCATACTAAAATAGAACAAATGACATGCCCAAAGAAATGGCCGTGTTAATGGGCGTGTCAGGCCAAAAACCTAAAATCGACACCAAAAATGCCACATCCAACAATCATCTTTCTTCTACCCTTTTCCACTCCAAACAAACTTAACCAAACCATCAATATACCATAATAAACTTGCATAACATCAATACAACTCAATTACATGCATCAAAACACAATCACAACCATATTCACAACTCAACACATACACAATCCACAACTCTTGTTTTCTTCACCAAACTTAACATGTTCTTTAATCCAACAGCAAAATCAAAGTTAACAAAACAAAACAACCTCAAACACACCAAAATCAACCATACACACAACTAGACCAACCATCCACCAAAATCAAAACTCAAACTCAAAAGAAATCAAAGAAACAAGTTGGAAACTTACCAAAAGTGAAGAAAATTATTAGAACTCCAACTTGAACACTTGAAACACCCTTCAATCTTGAGTTCAGAATCAACAAAACCTTTCTTCCCTCTTTGGCAATGGTGATGGCCAGCTCTTGGAGAAGAAAGAAGAAGATGAAGATGAGCTTCCCTCAAGTCAAAGCCAATCTCCTCTCTTAACCACACAAAAACTCTCTTTAATCTCAACCAAGCTATTAAATATTATAATAATATAAATATCATCTTCCACTTATATATAATTTCTATTTTAAATAATTAATTATCTCATTTGACCAAATCAACTTGATGACTGGTATATGTTGTATATATCTTCATATATACAACATATAACTTCCCTTTTCCTTTCTTTCCACTAAATCATATATACACTTTAAATCTTTTAATCCAATTTTAACAATAAGCATTTCCATAATTTTAGGGTATCATTTGGGATATTACAATTCTCCCCCTCTATAAATAAATTTCATCCTTAAAATTACCTGATCTCAAGTCTGAAATAATTGAGGATGCTGATCTCGCATCACTTGCTCACTCTCCCAGGTTGCCTCTTCCTTAGAATGATTCTTCCAAAGAACATTCACAAGTGGCACTTTCTAATTTCTCAACTCTTTTACTTCATATGCTAAATATAGCCACTGGTTCTTCTTCAAAAGTCAGATCCGGACTCACCTCAATAGATTCAACTGGCAAAATATGAGATGGGTTTGATCTATACCTTCGTAGCATAGAGACATGGAAGACATTGTGAATTCTATCCAATTCAAGTGGCAAAGCAAGTCGATAAGCAATTGGTCCAACTCTATCCAGTACTTCATAAGGTCCAATGAAATGAGGATTCAATTTTCCTTTACAGTCAAATCTCAAAATTTTCTTCCAAGGAGACAATTTCAAAAATACTTTATCACCAACATTGAATTCTATGTCTCCCCTCTTCAAATCTGAATAGGATTTCTGTCATTTTGAAGTTGCTTTCAACCGAGCCTGAATTATCTTCACTTTCTCTTCTGTTTCTTTAATCAAATTGGGATCAACCAATTTACCTTCTCCAACTTCATCCCAACATAGAGGCGTCCTGCATCTTCTACCATACAATGCCTCATAAGGTGCGATTCTAATACTGGACTGATGACTGCTATTATAGGCAAATTTCATCAATGGCAAAAATCTATCCCAACTCCTAGAGAAATCGATAATATAGCTTCTCAACATATCCTGTAAAATCTGTATCATCCTCTCTGACTGCCCATCAGTCTGCGGATGGAAGCAGTGCTAAAATGCAATCGAGAACCCAAAGCATCATGCAAACTCTTCCAAAATCTCAAAGTGAATCGGGATTCTCGATCCGATATCAAAGAAATTGCGACTCCATGTAATCTCACAATCTCACTAATATACAGCTCAACTAACTTCTCAAGAGAATAATCCATCCTAACTAGAAGGAAATGATCTGTCTCCACCAATCGATCTACAATCACCCATATTGTATCGTGCTTTTTCTGAGTCAATGGCAAACCAGTCGCAAAATCCATCCTTACCCGCTCCCATTTCATTTCAGGAACTGTTAAAGGTTGGAGCGATCCCGAAGGAACTTGGTGCTCGGCCTTCACTCTCTGACAAGTGAGACATTTGTATACAAATTCCGCTATGTCTATCTTCATACCAGACCACCAATATTGTTGCTTCAAATCATGATACATCTTAGTACTCCCAGGGTGCATAGCAAAAGTCGACTGATGTGCTTCCTCCAAAATAATATTTTTCAATCTTGCTTCATTAGGAACACACAATCTATCTTTGTAACAAAGTTTTCCATCATCTCTCACAAGAAAATTGTCACGACCCAATTTGTACATATTTATAGTACATCCATGTACAGTACATATGTACAGTATATCAATGTACAGTACATCCGCGTATAGTAAGAGGAACCATCCCGAGAAGCTACTCAAGAGCGCGAAGTGAAGGGAAGTTCTATAGAATTGAAAGGACCTATTTGAAAAGATTGTAAAGTTTTGGGGAGGTGACCGTAATTACCAAAAGTTGTTCCGGAGATCCTTAATAGTGCACATAACAGACTCCAGAAATGGGAAGTAGAGAAAAATCGGACAGTAACAGTGCGACATGGTTTTTCCCGAAAAAGCACGGTTTGGAAGATATAGGGGATTTTGACCAGGGGCATCATGGTCATTTTTAAAAGTGTCTCAAAAGTAATAAAGGGTCTCAAAAATGAAAAGTAGAGGAAAAACTGAGTCAAAAAGTGTACCACAGCATTCGGCGAAAGTTCGCGGTTTAAAAGTTACGAACGAGTAACCGCCGGAGGGTATTTTGGTCTTTTCACACCTTAGACCATAAAATTTCAGCACAATGAGGTTGAGGGGCCAAAATATAATTAAGATGAAGTCCAAGGGCTTGGGTTGTAAATAAATTAAAGAAGGAGACATTTGGACCAATGAGAATTGGCCATTTTCTCACATATGTGTACCAATGGGAAATCAACATCTACACCATGACCTATCAACCTCTCTTGGCTGCCATTTGGAGGAGAGAACACCACAAAAATAAAGCCAAGAACTCTCTTTGTTCTTGCTTGGCCGAAAATAGGAGGAAGGGAAAAGAGAGAGAGATTGTTTTTTTTTCAAGTAGCTAAATTTGGAGAATTGAGAGAGATTGCAAACTTGGGTGGAGAATAAGATTTTGAGGTAAGGAAATTCATCTATGGTTCTATTTCTTTCATTGGTTATAGTATTTGTAAGATAAAAATGAAAGAATAAATATGATGATTATAGAAAATTTAAGAAGTTGAAGAGAAGTGAAAGAGGTGATTTGCACATATAAGATTAAGGATAAAAAGGATGACTAGTAGTTTAGTTAGCAAAAGAAGGCATGAAGCACTTAAATTTTATTATGTTCTTGACATGGATTTTATGAAAATTATAGGAAATCAAGAAGTGAGAGAGAAGGAAGCAAAGAAGGCATAAAAGAACTAGAAACAAGTGAAAAGAATTAAGGTTTGGTACTTAAATCATTGCCTTTTCAATTAATTCACATATTTTGCATTATGGGACTTTTGAAATGGTTTTGAAATAATGTTATTATGTGTGGTAAATATGTGGGAAAGTGCTCTTGAACCATTTGTAATCAATTGATTGTGAAAAGAATGAAAACAAAACAAACTAGCTAAACTTTGCTCAATTATCCATAAACTTTGATGAACTTTTAATCATTCCTTTGGTTTGATTTTTGAAAGAGGGACCCTTAGTCCTTCAATGGTATCACAAAAGGAGTCTAAAAATCAATTTTGCAAGAAAAAAATGAATTTCCCTCAAATTTTGAAAATTGGGCCGAATGGTCCCTTTTGGGCACCATTCTGTAGCTTTAATTTTGGGCAGTCCGTTGAAGGGGCAAACGAAAGAATTTTTCGACGAAATTTTACATGCATTTAGTTAATTATGAAAGTGTTTTCCTGCAAAAATTCAGCCAAAAATAAGTTTGTTTACTTGGTCAAAACCGTTGCCAAAGTTGACTGATTTTCAGCAGTAAAAACAGATTTTACCATTTAGTTGTCGCGCGCCATTGCGTTGCCGATCTTACGCGCCGTGCTACTATTCATTTGGTCATTTTTCTAAATGTGTTAAAACTTGAATATTATGATATGGATTGATGTTAAATCATATAAAATGACATGAAGGAGAATTGGAAATGATCAGAAAGGCATCATGACAAGCTATTCCGACAATACATACCTTATGGAAAAATCATGATCTATTGAATATCATGACCAAAGTAATTTAATAAATTATTTATGCTCTACTTGGTATATCAGAACCCTTGAGATAAGGGTATGATGCATCATACTATTACTGCAGTACTGCTTATGACATGATATGATATTCCGGCTGAAGGCCGATGATTGCAATGACATGATCAATGATGCAATGATAATGGCCATTAGCACATGTGCAAGAATTATGATGAATGATAATGAAATATGATCGTGACAAGATATGTTTATCATGACCCTTCCTTATCCGCTGACGTTCTGTTAAACCAGTAGAGCAACCAAAATGATAAAAGCAAGAAAAATGATTTAAATTCAAATTGTTCAGTCAAGCCTTTTTACCATCTGTGTTTTGTATTGATTCCTTTCAAGTATTTAAAGTATATAAATGTATGATCAAATCATTCTTTTATTTTATTATTTTATTGCAATGATTTAAGTACCCACTAACCAATTGCTTAGCGAGTTTAGTTTCCCTCTAAACTCGTAGGTTAAACGAGGAGACGAGATTGCAGCATGTCCTGCGCAGCTGGCCTTGACTACTACTTTGGGTAGGAGCTTGGATATGATTGATTGTAGTAATATGGCATGTACATAAGCTTGTAAGATCTAGCAAATAAATGTATAATAATGAAAAGCTAGAACACGTACACTGCTAGTAATCTAATAAATCTTATTTTGGTTTAGCACTTATGTATGCAAGTATAGAAGTGTGAATTCTTCTTGCAGGATTGTAGTTGAGGTTATAAGGGTGGATTATTGGGAGTGTGCTTGAGTTGAATTGTGAAACAAAATATTTTTCAAAAATAAGAAAAATCAGTTTTGGCGACACTTGGGACCTCCATTTTTAGGGGAGGTTATGGTAAAATTTTTTTAAAATCTGCATTTAAAATTGGCTAAGTAAAATATTAAGGCACAACCACCATGAGTTAACAGTCCATCTTGGTCTATAAACGTAGGCTAAGATCGGGTGTTACAAAAATTTGGGCTCTCGCCCTTTTGGCAATCCAAAACAATCTTCTGAATTCTTTCATCTGCCAATTGAGCCTCCCTGATATGATCCAACAAGACTGGCCTCAACTGCAATTGAGCCAATAAAGCACCATCATCACATGATTTAAAACTAGCATGCAACGCTCTCAACTCAACAAGCAACGAGAGCGAATAAGCAGTCAAACCTACTAAAGACTTCTGAATCAAGGCATCAGCAACAACATTTGCCTTGCCAGGATGATAATCAATAAAACAGTCGTAGTCTTTAATCAACTCCAACCATTGTCTCTGCCGAAGATTTAGCTCTCTCTGAATACCCATGTATTTTAAACTCTCGTGATCTGTATAAATGAAACACTTCTCCCCATATAGGTAATGTCACCAAATTTTCAAAGCAAAACTATGGCTGCCAATTCCAAATCATGCGTCAGATAATTAAGCTCATGCGGCTTCAACTGCGCGAAGCATAAGTTATGACACTACCCTCTTGCATCAAAACACAACCTAAACCACTATGTGAAGCATCACTATAAATCACATATAGTTTATCTTCCACAGGCAAAGTAAGAATAAGAGCTTGAGTCAACATCTCCTTCAACTGTTCAAAGCTTGCTTGACACTAATCTGTCCATACGAATCTAACTCCCTTTCAAAGTAATCTGGTGAGTGTAGTAGTTATCAAAGAAAAACCTTTCACAAACCGTCGATAATAGCCTGCCAAACCCAGAAAACTTATAACTTCTGTCACTGTCTTTGGTGAACTCCAATTCAAAATGGCTTCAACTTTACTCGAATCAACTCTTATACCTTTTGATGGATCAACATGATCGAGAAAAGTCACTTGATCAAGCCAAAACTAACATTTAGATAGCTTAGCATATAATTGCTTTTCTCTCAAGGTCTGCAATACAATCTGCAAATGCTTATCATGATCCTCCTCATTATGCGAATACACCAAAATATCATCTATAAAGACCACCACAAACTGATCTAGATAGGGTCTAAACACCCTATTCATCAAATTCATAAAAGCTACTGGTGCATTTGTCAACCCAAAAGGCATCACCAAAAACTCATAATGCCAATACCTTGTGTGGAAAGTTGTCTTAGGTACATATTCAACTCTGACTCTCAACTGATGGTACCCTGATCTCAGATCAATCTTAAAGAAAACTGCTGCTCCCTTCAACTGATCAAAGAGATCATCTATCCTAGACAAAGGATACTTATTCTTAATGGTCACCTTATTCAACTGCCTATAATCAATGCACAATCTCAAAGTACCTTCCTTCTTCTTTACAAACAAAACAGGCGCTCCCCACAGAGACACACTAGGGCAAACAAACCCTTTATCCAACAACTCCTGCAACTGCACCTTCAATTCTCTCAACTCAGTAGGTGCCATTCGATAGGGAGTAATTGAGATGGGATTGGTACCAGGCAACAAAATGATATCAAATTCAACCTCTCTCTCAGGGGGTAACCCTGGCAACTCCTCGGGAAACACATCTTGGAATTCAGCAACTATGGGTATATTATCAAGTTGAGAACCCATTACTTTGGTATCTACCACATGAGCAAGATAAGCCTCACATCCTTTTTGAATCAACCTCCTAGCTGCAAGAGCTGAAATAATCAAGGATGAAATATCTCTCTGCTCACTAGATACCATAACATTATGTGAGCGGGGATTTTTGCCCCCACTCTATCTAGAATGGTTCTTGCGACTTCGACACTGTTTAGGCTCAGGGCCTTAGAGAACATGGACCTAAGCCCGGAGAAAATGGAGTTTCCACCCGGACGGGCCAGGAGAAAGAAAGGGCTGGATGACTTGATTCTTAAGGAATCCTCAACCCTCTAATGGGTTTAAAAAGTTGGGTACGTGTGGGGAAGGTGAGAAATGGCCCAGCACTCCCACAATGCTCGGTTCATTGGAACCGGCCTCCTTTGCAGGTCTTAATATTATAAAATTCTTAAATATAATAATATTATCCAGATTACATGCAACAATTAACAAAGCAAATAAATGGACACCCATCCGAAAGGTGGAAACATGTTCTTTACATTAGTGCAAAATATAAAAGTAATTTAAATTAGATAATACTTAACTAATGAGGTACCCACAAAGTGGAAACATACCTCTTACAATTTTAATACTAAAATAAACAAATAATAATCATAATAATAAAGAAAATAATCATCCATGATAAATTAAATAAATCAAGCATTAAAAAGAAATCAACCATCAAAACATATAATAAACTACATAATTAAATCTAAAAATAAAATAAAGCAAGTAAAGATACAAATTTAGGCTTATGTCTCAATTTAGTGTTCTTTAATTAACATTTAGGGTTTTGGGGATTTTGGAATTATTATCATTTTTATTTAGGCTACTGTAATGATTTTGGAAAATTGGAATGGATTAGGGTCTTATAAATTTAAGAAAGTAGTAAGGGTTTTGGTTAATAAAATTAGAGTTTAGGGATAACATCATGAAATTAGGGTTTTGGAATCTTAAGACATTAAGTTTATAATTCATGTTTACTGGAATGTGATTTTAGGTTTAGTGGATTATGGCTTTAGGGTTTAGATTTATTTGTCATAAAATTTTGAGGTTTTAAGAATTAGGGTTTAGGAAAACTAGGGTTTACTATATTAGTTTTTGAGAAAATTAGGGTTTTTGATATTTTGGAAGACATATTTTATTTTAGGATTTAAGAAAATAGTTTAGAGTTTTATAAAAATAATTATGAGTTTTAGAAGCTATAAATAAGATTAGGGTTTGGAGATTTAAGAAGACATTTTGAAACTTTGGACAAAAAGTTAGGTTTTAGATGAAAATAGTTCGGGGAAAACAATTTAGGGTTTTAAAGTTTTTTGGGAAACAGATTGGAAGCAAAAGAGTAATTTAGGGTTTTTGAAGTTTTGGAAATGGGAGTGAAATAATTTAGGATTTTAAAGGTTTCTGGAAAGGGAAGAACAGTTTTATGGTTTTGAAATTTTGATCAATGATTAAGGCTACTGGATGAATGTAAGATTTAATGTAAAATATATTACTAAGTTTAATAATTTAGGTTACTGACTTAATATCAAAAATAAATGATAGAAATATTGTAAATAACATCAAATCAAAGATTTATAATCAAACCTCCATTTGTTGGTTCCTCCACAATTTGCCTCTGGATGAACAAAGACAAAGGCAGTGTCACTGCCTTTGATGCATTGATTGCTTCATGTTTCTTGCTTGCTTGCTTGAGGTTTTCTTTTGGCTTATTGAATGGTTGAGTCTCCAATCCACTCAAACAATTTTTTCCTCCTGAACAAAAGTCCAAAGTCTCATCCAAAAGTCCCCTAATTCTGTGTTTTAATGTGGTATTTATAGGAAAAATAATAAACCTATTTCTATTTGCTAGAAGAAATTAAAAACAATTAGGAAAATAAACCAAAACCAAATAGAATTTGGTTTCAGAAAAAACTACGTTGGAAAATTGCGCTGGCAAAAAACTTGTTGCGGGCCAAGAGTTGCGAGAGCTATGAGAAATTTCTTGCGGGCGGGAATCAATTCGCCGAAAATTATTAGAGGAGAGAAGATTAAAAGCACTGTATCATCATCAATTTTATCAAAGGAAGATAGCTCGGGCTTATAATAGAAGTGTTAAGATCAGAAAACTCAAAGTCGGGTATTTAGTGTTGAAACAGTGTAAGCCTAATGTATCTGATCCAAGAGGGAAGTTTAGGCCTAGCTGGTGTAGACCCTTAATTTTTGACCCAGTCCGGTCCAATATATTTTAATTAGTCCAAAATAATTTTGTGTTATCTTAATTGAATAATATTTGTCTTAGTATTTAGTTTTTATAATTAATAAAAAATGAATAATAATAATAATAAACAAATAAAAAAATTAGTGGCGAAAAACTTCGTCGCCGAAAAGGATGGACAAAATGGCCTTGGGCCATTTCGCCTGCTAGATTTTCTTGGGTCCAAGTACCCAAATTCAATCAGTCTCAAGTCCAAGTATGTAGTATCCCAAAGTATACCTTAAAAGTTTTGGAGTTATTGTTGTATTTGGATTTATGGTATAAAGTGGTGTAGGAAAAGTAAGTATATATATATATAATTAATTGATAATAATAATAATAATGAAAGAAGGAGGAAAGGAAAGTTAAAAAGAGTGAAAGGTGTGTGGTGGTAGATATTTTAGAAATAATTACTTATATTATTATTATATATATATATGAGATAAGAACAAAAGAAAGAGGAAAATTCTTTCTTTCATTTTCTTCTTCGTGGTCGAGAGAGAGAGAGAGAGAGAGAGAGAGAGAGATGTGATTTTAATGATTTTCACACCAAATTTCTTAATGGTTTTAAGAAGATTGAAGATTGAGTTTGAAGATTTGATAAGATATTCATGTAAGTATTCTTTTCTTGAGTTGGTTTTATTGATTATGTATATATGTAAGTCTTCATCTTCTTATCTTGATTTCTTTTGATTGAGGTTATATTTGAGATGATTGGTGTGTTAGATGATGATAATGAAAGATTGAAGTATGTAAATGTGTTGAATTGGTATATAAGTGATGATAAGTTGGGGTATTTGTGAGGATGATGATGAATTGTTGAGTAATTAATTATAGTGGTGTATATAATGATTATTATGATGATATAATGAAATTATATAAGTGTTAAAGTGATAGGTAATTGATAGATATAAACAAAGATGTTGATTAATGGGGGTTGTGGTATGAATTTTGAAGTGTTTGTGTTTAATGGATGAGAGTTCGAAATGTTTGATTTTTGTCTGGCACGGCCAGTGACACGGCCGTGTGGTTGGGCGTGTAATCGATACTGAGTTGGACGGTTGTTACACGACCATTAACACGGCCATGATACTGAGCGTGTTATAGCTACTGTGAGAAAAGTATTTGACACGGCCATGAACACGCCCATGTTGTTGGGCGTGTCAATGATTCTGTGAGACAGAATGTATTATACGTCCAGTGACACGCCCGTGGTTCTGAGTGTGTCAAAGCTTCTGTATTGTTGGTTTTAGGGCACGATCTAGGACACGCCCGTGTTTGTGAGCGTGTCATGTGTAGATTTTGCCCTAATTGATTCTTATTTATATTATCTCATGTGTATCTCTAAGTGAGTGTGTATGATCACTTTTGGGATTAGGTTTTGAAGAGATTGAGTTGCCTTAATCTAAGTATTGAAGGATTCATGAAAGAGAAATTTAGATGGATGTGAGTCTCTCTTGAGGTAAGTACAAAACTTCATTTGATTTCGTATATTTATATGATTTAGAACCTTAACGCATTCGGCCATAATTATGTTAAGGTAATCTATTATATTGTTGATGTATATATATAGATATATGGATAATGTATATATTATGAAATGTGAAAGATGTGAATGATATAATGTAGAACGTAATGTTGATGTTATGAATAATGTTATGTGGGACATAATGTGAATATTGATGATGAATTACTTCAATGTGAATTGAGATATAAAGAATTTGAAAGTAATGTTATGAATTAGAACGATGTAAATGTTATGGTTGAAGCATGCATAAATAATGTTTAATGCCATTGAGTAATGATGGAAATGATATGATAGGTTTGCCTAATTGATGATATATATGTATACTTGAATAATAAAGTGTACCATTGTAATTGGCCATGATGAATCAAAGGTGATGTGAAGCCATTGTGATTGGCTATGATAATTCAATTTATAATGAAATTGATAAATGAATTGTGTAGCTAATGTGTTATTCCATTTTCAGAGTTTGTTGTTGGTGGCATGCCTAATATTAGTAACAATCTCTTGAAGTTAGGTTGGGCTTGATCCTTGAAGCCAAGTTGGGTTAAAGTTTAACATGTTTTACTCCCCTTGAAGCTTGGTTGGGTCTAGTCCTTGAAGCCTAATTGAGATGTTACAACCCTTGAAGCTAGGTTGGATTGGTTCTTGAAGCCAAGTTGGGTTGATACTTAGCATGCTTTGTTCCCCTTGAAGCTTGGTTGAACCTAAATCTTTGAAGCCTAGTTGGGATAATGATAAATGTGATAATTAAACCAAAGCATTAACTCTGAAAATTGAATGGCATATTAGTGTGTTGTTTGGGCCCGAGTCTGTCTTTGTTGTCAATGTGATATCCAAATGTGGAAATAAATGAATAATGGGATTTATGGCTGACTTTGTTGAAAGTGTGATTCATGATTAATGAATTGTGAATAAAATGATGTTATGAAGTATGATTTTGTAATGTATGTAATGATATATTAAAAGTGAATATGGCTTGAGGAGCTTTGTTGAGATATGATTTTATGAAAATATAGTATGATGTGTAAAATGTATATGAATAAGGAATTTGTGAGAATTGTTTTCATGAAGGTTTGGATAGGTCATTGAATGGTGATTTGTTGGAATGATGTATATGTTTATGTATATGAGATATGAAGGGTAAGTATCGTGTTGTGAATGTTCTATGTAAATATGTATATAATTTATGAGATTTGTGGGAATATATGAAGAATGCATTGAGAAAGGAAAACAGGGTAAAAGTACAATAAAACATAATGCTAAAAATATGAGGTATGATTCTTTGGTAAAGCATATATTTTATATTTTATATTTATTTGTACTTCTAAGCTCTCGGGCTTAGCGCGGTGGTGTAATCGCGCAGGTGATTATGCGGTTGATCTAGAAGTCCAGCTGTTATGCCACAAAAAGGGTAAGAGTGTCTCGAGACCAACTAGAAGGTGATGCATACATATGTGATTTTAATTATGTTGTGTTTTTTGAATAAGAATAATGATATTTGTAAATGTTCTTTAAATTAATGTAATATTGCTTGAACTTGGATAAAGGTTTTAAAATAAATTGAAACGAAAAGTAACATTCTTATACTTTATATACGTATTGTATGTATACCAGGTATATGTATAGTACTTATATAGAGTTTGGGGGTGTTACAATTATTTTGGTATCAGAGCTTAGGTTCGAGATTCTCGGCCTAAGTGAAATTAAAAAGAAATTTAGTTTAAATAGAATTAAAAAGAAGAGTTTTGAAATGCAATTGGTAATACATGCATATGCATTCACATCTAGGTTGGTCTCGAACGTGGCATTATGTGATTTGTGATGTATCTTAATTACATGAGATAGATGATAGTGCGTAAATGAGGTTTTATATGAAAGCAAATTTTGAAATGTTGAAAATTGAAAGGTGATTGTAATATAAAAGAATGATATGGAATTTATAAGTAAAAAGCTTGATTATTGATATGTGTTTGACATATAAAGAAATGGCTAGAAGAATAAAGTTGGAAATGAGTTAAAAACAAAATTAAGATTAAAGTATGCAATCGTTCCTCTATTATTTGAATCTCTTTCTTATAAATTTTATGTTTGGATTTCTAAAAAGAGGAAATATTGTTGGATGGGTAATATGGAAAGATATGTTAATTAAATAAAAAAAAAGTATGGTGAAATATTGAATGAGTTGATTGGTATTGACTAAGTGTGATAATATAAGGTGTGGATATGTAAAGTTAAGGTTTTGTTTAAAAGAAAAAGAGAACATGTTGGTTAAATAAGAAGACATATTGGTGTTGTTTGAATGGTTATGTTAATGCAAACATTGTAATTTTGATGTTAGAAATGTGATATGCTTTGAATATTGTGAAAGCTCATATTAAGAGCGGTAATATGTGATATTTGAGATTTTTGAAATGAGCTTGATAATTGTGAAACTTATAGGTCTTGATGTTACTTTGTGGTATATACATATGAGATGTTTTTAATGTTGATATCGAGAGAATGAGATGAATAAATTGAAGTTTAAGTAAATTTGTAAGTTGAAAATTTATAGTCTTAAATGGAATGTGGATAAAGATCATTGAGATATGGATAGTTTAATATATTCAATACATGAGATATATGAAATGAATATTAGTGCACATGAAAGTATTATGAATTGGGTAATGTGATTGATAATAGAAAATTTTGGTTTGAAATAAAAGAAAAGGAATTGAGCAAATGAAAATGAATTACTTTAAGTAATTTGATTGGAAAGGATGAAAAGGAATATGAAGGATATGTTAAAGGTATTTCAAAACAAATGTGAGAGAGATATCACATTGGAAATGTGATTAAGATCTTTGTGAAATAATATTATAAGTAGAGTGCATATATTTATTGAAGTTAATGAGTAACTTAAATTATGTTAAAAGAATGAGAATGGTAATAGTCAAAGGAAGTGATGAATATTAAATTTGTATAAACTATATGCAAAAGAGAAATTTAATAAATTGCATAATTATGTGTATACATTAAGAGGATATGTGAGATGAACTTTTCGACATGAATATAATGGTTATATGTAAGAAAGGTGGAAAGTGAGTCACATTATGAATGTGACCTATGAATGTGTATATAATATGTTTATTATTTTATACCATTGCATGTTTAATGGTATTAGAAATGAGATTGCATATAGTAGTGGACCTAATGGAGATTAAATCTTAATTTATGCAGAATAGATTATGTGATGAAATAGAAAATGAGAATGGACTTGGGTAATATTGAACAGTGAAATTGTTATGGCAATAACTAAATGAAGCTATCATAAGATGTTTTGGAACTCAAAGTATTTGTGTGTGGAAATGTTTTATGTATAAGTGTATAATAAGAAATTGTAAGGAAAGAATAATGTAGTTAAAAATTTTTAGAAGAGATGGATTGGATATGGAGTAATGAATGAAATTTGTGTAAGATTTGTATCTGATTAAAGGTTGGGCATAGAAATGTTAAAGACAATATTATTGAAAATAAGTAGGTTAATGATGAGCAAATAATCAAAAGCAAATTGTTTTGAGATGGAATTAAAAGGTGTTAACTTTTGGTGTAATAAAAGTTTGGAGAATATATACAATTTTTGTGATTCAATCTAGCATTATAATCGTAAAGGCTGGAATCGAATAATAGAAGAACAATATTGATTTTCAAACCCCAAGTGTGATTGTTAATATACTATGGTCATATAATTTGGTTAGTGTGATTAGTTGGTTAGTTTTATTATCTTCAGATTTAGAACTGAGATGA
This sequence comes from Garcia nutans, assembly GCA_947685225.1. Taxonomy (NCBI): domain Eukaryota; kingdom Viridiplantae; phylum Streptophyta; class Magnoliopsida; order Malpighiales; family Euphorbiaceae; genus Garcia; species Garcia nutans. The sequence goes on along the minus strand of CANTUV010000033.1, from coordinate 16,745,173 downwards.
TATAACTATAGTACAATTTTGGTGAGATTGATAACTATGTTTCTAGAAACATGGTTAAAAGATATGATTGGTGAAGTTATATTTTATAATTTCTATGTTAGAAATGTAATTATAATTATGAGAAGTAAAGCAAGAAAAGAGAATTGTGATAATGTTTTAAGCTATGAATTATGTGATAGAAAAGTAATTCTATGAATATAGTAATATTATGTGAGGTGAAGAAATAATAAAAGGGGAGAAATTGCAAATGTGATTGAAAGTTATACTGAATACATTTATAGTATAAAGTGAATAAGTGAATGAACTTAAGATTTATGGGAGTATGAATAATAATTATGGTATGAGATAATTATTAAAATTTTGTGGAAATTGTACTGAGATAATTGGAAATAAATTATGAGTGTATGAAAAGATGAATATGAATCTGAAAAGATTAGAATTTGAATATAAGTTTGACCTAATGAAATTAGGTTATATATATATATATTGTGAAATTCAATGATAAATTTTGATAAGTTAATTATTGATTTGAATTAAATAAGATTGAAATGTTAGTATATTGTGATAGATAGATCGATTGACCTAGATTTCGCTAAAGTTGCGAGTCAATATTGAGATTTAATACGTACAGTTGTACTGGGAGTATAAAATTTAAATGGTAATGTGTATGATGTAATATTCTGGTTTATGAATGAACATAAATAAATTGAATTATATCAATTGTAAATGGTGAGAAAAAAGAAAATGTTGTTTACCTGTTGAGTAAGTTTAAAGTATTGTATTAATATTTATATTAAGTGAGAAGTAAGCTAAAGAAAGTAAGGATATTGTTATCCATTGAGATTTGGTAAATGTTTATTTTATGTTAAGAAATTCAATGCATATTAATAATGTATGTTTGGTATAATGTGAATGTTGTGATGAGCATGTAAAATGTGTGGTAATGCCATTGGTTATGTACACTTGAGTAATGGATTGATTAATGTGATTTGAGATGTAAAACCAATGTGTTTGGTGATAATAATGCAAATGAGATGATTGAGGCATGGTTGCTTAATTGATTGTGGAATATGAGATGAGAAAGAAATTGTTAAAAATATAAATTAATGACTTTTAAGGTTAAAGTTAAAAGGATGTCTAGAAAGAGATAAAGTGATAATCTGACTCTAAAATAAAGATAAAATTCATTAGCAATGTAATGGGTTATCTTGATTGCTTGGTTGAGAAAGTAATAAGATATCAATATAGATATATATACCTAAACACTGATGAATTATGAATTTCAGAGAAGATGATTAACTCTAAGGGGGAGAGTAGAAGTTATGTGATTTGATGAAATCATAATGTAAGAATACGATTAATATTATATAAAAATTAAGATGGTGTTTTGTCAGGAATGAATTATTACTACATTGGATAATTTCGAGGATGAAATTTTATAAGGGGGAGAGAATTGTAGTATCCCAAAGTATACCTTAAAAGTTTTGGAGTTATTGTTGTATTTGGATTTATGGTATAAAGTGGTGTAGGAAAAGTAAGTATATATATATATAATTAATTTATAATAATAATAATAATGAAAGAAGGAGGAAAGGAAAGTTAAAAAGAGTGAAAGGTGTGTGGTGGTAGATATTTTAGAAATAATTACTTATATTATTATTTTATATATATATATATATATGAGATAAGAACAAAAGAAAGAGGAAAATTCTTTCTTTCTTTTTCTTTTTCGTGGTCGAGAGAGAGAGAGAGAGAGAGAGAGAGAGAGAGAGAGAGATGTGATTTTAATGATTTTCACATCAAATTTCTTAATGGTTTTAAGAAGATTGAAGATTGAGTTTGAAGATTTGATAAGATATTCATGTAAGTATTCTTTTCTTGAGTTGGTTTTATTGATTATGTATATATGTAAGTCTTCATCTTCTTGTCTTGATTTCTTTTGATTGAGGTTATATTTGAGATGATTGGTGTGCTAGATGATGATAATGAAAGATTGAAGTATGTAAATGTGTTGAATTGGTATATTAGTGATGATAAGTTGGGGTATTTGTGAGGATGATGATGAATTGTTGAGTAATTAATTATAGTGGTGTATATAATGATTATTATGATGATATAATGAAATTATATAAGTGTTAAAGTGATAGGTAATTGATAGATATAAACAAAGATGTTGATTAATGGGGGTTGTGGTATGAATTTTGAAGTGTTTGTGTTTAATGGATGAGAGTTCGAAATGTTTGATTTTTGTCTGGCACGGCCAGTGACACGGCCGTGTGGTTGGGCGTGTAATCGGTACTGAGTTGGACGGTTGTTACACGACCATTAACACGGCCATGATACTGAGCGTGTTATAGCTACTGTGAGAAAAGTATTTGACACGGCCATGAACACGCCCATGTTGTTGGGCGTGTCAATGATTCTGTGAGACAGAATGTATTATACGTCCAGTGACACGCCCGTGGTTCTGAGCGTGTCAAAGCTTCTGTATTATTGGTTTTAGGGCACGATCTAGGACACGCCCGTGTTTGTGAGCATGTCATGTGTAGATTTTGCCCTAATTGATTCTTATTTATATTATCTCATGTGTATCTCTAAGTGAGTGTGTATGATCACTTTTGGGATTAGGTTTTGAAGAGATTGAGTTGCCTTAATCTAAGTATTGAAGGATTCATGAAAGAGAAATTTAGATGGATGTGAGTCTCTCTTGAGGTAAGTACAAAACTTCATTTGATTTCGTATATTTATATGATTTAGAACCTTAACGCATTCGGCCATAATTATGTTAAGGTAATCTATTATATTGTTGATGTATATATATAGATATATGGATAATGTATCTATTATGAAATGTGAAAGATGTGAATGATATAATGTAGAACGTAATGTTGATGTTATGAATAATATTATGTGGGACATAATGTGAATATTGATGATGAATTACTTCAATGTGAATTGAGATATAAAGAATTTGAAAGTAATGTTATGAATTAGAACGATGTAAATGTTATGGTTGAAGCATGCATAAATAATGTTTAATGCCATTGAGTAATGATGGAAATGATATGATAGGTTTGCCTAATTGATGATATATATGTATACTTGAATAATAAAGTGTACCATTGTAATTGGCCATGATGAATCAAAGGTGATGTGAAGCCATTGTGATTGGCTATGATAATTCAATTTATAATGAAATTGATAAATGAATTGTGTAGCTAATGTGTTATTCCATTTTCAGAGTTTGTTGTTGGTGGCATGCCTAATATTAGTAACAATCTCTTGAAGTTAGGTTGGGCTTGATCCTTGAAGCCAAGTTGGGTTAAAGTTTAACATGTTTTACTCCCCTTGAAGCTTGGTTGGGTCTAGTCCTTGAAGCCTAATTGAGATGTTACAACCCTTGAAGCTAGGTTGGATTGGTTCTTGAAGCCAAGTTGGGTTGATACTTAGCATGCTTTGTTCCCCTTGAAGCTTGGTTGAACCTAAATCTTTGAAGCCTAGTTGGGACAATGATAAATGTGATAATTAAACCAAAGCATTAACTCTGAAAATTGAATGGCATATTAGTGTGTTGTTTGGGCCCGAGTCTGTCTTTGTTGTCAATGTGATATCCAAATGTGGAAATAAATGAATAATGGGATTTATGGCTGACTTTGTTGAAAGTGTGATTCATGATTAATGAATTGTGAATAAAATGATGTTATGAAGTATGATTTTGTAATGTATGTAATGATATATTAAAAGTGAATATGGCTTGAGGAGCTTTGTTGAGATATGATTTTATGAAAATATAGTATGATGTGTAAAATGTATATGAATAAGGAATTTGTGAGAATTGTTTTCATGAAGGTTTGGATAGGTCATTGAATGGTGATTTGTTGGAATGATGTATATGTTTATGTATATGAGATATGAAGGGTAAGTATCGTGTTGTGAATGTTCTATGTAAATATGTATATAATTTATGAGATTTGTGGGAATATATGAAGAATGCATTGAGAAAGGAAAACAGGGTAAAAGAACAATAAAACATAATGCTAAAAATATGAGGTATGATTCTTTGGTAAAGCATATATTTTATATTTTATATTTATTTGTACTTCTAAGCTCTCGGGCTTAGCGCGGTGGTGTAATCGCGCAGGTGATTATGCGGTTGATCTAGAAGTCCAGCTGTTATGCCACAAAAAGGGTAAGAGTGTCTCGAGACCAACTAGAAGGTGATGCATACATATGTGATTTTAATTATGTTGTGTTTTTGAATAAGAATAATGATATTTGTAAATGTTCTTTAAATTAATGTAATATTGCTTGAACTTGGATAAAGGTTTTAAAATAAATTGAAATGAAAAGTAACATTCTTATACTTTATATACGTATTGTATGTATACCAGGTATATGTATAGTACTTATATAGAGTTTGGGGGTGTTACAAAGTACCCAATCTCGGGTCCAAGTACCCAAATCAAATTCAGTCTCGGGTCCAAGCACCCAAATTCAGTTCAATCTTGGGTCCAAGTACCCGTTCACGGGTCCAAGTACCCAAATCAAACAAGTCTCAGGTCCAAGTACCCAATTTCGGGTCCAAGTACCCAAATCAAATCAATCTTGGGTCCAAGTACCCAATCCTGGGTCCAAGTACCCAAATTCAATCCAATCTCGGGTCTAAGTACCCAAATCAAATTTAATCCCGGGTCCAAGTACCCAAATTCAATCTAGTCTCGGCTCCAAGTACCCAAATCAAATCAATCTCGGGTCCAAGTACCCAATCCCGGGTCCAAGTACCCAAATCAAATTCATTCTCGGGTCCAAGTACTCAAATCAAATTCAAGGAACCATCTCATCAAAAATTAAGTCTTATTGCTTTTCACTCTCTTTTACTAAAGTCTCAGATCGTTCAAGCAGGGGCCAAACTGTAAACCCTTAATTTTTGACCCAGTCTGGTGCAATATATTTTAATTAGCCCAAAATAATTTTTATGTTATCTTAATTGAATAATATTTGTCTTAGTTTTTAGTTTTTATAATTAATAAAAAAATGAAAAATAATAATAATAAACAAATAAATAAAAATAAAAATAAAAATCGACGACGGAAAAATCAAAGATGAAAAACTTCATCGCCGAAAAAGTAGGACGAAATGGTCCGCAGCAATTTTTTTGCCAGCGAAAATTTTTTCGTAGCGGTTTTTTTTGCCAGCAAAATTTTTTCGATGTAATTTTTTCGAAATCAAATTCTATTTGGTTTCGGTTTCCTTTTCCTAATTAATGATAGTTTCCGTAAATAAATTGAATTAATCATATAAATCTTCTATAAATAAGACTAAAAAATAACACAGAGAAAGGACTGGGGGAGGAACTTTGGAGTGAAAACTTTTGGAGGAGGATCGGACTTAAAAAAAAAAGAGCAGGATAGAACTTTGGATCAAATAGTGAAACTTCAGATTTGAGAGGAATAAGCAAGCAAGCAATCAAGCCATCAAAGGCAGCAATCCTGCCTTTGTCCTTGTTGATCCAAGAAGTTAATTTTTGGTGGAACCAACGTACTAAGGTTTGAATCTCTAATTTTCTTTTTATTTTCTTACAATAGCTTCAATCACTAAAAATTAATAAATTGTTTCTTTTGATTCCAAAAACCTTAGAACCCTAATTTATTTCTTCTAAACCTTAGAACCTTAAATCATTTCTTCTATTTTCAAAAAACCCTAAAAATTACTTTCTGTTTCCAATAGCCCTAAGAACCCTAAATTTATTTCTTCTATGTCCAAAAGACCTTAATTCGTTACTTTTCTGTTTCCAAAAACCTTAAATCATTTTTCTTATTTCTAAAAACTTTACAAAAACTCTAAACTATTTTCACAAATCTTAAAACCAAATATATTTTCCAAGAAACCAAAAACCCTAAATCATTTTATTAATTCCCAAAACTCTAAACTCTATTCTGAAAGTCAGTAGCCTTATTTTTTTTAAGCATCAAAAGTTTTAACCCTAATTAATCCTTCTTTACAAAATCACACAGTAAGCATTATTCTTTTAACTTTCCTTTTTCCAAAGCCCTAATTTAGTAACTAAAATTCTAAAATTCTATTTTAAGATGTGAACCCTAAATTATATATTTATTGCTTTATTTAATTTTAGATTTGATTATGTAAAGTTTATTATATGCTTTGAATTTTTTAAGTTCAATGATTGGTTTATTTAAATTATCATGGATGAATGTTTATATTTTGATTGATGTTTAATATCTTTAATGAATGATTTATTTATGATGAATGATTATCTTTGATGAAAAATTCTGTCATTCCGCCCGTAGGAAACTCCTGCGGGCGAAATGTCCCACGACCATTTCGTCAACCTGCTTATTTCGTCGCCGATTTTTCTGTTGCCAATTTTTATTTTTATTTTTATTTTTGTTTATTTATTTATTTATTATTATTTATTATTTTTTATTAATTATAAAAAATAAATACTAAAACTAATATTATACAATTTAGATAACACAAAAATTATTTTGGACTAATTAAAATATATTAGACAACACAAAAATTATTTTGGACTTATTAAAATATATTGGACCGGACTGGGTAAAAAATTAAGAGTTTGCAATATTGTTATATTTAAGAATTTTATAATATTAAGACCTGTAAAGGAGGCCGGTTCTAATGAACAGGGTGTTGTGGGGGTGCTGGGCCATTTCTCACATTCCTCACACGTACCCAACTTTCTTAACCCATTAGGGGGTTGGGGATTCCTTAGGAATCAAGTCATCCACCCCTTTCTTTTTCCCGGCCTATCCGGGTGATGACTCCATTTTCTCTGAACTTAGGTTCATGTTCTTTAAGACTCTAAGCCTAAACAGTGCCGAAGTCATAAGAACCATTCCATCGGGAGTAGGGGCAAAAATCCCCGCTCACAGCTGGGAAGGGCCATATGTTGTGAAACAAGTCATGAATAAGGGTGCAGTGAAGTTATCAGACATGGATGGGAATGAGTTTAGTGAGCCAGTGAACATTGACAGGTTGAAGAGGTTTTATGTATAAGAAAAAGAGAAGAAAAAAAAAAGAAAAAGGAAAAGAGCTCGCTAGGTTGAAAACGCAAAAAGGGTGGCCAAGGCAAAAGTTATAGCAGTCCGCTAGTTTCGAAAACCTGAAAGGGCGGGCTAGGCAACAATTAGGGCTAAATGAGAGAAAATTGTTAATTAGAAAACCCGAAAGGGCTAATTGGCAACATGAGTGATCTTGTGTATGTTGGCTTTATGTTTGGTTGTTCCCCAATTTAATAAAACATAATTAATGTTAAAATTGTTCTATGTGCACTGTTATAAGTATTTGACAAGATATTGATGAAATAAATAAACACAATAGCAATAGGTGATGACAAATTATAAAAGGAAAAGAAGCATCTTTTATTACTTTTTCATCATAACAATACACTTTCTAAGTTGACAAATGTAAAATCTATAGCAGACAATAAGTGTAACATGCAGGCTAGCTTTGCTTCAGCCGATCCAAGTAGGCTTCAGTCAAGCAAGGCATGTCTAAATCAGAAGTGAATTCAGAATCACGAGGCTCAGCTCCATACTGATGGCTAAGCCGGTGAGGATCATAGCAAGTACCTCGACGAAGAGTGTAGACCCTTAATTTTTGACCCAGTCTAGTCCGATATTTTTTATATAGTCTAAAATAATTTTTATGGTATTTTAATTAAATAATATTTATTTTAGTATTTATTATTTATAATCTTTAATAAAAATGGTGAAGTTAATAAAAATAAAATAAATAATAATAAATAAAATAAAATAAAAATCGGCGACAAAAAAATCTGCGACAAAAAATTCGTCGTTGAATGTTCAATTAGCCAGGCCAATTCGCCCATAGGAAATGGCCGCCCAGCATCCCTCGCAAATCCTCGTAGTTTCGCCAGCAATTTTTTCGCCAGTGCAATTTTCCAACGCAGTTTTTCTGAAACCAAATTCTATTTGGTTTTTGTTTATTTTCCTAATTAATTTTAGTTTCCTTAAACAATAAGAAGTAGGCTTATAATTTTTCATATAAATAACACATTAAAACTCAAAACTTAGGGAGATGGAAAATTTGAGTTAGTAAGCTAGACTTGGGACTTCAAATTTGAGAGAAGCAAGAAACGGCAAAAAAGCTAGCAATAAGAAGTAATCAATCCATCAAAGGCAGTAACCTTGCCTTTGTCATTGTTCATCCAGAAAACAAATTGTGGAGGAACAAACGAATGGAGGTTTGATTATAAATCTTTGATTTGATGATTATTTATAGTGCTTCCATCATTTGTTTCTCTAAGTACTTAAATCATTAAACTTGGTAATATTCTCATCCTGTAACCTTAATCAGTGTTCAAACCTTAAAAACCCTAAACTACTCTTCTGCTTCCAAAAATCTTAAAAACCCAAAACTACTCTTCCGCTTCCAAAAATCTTAAAAACCCTAAACTACTCTTTTTTTTTTCCAAAAACTTCACAAACCCTAAATTAATCTTCTTTTTCCAAAAACCTTAAAAACCCTAAAGGGTTTCTTCTGTTTCCAAAAGCTTTAAAACCCTAAATTGTTTTTCCCAACTATTTTAATCTACACCATAACTTTTTGTCCAAAATCTCCAAATATTTTCTTAAATCTCCAAACCCTAGTTCTCTTTACGTTTTCTAAAAATCATAATTATTTTATAGAACTCTAAACTATTTTCTTAAATCCTAAAATCAAATATGTTTTCTAAAATACCAAAAACCCTAACTTTTTCAAAAAACCAAAACAGTAAAACTAAGTTTTCCTAAACTCTAGTTCAGTGAACTTAAAACCCGAATTAGTTAATATAAACCCTAAAGCCATAATCTAATAAAACTAAAATCACAATCCAGTAACCATGAATTATAAACCCTAATGTCTTCAGATTCCAAAATCCTAATTTCATAATGTTACCCCTAACCCTTAATTTGATTAACCAAAAAACTTTACTACTTTTTTTAATTCTTAAAACCCCAATCCATTCCAATTTTCCAAAACCTTTATAGTAGCCTAAACAAATAACAATAATAATTCTAAAATCCCAAAACCCTAAATGTTAATTAAAGAACTTTAAATAGAAACAGTAAACCCTAATTTATATCTTTACTTGGTTTATTTAATTTTAGATTTGATTATGTAGTTTATTATATGCTTTGATGGTTGATTTATTTAATTTCAATGCTTGATTTATTTAATTTATCATGGATGGATGTTTTCTTTATGATTATTATTTGTTTGTTTTAGTATTAAAATTGTAAGAGGTATGTTTCCACTTTGTGGGTACCTCAATAGCTAAGTATTATGTAATTTAAATGTAAGGGACATATTTCCACTTTTTGGTGGGTGTCTCATTTAGTTTAGACATGGATGATGTAAGGACATGTTTCCATCCTCGGATAGGTGTCCATTTATTTTCTTTGTTTGGACATTGTTTTGATTTTAATATAATGCTTTATTTCAATTGTTGCATGAAATATGGATAATATTGTTACACTTAAGAATTTTATAATATTAAGACCTATAAAGGAGACCGATTCCAATGAACCGGGCACTGTGGGGGTGCTAGGCCATTTCTCACCATCCCCACACTTACCCAACTTTTCAAACCCATTAGGGGGTGGGGGATTCCTTAGGAACCGAGTCATCCACCTCTTTCTTTTTCCCGACCCGTCCGGATGGCGATTCCATTTTCTCCGGACCTAGGTCCATGTTCTCTAAGGCCCCGAGCCTAAACAGTGCCGAAGTCGCAAGAACCATTCCACCGGGAGTGGAGGCAAAAATCCCCGCTCACAAAGAGCAACAAGAGGAACATACATCAAGTATGTCCGCATGGTGATACGACCAAGGTACAAACCAACGGATGTTGACTTCAGCGCGTGAATGGATCCAATCAACCCAATCAACATATAAAGAAGCAGGATGGTGCGTGAATGGATCCAATCAACCCAATCAACATATAAAGAAGCAGGATGGAGTAGTTTCCTAGCAGAATGATGCCGTGGTAGATATCTGGTAAAATCCATGGATGGAGTATCAAGCAAGCAGAGACGTCCTGAAGCCAAATTTGTGAGGGAAAATTAAATTAAGTTGAACCTTTATAGTTCATCCTCTGTGAACCCATCCTTCATAGTTCATCTAATAACTACAAATTGGCTTGATTTTTATCTTGAAAGGCCCTTTAAATGATGGTTCCATACCAATTAATTATTGGATTTCTTCAAATGTTAAAATATCATTGGTAAGAGGGACTGGAAGGCATAATTTGGGTTCTGGACTCGAGCTAAGTTCTGGACTTAGAAGAGACTCTAGGTTCTGGACATAAAGATAATTTGGGTTCTGGACCCGAGCTAAGTTCTGGACTTAGAAAAGATTCTAGGTTCTGGAACTAAGAAAAATTTGGGTTCTAGACCCAAGCTAAGTTCTGGACTTAGAAGAGATTTTAGGTTCTGGACCTAAAGAAAATTTGGGTTCTAGACCTGAGCTATGTTCTGGACATAGAAAAGATTCTAGATTCTGGACCTAATCAAAATTTGGGTTCTGAACCGACCTAAGTTTTGGACTTAGAAAATATTCTAGGTTATGGACCTAAAAATAATTTGGGTTCTCGACCCGAGCTAAGTTCTGGACTTAGAAAAGATTCTAGGTTCTGGACCTAATCAAAATTTGGGTTCTGGACCCGAGCTAAGTTCTGGGCTGAGAAAAGATTCTAGGTTCTGGACCTAAAGATAATTTGGGTTCTGGACCCGAGCTAAGTTCTGGACTTAGAAAAGATTATAGGTTCTGGACCTAATCAAAATTTGGGTTTTGGACCCGAGCTAATAAAGAATTAATTATCTGCAAAAAATAATTTTTTAGTTTCAAAAAGTTTGACTAATTTTTATGCACATGTCTTCTCCTTGCCCCTGCATGTAAAAATATTTATACACATGCAAGCATTTGAATGATTAATTGAATTTACTGTTTATTTACTGTGTAGTCACTATTTATGTACTATTTACTATTCATAAATAGCAACTTACTATTCGTAAATAGTAATAAATACTATTTTACTATTTATCAATAGTAATTTACTATTTATCAATAGTAAAGCTTACTATTTATTAACAGTAAAACTTACTTTTGAATTTTATTTTTTTCTTGACGTTTCTCTATATAAACGAACGAATTCCTTCATTTCATTCACAGCGAAATCTATAATTCTCTCAAATTCTTTCAAATTTAGCATATAGTTTTGAAAAAATGCATGCTTCAAGGTCAGGAACTCATTCTAATGCTGAGTTATTAGAGTTTATTCGGCATCATGAAAATGAAAATATAGATCTAATAGCTGGGATGCCGTTTCATTGTAGTTCAAACCCAAAGAGCGCGGTAATTATTTTTTCCCTTTCTTTTTTGTTTTGATTTTTTCGTCTTTCTGTTATTTGTTTTTTTTTTTCTTTTTTTTCTTCTTTTTTTATTTTTCTGTTATTTGTTTATATTATTATTTTTTATTTTTTATTTATGTTTTTACATTATGCTCTTTTATTATTATTGTGTTTGCCTTTATTTTTTATTTATATTTTTATATTATTATAATTTTTTAGAAAATTTAGGAAAAATATATTAATTTAAGCAGATAGGATAACATGCACTTACCTTGTATGAACTTACCTGGCTCCATGTTAGCATGATCGTTGCGTTGTTTGGGCCGGAGGGTGTATCTACAAAGCCCGACAATGGTATGATGTAGTGCCTTCTCGAGTAAGGCAGATTATCCGAGATTGCGGCTTTGAGAGCTTCATCTTACAATTGCCATTCGAGGAGTATCTGATAGACCGGAGCATAGTCCAGGCGCTATCAGAACGATGGTTGGACACAACCCACACTTTTCACTTGCCCATTGGAGAGATGACAATTGGTCCGGTCAATTTTACTGCTATAACCGGCCTTTGATATGATGGTATTCTGTTTTATTAGTTTTTGTTATAGTTTTGTGTCTTATTTATTATGTTAATTATTATTTTATATAGGTATTTTGTTAGTTTTTATCGATTTATTTAGGGTTTTCATTAATTTTGATAGTTTTAGTTTATTTCCGTGTTTATGTCATTTTTTATCTAGTTTTTAGTATGGTGTTTATGTTTTGTTGGTTATTGTTTATTTACTTCTTGTTTTAAGTTTGTTCAAGTTTTGTTTTAGGTTAAAAAAGCCAAGGAACCAAATTGAAGACAAAAAGAGACAGTAGCTGACACAGGCAGAGGACACGGCCAAGTCACTGGCCGTGTCCCATACCAAGCTAAAAAGGAAGAGCAAGTCACAGTAGATGACACAAGCAAGGGACACGGCCAAGTCAGTGGCCGTGTCCCTCCAATAAAGCCTAGATACGGCCAAGTCACTCCAACTTGGCCGTGTCTCACTTACAACCAAGGCAAAGAAGATCAGTCAAGCAGAGGCGGACACGGGCAAGGGACACGGCCAAGTCACTGGCCGTGTCCATCCAAAATGATGCAACATGGCCAAGTCACCTCTGACTTGGCCGTGTCACTCAACTAAAGAAGAAAAAGAAGAGAAACAAGCAGAGGCAGACACAGGCAAGGGACACGGCCAAGTCTTGTGGTCGTGTCCCTCCAATGCACTCCAACACGGCCAAGTCACATCTGACTTGGCCGTGTCCCTCATGAACCAAGCACGCGCGGATTTAAAACGGACGATTCATATAAAAGGAAAAATAAGTTTAGGGTTTTGGGGACTGTTGACGATTTGGAGAGCTGGTTTGAGCCGTCATAGAGAGTGAAGTTAGGGTTTAGCTTGTTTTCTTGATTTTAATTTCACTTTTGATTACTTTAGCTTAGATTAGATTGTTCTAGCCATTGTTTCATCCTTCTTGCAAGATTTGAACAAGAGATTCTTCAGAAGCTTCAAGGAGTTGTAACTTGGTTTTGTTTTCAAACTTATTCTCTTTATTTTCATTTAAAGGTTATTATCATGTCTATTTTGATTTCTTTGAAAATTAATGAGATGAATATGTTTGATTGCATTATGAACTAATTTGATCTAGTCTAGGGTTTGTATGGATCTGCTATGATTGTATGAATTGGTTATTCTCTTAGCTAATAATTTCTTTATCCTTTATTGAATGAAATATTGTTATCATATAATTGATTGGCCACCAATTGTGTGTATTAGGTATTAGATGATGGATTGAGAGATGAAGTCTAATGCTGGAACAATTCAATTAAGGACTTAGGTGAATTAGAGATATAACCTATTAAAAAGATTGTTTCAATTATAACAAGATTAGTTGTAAGAGGTTTGAATGCGAGAGCTTATTTCCTTGACTCAATTAATTAAGTTGTTTGAGATTTAATCTTTGAAATTAAATTAGTTAAGTGGAATAACCGTTCATACAAATAAGTAGTAGAGAAGTGCAAACCCTAGACCTTTTATCAAGTGAATCAAAACATCAGCTCTTGTTTACTTTTATTCATTTTAAAACTTAAATCAAACTTCTTCTTTAGTTAGCAATTTAAATTTATTCATTACTTGTTACTTTTAATTTGATAATCAATTAGCCACTTTAGCTTCCTTGAGAGAACGACCTTGGGGTGATCACCTTTGCTACAGCTACCTCGTATAATTGCGAGTGACGCTTTGTGGTATAGTTAATTTAAGCGCAACAAGTTTTTGGCGCCGCTGCCAGGGAGGCTAATTGGCATAATTGTTTATTTAAAAAAAATATAAATACTTTGGATTATTTTTCATTGTTTTCATTTTATTTTATTTTGTCTTTTGCTTTTAATTGTTTCTTTTTCTAGAAAATTTTGTTTATGCAAGGCAGGAGATCACTCGAAGGAGAGCTACATCCATTCATTCCAGAAATTCAGAGAGTGAAAAGGAGCAGAGATGAGTTTGAGCTCTACACCGGATTTGATACTACAGAGGAGGACACTTCTGATTTTGAGTCAGAATCTGCACAATCTGTTAAAATGGCTGAAGAAAGACAAAGGATGATGAGAGACTTTGCTAGACCTGTCATTGGAACTTCCACTTCTTGCATAAGACTGATAGATGCAGCAAGAAATTATGAGTTGAAGAACATTCACTACAACATGCTGCCATCATTCTATGGAGTTCCAAATGAAGATCCTTTGAATTTTATTAGGGATTTCTACTCCACTCTCAACACTTTTCCTTTGGGAGGATTAACAGAGGATCGGTTGAGGATGAGGTGTTTCCCATATACTTTGAAGGATAAGGCAAAGAGCTGGCTCATGATGTTGCCTGAAAATTCACTGACAACTTGAGAGGAAGTTTATAACAAGTTCATGGGCAAGTTCTATTCACACCAAAAGACAGCTGAGTTGAGAGGGAAGATTGCTACATTCTCTCAATTTGAAGGAGAGCCATTTCATGAGGCTTGGGACAGATTTAAGATGCTATTGATCCAGTGTCTGCATCATCACTACCCACTTCAACTCCTTAATCAGTTTTTCTATGATGGTCTAACCCAGCAATTTCAGAACACTGTTGACATTGCAGCTGGGGGAGCCATGTGAGAAAAGACAGCTGATGAGACTTATGAGATCTTTGAGATGTTGGGAGCTAATTCTCAACAAAAGAGTGTAAGGGGAAGAAGTAAAGGGGTGAATCAACTGGAAGCCAATACTGAAATGGTTAGTCAAATAGCTGAGTTGACAAGGCAGGTTCAGATGCTAAACAAGAAGAACAATATTTCTTCATCCACTCAAGAGGTGTGTGGAATCTGTGGGACATTTGGGCATGGAGCAAATATATGCCCCTCTGCATATGAATCTTTTGGGAATGAAGCTGAGCAAGTTAATGCTATGGGGGGATTTCAACCAAGAGCCAGGAATGATCCTTACTCCAACACTTACAATCCTGGTTGGAGGAGTCACCCCAATTTTTCCTGGACAACAAATAATGCTCAACAGCCTTTCCATTTTCTCCAGAGACAGAACCAACAGCAAGGCCAATCCTCAAATCAAGGTCAGCCTAAGAGAGAGAGTTTGGAGGAAAGTTTACAGGCTTTTATCCAAGTCAGTGCTAAAAATCAGGAGATGAACAACAAGAGGCTGGATTCCTTGGAAGCATCTTTTAAGAAGGTGGAGACCCAAGTGGGGCAACTTGCTCAACAGATGCAGATTCAACAAAAGGGGAAGTTTCCAAGTCAACCTGAGCAGGCACAAGCAGTGGCTATTCTTAGGAGTGGCAAGGTAATTAATAACAATGTCAAAAATAATTCTGTGAATGCAGGTGAGCAAGAGAATAAAAAGGAAGGAGAACTGGAGAACAAAGGTACTGAAGAAAGATCAATGGAGAAGTCCCCTACAGCAGATTTGCACAAGGCAAACAATCCATACCGTTCACCTATACCATTCCCCAGCAGGTTGAAGGATGATAAAAAAGATAAGCAATTTTCAGATATCTTCTACATGCTGTCTAAGGTAAGTATTAACTTACCCTTACTTGAAGCAATTAAGAACATGCCGGCTTATGCTAAATTCTTCAAAGAACTGAATACTAAGAAAAAGAAGTATGAGCTGAATGAAAAGGTGATAGTTTCTGAGGTAGCTAGTGCTGTTTTGCAGCATAAACTACCTCCTAAGCTAAAGGATCCTAGAAGTTTTATTATTCAAATTACTATAGGGAATGGAAAGGGTACTGATGGCATGTGTGACTTGGGAGCCAGTGTGAATTTAATGCCTTATTATGTGTATCTTGATTTAGAATTAGGGGAACTTAAACCAACAAAAATGGTATTGCAATTAGCTGATAGATCTCTTAGATTCCCAAAAAGGGTCATAGAAGATGTGTTAGTTAAAGTTGGTGGTTTGATAGTACCTGTGGATTTCATCGTTCTTGACATGGAAGTAGGTAATTCTTCACCATCTGCACACACCATTCTGCTGGGTAGGCCTTTTATGGTGACTACCAACACTTTGATAGATGTTAAGAATGGAAAATTATCAATGACTGTTTTGGGACAAACTGTGGAATTTTCTATTTTTAACACTTCTCCTATTCCTACAACTGCTTTATATGAGGATTGTTCTTTCATTGATTGTGTTGATGCAGTTGTTTCAGATGTTTTCTTGCAGACAGGTACCTCTAATAAATTGGAGTTGGCATTGACTTTGGATAGTGATTTGGAAATTTTTGATGCAGAAATAGCCAGTTGTCTTGAGACCTTAGGAAGTGCTGAAGTAGAGGAACTTAAGGAGGACCCAGTTTGTGAGCTTCCCTCCATTCAAAAAGAAGAGAAGAACCCCTCACTAGAGTTAGAGCTGAAAGAGTTGCCTAAGAACCTGAAATATGTGTTTTTAGGAGATCACAACACTTTACCTGTGATAATATCTAGTGAACTTAGTGAAGGGTAGGAGATGAGGTTGGTGAGTGAGCTTAAAAGATTAAGTGACATCAAGGGTATTAGCCCTTCAATGTGCATGCATAGAATCACTTTAGAAGAGGGAGCTAAATCTGTGAGGGAGACCCAAAGGCGACTTAACCCAAATATGAGTGAAGTGGTTAAGAAGGAAGTGCTCAAATTGCTGGATGAAGGAGTAATATATCCAATTGCTAATAGTGAGTGGGTGAGCCCAATACATGTAGTTCCTAAGAAATCTGGAATCACTGTGGTGAAAAATGAGAATAATGAATTGGTTCCTACTAGGACTACTACTGGGTGGAGAATGTGCATCGATTATAGGAAGTTGAACAATGCTACAAAGAAAGATCATTTCCCTCTTCCTTTTATTGATCAGATGTTAGATAAACTTTCTGGGCACTCACATTATTGTTTTCTAGATGGCCTTTCAGGTTACTATCAGGTGCTAAAAGCTCCAGAGGATCAGTCCAAGACAACCTTTACTTGCCCTTTTGGGACTTATGCATTTCGACGTATGCCCTTCGGCTTGTGCAATGCACCTGCAACTTTTCAGAGATGCA
This sequence comes from Garcia nutans, assembly GCA_947685225.1. Lineage (NCBI taxonomy): Eukaryota > Viridiplantae > Streptophyta > Magnoliopsida > Malpighiales > Euphorbiaceae > Garcia > Garcia nutans. The sequence goes on along the minus strand of CANTUV010000033.1, from coordinate 16,728,202 downwards.
TGATGTCTGTCTTCTCTGACATGATAGACGATTTTATTGAGGTATTTATGGATGACTTTTCTGTTTTTGGTAATTCTTTTGATAATTGCCTTAATAAACTTGTTCGTGTGCTTGAGAGATGCATTGAATGTAACCTCACTTTAAGTTGGGAAAGGAGTCATTTTATGGTTACCCAGGGCATTGTTTTAGGTCATGTGGTGTCAAGTAAAGGGATTGAGGTGGATAAGGCTAAAATTGAATTGATTGCTAAGTTACCCCCACCTACCTCTGTTAAGGGAATAAGAAGTTTTCTATGGCATGCAGGATTTTATAGGAGGTTTATTAAGGATTTTTCCAAAATAAGCCAACCATTGTGCCATTTGCTAGGGAAAGATGTTCCATTTGAATTTACAGCACAATGCATGCAGGCTTTTAATTCCCTTAAAGAAAAATTGACTAGTGCGCCAGTGATAGTAGCTCCTGTTTGGTCTTTACCTTTTGAAATCATGTGTGACGCCTCTAATCATGCAGTAGGAGCTGTTCTTGGGCAAAGGGTTGATAAATACTTGAGAGTAATATATTATGCCAGTTTGACCCTGAATAGTGCACAAATGAACTACACCACAACTGAAAAGGAAATGTTAGCTGTTGTTTTTGCTTTAGACAAATTTAGAGCATATTTAATTGGGTCAAAAATCATTATGCATTATGATCATGCAGCTCTTAAATATCTGTTAACAAAACAACATGCTAAACCGCGCTTAATTAGATGGGTGTTGTTATTGCAAGAATTTGATTTCCAAATCAAGGATACTAAGGGTAGTGAGAATGTTGTTGCTGATCATTTATCCAGATTACCCTTCTTTAGTGAACATCTTGCATCTAATAGCATTCATAAAAATTTAGAAGAATTTTCTGATGAGCATTTGTTTGTGGTAATTAATGCACCTTGGTTTGCAGATATTGCTAACTATCTTGCCTGTGGAATATTGAGTACTAACATGTCATTTCAGGAAAAGAAAAGGTTTTTACACTTGAGTAAGTTTTATTTTTGGGATGAACCTTATCTATTTCGGATATACAAAGATGAGATAGTTCGCAGGTGTGTATCTGAGGAAGAACAACTGAGTTTTCTTCAATTTTGCCATGATCTTCACTGTGGGGGTCATTTTGGAGGAAGAAAGACTGCAGAAAAGGTTATGCAAAGTGGTTTTTACTGGCCTGCTTTATTTAAAGATGCTCAAGACTATTGTAAGCACTGCGATCGTTGCCAAAGAGTAGGTAACATTGGGAGGAGGAATGAAATGCCCCTTCAGTCATATATTGTTGTTGAACTGTTTGATGTGTGGGGAATAGACATCATGGGTCCTTTTCCCAAGTCTTTTGGTTTTGAATATATTTTAGTTGCTGTTGACTATGTTTCCAAATGGGTGGAGGCAATCCCCACCTATACTAATGATGCTAATGTAGTTGTGAAATTTATGAAGGAAAATATTCTTAGCAGATTTGGTACGCCAAGGGTGATAGTCAATGATGGGGGGAGCCATTTTTGCAACAGGCTTTTTGAGAAGTTAATGCACAAATCTGGTGTGAAGCACAAGGTGGCAACCCCATACCATCCACAAACTTCTGGACAAGTGGAAACATCAAACAAGCAGCTAAAAGGAATCCTGGAGAAAACAGTCAACACATCAAGGAAAGATTGGGCAAACAGATTGCATGATGCACTATGGGCATATCGGACTGCTTTCAAAACTCCTCTAGGTATGAGTCCGTATCTATTGGTGTTTGGAAAGGCTTGTCACTTACTAGTGGAGTTGGAGCACAGACCATATTGGGCAATCAAGACTCTGAATTTGGATTTGGATAAAGCGAAGAGATAAAGATTTCTGCAAATTTCAGAGTTAGATGAGCTGAGGAATGAGGCTTATGAGAGCTCGAGAATTTACAAGGATCGCATTAAAGCACTTCATGATAGAATTATAGTGCAAAAGACATTGAGTTCAGGTATGAAAGTTTTACTTTTTAACTCTCGACTCTGTCTTTTTCCAGGTAAACTCAAGTCTCAATGTAGTGGTCCTTTCGAGATAACTCAGGTGTATCCTTCTGGTGCCATCGAATTACTTAACTCTCGAACAAGTGAGACTTTTAAAGTGAATGGACAGAGAGTTAAGCCATACAATGAAGGATTTCAGGAAGTGAGGGTCATTGACAACACTTTGATTCATGATCCCTAGGCCTTGCATGATGTCCAGCTATATGACATTAAAGAAGCACTAAATGGGAGGCAACCCATCGGTTTGCATTTATTTTTTATAGTTGTAATTTTAAATTTAGCAAGTTTTGATTTTATGTTTAGTCTAAATAAATGGAACAGGTGCTTTGATCGGTTTTCATCTTTCTAATGTGTTTCAGGGTTGATAGGAGAAGAGGTGCAATTTCTTTGATATTTGTAACTATATATATATATATATATGTATAAAGTTAAAAGTGGCAGAGAGTGACACGGCCAAAGGACTTGGCCGTGTCCCTTGGTCGTGTCACATGGGACACGGCCAAGCCTCATGAAAACTCTTCTTTTGTTTTGTTTTTGAAATTTGTCACAGTAAGTGACACGGCCAAAGGACTTGGCCGTGTCACTGGACACGGCCAAGTAAAAAAAATAATTGCTCTTTGATTTGTTATTTTGCACCTCTAGATCCAGTAGCTAACACGGGCATGGGACATGGCCAAGTCAGTGGCCGTGTCCCTCAAAAATCACATGACACGGCCGTGTTTCCCACAACTCGGCCGTGTCCCTCAATTTTTGACTTTTAAAAACCCGATTTTGCCCAGTTCTTTTCATAAATCCCTAAATTTTCTATCTTCGTCTCTCTCGCTCTCTTGCTCTCTGTATCTCCAAAACCATTGATTTTTATTTCAAAACTCCAACTCTTCCATTAAAACTTCAAATTTCTTCAACAAAACTTGAGATAATCACTTAAAACTTCCTCTTTCCTCATATAATTTTGATTTAATTCAGTTTTGGGTTGAATTTTCAGATTTCTAAGGATGCCGAGAACTAAGACTGTTTCACACCACAAGAAGAAGAGGCCTACAACCGAAGGAGCTTCTTCCTCTTCATCCACTTTATCTTCGAAGAGAGCAAGTCTTTTGGCTTGGGGTTTTTTCCAGACAAGCGCGGGGAAAGGTCGGTACCCAAAGAATTTAAACAACAATTTGCTTGGGGAGCTGTAGGCTCGGGTACTTATGTGGCCAAATCGGCCAAGGCATCTAAGTTAAGAAATTCTGCTTTGAGATATTTGCATAGGTTTATGGCTTGTGGATTCTTTGCTCGGAAGGAGAGCCCGGGTGTGGTTGCAATGCATGTCAGTGCCGGCTATTGGTTAGCCGATATTTTTTATTCTGTGGCTAACAAAAGAAAGGGGGCAATTTGTGTTGGAGGGTTGGTTACAACACTAGCAGTAGCGCTGGTTGAGGATTTTGACCCGAGTACTAGTCGTATGACTAGAATTTTGGGTAATGACTCTTTGGATTTAGCTACACTTGAGAAGATGCACATGGTGGTGCGTAGGAGAGGGACTTATGTGATGCCTTCAGATGAGCCTGAAGCACCGGGGGACAGGCAGAAGAGAGCATGGGTCCAAGAGGAGTCCGACTCGGATTCTCTTGACCTAGATGAGGATGCTCCGGTCTCGGAACATTAAGAGGTACTTCTGAGGATTGAGGCCCTGGAGGGCAAAGTGGATCGACTGGATAGCAAGGTGGACCATAACCATGCTGAGGTCTTACAGCAGTTGGAACAGATTAACAGTAACCTTGCGAAGATCTTGAGTCTCCATCCCTCAGCTGCATCATCTTCACGCCAGCCTTTTCCATAGATTTTGAGTTCCTTGCTTTATTTTGTTTAGTGTACTTTTGTTTTTATTTTTTGTTTGTGTTTTCATGTTAACATTTTATATTTGGATATTTTATTTTCTTATATTGTACTTTTGTTTTTGAACTTTTGTGTTTGTGATGGAAAGCTAGGGTTTTGCTTCACCAGGTACAATGGAAGACAGGTTGTCCTTTAACTCTTTTTATTTATTATTCTTGTTTTCCATTGAGGACAATGTAAATTTTAAGTGTGGGGTAAGCTTTCCTTTAATTTTTGTTTTTGTTTTGTTTGTCTTGTTTTGCTTATTGTGTTTGTTGTGCATGGCATAATTGTTGAAATCTTATTGATCTTTTCTTTGATTCTAGCTTTGTAGTTGAGACTTTAGTATCAGCATAGAAATGAGCATTTGAATTCATTCAGGATCAATTTTCACATTCTGCGGTTCATGACATATAAATCTTTGAGAATCCACCTTTGTGAGTTTTGAGCCTTATAGATTAAATGATTGACTTTCTTTTCTTAAGTGTGCACCTCCATGATTTTGCATCTCTAGAGTTTGCTTTTGCATGCTAATTGAACTCACATTATGATTTAATCTCAAGTTTTAAAATGATGAAGGCAAAGTAGTTAGCCCTTTAGCTTAAAAAGACCTCCCTTAATATTTAATTCCTTAGTGAGCCAAGTTGAGCCTTTGACCTTTTTCTTGTTTGATCAACACAATTCACAGCTCAACTTTCTCTTATTATCATCATACCTGCATTAAGGAATGGAATTTTATGATATGACAATAGGGTGGTTTAATTCAAAGTGTGGGGTAAGTAAAAAAAAAGAGTTTTAGGGGTTGAAATGCATACTTTACGCATTGTATTAGATTAAGAGTTGATTATTCTTTTCATCTATATTTTAAGCTAGATGATCTATGCAATGTTATATTTTGTATATATGTATTAAATATATACATATATATATAATAAAAGAAAAAGAAAAATAAAAAAAAAAGAGAAAAAGAGATATATATATATACAAAAGTCAAATATATTCTAGCATTGGTTGTCAAAAGAGGAATGTTGACTCTTATTTTTCTTGAAGTATGCAAGTATGTGAAGTATCAAGGGTTGGTGAGTATGCTATTTGAAGGAGTTATGAGTTTCTTAGCAAAAGTAGTGTCTAATTTAGATATTCCATTTCTTGATGCTCCAACCTAAATGTCTTTTCTCACACCTTTACCTTAGCCCCATTACATCCAAATGAAAGACCTTCGGATTATTTCTTGAGAAAATCAGTGAGAGAGATTGGATAATTAAGCAAGTTTATGGCAGTATGCAGTCATGAGTGGTTTGAGTGATTAACCTTTGAAATCGAGTGAAACACTTAGATGAGAGATGAGATTTGTATGTCTGGATTAATGAATGAGTTAAGAAAATCTTAATTGAAGGAAATTGCAATTATTTATGTATGATGTCTTGAAGTATTTCATCTTATCTGTTGGAATTATAGTTAAGGTTGTTTGAGTTTTTAATTTATGCCATGTGAATTTACTTGAGGACAAGCAAAGTTGTAAGTGTGGGGTAGTTGTTTTATTAGTTTTTGTTACAGTTTTGTGTCTTGTTTATTATGTTAATTATTGTTTTATTTAGGTATTTTGTTAGTTTTTATCGATTTGTTTAGGGTTTTCATTAATTTTGATAGTTTTAGTTTCTTTCCATGTTTATGTCATTTTTTATCTAGTTTTTAGTATGGTGTTTATGTTTTGTTGGTTATTGTTTATTTACTTCTTGTTTTAAGTTTGTTCAAGTTTTGTTTTAGGTTAAAAAAGCCAAGGAAGCAAATTGAAGACAAAAAGAGATAGTAGCTAACACAGGCAGAGGACACGGCCATGTCATTGGCCGTGTCCCATACCAAGCTAAAAAGGAAGAGCAAGTCACAATAGACGACAGAAGCAAGGGACACGGCCAAGTCAGTGGCCGTGTCCCTCCAATAAAGCCTAGACACGGCCAAGTCACTCCAACTTGGCCGTGTCTCACTTACAACCAAGGTAAAGAAGATCAGTTAAGCAGAGGCGGACACGGGCAAGGGACACGGCCAAGTCACTGGCCGTGTCCCTCCAAAAAGATGCAACATGGCCAAGTCACCTCTAACTTGGCCGTGTCACTCAACTAAAGAAGAAAAAGAAGAGAAACAAGCAGAGGCAGACACAGGCAAGGGACACGGCCAAGTCTTGTGGCCATGTCACTCCAATGCACTCCAACACGGCCAAGTCACATCTGACTTGGCCGTGTCCCTCATGAACCAAGCACGCGCGGATTTAAAACGGACGATTCATATAAAAGGAAAAAGAAGTTTAGGGTTTGGGGACTGTTGACGATTTGGAGAGCTGATTTGAGCCGTCAGAGAGAGTGAAGTTAGGGTTTAGCTTGTTTTCTTGATTTTGATTTCACTTTTGATTACTTTAGCTTAGATTAGATTGTTCTAGCCATTGTTTCATCCTTCTTGCAAGATTTGAACAAGAGATTCTTCAGAAGCTTCAAGGAGTTGTAACTTGGTTTTGTTTTCAAACTTATTCTCTTTATTTTCATTTAATGGATATTATCATGTCTATTTTGATTTCTTTGAACATTAATGAGATGAATATGTTTGATTGCATTATGAACTAATTTGTTCTAGTCTAGGGTTTGTATGGATCTGCTATGATTGTATGAATTGGTTATTCTCTTAGCTAATAATTTCTTTAGCCTTTATTGAATGAAATATTGTTAACATATAATTGATTGGCCACCAATTGTGTGTATTAGGTATTAGATGATGGATTGAGAGATGAAGTCTAATACTGGAACAATTCAATTAAGGACTTAGGTGAATTAGAGATATAACCTATTAAAAAGATTGTTTCAATTATAACAAGATTGGTTGTAAGAGGTTTGAATGTGAGAGCTTATTTCCTTGACTCAATTAATTAAGTTGTTTGAGATTTAATCTTTGAAATTAAATTAGTTAAGTGGAATAACCGTTCATACTAATAAGTAGTAGAGAAGTGCAAACCCTAGACCTTTTATCAAGTGAATTAAAACATCAGCTCTTGTTTACTTTTATTCGTTTTAAAACTTAAATCAAACTTCTTCTTTAGTTAGCAATTTAAATTTATTCATTACTTATCACTTTTAATTTGATAATCAATTAGCCACTTTAGCTTCCTTGAGAGAATGACCTTGGGGCGATCACCTTTGCTACAGCTACCTCGTATACTTGCGAGTGACGCTTTGTGGTAGAGTTAATTTAAGCGCAACATATTCCAGTTCCTCTGACCAACGATATTTTAACATTTGATGAAATTCAGCAATTAATTGGTATGGAACCATCATATAAGGGGCCTTTTAAGATAAAAATTGAACCGATTCATAGCTATTGGATGAACTATGAAGGACGGGTTCACAGAGACACGACCCAACAATATGCTTGAGGATTTTTGATATATTTGCTTGGGTCGACCATTTTAGGCAGCACTGAATCCTCCATCCACTTGTCAGTGTTGAGGTCCCTTTCTTATTTCAGAATAGTACGATCTTATGGCTGGGGTGAAGCTGGTCTCGCCTGTCTTTACCATGGTCTTGATAAAATTTGCCAAAATAATAAGTCTTTTGTCGGCTTGATGGCGGTTGTCGAGGAACTCTTCTTCTTCCAAAGTCAATTCCACTCCTTTCTTGCATGAATTTGATCTCTATTGTTGTTGTAGGCATGGGCATATGAACATAACCTTGTGAGGGTACCCAGTATTTCCCGAGAGAGAGTCGGGTATCCGAGGTTAAATCTCTGGTTGTCAGATCACGTGGACGTTCCCGGCTCTCACCATGTACATACCCAACGCTTCGTGTTGAGTCGCTTAACCTGGGACCAGGTAAAATAGCATTAGTATCTTTAAATTTTATGTAAAAGTTTACTTACCTTATGTTATTTTGCAGATGAATTTGGTCTAGTGGAACCCAGAAGAGCGGACAAACTGGTCTCCCTTCATGAAGGCTGCGCTATCTTTCCAACATACTCGTTAAGTCATCGCTGGCCCAGTGTCTAGTGGTTGGTTTCTCGGAGAGAGAGTTTATGAGTGGTTTCTTGGTCCAGAGTAGTGTAGGGTCCCGATGCATTTCTCGAAATATACTTTAAATATTATATCAATGTCGGAGGATGTATGGTGGTCGGCTCGGTACGGTTATGGTGTTGAGACATTTCTCCATCTACCGAGTGCATTTTGAACTTTGATGCATCCATGATAAATTAAGTAAATCAAGTATTGAAATTAAATAAATTAAAGCATAAGAAATAAATCAAAGCATAATCAAGTATGGAATAGAATAAAGCAAATAAAAGTCCAATTATGGCTACTGTGACTTTTTATAGAATTAAAATAAATTAGGGTTTTATGTTTTAAAGGGTTGGTAAGACTCTTTGATTAAAAAAATTAAGGTTTGAATGATGATATCATGAAACTGGGGTTTTAAACACTTTAAAATACTTTAATTTGTGATTTTTGGTTATTGGGTTCCTAAGCTACTGTGTAAAATTTAGGTTTTTAGGTTTTTTAATGTTTTAAAAGGATTATGGTTCATAAAAAATAGGGTTTAAGGTTTTAAAAGGGTTAGTGTTCATTATTTTGAATTTTGGAAGTTGAATTTGGATTTGATATTTTGGAAGTAGGGTCACAGGTGGTGAATAATTTTTAGGAATTTGGAAATCAATTTTATATTTTATGAAATTTTATGAATTTAAACAAATAAATTAAAGTTTTTATAAGTAGAAAAGATGTTTTTTAAGGCTTTTTGAATGAAATAGAACCTACTTTAAAATTTTAAAAGAAGCAGAATTTACATCATAGTTTTGTTGAAAAATATGTTCAATTAGAGTTTTAAGATTTTTAAGAAGAAAAAATAACAATTTTAAGCCTTTTGGAAGATAAACTAATGAAATAAGGTTTTTTTTGCTTTAGAAAAACTAAATTAAAGTTCAATGGTTTTTAATTTTGATTTCATAAATTTGCTACTGTGTAAAAAAACAATTAAAGAAAAAAATAATTCATAAATTTTTTCGTCGCCGATTTATCAGACTCATATTTTTATTTTTATTTGTTTATTTTTTTATTAAAGAAAAATTATTTAATAAAAATTATTTTGGATGAATTAGACAACAAAAATCATTTTAGACTAAATAAAACATATTGGACCAGATTGGGTCAAAAATTAAGGGTCTACAGTTTGCACCCTGCTTGAATGATCTGAAACCTTAGTGAAAGAGAGTGGAAAGCAATAAGACTTAATTTTTGATGAAACAGTTGAGGTTTTGGGTTCTGGACTTGGTTCGAGTTCTGGACTCAAGGATAATTCTAGGTTCTTGACCTAAGGAAAATTTGGGTTCTGGACCCGGTTCGAGTTCTGGACTCAAGGATAATTCTAAGTTCTGGACCTGAGGAAAATTTGGGTTCTAGACCCGGTTCGAGTTTTGGACACAAGGATAATTCTAGGTTCTGGACCTAAGGAAAATTTGGGTTCTTGACTCAAGGATAATTCTATGTTCTCGACCTAAAGAAAATTTGGGTTCTGGACCCGGTTCGAGTTTTGGACTCAAGGATAAATACTAGGTTCTGGACCTAAGGAAAATTTGGGTTTTGGACCCAGTTCGAGTTCTGCACTCAAGGATAATTCTATGTTCTCGACCTAAAGAAAATTTGGGTTCTAGACCCGGTTTGAGTTCTGGACTCAAGGATAATTCTAGGTTCTGGACCTAAGAAAAATTTGGGTTCTGGACCCGGTTCGAGTTCTGGACTCAAGGGAGATTCTAGTTTCTGGACCTAAGGAAAATTTGGGTTCTGGACCCGGTTCGAGTTCTGGACTCAAGGATAATTCTAGGTTTTGGACCTAAAGAAAATTTGGGTTTTGGAGCTGATATTGGGTACTTGGAACCAAGATTGATTTGATTTGGGTACTTGGACCCGAGATTGATTTGATTTGGGTACTTGGATTCGATATTGATTTAATTTGGGTACTTGGACCCGGGATTGGGTACTTGGACCCGAGATTGATTTGATTTGGGTACTTGGACCCGAGAATGGATACTTAGACCTGAGCTTGGGTACTTGGACCCAAGAATGGGTGCTTGGACCCGAGATTGAGTTTGATTGACCTTTTATCATTTGAGAAGTCTGACTGCTCCGGTGTTTTATGCATGGTGATTCTTCACCATCAAATTGGATTTTCACCCTTTAAGATCGGGTCTTCGCACTTCAAAATGGATCTTCATCCTTTGAGATGGGGTCTTCACCCTTGAAAATGGATCTTCATCCTTTGAGATCGGGTCTTCACACTTAAAAATGGATCTTCATCCTTTGAGATTAGGTCTTCACCCTTAAAAATGGATCTTCATCCTTTGAAAATGGATCTTCATCCTTGAAAATGGATCTTCATCCTTTGAGATCGGGTCTTCACCCTTGAAAATGGATCTTCATCCTTTGAGATCGGGTCTTCACCCTTGAAAATGGATCTTCATCTTTTGAGATCGGGTCTTCACCCTTGAAAATGGATCTTCCTCCTTTGAGATCGGGTCTTCACCCTTGAAAATGGATCTTCCTCCTTTGAGATCGGGTCTTCACCCTTGAAAATGGATCTTCATCCTTTGAAATCGGGTCTTCTTTGTTCTTTGAAGATGGGAGTGACACGGCCAGTGGCTTGGCCGTCTCTCCTGGGTGTGTCAGCTTTTGTGTCTTTTCTTTGGTTTTTCTTTGTTCTAGGCTTAAGATGGGACATAGCCAAGCTCCTGGCCGTGTCATGTGACACGGCCAGTGGCTTGGCCGTGTCATATGGGTGTGTCACCTTTTGCCATTTCTTTCCTTCTTTTTTTTTTCTTTGGTTTAGTCTTTAGGTGAGACACGGCTAGTGGTTGGCAGTGTCTCCTACCCGTGTCACCTACTGTTTCTTTTCTTTCTTTGCTTAGTCCTACTTGACTTTGCTCCTTAGGAGAGACATGGCCAGTGGCTTGGCTGTGTAGCCTGCCAGTGTCACCTACTGTTTCTTTTCTTTCTTTGCTTGGTCCTTCTTGAATTTGCCCCTTAGAAGAGACACGACCAATGGCTTGGCCGTGTCGCCTGCCAGTGTCACCTACTGTTTCTTTTCTTTTTTTGCTTCTTTAATGATTGTTGCAGGTTGTTGGCTCGTTTGATCACCTCTTGGTCCATCATCCAATATTCAAAGATCAATAGGTAGTGTAACACCCCGATACTCCATATAAGTACTATACATACACCTGGTATACATACAGTAAGTATATAAAGTATAAGGATGTCACTTTTTGAAACATTTTTAAAACCTTTAACAGAGTTCAAACCACAATACATAAATTTAAAGAACAATTACAAAATTATTATACTTTTAATGATCTTACATATATATCATAATCTTATATTTATCCAAACTTTATTTATACATATAAATATACTTTTGTCAGAAATACATCATAATTAAAAATTATACATGTATGCATCACCCTCTAGTTGGTCTCGACAAACTCTTACTCTTCTCGTGGCATAATGAAAGACTTCATATCTTCCACCTAGTCACCTGCGCGATTACACATCCGCGCTAAGCCCAAAAGCTTAGTAGTACAAATATAAAATATAAACATACATTATAGAAATTCTAACATACAGTGAAATATCACTTTCATATACCATTAATATCTTATCATGTTTTTCCTTTTGAATTGTACCTTTCATATATCTCGACTAATTCCATTTATAATATACATATCATTATCACCAACCACAATCCATCATTAATACTCACAATCAATATATCAATATACACATTACACATTGTACTTCATAACATTGTTTTATTCACAACTCATCAATCATAATCCATCGCTAACACTCACAATCAATATATCAATACACACATTACACAACATACTTCATAATATTATATTACTCACAATTCACCAATCAGGAATCACATTTCCAACAAAGTCAACCATAGATCTCACTTGTTTCAACATTTGTATATCATATTGACAACAAAGACAGACTCGGGCCCAAAAGACACTACTATGCCATTCGACTTTCAGAGTTAATGCTTTGGTTTTATTATCACATTATCATTATCATTATCCCAACTAGGCTTTAAGGATTTAGGTTCAACCAAGCTTCAAGGGGAACAAAGCATGCTAAGTATCAACCCAACTTGGCTTCAAGAACCAATCCAACCTAGCTTCAAGGGTTGTAACATCTCAATTAGGCTTCAAGGCCTTAGCCAACCTAACTTCAAGAGATTGTTACTATTATTAGGCATGCCACCAACAACAAACTCTGAAAATGGAATAACACATTAGCTACACAATTCATTTTATCAATTTCATTCTCAATTCTCATCATCAATTAGGCAAACATGCCTTATGTCTTTCAATTGAATCATCATAGCCAATCACAATGGCTTCACATCACATTTGAATTATCATAGCCAATCACAATGGCTTCACATAATACATATATCATCATAGCCAAACACAATGGCTTCACATCACATTTTATCTCAATTCATGTTATATACTTCATCATTCAAGCATACATAATCAATTTCATTGCACATGTATCTTAAATTCATCGTCATCTGCACAACATGTCCCTCTATTTCATTTCAATCATTATTAAAACATTTATCATAATAAATTGCATTGCACATACCTTTTTGGATGATCATTATAGCTTTCACCTTCAAGAACTACTCCCATCAAGCTATACATAATCAATTACCTCATCATATCCTTCACATTTTACATATAGCATCATGGATATAACATTACAAAGTACATTATTCATATAACACATTACCATTCACAAGATTCACAATGTATATAATACATAACCTTGTTCATTTAGTATCATATGCATCATCAAATGTAGGTTCAATCTCAATCATGTAAGAAAAGCAAAAACCAAACACAGTAACCAACACACTCAAGGGACACGGCCAAGCTTGCGGCCGTGTCTCTCAACCAAAAGCCTATCAACCAAAAACAACAGAAGCCAACATGGGCAAGGGACACGGCTGTGTCCTCTCCAAAAATCACCCAACATGGCCAAATTTCCATGGACTTGGCCGTGTCTCTCAAAAATACTTTAGGTTGGCCGTGTCTCTTCCTTGGTTTGGCCGTGTCTCTCATGTATTCAAACCCTAACTATGGCCAACTCTCTTTTGATTGAATAAAAACACAATATACACAAAATAAACTCATTCAAATGGATGTAATCAAAGTCATTAACACTTATTTTGCATGTTTAACACAATATTCACATTAACCATACATTAACAATCCATTTAATCATCTACCATTTCAAAACCCTAAAACCAAACATCACTCTTAACTTATCATCTTCAAACCAAAACCAACATCAATCCAACCTTTTTAACTTATAATCAATCTCAACACTTATAAACTCATCTCAAACACACCTATTCATAATCTCAACACATCACAACCCACCTCAAACAAAACTTCAAAAATAACAAAGATAAACAAGAGAGTACTTACCTCAATTGAAGAAATTTCACGAATCTCAAACTTGATCCTTTGATTTTCCCATCAAATTGATGTTTAGAACTTAGAACACTTCTCTTCCTCCTTCTTTCCTTTGGTAGCCGGCCACACCAAAAATGAGAAGAGAAGAAATAAAAATCAAGTCAAACTTCTCTTCTTCTTTAAATCTCCACCAAGCAATTCTACATGAGCAATTACTTAAATGCCCTCATCCATTTAACTTAACCTTTGTCACTTATATGCCCATTAAAGTAATTTCACATATCACACATAAATATCCTCTTCCATTGACCATCCCTTTTGACTAATGTATATGTTATATATATAACCATATACCCAACATATACACTTTCTCTCTACACATTACTTTCCTTTTTAAACAATACATAAACATTCTCTTTTCAATTTCTTTTCTTATCAACATAACATATACACATAATTCAAACAAACAACAATTGTATCCAAACTTCTAGGGCACACATTGGGATATTACAATTCTCTCCCCCTTAAATAATTTCGTCCTCGAAATTATCAGTACCGTAACAATTCATTCTTAACAAAATACTATCTTAACTTCCATAACTCATCATTCTATATGTTTATATATCTCATTACTTCCTTAATCAAACATTCAAAAGAACTCATTACATTTCTTATTAATATCTTTATACAAGAATCAGATCATTTAATAGTACCCTTATACTTCGTCCAATCTCTATATTCAAATATATTTGTTCATTCACCTCTTTGAAATTACTTTCTTAACTTTAACCTTAAAAATCCTTGGTTTATATCTGAGCATTAATTATCCCGTCATTACAATCACTGTCTAAATAGACATTTATCAACCTTCAATGGCTAACAAGATTCTTATTTTTCACAATTGGAGTTACTTCTTTAGCATGCTTTTCCCTTAACTTACATATTAATACATTATCCTTCAACTTATTTTATAAATAACCACTCTTTTCCCTTTTTATCATGATTTATAACTATTATAACTCCATTTATTCATATCAAATCACACTTTAACATTTAACATCATATACATTATCATGTGAATAATTATACTCTTGGTACAATTATACATATCAAATCTCAATAATGATTCATAATCTTAGTCAAATCTAGATCAATTGATCTATCTGTCACAATATACCCACGTTCCAATCTTGTTCAATTCCAACCAATGATTAATTTATTTAACTTATCATGAAATTTCTCAATATTCACATATGCATACATATAACCTAATTCCATTAGGGAAAACTTATATTCAATTCCTGATCTCTTCAGCTCCATATTCAGTCAAATTATTATGATACCAAATCACCTCAAATTATCTTAGTATAATTCCCACCAATTCTCATAAAAATTTTATACCACATTTACTCTCTATAGTTCATTCACTTAAACCTCAAGTTCATTCATTTAATCATTACATATCATAAACATATTCAGTATAACTCTCAGTCACATTTTATAATTTCTCCCTTTATCTTCATAAATATAACCAAATTCTTAACATAAAATGTTAAGGTACAACTTCATCCATCATAACTTTTAACTATACTTCTCAAACAAAATTTTCAATATCACCAAATCTATATTACAAATATTTTGTCTAAGACCCAAATTCATGGATAACAAATTAATCGATCAAATATACTAAACAAAACACATGGCTTTAAAAGATTAATATTCAAGCCTGAAGCTTTCAAATCAATACTGTTCTTTTATAATTTTATTCTCAATCTTTACAAATACAAGGCTAAGGTGTATCTCAAGAATTACACATTCCTTCTTTACATTATTGCTATATCAGAAGTTAACACATTCCAACTCCGTTTCAAACCAATTTGCACTCGATTATATGATCTTTATCAACTTAATTCATGTTCCAACAATATTACTATATACATATTCAATCATATGCAGTTTCTATACAATTTCTATTCATCACTTCATTTCTAATCCATTTACCATCTCTTATAATATATAATCATATAGAACTTTCCATATGTGATTACTTTGGGACTCTAAATATCATATGATCATCAAGTTCAATACTCACTATAACAATTTCCACTGTCCAATATTACTCAAGTCCATTCTATATTCACTTTCATCACATAATCCATCTAGCTTTACACAGTTCGAGACCTAATCTCTCTTAGGTCCACTAATACATACAACATCGTTTCCATATCACTAATTCTATAATTATACCACATACATATTCATAGGTCACCTTCATAATGTGATTCACACATATTTTTATTTATTATTATTATTATTTTAAGTCATAATTTCATTCATAGTGAAAAACTCAGTTCACATATCATATACATGTATACACTTAATTATATACTCTTATTTTATTTTCCTTTTTCATATATTCAATACCAATTTAATGTTTATCACTTGCTTTTAAACACTATCATTTTCATTCTTCCAATATGATGTAAAGTATTTATTCATACAACACACATATATATATATTCTGACTATAATAGCACTTCAGATCCATCTTAGTCACATTCCCAATGTGACATCTCTTTCACATTCGTCTTTAAAAGCATTTAATATACTTCCATATCCATTTTTACCCTTTGCAGTAAAATGACTTAAAATAGCTCCTTTTTATTTGCTTATCCACTTCCGTTTTTCTTCAAAACAAATTCTTATACTAACAATCACATTACTCAATTCATAATACTTTCATGTGCAATATTAGTCATTTCACCTAGCTCATGTATTGAATATACATTAAACCATCAATATCTAGATAATCTTTATCAAATTCCACTAGAACTTTAACTTTCCAACTTACTACTTTGCTTACACTTCAATTTGCCAAACTCATCTTTTCTTAATATCACTCTAAAAACATCTTATGTATATATATATATCACAAAGCAATATCAAAACATATAATTTTCACAATTATCAAGCTCATTTCAAAATCTCAAATATCACATATTACCACCATTACCATGAGCTTTCACAATATTCAAGCATCTCACATTTCTAATATTGAACTCACAATGTTTGCATTAAAATAACAATACCAATCTATATTCTTACTTAACCACTATCATCTCTTTTTCCTTTTTACAAAACCTTAACTTTATATATATACCCCAAACTTTAAATAATCACACTTTGTCTATATTAATCAACTCATTCAATATTCCACCATACTCTCCTCATTTAATAACATATCTTTCGATATTAACAATTCAACGATATTTCCTCTGTCTAGCAAACCCAACATAAACTTTATTATAAGGAGGTTCAAAGTATAGAGGAAAAAGTACATACTTTA
The DNA here is from genome assembly GCA_947685225.1 of Garcia nutans. Lineage (NCBI taxonomy): Eukaryota > Viridiplantae > Streptophyta > Magnoliopsida > Malpighiales > Euphorbiaceae > Garcia > Garcia nutans. The sequence continues at coordinate 16,711,448 of CANTUV010000033.1, read as the reverse complement.
ATCTTGATTTTGATTTCAACTCATTTTCAACTTTATTCTTCTTTTCATTCTTTATACTTCAACACATTTAACAATTCACTTTACTTGCATAAATTTTATCAATCAATCTTATATAAATTCCATATCATTTCTTTCTCCAGCTTTACTTTCATGTAAAACATCATTCACACACTAGCATCCATCTAATATAACACAGATACACTACAAATCATATAATGCCACATCCGAGACCAACCTAGGTGTTAATGCATATGCATGTATTACCAATTGTATTTCAAGACTCTTCTTTTTAATTCATTTTAAGCATTTCAAAACTTTTTCTTTTTAATTTCACTTAGGCCGAGAATCTCGAACCTAAGCTCTGATACCAAAATAATTGTAACACCCCGATACTCCATATAAGTACTATACATACACCTGGTACACATACAGTAAGTATATAAAGTATAAGGATGTCACTTTTCAAAACATTTTTAAAACCTTTAACAGAGTTCAAACCACAATACATAAATTTAAAGAACAATTACAAAATTATTATACTTTTAATGATCTTACATATATATCATAATCTTATATTTATCCAAACCTTCATTTATACATATAAATATACTTTTGTCAGAAATACATCATAATTAAAAATTATACATGTATGCATCACCCTCTAGTTGGTCTCGACAAACTCTTACTCTTCTCGTGGCATAACGAAAGACTTCATATCTTCCACCTAGTCACCTGCGCGATTACACATCCGCGCTAAGCCCAAAAGCTTAGTAGTACAAATATAAAATATAAACATACATTATAGAAATTCTAACATATAATGAAATATCACTTTCATATACCATTAATATCTTATCATGTTTTTCCTTTTGAATTGTACCTTTCATATATCTCGACTAATTCCATTTATAATATACATATCATTATCACCAACCACAATCCATCATTAATACTCACAATCAATATATCAATATACACATTACACATTGTACTTCATAACATTGTTTTATTCACAACTCATCAATCATAATCCATCGCTAACACTCACAGTCAATATATCAATACACACATTACACAAAACTTCATAATATTATATTACTCACAATTCACCAATCATGAATCACATTTCCAACAAAGTCAACCATAGATCTCACTTGTTTCAACATTTGTATATCATATTGACAACAAAGACAGACTCGGGCATAAAAGACACTAATATGCCATTCGACTTTCAGAGTTAATGCTTTGGTTTTATTATCACATTATCATTATCATTATCCCAACTAGGCTTCAAGGATTTAGGTTCAACCAAGCTTCAAGGGGAACAAAGCATGCTAAGCATCAACCCAACTTGGCTTCAAGAACCAATCCAACCTAGCTTCAAGGGTTGTAACATCTCAATTAGGCTTCAAGGCCTTAGCCAACCTAACTTCAAGAGATTGTTACTATTATTAGGCATGCCACCAACAACAAACTCTGAAAATGGAATAACACATTAGCTACACAATTCATTTTATCAATTTCATTCTCAATTCTCATCATCAATTAGGCAAACATGCCTTATGTCTTTCAATTGAATCATCATATCCAATCACAATGGCTTCACATCACATTTGAATTATCATAGCCAATCACAATGGCTTCACATAATACATATATCATCATAGCCAAACACAATGGCTTCACATCACATTTTATCTCAATTCATGTTATACACTTTATCATTCAAGCATACATAATCAATTTCATTGCACATGTATCTTAAATTCATCGTCACCTTCACAACATGTCCCTCTATTTCATTTCAATCATTATTAAAACATTTATCATAATAAATTGCATTGCACATACCTTTTTGGATGATCATTATAGCTTTCACCTTCAAGAACTACTCCCATCAAGCTATACATAATCAATTACCTCATCATATCCTTCACATTTTACATATAGCATCATGGATATAACATTACAAAGTACATTATTCATATAACACATTACCATTCACAAGATTCACAATGTATATAATACATAACCTTGTTCATTTAGTATCATATGCATCATCAAATGTAGGTTCAATCTCAATCATGTAAGAAAAGCAAAAACCAAACACAGTAACCAACACACTCAAGGGACACGGCCAAGCTTGTGGCCGTGTCTCTCAACCAAAAACAACAGAAGCCAACATGGGCAAGGGACACGGCCGTGTCCTCTCCAAAAATACCCAACACGGCCAAATTTCCATGGACTTGGCCGTGTCTCTCAAAAATACTTTAGGTTGGCCGTGTCTCTTTCTTGGTTTGGCCGTGTCTCTCATGTATTCAAACCCTAACTATGGCCAACTCTCTTTTGATTGAATAAAAACACAATATACACAACATAAACTCATTCAAATGGATGTAATCAAAGTCATTAACACTTATTTTGCATGTTTAACACAATATTCACATTAACCATACATTAACAATCCATTTAATCATCTACCATTTCAAAACCCTAAAACCAAACATCACTCTTAACTTATCATCTTCAAACCAAAACCAACATCAATCCAACCTTTTTAACTTATAATCAATCTCAACACTTATAAACTCATCTCAAACACACCTATTCATAATCTCAACACATCACAACCCACCTCAAACAAAACTTCAAAAATAACAAAGATAAACAAGAGAGTACTTACCTCAATTGAAGAAATTTCACAAATCTCCAACTTGATCCTTTGATTTTCCCATCAAATTGATGTTTAGAACTTAGAACACTTCTCTTCCTCCTTCTTTCCTTTGGTAGCCGGCCACACCAAAAATGAGAAGAGAAGAAATAAAAATCAAGTCAAACTTCTCTTCTTCTTTAAATCTCCACCAAGCATTTCTACATGAGCAATTACTTAAATGCCCTCATCCATTTAACTTAACCTTTGTCACTTATATGCCCATTAAAGTAATTTCACATATCACACATAAATATCCTCTTCCATTGACCATCCCTTTTGACTAATGTATATGTTATATATATAACCGTATACCCAACATATACACTTTCTCTACACATTACTTTCCTTTTTAAACAATACATAAACATTCTCTTTTCAATTTCTTTTCTTATCAACATAACATATACACATAATTCAAACAAACAACAATTGTATCCAAACTTCTAGGGCACACATTGGGATATTACAGGTAGCTAATCTATCAACATAGCATTTAATGCAATACAATCAACCAATCAACAAGGAACATCAATGTAAATATCAAATCAAGACATTCAACCAAATATACTACAAACCCTAGACATGGATATTTAGCTCAACATCATCAATTTATAACATTCATTCAACTCAATATAAAACAAATACAAATTGGTCATTGCAATATCAATCTCTTAGTACAACAACAACAATATAGAATTGAATTAAAAGAGAAAATAGAAAAACCCCTTGTGAAGATGCCAAGAGTAGGATTACTAGTCTTCCTCCTAGCTCCACTTTGATATTTGATGAAGAACTCAAGCCCTCTTCAATGGTTGCTTCCCCTTTGCAATATGGAATGGAGCTTTCTCAAGTCACCAAACCTTTGGATGGAGCTTTCTCAAGTCACCAACCCTTCAATTGATTTTGCCTTTGGAAAATGGAATGGAGCTTTCTCAATTCACCAATCCTTTCAATGAAGCTTCTTCAACCTTTAAGAGCTTGTTAACCCAATTTATCCCAAAGAACCTCAAAGATCTTATCAATGGAAGATGTAGAAGGTGGAGAGGATGGAAATGTAGGTTGGAGGTGAAGGGACAAGGGAGAGTGTCTCTTGTTTTTCTTTGGGACACGGCCAAGCCATATGGCCGTGTCCTTCACTGAGCTTTTTCTTTCTTTCTTTTTCTTTCTTTTCTTTTGGTCTCAAGGGTTGACACGGCCAACCTTGTGGCCGTGTCATGTGGGTGTGTTTGCTTCTGCTTCTTTTCTTTCCTTCTTTGCTTGCTCCCTTGTTCTTTGCCATGAAATGGGACATGGGCAAGCTTGCTGGCCATGTCATGTGGCACGGCCAGTGGCTTGGCTATGTTATTGAGTGTGTCCACCTCTGCTTGCTTCTTTTCCTTCTCTTCTTTGGCTCAAGATGGGACACGGCCAAGCTTGCTGGCCATGTTATGTGACACGGCCAGTGGCTTGGTCGTGTCACTGAGTATGTCTCTTCCTGTTTCCTTCTTTTTTGCTCTTTCTTTGCTTTAGTCTTTATTTTGCTCCTTGAATGAGACACGGCAAAGGCTTGGCCGTGTCTCATGGCCGTGTCATGCTCTGCTCTCTTCATTCTTTGAGGGACACGGCCAAGCTTGATTTGGCTTGGCCATGTCTTGCTTGGTTCATGCTTTTCTTACACTGTTTTGATCTTCCAAGGGTGTTTTTGCACCTAAACCTAAAAACAAACACTTTAAACACACTTAAAACAAAAATCAATCAAAACATTAACTAAAAACACATAAAAATCATACTAAAAACAAGTACAAAAATGATCTAAACAAATACCCCACACTTAATTCCTTGCTTGTCCCCAAGCAAGGCTAAAATCAAAACACACTAACGAGATAAATTTTGTTAAGTTCAAGAGTTATAAAGATGCATCAAGACTTCCCTATCCCTAAATCCGCAATCAATATCGAATTAAACAAAATCGACACCAATGCAATTAAGTGGCTTTCCATGCATAACCAATGTTGTCACTCCCTCACCAACTCTTACAAGTGTTCGATCATGGTGGTGTTTACACTCATAACAATCAATGAAAGATTATTACCATAGGCTTGCTTATCAATCAAATCTCCACTACAAAATTACAATCAAGCATCAATCAAGAGGTCTTTATTGGGTTGTAATGGGGCTAAGGTAAAGGCATGGCATTTAGGAAATGTGAGCTTAATCATTAAGTTCAAGAGCACTTCAAGAATGAAGTAACCGATCATATACATAACCCAACAATCCCAAAACACCTTCCTCTCATCTACCCCTTGGCATTAAAGAGCTTTTCAAGGGTACTCACTTATTAAATCTTGTAATGATACATTCCAACCCTTTCAACAAGAATAACAATTATTCTTATTATTATATATATATTTTTTATATTTGACTTTTTCTTTTTTTATTTTTATTTTTTTATTATTTTACTTTGCAATCTTAAACCTACCAAATTTAACCCCACACTTAATTCAACACAACACTAGGTCATAAACTCTCTTAAAATGCTCTTGACCTAATGAAAGGGTAAGAGTTAACACAACAAGGTTCAAGCTAATGGTGTTGTGAAAAAGAAAGGAAAGGAAAACTAAAATAGGCTCAAAATTGGCTAACTAAGGTTAAATATAGGGTTGGTCTTTTTAAGCCAAAGTGGGTTCACCTAATTGCCTTAATCATCTTGATGCCTAATTGAAATTTTTATGTAATCTTAAAATGTATGTCAAAGCAAGTTCTAGCAAATCATCAATCAAAGATGTTCACCCACAACAATAATGATAAGTTGATGGCTCAATTCCTCACTAGGTTAATGGTAATGCAAGGGAAAAAACAGACAAAATTGACAATAAGCATCAATTCTACTCAATTCTCCAATTCATGCTTCAAAAATTCAAAGGTCATCTATCAACAATTTTTATAACAATTGAACTTTCTAAAACTCATTTATTCAATGAAAAACAAGAAAAAATATTAACTAACTTAAACAAAAATAACTTAAAAGTAAAAATACAAAAACAAAAGTAAAAAAAAAAAAACATAATGCACCCCACACTTAAAGATTCACATTGTCCTCAATGTGAGCATGCATACTACAGGGAGGGTTTAGATGAAACCTGATTTCCATCGTTCCCATATACGATGTGTAGGGCTCCTTCCACCCATAATGCAATTGGAGCCCATGACTGAGAGGATGAACAACATGTAACTTTGAAATGTACCCGATGTATGGAAACCCATAAATAGTATTCCTTGAAGAGAACATGTCTCAAAGGGACATGTGAAGGTCACATCGGGGTGATCCTCTCGTGCTATAGGAATGTGGTAATAATCTTTGTCTTTGTGCAACATGGGCATATCAACTTTCTTCTCTTCTTCACCACCAAGAGTAGAGGAGATAATTTTTGGGAACTCTTTAAGTTCAACCAAGTTTGGTTGAATCACTTCTTCATCCACTTTAATAATGTCAAGTCCCCTCTCAACAACCTCAGCATCTAAAACTAGCTTACACTCCTCAAGTTCTAAATTGGGCATTTCATGTTCTCCTTCTAAAGGCATACGCATCTTAAGCTTATTTCCACTTTCTCCTTGGGAGTGCATATCATAGATGTTAGAAAGTTGCTTACCTTTCTCCTCTTCTTTCAGCCTACATGGGAATGGAATTGGCGGCAAAGGATTTGGAGGTTCATACAAATGTGATGAAGTTGATGAGTCCAAATTCTCCTACTCCTTTGATTGACTTGGTTTCTCCATGTTGGGTAGCATCTCCTCACCATTGTCTTCTTGATTAGTCCCTACATCAAAGGAATCACAAAAATTGTTATATATCACCTGTTCACTAGTCAAATTTGTGATTACCTTGACTTGCTCCAATTGGCTAGGAAATTCCTCCTTTTACTGTGTTTGGAGTTGATGTGCCAGTTGCCCAACTTGCATTTCCACCCTCTTTAATGATTCCTCCAAAGAATCAAACCTCTCATAGCTCCCTTCCTGATTTTGTGTGCTAATTTGAAGGTAAGCATTCAAATCATCTTCCATTGTGGATTTCTCGAATTGATCATGGTTTTGTGAGCTAATTTGAATGAAGGCATTCCAACTATCTTCCAAAGTGGGTTTCTTAAGTTTATCTTCATTTTGTGCGGTAGTTTGAATGAAGGCATTCAAACTATCTTCAAATGTGGGTGTCTTAAGGTAATTTTGATTTGAATATTGCTCTTGAGAGTAAGAGTCTCTTTTTGGTAAGGTTGAAAAAAATTTGGAGGTGGAATGTGCTGCTGATTTTCCTAAGAAAAATTTAGTTGGCTTCCCCAGCTGGGATTATAAGGATTGGAATATGTGTCATTTCTACCCATTTGCTGGAAACCTTGGTAGTCATATTCTTCCTCTTGCCATTCTTGGTATCGTCCAAAACCCATTGAACATGAGTTTGCACTATGGCTTGCATTGCCACATGCTGCACATATCTCTTGGCGTGGCATAGGTGCTCTTCCTCTTGCATTTAGCACCTTAAGTTGATTTGTCAATTCTGCTAATTGCCATGCCATTTTAGAATCATCATTCCTATCATAAACTGTCCCGTGCCTTGAAAACTGCATCTTTACAAAAGGCACTTAGCAACTTAAACAAAAAAACAAAAAAAATTAAATTGAAAGAAAATCAAAAAACACAAACAAACAATTCAAAGAAAACAAACAAATATTTACATAAAAAATCAAACTATAACTACTTAAACAGCCTTCCCTGCCAAAAAAAAATAAAAAGAACAACACTTAGTAATTTAAAGAAAACAGACAACCGAGTAAATAAATAAATAAAATCAAACTATTACTACTTCGATAGCCCTCCCCGGTAGCGACGCCAAAAACTTGTTGCGCTCGAATTAAGTACTACCACAAAGCGTCACTCGCAATTATACGAGGTAGCTATAGCAAAGGTGATCCCCCAAGGTCGTTTCCTCAAGAAGGTGTGGTTCATAATAGCTTGATTGACAAGCTATTTAAATACGGAAGTTTGTTTTGTTGGAATGGTGCGAGAATAATTTAAACCTAAGATTAACGTGCGTAGGGTTGAGGTGTGTGAAGGTTGTACAAGATCAAATCAATTCTTGGGAAGGTACCTAGGGTCATAGGTCCATTCAATCAAAGCTCAATTCTCAATTATCTATTAACATAACTGTCACGATTCAATTTGTACATATGTACAGTACATCCATGTATCGTACATCCGCGTACAGTAACGGGAGCCATCCCGAGTAATCACCAAAGAACACGAAGTGAAAGGAAGCTCTATAGGACAAAAAGGACCTAACTGAAAAGATTGTAAAAGTTTTGGGGAGGTGACTGTAATTTCAAAAAGTTTTGGGGAGGTAACTATAATTTCCAAAAGTTGTACTGGAGGTTCTTAATAGTGCATATAACAGACTCCAGAAATGGAAAGTAGAGAAAAATTGGGTCGAAATGGAACACCACGGTTTTTCCCGAAAACGCATAGTTTGAGAGATACAGTGGATTCTTGACCAAGGGTATTTTTGTCATTCTTGTGATAATAATATATACACTTGAAAACAAGACACGTAAAGGTATCCAAAGTAAACGGAAGGACTCCGCAGTGATCGATGTTGAAGAACGAACCTAAGTGGAGACCCGAATCACGTAAGGACCTAAAGGGAATTTTTACAAAAGTCAAGGGCATGAGCGTAATTTTTATAAATTAGCTCAAAATCAAGAATGAATGTCGGAAATGGAAACGAGAGGTTGAAAGGAGGAGAACGGTATATTTTACGCGTCGTAAAACCACCCGGGTACGAAGAAAAGGCAAAACCTTCCATTGAAGGGTATTTTGGTCTTTTCACTTCCACCCATTTTCTAGAAAAGGGACACATGGGATAGTAATTTTCTAGAAAAGGACACATGGCAAAATCTTGTTTAAAGACACTTTTGGGTTGGATTAATCTTAACCCTCCATATGGCACCATCCTAGTTAAAGATACTTTTGTGGTGGTTACATCTTAACCCTCCAAAATGAAATTAATTAAATAAATGGAAAATGGAAAAATATAAAAAGGGAGAGAAGGATGATTAAAGAACAAAGGACACATTTTTCTCTCCATTTTTTAGAGGTATGGCCGAAATTCTCTCCATCAAAAAAGGGAAGGAATTTTTCAAGTGTTCAAGTTGATTTTTGGAAGGAAAAGCTTAATTTTAAGGTAAGGATTCCAATTCTAGCTTTAGTTTATTCATTTGATTGATAGTTTTCAAGTTATCAATGAAAGAAAAGTTATGAAAATTATAGGAAATCAAAGGGATAAAGAAGAATAAGGGAAGAAAGAATAGGACAAGCAAGGAACAAAGCAAATAAACAAGGTTTGGTACTTAAATCATTGCCCTTTTCAATTAATTCACATATTTTGCATTATGGGACTTTTGAAATGGTTTTGAAATAATGTTATTTTGTGTGGTAAATATGTGGGAAAGTGCTCTTGAACCATTTGTAATCAATTGATTGTGAAAAGAATGAGAACAAAACAAACTAGCTAAACTTTGCTCAATTATCCATAAACTTTGATGAACTTTTAATCACTCCTTTGGTTTGATTTTTGGAAGAGGACCCTTAGTCCTTCAATGGTATCACAAAAGGATTCTAAAAATCAATTTTGCAAGAAAAAAATGAATTTCCCTCAAGTTTGGAAAATTGGGCCGAATGGTCCCTTTTGGGCACCATTCTGCAGCTTTCATTTTGGGCAGTCCGTTGAAGGGGCAAACGAAGGAATTTTTTGACGAAATTTTACATGCATTTAGTTAACTTATGAAAGTGTTTTCCTGCAAAAATTCAGAGAAAAATAAGTTTGTTTACTTGGTCAAAACCGTTTCCAAAGTTGACTGATTTTCAGCAGTAAAAACAGATTTTACCATTTAGTTGTCGCGCGCTATTGCGTTGCCGATTTTACGCGCCGCGCTACTATTCCTTTGGTCATTTTTATTTATGTGTTAAAACTTGAATATTATGATATGGATTGATGTTAAATCATATAAAATGACATGAAGGAGAATTGGAAATGATCAGAAAGGCATCATGACAAGCTATTCCGACAATACATGCATTATGGACAAATCATGGCTTATTGAATATCATGATCAAAGTAATTTAATAAATTATTTATGCTCTACTTGGTTATGACAGAACCCTTGAGATAAGGGTATGATGCATCATACTATTATTGCAGTACTGCTTATGACATGATATGATGTACCGGCTGAAGGCCGATGATTACAATGATATGATCAATGATGCAATGATAATGGCCATTGGCACATGTGCAAGAATTATGATGAAAGATAATGAAATATGATCATGACGAGATATGTTTATCATGACCCTTCCTTATCCGCTGACGTTCTGTTAAACCAGTAGAGCAACCAAAATGATAAAAGCAAGAGAAATGATTTAAATTCAAATTATTCAGTCAAGCCTTTTTACCATCTGTGTTTTGTATTGATTCCTTTCAAGTATTTAAAGTATATAAATGTATGTTCAAATCATTCTTTCATTTTATTATTTTATTGCAATGATTTAAGTACCCACTAAGCAATTGCTTAGCGAGTTTAGTTTCCCTCTAAACTCGTAGGTTAAACGAGGAGACGAGATTGCAGCATGTCCTGCGCAGCTGGCCTTGACTACTACTTTGGGTAGGAGTTTGGATATGATTGATTGTAGTAATATGGCATGTACATAAACTTGTATGATCTAGCAAATAAATGTATAATAATGAAAAGCTAGAACACGTACACTGCTAGTAATTTAATAAATCTTATTTGGGTTTAGCACTTATGTATGCAAGTATAGAAGTGTGAATTCTTCTTGCAGGATTGTAGTTGAGGTTATAAGGGTGGATTATTGGGAGTGTGCTTGAGTTGAATTGTGAAACAAAATATTTTTCAAAAATTAAAAAAATCAGTTTTGGCGACACTTGGGACCTCCATTTTTAGGGGAGGTTCTGGCAAAATTTTTTTAAAATCTGCACTTAAAACTGGCTAAGTAAAATGTTAAGACACAACCACCATGAAATAACAGTCCATCTTGGTCTATAAACGTAGGCTAAGATGGGGTGTTACATTTAGTGGTATCAGAGCACTGGTTTAGCCGGTCCTGGAAAATTCAACATAGGAGGATACACATTTTATGTTGGGAGTGGCCATTACCAATGTAAAATGGGATATCCTATAGCAGATAAGAAATGAGAGCATATATCATTTAGGTACAGAATGTCGGTATAGTAGAAAGAATATTATAAATACATAAGTATATAAGGTACATGTGATAAAGGAAAATCTAATAGTGCTTACGTACATGCCATATAGGAAAGTTAATGTGTTGAGTCAAGCCAGCTGCTAATTCTTATCACGACATATGTATACGGTATAAGGTTGCAAGAGGCAGAATCAGAAAGAATTATAGATCAAGAAAAGGAATCACACGCTTTCGTATCCATAAATGTAGAAATGGATCTTGGACTTATGCCACGACCCGCAACGGTGGCTGTGGAAGGCCCCAAAGTTTATTTAAGATAGATGATAGTACCATTGCAATAAACGGCAAGAATGGTACCTGTTGCTACCAAAAGAGAAAGGAAGTCCCCAATTGAGTAGTTAAGGAAATATGGGGCTAAAGAATTTAAGGCTAGTAGGGAAGAAGGATTTGAAGAAGTTGAGTACTGTTTGGACAGTACCAGTAGGGCATTGGAACAAATGAGATGCACGCCAGATAAAAGATTTATTTATGCCATGTCCCTTTTGGTAGAAGAAACATACACTTGGTAAAACATACCTAAACGCAAGGAGAATTGAGTTTATATATCTACAGCAAGGAAGAATGACAGTATCTGAGTATGATAGAGAGTTCACCCGTCTTAGTAAGTATGCAAAGAAAATGATAGAAACAAAGCAAGAAAGACGTCAAAGGTTTTGGAAGGATTAAATAATGAAATTAAAGTACAATTAGTAGTCATGGATGTGTTTGAATTTACAAGATTAGTTGTGAAAGTTTTAGGTATAGAGAGGGTATACATAGATTAGAGAAGTAGAGACCAACGTATGCAACAAAAGAGAGTACAAACTTAAAGCTTGGGAAGATTTTGACAAGTTGAGAAGAAGTTTAGAAGTGAAGATAGTTTTACACAGTAAAGTCGGCGATTGCAAAGCCAAGGATCCGGCCAAGGTTCAAGGTGCCAGACATTCGTAGCTAGTATACCGGGGTCCTTATAAGGGGTTCCAGTAGAAGGTTAGATAGGCGTATATGAATGAAAAAAATGAAAATGTATATAAGAAAATGAAATTTGAAGAATGGAATAAAAAGAGGAACAGAATAAGAGGAAAAAAGAAAAGTACGTAAAATGTTAAGACCAAATGGTAAGAGATAAAATAGATAGAACTTAGATAACAAAGATGAGTGAACAGAAATAAGTATATGAGAAATTCTCATGTCCGGCCACTATAGAATATGTACAGTAACCCCATGTACAATATTCACATAAGCAGATGAAGTAAGCGCACTAAGAAGGTCATGTTGAAATTTAGCAAGAAATCAGAGTTAAACGTGCTCAACCAATGATGATGGGTGACCATCACGTGAAGTCTTAATAAGGTAGGTGACGTAATATATGAGTAGAAACTAGACGAAATCTAATCAAAACACTGTATTGCGATTTTTCCTGAAAATGCCCCAATGTAATCATCAAAATTAAGAAATTATAAGAAGAGGATATATGAGATTTATGAATTCAGTCAATGATGGAAAAAAAAAAAAGAAAGAAGAGAAAGAGAGAAATTGAGAACTAAAGAGGTAGAAAGTGCAAAATTAAAATTAGATCAAAAAGGAAAGAATGAAAGTAATAACAACCCAAGGACTAGGTAAAGGAAAAAGGAAAAAGTAACAATACAAAAATTACTAGAGGATTGGAAAGAAATATAGATTTGAAGGATATATTACTCCTCTATGCAAACACAGTGGATGAAGATATAAGAGTGAATGCTAGGATTTAACAGATGGATGCTGGGAATGCGGGGCACCAGATCATGTTAGGGTAAACTGTCAGAAAAACAAGTGAATGCAACCACACCGACAGAAAAATCATGACCCGCTTTTGGCCGAGGCCTAAGCAGGGGAAAGGAAAGTGATTCAAATTTTCAAAGAGCACAATCAATCAGAGACCGTTGACTAGCTCAATTCAAGTACACCAGCCAGAGACTACGTGATGAAAACTTAGAAGAATTATCAGTAGGATATGTTAAGTTTGAAACATTAGTTATAAATCCGATAAGAGACGAGGTAGTTACACACAAGTGATTAAAGAATGTTCTATAGAGTTACATGAAAATGCATTTCCAGAAAATTTAATAGAGTTACCATTCTGAGAATTTGACGTAATGTTGGTATTGGATTGGCTAACAAGGCATAAAACAGTGGTAGATTATAAGAAGAAAGAAGTAACACTTCATACTCCCCATAAGGAGGAAGTGACGGTAGTAGGAAAGAGAGCCGATTACCTAAACAACGTAACAGCAGCAGTTACAACAAGGCATTCCATACAAACAGATGTGAGGCACACTTGGTAAGCACTATGGAAGCAAAGAAGAATGTGATAAAGATTCAAGAGGTATCAACAATGCGTGATTTTCTCGATGTTTCTTTAGACAAGCTACCCGGATTATCACCTAAGAGAAAAGTAGGATTCACTATAAATGTATATCCGGGAACTGCACCGGTGTCGGTTGCCTCATACTAAATGGTACCAGCGGAACCCAAAGAAATGAAAACACAATTATAGAAGCTACTCGACAAGAGTCTTATACGGCCAAGTATTTCTTCATGGGGCATGCCAGTACTCTTTGTCAAAAAGAAAGATAAATCCTTAAGGTCATATGTGAACTATAGTAGTTGAATGAGCTTGCGATTAAGGATAAATATCTATTACCATCCATTGACGATGTATTCAACCAACTTAAGGGAACCAAGGTTTTGTTTAAAAAAAAATAGATCACCGATTGGGATATCAGCAGCTGCGGATCAAAGGAAAAGACATTCCAAAGACTACATCTAGAACTCGATACGGACGTTATAAGTTCCTTGTAACGCCTTTTGAGCCCACAAATGTGTCAGTAGTATTCATGGATTTAATGAATCATATCTTTCATCCATATTTTGACCAATTTGTAAATGGTGTTCATAGATGACACCTTTATTTATTTAAGGAACAAAGAAGAATACGATCGATACTTTTGCATAGTATTGCAAATGTTGCGAGAGAAGCAGTTGTACGTCAAACATGACAAATGCGAATTTTTATTGGAAAAAGTGACATTCTTAGAACACACCATATTAGCATAAGGCATTAAAGTAGGTCTTAAGAAAACAAAAGCCATTTTGGAATGGAAAACACCAAAGACAGTAATAGAAGTGAAAATCTTCTTAGGACTGGCTGGGTACTAATAATGTTTTATAAAAGGGTTTTCCATTATTATCATCCCAATGGCAAGGTTGTTTCAAAGGAATGCGAAACTCCAATGGACTGATAAATGTTAGAGGAACTTTGAGAAACTAAAGGAAAAGTTAACGAATGTTGCAATACCCATACGGCCCGTGTCCAGCAAAGAATTTGTGATATATAGTCGGTTAAGGTTATATGCATATGAAAAAGGATAAAATAGTCGCATAAGTCTTTTGATGATTTAAACCATACGAAAAAAATAATAATAATAACCTGGCACACTGTTTGGAATTAACAGTTATCGTATTGGCCTTCAAGATTTGGAGATATGATTTATATGGAGAAAAGTGTTATATTTATACAGACGCAAAAGTTTAAAATATCAGCCAACCCATGAGGATCTCAATTTATGGTAAGGAAAGTAAGCCCAAGTTTTGGAAATAACAGCTAAGTTATAAATTATCATCTAGGAAAAGCTAACGTGGTGGCCGATGCACTTGGTGGAAATTTGATACCAGCCTTAGGCGCTATAAAGATTAGTTTAAGAGCAATGGAAGAGGAAGTACTAGTAATAGAAATGCAAGCATAAACTATGTTTCTTTTCAAGAAATTCATCAAGTGCAAAAGAAAAATGAACAAATACAAAAATGGATCAAGCAAGTGCAAGGAGGAAAGGATATAAAATTCTAAATTTCTAAGAACAGTGGTTTCTATTATGACAATAGAATAATGATACGAACAATGGGAGACATAAGAAAGAAAATTTTTTTCGAAAAGCATATAGTAGTCTCTACGCAATGCATCCAGGAGTTACAAAAGTATCAATATCTAAAGAAGTTTTAATGGTAGCCTGGAATGAAGAGAGATATTGTTGATTTTATGACCAAATGTTTAATATGTCAACAAGCAAAAGCGAAATATCAAATCCTATCGGGACAGTTACAACTAATTCCCAGTCTGGTATGGAAGTGGGAACATATCACTATGGATTTCATCATAGAAGTACCAATGACACGAGGCCGGCAGGACATTGTTCGGATAATCATTGACTGCCTAACTAAGTTAGCTCATTTTCTACTTTTACTAATGGATTATTCAATAGATAAATTGGTAGAAATGTACGCCAAGGAAATTGTACGATTACACAGGATTCCAATGTCTATCATTTTAGGCAGAGGTCCACAGTTCATCATGAATTTATGATAGAAGTCGCAAACAGCTTCTGAAACCCAAACAAATTATAGCACTGCCTTTCACCCGTAAACAGATGGACGATTTGAAAGAGTAATCCAAATTTTTGGGAGGACATATTAAGAGTATGTGTTATAGAATTTAAGGGTGGCTGGAATAGGTATTTGAATTTAATTTAATATGCATATAACAATGACTATTAATTCAGCATACGGTAACTCCCTATAAAGAAGTATACAAAAGAAAACATGGAACACCGATGTGGGTAGGTTAACGTATGTTGAATTAATAGTAACACCGATATAGGGTAACGCCCAGTGTGTTGGATGGAATTAAGTAGAGACAAGATAAAATCATATGCGGGTAGGTAGGAGCAAAAGCATATGCGGACTCGAAACGAAGGGACATAGAACTCTAAGTGGAAGACAAGGTTTTTCTTAAGACTTTCCTATGAAAGAAGGTATTAAGATTTAAGCAGAAAAGTAAGTTAAGCCTTAGGCTTATTGGACTATACGAGATCATCGAACGCATAGATCAATAGCCTATCGGTTAACTCTATTACCAGAACTGAACAAAATACATAATGATTTTCACGTTTCAATGATAAGGCAATATCGTTGAACTTCACACACGATATAAAGACACAAAACATCAGAGTCCAATCTGACCTAAATTATGAAGAAGAACCAATAGAAATTTTAGCATGAAAAGTCAAAGGATTAAGAAATAAGAGATTTCCTCCAGTTAAAGTGCGGCGAAGGAACCATAGAATGGAAGAGATATTTTGGGAAAAAGAAGGAATAATGAGGATGGAAGCCTAAATTTTACACCCGATCGGCTTCGGGACGAAGCCTAAATTTTAGAGGGGAAGAAATGTCACGATTCAATTTGTACATATGTACAGTACATCCATGTATCGTACATCCGCGTACAGTAACGGGAGCCATCCCGAGTAATCACCAAAGAACACGAAGTGAAAGGAAGCTCTATAGGACAAAAAGGACCTAACTGAAAAGATTGTAAAAGTTTTGGGGAGGTGACTGTAATTTCAAAAAGTTTTGGGGAGGTAACTATAATTTCCAAAAGTTGTACTGGAGGTTCTTAATAGTGCATATAACAGACTCCAGAAATGGAAAGTAGAGAAAAATTGGGTCGAAATGGAACACCACGGTTTTTCCCGAAAACGCATAGTTTGAGAGATACAGTGGATTCTTGACCAAGGGTATTTTTGTCATTCTTGTGATAATAATATATACACTTGAAAACAAGACACGTAAAGGTATCCAAAGTAAACGGAAGGACTCCGCAGTGATCGATGTTGAAGAACGAACCTAAGTGGAGACCCGAATCACGTAAGGACCTAAAGGGAATTTTTACAAAAGTCAAGGGCATGAGCGTAATTTTTATAAATTAGCTCAAAATCAAGAATGAATGTCGGAAATGGAAACGAGAGGTTGAAAGGAGGAGAACGGTATATTTTACGCGTCGTAAAACCACCCGGGTACGAAGAAAAGGCAAAACCTTCCATTGAAGGGTATTTTGGTCTTTTCACTTCCACCCATTTTCTAGAAAAGGGACACATGGGATAGTAATTTTCTAGAAAAGGACACATGGCAAAATCTTGTTTAAAGACACTTTTGGGTTGGATTAATCTTAACCCTCCATATGGCACCATCCTAGTTAAAGATACTTTTGTGGTGGTTACATCTTAACCCTCCAAAATGAAATTAATTAAATAAATGGAAAATGGAAAAATATAAAAAGGGAGAGAAGGATGATTAAAGAACAAAGGACACATTTTTCTCTCCATTTTTTAGAGGTATGGCCGAAATTCTCTCCATCAAAAAAGGGAAGGAATTTTTCAAGTGTTCAAGTTGATTTTTGGAAGGAAAAGCTTAATTTTAAGGTAAGGATTCCAATTCTAGCTTTAGTTTATTCATTTGATTGATAGTTTTCAAGTTATCAATGAAAGAAAAGTTATGAAAATTATAGGAAATCAAAGGGATAAAGAAGAATAAGGGAAGAAAGAATAGGACAAGCAAGGAACAAAGCAAATAAACAAGGTTTGGTACTTAAATCATTGCCCTTTTCAATTAATTCACATATTTTGCATTATGGGACTTTTGAAATGGTTTTGAAATAATGTTATTTTGTGTGGTAAATATGTGGGAAAGTGCTCTTGAACCATTTGTAATCAATTGATTGTGAAAAGAATGAGAACAAAACAAACTAGCTAAACTTTGCTCAATTATCCATAAACTTTGATGAACTTTTAATCACTCCTTTGGTTTGATTTTTGGAAGAGGACCCTTAGTCCTTCAATGGTATCACAAAAGGATTCTAAAAATCAATTTTGCAAGAAAAAAATGAATTTCCCTCAAGTTTGGAAAATTGGGCCGAATGGTCCCTTTTGGGCACCATTCTGCAGCTTTCATTTTGGGCAGTCCGTTGAAGGGGCAAACGAAGGAATTTTTTGACGAAATTTTACATGCATTTAGTTAACTTATGAAAGTGTTTTCCTGCAAAAATTCAGAGAAAAATAAGTTTGTTTACTTGGTCAAAACCGTTTCCAAAGTTGACTGATTTTCAGCAGTAAAAACAGATTTTACCATTTAGTTGTCGCGCGCTATTGCGTTGCCGATTTTACGCGCCGCGCTACTATTCCTTTGGTCATTTTTATTTATGTGTTAAAACTTGAATATTATGATATGGATTGATGTTAAATCATATAAAATGACATGAAGGAGAATTGGAAATGATCAGAAAGGCATCATGACAAGCTATTCCGACAATACATGCATTATGGACAAATCATGGCTTATTGAATATCATGATCAAAGTAATTTAATAAATTATTTATGCTCTACTTGGTTATGACAGAACCCTTGAGATAAGGGTATGATGCATCATACTATTATTGCAGTACTGCTTATGACATGATATGATGTACCGGCTGAAGGCCGATGATTACAATGATATGATCAATGATGCAATGATAATGGCCATTGGCACATGTGCAAGAATTATGATGAAAGATAATGAAATATGATCATGACGAGATATGTTTATCATGACCCTTCCTTATCCGCTGACGTTCTGTTAAACCAGTAGAGCAACCAAAATGATAAAAGCAAGAGAAATGATTTAAATTCAAATTATTCAGTCAAGCCTTTTTACCATCTGTGTTTTGTATTGATTCCTTTCAAGTATTTAAAGTATATAAATGTATGTTCAAATCATTCTTTCATTTTATTATTTTATTGCAATGATTTAAGTACCCACTAAGCAATTGCTTAGCGAGTTTAGTTTCCCTCTAAACTCGTAGGTTAAACGAGGAGACGAGATTGCAGCATGTCCTGCGCAGCTGGCCTTGACTACTACTTTGGGTAGGAGTTTGGATATGATTGATTGTAGTAATATGGCATGTACATAAACTTGTATGATCTAGCAAATAAATGTATAATAATGAAAAGCTAGAACACGTACACTGCTAGTAATTTAATAAATCTTATTTGGGTTTAGCACTTATGTATGCAAGTATAGAAGTGTGAATTCTTCTTGCAGGATTGTAGTTGAGGTTATAAGGGTGGATTATTGGGAGTGTGCTTGAGTTGAATTGTGAAACAAAATATTTTTCAAAAATTAAAAAAATCAGTTTTGGCGACACTTGGGACCTCCATTTTTAGGGGAGGTTCTGGCAAAATTTTTTTAAAATCTGCACTTAAAACTGGCTAAGTAAAATGTTAAGACACAACCACCATGAAATAACAGTCCATCTTGGTCTATAAACGTAGGCTAAGATGGGGTGTTACAATAACCTAGTAATTAATTTGTTCCTTAAGGTTAATCAGTCATTTACCAATCCATTAGTTCTCACATTCATGAATTAGCAATAACTAATTATTTCACATTATCAAATTAATGAAACCCTAGAACTTATATTTCTAATTCATTCATAGTGTAATATCCCAATGTATGCCCTAGAATTTTTAATATAATTGTTGTTTATTGGAATTAAAATGTATATGTGCAGTGGAAAGAGAAAAGAATTCAAAAGAGAGTGTATATGTTGTATATATGGAAATATATATAACATATACACAAGTCAAATGGATGGTCAAAGGAAGAAGATATTTATTTTGTTAATTGTGAAATTACTAAAAAGGGCATGTAAGTTAAAGGAAGTTAAAACAAATGGAAGAGGGTATTTAGGTAATTTTCTTTTTAAATTGCTTGGTGGAGGTTTAAAGAGATGCAAAAGTTGACTTTACTTCTTTTACTCTTCATTTTTCTTCTTTTCCAATTGCTTGGCCGGCCATCACAAAGACAAGAGAGCAAGAGAGGGTTCTTGAGTGCTAAAATCAAGTTGAAGGAAGAATCAAGTGATTGAATTGGAAAATCTTGAAATTTCATCAACCTTGCTAAGTTCTCTCTCTTGATTTCTTTTGTTATTTGAAGTTGTGTAAAAGTTTGATTGTTGATGTTTGAAAGTAGGGTTGTGTTGATTGTAATATGTTGGAATATGTTTGATTTAATAGATTGTGGTGTTGATTTTGGTTTGAAGATAAGAAGTTAAATTAGAGTTAGTTTTGGAAGTGTAGAGTTGAGTTTGAATTAGGGTTTTGAGTTGATAATTGTGGTAGATGTTGAGTTTGGTTAATTATTTTCATAGATTTTCATGTTGTTGATGTTTGTGGGAGTTGAAAGCAAAGAATATGTGAATTTTGTCAGAAACAGAGGCATTTTGGATGCCACGCCTGTGGCCTTGGTTGCCATGGCTGTGGCCACTTGTAGCCATGGCCGTGGAGGTTTGGAACAAAGGAGGCAGAATCATTCTCTAACCCACGCCCGTGGGGGTTGGGGTGGCCACGGCCGTGGGCTCTAATATGTCATGTTGAGTTATAATTTGTGATCTAAAGGTCTAAGATGAGGTTAATAAGTGATAAATTGTATTGGAATTCATGTATTGTATCATTTTTGGACTAGGTTTTGGGAAGAAGGTGATTTGCCCTAATTTAAGAAGTGAAGAATTCTTGGAAGAAGGAAGTGTATAGATTTGTATAAGTGGTGTTTAAGGTAAGTACAAACTACATTATTGCATACTTTCATATGATGTTGAGACCTTACATACATTTGATTGTAAATGTGTTAAGACATATAATGTTATGTTTGATATAATGTGAATATTGATAATGCATATGAATAATGTAAATTGCTATGTATATGTACCAATGATGATCATTCTTAATGGATGTTCAATGTAATTGATTGTAAGTACTTAAATGATGAATTAAGACATAATGAGATGATTAAAGCATGTTTGACTATATGAAATATGGAATATGAAATGTGAAAGATATGATGATATGATGAATTGTATTGATGTGATGAGAAGCCATGATTGTTGGCTATGATGATACAAATGAATTATAATTGAGGCATAGTGGCCTATTTGATTATGAGAATGAAATGAATTGAGAAAGAAATGTGCAAAGATATAAATAAATGAAAAGATTGTGTGCCTAATGTGTTATTCAACTTTCAGAGTTCTGAGTTTGGCGGCATGCCTATGAATTACTGGATAGGTGAAAAGACCGGGTCGTAAGCCGATTCCAGTTAAAAAATGTGAAATGATAAATGTGAAATATGAACTATAGTAACATTCTTGCCGGGTTGAGGATCTCCTCGAGATTAGTCGGGTTGAGGTCCAAGAGACTGGGTCTGTTACAATTGTTATGGTAACAGTCTTGCCGGGTTGAGGATCTCTTTGAGTCTAACCAATTAGAGGTCCAAGAGACTGGGTCTGTTACCCTATCCATGGATAGAGATATATCACTACAAAAATATTCGGCATTTGCGACGAAAATCTGCGACGGACATGTTTCCGTCGCAAATTTGCTACGGATCTGCGACGAATTTGCTACTGAAGGACAAATCAGAGGAATTTTGAGAAATTGGTCGCAAATCCATTGCAAATCCGTCGCAGATCTGCGACGAAAATCATTCCGTCGCAAATAATCATCGCAAAAGTTGGCGCGAGAGAGAAAACACTAAAAAAACCAATTTGCAATGGAGATCTGCTACCGTCTATTGCCGTCGCAAATTTCACTATATAAATATTCAGAATTTTGCGACGAAAATCTGCGACGGACATGTTTCCGTCGCAAAGTTGCTACGGATCTGCGACAGATTTGTGACGGAAGGACGAGTCAGAGGAATTTTGAGAAATTGGTCGCAAATTCGTTGCAAATCCATCGCAGATCTGCGACGAAAATCATTCCGTCGCAAATAATCGTCGCAACACTACCAAAATATTCGGCATTTGCGACGGACATCTGCGACGGACTTGTTTCCATCGCAAATTTGCTACGGATCTGCGACGGATTTGCGACGGAAGGACAAGTTAGAGGAATTTTGAGAAATTGGTCGCAAATCGGTTGCAAATCCGTAGTAAATCTGCGACGAAAATCATTCCGTCGCAAATAATCGTTGCAAAAGTTGGCGCGGATACTTGGCGGGAGAGAGACCCACGTATATTTTTTGGTGAAAATTTTTTCCGTCGTAGATTGGTTGTAGAAAATTTTTTCCGTTGCAAATTTACTACAAATTTGCAACCGATTTGCGACGGCTTCCTAAAAATTCCTTCACTGTGTTTATCCGTCACAAAACCATTGCAAATTAGTCCCAAATTTGCGACGGAAATTTTTCGTCGCAGATTTCCGTCGCAAATGCCGAATATTTTTGTAGTGATTTTCAAAAAATTTATATTGTTTCTCCAAAGAGGAGTTTTATTGAAATTTACATTCATGACTTTGTTTTTTGTTGTCGTATTTATTTCAATTTGTACTACATTGGATATTTGCTAAACTAGCAACTAACATTTTTCAGGAATTTGCGTATTCGGGAAGATACAGCAAAATATCTTCTAAATCTCGATGTTAACTCTGCCCATTATGACCCCAAAACCCGTTCAATGCGTGAGGATCCTCTTCCAGATGCAAATCCAAACGAGAAGTTCTATGAGGTAATTTGCTATTGAATATTAGTCAAAATTAGAAGCACCTGGAACTTCATTTTACAACTCTGATGATTTAACCCCGTTTCCTTTTAATTTGTAGGGAGATAATCAATATAGGAATAGCGGTCAAGCTTTGGAGTTCAAACATCTGAAATTTAAAATTTTGTGAGAAAATCAAAATATTGCCGCTCAATTTAGCTAACTACTTTTAAAATTTTTAATTTGCCTTCAAATTAAGAAAATAAAAAAATAGAAATTTAACAAGGAATTTAATTCTCTTCTAAATTTATCAACTATTTCTAAAAAAATATAAAATTTAGCAAGCAATTTTGATTCTCTCATGAAATTTTATTATTTATTTTTAAAAATTTATAAATAGATTTTAAAAATATTAATGGATTTATGAAGAAAATTTTAATTTAATTTTACTGACGAATTTTTTATCTGTAGATTTAATATTTATAAAATATTTATAAAATTAGATAACGTGCACGATGCCGTTTTAGTAATATATCTATAGTCCAAACCCTAAAACATTTGTCTCCCACTCTTCTCCGCTTCTCCATCGCCTCCCTCGATTTCTCCTCTCCATCTCGCCTCGTTATTTCTCCCTCGCCTCGCTATTTCTTTCTCGCCGCTCTCTATTTCTTCATCTCATCTCTCTTCTTTGTTCCCTTTTCTCTTGCAATTTTCTTCTCAACCTTAGCTTTTGTTTTGAGAGAAGATATGGAGGCGATCAATTCGAACTAGTTTGCGTGGAGAAATCCCACCTATTCATTGAGATCCTCACGAAAGTTGAAAGAAAAGCAAAGGTTGCAAGTGTTTCTTTCAACAAATAAAAATCGGCATCGATAAGTTTCTTTAGAGGTTTCATTTTCTTATGAGTATTTTCTAGGTACCCGTTTAACCAATTTAAGTTTTTAATTATTGTGTTTATTTTTTTTAAAAAAATTGTTTTTGAGAAATGTTTTAGCTTCTATTTTTTAATTTGGTTTGTGATGTTGGTATTGTAATTGCTTCTTGTAGAGAATTATTGATTGTTCTTCTATAAAAGAAATCCTCCTAAAATTCCTCACTTTTCCAGAAAAGTAATTCTTCTCTTTATTTCACTTTGTGTTTCTATGTTAATTGTGAATTTATGATTCTGAGCTTAATTTTTCATCTTTTATAGAGGAGACTATTCACAGGAGTAATCATAAGACTTCTTATAGCATGAGGAGCTTATATCAGTACTCTCTCTTTCCATCCACTTCAAATAAATTCACAATAGTTCTGAAATATTCACTCTAAATCTTAAGTAATCAATTTTTCTTTTAGGTAAGCGAGGACATTGCAGTAAAGAAGTACATAGAAATGATGACTTTTCAAATGATGAATACCATACTCTATGAAGCACAAAGACAAGGAAGAATTCCTTTCTATGTCCTATCTAATGCTGAAGAAGCAATTGACATAGCATCAGCTGCTTTACTTAGTGTAGATGATCTTGTTTTACCTCAGGTACTTCTTTAATTTCTATGGGTCTTATTTATTATGCGAGTGATGATAGATGCCCTGATTTCACAACAAAATGCAATTATTAAAATTTCAAATAAATGGGTGATTAATAAACTTCTAAATAAAGTTAGATGCTTGTTAAATTTTTTAATTTCCTTTAATGAAGTGTGATTGTGGCAATTCACTATGTGAAGCTTTTTCTTTTTCTTGTTGTATCAATTATTGTTATTTGTCTTCTCTCTTTTCCCCCCTTTGACATGCCTAGAACTTTGTTAATTGGTTCATCCTGTTTACAGGAGGCTGTACTTCCCAAAAGCAAGTATGAAGAAGATGTTTTCATCAACAACCACACATGTGTGTGGGGTTCATGGTGGAAGGATCATCAATGGGGCTACAAGTGCTGCAAGCAGACAATTAGGAACAGCTATTGCACAGGGGCTGCTGGAATCAAGGCTGCTGAGGCAGCAACAGATCTCATGAAGGCTAATATTGCTCGCAAAGAGACCACTGAAGGTTTGTGTTTTAACTTTGGTGGCTTCTTTTTGAAGTTCATTACCAATGTTAAAGTTTTTTATTAATCTTGTGTGTTTATAAACCTGCAACAGAGTAGCCAGCACCATTGGAGGAAAAAAGGGTTGCTACTTGGGGAACTGAATACTTCAATGTGAAGCTTCAAATGAATGAATACTTCAATGTGTGGTTAATAAATCATGTGAACACGTTTGGATTTTAGTAAGTTCTTGTTGCCAATCACTTCTGTTTATGCTACAAATGATGAGTATTTGTTGTATGTTTTGATGTTCTTTGAGTTTTGCAGCTTTGTTTGATGTGTTTTATTTGCGAAATCTACAGGATTGTGAAGGTTAAATTCCATGGAGGGACTTGGGGGTGAGGGTGCCTCAGGGGCATTGCCTGTAGCCCAATGGGGACATGATGCTTGGATGATGCTCATATTATTTGTTTCCATTTCAGAATCTGAATATTGGTGGATTAAATTGAATATTGTTGCACAAAACTACCAAGCTAGCATGATTCAGTAAACACTGTTTGTGTGTTGCTCTATTCTTCTTGCTTGTTATCCCAACCCCTTCCAAATAAAATAAAATAAAGAAGAATAAGAAGAAAAATCTCTAGTAAACATAGGCCTTTCTTGTTCTTGTTTGTATTATGTAATAGGAACCACCTTAAATGCTTGCTAGTACCAGTAGAAGTTTCACCCTTTCAATGTTATGGACTCAGTAAAGGAATTTCAGTTTATTTTTCTATAATTTAGCCCACGAAGACTGGTTTTACTTAGAATCTTGATTAAGGTACCCAGAGAGCAAGAAACTTGTTACTGTGATCCTCCTTGACTTCCTTATGAGTTGTGATTGAAGAACTTTTTTCTTTAAATATAGTCATTCTTAGCAAATTCTACTGTTATTCCTTTTAATTTAATTCATATTGTTCTACTTTGCCCCCCTCAGGCTCGGCATAAAAAGGTTGGGGAGAAACCTTTTCTTTCTTTTTCTATCTTTGTACAGGTAAGAAACTGATATTTATCAGCTTGTTGATTTTGTTCATTTATTTGTAAATTGATGTCTGACATCTTTGCAAAGTTGCTGATTTTTCATTTGGATTTGATATTGTGTTAATCTTATTACTTTTTTTGGACCCATTTAAAACTGTTAAATCGTTCTTTCATTCAATATCTAAAAGAATTTTATGGCTTCGGTGCACTCTGCAACACACATTGAATTCAGAAGCTGTGAACTGGTTGTTGCTTCTTTTGTTGATTCATATTCATTCATAAATGGTGTTTCTTAGTCTCTAAGGAGGTTAACTATTAATCCCTCTATGGCCAATATAGTTTGCCATGAAGACTACAATTAAGATATGAGTTTTCTAATTTTCTCATGGAGCATAGAGGCGAGGAGACAAAATTGAGTGGATTCATGCATATATTGTTGGAAATAATGATGAAGATATGTGGAGAAGACTTGCCTTGCGTAGCTTATCTTAACTTAACTGATATACGAGTAACTTTTTTGCATCTTCTGGAATTCTTACTCCAATATATAATGTTGAGTCGGTCAATGTTTGTTGTATTCAAGTCAGCTTTCAGGGCATTCTCATGCTGTCTAAAACCAATCATGTTGACTTGCAACATTGAAGTTCTCTGGTTCTTTTTTCTCTTTGGCATGTACCATTATGCTGGTTGTATATATATATTGCATGTATTCAGTGCCATGTTTAGCAGAATAATATTTTCTATGCTTGTCTTTCTTTTTCTTCTGCTACAGGCTGCTCGAAATAATGCCCTTCTTGCTGTTCCAGCTCTCCTCTATGCTATTAATAATTATTTAAAGTTTATTATGCAGGTACTACACTTCATATATAAGTTGACAGGCATTTTTTTCACATGATATTATGCAATTCACTTCCTTTGAAAAGATCTGTATTTTTCCTTTCTGTTGAACCAAAATTTTGAAGCTGTTATCAGTCACTGTTATTTTTCATTTTTTGGCAGTTCATACTTGTAATTATACCACTTTTCTGCTGCAGCTATACTTTAATCCGGCAATAGTGAAGGTGCTGAGCAATCTGAAGTAACTTACTACACATATATATGGAGTAGTCTGAATCTTGAATTTTTCTATGATGGACCTACTTTATTTCATAATGAGTAAAATGCTTTCAATGATATCTAATATTTTATGATAAATTTTCCATTGCATCATGGTTTTTAGTTTTGAGTCTATCAATCCTATTTATTTTAATTTTCAAATAACTGTTTATACAGAAGCTAACTCTAGCGTATTTTGCTTTGTCTGGAATTTGGTTTTGCAGCCTGGAGGCAATCCTGGAACCAGTAATCATAGGGTATTGAAATTCTTTCTTGGATTTTTTTTTCCAGTTCCTACTCTTGATACTTGACACTCAAATAGGGGTACTTTCCTTGGACACTTCAATTTAGACCAAATCTTGGATAAGTGTCCATTTCAGACACATATAACAAAACTTGGTTCGTGTGTGAACCATAGTGAATGTGATACAAGCATGTTTAAATCTTGTATTTGTTTACCGAGTTAAATAATCTCATTGAATAATCTATGCTCGCAGTATTGACAAATTGACTCATCATGTAAATGGCATTTCTCAAATGCATTTGATATAAGATACAGAGTCAGTTTTCAAAAATGTATATTGATGCATAATCAGTAATAAAATAAAATAAAATTTCTATTTCTTCTGGTTGCAGGCAACGGCGCCAGCGATTCAGACAATAGTTGATGTGAATAAATTAGCAAAGTCAATGCAAAGAGAGCTGGAAAACCTGCACCCGACGACAAACAACTTGTGTATATACAAAATTCCTGAGCAGCTACACGAGTTAAATGAAAAAGCCTACACACCACGGTTAATATTACTTTGTTAACGTGTATCATATTATTCTTTTCATTTACTCTTTTTAATATTATTTGCAGGTTAATAATGATGATGCAAGTCATGATTCAATGGAAAATGATAATTGAAGATCTATATTGTTATTTTCAAGATAGATTATTTGTAGTAGTGTTCTTAACACTTGTATAGTTAAATTGTAAAATATTTTATTCTATTGAAGATTAATAAAAGAATTATTTTTATCAATGTAATTAGTGTTTTTTTAGATTGTGTTTAAATGTTCCAAATGTATTTATAAAGTTCTCATAAAATTAATTGATATTACAAATAGTTCCAATAAAAATCAATATTAAATTACTACGGATTTGCTACGAATCTGCGACGGATATTTGAAATCTATGACGGAATCTGCGACAGATACTGTGACGACAATCTGCGACGGAATATGTGACGGCAATCTGCGACGGAATCTGCAACGAATTTGCGACGAAAATCTATGACGGAATCTGCGATGGAAATCTGCGACGAAATCTGCGATGAAATCTGCGACGGCTGCCCTTTACCCGCGAAAATTTAAGGGCGAGATTTGCAACCGCCGAGTGGTTGCAAATCCGTCGCAATCTGCGACGGCCTGTCGCAAATTGAAAATTGCGACACCTTTTTTATTAACGGATCGTATCCGTCGCAGATCGGTCGCAGACGGATTCTGTCCGTCGCAGATAGCGTGTTTTTTTGTAGTGTATGTGTATCGCCTACGGGCTTGATGATTATGATATGGACCAACGCAGTAACTCTGAAATTTGAATAACATATTAATTTCTTTTTGGGCCCTTGCTTGTCTTTGTTTTCTATGTGGTTTATAAATGATGAAATAAATAAATATTGAGATCTATGCTTGTTTTGAGTTCAATATGTCCCATGATTGATGACACAAATGTTTGATACAATGAAAGGTAATGTCATGAAATATGAGATTCTTGAGAATCATTTGTATGTTGGAAAGTATGACATTGGCATTTCATTATAGCATGACATTATTGTAGTTTGTACCACTAAGCCGTTGGCTTAGCGCGATTGTGGTTTATCACGCAGGTGACAGGGAAGAACCGGAGAGTTCCTCTAGACCGAGTAGAGTCTAGATTTGAGGTGTTGATAGTGGAGCTTAAAGATCAAGGAAATACTGCCAAACATGTATATATTTTATGTTTTGTAAAACTTGAATTTTGATGTATATATATTTGTAAATATTTGTTACATTTTCCGCTGCTTTTAAATAAACATTTTATCTTTTGTCTTTTATAATTTCTTTTAAATGTTTTAAATTTATTTTATGTTTTTGAAAAGGGATGAGTCATTTGTTAAGTATATCATGGAATTTCTATATTCAGTATATGTATATTGCGATCGTATTAGCATGCTATGTACGTATACGGGGTATAGGGGTGTTACACATAGGATGGTCAATTATATAGTTCTGATATCGAATTTCACCTCTCGGTCCATCATCCAATATTCAAAGATCAATAGGTAGCTAATCTATCAACCTAGCATTTAATGCAAAACAATCAACCAATCAATAAGGAACATCAATGTAAATATCAAATCAAGACATTTAGCCAAATATACTACAAACCCTAGACATGGATATTTTTCTCAACATCATCAATTTATAACATTCATTCAACTTAATATAAAACAAATACAAATTGTTCATTGCAATATTAATCGCTTAATGCAACAACAACAATATAGAATTGAATTAAAAGAGAGAATAGAAAAACCCCTTGTGAAGATGCCAAGAGTAGGATTACTAGTCTTCCTCCTAGCTCCACTTTGATATTTGATGAAGAACTCAAGCCCTCTTCAATGGTTGCTTCCCCTTTGCAATATGGAATGGAGCTTTCTCAAGTCACCAAACCATTGGATGGAGCTTTCTCAAGTCACCAACCCTTCAATTGATTTTGCCTTTGGAAGATGGAATGGATCTTTCTCAAGTCACCAATCCTTTCAATGAAGCTTCTTCAACCTTTAAGAGCTTGTTAACCCAATTTATCCCAAAGAACCTCAAAGATCTTATCAATGGAAGATGGAAAAGGTGGAGAGGATGGAAATGGAGGTTGGAGGTGAAGGGACAAGGGAGAGTGTCACTCTCTCCCTCTCCCAAACGTGTACCAGAAATTTGGCTCCAAGAAGCCAAGACTCTCTCCAATTTCCCTCTTCTTGTCCTTTTAATTCATTCAAAATACACACCCATGCCTTCCAACTCACACCATTTCACTTTGCTCCCCACTATTTCTTTGTTTAGCATTTCTTTTGGCAAGCACAAGGCATTGTCTCCCACTTTGTCCCCCACTTTGTGTAGAAAAATTCAAATGTTTTAGGTGTGACACGGCCAAGCAAAGAGTGGCTTGGCCGTGTCTCTTGTTTTTCTTTGGGACACGGCCAAGCCATCTGGCCGTGTCCTTCACTGATCTTTTTCTTTCTTTCTTTTTCTTTCTTTTCTTTTGGTCTCAAGGGTTGACATGGCCAAGCTTGTGGCCGTGTCATGTGACACGGCCAAGCTTGGCCGTGTCATATGGGTGTGTTTGCTTCTGCTTCTTTTCTTTCCTTCTTTGCTTGCTCCCTTGTTCTTTGGCATGAAATGGGACACGACCAAGCTTGCTGGCTGTGTCATGTGACATGGCCAGTGGCTTGGTCATGTCATTGAGTGTGTCCACCTCTGCTTGCTTCTTTTCCTTCTCTTCTTTGGCTCAAGATGGGATACGGCCAAGCCAGTGGCTTGGCCGTGTCACTGAGTGTGTCTTCCTGCTTCCTTCTTTTTTGCTCTTTCTTTGCTTTGGTCTTTGTTTTGCTCCTTGAATGAGACACGGCCAGAGGCTTAGCCGTGTCTCATGGCCATGTCATGCTCTGCCCTCTTCATTCTTTGAGGGACACGGCCAAGCTTGATTTGGCTTGGCCATATCTTGCTTGGTTCATGCTTTTCTTGCACTGTTTTGATCTTCCAAGCGTGTTTTTGCACCTAAACCTAAAAACAAACACTTTAAACACACTTAAAACAAAAATCAATCAAAACATTAACTAAAAACACATAAAAATCATACTTAAAACAAGTACAAAAATGATCTAAACAGTTTTCAACTTAGCGGACCTCTTTTTTTTTCTTCACAGATTTGGTTTCAGGAGCCTCTTTGTTTACTTAATACTCCCTCCATGGATTTTGCCAGATACCTGCCACATCATCATTCTGCTAGGAAGCTGCTCCACCCTGCTTCTTCATATGGTGACTGGGTTGACTGGATTCACTCACACTCTGAAGTCAATATCCGTTGGTTGGTACCTTGGTGGAAGATTTCTCGTATCACCATGTGGACATACTTGATGTACGTTCCCCTTGCTGCTCTTCATCAAGGTATATGCTATGATCCTTGCCAACTTGGGCGTCAGTATGGAGCTGAGCTTCGTGATTTTGACTTCGCTCCTGACCTAGACATGCCTTGCTTGACTGAAGCCTACTTGGATCGGTTAAGGCAAAGCTGGCCTGCAAGTTACACTTATCGACTGCCATAGATTTTACATTTGTCAATTCAGAAAGTGTTTTGTTAGGATGAAAAATAACTAAAGTAATAAAAGATGCTTCTTTTCCATTTATAATTTGTCATCACCTTTTGCAATTATGATTATTTATTTCATCCGTATCTGGTCAAATACTTATAATAGTGCACATAGAACAAACTTAATCATTAATTCTGTTTTATTAAATTGGGGAACAACCAAACATAAAGCCAGCATACACAAGATCACTCCTGTTACCAATTAGCCCTTTCGGGTTTTCTAATTGACGATTTTCTCTCATTAGCCCTAATTGTTACCTAGCCCGCCCTTTCGGGTTTTCGAAACTAGCGGACTGCTCTAACTTTTGCCTAGGCCGCCCTTTTTGGGTTTTCAACCTAGCGAGCTCTCTCTTTTTTATTTTTCATACATAAAACTTCTTCAACCTATCAATATTTACTGGCTCACTAAATTCATTCCCATCCATGTCTGATAACTTCACCCCACCTTTGCTAATGACCTGTTTCATGACATATGGCCCTTCCCAGCTAGATCTGAACTTCCCTCTTGGATCAGATACATTAGGCTTACATTGCTTCAACACCAAATCCCTAACTCTGAATTTTTTGACCTTGACCCTTCTATTGTAGGCCTGAGCTATCTTCTTTTGATACAGTTGGTGATGATACAGTGCCTTTGACCTTCTCTCTTCCAGTGGAGCAAACTATGTGTATCTGCTTGTTACCCATTCCGTTTCAGGTAGCTCCGCTTCCAAGACTACTATCAATGACTTGATCTCAATTTCAATTGGCAATACCGCTTCCATCCCATAAACCAAAGAGAATGGTGTCATCCCAGTAGGTGTTCACACACTCATCCTATTTCCCCATAAAGCAAAGGGAAGCATTTTCGACCAGTCCCTGTAAGTCTTGGTCATCTTGGAAAGAATTTGCTTAATTGTCTTGTTTGTTGCTTCCACGGCACCAT
Source organism: Garcia nutans (assembly GCA_947685225.1). Classification (NCBI taxonomy): domain Eukaryota; kingdom Viridiplantae; phylum Streptophyta; class Magnoliopsida; order Malpighiales; family Euphorbiaceae; genus Garcia; species Garcia nutans. Next base: position 16,679,621 of record CANTUV010000033.1, on the reverse strand, counting down.
TAGCCTTTGGTCTATAAGGAGAGGATCGATGATGATGGATTTGGTACTTGGAGAATAAATCCTTAACTGCTCACTGAAACTGTACCCCATTGTCTGATATCACACTGTGCGGGACCCCATATCTGCAGATGAGATTCTTTTCGATAAACCTAGCCATTTGACTTTCACCCAGATTGTTGAAGGATTCAGCTTCAACCCATTTTGAAAAATAATCAACTGCTACTACAATGAAACGGTGACCATTTGAGGCTGTCAGATGTACTTCTCCTATAATGTCGATACCCTAACTCCTTGCTTGTCCCCAAGCAAGGCTAAAATCAAAACACACTAACAAGATAAATTTTGTTAAGTTCAAGAGTTATAAAGATGTATCAAGACTTCCCTATCCCTAAATCGACAATCAATATCGAATCAAACAAAATCAACACTCATGCAATTAAGTGGCTTTCCATGCATAACCAATGTTGTCACTCCCTCACCAACTCTTATAAGTGTTTAATCATGGTGGTGTTTACACTCATAACAATCAATGAAAGATTATTACCATAGGCTTGCTTATCAATCAAATCTCCACCACAAAATAACAATCAAGCATCAATCAAAAGGTCTTTATTGGGTTGTAATGAGGCTAAGGTAAAGGTATGATATTTAGGAAATGTGATCTTAATCATTAAGTTCAAGAGCACTTCAAGAATGAAGTAACCATTTATATATATAACCCAACAATCCCAAAACACCTTCCTCTCATCTACCCCTTGACATTAAAGAGCTTTTCAAGGGAACTCACTTATTAAATCTTGTAATGATACATTCCAACCCTTTCAACAAGAATAACAATTATTCTTATTATTATATATATATATATTTTTTCTTTTTTCTTTTTCTTTTTCTTTTGTTTTTTCTTATTTTTTTTATTATTTTGCTTTGCCACATTAAACCTAGTAAATTTAACCCCACACTTAATTCAACACAACACTCGGTCATAAACGCTCTTAAAATGCTCTTGACCTAATGAAAGGATAAGAGTTAAACAACAAGGTTCAAGCTAATGGTGTTATGCAAAAGAAAGAAAAGGAAAAATAAAATAGGCTCAAAATTGGCTAACTAAGGTTGAATATAGGGTTGGTCTTTTTAAGCCAAAGTGGGTTCACCTAATTGCCTTAATCATTTTGATGCTAAATTGAAATTTTTTATGTAATCTTAAAATGTATTTCAAAGCAAGTTCTAGCAATTCATCAATCAAAGATGTGCACCCACAAAAAAGAATAATAAGTTGATGGCTCAATTCCTCACAAGGTTAATGGTAATGCAAGGAAAAACCAACAAAATTGACAATAAGCACCAAATCTACTCAATTCTCAAATTCATGCTTCAAAAATTCAAAGGTCATCTATCAACAATTTTTACAACAATTGAACCCCTTTTTTTTTAAAAAAAAATTCATTTATTCAACGAAAAACATTAAAAACATTAACTAAACTTAACAAAAACAAGTTAAAAGTAAAAACACAAAAAACAAAAGTAAAAACACAAAACACATAAAAAACTTGTTGCGCTCGAATTAAGTACTACTACAAAGCATCACTCGCAAGTATACGAGGTAGTTGTAGCAAAGGTGATCGCCCCAAGGTCGTTTCCCCAAGAAGGTGTGGCTCGTAATAGCTTGATTGACAAGTATTTAAATGCAGAAGTGTTTATTGTACAAAATGTGCAAGATTAATTTAAACCTAAAATTAACGTGCATAGGTTGAAATGTGTGATGGGTGTGCAAGATCAAATCGATTCTTGGGAAGGTGCCTAGGGTCATAGGTCCATTCAATCAAAGCTCAATTCTCAATTATCCATTAACATAACCTTGTAATTAATTTGTTTCTTAAGATTAACTAGTCAATTACCAATCCATTAGTTCTCACATTCATGAATTAACAATGACCAATTCTTTTACATTACCAAATTAATAAACCCTAGAACTTATATTTCTAATTCATTCATAGGGTGGTCGATTATATAGTCCCGATATCGGATTTCACCTCTCGGTCCATCATCCAATATTCAGAGATCAATAGGTAGCTAATCTATCAACCTAGCATTTAATACAATACAATCAACCAATCAATAAGGAACATCAATGTAAATATCAAATCAAGACATTCAACCAAATATACTACAAACCCTAAGCATGGGTATTTAGCTCAACATCATCAATTTATAACAAATATTCATCTCAATACAAAACAATTACAAATTTTTCATTGCAATATCAATCTCTTAATACAACAACAACAATAAGAAATGAATTAAAAGAGAGAATAGAAAAAACCCTTGTGAAGATGCCAAGAGTAGGATTACTAGTCTTCCTCCTAGCTCCACTTTGATATTTGATGAAGAACTCAAGCCCTCTTCAATGGTTGATTCCCCTTTGCAATGTGGAATGGAGCTTTCTCAAGTCACCAAACCTTTGGATGAAGCTTTCTCAAGCCACCAACTCTCCATTTGATTTTTCCTTTGGAAGATGGAATGGAGCTTTCTCAAGTCACCACTCCCTTCAAAGAAGCTTCTTCAACATTTGAGAACTTGTAACCCAATTTATCCCAAAGAACCTCAAAGATCCTATCCATGGAAGATGGAGAAGGTGGAGAGGATGGAAATGGAGGTTTGGAGGTGAAGGGACAAGTGAGAGTGTCACTCTCTCCCTCCCCCACGTTTTTGCAGAAATTTGGCTCCAAGAAGCAAAGAACTCCCTCCATTTTCCTCTTCCTTTCCTTTTCATTCATTCAAAAATCAACACCCATGCCTTCCAACTCATCCCATTTTCCTTTGTCCCCCACTTTTTATTTGTTTTCTATTTCTTTTGGCAAGCAATAGTGTTTGTCTCCCACTTTGTTCCCCACTTTGTTGAAAGAATTTTGACTTTGCAGGTGGGACACGGCCAAGCCAAGACAAGCTTGGCCGTGTCTCTTGCACTTTTTTCACTTTTTTATGAGGTGACACGGCCAAGCCAAGGTTGGCTTGACCTTGTCTCTTGATTCTTCATGGGACATGGTCGTGTCTCTTGGCCGTGTCCCTCACTGAACCTCTTTCTTTCTTTCTTTTCTTTCTTTGGTGGTGAGAGGTGACACGGCCAACCCATTTGGAGCTTGGCCGTGTCTCTTGATTTTCTTTCCTGGGACATAGACAAGCTCCTGGCTGTGTCCCTCACTGTCTTTGATACAAGGTGAGACACGGCCAGAGGACATGGCCGTGTCAGGTGACACGGCCAGTGTCTTGGCCGTGTCCCTTGACAGTGTCAGTCTCTGCTTCTTTTCTTTCCTTCTTTGCTTGCTCTCTTGTTCTTTGGTATGAATGGGACAAGGCCAAGCCATTTTTGTCTTGGCCGTGTCATGTCACACGGCCAGAGGCTTGGCCGTGTCACCTGGGTGTGTCTCTTCCTGTTGCTCATTTTCCTTCTCTTCTTTGGTTTGTTCTTTATTTGTTCTTTGAATGAGACACGGCCAGAGGCTTGGCCGTGTCTCTGGGTGTGTCTCTCTCTGCCTTGAATTTCTTTTGAGGGACATGGCCATGTCTTGCTTGGCTTGGCCATGTCTTGCTTAGATCATGCTTTTCTTGCCCGGTTTTAATCTTCCAAGGGTGTTCTTGCACCTAAACCTAAAAACAACACTTTAAAAAAACTTAAAACAAAAATTAATCAAAACATTAACTAAAAACACATAAAAATCACACTAAAAACTAGTACAAATATGAACTAAACAAATACCCCACACTTAACTCCTTGCTTGTCCCCAAGCAAGGCTAAAATCAAAACACACTAACAAGATAAATTTTGTTAAGTTCAAGAGTTATAAAGATGTATCAAGACTTCCCTATCCCTAAATCCGCAATCAATATCGAATCAAACAAAATCGACACTCATGCAATTAAGTGGCTTTCCATGCATAACCAATGTTGTCACTCCCTCACCAACTCTTATAAGTGTTTGATCATGGTGGCGTTTACACTCATAACAATCAATGAAAGATTATTACCATAGGCTTGCTTATCAATCAAATCTCCACCACAAAATAACAATCAAGCATCAATCAAAAGGTCTTTATTGGGTTGCAATGAGGCTAAGGTAAAGGTATGATATTTAGGAAATGTGATCTTAATCATTAAGTTCAAGAGCACTTCAAGAATGAAGTAACCATTTATATATATAACCCAACAATCCCAAAACACCTTCCTCTCATCTACCCCTTGACATTAAAGAGCTTTTCAAGGGAACTCACTTATTAAATCTTGTAATGATACATTCCAACCCTTTCAACAAGAATAACAATTATTCTTATTATATATATATATATATTTTTCTTTTTTCTTTTTCTTTTTCTTTTGTTTTTTCTTATTATTTTTCTTATTATTTTACTTTGCCACATTAAACTTACTAAATTTAACCCCACACTTAATTCAACACAACACTCGGTCATAAACGCTCTTAAAATGCTCTTGACCTAATGAAAGGATAAGAGTTAAACAACAAGGTTCAAGCTAATGGTGTTGTGCAAAAGAAAGAAAAGGAAAAATAAAATAGGCTCAAAATTGGCTAACTAAGGTTGAATATAGGGTTGGTCTTTTTAAGCCAAAGTGGGTTCACCTAATTGCCTTAATCATTTTGATGCTAAATTGAAATTTTTTATGTAATCTTAAAATGTATTTCAAAGCAAGTTCTAGCAATTCATCAATCAAAGATGTGCACCCACAAAAAAGAATAATAAGTTGATGGCTCAATTCCTCACAAGGTTAATGGCAATGCAAGGAAAAACCAACAAAATTGACAATAAGCACCAAATCTACTCAATTCTCAAATTCATGCTTCAAAAATTCAAAGGTCGTCTATCAACAATTTTTACAACAATTGAACCCCTTTTTTTTTAAAAAAATTCATTTATTCAACGAAAAACATTAAAAACATTAACTAAACTTAACAAAAACAAGTTAAAAGTAAAAACACAAAAAACAAAAGTAAAAACACAAAACACATAAAATCTTGTTGCGCTCGAATTAAGTACTACTACAGAGCGTCACTCGCAAGTATACGAGGTAGTTGTAGCAAAGGTGATCGCCCCAAGGTCGTTTCCCCAAGAAGGTGTGGTTCGTAATAGCTTGATTGACAAGTATTTAAATGCAGAAGTGTTTATTGTACAAAATGTGCAAGATTAATTTAAACCTAAAATTAACGTGCATAGGTTGAAATGTGTGATGGGTGTGCAAGATCAAATCGATTCTTGGGAAGGTGCCTAGGGTCATAGGTCCATTCAATCAAAGCTCAATTCTCAATTATCCATTAACATAACCTTGTAATTAATTTGTTTCTTAAGATTAACTAGTCAATTACCAATACATTAGTTCTCACATTCATGAATTAACAATGACCAATTCTTTTACATTACCAAATTAATAAACCCTAGAACTTATATTTCTAATTCATTCATAGGGTGGTCGATTATATAGTCCTGATATATTTCTAATTTTCCTTTGTCCCCCACTTTTTATTTGTTTTCTATTTCTTTTGGCAAGCAATAGTGTTTGTCTCCCACTTTGTTCCCCACTTTGTTGAAAGAATTTTGACTTTTCAGGTGGGACACGGCCAAGCCAAGACAAGCTTAGCCGTGTCTCTTGCACTTTTTTCACTTTTTCATGAGGTGACACGGCCAAGCCAAGGTTGGCTTGGCCGTGTCTCTTGATTCTTCATGTGACACGGCCTTGTCCCTCACTGAACCTCTTTCTTTTTTTCTTTTTCTTTCTTTGGTGGTGAGAGGTGACACGGCCAAGCCATTTGGAGCTTGGTCGTGTCTCTTGATTTTCTTTCCTGAGACATGGCCAAGCTCCTGGCCGTGTCCCTCACTGTCTATGATACAAGGTGAGACACGGCCAGAGGACATGGCCGTGTCAGGTGACACGGCCAGTGTCTTGGTCGTGTCCCTTGACAGTGTCAGTCTCTGCTTTTTTTCTTTCTTTCTTTTCTTGCTCTTCTGGAGGCATATGATTCAAGTTACCATACATCTGACATTGCTGGCACTTCTTTACAAATTCAATACAGTCTTTGTTCATGGTCAACCAATAGTAACCTTGTCATATAATCTTCTTAACTAGGGCCAAACCACTCATGTGCGGACCGCACTTCCCGCATGTATTTTAGACATGATGCGCTCCACTTTAGGCTTTCTTAAACATCTCAAATGCACTCCATCATGCCATCTTCGGTATAACTCTCCATGGAAGGTGATTTATTGCAATGACCACCTCCTTATGGCTCTTCTCTCTTTCTTTGTTGCCCCCGGCGGGTATTCTCTTTCCTCTAAAAATCGCCTTATAGTATCATACCATGCATCATGGTCAGTATCAGCTTCCATGATTGTCTCATATTCATAGCAAGGAGTTGGTGAACTGGTCAAGATCAGAGGCTTAAGGAATAGGCTGGCAGGATTTTCCCATACCGAAGCCAATGTGGCTAGGGCATCAGCCATCTGATTTTCTTCTCTTGACAGGTGTATAAACCTACACTCCTTAAAATTCCTCTTCATCATGGTCAAATAACGGTGGTATGGTTTTAATTTTTCCTCTTTCAACTCCCACTCTCCATTTACTTGGGATACTACTAGCAACGAATCACCATAAACTTCCACCTTATCCACCTTCATAATCATTAAGGTTTCCAAACCAAAAATACACGCTTCATACTCCACCATGTTATTGGTTGCCCTAAATTTCAACTTCTTGGCTAAAGGGATAAGTTCCCCTTCGGGTGATTCTAGTATAACTCCCAAACCTGCTCCTTTCCTATTTACTGCTCCATCAAAATACATTTTCCACCCTTGTACTTCAATTACTTCTAAATGTTCATCTAGAAATTCCAAGATTACCTCTTCACTTTTTGGTAATGGTTGTTGAGCCAGGAATTCTGCCACCGTTCTACCCTTGATTGTTTTCCTAGTTACATACTCAATCTCAAATTCTTCTAATATTATCAACCATCGACCATATTTTCCAATTAAAGAGGGTGTCTCCCTTAAGTACTTCATTGGATCCAACCTGGAAATTGCTTGCACACTATATGATTGAAAATAATGCTGCAACTTCTTAGAAGAGCAAACCACGGCTATACATGTCTTTTCAATGATACTATACTTAATTTCATAAGTTATGAGCTTTCTACTCAAATAGTAAACGGCATGCTCAATCCCCGACTCATCTGCTTGGGCTATCATGGCTCCTATCGAGTCTTCTTCTACTGCTATGTATAGTAATAGAGGTTTTCCGAGTTTAGGTGGTTTCAAAAGATGTGGATTCAACAAATACACTTTTATTCGGTCAAAGGCCTTTTGACATTCTTCATTCCATATGACTGGCAGATTCTTTCTAAGCAATTTGAAGATAGGCTCACATATTGTTGTGAGCTTTGCTATAAATCTGCTAATGTACTGCAGTTTACCAATGAATCCCCGAATTTCTCTCTCCGTCTTTAGGGTTAGCATATCCCTAATTGCTTTGACTTTGTCAGGATCAATCTCAATACCATTCGGACCAATTACATGTCCTACTAATTTGCCTGAAGTAACACCGAATACACACTTCTTCGGGTTTAATCTTAGCTTATACTTCAAAGCTCTATCAAAGAGTAATTCTAAATTCTGGAAGTGCTGCTCCCTCATATCCGACTTCACCATCATATCATCAACATATACTTCAACTTCTTTGTGCATCATGTCATGAAAAAGTGTGGTGGCCATCCTTTGGTAGGTTGCTATAGCATTCTTTAAGCCGAAAGGCATCAGCCTATAACAAAATATACCCCATGTAGTAGTGAAGGTAGTTTTGGCTTTATCCTCTTGGGCCATTAACACTTGATTGTATCCGGAAAATCCATCTACAAACGAGTGTAGCACGCTAGAGGCCGCACTATCAATGAGAACATCTATATGAGGTAAAGGAAAATCATCCTTAGGGGAAGCTTTGTTTAAATCTCTATAGTCCACGCAGACCCTTATCCTTCCATCTTTCTTTGGCACAGGTACTATATTGGCTAACCAATCTGGATATTCTATCACTTCAAGGAACTTCACTTGTATTTGCTTAGTGACCTCTTCTTTAACCAACTCAGCCCACTCAGGTCTTAGTAGCCTAAGCTTTTGTTTGACAGGCTTAATGTGAGTGTAAGTAGGAATATGATGCTCGACTATGTCTCGATCTATCCCCGGCATATCTTCGTAAGACCAAGCAAACACTTCTTCATATTTTTTGAATATTTTTTCAAATCTCTCTCTCTCATCAGGAGTAAGGTCGGATGTTATGCTAATGTTTTTAGGATTTTCAGTTGTTCCCAAATTTAATGATTGTGTGTTAACATAATTAATATTAAAGATCCTTATGTAACTGCTATTTGAATGTATGCAACCATCAGGAGAAACATCACACAAGTAAGCAAAATCAGACTTTATTGCATTCATTTTGGAAAAGAAAACATCATCATCCTCATACAAAGCAGACAAATTAAAATCAAAATCAAAATCATTGTTCTCAGAGTCATAAAGCAGGATGTCTTCAAACTTTTCCTCGACCAGGGCAGCAATCTCTTCCTGGCTTTCAGGGTAGTTTCATTCTTCTCTTTTGGATTGGATTCTTTGTTGGTTGACAAGGTGAGCTCTTTCTTCACTTGCTCCACTAGCTCAGCAACATTTGCAAAAATCTCAAAACCTGGAATTAACTTACCCATAAACATGATCGGCTTGGGCTTTCCTTGGAGTGGTCCCATATCTGGAGCTTTGATAAAGATCTCTTCAAGTGGTGAGAAGCTCATCTTCTCATTCTTCTTTGGTTGAACATCATTGGCTTCATCATATCCCAACCCCTTCTTGGAAGCTTGAGTTCTAAAATCTGGCAACTTTGTTAAACTGGCCTTACCCTTTCCAAGACCAGCTCCGGGAAGGTAGTTCATACTCTTCATCATATTCAAAACTTTAGGGTCCACTACTTCATCATCAGAAATTGTAGCCACTTGAAAACCATTGAGAGGCCTCTCAACCATTAGAGCATTAACAATCTCATTATCTTCAGCTTCAATGACCACTGTTTCATTTCCATTGGGAAATCTGATCTTTTGATGAAAGGTGGAAGGAACTCCACCAAGAGGGTGAAACCATGGTCGCCCTAAGAGCAAGGCGAAGGTAACTGGTATATCTAAAACAACAAACTCAACAATAGATTCAATTGGACCAACCTTGACGGCCGCTTTAAAAGTCCCTTCGGCATGCCTCTTAGTGTTGTAATAAGCACGAATTGTCACCTCGGTTGGGTTTAGATCTCTTGTTGACATGGCTAGCTTTTGCAATATCTTAAGTGGACAAACATTTATGGCAGACCCATCATTGACCATTACACATGGAGTCCTCTTCCCCTTGACTTCTATTTTGATAAAGAGAGGGCGAATGTGGTCTCTTCCCTCCTCTGGTAAGTCTGCATTAGAAAAAGAAACTGCTCCCATATTAACTTCATTCTTTTCTTGGACCTCTTCACATTTCATTACTTCCCCAATTTTTATGAAGTTGATCAACTCCTCTGGTGTTGTGGAGGTAGAAATTGGCATGCTAGCTAAGACTTTGGCCATAGTTTCTCAGTGCCTTTTAGAAGTAGCCAATAAGTCCTAAATGCTAACACTTGCTTGGGTTCTTTTCAATTGCTTGAGCACAACATCATCTTCTTCTATTTCATTCCTTCCCCTTATTAGTTTCTATCTCCTTTGGTGGTGGCCTTGCGTAAGGCTTACCGGATCTAGTATTCATCACCTCATCTTCTTCGGGCTCGGACCAAGTCCACTTCTCCTTCTTGGATACAATATCATCATCACTATCACTTGAATCCCAAAACCCATTGACAACACAAATTGCTACTTCTCCACCCATCATAGCTTGTTCAATTTTGACAAATGCCTCATCTTCTTTGGTTGCTTTCTCATCCATATCTTGAAAAGAAGACATGACAAAGTCCTCATGTAAACCTCCTCCAATCATGAAGGTCACCGGTAGTGGTATCCTATTGAATTTTGGTAATGGGTTGTCTTTGGTGTTTGGCTTGTTGGGCTCGGGTAGCTTCCCATTATCAATTAGATTTTGAATCTCATGTCTCAACCTCACACATCTATCTGTGTCATGTCCTTGCATTTGATGAAATTGACAAAAATGCTTTGGTGTCAAAATTAGGTGGGAGAGGGTTAGGCAAAGGACAAGGATTTAAGGGTTGTAGTAATCCTTTTCTTTAAAGCTTGTTGAGAACCCAAGACATCGGCTTTCCCAATTCTGAAAATTGTCTCCTTATCCCTTGGTTAGTAGCATTAACACTGACGGTCTTTTGCGTGCTTTGGCTACCAGGTTGATAGCTCCCTTTCTCGTTCCTTTTTGTTGCAAAGCGGCTCTTCTCCCTTTTCCATTCTTCAATTTGCAAACCAGCTTGAAGAAGGTCTTTGAAATCACGGATGAGTGTATAAGACATCCTCTCACGAAGACTAGGCAACACCCCTCTCACAATCATCCTTATTTGATCGAATTCATCGGGCCTCTTCTTAAGTAAAGCCGCCTTGATTTCTCCGGTGTAGGTCGGATTGTCATAAGCTTTTAAACTTTCATAATCCAGGGCTGTGAGCCAGTGAGGATCAATGATATGAGATGCAAATGTATGCATGTATGCACAATCAACCAATAAACAAGTGTAATTAGGATGATCCTTCCAACCTTATAACATCCACACACGAATGGTGAGTCTCTTTTTCCTAGGTATATGGTTAACAAAATACCAACATGGGGTATCTTGCTTTCGAATAATTCCCTCGGACATTTCAACCAATAGTTATATTTTCGAAAATGGAAATCAATCCATGATAATTCCCATTAATTAGGTTTTAATCCATTCAACCAACTAAATTAGCTTTTATGCTATATTGGATTAAAACTAAATTAAGAGGTTTATCATAGATAGATTTCTCACTTGAAAATGGTAACTGATGATTCATGCCAAAAACAAGTCCACGGTTAATTTTTTCTTAGTGTAAACTAGGCCCACAATTGATTTTTGGTATTTCTTAATTGACCCAAATAATTTGTAAGCTCTTTGTAAGAAAAGGTTGGGTAAAAATAATTTTGTTTCTAAGCCCATTGCAAAAGATTTTAGAAATATGGATTTTGGGCTTAGTATTTGGTCCATGGGCCAAAGAATTTTTGATTTGTTTTTAGAAAAGTCTTATGTCCAAAGACCAATTTGAAAAAAATTTTGAAAATAGCTTTGGTCTTTTGGAAAGAAAAATTTATTTTGAGCTTACAATATACATAGGTCATATTAGAAAAAGAACAAACCAAATAAGCCATAATTTAAGCCAAGATAAATTAACCATAACAACATACATTTGGGGTAAAACCTAAGGAAAGTAACTAGGCCAATTACATGAGCTTTAGTCTTTAGGTTAAAAGGCTTAGGTTCCCATAACAAGTATATACCAAATGGTACAAGGCTATGAGTGGTTATGGCATGCTCGATCTCCATACCTTGAGTGAAAGTATGGTATCCCTTACATAACATAACACGGATAACACGGGCGTCCTAACTCACGCACACGATGCAATTTAAGATGATGCAATGGATAATATCATTATAAGAAAGAATAGAATAATATAAAGACCAGTGGAATCGACTTCTCTTATCCCCAGTTGAGTAGATATTGTGAGCGGGAATTTTCGCCCCCACTACCGGTGGAATGGTTCTTGCGACTTCGGCACTGTTTAGACTCGGGGCCTTAGATAACACAGACCTAAGTCTGGAGAAAAATGGAGTCGCCACCCAGATGGACCGGGAAAAAGAAAGGGGTGGATGACTCAATTCCTAAAGAATCCCCAACCCCATAATGGGTTCGGAAAGTTGGGTACATGTGGGGAAGGTGAGAAATGGCCCAGCACCCCCACAATGCCCGGTTCATTGGAACCGGCCTCCTTTATAGGTCTTAATATTATAAAATTCTTAAATATAACAATATTATCCATATGACACACAATAATTAAAAAGAAAGCATCATTATATTAAAATCAAAGCAATGTCCAAACAAAGCAAATAAATGGACACCGATCCAAGGAAAGGAAACATGTCCTTACATCACATGCCTAAATAGGACACCCACAAAAAGGTAGAAACATGCCCTTTACATAGTTTCTAAAATAGAAAAGCAAATTAAATTACATGATGTTTAACTAATGAGGTACCCACCAAGTAGAAACATACCTCTTACAACTTTTGGAAATATAAATTAATTGATAAAAGTAAATAATCATTCATCATAAATAAATCATTCATCAAAGCTATTAATCAAAATAGAAAATAAACATCCATCCATGATAAATTAAATAAATCAAGTATTGAAATTAAATAAATTAAAGCATAAGAAATAAATCAAAGCATAATCAAGTATGGAATTGAATAAAGCAAATAAAAGTCCAATTATGGCTACTGTGACTTTTTATAGAATTAAAATAAATTAAGGTTTTATGTTTTAAAGGGTTGGTAAGGCTCTTTGATTAACAAAATTAAGGTTTGAATGATGATATCATGAAACTAGGGTTTTAAACACTTTAAAATACTTTAATTTGTGATTTTTGGTTATTGGGTTCCTAAGCTACTGTGTAAAATTTAGGTTTTTATGTTTTTATATTTTTTAATGTTTTAAAAGGATTAGGGTTCATAAAAATTAGGGTTTAAGGCTTTAAAAGGGTTAGTGTTCATTATTTTTAATTTTGGAAGTTGAATTTGGATTTGATATTTTGGAAGTAGGGTCACGGGTGGTGAATAATTTTTAAGAATTTGGAAATCAATTAGATATTTTATGGAATTTTATGAATTTAAACAAATAAATTAAAGTTTTTATAAGTAGAAAAGATGTTTTTAAGGCTTTTTGAATGAAATAGAACCTACTTTAAAATTTTAAAAGAAGCAGAATTTACATCATAGTTTTGTTGAAAAATATGTTCAATTAGAGTTTTAAGATTTTTAAGAAGAAAAAATAACAATTTTAAACCTTTTGGAAGATAAACTAATGAAATAAGGTTTTTTTGGCTTTAGAAAAACTAAATTAAAGTTCAAAGGTTTTGAATTTTGATTTTATAAATTTGCTACTGTGTAAAAAAAAAACAATTAAAGAAAATTAATTAACACATACCTTCTTTTGATGATTTCTTCAAAAACAATTCCTCTTGGATGAAATAGCTCCAAAGACAAGCCTTTTCTGCCTTTGAATCCTCTAAATCATGCTGCTGCTGTTCCAGAAAAGAGTTAAATTGAATTTCTTCTTTTCCTTCCTTGATTTGGTTTCAAATTTTCCAAACTACTCTTGGATTTTTTGCCTCCCCCTTTTTTAATTGTCTTTGGTCCTTATTTATAGTGGTTGAGGTTGTTTATTCCTAATTAGTTAAGGTAAGTAATATTAATAAAAAAAGAAATCAAAACCTAATTGGATTAGGTTTCAAAAAATTTGCGTCGAAAAATTTGCGCTGCCGAAAAAAATTCTACCGTAGAAATCTGCGGCAGCGGGCGCGGAGCGGGCCCGTAAGCTATTTCGCAGGCAGAAAATTTCTGTGTGCGAAATAGCTACTATTTCCCAGGCAAAAAATTTCTGCGTGCGAATAGCACAGTGATTTCGCCCATAGGAATTTCCTTCGGGCAAAATGCCCACGGGCCCGCGGGATGATTTTTTCGTCGCCGATTTTTCAGATTTCGATTTTTATTTTTATTTTTATTTTTTGATTTTGATTTTGATTTTTTTATTTCTATTTTTATTTAAAAAATTAGATATTAAAGCAAAAATTATTTAATAAAAATTATTTTGGACCAATTAGACAACAAAAATCATTTTAGACTAAATAAAACATATTGGATCGGATTGGGTCAAAAATTAAGGGTCTACAGATATGCCATCTGATCGGCAGGGCATTGATATGAATTACCTGGTGAGTTTTCTTATTTCATGGTAATTTATGCTAGATGTATGCATGATTATGTATGCTCTTACCTTTTTCCTTTTTGGCTCACATCGAATGCTTGAAGAATAAAATAAGAAACTTGAAGAACAGTTGGCCACAAGTCGTCAGCAGGCTTCTCATTTTGAAAATTTGTATCATCAATCAGAACAAAAATTTCTAAGACTTTTTATTTCAGGGGATGAGGGATCCTGGAGCTTCTTCATCAAGAGGCCCCCATACTGATGACCATGAGATCCTTTTGTCCACTTTCGACGAAGACCATGACAGATCGGAACTCCAAGGTAATAGGAATTTTGGTGCTCCCGCTTAGGGCAGACTCGGGACGATTGATTTGTCCCCTCCTCCAATAGGCGATGATTTTTTTAGAGCTTTATTTGATGAACTACCACCACCTTCTTAGTAATGTATAAATTGTATCAATTGTATGAACATTGTACAATAAGTATAAAAATAATAATACATAATTTATGCCTTTACTGTAACTGACCCCCTTTTTTGTTTTTTTATTTATTTTTTTATTTTTTTATTACTGCACCATAATTATTACACTTTATTTTTCATATATACACATTACAAAGCATCACCACAGAAGCCAAATGCAACACGGTAAAGTAAATTCGTCGCTAATTCTTTTCCTTATTCCACACGGTCTTGCCCCTTTTCCCATCACCTTTTCCTTATCAATTTTGGAAAAGCTTGTTTCCTCTATATAAATCACCTTTTAAGCCTAATTTCATACAAAAGCCAAAAGACTTTCCATTTCAATGAAAATAATTTTGATTTTCTTCATTTATCAACCATGACTGAACTTCATTTAAAGAAGATAAAAATTCTATTTAAGAATATGGATGGCATTCATTGGAAGCAAATTTCATGGTCAAAACTTGATGTTTTAAAGTGTTTTCAAAATGTTAAATTGGACCACTCCTTCTTACATGCCATGGCTTCCTTTTGGAATGGGGATTCTAGGACATTCAAAATTAATGGCTTTGAAATATGTCCTTTGATTAAAGAATTTGAGGCCATCATTGGATATCCAAATAATCAACAAATGGTGTTACCCACATTGATTTCCAAAACTCAGCAGAAGATGCACATTTATTTCAAATTCCAAAACCCGAAGTTCTTCATTTGATGAGAGGTGAAAAATTCTACTTGCTCCCTTGATTGATTTTTGTCTCTCTCATTTGGCTCCAACTAAGGCATGGGGATGCATGCTCTATCTTTGCTATCTTGTTTCTTCTGACGGTGATATTGATCCACGGGTATTGGATATTATGGACCAAATGGAAGGAGGCTTGTCGCCGATACCTGTGATCTTAGCTGAGACTTTAGTTGGATTAGACCGACTTAAATCAGGATTGTCAAAGAGACTGACCGGGAGTCCGTTGCTGCTTCAGGTAATTACCTAAACTGCCCTTTCGGGTTTTCAATTTAGGTTTTCTTTTTCTTTTTTTATTGCTCTAATTTTTGCCTAGTCCACCCATGTGGGTTTTCGAAACTAGCGAGCTGTCCTAATTTTTGTCTAAGCTGCCCTTGCGGGTTTTTAGCTTAGAGGACTCTTTCTCTCTTTTTTTTTAATTTAATTTAATTCTTTCCTCACCGATTTGGCTTTAGGAGCATATTTTCTTGCTTGCTACTCCATCCATGGATTTTGCTAGATATCTGCCACGTCATCATTCTGCTAGGAAACTACTCCATCCTGCTTCTTCATATGCTGACTGGGTTGACTAGATCCACTCATGCGCTGAAGTCATAATCCGTTGGTTGGTACCTTAGTGGAAGATTTCTTGTATCACCATGCGGACATACTTGATGTATGCTCCCCTTGCTGCTCTTCATCAAGGTACATGCTATGATCCTTGCCGACTTGACCGTCAGTACGGAGCTGAGCCTCGCGATTCTAACTTTACTCCCGATTTAGACATGCCTTGCTTGACTGAAGCCCACTTGGATATCTGAGGCAAAGCTGGCCTGTACGTTACATTTATCGACTGCCATAGATTTTATAATTGTCAATTCAGAAAGTGTATTGCTAGGATGAAAAAAAATTAAAGTAATAAAAGATGATTCTTTTCCATTTAAAATTTGTCATCACCTTTTGCTATTGTGTTTATTTATTTCACACATTTCTGGTCAAATACTTATAACAGTGCACATAGAATAATTTTAACATTAATTCTGTTTTATTAAACTGGGGAACAACCAAACATAAAGCCAGCATACACAAGATCACTCCTGTTGCCAACTAGCCTTTTCGGGTTTTCTAATTGACGATTTTCTCTCTTTTAGCCCTAATTGTTTCCTAGCCCACCCTTTCGGGTTTTTGGAACAAGCGGACTGCTCTAACTTTTGCCTAGGCCACCTTTTTTGGGTTTTCAACCTAGCGAGCTTCCTTTTTTTATTTTTTATTTATACAAAAAGCCTCTTCAACCTGTCAATGTTCACTGGCTCACTAAATTTGTTCCCATCCATGTCTGATAGCTTCACTGCACCTTTGTTCATGACTTGTTTCACGACATATGGCCCTTCCCAGCTAGGCCTAAACTTCCCTCTCGGACCAGATACATTAGGCTTACATTGCTTCAACACCAAATCCCCGACTCTGAGTTTTCTGATCTTAACCCTTCTATTGTAGGCCCGAGCTATCTTCTTTTATATAGTTGGTGATGATACAGTGCCTTAAACCTTCTCTCATCTAGTAAAGCTTACTCTGTGTATCTGCTTGCTACCCATTATGTTTCAAGCAGTTTAGCTTCCAAGACTACTCTTAATGACTTGATTTCTATTTCAATTGGCAACACTGCTTCCATCCCCTAAACCAAAGAGAACAATGTCATTCTAGTAGGTGTTCGCACACTTGTTCTATATCCCCTTAAAGCAAAGGGAAGCATCTCTGACCAATCCCTGTAAGTCTTGGTCATCTTAGACAGAATTTGCTTAATTATCTTGTTTGCTGCTTCTACTGCACCATTAGCCTTTGGTCTATAAGGAGAGGATCTATTATAATGGATTCGGTACTTTGAGAATAAATCATTAACTGCTCCTTGAACACCCCATTGTTTGATATCACACTGTGCAGGACCCTGTAACTGCAGCTGAGGTTCTTTTCAATAAATCTAGCCATTTGGCTTGCACCCAGTTTATTGAAGGATTCGTTTTTTATCCACTTTGAAAAATAATCTACTGCTACCACAATGAAACGGTGACCGTTTGAGGCTGTCAGATGTATCTCTCCTATAATGTCGATACCCCAGGTGGCAAAGGGCCAAGGTGAAGATATAGAATGCAATACTTCAGGAGGCATGTGATTCAAGTTACCATACATCTAACATTGTTGGCACTTCTTTATGAACTCAATACAATCTTCTTAACTAGGGCCAAACCACTCATGTGCGGACCGCAACTTCCCGTATGTATTTCTGACATGATATGCTCCGCTTCAGGCTTCCTTAAACATCTCAAATGCACCCCCATCAGGCCATCTTCGATATAACTCCCTATGGAATGTGATGTATTGCAATGATCACCGCCTTATGGCTCTTCTTTCTTTCTTTGTTGCCCCCAGCAGGTATTCTCTTTCCTCTAAAAATGGCCTTATAGTGTCATACCACACATCATGGTGTGTATCAGTTTCCATGATTGTTTCATATTCATAGCAAGGAGTTGATGAACTGGTCAAAATAAGAGGCTTAAGAAATAAGTTGGCAGAATTTTCCCATACTGAAGCAATTGTGGCTAGGGCATCAGCCATCTGATTTTGTTCTCTTTATAGGTGTACAAACCTACACTCCTTAAAGTTCTTCTTCATCATGGTCAAGTAATGGTGGTATTGTTTTAATTTTTCTTCTTTCAACTCCCACTCTCCATTTACTTGGGATACTACTAGTAATGAATCGCCAAAAACTTCTACCTTGTCTACCTTCATAATCATTAGGGTTTCTAAACCAAAAAATACAAGCTTCGTATTCCACCATATTATTGGTTGCCCTAAATTTTAATTTTTTTGGCTAAAGGGATAAGTTCCCCTTCAGGCGATTCTAGTATAACTCCCAAACCTGATCCTTTCCTGTTTACTGCTCCATCAAAATATATTTTCCACCCTTGTACTTCAATTGCTTCTAAATGTTCATCCGAAAATTCCAAGATTACCTCTTCGCTTTCCGGTAATGGTTGTTGGGCTAGGAATTCTGCCACTGCTCTACCTTTGATTGTTTTCCTGGTTACATACTCAATCTCAAATTCTTCTAATATTATCAACCATCGACCATATTTCCCAATCAAAGAGGGTGTCTCCCTTAAGTACTTCATTGGATCCAACCTGGAAATTGCTTGCACACTATATGATTGAAAGTGGTGCCGCAGCTTCTTAGAAGACCAAACCACGGCTATACAGGTCTTTTCAATGATACTATACTTAATTTCATAAGGTAGAAGCTTTCTACTCAAATAGTAAACTGCATGCTCAATCCCTGACACATCTGCTTGGGCTATCATGGCTCCTATCGACTCTTCTTCTACTGCTAAGTATAGTAATAGAGGTTTGCTGGGTTTAGGTAGTTTTAAAATAGGTTGATTGAACAAATACTCTTTTATTTGCTCAAAGGCCTTTTGACATTCTTCATTCCATTTGAATGGCTGATTCTTTTTAAGAAATTTGAAGATAGGCTCACAAATTGTTGTGAGTTTTGCTATGAATCTGCAAATGTATTGTAATTTACCAATAACTCCTCGAACTTCTCTCTCCGTCTTAGGGGCTAGCATATCCCTGATTGCTTTAACTTTGTCAGGATCAATCTCAATGCCATTCGGACCAATCACAAGTCCCAATAATTTACTTGAGGTAACACCGAACACACACTTCTTCAGGTTTAATCTTAGCTTATATTTCAAAGCTCTATCAAATAATAATTCTAAGTTTTGGAAGTGTTGTTCCCTTGTATCTGATTTAACCATCATATCATCAACATATACTTCAACTTCTTTGTGCATCATGTCATGAAATAGCATGGTGGCCATCCTTTGGTAGGTTGCCCTAGCATTCTTTAAGCCGAATGGCATCACCCTATAACAAAATATACCCCATGTAGTAATGAAAGCAGTTTTGGCTTATATCCAAGACTGGCTGCGGGCCATTTTGCCCGCAGGAAATTGTTAACCATATACCTAGGAAAAAAGACTCGCCATTCTTGTGTGGATGTTATAAGGTTGGAAGGGACGTTCTACTTATCTTTGTTGATTGTTTGTGCATACATGCACACATACATTTGCATCTCATATCATTGATCCTCTCTGGCTCACTGCCCTGGATTACGACAGTTCAAAAGCTTACGACAATCCGACCTATGCCGGAGATGAAGAATCTAGTAGCAACTCAATCACTTGCTCACCAAAAGCAATGGAACCCGAACAAATTCAAAGAATGGTGGATGATGCCCTCAATGCCAAGATGGAAGAAATAAATTGGCTGCGATTTTAGGAAATTGGTGGATGTCGAAGCATCTGCTAGCACTAAGAAGCCAAAGGAAAAAGGGAAGGCTAAAGTTGGTGAAGTGGTTTTTGATGATGAGAAGGTGATCATTGATGATGATGATGATTGGGCTCAATAATTCCAAGATCCTGAAGACAAGAAGAAAGAATCGAAGATTGTTGAAAGATCAGTCGTGGAGAAAACTGAGACTTCTGATGTTGAAAAGATGATTGCGGACTTAGAAAAGAAATTTGAGAAGAAGCTGAAAATCGAAGAAATGTCCAAAGTTGACAAATTATTTAAGCTAGACGAAGAAGTTTCGTACAAGTTCAAGATGCCTTCCTTTGCAAAGTTTGATAGAACCAAAAATTCTCACCTCCATGTGAAGCTGTATATCACTGCTGTGCAGTCTGCCTGAGCTACTAAGGCTCAAACACTAAGGTACTTTATGCTCTCATTGGATCCTGTTATCCAAAATTGGTTCAATACCTTAGAAGATGGAACAGAAAAGAGTTGGGATCTGCTATACAAGGCCTTCATCCAACAATATGGATACAATGTTGAAAAGGAAGTTACCTTAATGGAAGTGGAGTCCATTAGACAAAAGCCAAATGAGAATTTTGTGGACTATGTGAAAAGATGGAGAAATAAAGTCGCTTTGCTCAAGAAAAGGCCCAATGAATCTGATCAAATAAGGATGATTGTGAGAGGGGTATTCCCTAGTCTTCGTGAAAGGATGTCTCATGCACTCATCCGTGATTTCAAAGATCTCCTCCAAGCTGGTCTACAAATCAAAGAATGGGAAAGAGAGAAGAACTGTTTTTCAATAAGAAGGAATTAGAAAGGAAACTATCAGTCTGGTAACCAAAGTATGCAAAAGGCAGTTGGTGTTAATGCTACTAGCCAAGGAATAAGGAGGCAGTTTTCAGAATTCGGGAAACCGATGTCTTGGGTTCTTAATAAGCTTTAAAGAAAGGGACTGTTACAACCCTTAAATCCTTGTCCTTCGCCTAACCCTCTCCCACCTAATTTCAACACTAAAGCATTTTGTCAGTTTCATCAAATACAAGGACATGACACGGATAGATGTGTGAGGTTGAGGCATGAGATCCAAAATTTGATTAATAGTGGAAAGCTGCCTGAGCCCAACAAGCCTAACACCAAAGACAATCCATTACCAAGGTTCAATAGAGTACCACCACCAGCAACTTTCATGATTGGAGGAGGTTTGCATGAAAGTTTCATTATGTCCTCTTTCCAAGATGTGGGTGGAGAAGCAACCAAAGAAGAAGAAGCAACAAGCTATGGTGGGTAAAGAAGTAGCAATTTGTGTTGTCAATGGGTTTTGGGATTCAAGTGATAGTGATGATGATCTTGTATCCAAGAAGGAGGAATGGACCTAGTCCGAGCCTGTAACACCCCCATACTCTATATAAGTACTATACATATACCGAGCATACATACAGTACATATATAAAGTATAAGAATGTCACCTTTTCATTACAATGTAAAACCTTTAACTGAGTTCCAAACAATAATACATTTTTTACATATCAAAATACAACGTAATTAAATCTTACATGCATGCATCACCTTCTAGTTGGTCTCAGAACACTCTTACCTTTCTCGTGGCATACCGATTGACTTTAGATCTATCACCTACTCACCTGCGCGATTACACAACCACGCTAAGCCAGAGAGCTTAGTAGCACAAATAAATAATATAAACATATATATTAACTTTATTTACCATTAGTTTCTTATCACTTTTTCCCTTTTTAATTACACCTTTTATATATCTCTAATTATATATATATCATTAACACCAGCCACAATTCTATCATTGATACTCACAATGAATATATCCATACACATATTACATATAATACTTCATAACATTACATGTCCTTATTTTATTCAATTAATTCATTATTCGCAATTCACCAATCATAAATCATATATTCAACAAAGACAAACATAGGTCTCATTATCCATCTATTTCACATTCATAACTCACATTGAAAACAAAGACAAACATGGGCCCACGAGACACTTATATGTTATTCCAAAGTTCAGAGTTACTGCTTTGGTCTATAATCACAATAATCAAGCCCGTAGGCAATATATATATCTCTATCCATGGATAGGGTAACAGACCCAGTCTCTTGGACCTCAACTCGCTAAACTCGAGGAGATCCTCAACCCGGCTAGGCTGTTACCTGTAACAGACCTAGTCTCTTGGACCATCGACCCGACTAAATCGAGGAGATCCTCAACCCAGCAAGACTGTTACCTTTCACATATTTCATATTCATAATTCTCATAGTGTAACAGACCCAGTCTCTTGGACCTCAATTCAACTCAAATTGAAGAGATCCTCAACCCGGCAAGACTGTTACCTTTTTCATTTTATAGGCATGCCGCCAAACCCAGAACTCTGAAAATGGAATAACACATTAGCCACACAATTCATTTATTATTTCATTATCAATTTCATTCACAATTCTCATCATTATCTAGGCCAACATGCCCCACTTCTCTCATTTGAATCATCATAGCCAATCACAATGGCTTCATATCTCATTTGAATCATCATAGCCAATCACAATGGCTTCACATATTATCATATCTCAATTCACATTATAATACTTCATCATTCAAGTATACATAATCAATTTCATTGCACATGTATCTTAAATTCATCATCATATAGACAACATGTCCATATATTTCATTTCAATCATTATTATCAACCATAATGACATCACATTTCACCAGTTCTCAAGACACATTAACACCATTCATTATTAAAACATTTATCATAACAAATTGCATTGCACATACCTTTTTGAATGATCATCATATCTTTCACACTATACAAATAATAACATTAGTCACATTATATTAACAATATAGTAATTTACTTAACACATTTATACTAAATGTGTTAAGTCTCAAAATCATATAAAAGAATGCATCTATGTAAGTTTGTACTTACCTCTAGAGAACTCACACCAATTCTAAATTCCTGTTTCCAAGAATCCTCCAACACTTGGGTTATGGTAACACAATCTCTTCAAAACCTAATCCAAAGGTAATTATTCATATAAGAAAATAAGAATGATAACCAACTAGGGCAAACTCAACACATGACACGCTCACCAACACGGGTGTGTCCTTGATCGTGCCCTAAACCAACAATACAGAAGCTTTGACACGCTCAGTAACACGGGCGTGTCACTGGACGTGTCATTCATTCTGCCTTATAGAAACCTTGACACGTCCAACAACACTGGCGTGTTCATGGCCGTGTCAATTACTTTTTCTCACAGTAGCTATGACACGCTCAGTAACATGGCCGTGTTAATGGTCATGTCACAAACGTCAGACTCAGTACCAATGACATGCCCAACAACACGGTCGTGTCACTGGCCGTGTCAGGCAAAAATCATGTATTCCGAATTCTCATCCTTGACAACACAAACACTCCAAAATCCATATTACAACACCCTTAATCAACATATTGGTTATATTCATCAATTACCTATCAATTTAACACTTATATAACTTCAATATATCATAATAATAATCATTATATACATCACTATAAATCAACTACTCAAATGCCCAATTCATTTATACTAAACCCTTATTCAAAAATTTTAACAATTCATCATCATCCTCACAAATAACCCAACTTATCATCATTTAGATACCAATTCAACACATCTATATACTTCAATCTTTCATTATTATCATCTCACACACCAACCATATCAACTATAACCTCAATCAAAAGAAATCAATACAAGAAAATGAATACTTACTTGGATACACAATCAATAGAATCAACTCAAAGAAATGAACACTTACTTGGATATTATGCCAAAACTTCAATCTCCAACTTCAACTCTCTTAAAACCCTTAGAAATTTGGTGTAAAAATCAACCAAAATCACATCTCTCTCTCTCTCTCTCTCTCTCGTTCAAGAAGAAGAAGAAGAAGAAGAAGAAGATAGGAAGAAAGAAAATCCTCCTTTCTTTCTTTTCATACTTATCTTATATATATATATATATATTAATAATAATATAATTACATATTTACTAAAATATCCTCCACCACCACTTCATCCTTTGACTTTTCTTTTCTTCTTTATCTTTATTATTATTATTACTATTATTATTATTAATTATATACACTTATTTTCCTACACCCATTTATATACTATGTATATGTTATATATATATCCATATATATTCAACATATACACTTACTTTTTACTTCTTTTCTCTTTTCATCATACATACACATTAAATCTAAATACAACAATAATGATTCCAAAACTTTTAGGGTGTATTTTGGGATATTACAGAGCCCGAAGAAGATGAAGTAATGAACACTAGATCTGGTAAGCCTTATGCAAGGCCAGCACCTAAAGAGGTAGAAATTAATAAGGGAAAGAAAGTTAAAGTAGGGAATAAAGAAGAGGAAGATGATATCATGCTCAAGCAACTAAAAATAACCCAAGCAAGTGTTAACATTTGGGATTAATTGGCTACTTCTAAAAAGCACCGAGAAACTATGGCCAAGACCTTATCTAGCATGCCAATTTCCACCTCCATAACACCGGAGGAGCTGATCGACATCATAAAAATTGAGGGAGTAATGAAATGTGAAGATATTCAAGAGATGAGCAAAGTTAATATGGAAGCGGTATCTTTCTCAGCTACGGATTTACCGAAAGAGGGGAGAGATCACATCCGCCCTCTCTTTATCAAAATAGAAATTAAAGGGAAAAGGACTCCATGTGTAATGGTTGATGATGGGTCCACCATAAATGTTTGTCCACTTAAAATATTGCCAAAACTAGCCATGTCAACAAGGGATCTAAACCCAACTGAGGTAACCATTTGGGCTTATGACAACACCAAGAGACATGCCGAAGGAACTTTCAAAACTGCTGTCAAGGTTGGTCCAATTGAATCTATTATTGAATTTTTTTTTTGGACATACCTGTGACCTTTGCCTTTCTCTTGGGACGACCATGGTTTCATCCTCTTGGTGGAGTTCCTTCCGCCCTTCATCAAAAGATGAAGTTCCCTAACGGTGATGAGATAGTGGTCATTGAGGCTGAAGATAATGAAGTTGTTAATGATCTAATGATTGAGAGGCCTCTCAATGGTTTCCAAGTAGCTGTAATTTCTGATGATGAAATAATAGACTCTAAAGTTTTGAACATGATGAAGAGCATGAACTATCTTCCCGAAGCTGGTCTTGGAAAGGGTAAGGCCGGTTTTACAAAGCTGCCAGATTTTAAAACTCAAACTTCCAAGAAAGGGTTGGGATATGATGAAGTCAACAAAGATATCTAGCCAAAGAAGAATGAGAAGATGAGCTTTCCGCCACTTGAAAAAATCTTTGTCAAAACTCCGGACATGGGACCACTATAAGGAAAGCCCGAGCCAATCATGTTCATGGGAAAGTTGATCCCGGGTTTTGAAATTTTTGCAGATGTTGCCGAGCTAGTGGAGCAAGTGAATAAAGAGCTCACCCTGCCAACCAACAAAGAGTCCAATCCAGAAGAGAAGAAGGAAGTTGTCCTGAAAGCCGAGAAGACTCCGGAGGAGATTGCTGCCCTGGTTGAAGAGAAGTTTGAAGACATTCTGCCTTATGATTTTGAGAACAATGATTTCGATTTTGAATTTAATTTGTCTGCTTTGTATGAGTATGATGATATTTTCTTTTCCAAAATGAATGCAATAAAGTCTAATTTTGCTTACTTGTGTGATGTTTCTTATTGATGGTTACATACATTCAAATAGCAGTTACATGAGCATCTTTAATATTAATTCTGTTGACACACAATCATTAAATTTAGGAACAATAAAAAATCCTAAAAACATTAGATAGCATCTGACCTTACTCCTGATGAGAGAGAGAGATTTGAAAAAATATTCAAAAATATGAAGAAGTATTTTGCTTGGTCTTATGAGGTTATGCCTGGAATAGATCGAGGCATAGCCGAACATCTTATTCCTACTTACACTCACATGAAACCTGTCAAACAAAAGCTTAGGCGATTAAGACCTGAGTGGGCTGAATTGGATAAAGAAGAGTTCACTAAAGAAATACAAGTGAAGTTCCTTGAAGTGATAGAATATTTAGATTGGCTAGCAAACATAGTACCCGTGCCAAATAAAGATGGAAGAATAAGGGTTTGTGTGGACTATAGAGATTTAAACAAGGCTTCCCCTAAAGACGATTTTCCTTTACCTCATATAGATGTTCTCATTGATAGTGCAGCCTCTAGCATGCTACACTCATTTGTAGATGGATTTTCCGGATATAACCAAGTTTTAATGGCCCAATAGGATAAAGCTAAAACTGCTTTCATTACTACATGGGGTATATTTTGTTACAGGGTGATGTCGTTCGGCTTAAAGAATGCTGGAGCAACATACCAACGGATGGCCACCACACTATTTCATGACATGATGCACAAAGAAGTTGAAGTATATGTTGATGATATGATGGTGAAATTGGATACAAGGGAACAATACTTCTAAAACTTAGAATTATTCTTCGATAGAGCATTGAAATATAAGCTAAGATTAAACCCGAAGAAGTGTGTGTCCGGGGTTACCTCTGGCAAATTGTTGGGACATGTGATTTCTCCGAATGGCATTGAGATTGATCCTAAAAAAGTTAAAGCAATCAGGGATATACGAGCCCCTAAGACAAAGAGAGAAGTTCGGGGATTCATTGGTAAATTACAATAAATTAGCAGATTTATAGCAAAGCTCACAACAATCTGTGAGCCTATCTTCAAATTGTTTAAAAAGAATTAGCCAGCCCTATGGAATGAAGAGTATCAAAAAGCCTTTGAGTGAATAAAGGAGTATCTACTAAATCCAACTTTTTTGAAACCATCCAAACTCGGTAAACCCTTGTTACTATACTTAACAGTAGTAGAAGAGTCAATAGGAGCCATGCTAGCCCAAGCAGATGAGTCAGGGATTGAGCTTGCAGTTTACTATTTGAGTAGAAAGCTCCTACCTTATGAAATTAAGTATAGTATCATTGAAAAGACTTGTATAGCTATGGTTTTGTCTTCTAAGAAGTTGCAGCATTACTTTCAATATTATAGTGTGCAAGCAATTTCCAGGTTGGATCCACTGAAGTATTTAAGGGAGACACCCTCTTTGATTGGGAAGTATAGTCGATGGTTGATAATATTGGAAGAATTTGAGATTGAGTATGTAACTAGAAAAATAATCAAAGGTAAAGCAATGGCAGAAATCCTGGCCCGACAACCATTACCGGATAGTGAAGAGGTAGCCTTGGAATTTTCCTGATGAACATTTAGAGGCCATTGAAGTACAAGGATGGAAAATGTATTTTGATGGAGCAGTAAACAGGAAAGGAGTAGGTTTGGGAGTTATACTAGAATCGCCCAAAGGGGAACTTATCCCTTTAGCCAAAAAGTTGAAGTTCAGGGCAACCAATAATATGGTGGAGTATGAAGCATGTATCTTGGGTTTGGAAACCCTAATGATTATGAAGGTGGATAAGGTGGAAGTTTTTGGCGATTCATTGCTAGTAGTATCCCAAGTAAATGGAGAGTGGGAGTTGAAAGAAGAGAAATTAAAACCATACCACCATACTTGACCACGATGAAGAAGAACTTTAAGGAGTGTAGGTTTATACACCTAGCAAGAGAAGAAAACTAGATGGCTTATGCCCTAACCACATTGGCTTCAGTATGGGAAAATCATATCAATTTATTCCTCAACCCTCTGATTTTGACCAGTTCATCAACTCCTTGCTATGAATATGAGACAATCATGAAAACTGATACAGACCATTATGTGTGGTATGACACTATAAGATGATTTTTAGAGGAAAAGGAATACCCGTTGGAGGCAACAAAGAAAGAAAGAAGAGCCATAAGGCAGTAGTCTTTGCAATACATCACCTTTCATGGAGAGTTATATCGAAGATGGTCTGATGGGGTGCATTTGAGATGCTTGAGGAAGCCTGAAGTGGAGCATATCATGTCAGAAATACATGCAGGAAGTTGCGGTCCGCACATGAGTGGTTTGGCCCTAGTTAAGAAGATAATTTGATAAGGTTACTACTGGATGACTATGGAGAGAGATTATATAGAGTTCGTAAAGAAGTGCCAACAATGTCAGATGTATGGTAATTTGAATCACATGCCTCCTGAAGAATTACATTCTATGTCTTCACCCTGGCCCTTTGCCACTTAGGGTATCGACATTATAGGACAGATACATCAGACAGCCTCAAATGGTCACCGTTTCATTGTAGTAGCAGTAGATTATTTTTTGAAATGGGTCAAAGCTGAGTCCTTCAACAAACTGGGCGCAAGCCAAATGGCTAGATTTATTGAAAAGAATCTCATCTACAGGTATGGGGTCCCACACAGTATGATATCAAACATCCATGGGAATTATTCAAAAACAAGACCCCATGTTGGTATTTTGTTAACCATATACTTAGGAAAAGAGACTTGCCATCCATGTGTGGAAATTATAAGGTTGGAAGGGACGTTCTACCTATCTTTGTTTGTTGTGTGTGCATACATGCATACACGCATACATACATTTGCATCTCATATCATTGATCCTTTCTGGCTCACATACCTGGAGTACATTAATTCAAGAGTGTACGATAACCCTACCTACGCCAGTGACATAGAATCCAGCAATGTTTAATTATCTTCTCACCAAGAGTAATGGAGCCCGAACAAATTCAAAGAATGGTGGACGATGCCATCAATCCCAAAATGGAAGAACTAAAGGAGGCTCTGGCTGAGACTATAAAGAACCAATTGGTTGCAATTTTAGGGAACAATGCCGAGGCATCAGCTAGCACCAAGAAGCCGAAGGACAAAGGAAAGGCTAAGGTTGGTGAAGTGGCTTTTGATGATGACAAGGTAATGATTGATGATGACGACTGGAACAATACTTCCAAGATCCTCAAGATAAGAAGAAAGAGTCAAAGGTTTTGGAAAGAGCAACTATCGAAAAGACTGACACTTTTGATGTCGAGAAGCTAATTGCTAATATGGAAAAGATGTTTGCAAAGAAATTGAAAACAAAGGAAATGTTTGAAGTTGACAAGTTAGTCGAATAAGATGAGGAGGTCCCTTATAAGTTCAAGATGCCTTCCTTCGCTAGGTACAATGGTACATGAAATCCTAACTTGCATATCAAACAATAAATCACTACCATGCAATCTACCAGAGCTACTAAAGCTCAAACTCTAAGGTATTTTAAGCTCTCATTAGATCCTGTTGTGCAAAACTAGTTCAACAACTTAGAGGATAGTACTCAAAAGAACTGGAATTTGTTATATAAGGCTTTCATTCAACAATATGGGTATAATGTCAAACTGGAAGTTACCTTAATGGAGGTGGAGACCATTGGGCAAAGGCCAAACGAGAATTTTGTGGACTATGTGAAGAGATGGAGGAATAAGGTTGCTTTGCTAAAGAAGTGTAACACCCCCACATTCAATACACACACACTACAACACCACAAAGTAGCATATGTGCACCGAACATAGGAATGCTACGGTTTTTCTTCAACATTTAAAACATTTTAAATGATGCTATCATCTTTATCAATATACATTATAGATAGTAAGTAATCAATTGGAAATATAAACAAAATAGATATATAAATACATTTAAGTAGTACACAGTGGAAGTTATAAAATTATTTACATATAGGAAACATTTGAATACATATTTACCATTATACATATATGTACGTTATAAACAAAACTTTACAAAATACAAAAGAGTTATACATGATTGGCAAATCTCCTCTGATCTTTAAGTTCCCAAAATCAACTCTTCAATGTCTACTCTCACTCGGTCTCGAAGAGCTCTCGGGTTCGATTCTAACAGTTCTATCACCTGCGCGATTAAACACTATCGCGCTAAGCCAAGGGCTTAGTAAGATAAAATATGCAATAGATATGTTTAGATGCAATACAATGTCAATTCTAATTCATCTCATACATGTAACAATATAGATGAAAAGTTAACATCACCCTTTGCATATCAAAAATCATAATCATATAAACATACCACATTTCAACATCTTTCATTAGTTAATCAAGTTATCATTCATGACTCAAATTAACCAAAGACAAGCATGGGCCCAAGACACACTAATATGCTATTCAATTTTCAGAGTTAATGTTTTGGTTCTATCATCATATTAATCAATATCACAAACCCAACTAGGCTTCAAGGATTAAGTTCAACCAAGCTTCAAGGGGAGCAAAGCATGCTAAGCTTCAACCCAACTTGGCTTCAAGAACTAACCCAACCTAGCTTCAAGGGTGGTAACATCTCAATTAGGCTTCAAGGATTCAATCTAACCTAACTTCAAGAGATTGTTACACTCATTAGGCATGCCACCAACAACAACCTCTGAAAATGGAATAACACATTAGCCACACAATTCATTTAGATTTCATTCTCAATTCTCATTATCATTTAGGCAAACATGCCTCATTTATCTCCATTGAATCACCTTAGCCACTAACAATGGCTTCACATTTCATTTCACAATATAACACTTCATTACTCAAGTGTATATTTATCTCATCCATGATCACATTATATCTCACATAGCATCATTCATAAATATCAACATATCATTCCAAATTACTCATGAAACACATTACCATTCACAATGCATAACATAACATTATTCAATCTCAACAATGCAAGAACAATTTATATTATTCATAGCTTTAGGATCATCCACAAGTGTTTGATTAAGTCATTCCTTAGTTTAAGTATGTTTATGTTTAGGTTTAGAAACCAAACTACCTTTGAAGAATCCAAACCATGCAAAAAGAACAAAGAAATCAAACAATGTCCAATTCATATAAGGGACACGCCCAGCTCACTTGAAGGACACGCCCAGCCTACTTGATGGACACGCCCGTGTCTCTAAAAATAAAAGAGACAGTAGCCAACACAAATAAATGACACGGCCGTGTCTCAACTTTGCTTTTGGCCGTGTCACCCAAAACCAAAACCAACCCTTCTCAAATGTACTCAAACACAATATTCATCATATAACTTGTATCAAATGAACATAATCAATTTTCTAAACACATATTCATCACAAGAATTACTTCAAAACACATTAATATAACAATTAAACACAACCCATCTCAAAACACTAAAATCACCATCCTTCTCCACCTTTCAAAATCAACATTTACCACTTCCAACAACAACACCTAATTAAACTCATAACTTAAAATCAATTTAACACTTAAAAACACATCATAAACACTTCTCCTCATCAAATCATCACACCCTAATTAACTTTCATTACCACTTCAAAAGAAAGAAAGAAATCAAAGGAAAGATCTTACCTTAGTCAAAAACTTCTTGAATCAACACTTGAACACTTAATCTTCCTTCAATTTTGAACTCAACTCATCAAGAACCTCTCTTCACCACTTGCTTCCCTTTGTCAATGGAGGAGCCGGCCACTTCATGAAAGAGAGAAGAAAATGATGAAGAAGCAAAGTCAATTTTGCTTTTAATCTCCACCAAGTGATTTAATCCAAGCAATTACCAAAATGCCCTCAAACATATAACTAACCTTTTGTCTTATATAAGCCCATATATGTAATTACACACTCAACACAAAAATATCTTCTTCCACTAACCAACACCTTGACTCTCCCTTTGACCCATTTATATGTTATATATATTATCATATACACAACATATACCATTCTCTCTAAACCCTATTTTCTTTCCAAAACACAAACACACAAGCATTCTCCTCCCAATTTCTTTTCTTAGCACAATATAAACATTCAATCCAATTAGTATAACAACAACAACAACAATATGCAAAACTTCTAGGGCATAAATGAGGATATTACAAGAAGAGGCCTGATGAGTTGGGGAAACCTCTGTCTTGGGTTTTCAACAAGCTACAAAAGGAGGGACTAGTACAATCATTGGCCCCTCGACCTTTGCCAAATCCTTTACCCCTAAAATTTGATTCTAAAGCTTTTTGTTAATTTCATTAGACTCAAGGACATGAGACTAATAGATGTACCTGATTGAAGCATGAGATCCAAGATTAATCGACAGTGGTAAGCTACCTGAGCCAGACAAGCCCAATACTAAGAACAATCCTTTGCCTAAATTTAGAAGAGTACCTCCACCGGCAACCTTCATGGTGGGAAGAGGATTGGAGGAAGATTTTTCCTTATCCTCTTTTGAAGATGGGAGTATTAAAGATATGGAATAAGGAGAAATTTTATTCAACAAACTTCCCTTAGCTTGAATGTTGCTTTTCAATTTTTCTTTCGTTAATATTTAATTGGAACAATTATGTTTTTTTTTAATTTAAGATTATTTGAATAAATTAATTTCATCAAAATTTTTGTTGGTCTTTGTTCATTTTGGTGCTCAATCAATGATGAATCTAGCTTGATATTTATAAATTAATATACCTATGCATCATGATTCAAATGACTTTACTATGCGAGGGAATTGCTCTATAGCATTGAGTTGTGTATGCTTACATAGAGAGAGCTCCTGCATAATTACCTTTGTCTAGGTCGTAGTCAATCTTAGAACATGCTTTGATAGACTTTCGAGGCAAAATTGAACTCTGCTTATTTAAGGGAGAGATGATCTAGGCATTGTTTGGTTAGCCAACAACTAGTATCCACCCAATTAAATATCAATCTCTAGTTGTCCCTTTGAGCCTTCATAGAATTTTAGCTTTCTTTTCATTGAATTATAAGCCCAATGACCTGCCCTGAGCTATTGTTACACTTTTAATAAGTCTTATGATCACTACGGTGAAGAGGCAAGAAGATCAATGAATGGAATGCATAGCCAAAACCATAAGGATAGTTGATGTTCTCAAGACCATAAGGG